>CM073580.1:103631692-104880124 GCA_037074715.1 Magnolia kwangsiensis | reverse complement strand
CTTACAATAAGCCTGAAGTAAACCAGGTGATTTACATGAAAACAGATAACTGAATCATAATCAGCAGAGCATTGTATAATCAGAAATATATGATCGAGGTAAAGAGCATATCTGAAAAATTGCCAGCTTTTCAAACACATCTACTCCAGTGATATCATTGTAAGTTTAAATTTCAGAAAAACAAAAAGCTAGTCTGTATAAGTAAAATCTTGAATCAGAACAAGTAATTCGACAATAATCTGTCATGATTAGGCCATACAGAAGAGTTCTATTATGCCCACTTATATGTCCACTTATATATCAAATAGAGACAGAGCATTTTCAATCAGTGAAAGTCAGAAAATCCTCCAACATATTAATCCAACAGAAATTACTACTAAATAATAACAACTATATCAAGTTAGAATTTGAATCAAAATTACATAGCAGTTAAAGTCAGAACCTGCAACATAAAGAAGCAGTATAGATTCAATATATAGCAGTCCAAGAGTTTAATGTTTTAATTGTTGCTCTAGCGCATAGATGGTGCTGGAATAGGGTGTAGACAGTCCCGGGTGTGTAAGTTAGACCGTATACACGCCAATAAGAGGGGCCTCTTACGTTGAAGAGGCCCGTGTAAGATAAAACTTTTTCCGATCATGGTTACAGGTGGTTGGATATAGCCACCTGATTTGCAGGAGGGAGATTGATTCTGCAACAGGAATGAGATGCACGATGGCTCGATTTGCAACGGGCAACCTTGCAGAGAGTTATAATGCCCACTGTATGTGCAGAGGGATCTTCGGAAGGGCTAGTTCGGAGTTGGATGGCAACATGCAAACTCTCAGATGATCTATGGAGGAGTTGGTGAAGAAAATCACCCGTTCTCTCTCATGGAGATAAAATTCTGACAGTTTTTTAAATTCGCCAACACGCGTTTACAACGCAATGAAGAGTGTTTAGATGGTAGCGAAGGCCTTCGAAAGTACAATACCGTTGGTGAGAAGTTTTGGCTCGACACTGTATTCGCGGCCGACGTGATATTCCATGGTCAGCTACTATGAGACCAAACACTGTTCATGTCACATCAGTCCCATTAATACCCATACAAACACCCGTAACTGCAAATCCAAACAAGCCCTTGGGCGGTTTGGTGCATGGGATTAGATGGCTTTAGGTGGGATGGAATTGACACAATGTAATAATTATATGGCATTAGGGTTTGTCGTGTAATCACATGGCTTGGAGGCCATCCCACTTCATGTTTGGAAGAGAAGCCATGAAAATGTAGATCCTTGATTTTACCAACAAACGTGTTTGGATTGAATTGTGGAAGCTGTGGAGATTCATCCACCGTTCGTAGTGCGTTTGGAATTGCCACAACCCCCCCCCCCCCCCCCCCCCCCCCCCTGTAGTGCATTGACGTCACCTAGTTATGCAGACCCCATTATGATGTATGTGTTATATCCAAACCATCCATCCATTTTGCAACATCATTGTTATGGATGGGCCCAAAAACTGAGATATATCCAGAGCTTACGTGGACCACACTCCCACATAAATCAGTGGGTATAGTGACGCCCACCGTTGAAACCTTCCTAGGGCCCACCCTAATGTCTATTTTCCATCAAACCTGTTCAAAAAGTCAGACAGACCCGATGAAGGGAAAACACAAATATCAACTTGATCCAGAACTTCCGTGGCCTCTAGGAAGTTTTCAATTGTGGGCATTCAATCCCACTTCTTTTCGTGGTGTGGTGCATTTGAGATTTGGATCTACCTGATTTTTGTGCCGATGCCTTAAAACGATCTTGAAAAATGAAATGGATGGTGTGGATATAGGCCATACATCATGGTGGGACCCATAGATCTTGCAGGTGTCAAGACACCCACATTTGCTGGATTTGCAAAAAAACAGGGCATGGATGAAGGCAGTATACATCCAATCCTAGACGGATTTGGTGGGTTTCTTGTTACTGCTCCGAAGTCGGATGGTATTAGGGCTCATTTTCCAAAGCATGCCCAAGCTTATAGCCAATGAAGGAAACAAACAGGACATGGGAGTAGTTCGGTGGTTTTTTTTTTTTTTTTTTTTTTGAAGTGAGACTAATCCCTACGGATACATGCAATCATCCACAACCACATGTATCAGGTAAAGCCAAGGAGGGGAATCGAACCCTCACCTATAGGGAGCAAACCTATGGTGAAGACCATTCGCCCAAGCCTTGTTGGGTAGTTTCAGTGGTATTTTTAATTTAATTCTATCTATTACCACCTAATACACTGAACCAAACAGGCCCCTTTGTGTGGTGCTTGCAACCATTTTTATGGGGTGTGTAAATGCACACTAGTCTCCTCCAAAAAATGAAGCCTCATGACAAACAAAATGGTATCGAAATCTTAAAACTAAGGGCCTGTTTGGTAGCTTTTTAAAAATGAGTTCTCATTTTAGTTAATATTAAGTATGTTTTAGAGGTCAATTTTTTTTGTTGGTTGTCAGGATTTTTTTATTTTTTTTTTATCCTTACCAATAATAATTATAATAATAAGTGATCTCAAATACATAATTTTGATTAACTGAAATGAGATGAAGCTCATTTTTAAGTGGCTACCAAACAAGCCTTGAGGTTATTAAATAACCAAAATTCAATTGTTGACATATCCTTTGAAATGAAACCAAAATATCATAAAAAATAATATGATGGGATGGCATACAATCATTTTCAGCGGTATTTTAGGTGGTGTATAGTCATTTACTTGGTAACTTCTGATTTCTTATAAATAGAAATCAAATGGGTTGTGTACTATAGGAAATTGAGAAACGTTTGTATTTATGGATTCACATTTGAATCTTATATCTTTGTTGATAAACATGCATGTATGAGACTTAAGGTTGTTGTGAATCTGTTATTCTATTTGATTCGTCTATATTGCAATCTGCACCTGTTTTTGGAGAAGTTGCTCAGTGCCATGGTTCAACTAGTGTAATTATCATGCTCTGATGCTACTACATGGTTTTTCCCAGATGCTGGTTACTTATATGGATTTGACATTGATCAGTTGTGTTTTCTGTTCTGTTATGAAACAGATTGGTGGAGGGAGTCTGAGAATTTATAAACGTGATGTGCAAGAAAAGGTCTTAGAAACTGTTGGTATCACACATAAACAGGTTAATCCCTTCATTTCTTGTGCTTTCTGTTTAGATATTTAACTAATTTCAGTGCTTGATAAATGTGGGTGAGAAAAGAATTACTGAAGCTAAGAAGCAAATGCCCGTTTGTTTATAATATTAAAAAAAGCTACTAGATGAAAAGAGATTTTTAAATTCACATGTTTGTTTGAAATTTCAAAGAAAGTATATTCCCAATTTATCCGCGGGTTTGGTTAACATTTAATGTTGAGCATGTCATAAATGAGTTGAAGCACCCCATATCCCTACTTGACAAACAAGGATGCTCTTTTCTTGTCTTACCTTGCATGATCTGGTGCTTCTTAACTGCACCCTGATTGCAAATGAGAGGAAAAAATGCTTCTTATATTTTTTATATTCTTAGGGGTATGTTCTTTTTCTGCGAACTGATTTATGCCTCATGATTTATTAATGTATTTATTTTTAGGGGTTTTTGACATATAGCAACCCTCTCCTTTTCAACTAATTCAGACATATAACAGCCTCCCTTTTGGCCCAAAGACAAATAACATCTTCCCTTATGCGATCTTTCAAAAAAAAAAAGAGAGAGAGAGCCTCCCTTATACGTATTCCCAAATAAACTGTTTCTATTTTCCATTTTCGGTAAAAATTCACCTTATGGTTAACATCTATTGGCAAAACATGACAGAACCATGTCATAGCCATTATAGTTGACTGTTGAGCACAGAAAAAAAAGACCTTTTTACCCCTGGTTTAGGTGTTTGAAGGTTAGGGTTAGGGTTTTGGAGAGGGTAGGGTTAAGCTGAGGGTTTGGGAGGAGAGAGAAGAGTTGTTAGGGTTAGGGTTGGGGTTGGGGGTTTGAGGGATTTGGAAGAAATGCTATATTTTTCAATTTGAAAAAAATGATTTTGCTAACCTAGACCCTGATTAGTTCTATCTGTCCAAAAAATTAACAGCTGGGTGGTTTTTTACAATATTTGGCAAACGGAAGTTGTTTGGGAAAAGGCACTAGGGAGGGTGTTATTAGTCAGAATCTCTTATTTTTATGTTCTTTTGATATGCTCCCATGATTTTCTTTTCCCAGAGATCTCAATGGCTATGAACCTAGTCAATTACATTCCTAATTGGGGTCCTTACTCTTGCCCGGTGTGGTAGACTCTCAGGAGTTTCAACTCCCGGTCAAGGGTTCGAGTACCCATGGGTGGTGAAATTCCACCAGCGTGAGTGTGGGGCGGTGTGTGCGTGTGAAAAAAAAAAATTACATTCCTAATTGGGTATTTCATATGCAGGCTGAAGAAAAATTTGGCTATCTTTTGGAGGCTCTGGACATGGGGGCTTCCTCCACATCGGTACGTAAATATTCACTCTGGCTGAAATTTTTATCTCAATGTACTTGAAAATACCAATGCAAATCCCAAGGAAATCTTTGAAACTTACTATTTACTGATAAAGCTTAAGAGGCATGACTTACAAGGCACCCCAGGAGCATGGAGTTGGTGTGCATGCCATCTCCCTCCACATAAAAATGGTTGGCAGGAATGTGTAAACATTTTCAAAAATTGAATGCTCAAAAGTCCATTTGATATTTGTGTTAAGATTTCCACCACAGTTGTTGAATGGTGGGAGATCTGTGTACCAACTCTCCCCTGATTGTATTTATTAGGAAAGGGTGCTCACTCAAATTTCCCTTCTCCATATTTCCAATTTAAGCAAGCTCTGATTTTACCTTTAATGCACACACAAACACATGCATATGTATGTATGCCTATGTGTGTATGCATGTATTTATGTATGTATTGTATGCATGTATGTATGTAAATATTCAAGGTGCATAAATTAACTGCCATCTCCACTGCAACAATTCCGACATTGGAGGTGGGTCTGGTGGCTGAAATAAACTTTTCTAAAATAATAGCTCAGTAATTATCCAAACCTACATTCATAAAAAAGAACAGCTACTCATAAATGCAAAAAAGGAAATATTCGAGATCAAAGCCAGCTGCAAACCCCACTTTTCAACTGAAGATCACTGAGTTGCAGACCCTGTTTGCAGAGCTCATTGTAGGGAAAATATGGATTTGTTAATTTAATATAATGAATTGTCCCAAAAAAGAATTAGGGTGGCAGATTGGTTTAAGTAAAGAGGGTGCAATTAGAGAGCAGTTACAGATCATTGACAGGAGATAGGACGTACCATCCTTTCTTGTTGACTTATCTCAGGAATGGCTGTTTGTAGATCTGTCTCAGGCTGTACTGTGGTGAGCTGTAGTTGTATCTGTTGTTTCTTTTCCTTTCATGTCATTCACCATCAACACATATCATTGTAGGAAAACCAGGAACTGGGACTCAGCTTGGTTAACCAATGAGTGAAAAGCTGAATGAATTGACCTAGTGACTTCACCTAGTGTTGTGAATTTTGACCAGGCTTAATTAAAAACTAGAAAAAAATATGTTTAAAAATGAATTAATCTATTAAAAAAAAAATGTCAAACTTTTTTTGAAATGAATGAAAAAACTCCCTATTAAGTGTCAAACTTTATTATATTATTTTAAAATAAAAAAAATAGTTAAAGATTTTATGAAATTAAAACATATATATAATCTTGATTACTGATATCTAGGCTAAAAAGAATGGTTGATTGGTTGAGACATTACTACTTAAGAGATTCTTGGGCCTCATGAATTAGGATATGAATAGCATCTCATGTACCTATTTTGTTAAGATGGACCCCGCTGTCATTTCTCTTGACTAGTAACTTGATGGACTTTGCATTAGTATTTGTCTGAAAAAAATTCTCTAAAGTATAAGACCCTACCCATCAATAGTTGGCCTTTTTGTCTAGATCATTGTATTGTCTCTTAACTATTTATTTTTAAGCCACTTATCAAGGGTTTAGATCTTCCAACTCGAAAGCAATTTTTTAAATGAGCCACTTATCAAGGGTTTGTTGCCATTTCCCATCTATGATGAGGCTCGTTAGATTTGTGATGCTGGCTAAAATTGATAATATGCCACCAATCTAATGGCTATGATAAAGACCATATCCCATCATTAAGTGGCTACGGTCACAATCATCCTAAATGTCATGGATATATACATGGGAGATGTTCAAGATGTGTAAACTTGCGTGATTTTAGCAGATTGTTTTTCTTTCTTTATTTCTTAATTTCTTGTTTTGAAATGCTACTTTCAAATATTTACTGGGGCCAATTTCAGTGGGCACTGGCGCATTGACGCTCTTAATCTGTCAGTGCTTTTACAAGTGCAGATGATCAAAACCAGTTTGGACCATACATCAGGTCTGCCTCACATTTAATAGTCCACGATGGAAAATTCGCATGATTAGAAGAACTTTGCTGTCTGATCAAATTCCATATAAAAATAGAAGATTTGGATCAACGGTCCAATGATCAACATGAATAGTTTGTTCAATAGAGCACACTTTTGATAAACATGTCTCCATGAAACCATCTTATAAGATGGTCATAATAGTCTCATCTATGGCTTAACAAACCTATGGTTAAAAAGAGAGGCCAATGCTTGCAAGGTTAACATCCTTTGATGAATTTGAGTTTTTCATGGTGGCTGTAAAAAGTTGAGCAAACCTGATTTATTGATTATTAGACAACTCACTTGTTATGTGCACATGGACATTAAGGTTGATGCCTTAAAGGCACACAAGATGTCTATAGCAATAAATGCAACCATCGCACAAGATGAATGTAGTTCTTGGTGGCGAGGAACCTCTTTCTTATGCCATGGGCAAGACATTCAAATCCAACCTTTACATTTTTGGCAAACATGAAGTATTTAATGAACTCACCCGAGTCACATACAACTCATCCAGTTCATCGAGTCGATGCAAACTTCCGTTGAGTTCAGGGAAAATTGGTCGTCTTTTATAAGGTTGAGTTGTAGGGAAGATAGCTTGTTTTGAAGCCGATCTGAGTCAAGTCAACCAATTCCTAAATTGACTCTCAGGCAAGTTGAGGAGCAATCGGCCAAGTACTGTGTAAGAATTGAATCACATCAACAATCGGCTCGTTTTGAAGCCTATCAATTCTACTCAGCTAATTCCTGAGTTGACTCACTGAGTTTGAAAACAATGATGTGTGTCCGTGTGTGGAAATGGCACATTGTAATGTTATCGCCACAATTGTGGTGGTAAAGGCTTGAAATGTGGATGTGTGCATGACAACCAACCTGTTTATCAGGTGTGCCCCCTTGTCCAGGGGTCCATAAATCCAGCCAATCCAAAACTCAGGCGGGACAAGGGTTGTACATCGAGCCGAGTCGAGTCGAGGTGGGCCAAGCTTGGCTTGACTCGTCCATGCTCTCCTCGAGCTCAGGTTACCATTGGAGCTTAGCTTGACTCGTCTGTGCTCCCCTTGAGCTCGAGATCGAGCTCGCCCTCGAGCTTACCATTTGAGCTCCCAACCCCAACCCGACCCCCAAGCCTTTCAATTTGTAAATCATAAATTCAAAACCCCAAATCTCAATTTTGGAATTTGAGGTTTTCCTATTTTCAAACATTACATAAATAAATAAATAATTAATTAAAGATTAAATTTAGAGGTGCCTTTTTTTTTTTTTTTTGGGTTAGCTTGTTAGTACACACCCATGTCAGTACACACACTCCATGTTAGCCACCCCCACTAGGGATCGATACCATGACCTCAAGTGTTGAAGCGAGGTATCTCCACTCAGTCTGCCAGTTGAGCTATGGATCTGGGTGTAATTTAGAGGTACCTTGTTGTTTAGATAGCTAGAGAGAGAGAGAGAGAGAGAGAGAGAGAGAGAGAGAGAGAGAGAGAGAGAGAAGAGTTTGGTGGGTGCAGGCTGTGTGGCTGAGACTCTGAGTTGAGCTCGGGTGAGTGGCCGAATGGGGAGGAAGAAAGAAAGATTGGGAGAGTGGAGCTCAGGTGAGAGAGAGAGAGAGAGAGAGAGAGAGAGAGAGAGAGAGAGAGAAGAGCTCGGGCGGGTTGGGTTTGTAAAGGGAAAGGTAAAGAAAAGGATGGGTAAGGTAGAGCCTTTAGGGTTACTTATGTTTATATATATAGGGAAATGGTATTATGAGGTTGACCTCATGGGAACTTCCCATGAGGTCGAGTTGTGTGGGCACCACCGTGATGTGTGTCGAACATTTGTTGAGATAGTGAGAGAGAGAGAGAGGAGTTTGGGGGGTGCAGGCTGTGTGGCTGAGACTCTAAGTTGAGCTTGGGTGAGTGGCCAAATGGAGAGGAAGAAAGAAAGATTGGGAGAATGGAGCTCAGGTGAGAGAGAGAGAGAGAGAGAGAGAGAGGAGCTCGAGCGGGTTGGGTTTATAAAGGGAAAGGTAAAGAAAGGGACAGGTAGGGTAAAGCCTTTAGGGTTATTTTTGTTTATATATATAAGGAAATGGTACTATGAGGTCGACCTCATGGAAACTTCCCATGAGGTCGAGTTGTGTGCGCCCTATTGTGATGTGCGTCGAACATCAACACCATGCATTTATGGGTCCCCTTTAGGTTATGGGATATCCCAAAAAGCAGTCATATACGGAACTCAGGTGGGCCATACCGTCTAAAACCATGTGAAGACATGCCTAAAACATATAAAAGCACTTGGTGGGGCCCACCTAAGTTTTGGATGTGGTTAAAACTTGGTTTGACCCCTCATCCAAGTGGGACATACAATGGATGGGCTGGATTTATGAACCATCTCTTAGTGGGCCCAATAAATTATTATGAATGTTTTAATGGGAGGGTAACCCTTCTCAACTGTTATATGTGGTGTGGCCCACCCAAGTCCAGGATTGACTTGATTTTTAAGCCCATGGTCCGTGGCCCACCATGGAATGTAGATGTTTGACAGACATCACAGTGGAGCCCACACAGTACCATTTCCATATATATATATATATATATATAGAGAGAGAGAGAGAGAGAGAGAGAGAGAGAGAGAGTAATGGTCTCCTGCGCATTGTACCGCAGGAGACCTTTTACGCACGTTTTTCCCACCAATCATGCAACTTGTCTAAGTGTGTTCGAGGTGAGCCTTATTGTGACACGTCCTTAAACATCCACATCGTTCATTAAGTTTATGATAGAAATTAAGCCACAAGTCACAAAATTTTGGCAGATTTGTGAGTTGGGTGGGCCACAAAAGGGAAACAACAGGAGAGGAGGGTACCTACCTTTGAATTTTTATAGGGCCCACCATGATGTTTATGTAAAATCAAATCCAACCATTGGTAGCCTTGTGGAAATTAATTTATGGAGACCAATCATAGGCCCATTTGCGATGTAAGTTGGCCACACCAAGTGAAAAAGTTTGGATGGTGGGCATCCCGACACACTCTCTGCTCATGTGGCCCACTAGAATTATGGACATGGCTAATGTTGGATTCATATGTCTAAATTATCTTCATGACCTTTACGATCGGAGTGGATTTTACATGCACGTCAAGGTGGGTCAAGCCCACCATGTATTGGTTGGGATGTTGTCGTTGCAAGTTGAGACAGCCGGTAGCCACCTGGTTGTTGGTCAGGTGCTCGTGGCCCAACAATGATGTATTTATTTAATCTAAGTCATCCGTTCTATTTTACAAGCTCATTATATAGCATGATCCCGGGAATGAGCCAAATTCAAATCTCTTGTGGACCATGGCACACAAAACAGTATAGGGACGCCCCACCATTAAAACTTTGGGGCCACCAAAGTTTTTAAAGAAGTTGATATTGTTGTTTTCCCTTAATCCAGGCATGTATGACCTAACCAATAGGTAGGATGGCAAATAAACATTGTAGTGGACCTTAGGAAGCTTTAATTGGTGGGAGTTCAATCCATTGTTTTCTTATGGTGTGGTCCACCTGAGATCAGGATCTGGCTCATTTTTTAGCACATGCCATAAATTGAGTTAGAAAAATGGATGAACAACTTAGATTAAATACATAATTATTGGGTCCGCCAGCACCTAACCAGAAGCAAGGTGGCTACAGACCATTTCAGCATGCAATCTGTTAGGGACCCACCAATACAAGGACGGCCGGAGGTGGGACCACCTTGATGTGTTTGTAAAATTCACTCCGAACATAAGGGGCATGATGTTAATTTAGGCATATGAATTAAACATCAGCTGCATCCATAATTCTAATAGGTCACATGAGCAAAAATAGTGCAGACGACTTCCACTATCCAAACTGTTTTACTTGGTGGGGCACACCTAAATCACAAATCATTGTATTATTATGCCCTATGGCTTAATTACTATCATGGATTTAATAGATGGAGTGGATTTCATAGACACATTACGGTGAGGCTCATCTCAAACACATTTATCTAAGATGCATGACCGGTGGGGAAAAGGTGCGCAAAGGGTATCCTGTGTGGTATGGTGCGCAGGAAACCATTACTCTCTCTCTCTCTCTCTCTCTATATATATATATATATATATATATATAGAGAGAGAGAGAGAGAGAGAGAGAGAGAGAGAGAGAGAGGAATGGTCACTTGTGCAACTAGTTCTCATATCATGACAACTCATGAGAACTCATCTCCCGTGATATGAATGTAAGATCTGAATACAACACCCTGTGAAACTCCCAGGGCCTAACTTTTATCGTGATTCAAAACTTTGGTGGGTCATGGAAAAACAAAACAGTTTTCTCCCTTGATTTGCCTCTCTTTTGCCATAGCCCACCAAAGATTAGAACCAAGGTAAAAGTTGGGCCTAGGGGTTTCTTGGGGTGTTGCATAACGTGGACGGTTTAGATCTTGTACTCATATCACGGGATATGAGTTCTCAAAAAGTTCTCACGAGTTGTTGTGAGAACTGGTGCGCAGGTGAGCATTTCTCTCTCTCTCTCTCTCTCTCTCTCTCTCTCTCTCTCTCTATATATATATATATATATATATATATATATATATATATATATATAATATTCGAGTCGAGCTTGAGCTAACCAAGCTTGGAATCGAGCCGAGTCATTCTCCACTCTGCTCGACCTCGGCTCATTTTCAAATGAGTTGGGTCATATGAAGCTTGGCTCGCCTCAAATCATTGTTCAAGCCAAGCTGAGCGAGCTTTTTGAGATAGCTTGGCTTGTGTACAGCTTTAGGTGGGACATGCTAGTAGGAACAGTTGGGGGGATGCAATTCGCTCGGGCCAACTTGAGGTTTAGAATGGCTTATTTTTTGAATTGTCCCATCATCCATGTGGGATGAGTCAGATGAAAGGATTGGTGGCGTGTCCAAGGCATGGTGGCTCCATGTGCAATCAAGGGTGGGCATCCTCTCTCAATTGTCCCCTGTGGTGTGGCCTACCTGGGTTTGATCAGCCTATATTTTGGGCCACACAACAAAGACAATTGAGAGGGACAACCAAATATTATGTTCGAATATAAGGGCTTGTTTGGGAGATTGTAATTGGAGGCAAATGGGAAATGGAACTGGAGGTAAATGAATTGGGAGTAAATGGCTTACATAGTTGTGTTTCGATGGGAGTAAATAAAATGCATTTGAAATCCAAATATTTTGTTTGGATGGGAGTAAATGGGAGGAATTGGAATGCATTTGAATTTTTCGATATATGCGTAGGAATATATGTTACATCCCCTATCAGCTCTAATATCCCAACTTAGTGTACATATGCGATACTTAATAGAATGATTGTGATGAGCCCATTGAAATATATCCTTTAGCAAAAAATGAAGAAATTTTGAGCCTCGAGTAAGCCACAAATGTAAGGATAAAAAACAAGCAACTTGCTAACTTTTTTAACCGTCCATTTATATGGCCATCCTTTGGACGGTTTGGATCATTCTTTTGATGTGATTTTAGTGATGTAGCTGATCAATGGATTATTTTATAGTACCATTAGCATGACACGTGTGGTGGACGTGTGTAGCGGCACCATTGTTTGCACGTGTGACTCTCCAAGGGAGCTTAAAAAGGCATTTTGCCCCATTTACTTCCAAATCCTCTCTCTTGGAGATGACTTTATTTACATGCACATTTACTCCCATTTCATTCCATTTACATGCATTTACTCACATTCAAACAAATCTTAATAACCATTTACCTTCATTTACTCCCAATTACACTCATTTACCTCCATTTACTCCTATCCAAACGCCCTTGATAGATTTCTCAATCATATCTTAATAATTTGTCCAAACAGGACTTTAGACAACATGCCCCAATCCCTCCGTACCCAAATATCAATGAAGTCATATGGCATTTCACAGAATAGCAAAGATATTGTAACTCCTTGAGAAGGGCTTTTTAAAAGATGAACCCACTGAAGATTCATGTAAAACCAAAAGACATTTGATTCATGTTACCCAATCTGACTCATGTTACTATTAAACGAAGGGTTAGGATTATCCCATCAGCAAGATATTTGGATCATAGGCCGTATCCGTCCATAGTAGGACCCATCAAATGAACACAGCATCACCTGGTCATGGCCCCTACTTGTCCTAACTCAAAGATTGAGAAAACTTAATGCATACTCAAGACTAGGATCATATAGTTTCTCTTGATCAATAGCATGAATGGGAATGTTACGACTACTTGTAACAAACCCAAATAAATTAAATTAGTAAAGTAGAAATCTTATTGACAGAATAGCCACTGTTGTGGATGCAACTCTTCACTTGCATAAAAGCTTAAATAAATTTCTTCTTCCTTTAATCTTATTCCTACTCTCTTTTTTATAATAAAATGTGCAGTACTAAATGCTCCATCAAATCTTTGGGTCTCGATGTTTAACTAATTGTCATTATTTCTTCCTAGAGATTTGCTAAGCCCACACACGTGTGCAATAATAAAGCTCATATACATGCCCGACGTGCTAGCATGTGTTGATAGGTCCAAGGTCAAATCTGTCTTTTGGAACAGCAGCACTATATTGATGTTCTAACCTAAGAATCAGGTTGATCTACTGGTCAGGTGGGCCACAGTTTGCAAAACAAAAGTACGGCTTTGAAAAACTTGGCCAAAGTTTTCTAACCCATCCACCTGTTTCCATTATTGGGGCCCACATGCTGAGTGGCCCAGGTTTATTTCTGGGAAGACGTGTACAAGGTCTGACCAACCTGATGGATGGATTGGATCTCGCACCCACGTGCCATGTACATGAGCTTTATTGCATATGTGTGTGCCCTTAGCAAAGCTCTTCCTTCCTATCCTACATTATTTCCAGACATTTAGTCCTTATTGAGCTAGATAACTTTATCAACTAGGTTAGAGCTCTCATTACGGCTTCATGTCTTTCCACTCCCTAAATAGTGCAATGTATTGTACAATGATTCAAATAGTTGATACCATAGCCCCCACACTTTGTGTGGCCCACGCACAAGACCCTTAGATTGGAAGTCTCCTAACTCTTCATTAGGTGGCCAGCAAATGGATACTTAAAAGAGAAACATAGCAACTGTTCACATTCAACCAAGGAAAAGGCCAAGCATTATAAAAGTAGGATTCATTCCATCTGGGGACTTTTGGTGCATGGTTAATCAATAGTGATGCCCATCATATCAATGGTTTGGATCATTGAACTATGGTCCCCACCTGTACAAATACCCTCCTTTGCCAAGGTGTACCTAATAAATATTGTATGATTAAAGCTGATACTGTTTATTCATGTAGGGGGGATCGCATACGGATTGGATCGGTTGGTGATGCTTTTGGCCGGAGCTAATTCAATCAGAGAAGTCATAGCTTTTCCAAAGACCACAACGGCCCAGTGCACCCTCACTGGGGCGCCTGCAAAGGTAGATCCTCAGCAACTAAAAGACCTATCATTTCCCCCAACCCAGTAGTCAGCTTTGTGCTGTATGAGTCTCTAAATTAAATTAAACTTGATTGTAGTAGCAAAGATGATTTATTATTTGAAGTCATCCTTCTGCACAAAATATGGGGAAGAAGGTCCAAGTGTACATTTGAGAATGGTATTTTCTAGTATTATCATCCCCAGTTGGGATTTTTTGGAATTTGGAAATGAGAATTTTTATGGCCTTGATTCATCAGGAGGTGTATGGCATCATTCCATGCTGCCGACTCACTACCGGTGATCCTGACCATTGACCTGATCACCCCACCATAGATGTCAGATTGTCTAATTATCTCCAAGAATATGGAAGAGCATAGTTATCCACTCTTGGGTCCCCCTTCTGGGAAGATGTTTTTATTTACCCATCATGGTCTATTTGTAGGGTTCCTGATTCAAGACAAGATATTCCAACCTTGGAGATTTTTGGGCCGTCCCCATCCACGATGGAGCCCATCATATCAATGACCAGGATCATCTAATGATGCAATCCACTTGCATGAATTTGCGCATCAAGGTGCTGTTCATGTTACTGGGGTCTAATAATCTCTTTGGAAATATGCTCTACTAATGCTATATCCTCCACTGATATTAGAATTGTAAAATTGATTAAAATAGATAGTTTTTTAAAATTATTTATTGAGAATTGCTTATGAATGGTCAGTCAACATATATGAAGGACAAAAAATGGCACTATGTTGATACACCAGCCCAAGAATCAGGTTGGTAAACTAATCAGGTGGGCCACTGTTTATGGAACAAATGTACGGCTTAAACAAACTTACTCTTTAAGATTTTTGAGCCATCAACTAGTTTCTAACATCATGGCCCACTTGATGATTGCACCCACCTATTTTTAAAATTGATTACAATAGATTGTTTTTTAAAATTGTTTATTGAGAATTACTAATGAATGGTCAGTCGACATATATGAAGGATAAAAGGGACAAAAAATGGTACTATGTTGATATATCAGCCCAAGAATCAGGTTGGCAAATTAATCAGGTGGGCTACTGTTTATGGAACAAATGTACGGCTTAAACAAACTTACTCTTTGAGCTTTTTAAGCCATCAACTGGTTTCTAACACCATGGCCCACCTGATGATTGCACCACCTAATTATTTTTTAGTGAGAACATCTTGAGATCTTGTCCCACCTGATGGATGGCTTTTGAGCCACGTAGATGGTATGTCTTGTACATGTGTGGATTTAGCAAACATCTAGGAAAGCTTTGCCGTGTACGGAGAGAAAACTTTGATTCTATGGCTACTGATGATGTCAGGAATTTGGTAATTAGTTAGAAATTGCTTTTGTGGCCTGCAAGTAATCAAACTAAACTGGGTAAATTGTGGG
Organism: Magnolia kwangsiensis; assembly: GCA_037074715.1. Taxonomy (NCBI): domain Eukaryota; kingdom Viridiplantae; phylum Streptophyta; class Magnoliopsida; order Magnoliales; family Magnoliaceae; genus Magnolia; species Magnolia kwangsiensis. Next base: position 104,864,826 of record CM073580.1, on the reverse strand, counting down.
TCCCAGTTTAAATATATCATGAACTACAAAAATTAGGCTTATGTGGGTGGTCCACATTTATTAGACGACTAAAATGAAAACTATCAAAGATGTTTGGAATTTTAACCAATTTGATTTTGGGGTTGTGACTTAGTGACAGCAGGTTTGACAATTTAGTTTATTTTTAGTCAATGTATATCCTACAATTTCTGAGTACCTGCATATCAAGCATCATATTCTACCAGAGTATTGAATAATTCCCCACAAACGGGATAATGAAAGTCTTGATTTGTCCATACCTGAGTAGACGTGTTAGAGATCCAGGCCATTCATTCAGTGGGGTACTAACATTAATGTTGAATCAATGATCAACCAAACTAATATATGAAAGTGGGCCGTCTAGTTGGGGTACAACTTGGGTGAGACCAGCTGTATTGAGCCCAACCCAACCTGAGGTATTGAATAATCACATGGTTTATGAGTTTTAAAACCCTTACCATCATCTCCTTCAGTAGATCAAAGTTCAAGCTATTCAAAAAACTAATTGTATAGAGAATTATGGTAATGGCTACTGACCTGGTTCAGATTGAGGATTTCCAGCTGAGCCCAATCTGGCCCGACCAAAAGCTCGGGTTGGGCCTGATCCAAGTTTCTCCACCTCTCACCAGGTCGATTCAGACTCGTCCGAACCATCAAGGATCAGTAACACAAGTCACCCTGACTCGGTTGGGTCAAGCTGGTTTCTCCCTGACTTGGGTGAGTCACGACTCGACTTGAACCCAAACAAGTTGGGACGAGTCACTGAGTCTGAAAACCATGGACCCATCAAGTCGACGGTCTGGTAAATCTGACCAAGAAGCCAAGTTGGATGGTCCACCCGATGGACTTCAAAAGCGAGATTAAAGCATCCTGACTTATGGTTTCATACCATTAATTCGGTGCGGCCCCATCCAATTGCAACCTGACTTGCACTTTGAGCGTTTTCGACCGTAGACTTCCTCTCATGCCAGCTAACATTGGTGATGACTTAATGGACCTTAGACTTTTAAGGTTAGGCCCATTCACACTTATTAGTGGCTGAAATGTCAGTCCGTGGACGTGGTAGAGAGTCGTGGATCTGGCCCATTGACAGCCGTAGTACGAAATATGAGAAATGCTTTTGAGCACTATAAGTTATAGTGCTCCTTGTTGCATAAGTTCAATTGGACAATCTGATCAATAGATCTGAACTGTACATTAAATCCAGAAAACATTTTATGGGTTATGATGCAAAAATTACACTGATCAGACCATCCAATCTATCCATTTTTTGGCCTTATTCTCATTAGCCGTCCTTTTCTTAAGCCATGGATATGATGCTTTTAATTTTCTAACAAAAGTAATTCTTCAGAGTTATAAGCAATCCACGATGGGTACTTTTGATTTGACCTATTTTTGTTTAAATGATCTCAACCGTCCATATTAAAATCCATTGATCAGATTATTAATATTTGTTAGATTAGTGCGATGTTTGCATGGTAGCCCATGAAATGTCCACTGGACCTAATGAACAGCGTAGATCAATGGATTGGAGCACTACACCTTGTAGTGTTCTGAAAGATCACTGGAGCATTTCCCCCGAAAGTTGCATAATCTTCATGCGTTAGGCACCTGTGATAGTCACCACCATTTTAAAATGATGGTGACTTGTCAATCGTTCACGTACCATACATCTTGTTGCAATCCGGACCTTCCAAATTGTAAGGACTCAATTGTGGATGGAGCTTGACCTAAAAAAATAAAAAATAAAAATAATTTACTCTTTTTTTCTTCTTTAGAGTTTGAACCATCCATTTGATATTCATCAACTAAACAGTTAGGATTTCTCGATCACTGCAATTTTAGAAATACGGTCCATCCACAATGTGGCCCACAATCTGAACGGTCCGAATAGCCATACATTAGTGCTATATATGAGGAGGATGAGTCACCACCATTTTTTGAAATGGTAGTCAACCATCACAGGAGTGGGATCCATGCAATGTGGTCCGGCCACAAAACCAAGACCTAGAAATGCATGCTTGGAAGTTGGAAGTGCAGCACAAGATCCAAAGGACAGCTGTGATAGGCATCAGGACTGTGTGATAAACTACCAAGTTTCAAATAATAATTTATAAAGGAAAAGGATCCTATGTCAGATAGGACGCCTTTTGCTAGTGGATCTCATGCAATATGTACCTTTACACGTGGGACACGTTCGTCAGATCACATCCGGTCATCTGGTGTAGTTAGGCCAACGGTTAAAATTTAATAGGAGATCGTTTGGTAAGTGTGATTTTGGGATCCGGTCCATCCACGGTAAGGTCCAAAAGATGAACGGCTGGATGTTGTACATACGTGTGAGATGTACGGGGCTATAGTGCTTGGTGTCGTACAACAGAGATGTCCCTTTTGATGGTGCGCTGTTTTAGGCACTAGCATGTTGCACGTGGCAGTGCGGCGTACGTGTGAGAGAACCAAGCTACTCCTCAGGTGGGTCCAAGTGTTTAGATTCCTGGTCTCAGACATCAGGTTGTTCTGGTAACATGGCAGATCGAGCGTGCGTTGAATGTGGACATGTGGGGCCCACCTGACGATCACAGCAGCCTCATAGATCTAAATCTACAAAGTTGGACAGCCCATATCCCACAATCAATCCCATCTACATGCTACAAGCCGTTATCAGGTGGGTCCCATCATGCAGATTTCCTCGTCCATCTACTCATCTGGTGGGCCACAATTTTTCAAATAAGCCGACGGTGTATAAAGACTTAATAAAGTTTTAGCCCACATGATGAGTGGACTGGATTCATTTTTGGTCCAGAGGATCTACACGATGGGATCCAACTGACGGACGGATCAGATCTCACGGCCGTATGAAACGCTGCCACACGTGGTCGGTCTAGATGGACCATCTTATACATGACGCGTGGCCTTAACAAGATGCCTTTCGACAGGAATTTCCCACAACAGCAGCGAGCCCGTGCAACAAAAACCAATGTGGGCCCACCGCGACAGCTCCTGTTAGAGAGTGACACCAAAAGCAAGGCCGATACACAACTCAAGTGGGCCCCACTCCACGAAAAAGTGAGGATGGGTCCACCGATGTTTTGGATCAGGCTGACATTTGATTTTTCCCATGATCATGTGGGATGAACGGATTGGATGGCATATATGCATCACGGTGGGGGCCAGATGATTTCAGCGGTGACCGTTCCCCCTCCCTTTCCCTGTGGTGTGGCCCACTTGAGTTTTATATAAACCGGAATTTTGGGCTGACGTCTTAACATGAGCTGGAGTAAATGATGGAAGGAGCAGATGCCGCACACACATCACAGTGGCCCCCACAGCTTTTTGTTGCACGGGATTTCTACAACGGCAGTTGTAAGAAATTCGTGTCCCTCTTACCCGGAAATGGATTGGCTACTCCCCCGCCACCAGCCAATGGCTAGTGGTCGGTACTGGGTGGGCCCCACCATGATGTATTTGTTTCATCCATGCCGTCCATCTATTTTTTTCAGATCATTTTATGCTATGAAACTAAAAATTAAGTATATCCCAATCTCAAGTGGATCACATTACAGGAAACAATGTTGAATGAGCGTCGATCATTAAAAACCTTTTGGGGGCGATAAAAGCTTTGGATCAAGCTGATCTTTGTTTTTTCCCTTCATCTAGGCCTTCATGGCCTAATCAACAGATTGGATGTCAAATAAACAGTGCATTGGGCCTTAGGATGATTTTAAGGGTGGATATCCAATCACTATTGTTTTCCTGTGGTGTGATCCACCTGAGATTTATATCCCTATATTTTTCGGTATAAATCACTAAAATGATCTGTAAAAATGGATGAACGGAATGGATGAAACACATACATCATGGTGGGGCCCACAGAGCACCGACCATCAGCCACAAGGCTGGTGGCAGGGGGAGTAGCCAATCCGTTTCCCTCTTACCCCGTGCATCGCACGTGCTGTGTCATGGGATGCCCTCTACCATCCCAGCATCAGGTGGGCCCCACTCTATCAACAATTTCTGATGGCACGAGTCTCTGTCCTCACATGCCCTATTAAAAAATTTTAAAATACCAGCAACAGAAAATGTCCTTTTTTTTCATCATTTTGGCCACATCCAGCCACTGTTACACTTGGGGTTGTGGGGCCCACCTAAAAATAGTGGAATGTTGGGGTTTGTGGAATCATCCAAGCACATGGTTGGTACCAGACACCATCACCTAACCTACCACACTAGCTCAGACCCTCCTGCGTGAGGTTTTTGTTTTGTTTCTGTCGTTTTCGAAGATAGTCATGACACATCCACTTTACACGTGGCAAGGATTTCAATCCATCCAGACCGTTAAGATCACGGTCCTCATTATGGATGGTGCGGATCGTGAAAACCGAGGTTGTGGTGTGATCAGAGCCATCTCGGAAAGGACGGTTGAAAGAAATGGTCAGCTGTCCAAATACAGCCGGGCACACCAGATGACCAGCGTCTGTCACGTAGCGAATGGCACAGATGGTCTTGCGTGTCTGAGAAGTATGCTACGATGTTAAAAGATAGACCATTCACCACCATTTTAAGTCCTAGGTAGCACACGGTGGAGCTACATTAAAAAAGGTAAGAAATCATGCACACGTGTGTCATGCTGTCACGTGCAATGTCAACTTGGATTCTAGTTGGAATGGTGCCTCCATACAACCATAGGTATTGTACTGTTCCGCGTAGGTTGTCACGTGTGGCTACCGTCTCGATCAGACCGTGCATGTTGGATTTTAAGGTGACCCATACGCAAACGTATGGTCCGCATTCCACTCCATTATTTCCTATGGTGTGACTCACCTGGCTTGTGGATCTATATGATTTTTACCTCCAGAGTGGAGGATAGAGCATAGAACTTGATGGACGGAGTGGATTTAACTGTTGGGAACCATAGAGCTTGGATGTCTTACTCGTGTTGCATAGGATTCCCGCCCTGTGGCAACTCCGTTCTAAGCATGCACGTGAAGATGGTTTCCAACTGTAACACTAACGTGATAGTTTACCACCAATTCTTTCAAATTAGTGGTACAAGTGGCAGGCCGCTGTACTGCTCGAGGACTGAGCCAGGGTTTGAAATCTTGGCTCGGCTGAATCAGGAGAAACGATGAATAAACCGGCTGTCCATCCATTTTTTCCATATCATTTGAAGGACATGAACCCAAAAATTAGACAGATTCAAACGTAAGATGGACCACGCCACGGGAAAACGGTGTTAATTAAACATCCATCACTAAAAACACGAACATATCCTTGATCCGAAACTTGTGTAGCCTCTGAGATATTTTCCACGGTAAGTGTTCAAATCCCCACCGTTCCCTATGTGTGGTCCATGGTATGAAAAAATTGGATGAAAAGCCTCGATGAAACACATACATCACGGTGGGACCCACAGAACTTCAACACCATCTAGCTGGCTGATGTCAGGGTTGTTGGAGTGATAAAGGGTCGTTCGAATCTCGAGAGCAGCAAGCATGCCTCGCTGATATATTATTCTCCCAGCGGGTCTGTGATACGAAGAAATTTACTCCGGAGAGTGTGATGGATGATACACGGGCACTTACAAGCTGTCCAATTGTACACTAATTACGTGCCTTAACTTACAGGCGTGGGGCTCTGCCTAGACTTAGCCTACTACACTCAAGTGGGCCACACATGTAAATAGAATTTCGACCGTAAGTCTTACCCGTTTATTTATCTTGTACACGTGTGGTGAACCTGGCGACTATATCTCTAGAAATTTTCAGACACATCATCGATGCTGTTGGATTCGCCGGATGAGAGGCTACAATCGTGCACACGTGTATTCAGATTTCGCCAGGCTGTATGATGTAGTAAATCTGTGCGGCTTGGTGTGGAATCTTCTAGAAAATATAGTTACAGCTGCAATGCCTTTTTTAGTTAATCGCCACTCGCCAGTGGACGCTGGCCGCCCCCGGTTTTCAAATTTGGAAAAAAAAACGATGGGCCCACGAGAAAAGGTCGAAGGATTATTTGTTTTGCCTCTGCAGCGGTCAGAATTAGTGTCTGTCGCCGATCACTAGGGCCTACCTTTTGTGATGGTCCAATAATTTGAACCGTCCATATTATGTTGATATACTAGGTAAGCTATTGTCCACCTTTGAATTTTAGAGTTGAATTTGAGGCATTGAAAGCTTTATTTACACTGTTCTAAATTCATATAAAGATGGGGACCGTCAAGATTAATTGGTCAGTCATGTAGAATAGACTACAGAACATGGACGGTTCCGATCTTAGAACGACTAAGCAGGTTGCCCCATTTGGCGGCGACGGACGATGGATTTTAAATCGCGGCGGAGGCAAAATGAACTATGCAGGAAGGTAACATAGGCGCAATTCGACGCGCAGAGGAAGAAGATTTCAATCATACTCTCCCACACGTAAGTGAGATCCGGACCGTTCATCTAGCAGGCACTCTTTTTACGTGCTGTGAAGCGGAAAAGCAAGCAGGTGCGTTTGTCAGGTGGGCTGCGCGTGTAATAATGAACGGATGGTTGAAAGGAATTGACAAACGCCCAATTTAAGTACACGCGTGGGCCACATGATAACAGACGGCTAATTTTCTGGTCACGGCATATACATGGATTAACTCGTCTGATGAACGGCCTGGATCTACATAGATGTTACTTGTAAAGCAATCCAGACCGTCCAAACCGCTGACCCAACCACGGTGGAGCATACAGAAAAATTACTCTGAGAAGACCTTTCTAATTTTGACCGCTCACTAAAATATTTTACTTTCAACCATCCATTTAATATCCAATAATTTGACGGTTAGGATTATTTAATCAGTGTCAATGTAAAGATATCCCCCATCCATAACAGTCCTCACAATTTTAATGGTCCCGATGGTTGTACATGAGTGCCACGTGTGAGGAAGATAGAAAACCACCAATTTCAAAATAGTGCTTATTACAACATCGGATACCTCTAACCGCATCTTATATTACCAACCGGCATCGCTATCTATGTTATGGGTGTGAGCTGGCCCTGACGAAAACTCACGTGGGCCCATGTGAAGCCGTACAGCTAGGCAACGGACTGGCTACTCCCCTTGCCACCAAATGGCTGAGGTCGGTGCTCTGTGGGCCCCACGATGATGTATTCATTTCATCCATGCCGTCCATCTATTTTTATAGATCATTTTAAGTTATGAGACCAAAAATGAGATATATACCAATCTCAAGTGGACTACATTACAGGAAACAGTGTTGAATGAACGTCCACCATTAAAAAAATTTTGGGGGCCATAAAAGTTTTGGATCAAGATGATCTTTATTTTTTCCCTTCATCTATGTCTGTGTGACCTAATCAACAGATTGGATGTCAAATAAACAGTACATTGTGCCCTAGAAGTATTTTAACGGTAGATATCCAATCACTATTGCTTTCTTGTGGTGTGGTCTATCTGAGATTTATATTCCTCTAATTTTTCGTCTCAAGATATAAAATTATATGTAAAAATGGATGAACAGAATGGATGAAACACATACATCATTCTGGGGCCCACAGAGCACCGACCATCAGCCACTGATAGGGAATGTCTGATGAGTGGACCAACTAGTTCTTTTGCTAGGGGCATGCTGACAATGAGTCCTACTTGACAAATGGTCCGGATCTTTCACACGTATGACATATCAGAACACGTGACGCGAAGCACCTCCATCCTTCTCACGCTAACTTAGTACATTTAGCATTTATTATAGAATACTCCCACAGTCAAGAAAAAGATTGCGGCTTCCATCATTTTGAGCCACATATAGGTCGGAGTGAAGTCTGGTAGCGGGGCCCACATAAAACGTGAAATGCTACTGGTTGTTTGGATCCATCTAAGCACATGGATGGCAGATTTTTGTCGGATGCAGATTGCTCGTGCGCCCGTCCACATGGCGGAAGCGGATTGGCTGGTGTACCACACACCAGCCGTATAGCTGCTGTAGTCACGTGCCGTGCGAAGACGAGCACCGACGCTCCTCGAGCTCCGAGTTGTACAACGGTTCAAAGGAGATCAAAGTTACGTGGCCCAATAGTGATGTATTTATTATATCTACACCGTTCATCTATTTTTAGAGATTATTCTAAAGTATTATCCAAAAAATGAAATATATCCAAATATTATCTGGACCACATCACAATTAGCAGCAGAGATAATGATATTTACCGTTAAACGATTCATAGGGCCCATCATAACGTTTATTTTCCATCCAATCTATTCATAAGGTCACAAAGACCTGAATGACGAAGAAAAACAAATTTTATATCATCCAAAACTTCTGTGACCCCAAAAAAATGTTTCAATGGTAAACGTTTAATCCTCCACTGCTTTTTTCAGTGTTGTGCACTTGATTGTTAGATCTATCTTATTTTTAGTCTCAAGTATCAAGACGATCTCTTCAAATGGATGAACGGCTTGGATATAACAAATACCTCATGATCAGACCCACAAAACTTTCTTACGTCAATACAGCATCTATATGGCTGAGGTACACCAGCCAATCCGCTTCCGAAGTTTCTGTAGTCGGATTGCATACAACCCCCGCCCATCCCTAGCTCCGAACGGGTAGTTCTGAGGGCGGCCCCACCGTGATGTATCTGTACATCCAAGCCGTTTAACCATTTTCTCAGATTATTTTAAATTTTTAGTGAAAATGAAGCAGATCCAACGGTCAAATGGACCACACCACAGATGACCTTTGCATTTAATGCTGTGTGGGTTTTAATGCAACCAAGCTTATTATTTGGTGTGGTCCACTTGAGCTTTGGATCTGCCTCATTTTTGTATTAATGCCTTAAATCTAAGAAAAGGGATTGACGGCTTGGATGTATAGATACATCACAGTGCGCCTGCCCACAAAACTGCCCGTTCGGAGCTGGGACTGGCGGGGGTAGTACGCAATCCGCGTCCAGTCGGAAGCTGTGCCCACAGAGATTCCCGTGGCAAATCCATTCCGTCCATCTGTTTTTTAAGACGATAGTAGAACAGGAACCTTTCAAGAGCCGACCACGATGTTTATATACCATCCGAACCGTTCATAAGGTTATTACCAATCAGATAAACTGTAGGAACAGATACCATCCCGATACAAAACCTCTTTTCCCCCACAAAGTTTCCATTGTTGGGCGTTCAATCGTTGCCGTGTTGTGCAGTCTGGCTCACATGAGTTTTGAATCTGTCTGATGTTTCGATTCAAACCATATCATGGACTTTTGAAACTGATGGACGGAGTGGATTTGTCACATGAATCTCTGTGGTCCCCACACAGCTTCAATTACATGAACTTCCCGTAGCCGGGACACAGCCAATCCGCGTCCATTTTTGTAACCCAGTTTGATATTCCGCGCCGAATCTCGGTACTGTGTCTGTGTAGGAAAGTCTGTGTGCCCCACCATGATTTATGTGTTTTATCCACGCCGTCCATCCATTTTTCCAAATGGACCACACCACAAGCAGTGGGGCACGGTTGAAAACTTCTTTGAGGCTACAAAAGAAAAGAGGTTTTCCTAGCCACACTCGTAAAAAAAGCCCATTTATACAGTAGGCCCAGGTCAAAGTTGCACATGCATGCTTAGGTAGTCTAATCCATCCATTAAGCATACTCAGCCGTTAAATGCTTTTATTATTAAATTAAATAGACCATATAATTACCTAAAAAAATGCCATACCCCTTAGATTGATTTGCATGGAGCCACATGTTATACCTGTCCGATCATCTGACTGTACACATGCTTGTTTCTCCCGTGTGATTATTTTTCATACACATGATCAAGGCATGTGATTATTTATTTATCCGTCCATTTCATAGTTTACGTGATTGTCCAACATAATACATCCCAACCAACCATTCAACCTAACCATTAGTCTATCCATTAACCCATTGTCCAATCACAACCATTCGTTCCCATTCGTCCACCACACCATTAGCAAACTTTAACCGTTCAACCAACCAAATATTCATCCATCTCAACCGTTCATCCACTTGATCATGCATCCCCTGTATGATATTAATGCAGCACATCTCACCTGCATGAATAGATAATTGAGAGCATGGATGGTTAAGAGAACGCATTCCAACATTTTTTTCCGATAAATAATATAAATACTCGCTTTTTTGTTTAATCAAACACTTACATGTGTTAATAAAGTATTAATGTTATAAAGATTATCATGTGGGTGAGTGGATTTTAAAAAGCAGGAGGTGCGTGATTAAGATCAAAGATTAATAATACAGGTCGTCCATCGTACCTAAGAATCTAATTCTTACAAAATATCTAAATTCTATTACAAGATTAGCAAACCATCCATTAATTAACTTAAACTAACATCATGGAACTGTTAAATTTATACATAAATCAACACCGCCCATAAAACTTTTTAACTAGACCTCAAAATTCACATGCCACTTAAATCTATCCATCCATTTGATCCATCAACCCACCCACCTTATCAATCACGCATTGTACATGATTATATGCGTACCCATTGTACGTACACACTGCCCACACTTAAGTACCATGCACGCAAACTGCTATGCACCACAGTATGAGCATACTAAAAGATAAGGTATTTATGTAATAAATGAAACTAAAAGGATGTTTTGCTTCCAAGAGAAGTGAGTTTTGATTTTTTTATTTTTATTTTTCCCACGTGTGCATTAAGATAGTGGGACCCTTTGTTATAAATAAGGTTGGGGGATGTTTAGTGAAGTGCTAAAATAAAGAAAAGAAAAAAAAAAAAAAGAAAAACAAAATTAAAAAAAAAAGAAGATTTCTTTTAAAGATGTTGTCAGAGTGGGTGATTTAATTCATGTTGAAATATTCGTATTATTGTTATTTGCATATTTTGATTTATTTATTGTTAAATTTTAGTTTCTATGAAATTAAAATAACGAAATTGATTTAAATTAGCTAGTTAATTAATCTAAAATCTAGCTTAAGTCACTAAATATTTTTAATATATTTTTTTTCTTTTAATTTCTTTCAAACATTGATCAATCATAATTTAATGTATGGAAAATTCACTTTTCTATATTTTTTATTATGAAATTAAATAAGGGATTAAATTTTAAATTGTGTAAATTAAATTTGAATCAGATTATTATTATTTGTTTTTTTTTTTTAGAATAGGTAATCTAATTTAAACAAAAATAATAATTTTTTATTTAATATTAAAATTATAAGAATCTAAATTATTAGTTTAACTCTGAATTGGCTTTCAAATTATCAAAAGAAAATATTAGCAATCATACATAGAATATAAAATCTACCCCCATTAGATTATAAATATTTATTCATGAAATTATTTGTTAAATAAATATTATTTCCATTTAACTTATAGGATTATTTCAAAAAAATTAATCAAGTTATCATTGATTAGTATTATATATATATATATATATATATATATATATATATATATATATATATATATATATATATATATATATATATAAATTTTATCTAGTTTCTTGAATTACTAAATTTTTGTAAAATTATATTATTCTATTCCGTTTTAAAATTCAAAAGATTAAATTATTTAATAATACAAAATTGGAGTTTACATAAATTATTTATATTTATTACTGACTTCAATAATCTTTGTTAATTATGCAACCTTATATGGAATTCTCTGCGTTGTCTAATAAAAATAGTAAAAAGTGTATAAATACAATGTAGTGTTCTTTAAAGTTTAATCCATGATAGAAGTTGTGTTTAATATTTCTAAATTGAATTTATGAACATGAGATAATGGTTCATCACATGAGCATATTTATTTTTATTTTCAAATTTAAAGTTGAATGCGGTTGCATTGCCCTGGAAATATCTCTAAAAGGCATAAGCATGTACCATGACTGTGTTTATTAGATGGAAGACCCTGAAACTAACAAGTAAGACGATCATGGGTGAAAAACCCTAGAAACCATTTAGTTATTTCAAATTCCATTTGTATACAACGTATGAGTGCAAATGTGCATATGGACATATATCAAGGTATAATTAGAGCGATAATTTTACCAGCTAATGTACAAATGGGTTGTTGGGGATTTTGACTTGCGGAATCACACAGATCTAGATCTAGGATAGCAATTCAATGGCATCAAGCACGTATAAGAGAACACAGATTTAACATGGAAAACCCATGCGGGAAAAAACCACGGTAAAAAGCGACAGATCTGCACTATAAAAATAGAAATTACAAAGAGAGAGGACTTACCTGATTCGAACAACCTCAAATCTCACCTTTGTTACACCCTTTAATTTCCCTAAACCCCTTTAGAAAGCCTTAGAATTATTTCTCATACCCTAAAAAAGCCTTAAGAACACCTACTTATAGTTTACGCAACTTTCCTTCCGCATCTCAGTTGCGAAAGGACTCAAAATCCGTAATCTGCACAAAATCACGGAACGAATCTGCGTAACCACGACCGGTCGAGCATGGCACACGACCGGTCGAGCACCTCGGACCCCAAAATTTTATGCTCACTGGACTTTGAGTCGAGAAAACTACAACTAGTTGAGCCGCTCCCACGACCGGTTGAACCTGACCCACGACCGGTCGTGAACGTTTAAATTTAAGACATATCTCAATATTCTCCACCATGTCTTCAATCATGTACTGTGTAGCATCTTGACCTCTTCTCATATTTCTGCATCACATCATAGCTTCTTGTGCACACTCCGTGTTTCTTTTACGTCATTACCAAGCCAAGAGAAGTTATACCGAACTTGAACTTTCCTGTAGGAACGATCTAGGTGCGCATGTCTACTGGATCAAAATTCACAAGTTCAATGACCTTTACTCCTGTCTTCTCAAAAGGAAAGACATAGTTTTCTTACCATCTCACCGCTACCCAATATTGCTTACCGAAGTACTTGCTCACAACACTAATAGCTTGTGAAATAACCAGTCTAATCCAAACCATGACATACATTGCCAACCGCATTTGAATAAGGTTCATGAGTTATCCTGCTTTTCCTCATATGTTTTCGGACATATCCTGAAGAAAACTTGAGGAGAGACGCATAGGGAACGCTCTCTGGCTTTACCTGGCCCATCACATTGTAACATCTCGAAAATCGGGGGTCGAGTAAAAACTCCACTCCCGAGTTCCAAAATGTTAGTTATGCAATATAAATGTGTATGATTGAATGTTGTCTGTGTTAATGAATTAAACATGAGTGGGATTAAGCCAGAACAGCATATCATACTCCAGAGACAGTTAAATTTACAAGCAGAAGACTGTGATAGTATGTATAACATATATAAATTGTTGTATGTCTCCAGAGTGTGAACATGTTACCAAGTTATATACATACATGTATACTCCATTTGGGGTGTTCCGGGGCCAGTCTATAAACTAGAATCAACCTACACATCATGTAACACATGATTTTGGGGTAGAAGGAGCTAATACATCCATCTAGCCCATTAGTTGCTAAAGATTGTAAATTTAGAATGGCCAAATGGCCAGTTTTCATGAAATTTTACTATTCACTGTAAAATTTTGTCAAAGTATGATTTTATATCATTTTCACATTAGGATCAATGCCTAACATGAAAATTCAAAGAAAGAATTGAAGAATGGAGTGGTGAGAGGAAGAATTTTGAAGAAATTAGGTGAAATGGGGTTTTTAAGCCCTAGCGATTGAATGTAAGGGTTGTGGTTGCCCCACAACCCAAGAATTTACATTTACGGGTTTAGAACCGTTCAAAGAACATCTCAACCCACTTACCTACAACCTAGAAGCTACTTAGGTCGCTTCAATCAACCCTATATGCGTTATGGACTCGATCGCGCGATCAATACGAATAGACTTTGCCTATTGACGAATCTGAAGTCCTACGTATGTTTCTAGATCCTACTCGCACCCACCTAAGTCAAAGGAGCGACAGCGTACGTCGCGTGACCATAACCCAGGCCCGGTATAATCTCATTCATGCTATGATACCATCTGTAACATCCCAAAAACCGGGGGTTGAGTAAAAACTCCACTCCCGAGTTCTAAAATGTTAGTTATGTAACATAAATGTGTATGATTGAATGTTGTCTATGTTAATGTATTAAACATGAGTGGGATTAAGCTAGAACAACATATCATACTCCAGAGACAGTTTAATTTACAAGCGGAAGACTGTGATAGTATGTATAACATATATAAACTGTTGTATGTCTCCAGAGTGTGAACATGTTACCAAGTTATATACATATATGTATACTCCAAAAGTAAATAAAAAGAATATACATGAGTGCTCTAAAAATATAAAATGACAAGTGTCAAGGCATCTAATCAACCTCCCTATAATCTCGTCAATCAAAACACGCATAAAGGAAGGATCCTCCTCATCATCATCAAGTCCAGCTCCGCTTCTCAAGCAGCGCCATCATCTGTAACCAAAATAGGGACTGGTGGGTGTCCGGAAACACCATCCCGTAATGTGGGAGTGAGTAGCTAACTCAGTAGAATAATAGAGCAAAGATTAGCATGTTCACAATTCAATCATGCGATAATAGTAAAGCAGTAAATCAAATAATCCTAATACTGTTGTTAATGCAATATGACATGACATGATGGATGCCCTCACCGACGATCTCCCTCATACGGCACCATCTTACGCCCATGGCATGCAATCATCCCACAGTGCTCCACATCTTCCAGGCACATGCAATGTGATGGTGATATGATTACCGAGTTATTATTAGTTCATTCAAACAGCAGGATTGAGAAACTAAGGTACTTCCCTTATATCAATCCTAACACAGATCCTGTCTAGGGTCATCACTCCTAGTAATCTCATACGATGTATATTTTGTAGGTCGCTGCAAGGGCTGTCAGGGCTGTTGCTCGCACTCGTTGCACCGCTCCCCCATCACCTTATCAATACAGGCCTACTGTACTCTCACTGCTACGGAAGGGTCGTCGCCTCCCGTAGACTCAGAATACGCTCGCGGTCACTACAAAGGACTCGTCGCCTGATCAGTGTAGGCCGACAGCAAGAATATAGTGTCTCATACCACCATAATCTGCTCACGAGTCATAGGTGCTCACTAGTCACTACGGGGAGGCTTGTGGCCCCAGCGTAGGCCGACAGCTCGACCACGGTGTCTCATACCACCATGCCCGGCTCATGAGTCTTTGTGGATCAAGGTATCATAGTTAACAGGGTTTACAGTACCCTAGGTTCAAAAAGTTTGACTCATGCAGGGTGAACATACAATGGCCAGTCGGGTTACTTGACGGGCTCGACTAGCACGAGCGCATCTCAAGTCGAACGACATGAAGTGCATAAAACACCTCATGTGGCCTAACCACTGCTGCCAACTCCAAAACACGGCTCGCGTTCATCGACGCGTCGTTCGTGGCAAAGATAAGCCAACTACGACTTTACTCGGTTGCCGACTGCCTGGACTAAGTATAGTCCCAAACATTTATGAATTCACATCAGCAATCATGTAAGAGTAATGGAAATAAAATACAACAATGTGAGCATGTTAACACATGTTATAACATACAACTTAAGTAAATCATCTAACACATGCATTTCGTACATATAATGAAATCAGGCATATAGCTAACATGTAGGAAATCATTTACATCAGCATATTAATTGAGAATTCAATCTCAAACTAATTCATAGCACCATTTAATTCAATACATACTAATACAAGCATTTATACAAACACTTAAACTACACACTTAAGTCTACATATAGTATGTCGACTCAAAGTGCGCATTTAGGCGAATCTCTTCGCCAAACTAATTATGCATGCATTCCTAGTATCCTAATGCGACAAGAAGCCATATAAATCACATCAGTAAAATATGGATGAAAACAGTATTTCCTACAAATGACTAAAATGCCCTAAATCTCATATTCTTCGTCTGCTTACGAAATAGGAAACAGACTACATGTTGTACATGTCAAACGACGTTGTCGTCGATAATCTACTATTAAACGACATTGAAAGCATTGGAAACAGTCAATCAAAGCGTCTAAAATCCGTAACTTTTCTCCTATAGGTGTATTGATTCGAACGGAGTGTGCACGCTTTGTCTACGGCGAACCGGGAACCTATTTTACAAGATGTATCAGGTACCCTGCTAAGGAACCAAAGGAACCTTAAATCAGTAAGTATTTGGGGTATTTGCTTACCTAGAATCGCGGCGAAATCGCCAGGAAAGTGATTGGATTGCGTGGCTCAAACACGTGCAGCAGGTAGCACAAGCAGCAGGAAAAACTCTCCCACCTTCTCTCACAAACTCTCACTTTCTCTCACACTCTTGCTAGGGTTTCTAGTAAATTCGGATGGGTGAGAGGTGTGAGGGTTTGAAGCCCTTTTATAACCTAATTTCTTTCCAAATTAGTCTTGGGAACAATGTTTACTTGAGGGGTAACCAAATCAGGGCTATTTCGGTCCAAAAGAGCATTTCTGGAGGTCTCCTGGCCGAACGCGATCGGACTTAAGCCCATGCATACTGGATCTAGCACACATCAAGTTTTCAGACCGGTAGAGTTCCCAGATCGCACGTGGCGGTCCAGTTTCAGTTCAGCGGTCATCGCACCCAGATCAGGTCTACAAGTCTCATGATATGAAATAGAAATTTTTCCTGATCCGAGGGTGTAATTTGGCTGAATTCTGACGGTCAGATCGCTTAATACTGACGTGTCAAGTCGTGTGCCAGATTTGAATTTCAAATTCCAAATCTAACCCTATTCTCACTCTCTTCACTCCAGGCTCAATAAAATAGCCTACGAATGTCGGTTAGACTTGATTTTCAAAATGATTGTCAAGTCCAGCTAGGCGGTTCTAACGGTCTAAGATTGCAGGTATCGGACTTTCGACGCGCAGTCTAGATCCAATATAAAGTTTCAAAGAGGTTCAAAGAATAAATCGGTTTAGAGTTTGATCCGAGGTTTTAGAGTATTATAGCGTCATTGGTTCTACTCGCTTTGGGTCTTATAGAACGTATTTAAAGTGATCAGGGACTATTTTCGAGCTACTCCAGCATAGTACTAGCTAACTTATGCTTAGTTTCTAAAGGAATTAATCCTAAGTGATTTCTTTGGCTATGGAATTGGGTTCTGAGCGATTTCTCAGGTGTTTCAGTTGACCCATTGCCTAAGGACGTCTAATCCCAGGTTGGCAAAAATCTGGGGTGTTACACACAACCTTCATCAATACCTACACATAAGGTATTCCTCTTGTGATTACCAAAGCCTACTCCTCCTTCAGTCTCAATGCCAAGAACCATCTTTGCAGCCCTCCGATCCTTCATCCATGAAGGAATCAAACCACTGCCTAGGTAACAGGTCGAACCACGACCTCCTGCAAAGTCTTTTCTCAGCCCCTTGTTGAGGGTCGAATATTGCATATTAGACCCCATTTATTACATGATTTTATTAACATGATACTGTTTAACGCCTGACTTTAATCGTGTTTATGATGCAAGGTGAATCTAGGAGCATGAACTGGAAAGGAGGTTAAAAACGTAGATTTAATGCTTTGGCATCACCAAGGCATTAAACGGGACTACATGGGACCAAGATCGAGAATTTACACGGCAGGGGTCTGAGAAAATCATGTCGTTCACGTTAAAAATGTCCCGAAACTGGTCAAGAATGCAAGATCACGGGGTTTTCACCATCTATTCTGCTTGAAACTACATATATGGCCTGAAAACCATGAATTAACCGTACACATCGAATTTCAGTCGTTGGATCCCCCTAAAAGTGGCCTAACGGACAGATCAGCCCTCAGAATCATGATTCTAGGCCCACCTGATGTTTGGATGTGCCTCAATTTTGGTATCAATGCCTCAAATGAGATGACAAAACGGTTGGACGGCACGGATCTCTTATAAACATCACGATGGACCCCACTGGAGGATCTACGTGCATACAATGACCAACAGTTCGGTCAACACCCGTAAAGACCTGAGCCTTCTTCTTCATGTAACCAGCGGGCAGGCACTGGTTGATCGGTGGATCTCAGTGGACCTCACACATCAGTCAATTTCATGATTTGGATCGTCCATTGGTATCTCGTCGAGCCTTCACCGATATCCTGCGATCATGCCGTGTGATTCTTCTTACAGGTGACAGCTCCACCTGCTCTGTATCCCAGTCCGCGCGTCTCAGCCTTCCTGCGCTACTCGCTCATGTGGCCAACATGTCATACACGTGCAGAGGTGGAATCCATTACATCCATTACAACTCTACCTTTTGAAGTGCTCCCGATCAACCTGTACAAGTTATCGAATCGTTGCGCTTTCATGATTACCCATGCCCCTTTAGATAATTTAAGAGCACCATCAATACTTGTGTACTTGCATCCTTTTACCTTAAGTACACCAAGAGAAATCAGATTCCGCTTCAAATCAGGAACGTGCCTCACATCTGTCAAGGTACGCTCCACCTTATCAAACATCCTGATGCGCACCGAACCAATAGCCACAACATTACAGGCAATGTCATTGCCCATAAATACATGTCTACTATTGTACTCCCTGTAGCTAGTGAACCAACTCCGATGAGGAGTCATGTGAAAAGATGCCCTTGTGTCTACCATTCACTCGTCCTTACAATCATCGTATGGTCGTCTGAGTGAAGACAGATAAAACATCACCATCACATCTATCTGACGTGGCAGCGTTGGCCTCCCTGCATGAAGCCTCAAAATCTTCCCTCTTCGATTTAGGATTTTCACAATCCTTCTTCACATGTCCTTCCTTCCCACAGTTCCAGCACTTTACCTTTCCTTTGCCCTTGCCCTTGGATTTGGATCTAGAACCTGAAGAACCTGTACCTTGTCTAGAATTCCTACCCACTGTAAACAGTGCTTCAAAAGATATCCCCATGTCACTGTTTAGTTGTCTCATTGCCTTCCCTTAAAGGGCTGAGATAACGAGGTCGATACTCAGGGTTTTGTTCATGCTGTACATAGTGTCCTTGAATGACTCATACGACGCCGAAAGAGAATTCAGCAATAAACATGCTTGTTCTTCATCTTTCATTACTTCCTCCATATCCAACAATTTACAAACTAATTTATTAAAGTTGCTAATGTGAGCTTCCAGGTCTCCACCCTCTGCCATCTTGAAGTTATACCACGCCGCTTCAAGTGCAGGCGATTTTCAGAGGATTTTTTTGGTATAAATATCCTCTAACTTCGCCTATAATTTAGTCACAGTTTTCTCCCTCATGACGTTGTAAAGAACCTCATCCATGAGACATAGACAAATCGATGATAAACCTTCTTATCAAGAGCATTCTACTCGTCATCAGTCATAGTAGACTTCCGCTCCTCAAGAGTATCATCTTCACCTTGCTTGATTAAGGAACTCATCATCTTGATCTTCCATAACTCAAAATTATTTTTTCCTGAGTACTTCTCAATCTCATACCTGACGCTCGACATTATTACTAATCCCTCAGATTCAGATCAGTACCCCAACGATAGCTCTAATTACCACTTGTTGGGAATTTTGACTTGCGGAATCACACAGATCTAGATCTAGGATAACAATTCAATGGCACCAAGCACATACAAGAGAACACACAGATTTAACGTGGAAAACTCTTGCGGGAAAAAACCACAACACAAAGCAACAGATCTCTACTATGAAAATAGAAATTACAAAGAAAGAGGACTTACCCGATTCGAACAACCTCGAATCTTACCTTTACTACACCTTTTAATTTTCCTAGAACCCCTTTATAAAGCCTTAGAATTATTTTTCATACCCTAGAAAAGCCCTAAGAACACTTACTTATAGTTTAGGCAACTTCCCTTCCGCATCCCAGTTGGGAAAGGACTCAAAATCCATAAACCGCACAAAATCACGGAACGAATCTGCGTAACCACGACCGGTCGAGCAGACTGCACAACCGGTCGAGCGCCACCCACAACCGGTCGAGCACCTCGGACTCTAAAATTTTATGCTCGCTGAACTTTGAGTCGAGCAGGTTACGACTAGTCGAGCCGCTCCCGCGACAGTTCGAACTTGACCCACGACCGGTCATGAACATTTAAATTTAAGACATATCTCAACATGGGTCCCTCACCCTAAGGTACCGGTGCGTGGGTGTTAATATAATGTGGTCATTCACTTGGGCACGATGTTGTAAGAGATATATGGTTCATATTTAATTTATTATTTGTGAGAATTTATGAAAAGTATTACATTTATGGCATATTTAAGATTCCAACACTTAAATTCATATTCCTTCATTCTCCATATTTTAATTTAATTATCTTTTTTATTTATAAATTTTTTATATAATTTAAATATTTTAAATTTTAAATAAGAAATTATCCCATTAGAGTGTTATGTAGTACAACAACCCATAGGTGCAAAACTAGAATATTAGGAGCAAGTGGGCCTCTACTACTAGTTTTCCCCTTCTAGCAATTTAAATTTAGTTTAAATTTCAATTTAGTTTTGGCATATTTTCAATTCCAGCACTCAAATTCATATTTCTTCATTCTCCATATTTTAATTTAATTATATTTTTTATTTATAAATTTTTATATAAATTGAATATTTCAAAATTTAGATAAGAAATTATCCCACTAGGCTGTTATGTAGTACAACAACTCATAGGTGCAAAACTAGAGTACTAGCAAAACTAGAGTACTAGGAGCAAGTGGGCCTCAACTACTAGCTTTTCCTTTCTAGCAATTTAGGTTTAGTTTGAATTTCGATTTAGTTTTGTTATTTAAGTTTAGGTTAAATTTCAAATTTCGGAGTAAAAAAGAAGAAAAAACCATTAAAAGAGTATAATTCAATGAATATTATATTAATGAGAATTATCAGTAATATTTTTCTTTTAGATGGCTCTGAATATCTATTAAATCTGATGGAATTGTAGATTGCAATGAATATTGATCTATTAAACTCACGAGCTTGAGATTCAAGTCTTGAATAACCCTATTTAGGTACGCGAATTTTGAGTATGAGGGGTAACCATATTTGATTGGATCTTGTCTTGCAAACCCATGTAACAAGAGTATGCTTACCATAGGACCTGAACGTTACCTAACCATTGACACCCCTACACGTGCGAGGTTATCAATTCTTCACTTCAAAATACCACATTAGACTCGGATGGACGCGGTTTGGGTAATGACCACGACACCAGCGAGCTAGCTAATGTTAAAGCCTTGTATGCCCCACCATGATGTATGTGTTTTATCTACGCCATCCATCCATTTTGTAGCTTATCTTAGGGCATGAGCCCAGAAATGAGTTAGATCCGAATCTTAGGTAGACCACACCATAAGAAACAATGGAGATTAAATGCTTATTGTTGAAAACCATTTGGGAGCCATGGGAATTTTGGATCGAGCGGATATTTAGGTTTTCCCTTCATCCAAGTTTGTGTGACCTTATGAACAGGTTGGACGACAAATAAACATTATAGTGGGTCCTACGAAGTTTTTAATGATTTAAATTCAATCCATCTTGTTTTCCTATGGTGTGGTCCGATCCTCTTATTTTTGGGCTCATGGCCTAAGATGAGCTAGAAAAATGAAGGGAAGGCATGGATAAAACACATACATCATGGTGGGGCCTATGGAGCTTTGACACCAGCTCGCTAGCTAGTGTTGGAGTTGCTAGTGGATGGTTGGGATTATTTGATCCGAGTGACTTTCAACTTAGCCCAACCCTGACAGAAGATCTAATGAAACTTATGGCTCATCTAGGTGGGCCTAACAATCAGATTCGGATAGCATTTTCCACAGGAGACCCGGTGGTTGTTGAGACACATGAAATGACACAAGTAACGATGAGAAGATGGCTACATCATTGTGATTTATTACCAAAACAAAAGCAATGTTAGATACAAGGTGACAAACGGCGCCTCATATGAAATAAAGCGCTTTGGTTCATCGCGAAGAACCCATCTAGGTTTATTGAGATTTTTCAATATAAAAAATGGTATTTCATTTGCAATGTGTAAAATACCCATATAAGATCTTATATTTCCATTTGGTTGGAAATCATGCTTAGATCTTCTTCTTAAAAGATATGACAATTTTGTTACTTTGGAGGGCCACAATGTGTAGCGTAACTTGACAATTAAAAGAGGTTTTTGAAAATGCATTTGTTTTGGATCGGTTGTGGCCTACCTAAGATAAGAAATTCTTAAAGTTTATATAAAAACATCTAAACAGTACATCTCACCTGTGGGAAAGCTCAGATCTCACACAC
Source organism: Magnolia kwangsiensis (assembly GCA_037074715.1). NCBI lineage: Eukaryota > Viridiplantae > Streptophyta > Magnoliopsida > Magnoliales > Magnoliaceae > Magnolia > Magnolia kwangsiensis. Next base: position 104,842,557 of record CM073580.1, on the reverse strand, counting down.
ATTTCACAATGTGACACATGTGCCTACATGTGGGCATGTACTTCCCCCACGCACTTAGAATTAGCAATCTTTAATTGTCAATAATTAACATGAAAAGGTGTAAAAGACGGCTAATGACGAATTAGAGTACTGTAACACCCCGATTTTTAAGACCCGAGTATGCAACTCGTTTCCTAAAAACCTGAATGTTAGCATATAATCAAATGGTAATCAATGCAAGATCAAAGTGCGATTAATAGAAATCAAGCGCAGTATAAGCATAATCAAAGTGAGAACAATATCCTCGGCCACTCAGTTGGGGCCCAAATATAAAAACTCAAGTTTCAAAGTGTAATGAAATAAACATAAGCAACTAATCTACTGATTTAGCCCAAAGTAAGCAGCCGCTTCCTGGTACGGCTCATCCTCATACGGCTCTTCCTCCGATACAACGGTAGCGATCCCGAGATCCGCTGCATGCTCATCCATCCCTGCACCTGTGTCCTCTGTACGGTTGAACATTGATGAATGAGTGGCCAGCTCAGTGTGATTTTCTCTCAAAATTACACATCGCCGCCTTAGACAAGAAATAACATCAAAACATCTAAGCAAATAAAACATAGTAAATGCAGACTTATTATATGCATGAATGCGTGAATGCATCATCGACCCAAGGATGCTCATATGTTCGAAAGTTGGGCTCGTTACCCATGCAAAGGCTGGCCATTAGCGAAGCACATCACGTACCGCATAACGATTGTCTATCATACATCACGTGCGTAAATAAATATGTCATGTATGCATGATTAGCCAGACCATTATTTGTCCAATTACAGTCAGCCGATTTAGTAAAACTCAAGGTCACTACGGGAGGCTCGTCATCTAGTGTAGGCCAACGGCTCAGGCATAATGTCTCATTCCACCATCCTCGGCCTATGAGTCTACCATCTTAGGGTGTGTATAGAATTCATCAACACGTGGCCAATCAACTCTCAATGTAAGGGAACTACCTCCGAATGCTAACTAGGAATGAAGTATTGAAAACATTAAATACAACGAGTAAAGTGGGGCGGTATGTGTGATTCAAATGCGAGTAAACAACCATAATAATAAACATTGAAAAGGCCATTCCATAGTCAGGTATGTGAAATCACTCAATAGGTGGTAAATCCCATGAATTAAATTGCCACTAACCATTACCTCCACATGTTGAGGGTTTAATCTTACCACAATCCGTCCCGGTACACCCTAAGTATGGACTCTCTTTAAATAAAGGTTTTCATAAAGAGATTTCAAATAATATGTGACTTGCAACCAATACACTCATATGAGGGTGAGACATGGAGATTCAGGCATGATTCAATATTCAAAGTAAAACTCATGTATACATATAATTCAAGAGTCATGTGTTCATAACTTATCAGTTTTCAAAGCGTGTATCTCAGGGGAGTTAATCAAGTGATTCATGTACTTAGGCATCTAGTCAATTAATTCTTAAACATATGCTTAAGCAAACTAATCAAGCATTTTAATAAATCTAAGATAAGTAATTAAATTAATTAAGTATCCAAATCAACCCTAAGACATTTCTTTAGATAACTAATTAAGTATCCTAATCAATTCTAAGACATGTGTTTAAGTGAACTAAACAAAAGATTTAACCATTTCTACGATGTGAATTCAAGTAAGCTAATCAATAATCAAATCTCTTATAAGGCATGCATTCAAGTAAACTATTGAACAATTAACCATTTATGGGTCATCATTCGTAGTTACAACAAAAACTACCCTTAGCTTAGTTTAGAGATGGAAAGCTCAAGGGGAGAAGTCATCACCAGGTGGCTCGTAGTTTCTCCCTTGAATCGGATTTCTGCAGTTATCTAATGTTCCAACTCCGTATGATTGATTCCCTAGAATTTTTCGAACCCAAGAGTTTGTATTAGATGGTGTTCTCAAGCCCAATAACCTATATAATCATAGCAAGTGGGTAGCTTATAAGGACCCTTTTTATATGTGAATTGGGCCATATTTGGCCCAACTGCAAGGCTCGTACTGGGCCAGGTTTGGCCTAGTAGTGGCTGCCCGTCTGTAGTTCAGAACTGGGCTAGACTGGGCCCAATCCAACCCAGCCGTGCTGCCTAGAAATGGCCCAAGGATTGGGCTAATCTAGGCTGATTACTCTGGCCCATTTTTGCTCATGGCCTGCATCCAAATGAGTGTGGTCCACTAGCAATTTTGTAGCATGCGGCCCACCTATGATTTAAGGTGAGGCCTGCTGAGATTTGAGATGAGGCCCACCGCCTGAATGTGGTGCGGCTCACTGAGTTCCAAACTCAGGTGTACCCCACCCTCTGGATATGGTGTGGCCCACTGAGGTGATTTCAGCCCATTTGAGGGCTGGTTTTCAGCCCAGATTGCTGCCCAAAGAAAGGCCCAGCTGAAGCTCAGTTTCAATCTAGTTTTCGGCCCTCTGCACGGCCTGATGAAAACCTGTTTCCAACTCACTTCAAGGCTCATCTGAGGCCCAATTTCAGTATGATTCAAGGCCCAGCTGAGGCCTGATTTTAGCTTCATTTATGGCCCACTTAAAAACCTATTTCAGTCCAGATAGTGGGCCAGCTGAAGAATGTTTCAGCTAGATTAAAGGCCCATTTTCAACCCTCCTCACAGCTATTGTTTTCGACCCATTCTACGGCCGAAAATGTGGCAAGTCTTGACCCATTTGAGGGTCGTTTTGAGTCCAATTCTCGGCCCTGCTAGAAGGCCGTGCTTGGCCCATTGCACGGCCTAAAACTCAGCTCATTTGCTGTCTAGTTTTGAGGCCGAATTTGGCCCAGAAGTGGGCAGGTTCTGGCCCATTTCATGGACCAGTTGAGAGCAATTTTCAGCTCCTAACATGGCTCATTTATAGGCCTATCTTCTGCTCGTGGCACGGCCAGATCTCGGCCTTCTTTCAGCTCAACGAAGAAGCGTTTTTCAATTTGTTGTAAGGCCTTATGAAGATGGAAGGGTAAGGAGTTACCTGGGCTTGACTTGAGCGTGGCCTAAACTCGGTCGAGCTCAATTTGGAGTGGAGCAACACACGTGCCTGCCCTCACTTCTCTCTCTCTCTCTCTATTTCTCTCTCATTTCATATTGTGATGCTACAGCTCTGCACTGACCTAACTCGGTCCGATCTTATGTGGGTTGAGTTGATGTAGTGCGCACTGAGTCCACTCGGTCGCACCTGGCCACTCTTCTCACTCTCTCTTTCCCTCTCTCTCTTTCCTTTCTCTCTCCCTCTTTGATGCAAATCCCGAGGGCAACAGTAGCTCATTTATAGGCACGAGAGAGAGAGACCTCCAATGGCTGAGAAGAAAACGACTCTTGCAAGGGCCATCTTCGAAAATCTGTAATGCATGGGGTCCATCTGACCTGGAGAATGGATTCCCGCTGTAATGGCCCACCAGGAAAGTAAATTTTTAGCCCTGGTGGGCCCCATCTAGTGATCATGGGTCGAGTGGTTTAACAAAGAAGATGAAGTGGCCGTTAAAGAAAAATCACTTTTTAAGGTATTTCAGTATGATCTGGTCCATTTAAGCGGACTAGATGAGACTGCTGATCACTGCGAGGCCCACTTTTTAGGCCTTTAACATGCATTTCCAATCCATCTCACGAGATATTCCCTATCTCATCACTTTCTCAAGAGATCAAGCGTTTTCTCTCCATTATCTCGTACCGCCTTGCAAGGATGGCTAGGATTGCTCCATGTGGCTTAGGGAATGGCTAAAATAGTGCTAGCATCCATTTCCCAAAAGAAAAATGTCTCCCTTTGCTTTTTGCGATGCAGGAGGTTGCTCGACTATTTTCAGAAATGGGAGAACGTGGCTTCAACTGGAAGGTGGATGGTTGGGATAGCACGATCAGACTGATTATGGGTCGTCCATGCGGCCACAGGTTGGCCCACTATCCATGATCTTAGCTGCACGTGAGCTTTTGATTAGTTCCATCCCAAAATCGTCATCTCTATGCGTGGGTCTGTAATCCTATAGAGTTTTGGTCAGACGAACCCCACGAGTCTAATGGTCGGTGCGGATCATCTAGGTAGTAGCCAGGGTAAGCCACCTAGAGAGCTCACATCCGTCAATTTCAAAAATGACGTTTAGTGGAAGAAATCCCTCTTTTTGCAAAGAGGCTCGGTCAAAACCGGTTTAACCAACTTGGACCGATCGATACACCTCATGTACAGGTGCACTATGTGCACTCGCACTTCGTGTGGGGTCCACTATGATGTTTTTGATAAATCCACTCCGTTCATTCGTCTTGGGAACCCCAGTTAGGAGTCCTAGCCCAGTTTGTGGCAGATGTGAGGCCCAGGTGGGCCGTATCACCCGTCCCAGGACATTTTATGGCCAAGACACCTCGATCCATTAGCTGGATTGGTCCAATATTTTGTTTCAACGGTTAAATGGGAGTTTGAGACACAGTGGGTGCTTGGTTTGAATCTGGCAGGTCGATTTTATTTATACATATACATTACACCATGACATTTTATTATTTTTGTAATAATAACAACATAACTAATTATCTTATATAATTTATTAAACTAACACTTTTATTATTGCATTGGAATAATATATTACAACACTACAATACGTTTGTTATGCTATTATATATTACTTATAATTACAATTATTAAAATCTCATACACATATATAAATATAATTTTAATATTAATGTACTATTATTAATATATAATTCATAATATATAGTATTATATTATAAATAAACATACATATAAATGAATTAAAATTATATAATATCATATTTAATTAAAATCATATTGTATTCAATAATTTGTTAAATAATATCTAATAATTTTTGTATACATATTTATAAAGGATATGTGATACTACATTAATATTTATAATTCAATTATATATTGTAAAATTATTATTTATTATCTTTATTTAATATAATATTATTTTCATAATATTTTACATACATTAAATATATACATATCACCCTATTACAATACATTTTCGTGCATTATTATATGATAAATAGATTTCAAAATACGTCCATAAATTTTTTATATCTATGTTTGTGTAAAATTCATAATATAATAAATAAATAAAATAATGTACTTATTAAATATTATATGACTACTAGACGGTTTGATTTACCTATCGAGGTGATCGAAGTCCTAACAACAGGTTGTGCTGATGATGTGATGGTTCGTCTCGAACGTCACTGGATGGATGGGTTAACATATGGATAAGGACTGTTTTAAACGATTGAATTTAAACCGTAATGAATGTGAATATTTAAGTTGATTAGGTTTGCATTTATACTAAATTAGATTACATGGTAACACCCGAGTACTAGGAGGTACGGGGTGTTACAAGTACTCATATCAGAAGACAACATAAGGTAAAGCCACTGGATCGACGATCTAGTTTCTTTAAACCCAACCAAGTGCACTTAGTGACTCTCGTTGATTTTGAGATGGGTGCATCACAATGTATTGAATGACTTCAATTCAAATGGATGTGGGATTTTTACTATAATAGCTTATGTAATTATGTTAGGGCTACAATGATCAATTTCTCGTGCGGCTATACTTTTCTAGTCCCGAGATGACATTTTGTCCCTTTTTTAACCAAATTAACATTTGCCCATCTACCCCCGCGTATAGTCGTAGCTTGCAAATGTCTTTTTGAGAAGAGGAGATTATGGGTCTCATAAAGCCACAAATAGGCCCACTACTTGGGATATCTTATCCATTCATTTGTTTTAGAGCATCCTTGGGCATCAGAAGGCGTTGATTTCATCTTAATTCAAGGCCTTTGTGTCCCCCAATAGAGATAACAGTAGCATTTTACTAGCAGTTATTTTCTCCGGTGTGGTCCATCCATGATGTCTTCTTCTCTAATTCTTATGGCATGCCTTGAAATTATTTGCGGAGCTAATGGCCGGAATGAATTTCAATGGAGATGTATGGTAGGCCCCACAACATCATTCCCTAAACATCTATGTGGGGTCAAACTCACATTCCAACCCATTTAAGGGGTTTTCATATAATTTTTTAGGGAGAGGGGAACACTGTCACCATCGATTTGAGTAAGAAAGCGGACCACCACCACCACTGAAGAAGTTAAGACCGTTGCTTCTACATCAGTGAGACCCATGCTAGTAATCATGTGAACGTACGTTCATTCTGGCGACATTCCAACAACATTTTGAGGTGATAACACCTTTAAGTTGGAGACCATCTTTATTTAGCCAATCAATTTCAAGTTTTTCAAGTTTTCCTTAAAGGGAGTGTGACTAATATGACAGATAAAGGTAAGAATATATAATGTGAATATTTTTTTAAAGCGTTACAACTATAAATCACACGTGGGCACTATGGATCCTTTGACCAGTGTTGATCCCACTTGTGCAATATGGATCCCTCCTAACGCACTATTGATACTACTTGGTGACTGTGGATCCCACTTGGTCCACTATGGATACCACTTGGTGGCTGTGGATCCCACCTAGGAACCTTTTCATGAATGTTGAATGAATGAAGGTGGATGTGGATGTGCTTATCAGTTGTCAATGTTGATGTGGAAGTGTATGAATGCAAATATAGATGTGAATGTTGATTTATATAAATGAAAATGTGAATATAACACCCTGAGTTTTTAGGGGCCGTGTAGGAACTTAGCTCTCAAATTCTCAGGTGTCATGGGTGCTCTAATGGGCTTCAAATTTTAATTACATTTGGATGATCTCATAAACAATGGAGAGTTTAGCAATGCATGAAGCATAAGTAAATCATAAAGCAGTATCAAGTGTCATTAAATATAAAAATATCTAAACTACAAATCTCAAATCATCTAAATAGGGAACTAGTTCCACTTATACATGACCCAAAGTGACTAGTGCCCTAGTTCATACCCCGCGGTAACTCGAACTCAAACTAAAAGGATTCACCGAAAGTCTGGAAACAGGGAAACTCCTCTCTCTATCCTTGCTTACCTCGCGCAGCTCGTCGAGCTCCACCTCACCTGCATCTAGTAAAGGGTCTGATTAGTATTTTAAAACACCATCCCAGAGTGGGAGTGAGTAGCTAACTCAGTGGTTACTATTAGCCTTAAGTTACAATAAGTAGCAATTATACAATGAATTTAATAAAAGACACACATTCACAGATCCCAAACTAGTCTTGTTAATACATGAACATGTATTATGATATGATGCATGACCTCACAACAGCACTCCCTCGAGCAACTTCGTCTAACGATTGCGCATGACCAAAACTCCCTCATTGCGACCTCAACTGCCGATTCTCCAAATCCTAGCTAATGTAATGCATGAATAATGTTAACCGAGTATTTAGTTAATTCTGTTCATCCAGCAGATTAGAAAAACTAGTACACCTCACGAATCATTACCCTCAACTAGTTGCGAGGCCAAGACCCCTTAACGTGGAGGTCAGGACCCCGCGATCCTTGATCCCATCGGGTTCTCCATTCCCAATTCAAGCACATGTGGAGTGCTGAAAAGAGGGATCATTCGCGGTCACTATGGGGAGGATCGTCACCCTAGCGTAGGCTGACAGCTCGGACACAATGTCTCATTCCACCATGTCTGGCTCTCGAGTCAGTGGATCAGTTTCAGATGATTATCAATGGACTTCAGTGGTTGAAGGGTGTTTCAGGCTCCATACAGGCATGAGTAGACATGGTTAACAAACATGGTTGGTTAGTAAGTGGACTAGACTGTGCGAGTTTAAGCGAGTACATGACAGACGACATTAGGTACAAGTGACCCATGTAGTCCAACTACTATCGCCTATTCGCATCCACCCAAATCCGTTGGTCTAACCTCAGGATAGTCCTACCAACTAGATCACCTTCTCTTACCTCAGTTTTCTGAGCAACCTAAGGATTTGATGGTAGTGATATCAAGTAGTCATACATTAAACATATAAATTCTAAGTTTTTCTATAAATGCAACTACTAATATTATTACAAAATAAATGTGCAAGTGTGTTGTGTGGGTTAGTAAGGAAGTCAAGAATTTCATGTATCTCATAGCATAAAGTACACAAGGGTTAATGCATCATACATGTTATAAGGAAACATTGTACAAAAAATAATTAAAGAATGAACAAACAATCATCAAATTCATACCCAATCATGTTGAGGAACAACAAACATTCTATAATCATTCCATGTTGATTGAGAGGATCTAAAATGTAAGGTCGTGCCTAAATTTTCTCTAGATTATCCAAATACATCACCCAATCAAACATAATCATTATATTCATACTAAAATTGGTGTTAGGCCACCTAAGAATAATAGTTCGCACCTTTAAGAAGGAATCTCCGATTCTGAGCTCGTAGAGTTAGGTTTTTAAAGAAAATTGTTAAAAGACCTAAATAAATATACAAGCTTATGAGATTTGGGATAAACAACTATTGAAACTCTAAATTAAATTTAAGATTCAATACTTACCTCCAACCATTGTTAAGAAAGTTCCAACGACAACTCCGGCTACGACAATGCAGGTAAAGAGGGGATGAGAGGGCGGAGGTGCACCAACACCCACACCCTAAGGTCTCTCTCTTCTCCTTTCTCCTCTTTTTCTTCTCTCTTTCTCCTTTTTTTCTCTTGCTCTAGGGCATGAAATTTGTATAGGAGGAGGGGTGCCCAAATAAGGCTTTTATACAGTGTCAGATTTGGTGTAAATAGCCCTCAGGGTTGGATTTTTACTATATTAGCCTTATGGGAGAGTTTTTTTAACCTATAGGGCCCACTATAGGGTGAACATATTGATATATATCATAGAATAGTTAGCCATAATGATGATCTACATATGGACATGTTCGGCCTACCATTTAGAAGCGTCGATCAACAGATATGATTAGAAGTCTGTTCAACAGTCACCAATGGTCAATCGGGGCCGCGGTTATACAAATATAAGCAGAAAAATATCCTTACTCCACGTGTGAAGTTTGGTCGTAAACCGACGGTCCGAATCCTCAACTTTACATAAGAGTAGATGACTCAATTCACTTAAGTTTCAGCCTCTTCCTTTAGGGTATTTGTATTTCTCATGCACTCATCCTTTGGCTTAAGTTGAACGATTTTGGATAGTACGCATGTCTAACTCCCATAATGGACGTTAAGCCCAGCAAGACAGACAGTATTTTATAATTTTGGAACTAATGGCCCACTAACGATTAGCTTAGAGGTTGATCAAAAAATCAGAGTATTTCTGCAATGAATTAAGTATTAAGATTTCTCGTGGGTAATGATTAGGGTTTGGATTAACTATGTTCATAGTGTAACCTATTTATAATTAGTAAAAGTAAAAATTTGGTCATGATTACTCTAAACTGTCGGTTTTAGGCTAAAAGAGTAATGGGGTTGATTTAATCTATTAGTCAAGATCTGTACCTTATCTGACTTGGCATTGGTTAGATCTTTAATTTAGTTATGTTTTTCTTGATTAGTTAGCGATGGGTCAGTTAGACTTGAGCTCTATGTGAATAAATCATGGGGCTAAACTTGATGTTCAAGTGATCGGACGGATTCATTAGCTTCATACGGTTGATTAATCGTTCTTGTGCGGTTCTTTACTGGTTCCTCCTATGTATAAACTAGCATTGAGTGTTAATGGCCCGTAAGTGATAATATAAGTTAATTACATTAAAAAAAAATTCAATGATTTTTAAAAATCTAAAACAGTGAAAATCCAGGACGTTACAGTGAAAGTGGATATAATACTGAATGTGAATGTGGATGTGAAGGTGGATTTATATTAATGTGGATGTGAAAGCACATTGGTTGTGAATTTTGAAGTGTATAGTTTAAAACAATAAAAGTGGATATATAACATCCTAGATTTTTGCTATCTTGGATTTCTAAAAACCCTTGAAATTTTTTCTATAATTAGCTTACGTTGCCATGTATTGACCATTAACGCTCAATGTGAGCCTATACATAGGTGATACCAGTAAAGAACTGCACAAATGTGATTAATCAACCGTAAGAAGTCAATGAATCCGCCCGATCACTTAAACCTCGAGTCTAGACTCATGATTTGTTCATCTAGGGTTCAAATCTATTTGACATATCACTTATTGATCAGGACAATTGTAAGTAAATAAAGACCTACCAAAAGCCAAGACAACTAGAGGGCAGATCTTAATTAACAAACTAAATTGACTCAGTTATCCCTTTAGCCTAAGAACCAACAGTTTAAGATGATTAGGATCAAATCACCATTTTCGCTAATTGCGAATAAGCTATACTATACACTAAAGCTAATTCAAAACTTAATCATCGGGCACAATAAATCTCACTATCCAATTCATTCTAAAAATAGCCTAATTTTCTAAACAAGCTATAAACCACTCGTTATTGGGCCATTAAACTCGAGACTATAGAAAAATATTTATCTTATCGGGCTTGATGTCCATCGTGAGACATCGAACTGAGATTTTATCTCTAATCACTCAACTTAAACTCGCAAGACCAATGCATGAGATGTGTCAATATTTCTAAAATTACTCAAGAACTTAAGTTAATTGTTTGTATCTAGTCTTTACCAAAGTTGTGGCATTCATATCGTTAGATGATGACCAAATTCAGGGCACCGATCGAGATTATTACCATACTCACATCCGTATAGTTATAGATGCGAGTGACGATCGATGGCTGTCGATCTGATTTAGGGCTTTCTCAATTGATCATCACGTCCAATCATCGAATAGTTATATCTAAACATAGATCACCTAGTGGGACACAAATCACATGGCTTAGATTGACCCGTACACCTTTGTTAGGTTCCATTGGTTAGAAACAACCTCCCCTGGGGTTAGTATAATGAGTAAATGGTCATTGGGGTCATTTGTACACATTCTGGCTCTATAAAATCCATTTTGTTTCACACCCTCTCTTCCCCATACAAATTTGTCTTATCCAAAGGAGAAAATGAGAGAAAGAGAGAGAGAAAGAAAAGGAAAGAGAAAGAGAATAAGAATGAGACTAGGAGTGGAGAAGTTTTGGTGCTTCGTTTCATCAATTCCCTCCAATCAAACCCCTAACCTCGATCATTTTCCTTCGCCGAAGCCACCTCACTCGCAATTGGGATGTAAGAAATAAACCCTACTTCCCAACTTAGGTTTTTTAGGATGAATTGCATGAATCTCACATATTTCTTAGTGTTTGTATAGGAATTGATGATTTCCCTCTAAATCCTAACCCTAAGAGCGATTAGGTCACATGAAACCCTTTAACGTGTGGATCATTATTCTTATGTTATCATTTATCGATCCTTGAGGGTCTCAGTTAATGATTTGTTATTTGTAGATAGCTTGGTGTATATTAACATGTTCACATTTTTATTTAATAGTAACATGTATTATTGGTTATTTATGAATGCTCACATGTTTGATAAAATGCCTAAGTGATTAAATGTGTTATTCTATTAATGTTCACATATTTGTTGGAATGCCTAGGTGAATGTGTAGTTTTATTGATGCTCACATGTTTAATGAAATGCTCAAGTGAGTGTGTTATTTTTATTGATACTCACATATTTGATGAAATACCTAGGTAGTAGTGTCGTTGAATTTATGCTTCATATGAAACCTCCTATTGACTGTATAACGAATAGATAGTCCGTAGTGATGTTTATAATTGCCTACAATGTTGGGACAATCGACTAACCACCCAAAATAAAGGGTGGCTCGAGTTAGGTCATCCGCCCTAGGCTTGTTTGATCGACCTAGGTTAAACACGAACGACCGAAAGTAGTTATACTACACGGGATGTTTACACTAATTGTTAATCGCGCCGGGATTCTCCCAGGTCAATCGAATTAATCTAACAGCCTTATGATCATGTACGTTCACCATGTATGAATGACCAAATGGAATCGAGGATACCACATTCCCATTAAATGAGTCTACTTATAACCATTACTGGTATGATCTACAAAATTCATGAGCCGAGCATGGTGGTATGTGACACTGTGTCCGAGCCGTCGGTCTTTCCTGGGGTGACGATTCTCCCCATAGTGACCAATGAGCAATCATAAATGCTACGAGTCTGCTATTATAAATGGAATGAATGTCTGGACCGCAACACAATTGCGTTTAGGTGACAACTCTTTCATCAATTGTAGTCGTCCTCCACCATGTCGATGAGTTAACTAACGCTGTGTCATTTGGGTTGTGTTATCCGGATCCTTTGAGATCAGTCAGGCCAGTGTTAGTCCCGCATTGAATGAGGAGTCATCACTTAGGTGATGAACCCAAAAATATATCAAGGGACACATGTGAGGAGCCGTTACGGCCGTCCTGTAACCCCCTGTACTTTCTAGTACTTGAGTGTTACCATGCAATCTAATTTAGTATAAATAAAAGCCTAGCTTAAATGAACCTTCACGCTCATTCTAGCCTAAATACAACCATTGGAAACAGTCCCAATCTATACATCAAGCTATCTATCCATCAATTTTCAAGATGGATCATCACACTACTAAAGAGACCTATTTTCCTAAGATCCCAGTAGTTATCAAAAATTTAACGTTGGTTAATCCAATCGCTGGATTGTTTGAATGCTCACTAAACCAACATTTGGTAACTAGAGATTTACATAGTGTGGCCCACTTTGATGCAAAGTAACCCTAATGTTAGGATATGTAGCTAAATGATGCACAACGAGTAGCCCATAGCTTACATATAGGCATGATGATGATGATGATAATAATAATAAATAAAAAGATAAATAATTAACAATGTGTATATGTAGTAACAATGATAATAATAAAAATAATGATATGAAATCATGAGATAGATAGTCCTAATAACCTACAAAGTGGGACCTACAACCGAAAATACATGCATACGTGAAAATAATAATAATAATAATAAAGTGAAATAATTAATGATAATAATAATAGTAATAAAATTAATATTAATATTAGTATTTGGATTAGTGATATATTATGAAGGTCTTGAACGTACACGTGACCCATTAAAATCCTTTTAACCATTGACGTTCAATTTTCAAATGATCTGACCATCGGAACAATGTAATCGACACCTAAAAAGGGCTTAATTAATTCGTATGACCCAACTAAGCTTTGGATCTAACCGATCTTCGGTCAGAGGCCCTTAGTGGGGCCTCTAAAGGGAATGAATGGAGTGGATTTATCACAAACATCACGGTGAACCCCATACAAAGTGCGAGTGTACAACACACACCCGTGCACAACATGCATGGGACGACAACTGCTGGTTTGACTAACACTGACTTGAATTTTGTTAAAAAAGAAAATGGGCGTTCTCCCACCCATTTAAAAATTTAAACTGACGGACGTCAATTTTCTAGGTCGCCCACCTGAGCCACTACCTGGTTGATCTTAACCATCCATTGGATTTGTGGAGCCTAGCCGACCAAAACCTTATATTCTAACTGGACCCATGCATCGGGACGCCAATTCAGGATCGAAACTAACCGAAATAGTGTGAATGGCTAAGATCATCTGATGATGGGCCAACGTGTGGCCACATGAGCGATCCATGATTAGTTTGGCTAAGTAATCCCAGCCATCCACTAACCCGTTAGAGAACACGTTCTCCCGTTGCCAAAAATGGTCGGGCAGCCGGTTGTAGCAAGAAAAGCAAAAAGTAGCATTTTTCTTTTGAAAAATGGGTACTGGCGTAGTTCTGGTCATTCCCTGGGCCACGTGGAGCAATCTCAGCCCCTCCCTATAGGGCAGTACGAGTTGAAGGATTGAAACGTCTCATCTCACGAGAAAATGACGAGAATTGGAATATCTCATGGGATATCCCAAAACTCGCATGAAAGGCCTGAAAAGTGGGCCCCATGCTGATCAGAGGCTTCATCTGGTCTGTTCAAATGAACCAGGATGTGTTAAAATACCATAGATGATGATTCGTCATTAATGGCCACTTCATCATCCTCTCCATTAACACATCCGACCCAAGATCACGAGATGGTTCGCACCATGGCTAAAAGTATATTTTTCTGGTGGGATATGGCAGCAGGAATCCATCCCCAGGGTCAGATGGACCCCATACATAGTGGTTTTTCGACAATGGCCATTGTAAAAGACGGTTTCATCTCAGCTGTTGGCTGAGACGTGATGGAGTTCTCTCTCAGCTATAAAAGCCATTGGGAGGCCTTGGGATTCACATCAAAGGAAGCAGCAGAGAAAGAAAGAAGGAAAGAAGGGAGGGAGAGAGTGTGCGAGTAAGAGGGTTAGGTGTGGCTGCGTGACTCACTGCAACGAGTCGACTCAGCTATATTGGGTTGAATTATGTCAGTGAGGGCCCCCTGACGAACTCTCTAAGCCGGAGATCAATCTGGACCATTGGATGCACTCCACCGTCAGGTACAACTCATAAACCCATCATCTCTCCCAACTCAGCAGTCCACGACTCAGTTGGCCACACCATGCACCAGTAAGGTGGGCCACAAACAGGGTCAAGATCAAGCCATGCATGAGCTGGATAGTGGGCTGAAACCAGCCCATGCTTTAGACTAAAATCAGTCCAGAAGGGTGGGCTGAAAACGTTCTTTAGTCAGGCTGAAAATGGCTTTTAGACCGTCCATGTAACTGGGGTGAAGAAAGCCTCATTTAGGCTATGAAAACTGGATTGAAATGAGTCCTTTAGTTGGCCAGGAATGGCCTGAAAATCGACCTTCATCAGGCCGTACAAAGGGCTGAAAACAGGCCGTGTAAAGAGCTGAAAATGGGCCTTCATCTGAGCCATGCAATGCACTGAAAACGTCCCTCAGCTGGGCCTTGAATGGAGTTAAAAAACAAGCCTTAACTGGGCCATGGATTGAGCTGAAAATGGCCTTCAGTTGGGCTAAAAATCTGGGCTAAAAACGATGGGTAAAACGCCCTTAGATGGGCCATGAATTGGACTAGAAATGCCCCTCAGGTGGACTGGGGAAATGGGCTACACGCTGGGCTGAAATCAGCCCTGAAACTGGGCCAAAATCAGTCCCAGAAACGGGCTAAAATTGGCCCAAGTCCAGGCCAAAATCAGGCAGTGGGCCTGTGCAAAGTCCAAGCCCTACACATTGTAGGTGGGCCACACTCAAAACCTGATACAGGCCCAGGACTTTTGCAACCATTAAAGTCTTAGTTGGGCCGTCCGTTTTTAGGCCTGGGACGGTCATCCTAACCTAATTTTGGGCTTGTTCTTGGACCTAGCAGACTGGGCCCAGTTAGGCCCAATTCAGGCCTTGATTATGGGTGGATTCCAGGCCCAATTTGGGCCGCTTGTTGGACCAAAATCTGGTGTGCCTGGTCACTCTAATGCAGGCCCAAATAGCCTTTCATAAGACCTTTCAAACTCACATAACTTCAATGTATTGACCTTGGAAATATTTGACTGATACAGACTATAAATTTAAGAGGTTACTTGCGTGATTTGGGCCGTAAGGTATATACGAGAACGTGGATCAAGGACGGTAATACAACCCTACATGTGTTAGGCTTTTCATCTCTAAATTAGATCAAGAATAACTTTTAAATTAATTATAAATTATACTTTAAAATTTGATTAATTATATGATTAGCTTATTTGGATATATGTTTGAGAATTGATCATGAATATCAAATGCATATGCTAAACCTTGAATTATTTACTAGTTCTTGAATTATATTTACATTTGTCTTGAGTTGTACTTTATTAGAATGATATCATAGTTCGATACTTGATCTTTATGCCATTTGGATATGTTATCACACTGTTTGCAAGATACATATGAATCGAAATCTCTCTAGTCTATAAGGGAAACCTCTATCTATGAAAAGAGTCTTTACTAAGAGTGTAATGAGATTAATTATGTAGGAATAGACCCTCAACATGGTTTTTATGTTAGTGGCAAAATTATTCATGTGATTTACCATTATGAAGTGATTTTACCTACCTGACTGTAGGATGAACCATTTGACGTTTTTATCCCCGTTGCTTACTCGTATTTGAAGCATACATACCGACTCGTTTTAATCGTTGTATTTAGTATCTTTGACATTCATTCTCAATCAACATACGCTGGTAATTTCTCATACCTTGAGAGTTGATTGGTCACATGTTGATGGGTTCTATCAACACCCTAAGGCAGTAGCCTCATGAGCCGGGGATGGTGGTCATGAGACATTATGCTCAAGCTGTCGGCCTGCACTGGGTGACGAGCCCCCATAATGACTTTGAGCTTTATTAAACCGGTTGATCGTAATTGGACTAATAATGGCTTGGCTAATCATGCATACATAGCATATTTACGATAACGGGTGAATATTTATAGATGTTATAGTATGTGCCTCCGAGTTATTAGGGTATCGTTTCGCTAGCCACCGGACCGCCAACTATTGATATACGTACGTGATATATGATGGACAATCATTATGTGGTACGTGATATACGCACGTAATGTGCTTCGCTAATGGCTAGCCTTTGCATGGGTGATGAGCCCAACTGCAAACTGGATGAGCATCCCCAGGTCGATGATGCATTCACGCATCCATGTATATAATAAGACTGCATTTTGTTATGTTTTGTATGCCTTTTTGTTTTCATGCTATATTTGTCTGAGACGACGGTGTAATCTTAAGATGCATTCACACTGAGTTGGCCACTCATCTATCAAATATATAACCATACAGGTAGCACAGGTGGCTTAGATGGTATTCATGTTCAAACTGATGAGGATTGGGGTATAACCGTTAAGGATGCAGGGTTGTATCTGTCAAGAGAAGCTGTGCGATCTTGCGGCTTATGTTTAAATGTATTTTAATATTTCTCATGTATTAAACATTGTAAATCTTGTATTTGTTAATATAGATACATTGGGTTGTTTAAGTCATTATGTGCAGCCTCTTGTATATTTTAAATGTAAATGTAAATTTTTCATCACTTTGATTTGTCCATTCTATGCTAAATTGCTAGCTCTGAAAGATATAGAGAAAAAATAGATATATGGAATTCAGCTCTCTATAGGTTAACACTCTAGTTTTTGGGAAACGACTCAGATACTCAGGTCCTGAAAACATAGGGCATTACACATCCTAAGCCTTGCGATCTGGTTGAGACCATGATAAAATGGTGGTTCCTTAGCTTCTCCAATATACTGAATGAATGTGACTTAATAAGTATTCGGCTAACATACACATTAATCACATTGCATTAGTTAGGTTATTGTGATTTGTGTTCACTCCCCAAGTGCAGGGTTGTGATGTAGTAATAAACTCAGTGAGACCGAAGTCGAATCCCAAGGGACTGGAACCTGTACGTAATTTGAAATTAAGTAGAACTAGAAGTAGAATAAGATGAAATCTAAATCAATTGTAATTTGAAGAATAATTGTGAAGTATTAATCTAAACTTAACGAATTCAGAAAAATAAAACTAGCGATTCAAAGGATCCACTTGTAGAAATCAGGGAGATCTTTTACCTGCTTCAAGAACTCAACTGGACTTAGAGTCTCATCTTCATCCAGTTAAAAGGTATAACCATGTAAATCAAACTAAACTTCCTTTGATATAATTTTCAAGAGATGAAAAATATATGAATTAGAATGGATTCCATCACCAAACTATGCCCAGGAGACAAAGTAAACAATAAAATTAAATTAATTACCAACCAATCAACAATGTATGAAAGTTAAGAAGGGTACCGTCATCCGACTATGCCCAGGAGACGATGGTAAACAATAGGGCTTCCTGACGTCATACATATAAAAGGGAAGGAACATGCTCAAAGCTATCGCAGACCCATTGTAATTTTAGTCACAACAGAGCATTAAAAACTAAAAACATTCCCTTAATAATCAAACTAATGTCAAATTCAGTTCATAAATTAAAAGTAAATCAAATGCATAAAATAGAGTTTTTCATCTCACTACAAGCCTCACCTCTTAGCCCTAGCTAAGAGGTTTAGCTAGTCATGAGATGTGATAAAAACCTCTTAAAAATTATTAAAGAAAAGAAAACAAAGAGAAGGGAAGAAGGCCTCTCAACCAGTCGTGCTCTCGCTCTCTTCACATCCCTTGCTCCCACCTCCTTTTTCCTCCTCCAAGGATGCTTTCTCTCTCTCTTTCTCTCTCTTTTATAGAGAACAAAGGCCAGTGGAGATGCTGGAGAAGTCGGTTGAGAGTTTTTACGCAGCTCTGCGAAACTGCAACAGCCTGCGTATGAAAAACACAAACCGAGTTACGTTTGGTGGAGATTTTGGGACAACTGATCGTCCTAACCTCTGTTTGGACTTCATGGCTAGGGTCATGGCCCCCTTGTTGAACTTCTGGACGGTTCAGATCACTGATCCGACAATGGACGGTGGCCCACAACTTTCCGAAACGTCTAATTTTCCCGAACGCAGGCCCTGCGCACGTTTCTTGCGCTAAGATGTTCAGTGGGCCCCACAGTGATGTTTTCTAGAAAATTCACCCTGCTCATTAGATTCCTGACAAAGTTTTGGTTAGAAAGGAGTACTTTTTTGAGTTTTGGTGTGGCCCACTGAATCAACTCAAGCTGCCGTTCATCCTGCATTTGACGATGGAAATCGCGTGATCACATGCATGGGCCAAAAAGGAAAGCTAGGAGAGGGTTTTTCCCCCCTATGGAGTGAATGGACGGTCCAGATTTTTTAAAAGAATGACAAGTGGGGCCCACTGTCAAAATTTTTAGTCAGGCACAAGAACGTTGTACGCTCTTAATTTTCATTTTGAAATTGAGTCGATCAGCAGGCACTGACCGACTTTAGTTCTTCTGGTGCACAGCTAGTGCACTTGTGCACCATGTGCGTGGGTCCCACATAGGGTCCATTGTGATGTTTATGAGAAATCCTCTCCGTCCATCTATTTTTTCACCTCAATTAAGGCGTTGAGTCCAAAATTGAAGGGTATCCAAAGATCAGGTGGGCCACATTTAAGGATTTAAGGGGCTGATCTGTCTGTTAGGCCACTTTCACAGTGATCCAATGGCTTATTTTTGACGTGTACGATTAGTTTATGGTCTTCAGGCCACATATAAAATTTCGAGCTGAGCAGATGGTGGGAACCCTGTGATCTTGCATTCTGGACGATGTTCAGGCCCGTTTAACATGAGTGGCTTATTTTTCTCAGATCTCTGGCATGTAAATTCGTCATCCTTGGTCCCCTGGGGTCCGTCCCTTGCCTTGGTGACTCATAAGCGTTAAATCCATGCTTTTAACATCCTATTTCAGTCTAAGCTCGTAAATACACCCTGCATCACAAACACGATTAAATCGAGTCATTAAACAGTATCATGCTCGTAAATCCAGGCAATAACTACGGTCTAATATGCAATATTTGACCCTTAACAATTTGATATTGAAGTCACTTGTGAGGGAGTGTTGGCATTTGTTAAATAGGTGTTGGAGTTGGTTGTGAGAGAGTGTTGGATTGTAAGGGCATGTATTAAATCATAATTTCATACATGCGTTTAACAAAAGTATCTAGGAAGTGATTGTTTATATGCTCTATCATTACCTAAAATGATTGAGTTGATAACATGTATAACTTAGAAAAAATGGAACCGCTGAATTAGCTATCACTCCTACCTGAGACGGTGTTTTAAAACACCAATTAGGTAATGTTGTTAATGCAAATGCTATCGAGATCTTTGTTGAGGGTCAAATATTGCATATTAACTCCATTTATTCTTGGTTTTATGAACATGATAATACTTCATGTTTTATCTTACTCATGTTTGTATTACAAGGTGAATTTAAGAGCTTGGATTGAAAATGGTGCTAAAAGCATGGATTTGATGCTCAAGAATTACCGAGGTAAGGGATAGATCTTAGGAGATCAAGATTGAAGAATTCATATGTCAAAGATCCAAGAAAATCAAGTGATGAGTGAAGAGAATCAAAGATTTGAAGTGAAGAAAAAGAATCCCGAAATCGTCATGAAAAAGCATATTCTGAAACTCTAGATCATTCTATGAAATTACGCAGAGTGAAATCTATTTTAAGAAATTAAGTAGAGTGAAGTCTATTTTAGCAAACTGTATAAATTTGAGGCGATTTCTAGGGTTTTTCAACTAGGTACGAAAGTTGGAGTTTCACAACTATAAATAGGACTCCATAGGATGTTCCTAGGTATCTTATAAGGTTTAAGGAGTGGAGAAAAAGGGTGGAGAAGCTGTCACCAAGAGTTTTTTTTTTTTTTCTTCCTTAGATGTTTTCATGATTTCTTATAGGGTTTTAGATCCAATCATGTTTATGGTTAGCTAAACGTCTTAGCTAGGGCTAAGACGTGAAGTTTATAACATGATAGGATGTTTTTATTACTTTGATTCATGTTTGTATTGAACTCCATAGATTCTAATTTGATATTTAAGGAATACTTTCAGTTTTTAATAATTTATTGTAACTCAAATTACAGTAGATCTATAATAACTTTGAGTATCTTCTTTTCCTGATTTGAAATTGTGAAATTAGTAAATGCTGTTGTTCACCATCATCCCTTGGGCATGATAGGGTGATGAAATCCTTCCTAATCACAATTCTCCTGCTTTGAGATTATAGGATTGGGAAATCTTGTTGCTTGTCATTGTCTCCTGGGCATGGTTTGGTGATGGAATCCCTTTCAATTATTATAATTTTTCTTATTTGAGAATTAGGTCAATGAAAGTTCAGATTTGGTTGTATTGATACATCTTCCAATTAGATAGGATAAGACTCTAATTCCAATTATGTTACTTGAATCAAGTAAGAGGACTCCCTAATCACTGCAAGTGGATCCTTGAAGCTCTAGTTTGCTTTCTATATTTGATAAATCCTTCATAATTACTCTCTTTTATTCTATATTTAGATTTAGATCTTTTTCTAATTCTATTTTTTTTCAGAATATGTACAAGTTTAGTCCATCTGGATTCGACCTCGTTCTCACAAGTTATTACGACATTGCGACCCCACACTTGGAGTTATGAATAATCTCTAGCGGGTAGACTTGGATCAGCTTGCACTTTCATAGTGAAGTCTTAGAAGTGTCGTGTGAAATTAGAAAATATTATATTTATTTCAATTTTGTGCATGTATATGTTAGATTCGCTGATTGAGTGTGCTCTTTGTTGATTTTGAGTATGTATATTGTGACTTATATAATCTTTATTTGGGCAGACACTACTCTTAAAATTGTATATTTTAAATATCATACATCTATTTTTGGGCTTACTTATCTCTTCACTAAACTTTTAATGCCGTTGATTTAAAACTACTCTAATTGGTGAACGATAACCGGACTGCCCGGGCATGTGGGAACTCGCCCACATGCATTTTTCCTATGTTCACACTAGGAAACTCGGGATCTGAGTCTCCGTGCTCGGGTGTCGATTTTCGAGGCATGACAGAATTTGAATGTAGAATTGTATGAATGAAAATGTATTAAGTGAAAGTGGAGTGAATTTGTATGGATGTAGATATGGTTCTGAGTAAGGGACCATGGTTACGAAGATTGAAAGTGTTTGGCACCCATTCTTCATGTACAAATGTACGTTATCTACTTCACAAAATCAAATGAACTATTAAGGATCAGGATAAGTTCCCGCATGCAAAGTGTGTGTAATGTCGTGTTTGATGCAACGCATATGAAAAGTTGTAGCCTAGGTTAGATAAATCTTCATTGACTCTCGATAACCAACCAATCCAAGTTTTTGATGGGGAAGATCCGATTAACTTGGCAAGACTCAGAGCATGCATTTAAATGGGTTGGGTGTTGAGGCTATGTATGCAAAGTAATGTAATGTTGTGTGTGTGATGCAATATTGAATGCAATGCATTTGACAAGTTGTAGCCTGGGCTAGATCATCTATCTTGACTCTCCCGAATAACTGACCGGTCCAAGTTTCTAATATGCAAGATCCGATTAACTCAACGAGCCGTAGAGCATATGTTTGAACTGATTGGATGCACAATGCTATGAATAAGGTAAGCATGAGGGGTTGAGAAGGGAATACGTGTTATACGATATTTAAGTAAGCTAGGAAAAATTGATTGAAAGATGGACGGCAAGATAGACGGTTGGGTTATAAGGATTAGGTCAAGTGACTTTAATTAAGTTTGGGTTGCTCAAGAGGTCAGGAATTTGGTTGGATTAGGCTAGACCTATGTTGAACTCTTTACTACTCTTACTTTCCCTTGCGGAGGATGTAAATGGGAGGCTAAGGGGTTTCACCTTGAATGGAGGTTTTTTGGAAATGAGAAGGTATTGGATTTCTTTGGATGATAGAAATGAGAGGGGGAGCATGCTATTTATAGCTCTCAGCCCGGTTTTCTTATATTTCTTGGCAAGTGCAGAGCTGAAGATAGTTTGAATGGCCTGAATTTAAGATTTTCATATGGAAAAATCTCAACGGTTGGATTGGATGGCATTGATTGTAACTTTAGCATGAGGAAGGGGCTTTGGAGTTTTTAGTCCATACACATGATTGGCCCCGCAAAAGAGTCTCCGCCTGCGTTCGCTCTCTCTACCCTGGTGCAATAGTGTTGCCACGTGGCAGGCGAGCTCCCATGCACATGTGGAGGCTATGCTCCCTTTGGTGTTTAATTAGTCGTTGGTATTACAGATTTTTTTTATTTTTTTTTTAATGGGCCTTGGTAAACGGATTGGCTACTCCCCCTGCCACCAGCCATTGGCTGGTGGTCGGGCTATGTGGGCCCCGCTATGGTGTATGTGTTTCATCCATTCAGTCAATCTATGTTTATAGATCATTTTATGCTAAAAGAAGAAATGATATATATATATATATATATATATATATATATATATATATATATATATATATATATATATATATATATATATATATTTCTCAAGTGGACCACATTATAGGAAACAGTGTTGAATGAACGTCGACTGTTAAAAATGTTTTGGGGGTCATTAAAGTTTTGGATGAAGCTGATATTTATTTTTTCCCTTCATCTGGGTCTTTATGACCTAATCAACATACTGGATGTCAAATAAATAGAACAGTGGGCCTTAGGAGGATTTTGATGGTGAATATCCAATCATTATGGTTTTCCTATGGTGTGGTCCACCTAAGATTTATATCCATATCCATTTTTCTATCAATCCCTAAAATGATCTGTAAAAATGGATGAACGAAATGGATGAAACACATACATTATGGTGGGGCCCACAGAGCACTGACCATCAACCACTGGGCTGGTGTAATGAGGAGTAGCCAATCCGCCCCCCCTTGGGTATGTGGTGTGGATATGGATTGGGTTTGAGTTTGATTTAACCAGGTGAGTAGACTGGATGAGTTGACTCGATAAGTTGACTCAGCAAATCTACGTGATCCGATTAGATTTAGTTTGGCCCTATTTTGGCCGGGGGTGACCTAGGTTGAGTTGAGTGAGTCTTAGCTGGGTTCCAAGGTTATAGTTTTGCTTTTTGGGTTTGGTTTAGAGATAGGGTTTGGCATAGTTAACTTGGTCCAACTTAATCAACTCGGTTTGAGATGGGATGGCTATAAAACCCAAGAATGAAACAAATCCAAGCAAACAACACCACAAGATTACACAACAGGAAACAATGGACATCGAACACTTGAAGCCGATATTTCAACGGTGGATGTCATTAACCCCACTGCTTCATGTAGTGTGGTCCACTTGAGTTTCGAATCTGCTTTCTTTTTTAGGTTCATGCCCTAGAACGAGCTGGCATCCAGCAGAATGGATGGATGGCGTGGAAATAAAACATATACACCAAGGTAGGCCCCACAACGCCCAATACATCACCAACACCACCTAATCTGCGTCCATAGCAACCAACCAGTTGCCAGGCCCACTAATCGGATGGTTAGATGTGAGGTACATGCCATGTGTAGCATAGTAACGCACTTATAAGAGAAGGCCTTAATTAAGGTAAGCAATTAGGATATAATCAATTAAGGGCTTTATATAAAGCTACTAAAAATCACCATTGCCTATCTGGTATAAGATAATACACTTTATTGTAACTTCTAATTTTTACGTGCCAACAGCATATACATGCACCCAACATTCAGTGTAAATTATTCATTCCTTTAAGACATTTTCACTGTACATGAGTGGGCCCATAAGTGGATGGTGGGACGCAGTAGATGAATGGACCCATCTGGCCGTTCATCATTTACGGTCCACTATGTATTGGCCCAAAAGTATCCATCCACACATTTAAGTGGATTATACGTGTGAGGGAAGATTGGATGTTAGAAAACATGACAGATGATCCATATTCAACGTGGATGGGCCTAGCTAATTGGTGGATTTGATTGATTTTGGGCATCATATATTCATGGTGAATGGACTTGATGTCATTGGTGCATGCCACGTTAGCGCATGTGCTGCGAAGCCCTTCTCTATTTCATGCGCGCAAATTTGATTAGCACTTGACGATGACAAAATTTAGGAGACGCATACTGAATGTTCGGTATACAACGGAAAGATACTCTGGCAGAGTGTGATACTTTATACACATGCGCATGGAATATGTACACATGGCATACATTCAGTTCAACCTAAACCTACCAAATTACAAGTGCTACTTTATTGAACGACCGTACAAAAGCATTGATGTGGTAATTGCTCATCCCTGTTATTATATCTTTTGAGAGCCAATCCGAATATATTACATATGATGTGTACGAATCCACACGGTGTTTGGAGATCCGACCGATTTCTTAGCAAACAATAACTAAAAGATACCAAACAATGTCACGTTACTATACATGGCGACCGATGAAGGAGCAATTGCAGGAGAGATGACAAAAGAAGAAAAAGCGAAGCCAAGTAGCGACGAGTGGTTATAGCAACTGTCTGACTGTGGTCTAATTAAAAATATAAATATCATAGAGATTCAGATGGAAAATTTCATTTCATATTAAATCATACCAAATAATTATCTTTCAATTATCATTTTAATTATCGTCAATTTATCTTCTATATTGTATTCATTTATTTTTCCTGTCAAGCAAATTATATTTCTAAACTGGTGTTAATATTTCGTAGTCTAACTCATAGCACTAATTAAATAGCTATTAATTTTAGCCATAATTTGAATTTACACTCGCACAATGAATTCAATTCTTCACTCAAAAATGTATTTTGCTGCCATTCTTCATGACCAGCCGTGAAAATCACTTCCTAGTTATTTCATTTTATCGGTATTAAAAAATATTTTTGTACAAAATTCATATGTATATACACTTAATTTATAAGTTTAAGTTTTTTTTTTTTAAAAAAAAAAAACAAAATAAAAAACCCTAACTACACCCTACTGACCTCTTTTCTTTTCCTTTTCCCTTTCCCTTTCTTCTCTACCTCACCCACCTACTACCTGCATGCCCATCCGGTCACGACCAACACTCCACTGGACCAACACACTATCCGACACCCACACGGCAATCTCTATCTCTCTTTCTCTCAGTCTCCCAATGTAACAACCCGATTATTTTTTTTACGGTGGAAACAAAATCTCACTCTTTCCTTAGGTGTGGCCCACTTAAGCCTTAAATCTACCTCATTTCTTGACCCGTGTCCCAAAATCATCCAATAAAATAGATGGACGACATGGATTTTTCTTGAACATATCGGTGGGGCCCATTACCTCATTAATAATAAAATTTAAAAAGAAAAAGAAAAAGAAAAAGAAAAGCTTCTTTTATAGTGTCGTGCAAAAGCACGTCGCCTCTTCGCACTCCATGTTGGACTCTCTCTTCCTTCTTCTTCGACGGACGTGGTGGGCGCTACACCCACCTCAATCCAAACTACCCGCTTCTTTCTCTATCATTCTCACATTACAACATCCAGACTGTTCAAAATTCATTGGAATTATCCCCAAAACTATAAAATACTACAAGAACATCACATCGACAGCTTGTGACATGTGGAACTTTTAAACCAAGAACCCACTGGCAAAAACCCACTGGACCTCTATTGTCATGCACTTATAAGCTTTCATACACCAATCTACATCGTCCATCAACCTCGGAACTAAAGAAAACTCACTGGTTGCAAATTCGTCATTGACAACCCTTGTCTTCTTTACGATGCCAAAAATCAGTCATTCCATCAACAAGAGAAAGAGAATCGAGTTAAGTAGGCAGTTTCATCAAGTTAACTCAGCGAGTCAACCTGATGACCCGTTGGTCCGATCATCCAAAATGATTCTATATTCTAACTTAGAGCCATTTATGAGCTAATTTTCTATTCTCCATCCCTTGACCTCATACGTTAGAGTAGCCTTGATTCAAGTTGATTCACTGAGTCAACTCAGTGATTTAACGTGTTATTTTCTTATATTATAATATTAAATAATTAGAAACCTTAGTGTAGGTTTTAATAAATCAGCATGTATGATTTGTATAAGGATGATATCGTTTATATTAAAAATATTTACCAAATGCTAATAGTCCAAGTTGTGTTATGTTAAATTGAGTTGAACTTGATCTAATTGGGCCGAATGGACTGCATTTGTATCGATCTTAAATCTTCTCGCCTAATCCATCCATACATGGGATATGTCACACTAAATCAAGTAGGTGATCTTCCCGGTTGAAAGCCCTACATTAGTATGTACTTTGATCCATTGATTATTATTTCATATTATTGATTTAAGTTATTTGATTTTGGGTGCACATAAAATAAAATACATTTATTTGATTATTAATATATGAAATTAATTTAATTGATTTTTGCTACCTTCTTTTAAATATGAGTAAGTTATTAGTGTTTTGCCCTATAAATGATAAGTTGTTATGGGTGATCTGCCTGGGTCATTCCCAAAAAAGATATTTATTTTATGTCACATTTTAAATTTTAGCAATTGTAAACATTCGACTCGTGGCCCGTATTCTAGGATGTGTCATATCTAAATATTCGATCACTAACCCGTGTTTCAGGATGAAAGTCAAATTTTCTTTATTTAAGATTAAGTGAATGTACAAGTGAGTGCTCTACCCGTACTCCTTAAAATGTTGGATGCACGGTGCCCTTCCCTGGGAGGTTCAAAATGGTCACGGTACTCTGCCTTGGGTTAATCTCTAAAATGGGTGCACAAGTGCTCTGCCTTGGTAAAGTCCAAAAACGGATCAAAATCTATTTTGTTTTATTTGAATTCATTTTCAAAATTTCATTTATTATTAGTGGAATATTAATGTCATTTTATATTCAAGTTGTGGATGCGTAAATACAGTTTTGGTGCACACATTCGTGAGCCACGATCCCCAATATGTATAGGACTATTTGGGATCAGGATTTTATTATCTTAGAATCACTTCTCATGTTAGGTATGAGACTAACGTGAGTTACGACCCATGGTGCAAGGTCCCTACCGGCATGCGATACTACGCACTACGACTCGAATTTTCATTATCTATTCTTTGTTACATGCTGATATAGAAATTTCAATTTGAGGAATGATGTTACCCTACAAGCCGTCGCGCTTACACCCTTATAGATTGTTGTGCAAGTTTGTTGTATGAAGAGTCAATTAGACAAGATCGAAGACTTCCCATTTTATTTATTTAAATATTAATTAAAATTCAATACATTTTGTTATTATTTATTCGTGAATATTAATGTAAGGAAATTTTCAAGGATTGATTAGTAAACATTATTTAATAACAATGATTTTTATTCTTTTAGTTGCTCTAATTGTCGTAAAAATCATGAAAATAATGTGAATTGTGGTGTATATTTTGTTTAAAGTCAACTCACAATCCTGGAATTTAGGTTCGAGCCTGGCCAACTTAGGTACCGAATTTCGAGGCGTGACACCTGATCTTGCCGAGCGTACCAGCGCGGTCGCGCCCAATGCCAACTTACCCTGATCTCTCTCTCTCTCTCTCTCTCTCTCTCTCTCTCTCTCTCTCTCTCTCTCCCAATCTCTCCGAGGTAAGTGTTTAACTTTTTTAAAAAAAAATTAATATGTAGATTTATTTGAATGAAGATTTATTGTATAAATTAGTAGATTGAGGGCTAGATTGGGTCAGGTTGGGGTTTGAGACGGGTTTAGGTGGGATGGGTTGGGTCGGGTTGGGGTGGCTAGGTTAGGTCAGATTGGGTGTTGGGTCAGGTCGGATTGGGGTTCGGGATGAGTCGGGGCCTGGGTTGGGTCGAGTTGGGTGTTGAAAATGTGGAGCCACATTGAGCCGCCTTCGACCGGTCGTAGGACGTCTTCGACCGGTCGTAGGGGCCTGCTCGACCGGTCGTGGACCGGTTCGACTCAAAGTCCTCGTTGCTGTTTTTTTGCTGTTTTGGGCCCTAGGACTGGTCGTAGGGACTGTAAGACTGGTCGTACTATGACCGGTCGTAGCTCTTCTAGGACTGATCGTACGTTACTCAGTTTGTTCCGCGATTTTGCGCGAAACTGCGGATTTGAGTCCTTTTGCAACTAGGATGCGGAAAGGAAGTTGCCTAAACTATAAATAGGGGTTCCTAGGATTTTTCTAGTGTATTCTAAGGAATGAGAAATATTAAGAAATATTTCTAAAGGTGTGGGCTCAGGATTTTCTATTCTTCCAAGGGAGAGGTTAATATTTTGCCTTGTAATCTTTGTTTCTTCATAGTGGAAGTTTACATCCGTGGTTTTTTACCCTAGTTTGGAATTTTTCCACGTATATTTTGTCTTGTGGTTTGTTTGGATTGCTTTGATCTGTTTCTAGTTTATTTTTCATCCGTTTATCGTTTATGCGTGAGGCCTGAGATTGGATCTCGGCCCACTGCGTTGTTGGCGTGCTGCGCAACAACTGGTATCAGAGTTATTGGTTTAGTTCTATTGGAAGCGATGGCGGAAGATGAAAAAACTAGAATTGAGAAGTTTGATGGTTCAAACTTTGCCTTCTGGAAGATGCAGATGGAGGATTATCTATATCAGAAGGACCTCTATATTCCTCTAGAAGGAAAAGAGAAGAAACCAGAAAAGATGACAGATGATTAATGGTTTTTACTGGATAGGAAGGCTTTAGTAACGATCCGACTCTCTTTATCTAAGAGCGTTACCTTTAATATATCCAAGATGAAAACGACAAAAGAATTAATGCAAGCCCTAGCCACCATGTATGAAAAGCCCCCAGCATCCAACAAGGTTCATCTTATGAAACAGCTATTCAATATGAAGATGTCAGATGGTGGGAGCGTAGCTGAACATCTAAACAAGTTCAATATAGTTACGAGCCAGTTGGAATCCGTTAGCATCGTTTTTGAGGATGAGGTCAGGGCATTATTGATCTTATCCAGTCTGCTAGACAGTTGGGATGGTTTGGTGATTGTTGTGAGCAATTCTTAAGGATCGACAAAGCTGAAATTTGATGATGTGGTCGGTCTAATTCTCAGCGAAGAATCTAGAAGAAAGGCATCTGGAGTTTCAGGGGATTCAGGGAATGCTCTAAACGTTGAAGGAAGAGGAAGATCGCAAAACAAAGGAGGCAATAAACACAGGCGTTCTAGGTCGAGGAAGAAGTCCAAGGTACCGAAAGACAAAGACGTGTGTTGGCATTGCGGCAAGAAGGGGCACATGAAACGTGATTGCAGGGCGCTCAAGAAACAAGAAGGAAGCTCTCAAGGCGGGAAGGATTCAGTGAATCTGTCTGAGGAGAGTGACATAGAGGCGTTGATCTTGTCTCTTGATGCAAGGAATGAGTCATGGATTATAGACTCGGGTGCTTCGTTTCATGCCACTTCATGTAAGGAAGTTCTGCGTGATTATGTGTCAGGTGACTTTGGGAGAGTCTACCTGGGTGATGATGAGCCGTGCAGTATTGTTGGAAAGGGGGACGTTCACGTTAATCAGAAAGACGAAACGGTTTTGAAACTGAAGGATGTCAGACATGTACCGAGTTTGAGAAAGAATCTGATCTCAGTGGGGCAGTTGGCCGATACCGGTTATGTGACGATATTCACTACTGATTCCTGAAAGATCACAAAAGGTGCCTTGGTGGTATCTCGAGGCAAAAAGGAAGGCACCTTGTACGTGACTTCAGGATCGTATGGTTCACTCTCATTCGCATCAACTGGAGTGAATGGGCAGTTATGGCATCAGAGGTTGGGACATATGAGTGAGAAAGGGATGAAAGTGTTGTTGTCAAAAGGGAAGCTACTAGGGCTGAAGTCTCTTGACTTGAAATTTTACAAGGACTGCATATATGACAAGCAGAAGAGGGTAAGCTTCAAGAAGACAGGACGCGCTCTAAAGACGCATCTATTGGAGCTTGTTCACACTGACGTGTGGGGACTGGCACAGGTATCATCTCTTGGTGGCTCACGTTATTTTATTTCCTTTGTTGATAATACTAGTAGAAAACTGTGGGTTTATTTCTTAAAGCATAAATCTTATGTATTTGATGCGTTTAAGAAATGAAAATTTATAGTAGAAAATGAGACAGGTAAAACAGTAAAGTGTCTCAGATCTGATAATGAGGGAGAATATTGTGATAAGAGGTTTAAGGAGTATTGTGCAGCAAGTGGAATCAAACATCAGAAAACGATTCCAGGGACATCACAGCAGAATGGTGTCGCTGAGCGCATTAACAGGACCATCCTTGAGCACGCCAGGAGTATGAGGTTACATGAAGGGTTGCCCAAGACCTTCTGGGCAGATGCTATAAATACTGCCGTATATCTTATCAATAGAAGTCCCTCAGCACCATTGGATGGTGGGCTACCAGAAGAAACGTGGACTGAGAAAGAAGTGAACCTTACACATCTCAGAGTGTTCGGTTGCACTTCATATGTTCACATTGATGCAGAGCACAGAACAAGCTGGATGTGAAGTCCAGGAGGTGCACGTTTATAGGTTACGCGCAGGATGATTTTGGCTACAGGTTTTGGGATGCAGAAAATAAGAAAATCATCAAAAGTAAGGACATAGTCTTCAATAAAAAAGTGATGCATAAGGACAGTGTGTAAGAAAATAAGGACGAGAAAAAGGAATTCGTAGAGTTGGAAGAGTTACCGGATATAGGTGTTACAGCGCCACAGGATGATCGTGCACAGGAGCATTATGAAGCAGAGCCACAGACACCGGTTGTGAGGAGGTCTACTCGGGAGAGGACACCCACGGTCCGATACTCACCCTCCTTACATTATCTACTGCTGACAGATAATGGTGAGCCAGAATGTTTTGAAGAGGCATTACAGTCAGATACACGGGTTAAGTGGAAGCAAGCCATGGATGAGGAGATGGACTCTCTTGAGTCTAATTGTACATAGGAACTAGTCACTTTACCTAAGGGTAAGAAAGTTCTTCATAACAAATGGGTTTATAGACTGAAGGAGGAGCATGATGATTCGAAACGATACAAGGCGAGACTGGTTGTAAAAGGTTTTCAACAGAAGGCAGGTATCGATTTCACTGAAATATTTTCACCGGTAGTGAAAATGTCTACGATTCGCATGGTCTTGAGTATAATGGCTACAGATAACTTACATCTAGAGCAGCTAGATGTTAAGACAGCCTTTTTTCATGGGGATCTTGAAGAAGAAATATATATGCATCAGCTGACAAGATACGTGGCACCAGATAATGAGAACAAGGTGTGCAGACTGAAGAAAAGTCTATATGGCCTGAAGCAAGCCCCGAGGTAGTGGTACAAGAAGTTTGATAGTTTCATGTCTGGAAACGATTTTAGGAGATGTCATGCAGACCACTGTTGTTACTTGAAGAAGTTTGATACGCCGTACATCATTCTTCTTTTGTATGTTGATGATATGCTTGTGGCCGGTTCAAGCATGAAGGACATCTCAGATCTCAAAAGACAACTATCTAGAGAATTTTTTATGAAGGATTTAGGAGCTGCAAAATAAATCCTAAGCATAAGGATAAAGCGTGACAGGGAAAACAAGAAACTGGTTTTGTCACAGGAAGAGTACATAGCCAAGGTACTTGATCGATTCAATATGGGAGGTGCTAAGCTGGTTAACACTCCATTAGCCAACCACTTCAAGCTATCTAAGAAGCAAGGTGCAAAGACGCAGGAGGAACGAGACTACATGGCCAAAGTCCCATATGCGTCAGCGATTGGGAGTCTCTTGTATGCTATGGTGAGCACGATGCCAGACATTGCTCAAGCAGTGGGAGTTGTTAGCGGGTTCATGAATAACCCCGGGAAGGAACATTGGGAAGCTGTGAAGTGGATCCTCAGATACCTTGTGGGTACTGAAGATGTAGGGCTGTGTTATGGTGGATCGAAAATCAAGCTGTAAGGCTATGTGGATTCAAATTTAGCAGGAGATATCGACAGCAAAAGAAGCACTACAGGTTATGTCTTTACTCTGGGTAGTGCTGCAGTCAGTTGGGTCTCTCAGTTACAGAAGATAGTATCTATCAGTACGACAGAAGCAGAATATGTTATGGCTACAGAAGCATGCAAGGAGATAGTGTGGATGCAAGGTTTTATGGAAGAGTTGGGTAAGAAGTAAGTAGATTGCAAGTTGTACAGTAACAGTCAGAGTGCAATACACTTGGCTAAGAATTCAGCCTTTCATTTAAGGACCAAGCATATTGTCATCAGATATCACTTCATATGTTCGTTACTAGAAGATGGATCGATTGTTCTGGAGAAGATTCATACAAGTGAGAATCCTGCAGATATGTTGACCAAGGCGGTCACAAGGGAGAAGCTGAAGCTCTGTTCAGCTTTGATTGGTCTTCAGGCTTAAAGATGGAGAGGTGGTGCACTTCGGATGAAGAAGATGAAAGTTTATGGCAATGTGTCTCCAAGTGAGAGATTGTTGAGAATGTGGAGCCACATTGGGCCGCCTTCGACCTGTCGTAGGACGTTTTCGACCGGTCGTAGGGGCCTGCTCGACCGATCGTGGACCGGCTCGACTCAAAGTCCTCGTTGCTATTTTTTTACTGTTTTGGGCCCTAGGACTGGTCGTAGGGACTGTAAGACTAGTCGTACTACGACCGGTCGTAGCTCGCTTAGGACCGGTCGTAAGTTACGCAGTTTGTTCAGCGATTTTGCGCGAAACTGCAGATTTGAGTCCTTTCGCAACTAGGATGCGGAAGGGAAGTTGCCTAAACTATAAATAGGGGTTCCTAGGATTTTTCTAGTGTATTCTAAGGAATGAGAAATATTAAGAAATATTTCTAAAGGTGTGGGCTCAGGGTTTTCTATTCTTCCAAGGGAGAGGTTAGTATTTTGCATTGTAATCTTTGTTTCTTCATATTGGAAGTTTGCATCCGTGATTTTTTACCCTAGTTTGAGATTTTTCCACGTATATCTTGTCTTGTGGTTTGTTTGGATTGCTTTGATCTGTTTCTAGTTTATTTTTCATCCGTTTATCGTTTGTGGGTAGGCATGAGATCGGATCTCGGCCCATTGCGTTATTGGCGTGCTGCGCAACATTGGGGGCTTGGGTTAACATATGATGATATAAATAAGCTTGAGCTCAACTCGAGGTAAACTCGACTCGACTCGAACCACTAGCTCGACTCAAACTCGACTTGATAGCTTTGGCAAACAAGTCAACTTCAATATTGAGCTTGAGGCCAAGCTCGAACTCGAGTATAGCATCGATGAGTCGAGTCAAGCTTGGCCCACCTTGACTCGACTCGGCTTGATGTAGAACCCTAGTTTGAATTGAACCATAGTTTTAAGTCTGGCACGCACAAAAATATACAGTTGAAAAAAAAAAAAAAAAAAGCAACAACAGTAGTGGGCCTAGTTAAAGACATTCAAAGGATGCATTAATTAAAAAGGAAATAATCAACTGCTCAAAGGAAAATATTCGTCAATCAGCATCACTGATGGTTCAACCAGTATTATTTATAAGTCGTAACGGATCAATAGCGTATTAAAATGAGTAATGTACATGCCGGGTGTAATAATTATAAAATGCACGTGCATGAACTACGCTGCCAGACTGTCGAATTAATTCAAATAAATCCTACCGGTTGGTAAAATGGTTGACCATGGTCTGTCAATGGCCACGAAATTAACAGGTCAACTAGCGTTTTACATCTGCCAGCTTGTAAGCAATAGCGTGGATTGTCTGTGATGAAGGCAGAGGGACTCCTGTGCCTCCTTTTTATTGGTCCACGTCAGCGCTGATGATATCAGCTGACATAAGCCGATAAAATCTAAAAAGAAAATAAAATAAAATACAGACATATCTGTTAGATCCACGCCGTCCATCCATTTTGGTACCCCGATTTTCTGAAAAATAAAAAATATGAGTCCGGATCCTATGGTCAACAGAGGATCCCCGTTATCGTAATCCTTATTGGTCCATGTCACCACTTACTTAAAAAATAAAAAAATAATAATAATAATAAAAAGCTTTGGGCGCCAAACCGTTAGGATAACAGAATTTTCTGCTGACTGGATAACACGGGATCCCGACTCAAAAAATATTTACAGACCGACGCATCAACCGAATGTTTCAACGTGTGGAACTTTCGTGGCTCCATCATGGCATATCTGTTAGATCCACACCGTCCATCCATTTTCCCCGGCCATTTCGGGTTACGAGCAAAGGAAGAAGTAGATGCAATTCTCTCGTACGCAACAATACAGAAAGAAGTAGGGAATGAACGATTAACGTTGAAACCTTTTTAAGGCCCACCTTAATGTTTATTTTCTTTCTAACTTATTCATAAGGTCACACAGACCTGGATGAAGGGAAACACAAATATCAGCTTGATGGGAGCCTTCTTTGGCCCCGAGAAGTTTTGGACGGTAGACATCAAATTCCCGCTATTTCATGCGGTGTAGTCTACTTAATCTTTGAATATCCCTCTTTTTGGGGATTAAGCTCTAAAATGGTTGGAAATAATGGATGGACGGGGTAGATCTAACATATACGTTATAATGGAGCCTACTGCCAATTCGGGCATCCATTTTGAACGGACCCGGATTGGCAAACTCAGATAGTGTTCGGTGCCATGTGAGCCCCTTCATGGTATACGTGTTTAATCCAAGCTGTCCACTCATTTTCATTATCATTTTAATGTATGAACCCAAAAATGTAATATGCCCAAGTGGACCACATCATAGAACACAAAGTTGATTGAATGCTTACCGTTAAAAACTTCCTTAATTCACGAAACTTTTGAATCAAACTAATATTTGCTTATGGGGTTTTTAACGGTGGACATTCAATCGTCACTGTTTTCCTCTGGTGTGATCCACCTAAGATTTAGTTCTGACTCATTTTTAGCATTAAGCTCTAAAATGATCTAGAAAAATAAGTGGACGGCTTGGATAAAAAGAATACATCATGGTGGCCCACAAAGTACTGACCACTAGCCACCTGCCTAGTGGCAGCATCACTAGCCAAACCACATCCGTTCCAAATATGTATGCAAAATCCAAAATCCACTCCGTGCATCAGGTTCTGGATATCCAGGATTCTAGCACCAAAAAATCAGCTTGACCCCACAAATCAGGTGGGCCACGGACAGTGGAGATGTGACGGCAACCATGAGTCTTTACTAATTTCTCTGCCCGGAATCCAAATTAATTAGAAATTGCAGGATTCTGAATAATTATTATCAGCGGATTCTTAAAATTCGTGATCCAAATCATCCGTGGGGTCCACCATGATGTTTGTGAAGCATCCAACCCGTCTATCAGTTGATCTAGGTCGTGTTAGTACCTGATCCCAAAAACCATGCTGATCCAACAACCACGTGAGCCATCATGTTAGCTTGGAGATTTATGGGTGGTTGTACATTGTTTTCTTGTGTGGCCCACCTGATAATTGGACAGGCCTGATTTTTGGTAATCCCATCATCATGATGTGGCTAGCTTAATGTGCGGGTTGGATTACATGTGGGCCATCATCAAAAGGCTCCAATCCTATGGCTGCAGTTCCGGTGCATCTTAGCAATGAGTGGTCATAGTCTGTCTTGATGGCACAGCAATTCCATTGCCATCCTTCCCATCGGTCCATGTCATTTCCGATTACTCGAGCTCACGAAATACGTGATTTTCTCTCTTGCAACCGATTGCCTTAATCAACGCAACTTTTAACTTCTGCAATTTCTCTTGCCCACTTTGATAACTTTTAGATCCACACCGTCCATCAATTTTTCAGATCATTCTAGAGCATTGATGCAAAATGACGTACATCTAAAGATTAAGGGCCTGTTTGGATTCATGTATAGTATCGTATTGTATTGTATTTGGATACTATTCATGTATACATTGGATGGTTTTCAGAATACATGATCCAAATCAATCAAATACTAATCAATGTTTGGATTGGAGGTATTGTTAGGCATAGTATACAATACGTTATACTGATCAATGTTTTGATAAGACATATTATGCCTCCGTATTATACAATCTTAATTGGGTCGGGTGGCCTATTTAACGTATGAAACTTTCTGATTTCTACCTCAGATGATTTTCACGTTGAAATGTATCAAATGAACGGTCTCGATCTTACACTGCATAGGTACTAGATATCTTGTAATTGTACAAATTTCAAACTTTCATCCGTTACTGAATACAACGCAATGAATATGAAGTATTGACTGCGAACCTGTAATCTGACAACATTATACCGCGCTTTCGATTTTTTAGAAACGATATGAAATCGCGCGCATAGGATACGACGCTTATACGCTCCAATTCAAATACTGAATAATGGAATATCCAAGAATATTTAGTTATAATATGATATAACGCACTCCTATAAATGAATCCAAACAGGCCGTAAGTGTACCACATCACATAATGTAGTGAGGATTGAATTAACTATTGTAAAACATTCTTTAATACTCATTTGCCATATAAACACTTCTAAGGCCACACAAGCCTAAATAAAGATAAAATACAAATATCAGCTTGATTATACCTTTCATTGGTCGCCCACTTAGCTTTGGATCTGCCCTGTACTTTTGGATCATATATGAAAAAATAAACGGACAATGTGGATCTAAGAAATCGACCATGGTGGACACATGTAAATTTCACACGTTCACAAATTCTGACTTGACATGAGGAAGTGAGGAACTTCTGTGGCCCATCACAATGTATGTATCAGATCCACACCGTCCGTCAATTTTTTCACACTATTTCAGGGCATAATAACAAATATGAGGCAGATCCAACGCTTACGTGGGCCACACTAACAGGAAATAATGAGAATTGGGCACCCATTTTTAAAAACTTCTTAGGCCCATAGGAGGCTCTGGACAAGCTTATATTTGTGCTTTCCTTTATCCCTGTCTATCTTACATAAGGAGAGGTTAAATAGCATATAAACCTTGCCGTGTACCTAAGTAAAGTTTCAACGTTAGTTGCTCAATCCCCACTGCTTTCTATAATGTGGTTCACTGTAGCTATAGATGTGCCTCATTTTTTATATACTGCTCTAAAATGATCTGAAAAAATTGATGGACGGTGCGGATCTAACACATAAGTCATGGTGCGTCCAGGGAAGTTCCACACGTTAACAGTTGGGTGATGTGGTACGCACCGGAGAGGAAATCGGCGCGTTTTGTGATTTGTGAGCTGGTGTCGTAAGGTGATGACGTGGACCAATGAGAATCGACGACTATGAAATTATCCGAGCGTTTAAATCAGGAAAGGATGCAAATTATTAAAATATCCAGTTTTAAGTGCAAAAAAGATACTTTACGAGGGTATTTTAGTCAATTAAAACGATGACAACTTGCTAAAACGTGCTTATATTAGAATGAAATGATACGGTAGATCGAGAAGAACTGGAATATTGTATAACCATCTCTCCACAGGGACACGTGTCAAGAATATAATACAGATCAGGTCCACCCATCTGCACGTAGACACGTATGAATTACATTTTATAAACAAAACCAATGAAAAAAAAAACCAAATTCTCCACTTTTTCTACTTTTATATAACTGTACATCCGACCATTATTTTCCACCGTCTGCTTAATGTCCATGGATCAAACGGATAGGATTATCTAATATATTTCATTTTCGGAAAATAAACAATCAATGCTAGTTCCATATGGTGGACCGGTTTTCATATAAACCTCCTACGTGTAGTGTAGAAAGATAGCTGTACCATATTCCAGTTCCTCCAGCTCCACTATATCATATATACTCTCAGTTTTAGAAATTAACAGAGATTTAAGAGCTAAGCAATGAAATCTTAGACCCCTCTAATCACCCTTCTCTCTCTCTCTCTCTCTCTCTCTCTCTCTCTCTCTCTCTCTCTCTCTCCATTGCAGTGTCTTTCTCTATAGTAGAAAACCCACAAGAGAAGAAAGGAGAAGAACATCCACAAGATAAGATCTTTCTCTCATAAATATAAGAAGACCCACATTAGAATAAGGAAGATTTCTCTCTCTCTAATACATTGAATTACACCCACCAAAGAAGGACGAAGATCCTTCTCTCTCATATAAATAGAAAAACAGCCACAAGAGAATAAGGCTCTCTCTCTCTCTCTCACATACATAATTTCTCTCTGTCTATTTGGTTGGTTATGTTGAGGAAAGCTAGTATGGGCCGTCAGAAGATAGAAATCAAGAGAATCGAGAACGAGGACGCACGCCAGGTCTGTTTCTCGAAGAGGCGAGCCGGTTTATTCAAGAAAGCCAGCGAGCTTTGTATCCTCTGCGGCGCTGAGATTGCAATCATAGTCTTCTCTCCAGCTGGTAAGGCCTTCTCATTCGGCCACCCTGGCGTTGATTCTCTGATCGAACGGTTCATGCCACATGACACACCACCACTGGCACTTTCCAATATTTCTGACGTGGCCCACCGTGGCGCCACAGTCCGTGATCTCAACCGTCAATGTACTGAGCTGCTCGGCCAAGTTGAAGGACAGAAGAAGAAGCGTGAGTCGCTTGATCAAGTGATAAAGGCCGCACGATCACAGTCGTGGTGGGATGCACCGATCGATCAGCTGGGGTTGATTGAACTAGAGCAATTGAGAGGGTCTATGGAGGATCTAAGGATGAAGGTGGTGAAGCGTGCTGATGAGCTCTTGGTGCAGTCGTCATCGTCAACGGCTGGGTCGTTCTTGGCCATGAATTCCGTTGGAGCAGTCGATCCTTTTGTCTGCAAAACAGCCGACGGTCAGCGTAGTTTTCCTCATGGCCTTGGATTGGGACGTGGATTATTTTGAAATGTTTTTTTTTTTTTTTTTGGTTGGATTTTCAGATGAATGATTTCTTTCTCTTTTTTTTAAAAAAAAATAAAAAATAAAAAAGCTTATAGATTGGTTTCGTGAAGTTTTATGGTTTGTGATTAAATTAATAAAATCTCTTTATTTACGTTTTTATTATTATCTGTTGATTATTATTCATATGGTGGGTCCCATTTTTTTTTTCTATTATGCTTTCAAGAAATTTTTAACGGTAGGAATTCAATCACCACTTTTACTTGTGGTGGGGTCCACCTGAGATTTTTTTCTGCCTCGTATTTGGGCTCATACCCTATAATGAGGTGCCAAAACGATTGGACGGCGTGGATAGCACACGTAAATCATGGTGGGTCCACAGAGTGCCGATCTGGATCCATTGTTTGTAGCTGCCCATTAGGGCCCGCCTTGTGAAATGGTCAGATAGTTTGAACCGTCCATATTCTGTTGCTATTCTAAGGAAGCTATTCTTCGCCTTTGATTTTTAGAGTTGAATGCGAGGCATTAGAAGGTTTCTTTATACTGTCCTAAATTCATGTAAAGATGTGAACGATCACAATCAATAGCTCGGTTCATGTAGCTCGATCCGGAAAATGGACGGTTCCGATCATAGAACGGCTCAGCATGTAGCTCCATTGGGCACTCTTTTTACGTGCCGTGAACGGATGGTCATCAGTCGGACTGCGTGTGTATTGATGAACGGACTGGATCTTCATAGATGCTACTTCTACAACAATCCAGACCGTCCAAACTGCTGACCGAAGGAGCATACTGAAAAATTACACTGAGAAGACCTTTTTAATTTTGACCACTCACTTAGTCAAATATTTTAATTTGAACTGTCCATTTAAACCCAATAATTAGACGGTTACGATTATTTGATCAGTGTGAATCTAATGATATCCTCCATCCATAACGGTTCTCAGAATTTTAATGGTCCGGATGGCTGTTCATGAGTGCCACGTGTGATAAAGATTAGCTACTACCATTTTGAAAATAGCATCCGATATTAGCAAGCGGCATCAATTTCGGGCGCGGCTTCGGTGAATCGTCGGATGTACAAAAGTGGGTGTGGATCTTTAACTGTGAGGCCGACCTTGATGTATGTTACTCGAATCCACGCCGTCCATTCTCTTGATCAATGTAGGTCATGTTCCTAAAAAAATTGAAGTAGATTACATCAAAGGTGAGCTATACCCCAAGTAACAGTGGTTATTGAGCATTAAAAACTTATTGTAAGCCACGAAAATTTTGGATTAAGCTGATATTTTTTGGTCCGTTCATCTAGGTCCTCATGACATTATCAACAGGTTGGATGGCTAATAAACATTCATATTGCCCCAAGAAGTTTTTAAAGGTGGACATTCAGTCACCACTGGTTATGTGGTGTGGTCCATATAAGATTTAGATCTGCTTCGATTTTGAAAAAAAATTAGTTAAAATGATCTGTCAAAACTTATGGACTGTGTGGATGTAAGGAACATAGATCAAGGTGAGCTCTACGGTCAGGGATTCACCCACCTTGGTGGATCAGAGGATCTACCAAAGCCGAGCCAATCAATTTCTACGTTATAGGTGTGAGGTGGATACGGATAGTTGACTTTCGATAAGGATGCCTATGTCCTACTAAAGCCTTTTTAGGAAGTTCCTGACAGGTATGGTGGGTGGGCCACCGCGATGTTTGTGAGAAATCAGAAATCCATCCCGTTGATCCGTTTTGCAAGTTTATTTTAGGACACTTGACTAAAATGAAGTGGATCCAAAATTCAAGTG
Source organism: Magnolia kwangsiensis (assembly GCA_037074715.1). NCBI lineage: Eukaryota > Viridiplantae > Streptophyta > Magnoliopsida > Magnoliales > Magnoliaceae > Magnolia > Magnolia kwangsiensis. The sequence goes on along the minus strand of CM073580.1, from coordinate 104,801,675 downwards.
AAACACACAAGAGGAAAAATTAGGGAAAGAAATGCCTGTTGTTGAAACCTTCCTAAACTCGACCTTCATGTTTATATGCCATCAAAACTATTAATAAAGTCACTCCCATTCGGATGAAGTGAAAACAAAAATATTTTAACTTATACAAAACTTTTACAGCCATAAGAATGTTTCGACTATGCCCATTAAATTCTCAGTATTTCTTCACGTGTTGCCTACTTTAATTTTGAATCCACCTCATTTTTGTCACATTGTATTAAAATTAGCACAAACATCATGTTGGGCCCTACCCAACATTCCTATGACTTCAGGAGGAAATCCATGTCCTATCTCATATAAGCATGGGCATGTGTGACATGAATACCATTTTAACTAAATGGCTTAATCCGAGGCAATTATTATGTTCATTATAAGTTCTAACGGAGGTTCATTGATTAACATTCACATGTATAACACTTAACACCAATCAACCATATACTTTTAAACATTCACACCCATTTAAGTAGCATTAATAAGATACCATCTCCTAATCAAAATAGCTTACCATTGAAATTTCATTCCAGTTATAACATAGTTCAAAATAGGTAAATAAATAAATAAATACTTAATTTCATTGAATCGGTATTGTTGATGCAAAAATTTGGTCCACCATCTTTCGACTTATGAGTACCTGCACAGGAAGAAGACAAAGGAGACCCTGGTTAAAGCAAGAGACCCTCCGATGCTAAAGTTAGGATAAGAATCTGGGTCTTGTAGTATTGAGAGATTTTGTGTGCGAGATTCTGTGCACCTTTCACCATTAGAGATGCTCGTATTTATAGTTGAGGAGAGGTGGTGGTGTAGAGGAGATCTCCTTATTTAGTAGGGACGTACTGTAGAGGGATTTAGATCCCGAACGCGAGTGACTAAGATATCAGGATCCCGAGCATGTCGCGGATATCCTCTAAGATCTCAAGAAGATCTTTGGATAAGATCTCAAGCAGATCTTTCTTAGATAAGATCTTATTATTCAGAATCAGCAAAGATGTACAGGAGGTCGAGGTGGTTTTGGTTGACCAGACTCGGGGGTAGTATGCTGTAACATACCAGATTTTCATTGTTTTGAATTTTCAAAAACCCTTGAAAACCTTTGATGTGACTGGCTTACATTGTCGCTTATTGACCATTAACGCTTGAAGTGAGCCTATACACAGGTGATACCGGTAAAGAACCGCACGAATTTGATTAATCAACTGTAGAAAGCCAATGAATCTGCCCAATCACTTAAGCACCGAGTATAACCTCATAATCTGTTGGCATAGGGTCCAAATTTAGCTGACTTATCACTGACTAATCAAAACAACCACAATTAAATTAAAGATCTACCCAAAGCCGAGACAACTTGGGATCGGATCGTAATTAACAAATCAATGTGACCCAACTATCCATATAGCTTATGAACCAACGGTTTAGAGTAATTATGGTTGAATCACCATGATCTTGCTAAATAATTCATTCAAAAAATGTCTTGATTTTCAAAACGTGCTCTAGACCACTCATTAGTGGGGGAACTAGTTTCGAAATTATAGAATAATATCCGTCTTAATGGGCTTGACGTCCATCGCAAAACATCCAGTCGAGATCGTGACTCGAATTACTCAACTTGGACTTACAAGGTCGGTACATGAGTTGTGTGAATATTCTTTAATTTTTTTTTACACCCACACACACCGCCACACACTCACGCAGTAGGGGATTTCATCACCTATGGATACTCGAACCCTTGACCGGGTGTTGAAACTCCTGAGAGTATACCACCGGAATAAGAGTAAGGATCCGAATATTTTTAAAATTAATCAAGAACTTAAGTCACATATCTGTGTTCGATCTTTGCCTAAGTTGTGGCTTTCGGACCGTTAGATCACGACCAAATTTGGGGCACCAACCTAGAGTAATGTCCTATACAAATTCGTATAATCGCGGGCCTGATCAATAATTGGTGACCATTAAACTGAATTCTGATCCTACTCGTCGATCAATGCATCCAAATGGCAAGCCGATTGTGTCTATACATAGATCATCATTAGAGCCAACTATCCAACGGTGGGTGTCGACTCCTATGCCCCATGATGGCCCCCAAATGCTAAAAACACTCCCCTAGGGCTAATATAGTGAAAACCCAACCTTAAGGCCATTTGCACCAAATCTGATGCTATAAATATGTCATTTGGGGGCCTTCTTTGTTCCCATACGAATTTACAAGCCTTAAGAGAGAAATAAAAGAAGAGAGAAAGAAGAAGAGAGTGAGAGTGAGAGGGAGGGAAGGATCTTGGTGCGTGGGGATTTGTATCTCATCAATCAAATCCCGGAACTTACCAAATCTTTCGCTGAATCCACCGTCACCTGTAACTAGAGGTAAGACTTGCATTTAACCCTTCAATTTTGTAACTTATACCTATTTTATGTGTGATTAACAATACTTCCTTTACATTAGGAATTGATAATTTTTCTCAAAATCCCAATCCTATGAGCTAAATATTGAAAATTCCTTCTTAAGGTGCCGACTATAAATGTTTAGGTTGTCGTTTATTAAATCTACTGTTCAGTGAATGATTTATGATTGCCAATTTTGAATTTTCATGATAACCTATGTGCATTTCGATTTCAGTACATGATCTACAAATCTTAAGATAGTGACACTTATGTGTTCAATGAAATGCCTGAATGAGTAAATTATTGATTTTGATGATTGAATGTGAATCTAATTATCTTTAATTTTCATTGACTTGATTAGATTAAGAAGTAGGACTATAAGAGTAGTCTGGTTAGTTGGCAAATTTTTGGATTTGAGTTGACCAAATTAGTTTGACCACCCTAGACAAGTTCGATCGATTCGGGTCGAACACGGACGAACGACAGTGGCTGGGCCACGCGGAGTGCTTACACACTCCATGCCAGTTACGCCGGTATTCGCTTATATTAGCTGAAATTGTACAAAGAACCGACTAACCCTATATATGTTCACCATGTATGATCACAACTGTTTGAATCTAAGATACCCCTTTACCAATTGCAAAGGTCTACTATTAACCATTACCATCGCAATCCTTAAGACTCGTGAGCTAGGCGTTGTAGTATGAGACACCGTGTCCGTGCTGTCAACTTACGTTGAGGTGACGAGTCTCTTCGTAGTAACCGTAAGCATTATTTTTACAACTTGTCTTTCATATGTATTTAGTTGGGAGTAACGAAGCTAGACAGATTAGGGATTACAGGTGTAGGCCCGTTGTGGTCGTCCTACGTCTAGTAATTCAATTAAGACCAATGACTAAAAGGGAGGTATCCTAGCTTCCCCAAACTGCTTAAGGTATAATTAATCACTCGTCTAACATAATCCTTCACTGCATTACATTAGCTTAGAATGTGGCAAAACAATCGTGTTTGTCAGGTGATAAAGAAGTGTTATCATTTGCAAAATAAGTGGTCGAAGCCGCGTGTTGAGGGAGTGTTATATGGTGAGGGCATGCATCATTTCATAAACTCTATTATTCGCATTAAGAAGAGTAATTAAAAAATACTTGTTTTACGTTGCTTTATCATTCCTATACTGATAGACTTGATAACATGTGTAACCCATACTTTCTAGAACCACTAAGTTGATCACTCACTCTCACTCTGGGACGATGTTTTAAAACACCAACCAGACACTGATATAGATGCAGGGACCACCGAGGTCGATGCATTGGATCAAGCGGGCATGAATAAGGAGGAGCTCTCTTACTTCCACCTTTCTGATGGGCCGATGTGGGCTACGCACTTCTCGACAAGGAGAGTCGAGCGATTAGGCTTAGATAAATGCCACATTTTCACATTTTTGTTGATTTTAGAACTGTATATTGGACCTAGCTAGACCCATAATCTGGAATCATACTACTTGCGTTTCAATTTAATTTTTTTCTTTAATCATGTATATTCTAAAGTATGATACACTATTTAGTATAATCTTATACATGCTTAATTGCATAATGTTAAACTAACTGAAAAATCAGCTTCCGCAAAGCATAAGTGATGTTCTGAATCTTGGGAGTCGAGCTTTACTCGACCCTCGAAATTCGAGGCATTACATATGCCGACCTATCATAGGTGTTGTCTGTCAACCTGTCCTAGGTGTAGTCTTCTGACATTTCCTGAGGGTAGTCTGTCGACATGACCTAGGTGTAGTTTACCGACCTGACCTGGGAGTAGTCTGCTAACCTGACCTACGTGTAGTCTGCCAACCTGACCTAGGGGTAGTCTGTCGACTTAACTTAGGGGTAGTATGCCTACTTGACCTGGGTGTAATCTGCCAACCTTTCCTGAGGGTAGTTTGCTAACCTGACCTGGGTGTAGTCTGCCAACTTGACTAGAGTGTAGTCTGTTGACCTTTCCTATGGGTGTCTGCCGACCTTTCTTGGGGGTAATTTTCCGACCTGACCTGAGTGTCCGAGGTGGTCTTAGCCAACCTAGATATTCAGATGAGCTTCTAGCCTCCCCTTGTCATTAAGTAGATGGTCGACCTAACGACATGCCGACTTGCCGACCTGCCGATCCACATTCATATGTAGTAGGTGATCGACCTCTCTTCCTTAGCTATTGTGGAGCTTATTGGCACGACCAGTACTGGTCGACCTCGTGTCCCGCAGAAATGTCCGAGTTGTCTCCTCTCTTTAGCCAGTCCATTTTTACCCATAACAAGTATCATCATTGAATGGATATTAATCGTATTATTCTTAACAAATAAAATAAAAATCAAATAATTAAGAATGGTCCAATTATGTAGCCAGTTCCTCCTCCATAAGGTAAGACCATGTCTCACGTAAGTCGTATTTAGGTTCAATGACATTCTTTGATTCTCGTGTCATCTTGTCAGTCATTCTTTCATTTATACATTTTTTCCATCAATGAAAATATACGTTGGCCAAACTTAGTGAGAAAATCCAACATTTTTCATATGCATAAAAATTAAAATAGTATAGTAACATAAATGTAGAGTACTGTTATGTACATAAATGATGTATGAATATATTTGATGGGATGATCATCCATTTGCTTGGGTTAGATAATCGTCAACCCGCATCCACCCCTTAGGGTAGGCTTCCACCTTTTGGTAATCATGGGCATAGCCTGCATCTGATAACAATTTTACTAGGATCGATGTTCTTCTAGTGAGGTCCCTTAAGATTGACAATGTATAATGTATTTATGCGATGAATGATGTATGGTTTCATCGTTTTGTAACCATTTACATTTACTTATATGATTGAAATATGCGCATGTAACACCCTGAATTTTTTGCCAACCTGGAATTAGACATCCTTAGGCAATGGGTCAACCATTTCACTCTCAATGATCAATCACAAGGTCTAAAAATCAATTTTTCCCTGTTTCCTTCAAAATCTCACCCTTCACCACCTCATTCTTCAAATTTTTCTAAGTGCTTCCATATTAGACACAAATCCTCAAGTGTAAATAGTAAAGACCACTAATCCTAAGGTCTTCATGATGAAGAACCTAGAAACACTAATAGGATCGCAGTTTCGCTAATAGGCGAAGTCTACACAACTCGTTCATTTCGATCGAGTTCATAATGCATCTCAGGTCGTGTGAGGCGACCTAAGTAGCCAGCAGGTTGTTAGGAGGCGGGTTTGTGATGATCCTAGGAGAATTCCAAACCTAAAAAATATATGTCCTTGGGTCGTGGGACAACCACAACCCTTACACTCAATCGCTAGGGCTTAAAAACCCCGTTTCACTCAATTCCTTCAAAATCTTTCTTCTCACCACCCCATTCTTCAATTCTTTCTTAGTATTTTCATGTTAGGCATTAATCCTAATATGAAAATGATATAACATCATACTTGGATAAAATTTTACAATGAATAGTAAAAATACGTGAAAATTAGCCTTTTGGAAATTCTAAATTTGAAATCTTTTGTAACAGATGGGTTAGTTGGATAGATTAGCTTCTCCTACCCTAAAATCGTATGTTACATGATGCATAAGTTCATTCTGCTTTATAGACTAGCCCCGGAACACCCCAAATGGAGTTTTGGGCCTCTCTAGGCCAAACCACAATGAACCAAGGTGTGCCCCATACTTTTTTGGGACCCTGGGGGCAGGGAGAACCCAGCCCATATGGCCGAAGTTACCATCTTGCAACTTCGTCGGCGATCGCATCGCCGATTCTGTGATGCATCCTCAGTCAAATTCATCGTCTGGGCCAGAGCTTTGGGCTGGAGGTGTTTGGAGTGTTGTATAGCCCCCCGGTATGTGGGTTGTTCATTAAAAACACCCTAATCAAGTACTTCCTTCACAAAGTGACCCTCCAAGCTCTCCTTTTGCTCCAAACGTCCGATTTTTGATAAAAATCACCCCTCTAAACTCTTCCTTCTTTCGTTTCCAAACACCCTCGCTCCACCTTCCAAATTTCATCTCAAACAGAGATCATTATAGGCTACTTTAGAAATCTAAAGAGAATCACCAGCGCTGCACTAGACGACCTGTGAAATTCGCACCAATCACTTTCAATACGATCCGCTAGAGCCAAAACGTAGAGGATAAGTGACGCTACAATGTCGTAAAGCCTAGTATCAAACTCTATTCCCGATTGCTCTCTAGAGCACCTTGAAACTTTGTATCGGCTCTAGACCGCACGTCGGAAGTCCGATTACCCCAAACTTAGACGAATATGACCGTCTAGTTGGACTTGACAATCACCTAGAAAATCAAGTCTAGATGATGTTCCACGACGATTTCCTTGGGTCCAGAGTGAAGAGTGTGAGAAATAAATATAATTTATGAAATCTGGCACATTCACTTGTGCGCTTTTTCTAAGCGTTCTGACCGTCAGAATTCAATCAAATTTCACCCTCGGATCAGAAAAAATTTCCCTTATATGTCATAGTACTTGTAACTCCGATCGAGTTCCCATAACCATTGAACTGAAACTGGTCCGCCACGGTCGATCTGAAAATTCGATCGGACTGAAAACTCTGCCTGACCTAGATCCAATGTCAGGGAGCTTAAGTCCGACCGCATTCAGCCACAAGACCTCCAAAAATGCTCCGTTGGATCAGAACAAGCCCTCTTTGGTTACAAAATAAGTATACCTTGGCCCCAAGTCTATTTTGGTCATGTTTGGGCTTATAAAAAGGGTTTAAACCCTTTCTCTTTCATTCCATACGAATTTGGGGAGAGAAGAGAGAAAAGAGAGAGAAAGTGAGGGAGAAGTTAGAGCTTTCTTCTGGGAGTCTTCCCTGCTGCTCCTCGTGCTACATCCACCTGCCTGCATCGCTCTTCTGGTGATTCCAACGCACTCCTAGGTAAGAAAAACCCTAACTACTTGCTGTTTTGGGGTTTTCTTCGATTCATTAGCGATGTAGCTTATGTATCTTGTGCATTAGGATGCCAAATTGCCGTTGATGAAGCATTGACGTTCCGTTCGAAAAGATACACGTCTAGGACAAAAGGTGCAGATTTTAGACGCTTTGATTGACTGATTTCAAAGCTTTCAATGTCGTTTAATAGTAGATTATCGACGAGCATGCCGTTTGACATATAGAACATACTGTCCGTTTTTCGTTTCGTAAACGTACGGTAATTATGAGATTTAGGGTATTTTAGGCATTTGTAGAAAATACTGTATACGTCCGTATTTTGTTGAAATGCTTGACATGTAAATTTATCGTGTTATGATATTATATATGCGTGTATAATCTGTTTGGCGAAGAGATTCGCCCTAATGCGCACATTAGGTAGACATACGCTATGTAGACTAAAGTGTGTAGACTAAGTGTTTGTATAAATGTTTGTAGTAGTATGTATTGGGTAAATGGTGTTATGAATTAGTTTTGAGATCAAATTCTCAATCAATATGCTGATATATATGATTTTCACCATGTTGCCTATATGAATTGATTTCATTATATGTATGGAATACATGTGTTGGTTGATTGACTTACATGGTATGTTATAACACGTTGTCAACATGCTTGTATTGTTGTATTTCATTTCTGTTACTCACATATGATTACTGATGTTGTGCACAAATGCTTGGGGCTATACGTTAGTTCAGGCAGTCGGTAATGGATTGAATTCGTGGTTAGCTTCTATTTGCCAGGAAGGACGCGTCGATGAACGCGAGTCGTGTTTTGGGTTGGCGGCAGTGGTTAGGCCACACGAAGTGTTTTATACACTTCATGTCGCTCAGCTTGAGATGCGCTCGTGCTAGTCGAGCCCGTCAAGTAACCCGACTGGCCATTATATGTTCACCATGTATGAGGCATAACTGTTTGAACCTAGGGTACTGAACTTACCATTGAAAATCCTGTTAACCATGATACCTTGATCCATAAAGACTCATGAGTCGGGCTTGGTGGTATGGGACACCGTGGTCGAGCTGTCGGCCTACGCTGGGGCTACAAACCTCCCCGTAGTGACCAGTGAGCACCCTACTCTGAGCAAATTACGGTGGTATGAGACACTATATTCTTGTTGTCGGCATACACTGATCAGGTGACGAGCCCTTTGTAGTGACTTTGAGTTTATCCTGACACCGCATGGGGGCGACGAGTCCTGATGCAGTGTTAAGGATAATTAGGCCTGTATTGATAAGGTGATGGGAGAGAGGTGCAACGAGTGCGAGCAACAGCCCTGGCAGCCCTTGTAGCGACCTATAAATATAACATCGTATGAGATTACTAGGAGTGACGACCCTAGACAGGATTTGTGTTAGGATTGATATAAGCAAGGTACCTTAGTTTTTCCATATTGCTATATGAAAAGGTCTAATAATAACTTGGTAATCATATCCACATTACATTGCATGTGCCTGGAAGATGTGGAGCACTGTGGGAAGAAAGCATGCCGCGGGCGTAAGATGGTGCCGTATGAGGGAGATCGTCGGTGAGGGCATCCATCATGTCATGTCATATTGCATTAATAATAGTATTTAGGAATATTTGATTTATTGCTTTACTATTATCGCATGATTGATTTGATAACATGCTAATCTCTGCTCTATTATTTCACTGAGTTGATCACTCACTCCCACGTTACGGGATGGTATTTCCGGACACCCACCATCCCTATTGGACTTGATGATGATGAGGAGGATCCCTCATTTATGCGTGTTCTGATCGACGGGATTTCAGGGAGGTTGATTAGATGCCTTGATACTTGTCATTTTATAGTATTGGAGCACTCATGTATATTCTTTTGATCATTTTTGGAGTATACATGTATATATTCAACCTGGTAACATGTTCACACTCTGAAGACATACAACAGTTTATATAGGTTATACATACTATCACAGTCTTCCGCTTGCTAATTTAACGGTCTCTAGAGTATGATATGATGTTTTGGATTAATCTCAATCTTGTTTAATGCCTTTTTATAGATAACATGCATCTAACATTATCTATGTTTCATAAATAACATTTTGAAACTCGGGAGTTGGGTTTCTACCCAACCCCCGATTTTCGGAATGTTACAGCGCATGTGAATTCAAAGTATAAATTACCAAAATTAATGCAATTTATCATGAGATAATATATTAACATGTGGTACACAGTAACATACATCAACATTAATTAAATCAACAACATCGTAATAATCCATTGAAATAGTACATCAATCATTCAACAACATAAATAATCTGTTTTAATTCCAGTGAACATGAGGCACACTGAGATTACTCACATGTGTTAGGTAGTGAAGAATCCATAAAGTAATCAAATCAATTTAAGTTCAGAAACCCTAACAATCATATATACAACATTATTGTCTGATCCAACCATTTCACACAGTGAAGCCCGCCTTTGATTAATTAAAGTGATTGAGCAATATTCCAACAAATCACAAATGATCTAATAAGTAAACACTATATGTATCAGAACTTCATTAGTTAAAATGTTAAAGTTTCGAATTTTACAAAGTGGCCCGGAAGTATGTTGATCAACCGACTCTATTCGACGGTGCCTCGATCGAATTAAGAAATTAGGAGTTTGAACAGTTTGGTCATCGGAGCATTTTCGTCATCTTCAATCGAACATTTTGATCGATTGAGTCCAATCAATGGTCCATCGATCGAATTGAACACAGATCGATTGAATAAAAAAATTCAAAAAATCATAGTATAAGTCTCTAGACAAATTTCGAAACTTTTGATCTGTTTAACCTGTTTTTAACAATTTAAGATTGAGAAAGTGGTGATTTCTTTTGTTTCGAGGTCTTGTAACCGATTTGATAATTTGGACATATTTACAGCCATCACTTGTACCTTCTCGATCAATCACCAGAGATGTTAATCGATTGATCTGATCCACTCATATTCTTATAACACAAACTTTGATCAATATGGTCTACCAATCAGATGATTTCATTGGATAATTAGGGGTCTTAGTGTAGTTTGATCTCAATGATTGTTTTAACTGATCTGATTTGATCGAATCTCACATGTTCAAGGGATTTAACATGATTCACAATTAATAATAGATCTAACATATTAATCAGATCGGTGTGGCCCATCGGATGATTATATCATCCAAATTCTTGAGGTCCTAACATATTTTGCCCCTAGAATTTGGATGAATGGTGTGGATCTAACCCCACACATTTCAATGACCCATCTTAACCCCTTGCGCCAAGTGATAACAACACTTATGCAAAATTTTGGCTAATCTTTATTGAACACCCCTAATTACAACAGAATAAGGTCTTAGGGCAGTTTTATGCCCATTTTTGAAACTTTTGGTTAGTATATTATTTTAATTATTTTTTTAGTAATTCATCATCAAGTTCACTTCGTCTTTACCAAATTTTATGAGATTTTGCATTGTAAAAAAATTCTAAAAATTATAAAAGCAGTAGTTGTCCAAACTAATAATTTTCATATAGTTGTCACAACAACTTATATTTAACTATATTAAAATTTTTATTATATTTTTTACTTATTTTTATATGAAATTAGACTTATTAAGCTTCAATTTAACTTTTTAATAATATAAATCAGAGTTATATCGAGGGAGATATGACTTTTTGAAGTCAGGTTAAAAAACTGTAGAAAACGGGCTGCCCAACCCGCTGTGGCCCCCTTGGCCCGCTGGCTGACGAGGCCTCGCAATTATGGCGATGCCATCGCCGCTCGCTGTCCTATCTGGTGGTGGTTTCCCCACTCAATATTTGAAGCGGGTGTATGTTTCAATCCGGAATGATTTACATGACGTGCAATATATGATTTTGGGATAGGAGAAGCTGATATATCCAAATAGCCTACTTATTTCGTGACATTATAAAAGGATAATGGTAAAAAACATATTTTATTTATATATTTACTATTCATAGTAATTTTTAGTTTAAGTATTGTTCTTCATCACCTAAACTATAAGATTTGTATCCAATATAAAAGTACTTAGAAAAATTTAAAGAATAAGATGGTGAAAGATGAGATTTTGAAGGAAATGGGTTGAAAGGGGATTTGAGGCTTTAGAATTGAGTTCTGAGAAGTCAATTAAGGTGTTATGATTGACTCATCACTCAAGGACGTCTAACTCTAAGTTGAGAAAAATTCGAGGTGTTACACCGTGAAAGAGCCAATGACATTTGAAGAAGCATCCCGAGACATAAAATGACAGAAGGCGATAGAAAAAGAGATTAAGACATTGAACCAAAAATAGACTTGGAAATTAGTTCCAAAACCCAAAGATGTGAAGCCGATATCATGCAGATGGGTGTACAAAATCAAGACTTGTCCCGATGGATCAATAGAAAGGTACAAAGCTTGACTAGTAGCTAGAGGATTCTCACAAGAATATGGGTTGGACTATGATGAGACTTTTAGCCCAGTAGCAAAAATTACAACGGTGCGAGTACTAGTAGCACTTGCAGCGAGCAAATCTTGAAAGTTGTGGCAGATAGATGTGAAGAATGCCTTTCTACATGGAGAAATTGATCAAGAATCTATATGGAGCAGCTAAGTGGTTTTCAAAGTAAAAGACATCAGGATTATATCTGCAAACTAAAGAAGGCTTTGTATGGGCTTAAACAAGCACCGAGGGCTTGGTACGACAAGATAAGGGAATTCCTTGTGCAAAGCAGGTTCTCGGTGGCACTGTGGACTCCAGTCTCTTTGTAAAATTTCAGGAAGGTAAACTAGCAATAGTGTTAGTGTACGTGTGTCACGCCCCAAACTCGGAAACCGGGCTCACAAAATTCCCAACCGCCGAATCCGGCACCGACAGCCTCCGTAGAACCCCATTCTCGGCTCCTAGCTCCCATTCGCCAGGTTCCGATCCTGGGATGCTACGAGGAGGATTTTTAACATCAGTCTGATACGTAATAAGCATAACCAAAGGCATAACCCACAAACAACAACCAAGCACTCCATTACATTTTCACTATGATCAAAAATTTTACAAGTACAATGAGCATAAAGGGAAATACAATGGCAAATAACAAAAACTCCAAAATGATCAGCAACGTGCTCCTGCCTTAGCGCTGCTGCAGTCCAACGTCACCTGCACGCAACGGTCGTGCATAAGCTTACAGAAAGCTTAGAGGGTGGTGAAAGTGTGTGCGCAAGGTAGTAATATGAATGCAATGTCAGAGTAATGCGGAATATGCAGATGGAACCAAAACGTCATGAGCCGTACCAAGGCTATGCAATGCCAGACATGAATGGTATCGGCCATCCCAAGGCCATGCAATGTGCAATGCAACTCAAGGATACAGATCCTCATCAATGTCCACATATCAGTACAGCTCAAAGTATGGAATATCACCGGGGTCTAGTACACTCTAAACCAGATTGCCGCCACATCGCGCGCAATAAGGTAAGTGGAAGAGACCTCACTATCCGTCTGCCAATATCGGGCGCGACTCGTCGATAGCGGACCCATTCCTCGAGCTGGTCAAACTCAGCCTAGCATTGCCCCCTACACTCGGGCGGGTAAGGCCGTACCCCCTTCCAACCGACCACGACACAGTGGAGAGCGTAACCGTCTGGTAATCGGCACTCAACGCTCATCTACCCACTCGGTCTAGACGTTGGAGCAACCTCTTGGTACCATAAGGGTTTTGAGACTTTCACCCAGGGATATCTATAGTACCCCATGTAGAATAAGATTTCCGGTATCCAATCCTGCCAACCACGATGCGTCTGTGGAGGCTACGGCCCTGATGTTGCTAGGGCGTACAATACCCATGTCACACAAGTGTGAAATGCATGATTCACGCTGTCCAGTCATGCAACAATCCATGCGCATATCGTGCGCTCATGTAGGGCAATACTGCCTAACCAGGAGCCCATAACAACCTGCCCGAAGGCATATGCTATGATCAGTCAATCCTCATATCAAGCATGCATATGATGCGTATGATCATGAGTCATGAAATTATACTAAACACGTACATGAGTGATGAACCGTCCTTAGAACGCAGATGGGCCTGGACGGCCTATACATAATGAGTACGGCCCAATAATGGGCCCTAAAGAGAGTCGTAATGTGGACATCCAACCAGCATTACACTCGCAATGTGGACGTCAAACCAACATTGCATCCTAGGCACGATCTTTGTAAACGTCAGTACTTAGTCTGTAATGAATTTACACATTGCAATGGACCATAGATTATCTCCATCGGATCTTGCATATATATCAAATGGGCCTTATCTTATGGGCCTTTTAGTCATCAGATGGACCATATAAATGGACCACACTAATGGGTCTTGTGTACATTGCAATGGGTCAAAACCTGTGGGCCTAGCATTGCGTCAAATGAGCTTAACTCATGGGTCGAATGGGTCACACCAATTGAATCCATATGAACGCAAAATAGGCCTTAACCCTTAGGCATTATATGAGTTCAATGGGCCTGAACCCCTAGGCCTTATGGTACATCAAATGGCCTAGTCACATGGCCTTAGAACATATTAATTGGCCTTACTCCTATGGGCTTTAAAATACCTTAAATGGGTCCAATACTATGGGCCTAACAAAATGTTCATTTTCCTTCAAAACTAGACCCAACATGAAGTTCATTTGCGATACAACCTGTTCATACGACCCACAACCACGTTTATTTGCAACCCAATCCTTTCATAAGGTCATGTTGAACCACGGCCCCATTGCAATATCTATTTATAGTCCAAACTGTTCATAGGGCCCACGGTCAATGGTAAGTCTCATTGTTCCAAATGAACGGCGCGGATGTATCACATAAAACATGATGGGGCCCACCGTCTTGGCGTGGACGGCGTGAATAGAACACATACATCACAAGGGTCCCACCGTCCGCTGGACGGTGGAGACCGTGTGAACGTAAGGTGGGTGCCACCGTCCGCTGGACGGTGGACTTAACACATGGATTATTGTGGGTCCCAAGTGGGGCCCACCAAATAATATTTATTCGGCATCCAAGCCGTTCACAAGGCTACTCTGTCCTGGATGAAGATAAAACATAAATCTCAGCTTGATCCAAAACTTCTGTGGGCCCAAAAATCAATTTCAATGGTAGACTTCAATTCCACTGTTTCAAGTGGTGTGGGCCACCTGAGTTTTGGATCTGTTTCATTTTTGAAGGGGGACCCGCCACTGGGGTGGCCCACCTAAAGAACAAGTCGGATCACAATTAAACATTACTGTGAGGCCCACGTGCAGGGCCGTGGGCCACCTGCTGGACGATCGCCCGCCACTGCACGCTGCTGCTGCGTGCAGCGCTGCACGTTGTCAAGAGGCAGAGGATAGCCTCTTTCAAAATTTTGGAAAATATTGTTTTCCTGTGGTTTTTCACCTTTGGGGCCCGCTAAAATGAAATCTGCTCCGGCCATTACGATCAGTGGCCCGAGGCCGTCCAAATGAGTCCAGAGTTTGAATTTTTTGGATGCTTAGAAAGTAAAATAAATCCAAATAATGATCTTGAATGGTAGTGATGCATTCGTTGATATTATGGCCCACCAGGTCTTCCAATCAGCCCCAAACTTTTACCCAACGGCTAAAACACCGTAGGTAAGAGGATGGACGGCTTGGATTACTCAAATACATCATGGTGGGGCCTATGCAAGGGAACACCCAAAAGCCTCTACTTTCCTTTTTCCTTTCTTTTCCTTCCTTGCTTAAAAACGTCCAGCGTCTGGACGGTTATTTTTTTAAATTTATTATTTTTTTTTTTTGAAAATGGAGGGCCCTGATGGAGTGGGCCACCACATGATGGGCGGCATGGGGATAATGTCTAAGGTGGGCCCCGCTTGAATAAAAAAAAATACATCAAGATGTGATCCATTCAAGTGGGCCACACCATCCTATTACAATAAATTAAAATAAAATAAAATAAAATAAAATAAAATAAAAGAGAGAGAGAGAGACATGGAGAGTGGGACACGGCTTGTGATGGAGGGACCCCGTCATTATGGGCCCTCCCTTACAAGAAAATTTTACAAAAAAAAGGATCCCTTACACATGGGACCATGGAAAATGTAAATCAACGGTGGAGATCCATTCTCCACCGATATGGACGGTCTAGATGACCTTTCTAATGAAAATAAACATCATGATGGGGTCCATGGAGAATGGCCCCATCATGGAATGATCATGATGATCCAAGTGGTCCATCGGCCACAAATAAGGGTCCCAAGTGAGATCCACACCATGGATCGGTGAGTCTCACTTGGTCCACCATAAAAACAATAAAAACTACCCTATAGAAGCACCCACCGTCCGATCTTCTCGCTCCTAGGGGTTCCTTGGTACCTTGGCTTCAACTTCAACGGTTAGGATGAAGAATGGAGGGTTGAGATGGGAGATTTTGGGGGTAGGAAGGTGGGCCACTTGAAGCTTAGGGATTTTGGAGAAATTCCATACGTATGGAACTCTTGGATTTCCTTTGTTGCTTTGGAATTTTGGAATGAGAAAGAGAGAAAGAGAGAGAGTGATGTAAAGGGAGAGAGAGAGAGTGATGGATGGATGGGTGAGTGATGGTTGTGTAAGAAAAGTATGGGTTAGGAAGACTTTTGTGGCTTTTTGTGTAAGAAAGGTATGGGTTTGGGAGACTTTTGTGGTTGCTTGGGAAAAGGGATGGAGGTGATGTGTACTTGACATGTGATGGGTTGATGGGTGATTGATTGATGGGATTGATGTGATTGATGTGACACATCGTTGAGATTCCCTTGGTTTTCGCAACGCACGGCGTTTTCTCGCACCGAACGTTGGCCCATAACTCTTGATCAGGGTATCGCCTTGGCGCGCGGGTCGCGGTATCGGAACCGCGGCGACGGTGCGGTCGCTATGGTATTGGTCTCGGGTTGAGTCGACTCGGGTTGTCGGTACAAGAATCCAGGTCGCGCGTCGATATCGGTTAAGGGTCGAAAGTTGCCGGAATTCGACCGGTACGACCGCGGAAGTGTACGGAAAGGTACGGACCAAGATACGGGTCTTACAACGTGGATGACTTGATCATCATCGGATGACGATGAGATTGAAAGGAGAAGAGAGAACTTGTTTGTGCGATTCCAAATGAAGGAACTTGGAGAACTGAAGTATTTTCTTGGACTGAAAATTGACTAAAGCAACAAAGGCATATTCCTCTGTCAGCAGAAGTATGCCAAAGACCTATTAAAGAAATATGGGATGCTCGAATGTAAGCCAATTGTCACACCTATGGAGGCTAATGCCAGCTATGTTAGAAAGAAGGAAAAGACTTGAAAGATGTAACCATGTACTAATAAATAGTTGGTAGTCTAATCTACCTTACATTATTGCGACCAGATATAGGTTACGCAGTTGGTGTGGTTAACCGGTTCATGTAAACACCAAAGAAGGCGCATCTTGAAGCAGTATGTCAAATACTAAGGTATGTGAAGGGTACGATAGACCTTGGTTTATTATATAAGAAAGGTGGAGCATGCAAGATAGTTGGATATTGCGATGCTGACTATGGTGGTGATAATAACATATGACAAATCAACTACTGGATACGTATTCAACCTTGGCTCAGGAGCAATCTCTTGGTATAATAAGAGATAACCTAAAGTATCTTTATCAACTACGGATGCTGAACACAGAGCAATGGCAATGGCAGCACAAGAAAGCACATGACTTATACAGTTAATGAAGGATCTTCATCAACCAGATGATTATCTAATGATATTGCATTGCGACAATCAATCAGCAATCTGCTTGGCTGAGAATCCAGTGTTTCATGCCGGGACCAAGCACGTGGAGGTACACTATCACTTCGTGAGAGAGAAGGTACTTCAAGGAGAAATCGAGATGAGTCATGTGAAGACCGATGACCAAGTTGCAGACATACTCACAAAAGGACTTAACAATGCTAAATTTACTAAATTCAGAAAGTAACTTGACATGATGACTAAGACAGAATTGTCAGAGTTGATGCTAAGGGGGAGTGTTAAATGTCATCACCCCCTCTCTTGAATATTTCGAAATCTTCCGAAAACTTCTAGACATTTCTGAAAAATTCTATACTTTTCTAGAATCTTTCGAAAACTTCTAAAGTTTGATAGAGTTTTTTTTGACTTTTTCGGAATGTTCCGGACTATGATAGAACCTTCCGGAATATAATAGAACCTTATAGGGTAGTTAGAAGCTTGTAGAACTCTTTAGAGTTGTGTTGATTCTAAAATCTTACATAGCTCTCTATAAATATAGGAAGTGTCTCATTATGTACACATATTAACAGTAAAGAGTGAGTTTAAGAGTGAAGGCAAGATATCCAAGTATTAACAATTCAAAAGAGTTTTTCCTTGTGTGTGAGAGTTGTCATTTAAGACTGATAGTTTGTGAGTGTTGTAAAGTGTACCCTTGTTGTGTAAAAGTATTTATAATAAATATAATTACATTTACTTGTTGTGTTCAACTCTTCACCATCTATTTTGCAAGACCATGATAGGGCACAATTATAAAATTCAGGTACATCCAAAACTCATGCGAGCCATACCACACGAAAGAGTAGGAAATGAACGCCTCAGATAAAAGTTTTATATCAGGATGATATTTGTTCCTACATTTATCTGAGTGGTAATAACCCTATTAATGGTTTGGATGACATATAAGCATCATTGTCAGCTCCGGGGAGGTTACAATGGTCGCCTACTAAATCTTAGATTTGCTCGATTTTTATAATCCCAACTTCTTTTGGTCTTTCAAAATAGATGGACAGGATAGATTATATGTCATGAGCTTCTTTATGGACCCCACACAGCCCTAGGCATAAGTTACTCTTAGCCTGTGGTCACAAACAATCCACGTACCATTGCTATGCTGAGAGTGGATTACATGTGGTTTGACCTCACATAAGGTGTGGCCTTTACCATGCAGTCCACCTTTATGTATTTTTTGTGTATCCATGTCACACTTTCAATTTTACGAATCATTTTAAGACATAACCCAAAAAAAAAGAAGTAGATCCAATCTTAGGTGGATCATACTGGATTTAAAAAAATGATGAATGAATGCCCCATCATTAAAATATTGCTAGGGTACATTGTAATTTTTCATAATATTTATTTACCATCTAACCTGTTGATAAGGTCACACAAACCTGAATGAAGGGAAAACACATATACCAACTTGATTTAAAATGTTCTTTGGCCCACAAGAACCTTTTAGTAGTCATCACCATTTTTTCCTATGTATCGTCTACCTGAGATTTGGATCTACTTCTTTTTTAGGCTCATGCCATAAAATGATATGAAAAAAATAGACAGAAGGCATGGATACACAATAAACATATTAAACTGGGGACATGGTGAGGGCTAGATCGTGTTTGGTGAGGCCAGGGCTACACATAATTCACTCCCCAATTTAGGGCATGGGATGGATCCCTCATCGTGGGTCCCACCATGATGCATGTGTCTGTCCACGCCGTCCATTTATTTTTACGAATCATTTTCCGACATGATCCCAAAATTGAAGTATATCCAAATCTCATGTGGCAGGAAACCGTGGTAAGTAACTATTAAAAGCTTTTTGTGGGTTACCCGAGTTTTGGATCAAGCTGATATTTTTACGGTCCTTCTAGGTTTTTGTGACCCTATTAACAGGTTGGATGGTGAATAACATTATGGTTGCCCCCAAGAAGGTTTATAATGGTGGAGATTCAACCAACACGGTCCATCAAAGATTTGTATCTCTCTATTTATGAAACCCTTAAATGAGCTATCAAAACAGATTGACGAACGGAAAATACATCATAGTGGGACCCCACACTCAGGGGTGCTACCCCACATCGGTGGATCCGGGAATCCACTGAAGCTGTGCCCCATTTGATATTGGGGGCGACTTGGTGAGACCCAAAAATCAGTGAAGTGGGTAGGACACTGACGTGTTGCGAGGGCAGTTGTCTAGGTAGGCAGGCGTCGTGTGAGAAGAGGGGACGAGGATTAGCTACTGACAAGTTGAGTAGGGGAGAGTAACGCCCACTGTTAAAAACTTTAAAGGCTCACAAAACTTTTTGATCAATCTTATATTTATTTTTTACCGTCATTAATATCTGTTTTAAGCCATGAATTGGTTGGATCTCAAATCAACATCACAGTAAACCTTAGGAAGGTTTCTTTATATCATGTCCTAAAATGATATCTTTAAATAGATGGGCAGTACGGTACATACGTCATGGTGGGACCCATAGAACTTAGTGACATCATTTCAGTAGCTAATTTCGCTACTTAACTTGTGAGTAGCCAATCCACGTCAAAGAAGGGATGCCGATTAGCTACTGACAAGTTGAGTAGACATATGAAGCTACTAAAGTGACATCACTAAGTTACATAAGGTCCCACTGATGTATATATTGTATTCATAGGTTTCATTCATTTTGAGATATTGTCTTAAGGTATGAGCCAAATAATAAGGCAAATAAAAATCTATACTAGACTTGTCACAGAAAATAATGGGGAGAGTGATTCCCATCGTTAAAACCATCCTAAGGCCCACCGTAATATTATTTTGAAATCTAACCTGCTCAAAAGTTTAAAAGACACAAAAGAAGAGTAAACACAAATGTCAACTTAATTTAAAACTTTTATGGCTTTAAGAAGCTTTTAATGGTGGGTGTTACCATTCCCACTATTTTCTGTGCTGGGCCAATGGAGCTTTGGAATTAACTCATTCACTAAATCTTAAGCTAAAATGATGTTACCATTCCCACTATTTTCTGTGCTGGGCCAATGGAGCTTTGGAATTAACTCATTCACTAAATCTTAAGCTAAAATGATATTTTCAAATAAATATACCATGTGGATAGAAAACATACATCATGGTGGGTCTACATAACTTAGTGGCATTACTTCAATAGCTAGTCTCACCAGCTAATCTACGCTCGTGGAGATTGAGCGCTGACGCTCTTCAGCTTGAGTTGTTTGAACGGTCCAAAGAATATCAAAGTTACGTGGGACCAACAGTGATGTATTTATTATATCCAAATCAAATATTCCTTTTTTGAAATCATTTATAAAATTATTTTAAAAAATGTATCATATTTAAAAATTAACTAGGCCAAATCACAAATAACAGCAAAGATAATGATTTTCACTGTTAAAAATTTCATAAGGCCCACTACAATGTTTACTATACTTATAAGATCACGACACCTTAGTGAAGGGGGAAATTTTTTTTATATTAATTCAAAACTTCAATGACTCCTAAAGAGCTTCAATGGTAGACATCTAATTTCCACTGGTTTTTGCAATGTAGTCCACTTGGTGATAAGATTTGTCTTATTTTTTGGTCCGAACCTTAATATGAACTCACTAAATGGATGGACGGTTTGAATATAACACATTCCTTATAATGAGGCCCACATAATTTGCTGACGTCAATACACCAGTTATATAGCTGGTGTGTGGTACACCAGCCAATCCGCTTCCTCCATATACCACCCAACTTAAAAAGTGAACGTCCTAAAAGTGAGCCCTAACAGATGAACGGTCAGGATCTTCCTCGCGCATGGCCACTTGGCACGTGCTGCAATAAATCACTTCGTCTTCTCCCCACCCCGGCAGACTATATATCGTCTTTCAAAAACTAGGGTTTCCCTTCCCTCTCTCTTACGATCTTGTTCGAGCTCTCCTTCTCGATCATGGCGGAACAGGTCAGATTTCTGAAACTCTCAGATTCCTCTTTCTTCAGTTCATTTCCTCTCATTTTCCGTTTCCCATCTTTTCTTTTCTGTTTCAGAACTCTGATTCTATCAAACCGCTGTTTTGAATCGAATTAGGGTTTAAACAAAAGGAATACAAACTGCTCTTCTTCATTTTTTTTCTTCTTTTTGTATTTTATTTGATGAAAGCTATGAGATTCTTGCTGCTATAGAAATCCTAGCCGTTGATCATGGAAATCTTGGACCTATTTGGAATCTTTCATTAATTTTTTTTTTTTTCTCTTGTTACATTCACATCGATGTATGTAAATGGTAAAACACCAATTCATCTATGTATTTCTTACATATTTATGTTTTTTAAGCTATTATTATTTTATTAATGCAGACGGAGAAAGCGTTCTTGAAGCAGCCAAAGGTGTTTCTGAGGTAAGAATACATAGATATATACATACACATATATGTATGCATGCCCTATTGGTTTCAACTACATGGCCAATCATTCAATATCAGATTACCTGCAATAAAAGAATGGGAGTTATTTGATACTCTACACTGTGTGACGGTCAGTACGGAGACATAAATTCCACACCTTATAACTCAAATTAGACTGTCCAAATTGTTGGACACACTGTAGATAGGTTGCATCCAAAATTCAGATTGATTTAACTCTCCTTACTTCTGATTGATGGAAGTTTGTTTGTTAATTTTGGACTGTCGACTAATTTTCATTTCGACTGTCCATTCAGTGTCCACCAATCAGCCAGTTGCAAAATAAAATTAGTGTAATTCTTGGGTTTACGTATCTAAATTAGGATTTAGGCGGTCTAATTTAAGCTACGCAAATGCCATGTGTGCAATTTAGTAGTCTGTTTCAACATCCTGCTCAGCCAGAGCATCAAATCCTCCAAAAGTATAATGTATGTATGGGTGCATGCCTATATGTGCAATAGGTCATGACCATTAGGTTGCAGGTTCAATACCAGCTTTCCTGCCAAAAACCAATGAGTCTATGCATGATTGTTTGTGCATTTGCAATGTTTGCAACCACCATCTTGGAGTTTAGACCAGCTTGTGTGCCAAAAAGCTATGCATGTATTGTTATGTCTTATGGGTCACAATCACTAGCATGCTGCAGCCACAGCTTAGCACACTAGAAATAGATGTGAGCATCCATGTTCATGTTAGGTTGCAGGTACCTGAGCCCAACCTAACCTGAAGAGGATCCAACTGCAACCCAAACCCGACCAAAATTCCAACCTGAGGTGCCCAATCTGAATTCCCCCATACTCAACCCTAAACCAACCCAACCCACCTCTAATACATGTGATTGCTCCCAATCTGACCTCCTCAACTTGAAATTGCTCAACCTGACATGAGTTCGCTCAACCTGATTTCAATTGGGTTGGAGGTTTCGAGCCCTAATCTGACCCAAGGTTTCTGACAACCTGAACTTGGGTTTTGTCAGTTGGGTTTGGGTTAACCAAAAATCCTTGTTGCAACCCTAGGTTCAGTCCTACCTTGTCCAATGTAGAATTATTTATCCAATGTACATGTGTGTGTATGTATGTGTGTATGTATGCGTGTAGAATTATTTATCCAACGTACATGTGTGTGTATATATGCATGTGCTACGGGTCACAATCACCAAGTTGCATTTTCACGACCAACGTACATCATAAACATAGGTATGTATATATTGTTGTAAGATTCTCAGATTCTCATTCAATGGTGAATTATGGCAGCTCAAAGAAATCTGGGAAGGGGAAGAGGCCTGGGAAGGGCGGAAACCGTTACTGGAAAAGTGTTGGATTGGGCTTCAAGACTCCCAGAGATGCGATCGAAGGTTCAATTAATGCTCCTGCCTGTTCTTTTATGTTGATAATGTTGTGAATTTGTTGTTGAATACATTTTTCCCCCTTTATACTTCCTTTGCTATGGCACATGATGCTGCATTTTGGCATTGAAAGATTTAGAGACCTGAAAGCTCATTTCTAATGAGTGATTGATTTGTGATTTTTCTTTTGATGTTTAATGAGAAATTTTAATTAGTGATTGAGGGCTAATAAAATTCTAGTGGAGGTCCTGGAGGATGAAGGACCGTGTTTTTGAAAGCTTGATGATAATTTTAGAGATGAAATACACAAAATTTGGCACAACACGTGGCATTTTATTGTGGGTGAGCTTTCTTTTTAGGCAGGATGGCATTTGGGTGATTTGACCATTCATTTGGTGGTCTCATCCAATGTTGTCAAATCGTATATGCGATCATGTGTGATCGCATATGCGCATATGCAACTGCATTTATTTTTTTTTAAAGAGAAGAAATTAAGGGTAACTTTCCTAGGTTAATAAATAACTAATTTTACATATTTAAAATATATTTGAGAGAAATAAAATCAATTAAACAATGAATTAAATGACAAGTGCTTGAATCTTGATCTTTCAACTTCCGAGAGAGAGAGAGAGAGAGAGAGAGAGAGAGAGAGAGAGAGAGAGAGAGCGCTTGGAATTAAGAAATGTAAGAGAATCATAGAGTAAAAGAGTTTTAGAATGAGAATATTGCAAATGGGGGAGGTTTGGAAGCCTTCTTATAGACAAAAAGTTTTATATATTATTATTATTATTTATTTATTTATTTATTTTTACAAAAAAATAAAAATAAAATAATATGCGAACCATTGGCCAATATGCGATTGCATATATTCACATACGCCATGATCGCATATGCGCATATGCGGTCGCACATGACAACAATGGTCTCATCATAAGTGGGTGATGCTTCAAGAAAGACTGCCTTTATAAAATTCTAGCCATCTGATTGGTGGCTGGCAATAGATGGTTAAAAACAAATGTAGCCAACATTCATATGGATTAGGTAGGAAGTCCAATGTGGAGGCCGAGATTGTTTGATAGAGGATATCCATTCCTTTCTATTCTCTGTGGGACCCTCCAGATGAATGGCTCAGATGTCCCATTGCATGCAAGGAATATTGGCCCAAACTAAAATGTTGTTAGTTAGGGTTGAGCATTTGTATAAGAATTCTATTATGTGGACATCTTTGTAATGAAATTGGGATCTTGTAGGGGAGTTAAAATTTGGGAGAACTAATGTTCATTCCTAAGACATGCTTGAGAAGTGATAACGGTCATGCCAGGATTATTTTTAGTTGATATGGTCCTGCACGGTCTGTTTTTAGGAGAACTGATCATACATGGTTTGTTTCTTGGCGCAACCTCCGCCCTAAGTGAGATTACGTAGGCTTCAGTTGGGTCCCAATCAAAGTATCTTTACGGCTGTGAATGCCCTCCTGCGCATGAAGACCCGGAATGATGCCCTCATGTCATTGGCTTTCTTTGTTTATTGGTTCTGGTTTTGTTTGATTTAAATGCGGGGTTGACTTGGAGATGTAAATGCATTTGACTTGGACTCGCCACTAGCTAGAAGATGATTTTAGAATCTATGGTTGACTAGAACCCGTAGAATTGTTTAAAGGATAAGAAATCGTAAGATTTCTCAGCCTGAGTGACTCCTACATTGGTCTGCATCATAGATTCTGGGTAAGAGCCTTAGTTACGGAAAATGAAGGGGTTAGACCCCCCATTTTCTCTCCGTGCAATGCACAATCTCTACTTTACGAGACTACGATTTTTAAGGAGATTCGGTGGAACTTTCATTATTATTGAGTTAAGCCATATTACACTATGCTTTAACATCTGCATATGCGAAATAAAGAAAGATATATAAGCAATAGAAGGGTAGGAAGATTATTAAGTCATACTATGCAGGGTTTTGGAACCTGAGTAGGAAAAAAAAAGGTCAATAGAAGATGTATATGTGTTAGTGTAGTTGATGTTCAGGGTATCTGCAGAGCAGAATACGGGTTGATTCGAGATGTGTGAAGGCAAAAAGGAAAAATTAGACATCGTTTTTTGTCAAAAGGATGGTCGAATGTTCCGAATTCCAACCCTACTCATTGATTTTAAGTGTTTTCTTTGTCTTTGACTTCGACTGGACAAAGTATCTTAGTAAGGAGAATGCTTCAAAGAGAGCATATGGTCTGACTCGTATAGCTTCAAAGGTAAAGAGAGTAGGTCTCGACTACAAAGAGCTTTTGAAGTTAAACTGAGTCGTTCTCCTGCGAAAATCGAACCCCTGGTAGCTTTTACCTATCTGTTTCCTCATCTCTGTCTTTTTCTCCTTTGCCCCCCTTTTTATGGTTGCAGTGAGTTGCTTAAATAGGCGAGATGAAACTCCTTAAGCAACGACACACAAGTTTCAGAGATAGGATCATACAACATCGAATCGAAGCCATATCACGAGAATCAACAACTCGGGTGTAACAAAAGGCCTATATAGGGCCACGTGGTTGCCAAACACGAAAACGGGCTACTATGGATTGTTTGTATATAAAAACGATGGCATATGGACCGTTTCTACGTAGAAATGATCATTGGCAAACTGATTTACATATAA
This sequence comes from Magnolia kwangsiensis, assembly GCA_037074715.1. Lineage (NCBI taxonomy): Eukaryota > Viridiplantae > Streptophyta > Magnoliopsida > Magnoliales > Magnoliaceae > Magnolia > Magnolia kwangsiensis. The sequence continues at coordinate 104,776,067 of CM073580.1, read as the reverse complement.
ATAGACATTCATAGCCCATTTTTAGGTATTTCAACTTTTTAAAATAAGATCTGAGTTCTGCGGGTGCTCTTAAGACTGTGTTCTTCTTTTTACATGTCACCTATATGCTTCGACGACAACTAATCTAACCTGATGGCTGTCTAGGGCTTGCCCTTATGCTGTATAGGTGCTTCGATTGAGACTTAATTGAAGTTGACGAGCGAGATTTAATTTCACTTAAGGTGGAGGTTGCACCTAAAAATACCAAGAAACAGACCATGTAGGACCGTTTTTCTCAAAAATGGATCATGTAGGACTGTTATCAACTAGAAATAGTCCTGGCATGACCCATTTTGGGTAGGGTGGGGTGTTTACAACGGCATAAGGGCAAGCATTAGAGACAACCATCGGATTAAATCGGTCGTCACCTGAGCATTCAGGTGGTAGGTCAAAAGATGAATATAGTCTCCGGAGCACCTACGAAACGCAAAGCCTATTTTAAAAGGTGAAATATGTAAAAACGGACCATGAAGTCTGTTTATAGGTAAATCGGTTGCCAAGGACTGTTTTTACGTAGAAACGGTCCATGAGCCATCGTTTTGGCATATAGGTGGTCCATGGTGGCTCGTTTCCGTGTTTGGCAAACATGTGGTCCTATCCATGCCTTTGCTGCGCTTAAGCCTGTCGCTTTTTGTGGTGTGGCTTCAATTCGGCGTGGTTTGATCTTATGTATGATACTTACGTGTCATTACTCAAAGAGTTTCCTCTTGCCTATTTAAGCAGTTCACTGTGATAATGAGGACGGAGACGGAGAGAAAAGAGACGGAGCAGAGGAAACAGAATAAGGCATAGGCTACTGGGGATTTGATCTTTGCAGGAGAACGACTTAGTCTAACTTCAAAAGCCTGTTATGGCCACGACCTACTCTCCCTACTCTTGATGCTATATGAGCAGGGTCCTCTGCCATCTCTAAAGCATTCTCCTTGTCAAATTACTCTGTCTAGTCAAAGTTAAAGCCAAAGAAAATACTGAAGTGAATAAGTAGGGTCGGGATTTGGAACATCCGACTAACCCTTTTGACAAAAAAAGTCGTCTGATTTTTTCTTTTTCTTCACACATTTCGAATCAAGCCGTATCCCGCTTCGCACATACCCTTAACATCAACCATACCAACGCACACTCACATCTTCTACTGTCTTTGTTTTTTTTATTACTTTGCTTGCCTGGGTTCCAAAACCTTGCGCAATCTAGTTGAACCCTGTGCAATGTAGCTTAATACTCTTTCTATTCTTCTATTGCTACATTTTTCTTTATTTCGTCTACTCAGGCCCTAAAGCCTAGTATAGTATGACTTAACTCGGTAATATGGAAGTTCCCCCTAAAAACCATACAAGTTTGTAAAGTAGAGATTGTGCATCGCACCAGCCGAAAATGGTGCCAACCCTTTCCTTTTTTTGTAAGTGAGACCCTTACCCAGTATCCACAGTGCAGATTAATGTAAGAGTAACTCGGGTCGATGAATCTTGCGATTTCTTGTCCTCTTAGCGATTCTACAGGTTCTAACCAGTCGTGGATTCTGAAACTGTATCTTGGCTAGTGGCGACTTCAATCAAATGCATTTGTACCTCTAAGTCAATCCCGCATTTAAATCAAATCAAAACCAGAACCGATGGATGGAGAAAGCCAGGGAAGTGAGGTCATCATTCTGCGTCTTCGTGCGCAGGAGGGCATTTACAAACTGTATCTTTTAAAGAATTAAAAGTAATCTTGATAAATCCTTTTACAAAAAGAAATATCATCTCTAATAAATAAAATAAGATGAACTCCTTTTTTGGTGTCTACCAAACATGCCCTTAGTATTTTTATCCATCTCTTCAATGATAAAGCTCATAGTAATTGCCTCTTGATAGTTAGCTAGTCTGGCTTTCTTATTTCTGATGAACACAATCTGGGGAGGATGGGGAAAAATTTTCCTCTTGTTATGGATCCCATTTCTAGTTTTCTCTCTCTATTTTTAAGTATACCCATTAGTATCCTGTGATGGGTTAAATTCGGCATTTTAAAACAGATTTTTGTCATTCAGAGAAATTGAGTGTAATCTTCTGGCTTTGTTGTTTCAAGGAAAGACTTAGGATAGGAGATTGACGAATCCCACTTACAGATTGCAGAAGTTTTCCTTTTCCTTTTTCTTTCTTTTTCTGAGAGTTAATTTTTGTTTTTATTTTTTATTGAAAAGGCACCAACAGGCGGCAAAGAATACAACCCCGGCACAAATGTCCCAATTAAAAGAGCCCCCAAGGAGAGAGCCCCATTACAACCCAAAAAGCCAAAAGATCAGCACCCTCAAAACCAACCCACACCCCAAGCAACCGAATAAACATCAGCTGCAATAGTTCTGAACTTTTGCTGCAATCCAATCAACATTGTGGCTCGAATTACGGAAACATTGTCTGTTCCTTTCTTCCCAGATTGCCCAAAGAGTAGCCCATTAAACAAGATCTCCAATGATCTCTCTTGTTCTTTGGTTAATTCACACCATTCCAGGGAAAAAATCAATCACCAATAGAATGCAGCATCACCCATAACATGTTGAAACCAGGCATAACTCATGTCTTTTCTTATTGATGTTTTTATTCTGCCAAAGTTCAGAAAGAAGCTAAACTATTGATTGGTTTGCTTACTTCAATAGATGATCGTTGAAGTAGTTGGTTTGTCTTTTTTCTGGGCCTCCCATGAATCCGTATTGGAGATGGTTGTGTCAAGTAGAGGGGAATTCTATAGGATCACCATCATTGAGATGCCGTGAAAATTTTATATTGTTTGTATTTGATTTTCCAAAATGATGAAATCCCCAAATCCCTGCTAGTTCATGTTTGATTTCGAAGGACTTGATGGTCCGTTCAAGAATTCATGTGTTTCTATCTTTTTCAAAGGTCAAAGACTACTAGTAAAATGTACAAACCCTGATTAAGACCCTCCCTTAGCTGTGAGTCGAGCCATGTGGTTTAGATGTAAAAGGTTCAAGACAAAGAAGGATATAAATAACATCGAAAACTTTTTAGGGTTGTGAGATGATGTTAAAACAAGATCGATATGAGCACGAGTTGAAGTAAAAGTCGGTTCAGAGTGAACGTTGAAAAATACCAGGATCCCACCTAATTCTTCCCTTTTCCTCTGGAGAAATGATCATACAATGTTGTATGTTAACTTAAGATGCCATGCCTTTATTTTCCACTTGTCACTTCATCGGAACATCCAAGCCATGAAAAGGGTGGACCATGCCATGAAGATCACCTCGAGCAGAAATTGGAACAATCTGCTCATCAGGTGGACCATGCAGATGCTGATTCAGAACATCAGTTGTACATTGATTTCAATGGTGTAGCCCACCTGATGAATGGACCATCTTGGTTTTTGTCCCAGGTGATCTTATTATTCACAAATGGTCCCAGTGGAAATAAAAAACATTACATGAAAATACAATGCTGTACATGTTCACTTCTCTTTCCCTGCGCTGCTGTAATCTGTTGGTGGAACAAATGTTTAACCCTTTCATTTCGAATAAACAAACCAATACCGATTTGGAGTGCACTAAGCGTGGCGGCATCCAATGGAAGTCTGATCATGCACGATGAATCCAATACATTAGGAATTTAGGATAGTTGCATTTATTTGACACTCTATATTGCATTTCCTTCTATAAATTCATAATTCAAGAAGCGCACCTTTTGTCACTAAGAAGCTCATGTACTTTGATTCTTTTTCCCCATATTGTCAGTTTCAGTGATTCTCCGTCTTTTTTCAAATAATCATTGTTGACATATGTCTGGGCCCGCAAGACTGGTCCAAATAGTTCAAAATGTGGGCCAAAGCTGACCCCAGGTCTGCCTTTTTTTAGCGTTGGATGGATGGCTGTGCCTTTTAAAAGTTTTTTTATAATCTTACTCTTGCTTTGTTTTCAGGGACATATATCGATAAAAAATGCCCCTTTACCGGAACTGTTTCCATCAGGGGCCGTATCCTAGCGGGCACCTGCCACAGTGCCAAGATGATGAGAACCATCATCGTCCGCCGGAACTACCTTCACTATGTGAAGAAATACCAGAGGCAAGACAAATGACAGTTCATATTCTACCTTATCTTTGCCGCTCGTTTTAAGAGATAGGGACATGACATCTTGCATTTGATTTTCAGATATGAGAAAAGGCACTCCAACATTCCAGCGCATGTATCTCCATGCTTCCGTGTTAAGGAGGGTGATCACGTTATCATTGGCCAGTGCAGGTAAAACCCCATGTGGCATGGCCCCCCATTTCTAAGATAGATAATTTGTGCATCGGTGTTTATAGTGTACATTGCCAGCAAATGGCTCATACTGATGTCCACCCCATGTGGACATCAAAGGCATGCACATTGACCTAAACCGTCCAAATCATGGGTGTCATGTGTGGACCCTAGCTGGGACTAAATGTATGACCGTAAGCTATCTGTTCACATCATTGGCCATTAAACCAATGGTTGAAATGAAGATTATCGATGGTTCAAACTGAGCAGTCAAATGTCAATAGTGGGGCCCACGAATATGATTGTTTGGATTGATCTATGTGCTTGTCATGCATAGGGTCTGAGGGTGTTTGTGTGTGTATGATACGCCTAACTCTTGCTGATGATTGCGTTAATCTGATTCCATGCTTGTTCATGAGCATTCAGGTGGATCATTGGCATATATGCCTTGTAGAAGCTGTCATGATTCTATAATTGTGTTTCTCTGTTCAGGCCCTTGTCAAAGACAGTGAGGTTCAATGTCTTGAAAGTCATTCCAGCGGGATCCTCTGGCGGAGGCGGGAAAAAGGCCTTCTCTGCAATCTAAGGCTACTTTGTAGTTGTTTCCTGATGCAGCTAGGCTTATCATTATTTTTTTTAAGTGTCTTATATATAAACAGTTTTGTTAATTCAAACATATTCGGGGTTACCTGTGGCCCATGCCTGTGTGGCTCTGATTGAATTGAGATTCTGAATGGGGTTACATTGATTCAGATATATGGATTCAAGCACAATTCTAGTATGGGCCGCATCTGTTTTGATTTCCTACATTAAGGGTGATCAGGCTTGCCTGATCAGGTAGCTAACCAGATGGATGGTCTGATTGTCCCGGACATGCTACTTCCATGATTATGTTAGGAAATGAGGATTATTGCTTTTAAAACTTATGAAATTGCATAATTTTAGATTTTGTTTATCAATTATCATTCTTCAATGGGGAATGCCACTAGTCTATCTTGAATTTATTCCAAATTTGTATGCTTGTTTGGATCAAATATACCAATTTTTGTAAGATTTTAATAGAAGGATGCTAATGTGCAACTTGCATCTTACAAACTCTCTCACTGGCATGACAAATACTTTGTGGTGATCAGGACTGGGACTGGTGGGGCACCATGTTGAGGGTGCCTACTCCAAGAGTCTAGGGGTTTTTGACGGTGAGGATTGAGTACTACCCCCACCAGGACTGTCAGGGTCTCTGTGGGGCCCACTGATTGTATATGTTTTATCCACGCTGACAGATCATTTTAGGTCATGAGCCCAAAAAAGTGCAGGTTGAAGGATCAAGTGGACGACACCACATGAAGCGTGGGGATTGAAAGTTTACCGTTGAAAATCAAGCTGATATTTAGGGGTCGTTTGGCACCTTGGATTGGAGGGGATTAGAGGGGGTTTCAAATCCCCTTGGTTGTTTGGCAGCAAAAAGCAATTGGGGATTGCCAATCCAGGGGGTTCCCAATCCCCTCTTTGAGGGAGTTTGTAATCCATGGTGAGAGCTTGGATTACACATAAAATCATTTCAATATTTGCGGGTAGAAATGTATGTCACTGAACACTATTATTCTACTAGGCACATGGCCTACTAACGATGATCAGCACCGTCCAAACATTGTTCATGTAGATCAGCACCGTCCAAATATTGTCCAGCACCATCCAAACGTTGTCCATATTAATCCACGATTAAAAATGGTTAATTAGTCACTCAGGCATGATCTTGTGCTTGCGGTCCATCTGAGACTTGGAATTTTATTATTTTTAGGCAAAGCATATATTTTAGCGGGCTTATCACAATCATAGTGTCAAAAATTATATATCTCACTGATTGGAGATATTAAAGTTGATTTAGTAATAAAATTCAAACCCCCGTAAATATATCATGTACAGGTATTTTTGAATTAAAGTTGATTCACACTTTATGGTGTCAAACAAACCCAGAGGATTGCCAATCCAGGGGTTTCTAATTCTGGGGGATTGCCAAACACACCCAAGAGGATTGCCAAACACACATAAGGAAAATCATAAGATTCCAAATCCACGCTTCCAAACAGGCCCTTATGTTTTCCCTTCACAAAGGCCCATGGAATCTTACGATCAGGTTGAATGGTAAATAAACATAACGGTGGGCCTCAGTAAATTTTCAACGGTCATAATTCAATCCAAACTGTTTCCTGTGGTGTTGTCCGCTTAAACCTTCAATCTGTCTCCTTTTTGGGCTTGGCCTAAAATGATCTTTCAAAATGGATAGACGGCGTGGATAAAACACATACATCGTGGTGGGCCCCACAGATCCCTGACCGGACTGTCCGTCTCTAGTTAGGTCCTCTCGGGGGTAGTACCCCATCTGCGCCGATTTTGAATGGCTTGTGTCCAACTGATCGGTGCATGTTGAGGGAACGTATAGAGAAATGATCTGTATCCAACGGGAATGGTTAACGGTGGATGTGGAAAGCGCATTAAGAGAAGTGATGGTTAGGATTGTCCGATAGGGTCTGATGGACGGTCCCAGTTGATACATCACCGTGCAACTACACACACGACTTAGATGTAACTCTACCATGTTTTCTTTTATATCTTAACAGCTCATGAGTTGGTGGTGGCCGTTTGCAGGATCCTAACTATCCAGTGAGATAGCTTGGAGTTGTTAGGTTTGGTTGGTGGCCAAACTTCATTAACCACTAAACGAATGGCTCAGATTGTCCAACCAGTCAGAATTGATTGGTCGCAGTATGAACGGTCCAGGATCTGTGTAACGAAGGACATCAAGGTACGTATACAACTAACTTGGTCCAAGCCCAGTCCGGATTATTTGGGAAAATCCAAAAGAAGGGGCATTTCCGTAAATCGGGGGATTGGTGTTTTAAGTCAAGGAAAAGGAAGGGGTGTGACGGTGATTTCGATGTCCTTTTTATTTTATTTTATTATTTTATTTTTTTAATCTCACTTTCGCTGGCGTTGCACCTGACGTGATGGTGGTTTGGAATTCCGCTGGCTCCGGCCGTCTATGCTTCGGGCCTATGTGGTTGGACGGTCGTCCAATGATCCAGCGGGGCCACTTGTGGGCCCGATCATTTGATGCTTGATCATCCATGATACGGACCGAGCTTCGTGTGGCCCCATTTTTTACAGGCAAATCTCCGTACCAGGACAAACCTTGCTTCCAGTCGCACGTGTGAAATCTAAGCCGTTAATCCGGGGGTTTCACATTCACATGTCCTGGCAAAAATGGAAGCCACTCACCTAAGAAGAGGATTACGAGCAACCATGGGGCACCTTAACGTATGAATTGTATATCCAGGCCGTCCGTTCGTTTTTCAGCTCATTTTCTGGGCATGAACCCAAAATGAAGGAGATCCAATCAGGTGGACCACACCACATGAAACAGTGGCGGTTGACCATTCCAAACTTCTCGTGGGTCACAAAAGTTTCGCAGTAAGCCTGTATTTGTTTTCTCGAGTTTTTTATGGTAGGCGTTCAATCACCACTCGTTCCTATGGTGTGGTCCACCCGAGATTTGGATCTGCTTCAATTTTTTGTGGCAAAACAGATGGACGGCCTGGATATATAATAATAATAATACATCAAGGTGGGCCCCACGGTCAGGGCTGCACCTAATCCGCTACCAGCATTGGAATGCCCCAATTCGTGTAAGAAATCTTGTCCACGCAAGAGGTGGGCCCTAAAATGGTATCCCCGGCATGAGAATCAAGCTGATCCACTCATTTGGGTATGCCTGCACATCTGATTTGAGTCATACAACTGGCTGTTTAACTCATTTCTACGTTGTGTCCTGCCCAATGAGTGCACCGTCCTGATTGGTGTGGTCCACTTGTAGCAGCATCGTTATGCTTTGTCTGTTAGGAATCAATTCTCATTTTACCGGAAATGGTTTTTTATTTATTTTAAAACCATCTATTTTTTTGTACTGTACTATAATGCATATGATCTCCTCCATCCATCAGGTGCGAACCCACATTTCCACTAAGGATCCCACAACCTAGGCAGATCCAAAACACAGGTGCGCCACACCACAAAGACCAATTCAATATCACGCCTAAAACCTCTAAATTCAAGGGGCATGTCACACGTGAGTTTGTGGCCATCCCTTCATCTTGGTGAGCCGCGAGAATGAATGGATTGGATGGCATACACACACAACGGCATGGATTCTATGCACAATTTCCAATGTTCTAATGGTGAGCGTATGACCGACGTGATGGACGGTACAGATCTCACACGCATTCAATTTTTTTCATCCACGCCAGTAAAATTCACACCATTATATCCGTATGCCAACACACGTGCAGCTCACGGTTAACTTTATTTTGCTTTAGAAAATAGAAGGTGGACCCCACCTCACCTGTCGAAACGTCAGCATCTTTCACACGTGCGCCTGCGAGTAGGATTCGCGCGTTCACCAGACTCCCGCTCTCTCTCAGATAATCGCGTCAACCTGGGTCTGTCTGTCAGGACGACAGCCTGTAAACAGCTGTATGCCAACCATCCTTCAATCAATGCCCGATACGACTCTCTCTCTTTCTCTTCCGTACATAGCCCAACACAAGTTTTAGTATATATCTCTCTAACATAAAAATCCTACAGAACCCAACGGCAGGAAGGGAGGGTTTTAATCTACCAAAACATCTAGCTAGCTTACCCCACATGAGCACTGCGGACCAGCTCACCATCCTCACGCATTTCCATGGATTTTTATTCTTCTTCTTCCCAATTCATTCCAGCCTGTGACATCCAAACGCTCCTTTCTCTCTTAAATCCCCTTTCCATTTCCCTTCTCTAATTCCCTATCCTATCTTCTTTTTCCCTTTTTTTTCTTCAAACCCCAACCTTAATCCATGGATCCCTGCCCGTTCGTCCGTCTCCTCGTCGGAAACCTCGCTCTCAAGATCCCTGTTGCCTCCAAGCCCTCTACCTCCGTCGTCCACCCCTCCACTTCGCCCTGCTTCTGCAAGATCCGCCTCCCGCATTCTCCGCTCCAGACAGCAGTCGTCCCTCTCCTCCCGCCGGAAACCGCCTTCCCGGACTCTCATTCTCATACACTGGCTGCCTCTTTCCATCTCAGCTTCGCTGACCTGGAGAAGCTGGCCGGGAAGTCGATCTTCGCAGGGAAGACCTGCCTCAAGGTCTCGATCTACACCGGTCGGCGGGGGACGACCTGCGGCGTCAGCTCCGGCCGGTTGCTGGGGAAGGTGTCCGTGCCGTTGGATCTGTCGGGGACTGAATCTAGGGCTGCTGTCTTCCACAACGGGTGGACCTCGGTGGGGAAGCCGTCTAAGGGCGCTTCTGCTCAGATGCATCTGACCGTACGCGCGGAGCCGGACCCGAGATTCGTGTTTCAGTTCGACGGGGAGCCCGAGTGCAGCCCTCAGGTCGTGCAGATCCAGGGAGGCCGCCGGCAGCCGGTCTTCACATGCAATTTCAGCTTCAGGAGTGCCGGCGACCGGACTTCCAGATCTAGGTCAGTTTTCCGTCGTAATTCGGCATTCTCTCCTTTCCCTGTTTCGTTGTATCTTGTTGCCGGAAATCGAGATATCTCAGTTTTCCGAAATCGACAAGGAACTCTTCTTAAATGCCGTGGCCGTTATGACGGGCGTTATCGCCCCTAACATAGTACTACGTTAAAACCAGGCTCCTTACGGACTGCCGTCATAACGGTTACCCTGTGGATACGAGTTCGTTTTGTTGCGGATGCCGAAATGCATTGCATTTTGGCGGGTAAATCGTCCACTTGTACCGTCCCTTCTCAGAATGATACGTAACCACCGTTATTACGGCCGTTAACGCTTTTTGACGGAATGCAGTTCGTACGATACGTTTCCTATCCTGAATTTCTAAGGCATTATCCGAATTATATACCTACGTTAGGAATTGCACTTTTTTTTGGGTTTGGGGGGGGGGGAATTCTACTTCGATTTGATTTGATTCCAAAAGAGAAGAAGATTTGGGGATTGGAGAATTATGAAATTTCATTTTTAAAAAACATCTTTGCATCTCTACTTTAGCTTTTCATCTCTTTTCCTTTGAATTTATTTCCTTGCATCTGTAGTTCGATTTTTTCTGAATTTCTCTGAAATTGTTTTGAAAACAGATCAGTGCAATCAGATCCGAGCTGCTCGAGGAGCTGGCTGAGCTCGCTCAGCAGCGAGCGAGAGCGGCCCAACAAGGAACGTAAGGGGTGGTCAATCACCATTCATGACCTCTCTGGCTCGCCTGTGGCTGCCGCATCCATGGTTACCCCCTTCGTCGCCTCCCCAGGCTCAGACCGTGTCAGCCGGTCCAACCCGGGTGCCTGGCTCATTCTCCGCCCGGGCAATGGAACATGGAAGCCATGGGGCCGCCTTGAGGCATGGCGCGAGCGGGGCAGTAGCGACGGCCTGGGCTACCGCTTTGAGCACCTCCCAGACATAAGCAGCTCAGCAGCCGGTATCCTGCTCGCCGAGTCGACCCTCGGGGCCAGCAAGGGTGGGAAGTTTGTCATCGATATGAGCGGGAATGGCCGGTCCACACCGGCCAATTCCAGCTCACCTGCCTGCAGCCCGCGGGGCAGCGGCGACTTTGGGTATGGGCTGTGGCCTTACTGTATGTACAGAGGGTTTGTGATGTCATCGACGGTGGACGGCGAAGGGAAATGCAGTAAGCCGTTGGTGGAGGTGGGCGTGCAGCATGTGAGCTGCACCGAGGACGCTGCGGTTTTTGTGGCGCTATCTGCAGCCATTGATCTGAGCATGGATGCTTGCAAGCTATTCTCACATAAGCTGAGGAAGGAGCTCATCCAAGAGCAGGATTTGTGTTGAGAGGGAATGAAGGAGATTTGGGATTGGAGTTGTTTTTGTTTTTCGAGTGAATTGCATTTGGGGGGAATTTGATTTGCTCTTTTTTTTTTTTTTTTTTTTTTTTTTTTTTTTTTTTTTTTTTTTTTCATTTTTAAAAAATGTTTTAGTTAGATGGGAGAGATGAATTGCTGACTAACAACAGAGGGAGTAGATTTGTGTTTTTCTCTGTAAACTGTATAGGAGGAGATTAGGATTTTTTTTGTTTTTTGGTTTCTCTTTTTAGAATTTGGTGTGACTACTAAGTATATTTTTTTGTGGCTTTCGTAGTCCTAACTCAATGTTTTAGAGGAGTTTGGAAACAAGATTTTAAGTGATTTTGGTACATTGTTATATGGGGTTTGGGTTTGTTTATTTGATGAATGAATTTTGTGATCGTTGATCATTTGGGGGTCCATGATTTTGATGAATGAGATGCATTTGGCCACTGTTACATTGGGGCAGGTGAGTGATGTCGAATTGGATTTGTAGGTTTGCCGTTACGGTTCGAATTGGGCTTTCACTGTTTTGGACCAGCGGTCCATTTTGTAGGGACTCATTTGAAGGTGAGGATTATGTTTGTGTTTAAGTCTTTCATGGACCCCACAATTTGAGGGTTTCTAAATTGATGTTCTGCCATGCATGTGGCACTTGTTTTTTGGATTGGAGGGGAAGAAAACACAGTCCTGGGGGCGACCGCCTCTTATGGCTGTTTCCAGCTCATGTTAGGATGACAGCCGAAAAAAATGAACCTGATCCCATGAATCAACCGTGGGGATGGAAACGCCTACAGTTTTTTCGAAAATACCATTTCTAAATCAAATCCACTTGGCTTCAGAGGTGAATGAAATTCAATTCACAATTACACTTTAGGTGGGAGTAGATGTGAGGAATTAAAATACATTAGAATTCTTAAATATGTTTACAAATCTACGTGTCATAGACAAATGTAAGGATTATAAATGTGAGGATCATAAACAAGTAACTTGTCTACAATTTTTAACCGTACATTTAGATGACTAATGTCTGGCTTTTGATGTGATTTTAGTAATGTAGCTAATAATTAATTGTTTTGAAATTTTAACTAATGTTTGGTTTTTGATGTGATTTTACTAATGCAGCTAATAATTAATTGTTTTGAAATTTTACTAGTGGGTCAGGCCTATAAATTTGGATTATTTTATTAATGTGATTTTAGTGATGCTTGAATTGTTTTGAAATTTCATTAGTGTGGCACATGTACAGGTTTGGATTATTCTATTGATGTGATTTTAATAATGCAGTTGGTAATTGAATTGTTTTGAAATTTCGTTAGCGGGTATTTACTCTGAAAGTCTTCAAGGGAGCCCAAGAAAGTCATTTCACATCAACTACTCCCCTGTTTCTTTGCTTATATTCCAAATCCAAATTAACTCTATTTAGTCTTAATTCATTTACTCCCTATTGCATAATTGCTTGGGAGACTATAAATGGAATCCATTTATGTAAGACCCGTATCTTGGTCCGTACTTTTCCGTAGACTTCCGCGTTCTTATCGGTCGAATTCCGGCAACCTTCGACCCTTAATCGATATCGACGCGCGACCCTGATTCATATACTGACAATCCGAGTCGACTCAATCTGAGACCAATACTATAGCGACTGCGCCGTCGTTGCGGTTCCGATGCTGCGACTCGCGCGCCGAGGTGATACCCTGGTCAAGAGTTGTAGACCAACGTTCGGTGCGAGAAAACGCCGCGCGTTGCGAAACCCAAGAGAATTTCTACGATGTGTCACATCAATCACATCGATCCCATCAATCAATCTATCTATCAAGCCATCACATGTCAAGTACACATCACTTTATTCCCTTTTCCTAAGCAACTACAAAAGTCTCCCAAATCCATACCTCTCTTACACAAAAAGCCATAAAAGTATTCACCACCCATACCTCTCTTACACAAAAGCCTCAAAAGTCAAGCTTTTCTTACACAATCATCACTCACCACATCCATCCATCACACACTCTCTCTCCCTTTACAACTCTCTCTTTCTCTCTTTCTCATTTCAAATCTCCAAGCAAAACTCCAAGCTCCATACGTATGGAATTCTCCAAGCTCCCTAAACTCCAAGTGTGGCCCACCTCTTCACCCCATCATCTCCCATCTCAACCCTCTATTCCTCATCTCATCCATTAGGATTGAAGCTATGGTGCCAAGGAACCCCTAGGAGCAAGAAGATCGGACGGTGGGTGCTAGATCATACTAGTTTTTCTTATTTTTATGATGGGCCAAGTGAGGCCCATCGATCAATGGTGTGGATCTCACTTGGGACCCGAAAATGTGTCCGATAGACCACTTGGATCATCATGATCATTCCATGATGGGACCATTCTCCATGGATCCCATCATGATGTTTATTTTATTGCAAAAGGTCATCTAGACCGTCCATATCGGTGGGGAATGAATTTCTACCGTTGATTTACATTTTCGATGGTCTCATGTATAAGGGGATCCGTTTATTGTATGATTTCATTTAAGGGAGGGCTCATAATGGCGGAGCCCTCCATCACAAAGCGTGTCCCACTCTCCATGTCTCTCTCTCTCTCTTTTATTTCTTTTTATTTTATTTTATTTTATTTTATGGGATAGGGTTGTGTGACCCACTTGAATGGACCCCACTAGAATGCATGTTTTGGACCCGATCCATTTTTAGGTGTGGCCCACCTTGTATGTGCATGGGGTAGCCATGTGATGGCCCACCTAATCAGGGCCCACCCCAATGCATTGTTTTATTTTTATTTTTTAAACATCCAACTGTCCAGCGTCTGAGACGCTGGACGTCCCTGCCAAAGAAAGAACAAAAAGGAAAGTTTAGGTGGGCCGGCTTATGCAGGCCCCACCTTGATACATGTGTTCAATCCAAGCCGTCCATCCCCTTACCCATAACATTTTAGGCGTTGAGTTAAAATGTGAAGCTGATCCGAATTTCAGGCGGGCCAAACCTTAGATAACAGTGATCTCCACCGTTTAAAGCCCCCTAGATTTCTTCTACGCGTCGAAACAGGCCCAAGTTTGGACTCTGTTTGTCGGTACCGAGCCGGTGAATGCAATGGACGGGACAGATTTCCTTGATGTCGGCCCCACATAGGAAAATCCTCGAAAATTCGTGATTTAAAAAAAAAAAAAAAAAAACAAAGCTAACACAGCAGCCAGCGGTGCAGGCAGTGCCTGCTGCACTACGGCGGGCGGGCGGTCGAGCACGTCCCACGGCCCCACCATAATGTAAGTTTTGTATTCACACCGTCCACGAGGTGGGCCACCCAGAGTAGTGGGCCCCCTCCAAATCTCGGACCGATCCAAAACTCAGGTGGCCCACACCACTTGAAACAGTGGAATTAAAAGTCTACCATTGAAATCTTGTTTGGCGCCCACAGAAGCGTTGGATCAAGCTGAAATTTATGTTTTCCCTTCAACTAGGCCCGAGTGATCTTTTGAATGGGTTGGATGCCAAATAAATATTATAGGGTGGGCCCCACATGGGACCCACAATGATGTATGTATTAAGTCCACCGTCCAGCGGACGGTGGCGCCCACCACGGTGGCACCCACCTTGTGCTTGTGCTGCCCCCACCGTCCAGCAGACGGTGGGGCCCTGTGTGATATATGTGCTCTATCCGCACTGCCCACTGTGGCGCCCACCACGGTGGCACCCACCTTGCGCTTGTGCTGCCCCCACCGTCCAGCAGACGGTGGGGCCCTATGTGATATATGTGCTCTATCCGCACTGCCCACTGGACAGTGGGACCCACCATGATGCACATGATGCATCTAGACCGTCCATCCACGTGGTGGGATCATTTTTTTAAAGGCTTATGGGTTAGGCCCACTTGAATTGCAAAAGGCCTATGGGTTAGGCCCATTTGATTTATGAAATACTTATGGGCTAGGCCCATTTGATTCATTTAAGGCCTAAGAACTTGGGCCCACTTGATATGTAAAGCCTATGGGATTAGGCCCACTTGATATTTAAGGCCTATGGGTTTAGGGCCAATTGATATGTTCTAAGGCCATGAGACTAGGCTATTTGATATATTGTAAGGCCCATGAAATTGGACCCATTTGATGCATTTTTAAAGCTCATAGGTTAGGCCCATTTGATTTGTTTAAGGCCTAGGGATTTAGGCCCATTTGACTCATATAAGGCCTATGGGTTGAGGCCCATTTGATGTACATGTGGGGGCCCAATTGGTGTGGCCAATTTGTTACATATTAGACTGATGAGGCTAGGCCCAAATTGATGCAATCCAAGGCCCCCGGGTTTTGACCCATTGCAATGCACTTAAGACCCATTGGTGTGGCCCATTGATGTGACCCATTGATGAATAAAAGGCACATATGATAGAGCCCATTTGATGTATTTAAGGTCCAATGGGATGTACCTAAGGTCCATTGCAATGTGTGAGCCCAACATGGATTATGTAACGATATTTGCGACGATCGTGCCCTGGGAGGAATGTTGGTTTGACGTTCACATTGCGAGTGTAATGTTGGTTGGATGTCCACATTACGACTCTCCTTAGGGCCCATCACTGGGCCGTACTTGCTGTGTATAGGCCGTCTAGGCCCATCTGTGTTGTAAGAATGGTTCATCACTCATTTACATGTTTAGTATAGTTTCATGACCCATGGTCATACGCATCATATGTATGCTTGTTATGAGGATTGACTGATCATTGCATATGCCTTCGGACAGGTTGTTTATGGGCTCCTGGTTAGGCAATGTTGCCCTACATGAGCGCACGATATGCGCAGGATTTGTTGCATGACTGGACAGTGTGAATCATGCATTTCGCATTTGTGTGACATGGTTATTGTACGTCCTAGCGACATTAGGGCCGTAGCCTCCACAGACGCATCGTGGTGGGCAGAATTGGATACCAAAAATCTTGTTTTACATGAGGTACTATAGATATCCCTGAGTGAAAGTCCCTAAACCCTTACGGTACCAAGAGGTTGATCCAACGTTTAGACCGAGTGGGTAGATGAGCGCTGAGTGCCGAATACCAGTTGGCTGTGCTCTCCACTGTATCGTAGTAGGTTGGAAGGGGGTGCGGCCTTACCCGCCCGAAGTAGGGGGCAATGCTAGGCTGAGTTTGACCAGCTCGAGGAATGGGTCCGCTATCGACGAGTCGCGCCCGATATTGGCAGACGGATAGTGTGGTCTCTTCCACTTACCTTATTGCGCGCGATGTGGCGGCAATGTAGTTTAGAGTGTACTAGACCCCGGTGATATCCCATATTTGAGCTGTATTGATGCGTGGACATAAATGAGGATCTGTATGCTTGAGTTGCATTGCACATCGCATGGCCTTTGGATGGTCGATACCATTCATGTCTTGCATTGTATAGCCTTGGTACGACTCATGATCTTATGGTTCCATCTGCATATTCCGCATTATTCTGACATTTCCTGATCATATTACTACCTTACGCACACACTTTCACCACCCTCTAAGCTTTCTGTAAGCTTATGCACGACCGTTGCGTGCAAGTGACGTTGGATCGCAGCAGCGCTGAGGCAGGAGCACGTTTCAGAGCATTTTAGAGTTTTTGTTCTCTACCATTGTATTTCCCTTTATGCTCATTGTACTTGTAAAGTTTTTAATCATAGTAGAAATGTAATGGAGTTCTTGGTTGTTGTTTATGGGTTATGCCTTTGGTTATACTTATTACAAATCAAATTGATATTTAAAAGCCTCCTCGTAGCATCCCAGGATCGGAACCTGGCGAATGGGAGCTACGAGCCGAGAATGGGGTTCTACGGAGGCTATCGGCGCCGGATTCGGTGATCGAAAATTTTGTGAGCCCGGTTTCCGAATTTGGGGCATGACAATTTAACAAGAACCCATTTTATATTTACTCCCATTTCAAGTTTAAATTACCAACTCATTTGTATTTAGATGAAAATAAATGAAATGCATTAAAATTTAAATATTCTATTCGAATTGGAGTCAATGAGAAGAATTACGATGCATTGTAAATTTTATAACATATTCATAGGGACGTATGTGATATTCTAAATTAGTTTTAATACTGTAAATTAGCATACTTATATTTGATATAATGTTTATAAAGAACTAATTGAAGTATACTTTAGCCAAATTAAGGTAATTCTATCCTCAAGTGGGCCACAAATGTAAGGTTCACAAACAAGCAACGTGCCAACAGTTTTTTACTGTCAATTTAAATGACTATGTTTGGATTATTTGGTTTTATTCTATTAATGTATCATGTTGGTTTATTTGATTGGATCAAATAGATTATTTAAAAATTGAAAACCAATAAAGAAAATAAATTTTGAGAAAAAAGACTTATTGAATTTAGTCGAGGCGTGACGTGAGTCACGTAGCTTGAAATCGAATTTGCTCTCCTTGAATAGTGTTACAATAGGTTTTCAGAGAAATCAATCTCCGGAATACAATGACTATGACTTAGTCCTGGCAGTACACTCATTGCACGCAGGCTCGAATCACTTGCTGTTTAACCCGAAAGTACCGAGTTAACTCAACGATGAACTTATCAACAACAAAACTTATAAATCGGAACAAAAGTCCTTATATGGACTCCAAAGTGATATATTAAGCATCATTTCGGCTTGACTCAGCACGCATGTGTGTGGTCAATGACATAAATTAAAACTATTAGTATAGCCTCCTATAGGATTAAATTTACACGCCCCTGAATAAGGCTTAAATCCCAAGGCAAAAAATTTATCTTATATACAAGAAAATTTTATTTAATAAATCTAATGTGAGACAAAATCTACAGCTCAAAAAAATCAAAAAATTCAATAGGAGAAAACTAAAATATTTGAAATTCTAAATTTAATATAAAATTTAAAATAAAATACAACATATTAAATAATTATATT
The DNA here is from genome assembly GCA_037074715.1 of Magnolia kwangsiensis. Taxonomy (NCBI): domain Eukaryota; kingdom Viridiplantae; phylum Streptophyta; class Magnoliopsida; order Magnoliales; family Magnoliaceae; genus Magnolia; species Magnolia kwangsiensis. Next base: position 104,758,029 of record CM073580.1, on the reverse strand, counting down.
ATTTAGGAGAGTTATCAATGTACCACATGTATGGTGCAGTGACACCTTTGTTTACTTGTCCTGCTTTTGAATGACATTTTACTCTTTTACTTCCAAATCTCTCCTCTGTCCTAAGATTTTAAATTAGTAGAATCCTTACTCTTGCTCGGGTGGTAGACTCTCGTCAAGGGTTCGAGTATCCATAGGTGGTGAATTTCCACCGGCATGAGTGTGTGGGTGTGTGCGCGTGTAAAAAAAAAAGAAGAAGATTTTAATCCAGTATCATTAACTCTCAGTTAGGCTTGCTCCTGTCAATCTCATGCCCTGTTTCTCTCGGTTCCTTTCATTTTCTCTCGCCTACTTTATTTTTAAAGGAGTGCGTTGGGTCTCATTAATTTTTTTTTCATGGTGTAGCCCGCTTGAGTCTGGATTTGGTTCTCTTACTTCCCATCCCAATATGAGTTGGTGGAACTGGTTGGCTGAAGGATGAAGAGGATTTTACACCAGCGTCATAGGCCGTACAAGGTTTTGCATTGCAGGAAACTCATAGTCCTTAACCAGGGAATCTACTCATGCAGGTAGTGTATGGATTGGGAGAGGGATTTGGTGGTGACGTCCACACCAACCTGGTGTTAGGCAATGTGGGGTCCACTTTGATGCATGTGTTTTATACTTACAAGGTTCATCTGCCTTGACAGCTCATTCTAGAGCATGAATGAGCTGGAAAAAAAAAAAAACAGCAGATACCAAGCTCAAGCGGACCCCACCTTGAGAAGGGGATAATGACATCCACAGTTGAAACCAACCTAATGTTTATTTGCCATTCAACCCATTGAAAAAGTCACACGGACCGAAATGAAGGGAAAATACAAATGTCAGCTTATCCAGAACTTTTGTGGTTCTGGATAGGTTTTTAATGGTGGGCCTTCAATCACTATTCTTTCCCGTGGTGTGGTACATTTGAGCTTTGGATCCACTTCATTTTTGGGTTCATGCCCTAAAATGAGCGGTCAAAACTAGGGGTGGGCATTGAGTCGAACCGAGTCAAGTCGAGGTGGGCCAGGCTTGGCTCAGCTCGGCTTGTCCAAGCTGTACTCAAGCTCGAGCTCAGCCTTGAGCTCAACAATAAGCTTGGCTTGTTTGTCAAAATTGTCGAGTCTAGTTCGAGTCGAGTTTACCTCAAGTCAAGCTTGAGCTTGTTGGGTAAGAGAGTAATGGATTTTATTCTTGATCCTCCTTCATTGATTTAGAAGAGAAGCTAAATAAAAAAATAAAATTAAAAAGACATTTTACATGACTCTCTATCAAGTGAAATTCATTTTTGGTTTGGCATAGCAATCGAAATAGGGTGTAGTCCATCTTCCAGCAGTCTAGAAAATCCATCTGTGTGGGGCCTATGATAGAAGAACTATGGGCCAAAAGCATCCTCAATTGTATGTTCTGAATTACCCATCCTCAAGGTCATACTTTTCCAATGGATAGGATTTTGAATAGACCTGGGAGCACAGAAAAGTGGGACACACCTGTATTGTTGTTGCTCAAATAAAAGCGCAGTTTCCATTACCTTATAGATGATTCGAGGACTTGTAGCTCACAATATATTCAAGAAAGATATGTCTATTCATGTGAGTGCTCCATATAATATACTATTTTGAATTTAAAAGATTGTCAACACCAACATCAAACTCTTCATTGATGGGGTAAAAATAAAAAGATCCCACTTAAACTTTTTTCACATTCTCCACAACTTTAATATATTTATTAATCGAGCCGAGTCAAGATCGAGTTCAAACTTTGAGTCGAGTTGAAATGCCCCTGGTTGAACTCGGCTTGAACTCAAGTCAAGCTTCAAATAATTACTTAACTAAGCACGAATCACCCATTTAAGCCAAGTCAATCTAAGCTGACTCGAGTCGAGTTGAGCGAGTTTTCCAAGCTAGCCCGACTCCTGAATAGCTCTGGTCATGACGGATAGACGGTTTATATATAAAACACATAATCACAGTGGGCTCCACAATACCCAACACTAATCCGCCTCTGATGGATTGTTGGTTAATTATCATTTTTCTCCGTCACATCTGGCCCATCCATCCAGGATCAATCTTTTAACAAAAAATGAAGCCTGTCTGTTCATCAGGTGGGTCACACACCGTTGGAATCAATGGACAACCGTGGATTTGACTCAACATACATGTGTGGCCCACCTACTGACTCAGTCAGCCTTATTTTATAGAAATGAGATCTCCATCATGGGACATATTGTTTCAACGGTACTGATTTCCTGAAAAGGGCGTACATTGATGTGAATGACGTTGTTGCCTGTGCGTGATCAGTTCTCTTCTCGAAAATCAGGTTGATCTGGACCCTAGATAAGTCACAACCATAAGTTTGATCTAAACCGTTGATTGTCCATTGATTTCAACAATGTGGGCCATCTTAACCTCTTTCGTGCAGGCGTTCTAAATGGTGGGGCCTACAGTTTTTATGGAACTGATTTCTGGATAAGTGGTGTTTGGTTCAACTAACAAGTACCCACAAGTTAGTGGTTAGGATTGTTCAACAAATCTGATTTTGGGCCGGTCCGACCTTCCAAACGCTAGCTCATACAATACATTGAGCCGTTTGTGGGCCCATTTTATGTGTGTGTGACATCCAAACCGTACATCACGTGTGGCCCATCATGAAGATAAGACATTCCATAAAAATAGGCTGATCTAAAAACAATCTGATCTTTTTTCTACGGTGGGTATCATACACCAGTGTTCCCACCGTTATGGCCCACCTAGGATTTTTTAACGGCACCCACAGTGCATCCGTACGCACGTGCGAAAGTTGGTACATGAAGATCAGGCTTCACGAGATAGCATTCCAGCTAAATGAATGTACCTGCTTCAATATGGTAGTCTGCGGACTGCTCAACTAAATACACACTCTGCTAGTTGGGTCACCTGAATTTATGATCGAAGCCGTTAAATAGGTAGGCCCAACCACGAATAACTCACAGGAAGAAATATGGAGGCTGAAATCAAACCCGATCTGTGCAATGGTTTATCATATTGAAGTCCATTTTCACAGTAAATATTGACCGTTCATGGCCACGGGTCATTGTGGGTCTCTTACAAAGATCCACGTGGCCTGACTAGCGAGCTACAGTGCAGTATCACTAACATGGGGGATAGGCTTCGTCGGATCCCTGGTTGCACCCATCCACCCAGGTAGGTGGATACCTGACTGTGGGGCCATCTTGATGGATGTAAATTACATCCATGCCGTCCATCCGTTTTTAAATATTATTTTAGTTCATTTTAACAAAAATTAATTATATCAAAATATTAGGTGAACCACACAATAAGAAACAATGTGGATTGAATACTCATCATTAAAAACTGCTTGGAAGCTAATGGAATGTTTATTTACCATCCAACCTGTGGATAAGGCCATAACACATGGATGAAGAGACCAAGCAAATTTTAGTATGATCCAAACCTTTTGTACCCACAAAATGTTTTTAATGGTCAATCATCACTATTTATTGTGGTGTGGTCGACCTGAGATTTTTATCTGCTTAATAATTTGTATAATACTATGAATTGATCTTTCAAGACGAATGGACGGCGTGGATGTAATTCATATACATCAATGTGGGGTCCACGGTCAGAGATCCACTCACGTGGGTAGATCCGTGGATCCACCGAAGCCGTGCCCGGCACGGGGTTGTCAGTGACGTGTTTGTTAATTAATCTATGCGGCTTAGCTGTAAAGCATGCGAAACCCTTTTTTCCTTTTTTATTTTTTAATTTATAATTTTTTAAATTAGCCTTAAAAAGCTTGGCACGTGGGAACAGACATCACTGCTGAGATTTTGTGTGTGCGGGTGACGTTTGTTTCTCTTTTCTGAAAGGCCCCACGTGGTAGCTGTCTGGCACGTGAGTACGTGCTTAGATAGCATCTATTAGGGCTACCTACCTGAAGTGGTAGTTCGGTGGACTATCGTTCTTATTCACGTGGGTATGAGAATAGACCCAGCAATTGGGTCGGTTTCGGTCTGGTCCAGTAATACTGAGGCAGACCCATGTCAACAAATCTAACCTTAACCTACTCATTATCAGCGACTGACTCGACCCAACCGACTTAAAACTTTTAGGGCCCCAACTTGATGTAGAGCGGGTCACCGGCACTTTCATGTCTAAGATAGACCAGAGAAGGCAGGATAGAAACTAAAAGCCGTCAAAATTGTAAGAACATTAAAACATACATAAATGGCATATCGGAATAAGTTACTCAAGGTATCATATGTAATTTTCGGGTAGGACAAACTACTTTAGTATCAACTTGGCTATGCCGGGTTGCCGATGCCGAATTATATGTTTATTTTCATTTTTACTATTTTTAGTAAGTTTTGGTTTGATTATAACTTTTCATCCGTTGGCCTTAAGGAGTTGTGTCCAACATCTAAAAAATTTAGGATAATAATGTGGTTAAGGTAGATAGGACACTTACCATAAATAGTAAATTTACTATTTATAATAAGTTACAGATTTTTAAGAGTTTTAGTTATAGTTTAATTTTAAAATTTCTTCCAAGACTTGATATTCCTGTTTAAAGGGTTGTAAATTCATTTTTAATCATTAATTAATAAATTATGAATTTTATAGAATTTATTTTTTATTTTCTTTACTTTTTTCCTCGTGAATTTGAAAAGTCCTCGTGAAGAGTCCAGAGAAGTTCCATTGATACAGAGTAGTTTATTTTTGAAGAAGATGGTGATCGACTTCATTGCGTTGTCACAGCTCAACCTGACCCATTTAATTGCAGTCAGGTTAGGCTCAACCAATTTGCCCCAGACTAGTATTTTGGGTGCTTGTGCTAAAGAGTAAGCTGATGGGTGTTTGTTTAGGTGGGGAAATACATCAGTAATTACACTCTGAAAATAGTGTCATAAAGCATAAAATTTAAGAGGGCTTCTATAATTTCAAAATTCTTGAATCGCACTAGTAATGTATATACATGATCTACAACTTCCATACATTTATCAGCTCATTATAGGGCATGAGCTCAAAACATTAATGTAGACTGGAAGAAGTTCAAGTGGACAACGCCACATGAAATAAGGGGTCAATCATGTCCACCATTTAAATTTGAAACCTTCATGACTCCTGCAGGAATGTAATCTATTTAATCCATTCATAAGATCACACTAACATGCATGATGGGTATCTACAAATATCAACTTGATCCAAAACTCTTGTAATTACCCCCAAGAGGTTTTCAACATTAGGTGTTCAATTCCCACTTTTCCTATGGTGTGATCCACTTGAGCTTCAAACTTGCGTCATTTTTAGGCTCATGCTGTATAATGAGCTGGTAGAATAGATGGATAGCATGTATAAGACAAACATCACTGTAGGCCTCACAATTTTTATATATAAAATTTTTTACAAATTCAATGCTTTGGTATGGAAAATTTTCAAACAAGCTAATGCCATAGTTACATGGGTAAATAATCATCACCTATTTATTGGTAATTATATATGTAAATGAAAAAAAAAAAAAACAAACAAACATCCCTTAAAAAAAGAAGGAAAGAAAGAACATGTATGGAAATAGTTAGGAAAGACTATTTTTGTAAGATTAGTAAAAATATCGTTACTTCCAAAGGGTTAAAGGTTGGAAGAACGAAGTGAGTAAAACTCAAAGAAAATAAAAAGACTCATAGGCAGGCCACCTACAATCCAAGTCAGGAGAGAAAAGAAGAAAACAAAAGACCCCACACCTCTGGCCAAAAAAAAAGAAAAAAGAAAAAAGAGACAGACGAAAAAAAAAGGAACTATATTTCAGCAAGAAGAACAACAAAACAAGCCCACATCTTTAATGAGCTATGGTCCTTTATAGAGGTAGTAAGGAATGATTTATAGTCGAACTAAAGTTCCAGCCCTTGATAATGTGGAATGGTGGAAAAGAATTCATCTAACCGGCCAAATTAGTGGGATAAGGCTTAAACAACGATGATGAGTATGATATTAGCCTTTTTATTATTATTCCCAGAGTATATATGTGTACGGAGCTCAATGTTATATGTTTATAGGATTGGTTTTTTAGTGACATGATGTTTGTTTTGTCGCATTTACGCACTCGTTAAGAGCAATCACACCCTTATATTATGATATTTTTGTTTCATGTTATAGGTTGGGCTGAGTTCGATGATTTGGCTAGGCCAATTGGTTCAATATATGGGCAGGTTGGGTCAGGTCAGGTCGGGTTGGGTTCACCAAAAACTGAGCCCAACTTATTAATCTAAATAGGTTAGTTGTAGGGCCCAAGCCTAATTTGATGTGAACCCAACTTAGAAGCAGGTCAGGCCAATTGACCCATGAGTCAATTTGGACCTTTGCCACCCCTAGTTGAGAATTTTCATGGTGATGGGCCATGTTGCACCCATGGGTGCCAGCAGGACTGAGTTCAGGTCGGGTCCCAGAGTCCCCGGACCCGGTAGTAAAATCGTTTTTTACCAGGTTCGGATACCTGGAGGGTCTTTGGTCCATGGTTCGGGTCAAACAAAGGCATCTACATGGTCAGGCTGACCTGAATGGGTGGATCACACCTGTTTCCTAGTATTGGAATATTTTATATATATATATATATATATATATATATATATATATATATATATATATATATATATATATATATATATATATAGAATTACTGTTAAAATTAACTAAACTTGACCCCACCAAATTTTTATCGGGTCGAATATGGTGGACCCGACCTGGACTTTAGTTTAACAATCCAAAATGGTGGACCCAAACGTCACTCTCTAAATGGGTCCCAGAAATTAGATCCGGATCATTAAATTCGGGTCGGGTCCATTGGGTGCCCGCAAATTCATGTACCCGTTAACAGCTTTAGTTGCCACCCATGGTGGCAATAGGTCCCATCGAAATAACCCACCGGTTAACCATTCTGAATTACTTCTGACATGGGTTAATGCTAAGATGAACAGCTGGTTTGTTGGGCTTGAGCTAGAAATGGGTGGCTAAGATTCAAACCTACCTGTCCTAACCCACTCTTTTGGGTTATTGGTTGGCTCAGCTGGATGACTTTATTATTATTTTTTTAAAAAATAATAATTTATAAACAGACCTACAAGCTTTCGGGTACACCTTCGCCAAAAAAAAACAATGGGACACACCCTATCAAATACCTCACAATATACTTAATTACACGCTAACTGTCTTTTAAGTTTTCCACACCTACCATATTAAGAAATAAATTTCCTTTAACGGTCCAAGGAAGCTCAGACTGAAATTAATAGAATAACCTGTAACAAATTAATAGAATATAAGCATAGATGCATATGTATGATTCATGTGTGTATCCTCGATTGGATGGGTTGGGTGTACCTTTCGTATAATATTTCATTCTTAAACCTGAGTTAGATCAAGGCCATTAGTTTTAAGACTGGGAGGGGTCCCATGCCATTCATTTGAGTCAAGTCGTTATTGGCTAGGCTTAATCAAGTGATTAGATCTTGATTTATGTAAATCTTTAACCGTGACCAAATGAGTTAGTCTGACTAGTCGAGCCTTTTTTACCATGGTGGTGACTAAGTTATTTAATAATGGTAATGGTGGCCAGTAAAGGTTACTTTTCATTACTTCTATTATATAATTGTAACAAGTTATCCAATAAGGTGGTCGGAAAATTTTCGTTGGCCATAAAAATTACGTATCATTACCATTGTACAGGCTGTAACGGTCTTTATAACTTTTTTTTTGCTTGGCCATAAAGATTACATATCATTACTATTGTACAGGCTGTAACGGTCGTTATGACTTTTTTTTTTTTTTTTTTTTGGCCTTTTTGGAAAACTAACTCGGTTCACATATTGTTAGGACCAACAACAGACTATTATGAGTGGGAACGATTGTTATAGGTCATTTTTTCTGTAAGGGTTGTTATGATGTCATAACGTGTAATAGTCGCAATTGACATCATCAAATATAACAGTGTGGTTACATAACCATTTTTGAATTCCTTGATCATGACTTGTTGGTCGAATCCAACCTAATTAGGATTGAATGGTTCAATTGACTCGAGTCATGGGTAATAGGTCGTGTGTATTGGATTTGTGTTAAAATTATTGGCTTGCTTAGTAAATGAGTCAAAACAAAAAAGAAAAAAGGAAATTAGATTGGGCTAGGGCCAACTTAAGATGTCTCCCTGAATCACATGAAATGTTGATAATGTAAGAGGATCTTATACAACTGGTTGTATCTTAGGCCTATGATATAACTAGTTTATTTGAATGTCATGAAAAAAACAATTGCCAATCTCGAGTATTCATCCACTAGATAATAATATTTGCAAGTAATGATTAAAAAATCAAATGGATTGAATAATGCTCCATCTTTAAATGTGATGTATGACGTGAATTAAGCATATTCCTAACATAAATGGTTTGGAAGAAGCCTAAGGAGAATTTGACAAAATTGAGCAATATCAACTGATCAACAGATCTGGTCAATAGGTTGAAATTTAACTGAAAATTTTAGATTACTTTCTGGTTGATTTTTGCCAGTTTAGACAGGTTGACAGGTCTATCAACAAGTTGAAATACTGTTCAACGGGTCGACAAATCAGGTTAACATGTCAAAATTCACAAAATTTTAGTATTTAGATGTTTTTGAGCCATTTCGACAAGTTGACAGACGATGAAAATTTGTATGATTTTCAGAATTTGTTTCTTTATTTGATTAAGACTCTTTTAATAATGTTTTAAGATTTATTTAGGGTTATTTAAGGATGTTATGTTGCACAGCACGCCAACAACGCAGTGAGCCGAGCTCTAATCTCAAGTTTCACTCACAAACAATAAGAAGGAAAAAATATAAACTAGAAACAAATCAAAGCAATCCAAATAAACCACAAGATAAGATATATGTGGAAAAATTCCAAACTAGGGTAAAAAAAACTATGGATGCAAACTTCTATTATGAAGAAAAACATAGATTACAAGACAAAATACTAACCTCTCCCGTGAAAGTACAAAGAAAATCTCTTGCCCACACCTTAGAAATATTTCTTAATGCTTTCCAATACCCTAGAAAAGCCCTAGGGACACCTATATATAGTTTAGGCAACTTCCCTTTCGCACCCTTGCAAAAAGCGACATAGAAATTTGCAGTCCGCATCAGATTCAAAAACGAATCTGCGTAACCATGACCGGTTGAGCAAACTGCACGACTGGTCAAGCAAACCCCACGACTGGTCGAGCATGGCTCATGACTGGTCGAGCACCTCAGACCCAAAAAACTGATGCTCGCTGAAGTTTGAGTCGAGCAAGTCCATGACTAGTCGAGTGGGCTCCATGACCGGTCGAGCAGGGGTCACGACCAGTCGTGCGCGGCCCCAAATGTGGCTCCATTTCTCAACAATCTCCCACTTTGAGACACATGCCATAAACCTTTGTCTTCTTCATCTGGAGTGCACCACTTCCTCGTCTTCAAGCCTTAAGACCAATCAAAGTTGAAAAGAGCTTCAACTTCTCCCGTGTGACCGCCTTTGTCAGCATATCTGTAGGATTCTCACTTACATGGATCTTCTCCAGAGCAATCGATCCATCTTCCAGTTACGAATGTACAGAGTGATATCTGATAACAATATGCTTGGTCCTTGAATGAAAGTCTGAATTCTTAACTAAGTGTATTGCATTCTGACTGTCACTGTATAGCTTCCAATCTGCTTGCTTCTTACCTAACTCTTCCATAAAACCTTACATCCACACCATCTCCTTCCACGCTTCTGTAGCTGTAATATATTCTGCTTCCGTCGTACTAATAGACACTATTTTTTGTAACTGAGAGACCCAACTAACTGCAGCACTATCCAGAGTAAAGACATAACCTGTGGTGCTACTTCTGTTGTTGATATCTCTTGTTAAATCTGAATCCACATAGCTTTGTAGCTTGATTTTTGATCCACCATAGCACAACCCTACATCCTTAGTACCTACCAGGTATCTGAGGATCCACTTCACAACTTTTCAATATTCCTTCTCGGGGTTGTTCATAAACCTGCTAACAACTCTCACTACTTGAATAATGTCTGTCCTTGTGCTCACCATAACATACATGAGACTCCCAATTAGAGTTGGGCATTAGACCGAGTCGAATCGGATTGGGCCCAACTCGACCAGATCCGAGTTCTGCATGGTCTGACCTGAACTCGGTCAGAACCGGGACCGAGTCCTGGTCCTCTGACCCAATCCGATCCTAACCCACCCTGGACCGATCCGAGTCAGACTCGGTTAGGAAAACCGAGTCGGATCGGATTGGCCCAGGTTCGGATCCGATCCAAGAAAAAAAAAGAGGAGAGAGAGAGAGAGAGAGAGAGAGAGAGAGAGATTTTGTACCTTGATATAGCATCGCTTCTTCTTGTTGAATCTAAGGAAGAGAGAGGGCCATTGCAGCTCTTCTTTTCCTCTTCTTCTTTTCTTCTTCCCCTTGGATAATTTACAAAGGTATACAGAAACAATTAGTGAAAAGAAAGTCAAAAAAGGAAACCAAAAACATATAGGTACATCTATTAAATGTTTGGTAAGATCAACCAAGCACTGACCTGCAGTTGCTTTAATGAGAGATGTAACACTATTCCCAAGAAATTCTTTTGCAGTGGCAAAAAGAGTAGGGGATGAAGCTTTAGGCAGTGGACATCTGTAAATCTATGGAAAAGTGAGTAATAGAAGTTGTCTGTAAAGCATTTGGAGCCATTGCAAAGGAATTTGGCCTATATTTCTCCAGATTTTTCAAGCAAGAAAATACACCAATACTGCCGATATCTGAAATGTATTAGCCAATATTTATCAAGGCATATCAGTTTTGGAGCTGGCTGATACATTGCTCCGACACTGTTGAACAATTGTAACATCCAGGATTTTTCACTGTTTTGAATTTCCAAAAAATTCTTAAATTTTTTTTTATTAATTAATATATAATATCACTTAATGACCGTCAGCACTCAATGTTAATATATACAGGAGTGAAACCAGTAAAGAACCGGTAACGTCCCGTCCAACCAACACAGTGTTCTGGGGCATCTACGTAAGATCTGTCGCAGGACCGTTCGTTTAGACTACTCGTGGTGAGGTACCACAAGTTAATTAACTTAGGATTAGCCCATTAGAGTAGACCAGACGTATTATGATAGGACCTAGTGTAGGCTGCCAAGCCAGATGACCGTTTGTACTTAGCAACAGCCCGTGCAGGCCACACAGCGATGCAGGAAGGTCAGAAACTTACAAAACTTTAGGGAACACTAGATCTCACTGGGCTTGAGGTTCATCGCGAACCTTAGACCCAGTGGACACCGAGAACTGGGATCTGGCCAAATGCACCCCACCAATGCCAGAATTTGAATCTGTCACTTACAAATGAAATCGAGACTCCGGGCTTTTCAGCCGTCGAATTTCTTCAAAATCATCACCTTCCCCTTCCCATTTTCCATCTCTCTAACCCATCTCAATCCTCATTCTCTCAAGCCCTTTCCAAACTTTTCCCAATATAATTTCCTCAACCATCTCCAAATTCATTTCACTCAACATCTCCAGACCTATCTTCTCTTCCTTCACGAACCCGTCATCAAATCCATTCTCAACATCATCTCAAACCCATTCACCAGACTCATTCTCATCACCTTCCCTTTTAACAAAATCCATTTAAAACCACCCACGCATTTACTCCCATAAGCTCATTCACAAAACCCAACGATTTGTATATAAAAATAAAAATAAAATTTTATATATATATATAAAATTGATTTTTTATACTTTATCATAGATTGATCATTATATTGTTGCAATTGAAAATATTTATATAAGGTTTGATAATAATCAAGAGGCAACAATTTACTATCCATTTTCAACTTCATTTTAGCTTAATTATTAATCTTTTCCATTCTCTTCCTTTCATAGGCCAAATGGGGCTGTTACCACCACACAAGCACAGACCTTAATTTCTTTCCATTCTCCAGAGCTTCCCAGATAACGAAAGCCACTAAGGATGCTATGTAGCCCACCTAATCAATGAGATTTAAGTTGCCTCTAGGATCCAACACACCGACCTGGATGGTGTGATCCGACCCTTCAATAGCTTGGGCTAGGTATTCCATCTGATAAGTTGCCCTTGCTATCTTGTTGGAGCTATAGCAGAAGTTAAGTCTTGATTGACTCCATTAGCTATCTCCAAATCACCCTCATCACTTTCTGAGCCTTAAATTGTTGCGACAACCCGTCCGACCCAGAAGAATAATAACTTAACTTTACGAAAATTAGTAGTTGTTTTAAGTTAGTTAGGACTACTACCATATATTGAAGATACTTAAAACTCCTGCTTGATTTGTCTGCTTTTTTTTTTTTCTTTATATTTAAAGTATCTAGTAATACATGTAAATCTATATTGTAGAATATAACTATCCATACTAATGGCATTTTGAATTCAATATGAATGTATCGATTGTTTGAGAATTTTCTTGTCGTCTTGTGAATGCTTTTATGAATAATTGCCTTACTGTGTCCATATTAGCCTTATTAGCACTCTAAACCACATAAATGCCTTAAAACTTTTGACTTTTCCTTCTCTGTTAGAATTTATGAAACCAAAGCATGGTTTACTCATAACCCACTAGCCATATGACCGAGACGATAACATAGAGATACAATCTTAGGCTATTGAAAATTTTTCTAAGATAATCGTTTGATCATAGGCACAGTGAAAGATTTATTAATTAAAAATTTAGACATGAATTAAAACAAGAAACTCTCTTGACAAAGACCCAAATGACAACCTTAAAAATAAGAGATTCTAACATTTCAAAAATAAGAGATATTCCCTAAATATTTAAGTTGATTGGACTACGGAATTACGGAACCATACATTTCTGAAGTATTCGCAGCCTAACCCAATTCTCAATCCTGGACAATTACCAATGGACTCACTGCTTTGACCGAGATGAAGACCAGGATCTACCAGGATGAAGAAAGGATACGATGAGCCTTCTACCCTGGTCAGGTAGATGATCGATGTATCGGGTTCAAGCTCACTACGACCGTCTCTCCGTATTGATCTAACAAATAAAAATAATAAATAAATATTTTTACTCTAGATAAAGAAAAATGGTTGTCATAAATTCAAGCCTTTAAAAATAAATATATAATTAAATAAATTGTAGTATACCATTAGGGTGAAAAAGTTTTAAAGGGGGTAGAGTAAAATGAGCCAAACTATTAAAGATAGTATACCCCCTACCATGTATATATAAACTTGGAATTAATAAAAACTTAGGCAAATAAAATAATAGTACCTTTACTTAATACTCTTAGGTAATTTCGGGGACGAAATTATTTTTTAAGGGGGGTAGATTGTAACATCCTAGATTTTTCACTGTTTTGAATTTTTTAAAAATTCTTAAATTTTATTATTATTATTATTATTAATTAATCTATAATATCACTTAATGACCGTCGGCACTCAATATTAATATATACAAGAGTGAAACCAGTAAAGAACCGGTAACGTCCCATCCAACCAACACAGTGTTCTGGGTCATCCAAGTAGGATCTGTCGCAGGACCGTTCGTTTAGACTACTCATGTTGAGGTACCACAAGTTAATTAACTTAGGATTAACCCATTAGAGTAGACCAGACGTATTATGATAGGAGCTAGTGTGGGCCGCCAAGCCAGATGACCGTTTGTACTTAGCAACAGCCCGTGCAGGGCACACAGCGACACAAGAAGGTCAGAAAATTACAAAACTTTAGGAAACACTGGATCTCACTAGGCTTGAGGTCCATCGCGAACCTCAGACCCAGTGGACACCCAGAACTGGGATCTGTCACTGGCCAAATGCACCCCACCAATGCCAGAATTTGAATCTGACACTTACAAATAAAATCGAGACTTTGAGCTTTTCAGCCGTCGAATTTCTTCTAAATTTACGGTGAAGGTCTAATGTGCGGGCCTACGCCCATCAACAAAACCTGGGCCCCGATCATGGCATATTAACCATTGATCGCACATTGGACCTGTACGATCAAACCAAATATCCGATCGATCCCAAAATTTTCATGGCCCTTCATCGAGCCATGGTCTACCTATCCTATAAGTTTCATGGCCAGGGGACTATCAGAACTTCGCTAAAAACCGGAATGGACCCCGCAGGGCCATTTAAAGATCAGAATTGTATGATTAAACCCCATATTCGTTCATCCATTTGCTCCCAAACTTTGCATGACCACTCATCAGGCCATGGAGCACTTGTCCTATAAATTTCGTGACCAGGGACTTATCAGAGCAACCCCGTTACTCTTTTATCCTTAAACCAATGGTTTAGAGTAATCATGACCAAATCTCCACTTTCATTAGTTATAAATAGGCCATGCTATAAACATAGTTAATCCAAACCCTAATCAGTGTCCACGGGAAATCTCATTACCTAATTCATTTTAGAAATGCTCTGATTTCCCGAACAAGTTCTAGACCCCTCATTGGTGGGACACTAATTCCAAAACTATAGAATAATGTCTGTCTTACTGGGCTTGACGTCCATCACGGGAGTCAAACCTGGAAACTGTCAAGAACCACTCAACTTGAGCCAAAGGACGAGTGCATGAGAAATGCAAATACCCTAAAGAAAGGAGCTGAAACTTAAGTGAATTGGGTCGTCCACTCTTATGCAAAGTTGAGGATTTCAGACTGTCGGTTTGTGACCAAACTTCACACGTAGAGTAAGAATATTTCTCTTCTCATATCCGTATAGTTGCGGCCCCGATCGACCATCGGTGACTGTTGAACAGACTTCTAATCATATCTATCGATCGACGCATCCAAATGGCGGGCCGATCATATCCATACGAAGATCATCATTAGAGCCAACTATCCTACAGTGTATATCACCATGTACGCCCCGTAGTGGGCCCTAGAGGTTATAAAAAACCTCCTATAGGGCTATTATGGTAAAAACCTAGACATTGGGGCCATTTGCACCAAATCTTGTACTATAAAAGGGCCTCATTTGGGGCACCCCTCTCCCCATACGAATTTGCCCTAGAGAGAAGAAAGAGAGAGAGGAGAAAAGAGGAGAAAGAGAGAAGGAGAGAAGGAAGAAGGGAGAGAAAGGTGGGCCCAAGGGAGGTGAGATCTAGAAACCCTTCTTTCCTTATCCTCAAGAAACCCCACATCCACAATGCAAGCGATTTCCATCCGATTGGGGAGGTAAGCACCCATATTTTTTGTAATCTTTTATGTCGGGCTAGGATTTGTATGAAATCCTAACATGCAAGTGCATTGTCTTAGGATTCCGACCGATAAACATCGAGTTCGATGCTTCTAGGTCGTTGTCCAAGATCTCAACGATCCATAGGTGCGGACTACTGCTCTTAGGTGGCCTAGCACCAATTTTAGTATGTGTTTAATGATTTTGGTTGCTTGGATGCTATGTTAGGAGAATCTAGAGAAACCCTAGGACTTGCATGTTTGTTAGAATTGTATGTTTAGCTCTCATATGATGTTATTCTTGCCCCTCACATGACGTTGTGTATGAACAATTACATGCTCATGCTTTGTTTGATTTTCTCATATGATTTGCCTTATAACATGTATGATTCATTGATTTTTGTGTATTTCAGTTTTAAGGGAGGTAGGAAGTGCTTAACTTCCTTATCCACCTACACAACACACACACACCTTATTCATAATATTGTTAGCTTTACATGTTAGTAGAAATTTAGAATTTTATGTTGAAAAGCATGAGAACATGGTGTTGTTTATGTTAGATGATACATTGATAGTTGGCATGTTCTGAATCACCTCCCAAACCCTTGGGTTGGTCAACAATTCGAGGAGAGCGAAGGCGGCCCCATTGGTAGGACCGCCTTGAGGCTAAACCCATGGATTTGGACGAGTGTGTGTGGGCGACAATAGTTAGAGTACATGGGTTACTTCCACCCGATGCCGTTTTGTCACGTACTGGCCTGACTCTTACGGTTTACTCTACTGTCTGACCAGCCCTGTTTGTTAACCCTGTATGCTCACATTTGTATGGAACCTGAATCACCCTACAACCATTGCAGCCCATTATTAACTCATTAGAAATTGGTCCACACCCTCGTGAGCCGGGTATGGTGGAATGAGACACTGTGTCCTAGCTGTTGGCCTACGCTGGGGTGCCGCGCCTCCCCGTAGTGACCGCGAGCGATCCCTTTCTCTTGGCACTCCTCATGTGCTTGAAGTTGGGGATAAGGAACCCGACGGGATCACAGACCGCGAGGTCTTGGCCTCACGCATTGGGGGTCTTGGCCTCGCAACCAGCTTAGGTCATTGATATGTGGGGTGCATCAGATTCTCAAACCTACTGGATGAATGGACTTAACTAATAACTCCGCTAACACAATCGCATTGCATCGCATTAGTTAGGGTGGTGACTCGGAAGTCGAGGTCGCAATGAGGGAGTGCTAACATACGCGATCGTTAGATGGAGTCGCTCGAGGGAGTATTATGGCGAGAGCATGCATCATATCATTCTACATGCATACATTTTAAATAAGAGTTGTTATGTATTGTTGATTATCTATTTTTCATTAAATTCATATTATAATTGATACCTGTTAAAACTTAAGATTAATAGCACCCATTGAGTTGATCACTCACTCCTACTCTGGGATGGTGTTTTAAAACACCAACCAGACCCTCTCATAGTTACAGGTGATGCGGAGCAGGGGGAGCATGGTGATGTTACTCTTGACGAGGTGGAGCTGTCATACTTTCATTTGATGGACGACTCCCCATCAACTTGATCAGGAGGGATTTGGATCGCTGAATTGCAAACTCAGCTTTATTCTTTGGAGTCATAGTATTCTTTTGCTTGTTTTTTTTTTTTGGACAACGCCTTGTGTGACCCATTTATATTTTTGAACCTATATATATGTGAGATATCTTTCATTTCAGTAGACTTGTGTGGTTGTGTTTCATGCTCCAAGTAATTCCAGGCTGCGCATTTGAATTTGATTAATTATAAAACCATAAATTTATTGATAAGTGACACCCGAGAACTCGAGAGTCGAGCGTATGCACGACCCCCGATTTTCAGGGCGTTGCAACAATGAAGGAGCTGCATAACAAAACTAAAGAAATTGTGAATTGGTGAACTCACTAAAGCAAATCAGAATTGAGGATATCACAGTTCGAATTGCCTTCATGGATTACAGGCTTAACTAGAACAATAAAAATGAATCTGCATTTTTGCAAGTGCAAATTGCAAATATGGTCTAAGGTGAGTGTTTCCATGCATTACAGTTTACTGCTTTAAAACTTGACTAAAAACATGCCTATTTATGCCCAAGTAGCAGCCTTGCACATGACCACCGAATATAAAAATATGGATCCATTAGACCACCTTTCAAGGGATTATCTTTGAAGTCTAACCAGAACTGCTCAAACTTCATCAGGGATATCAGTATCTGATTTTAGTTCATTGGTTCTCCTGGAAAACAAAAGATATGTAAATAAAAGCAATAAGTAGAATATAGAAATGCAAGCAGATCTATTTTCTTGCAGTAAAATAGAAATATACTTCTAAAATCATGAGACCATCATAAGGTCAACAAACATGGAATGCATTTTTCAATACTAGAATACTAAGTGATTGCTGGAAAATAAAATTTCATACCTCACATGGTTAGCCATTAAAATAGGATCAAGATCACAGTGGACATCCTTTAAATCTGGGGACCATTTTGCTGACAATACCCCTGTAACAATTATGTCATCTGAAACAACCAGGTATCAGTGAAGCCTACATGTTAGAGTTAGATCCTAGAGTATCCATCCCAGGGCAGATTTTGTGTATGCTGGGTGCAGTTCTTTTGGGTCTGGGTCGCGTTTACAAGGACCAGGGATAGGATGATTGGATACAGTCAAACTGAAGTTGTGATTCAGTCAGATTGAAGCTAGGTCTGTCGAAGGACTTTGATAGGACCACACAATGGATGGATCAAACCTCACATGTATGCCCTTTTGACACATGTGCACTGTGTAAATGGGCATTCTTACAAGCAAGCTGGTTAGCAATGTAATACTTTTATTAGGTTAGATCAACAATTCAGATTATTTAACTGCTTATTAGTGGGTCACACTATATTTGTGGTTAATTCAAATATATTACAGGGTGGTGCGCTTAGACTATGTTACATAGTCACATTAATTCAGTTGGACATGCATTATATTAAACTCTTCTAAAAACATAGTATAAACCGATGATGAGTTAGGCTACTCTAGTGCCCTATTATATAAATATCTTGATCTCCAAATCGAAATGAGCAAAAAATATGTCTCATTGAAAATGTTTTAAAAAAGGGTGTGAGGTGCATAATTCTTTTATGATCTACATAATTGATAATTTATTTTTATGATCTCTATAACTGATTCATTGACCATCCATTATTCTGCCCATCAATCACGGTGGATCAATGCAGGTAAATCAGTTGTGAATGACTTTTTTAAGGACAGATCTGGACTTCCTATTCATGTATCGCTTGTGATCAGATCTGAACCATTTATTTTTATATTCAATGATCAGATCTAAACTGTTTGTCTGTGGGTATTTATAGTTAGATCTAGACCATCCCTTCATGAGCATTCGTATTCAGATTTGGGCCTATTGTTCAAGCAATGCTCACTGACTGCACTCCACTCAATCCAGTTTTAATTGGGTCAAAGATATACTTCCAGAATCATGAGACCATCATAAGGTCAACAAACATGGAATGCATTTTTCAATACTAGAATACTAAGTGATTGCTGGAAAATAAAATTTCATACCTCACATGGTTAGCCATTAAAACAGGATCAAGGTCATAGTGGACATCCTTTAAATTTGGGGACCATTTTGCTAACAAAACCCCTGTAACAATTATGTCATCTGAAACAACCAGGTATAAGTGAAACCTACATAATGAGCTACAGTTGGGCAGGGATGCTTAACCTTTTATAATGGGGCCACCTTGCTGTTTATGCAAACCCACTCCATTCAATATTAGATGCCTAATCTCATGTCACGCCTAGGACTAAAAGATTAAGCTGACCTTATTCAAGTGGCCCTGTTAGAGGCAAACAGTTGGGCAGGAGCTTACCCTTATTTTTTACGGGCCCACCTCCATGTTTATGCAAAATTCACTCTATTCATTAGATGGCTAAGATTAAGATGTCCTTATTCAAGTAGCCCTATCAAAGGAAAATAGCTGAGATGGAGAGAGTTGTAATTTTGTTTTTTATAGAGCCCACTGTGTTAATTATAGGAAATCCAATCCAAATATTAGATGCCACACCAAGATTTGGGTCTGGGACTTAAAAACCAGTCCCATTCATTATTCATGTGTGGATGAGAAAACTATTCTTGAGTTTTCTTATCTGTTGAACTATTTCTAACATTGTGGACCCTTGCTAAATGGGCCAGAATATCTACTTGATGGACGGCTTGGCTATTGCACATGTTAGCCACCCTACCACTAATGTTCATGACCTGCCTAGCACATGCGTGTGGGCTTTGCAAATGTCAATGTGAATTTTGATAAATCCATGAACTTATCAAATTCAAATTCATGGATTGCATTGAATTTGGATTTTGCGAAATTGTAAGTCTATCATTTGGGGATGAAGTGATATATCTATGGATTTGGAGAGCATTTAGGCAATGACAAAACATTTATGTGATTGAATAACTTCTATTACTTTTGTGGTAGTCTCTCATTTTGTTGATTTATTTAGTCCCTGATTTTTAGGGGATTAGGAGTTGCCTCAAACCTAAGGATTTTTGGATTGAAGATTTGGAAAATTCAACGAATCAGGAAAATCCTCAATGAAAAATGAACACGAAAATAAAAATAAAAATTCATGGATTCCACAATTCCCTTTCCCCAATCTCTCACCCCAAACAACTCCTAAGTTAATGTTCAAAGCTTTGTGTTGGATCAAGCCTCTATTTATTATAGGAAAGCTATTTTGACAACAGAGAATATGTGAATGGAGTTGTTGCCTTTATTCTCTATGATGATGATTAACATATATGATATTGGTGGGGTTCATGCACATGCAACCCACATGGGGAGAGTAAGGTGGAGAGAGATGGAGGGAAACGGTGAGGCTATATACATGTGCATACAAATGTTTAAAGAGAAATGGGTTTAATAATAAATGAGATCATCGGTCCAGATCACCCAACCGTTGGGCCTTCTATAAACAGAGGATGCGGGAATATAAAGCATAGCCGCAACTCAGGAGAAAATGAAGATCAAGCTAGGGTAAAAACGAAGATCAATAAACCAAGGAGAAAATGAAGATCAACCTCTGGGCCAGAGCATATATGGTAAGCAAATCAATAAACTAACCCAAAAAAAAACCAATCCAAAGCCTCATCCTTCCAATCCAAAAAAAAAAAATGGCATGCAAATCATAAACTAACCAAAAAAAAAAAAAACATAGATTCTGCATATATCCCACAACAAATGGATAAAAAAGACCCATCCAAAAAAAAGGGAGAAAGGACCCCAACCCTTACCCGATTAGATGCAGACGGACAGACGGGATGACTGGACGTCGGGCAGGCAGCAGCGGCCAGCGAAGAGGAGAGGAAGAAAAAGATGATAGGAAGAAGTACCGAGTGGCGAGTGGTTCCGATCGAGCGACGAGCGTCGAGCATGTTCTCGTTCGGGTGGGAGGAATTTGGGTAAAAAATCGAGCTAGGGTAAAAATGAGAGAGATTTGGGGAAAAAAGGGGTTAGGGTAAAACGTTCGGGTGAAAAATGGGTATTTATAGTATATCCGACTAGAGCACCGAGTCGGGTCTGTTCGAGTCGGGTCAGACCCAATCGGTTCAGGTATTTGGTCCGAATCTAGTTGGATATAGTGTTATCCAGACTCGATTCGAAATTTTATCGGATCTGGACGTTCGGAATCGATCAGGCCCGATCAGACCGTCGGTTCTGTTCGGAATGGTACCGAGTCGGGTCTGGTCTGGTCGGATCCACCGGATCGGTCCCAAGTTTCCCACCTCTACTTCTAATAGCTGACGCGTATGAGACTTTAGCCATGTAGTCTCGTTCCTCCTGCGTCTTTGTGCCTTGCTCATTAAATAGCTTGAAGTGGTTGGCTAATGGAGTGCTAACCGTCTTAGCACCTACCATATTAAATCGATCAAGTACTTTGGGTATGTATTCTGTCTGTGACAAAATCAGTTTCTTATTTTTCCTGTCACGCTTGATCCTCATGCCCAGGATTTGTTTTGTAGCTCCTAAATCCGTCATGGCAAATTCTCTAGACAGTTATTTTTTCAGATTTGAGATGTCCTTCATCCTTGAACCGACCACAAGAATATCATCAACGTACAGAAGAAGGATGATGTACGACGTATTAAACATCTTCACGTAACAACAGTAGTCTGCATGACATCTCCTAAAGCCATTTTTCGACATGAAACTGTCAAACTTCTTGTACCACTGCCTCAGGATTTGCTTCAGGCCATATAGACTCTTTTTCAGTCTGCACACCTTGTTCTCCTTTCCTGGTATCACGTATCCTGTCGGCTAAGGCATATATATCTCTTTTTCAAGGTCCCCATGAAGAAAGGCTGTCTTAACATCTAGTTGCTCTAGATGTAAGTCCTCTGTAGCTACTATACTCAAGACCATACGAATCATTCATATTTTTATCACAGGTAAAAATATTTCAGTGAAATCGATACCTGCCTTTTGTTGAAACCCTTTCACAAACAATCAATCCTTGTACTGTTTCGAACCATCGTGCTCCTCCTTCAGTCTATAAACTCACTTGTTATGAAGAGCTTTCTTACTCTTAGGTAAAGTGACTAGCTCCTATATACGATTAGACTCAAGAGAGTCCATCTCCTTATCCATGGCCTGCTCCCACTTAACCGGTGTATCTGACTGTAATGCCTCTTTAAAACACTCTGACTCACCATTATCTATCAGCAAAAGATAATGTAAGGAGGGTGAGTATCGGATCATGGGTCTCCTCTCCCGAATAGACCTCCTCACAACCGGTGTATGCGAATCTGCCTCATAATGCTCCTGTGCATGATCATCCTGTGGTGCTGTAACACCCGTGTCTGATAACTCTTCCAATTCTATGAATTCTTTTTTGTCGGCCTTATTTTTCTGCACACTGTTCTTATGCATCGCTTTTTCATTGAAGACTATGTCCTTGCTTCTGATGATTTTTCTATTTTTTGTATCCCAAAACCTGTAGCCAAAATCATGTTACCCGTAACCTATAAACGTTCACCTCCTGGACTTCGCATCCAGCTTGTTTCTGTGCTCTGTATCAATGTGAACATATGAAGTACAACCGAACACTATGAGATATGTAAGGTTTACTTCTTTACCAGTCCACATTTTTTCTGGTAGCCTACCATCCAATGGTGCTGAGGGACTTCTATTGATGAGATATGAGGCAGTATTCACAGCATCTGCCCAAAAAGGTCTTGGACAATCCTACATGTAACTTAATGCTCCTGGCGTGCTTAAGGATGGTCCTGTTAATGCCCTCAGCCACACCATTCTGCTGTGGTGTCCCTGGAATCATTTTCTGATATTTAATTCCATTTGCTACACAATACTCCTCAAACCTCTTATCACAGTACTCTCCCACATTATTAGGTCTGAGATATTTTACTGTTTTACCTGTCTCATTTTCTACCATAACTTTTCACTTCTTAAATACATTAAATACATCAGATTTATGTTTTAAGAAATAGACTCACAGTTTTCTACTAGTATCATCAATAAAAGAAACAAAATAACGTGAGCCACCAAGAGATACCTGTGCCAGTCCTCACACATCAGTGTGTACAAGCTCCAACAGATGCATCTTTGGAGCACATCCTGTCTTCTTGAAGCTTACCCTCTTCTCTTGCCATACATGTAGTCCTCGTAGAATTTCAAGTCAATAGACTTTAGCCCTAGTAGCTTCCCCTTTGACCATAATGTGTCCCAACCTCTGATGTCATAACTGCTCTTTCACTCCAGTTGATGCGATTGAGAATGAACTATACAATCCTAAAGTCACGTATAAATTACCTTCCTTTTTACCTCGAGATATCACCAAGGCACTTTTAGTGATCTTCCAGGAATCACTGATAAATGTCATCATATAACCGGTATCGGCCAACTGCCCCACTAAGATCAGATTCCTTCTCAAACTCAGTACATGTCTAACATCCTTCAATTTCAACATCGTTTCGTCTTTCTGATTTATATGAATGTCTCCATTTCCAACGATACTACACGGCTCATCATCACCTAGGTAGACTCTCCCAAAGTCACCTGACACATAATCATATAGAACTTTCTTACACGAAGTGGCATGAAATGAAGCACTCAAGTCTATAACTCAAGACTCATTCCTCACATCAAGAGACAAGATCAACGCCTCTGTGTCACTCTCCTTAGATAGATTTACTGAATACTTTCTGCCTTGAGAGCTTCCTTCTTATTTCTTAATTGCCCTGCAATCATATTTCATGTGTCCCTTCTTGCCGCAATGCCAATATCTGTCTTTGTCTTTCAGTCCCTTGGACTTCTTCCTCGACTTACAACGCTTGCATTTATTGCCTCCTTTGTTCAGCGATCTTCCTCTTTCTTTAACGTTTAGAGCATTCCCTGAATCCCCTGAAACTCCTGATGCCTTTCTTCTAGATTTTTCACTGAGAATTAGACCGGCCACATCATCAAATTTCAGCTTTGTTGACTCTGAAGAATTGCTCACAACAATCACCAAACCATCCCAACTATCTGGCAAAATGAACAAGATCAATAATGGCCTGACCTCATCCTCAAAAATAATGCCAACGGATTCTAACTAGCTCCTGACTGCATTGAACTCGTTTAGATGTTCAGCCACACTCCCACCATCTGACATCTTCATGTTGAATAGTTATTTCATAAGATAAACCTTGTTGGAAGCAGAGAATTTTTCATACATGGTGGCTATGACTTCTATTAATTCTTTTGTAGTTTTTACCTTAGATATATTGAAGGCGACGCTCTTAAACAAAGAGAGTCAAATCGTTCTTAAAGCCTTCTATCCAGTAAAAATCATTCATCATCTGTCATCTTTTTCGGTTTCTTCTCTTTTCCTTCTAGAGGAATATAAAGGTCCTTTTGATACAGATAATCCTCCATTTGTATCTTCCAGAAGGCAAAGTTTGAACCATCAAACTTCTCAATTCTAGTTTTTCCTTCTTTCGTCATCGCTCCCAATAGAACTAAACCAACAGCTCTGATATCAGTTGTTACACAGCACACCAACAATACAGTGAGCCGAGATCTAATCTCAAGTCTCACCCATAAACCATAAACAGGAAGAAATATAAACTAGAAACAGATCAAATCAATCTAAACAAACCGCAAGACAAGATATATATGAAAAAACTCCAAACTAGGGTAAAAAAAACCACGGATGCAAACTTCTAATATGAAGAAAAATAAAGATTACAAGGCAAAATATTAACTTCTCCCTTGAAAGTATAGAGAAAATCCCTTACCCTCACCTTAGAAATATTTCATAATGCTTTCCAATACCCTAAAAAAGCCCTAGGGACACCTATATGTAGTTTAGGCAACTTCTCTTTCGCACCCTTGTGAAAGGTAACACAAAAATCCGCAGTCCGCATAAGATTTGGAAACGAATTTGGGTAACCATGACCGATCGAGCAGACTGCACGACTGGTCGAGTGGACCCCACAACTGATCGAGCATAGCTCATGACCGGTCGAGCACCTCGAACCCAAAAAACTAATGCTCCCTGGAGTTCGAGTCGAGTCAGTCCACAAATAGTCACAACTGGTCGAGTGGGCTTCATGACCGGTCGAGCAGGGGTCACGAACGATTGTGTGCGACCCTAGATGTGGCTCCACTTCTCAACATGTTAAATTATTTTATTTTATTTCGATAATAATCTATAATTTTAAAAAAACTTCTTAGAAATTCTCTTCTCGTGGACTCAAGAGTATCTTGTGGATTCAAGGAATTTATCAATTGAGAAAGACGATGATCGACCTCATCATGTCCATTCCTGCGTCAGAATGTCGATTATTTTTATTATAACAATTTGTTTTATAAACCATAGATTGGATAGTTAACATCAACAATCACAACTGTTTTTCAAGTGTAGGATGCATCGAACAACTATTTTAATTTAATGAGTGCACGTACTTTTATCTACTTGTTCTTAGTTGTCTAAGCTTCTATCCTATGGATAGGATGGTCAGAATTTTTTAAATAATTGGACTCCAAGAGCATTGAGTTTTATTTAGAGCACTTAAAAGTCACTAAGAAAAAGCTTTGATACTCTAGCTAAGTTGATGGATGATACTCAGGCACTTAGAAATAAAGAACTCAATTTCTAATTGGTAAGGGGAGATTGTTGTTAGACTAGTTATGGATGTGGAGTGTGGATATGACAATAGATAATAGCACGCCTTCATGTTTACAAAGATTTACATCATAGAGGGGTTCCTACCAACAATGTTTTTTGGTTTCCAATAGAGTGGAGATAAAGTCCCATGAGAGAGAAAATTGTAAGGTTTTTGTGTATGTGTAGGATTTATATTTGATGGGCCCCAAATGATCATCAAGGACCATTCAAAGAGGCCATATGGGCCACTTTACACATGTCAAAGGACACATACCAACAAGAAATTGCATAAGCAGAATATACTTAGTTGAAGTTAAACTATTCAAATTATGGTTCTAAGTTTTGATTGATTATGAGCTAAAAATTAAGACTACTTGATTATTGGACTTCATATTAGTGAACATTTATTTGATGGTTAAAATTGAAAAATATTTAATGGTCCTATTACAACTTGATGTAGAGCGGATCGTGGACACTTTTATGTCCAAAAAGGATCAGAGAAGGCCCAATCAGATGTAGAAGTCATCAAAACCATCAGAACATTAAAATAGACATCTCGCAAACCGGAATGAGTTACTCAACGTACCATATATGATTTTAGGGTAGAACAAACTACTTTAGCCATTTCCCATACCAAATTTGCAAAATTCCATCATATAGATGGCCTAATTCCATGTTTAATTCTGTTTTTACTATAAATAGTAAGTTTGAGTTTGATTATAACTCTTCATCTGTTGGGCTTTAGGAGCTGCACCCAACATGAAAAGTGTTTATAAAAATTAGGAGAATAACATAGTTAAGCCACATAGGACACTATAAATAGAAAATTAACTATTTATAGTAAGTTATGGATTTTAGAGAGTTTTAGTTATAGTTTAATTCTTAAACTTCTTCCTTGTCGTGGTATCCCTATTTAAAGGGTTGTAGACTCGTTTATTTCATCAATAAATCAATCAATTTATGAATTTTCATGAATATTATTTTTGTATTCTTGCTTCTTCCTTGTGGATTCGAGAAGTCTATGTGAGGAGTCCAGACAAGCTACGTGGATGCAGAGTAATTATCCTTGAGGAAGATGATGTTCGACCTCATCACGTTCACCCTGAGTCACAACTAGAAAGTATCCATGGATTAGGCCTTAGTATTGCCCCACCAACTTAATTTTGGATTTGTAGCTTAGTTACGGTGGTTTTCACAATTTAGTTTATTTAATTTGAGTCAATGCATTCCAAGAATCATACTCTACTAAGTGATGGAAAAACTCCCCTAAGTTATAATGCTCCTAATTACAGTGAGATACAGAGAAATTTGACTGGACCAATTTAAAATGACACTTAGGCAAAACACATATTCTATGGGCTAACATGTAAAAGTTATACCAATGTATGATTCTGATGTAGATAGTTTAGGTTGGTGCAATGACACATGTGAAATGCTAAAAAGAGATAGGTATGTTGATTAAATCGGTACAATAATTGATCCTCAAACATTATCTCAAGCAATGAAGATTTAAAGGATTATAAGGGAGGAAATCCGTATCTATCCACCCGATGTCCCGAAGAGGAGTAGTCACTAACAGTTTCAGCTGGTCAAGTTACAACATAACCCCTCTAGTAGTAGTAGTGTACAATGTAATAGCTTAGGTGAGATATGAAGATGCACCCATCTAGAGAAAAACATAAACCTCAACTTATTTTTTAAAAGTACATAAAACTCAATTTATTAAATTAAAACAATCATAAATTATAACAAAAGTATGCATATATAAATGACTTGGCTCAAATTGCATATGTGTTGAGCGTGCCAAAGCTAAATGTAGCTTGAATCGAACCGAACACCTATAAACTTAAGTGCTGAAATGGATTGAGAGATGGAAGTCTGTATAGTTCGGTTGTCTATCTAACCACCGATTATAAGAGATCAGACAATAAACATGACTATTTGTTCATTGCTTGATAGGGAACCAAGCCTGTGATGAGACAGTTGTGATCTAGGACAATTGTTTTTTGTTGCCTGACAAGGACCAAGCTTCATGACGAGACTACCGATGGCGGGTGGATCTTCGACATTATGTTTAAGGACTTGACGGATGGACCATGTACGTAACGAAAAAGCCAATGAGGTCAATAATATATTTGAAGACTTGATGTGAACTAAACATGTAGCTAGATTGATGGTGGTTTAATTTTATGTTCATTGCTCTAGTTGAAAGACCGGGGCTTCATAGCGAGACACTCAACGTAATCATCTAGCATATAGTAGGAAAGCCCTACAACCTTCCATTTAAAGCTGAGCAATCTTTTTAATGATCCAGTGAATGTAGGGTGAAGGGTGAAGGGATAAGTAATCTAATTGGTCCATTTTTTCTACAGTATTGCATTGGTTAACAGTGGATGAGTTAGACTAAAACTAAGTGCATCCATGAAGGATGAAGAATAAATAATATTGTGCTATAAAGTAGAGTTGTATTGGATTAGTGTAGGCCCAAAGATCTCTACTCTTAACTTTATTTATGGATATGTGAGAGGGTGCTGGCGTATCGTCTTAGGAATTCCTTCCCACAATGTCGCTTCAACCAATTGGCTAATTAGTAGATTGACAATGACATCTAGACTCCCCATAATATTCCTTCTGTCAATCGTATCGGCTGCAAGGATCTCATTATGATCTTTCATATAACGGTACTGCCACATGTTAGCTTTCTATTTCTATCTGTATGATCATGTGAAATTAGATCAGGTGTAAGCATAAACACATAATTTTACTCAATCTAAGTAATTTATTTTCTATCTCAACTTTTAATTTCACTTGCATAAAGTTAAGTAACGTTATTAAACTACTTTAAATTCAAGCAAATAACTAAATCAAAGCAACTGTATTTAAAATGATGTCATACTATATTGTAAAAATTAAATATTTGTCATCTGATCAAAGTCATTTATTGTTTACCAAGATAAAAAAAATTAATATAATGGCCATCATACAAAACATCAAAAGTCTTCCTCTTTGTGGGTCATAATCAGAACTTTCTCGAAGATAAACTTGACTATGTACCCTATAATTTAAGCTTAAAATAATACATGATGAGACTGATGAGATGCCCACTTTTAATTGAATTCATATTGAAATTTAACATGATAAGATTGATAAGACCATTGGTTGTGATTGGATTTACATAAAGTACCTCGTATATATTAGCTTATGCAAACTTAACATGACTGAAGTCCAACTCATTTGATTGTTCCAGATGCTGGTACACTACTAACTTAACCATAAGTAGAGTGTTATATTATGAGACTATTTAGATAAAACGATGATCGGTTAAGTTAAAATTTTAAATAATTAGATATTTATTAAGTATTTTATAATATAAACTATTGTATGATATAGTCTCAGGGCACGTTTGGCAACTTTTATTTAATCCAATAAGAGCTAGAGAATTGACCTTTTGTTCTAGCTTTTGTTTTATAATAAATTTTTTTTTTAAAATCAATTTTTAAAACGAAAAGAAGTTCTTATTCGAAATAAACACATTTGATAAAATATTTAAATAAGAACTATTTAAAGGGCAGTTGCCGTCATTTTTTAAAATTGCAACAACTTCATTATGATTAATTTGAACATTTCATTTTTCGGGATATTAATTGGATAGCTAAAATCATCCAATCAAGAGAAATGGACAATAAAAGGTGGGACCTACCTTTGATGTGAGTCATCCATCATGTGGGGCCCACCCTTGACATCCACCATATATTGACCCACCTTTGATGTGGACCCTCCATCATGTGTGCCCACATTTAATGTGGGCCAACCATCATGTGGGGCCCACTTTTGATGTCCATCTTTCATCCATCACACCTTTGATGTAGACCACCCATCATGTCAGTCCACCATGGATATGGACCGCCAATCATCCAAGACCTTGGATGTGGACCATGATTAGCTGGGTCCCACTTAATGTGGACAGTCCACCATGTGCACCACACTTTGATGTGGTTCATCCATCATGTGGGGCCCACCTTTGATGTGAACCATCCATTATGTGGGCCCACCTTAATGCAAACCATCCATTATGTGGAGCCTCACCTTCAATATGAGTCATTCTTCATGAGGGCCCACCTCCAATGTCAATTGCTCATCACGTGGGGCCCAACTTTAAGGCGAACCACCCATCATGTGGGTCCTACTTTTGAAGTGGACCATCTATTGTGTGTAGGAAACCTTTGATATGGGTCATTTCAACTATTCTTCATATGGGCCTACCTTCAATGTCCACGGTCCCACCTTTGATGTGGAGAACCTTTCATTGTGGCCCACATTCAATATGGGTCACTCATCACATGGGCTCACCTTTGATGTCAACCATCCATCATGTGAGCTAACCTTCAATTCCACCATCCATCATATGGGGCCCACCTTTAATATGGACCATCTATCATGTGTGAATCACCTTCAATACGAGTCGTTCATCATGTGGACCCACCTTTGATGTCAACTATCCATTATGAGGGCCCACCTTCAATGTCTACCATCCATCATGTGGGTCACATCTGTGATGTGGACCACCTATCGTATGTGGCTCATCTTCGTTGTTCATCATATTAGCTCACCTTCGATGTCAACCGTCCATCATGTGAGCCCACCTTCAATGTCCACCATCCATCATGTTGATCCCTCCTTCATTAGACAAGCTCTTATTGGATTAGATAGGAGATGCAAGCCGCCATTTAATCTTTTAGAAATAATTAAATAAGTTTTTATTTATAAAGATGTCAAATGGCCAAATGATCTAGTGAGTGACAAGTGCAAGAACCTTTTAATGCGGACAATTGCATTTGGACTTGTTGGCATCCACATCACTCATCAAGACTGTAATTAAGTTTTGTACCCATCTTTAAAAATTTATCTAAATTGTCTGATCAATCACCATTAAAAAATTAGACCAATAAGATCATTTTCTTTTGTGGGAGAAGACTTCTTCTTCTTCTTTTCATAAAATCATTGTTTTCAGCTATTTGGAGAAAAAAATCCGATGAATCCTCAATTTCATTTCCACTACATGTGTTATAGTTTTGAGGTCATGATTATATTTTCCATAAGATCAATGTCTTTTAGAGTGGATTGCTAGATGTGATGGAGAATTCTCAATACCATTTCCACTTCATGAAATCATGGTCACATTTTTTTATGTTATCGTCCCGATTCCTCTAATTCAAAAAGATCTAATGATCAGTTGGATGGTTCAATGTGTAAATTTACAATATGGCCCATATAAAATGAGGCCAATCTTATGATTAGTTAATTTATAGGTGTTTTTCCCTAACTAAAAGCAAACCACTAATCAGGACAGAAAAAAAGTGTAAACCATCCTACATTTTCCATACAGATACATTCCTAGCATGGTTGGACCAAAAGAAGGTGGACCGTAAATTGATCATAACTTTTGATCCGGGTATCGTTATGGTGCACTAGACTGAGTATCATGAACCGAAGCAGCATAAGAACTCGAGGACGAGTTCTTTTGAAGTGGATGGGACTGATGTAGAGAGGGTCGCGGACACTTTCATGCCCCCAGGATGGATCAAAGAAGGCCCGATTAGAAGTAGAAGTCATCAAGACCGCAAAACCTTAAAACAGACATATATTGTAAACCAGAATGCGTTACTCGACTTACCATATATGATTTTGTGGTAGGACGAGCTGCTTTAGCCAACCAACCTGGCATTTCCAGGTTACCCATGCTGAATTTGTGAGATTACATCAGATCGACAGTCAAATTCCATTTTTACTATAAATAGTAAGTTTTAGTTTGATTATAACTTTTCATCCGTTAGGCTTTAGGAGTTGTGTCCAACATGAAAAGTGCTTAAAATAATTAGGAGAATAATGTGGTTAAGCCACATAGAAACTTACTATAAAAAGTAAAATTACTATTTATAGTAAGTTACGAATTTCTAGGAATTTTAGTTATAGTTTGCTTCTAATTTCTCTCCCATTGCTTGGAACCTCTATTTAAAGGGTTTTAAACTCGTTTATTTCAATCATCAATTAATTTCAAATTTTATAGAATTTATTTTCTATTTTACTTACTTTCTTTCTCGTGGATTCAAGAAGTCTTTATGAGGAGTCCAGAGAAGTTTCGTGGATTCGAAACAGCTATCCCCCTAAGGAAGATGGTGCTCGACCTCACATCCTTCTCTCCGTTATAAAACAACAGTCATTCTAATGTAATACTATTATTATTCAATTAATTGGCTTCTAATAGATGGTCCACATAAAAAATAAGCAATAGTTAGCATTAAGAAAAGTTGCATAAAAATCAATTAGTATAGTAATTTATTTAATGGATTTTGATAATGTCCCCAAACTTTTTAAGTGCATGTTTGGATACCACTAAATAAGTTATTATTTTTACTTATAATAATAGATAAATGACACAGGTGAGGACGTGAGGTCGAGCACCATCTTCCTCGAGAGGATAACTGTTCCAAATCCACAAAACTTCTCTAGACTCCTCGCAAAGATTCCTCCACTCCATGAGGAAAGGAATAAGGAAAATAGAAAATAAATTATATAAAATTCGAAATTGATTAATGAATTGACTAATCTGTATGTGCTTGTTATATCATAAATATAGAAAAAAAAAACTAAAATTCATAATTACCAAAAATAATATATTTCTAACTCTAATAAAAATCCTAATTCTACTAAAACTCTTCTAAAGCATAATTTCTAAAATTAAAAATTCCAAATAAACTTTGTGGGAAGAGTCTTAACATAATTATAACTTATTTCTAAAAAGGAAGAAAATCTAAAACTCTAAAAATAAGAAAATATTAAAATATTAAAAAAAATTAGAATTACTAAAAATAGTATTCTTTTCCTAAAAAATTATTTTTGAGCTGAAAGAGCGTGTTTGCTAATGAAACAGACAAATATGACCCACAAAGTGGGACGGTTGACCTCAGATAGCCCATTTCGATAAAGATTGATAGGTTGTGCGTCCCGTGAAGATACCCGGATAAAAAGTTACAGTCAATTTACAATCTACCTTTTTTTACCCCAACCATGTTAGGAACATACCTGTGACACGGTCTACATCAATAAATAACTTATTCTAGATAAGTAAGTTTAGATAATGATTAGTTATAAGTAACTTTTTTACTTAAAAGCATAGTCACTTCAGTTTTTTTTTTTTTTGCTTTTATACTTTTTATAAGTTACCGGAGAGCGGCATCAAGAGAGAGAAAAGAGAGCAGAAGCTGGTAAGTATCTTGTTTGCCGAACATACTTTCTCATCTTAATAAAGAGAAATTTACGACTTTACGACCCATTTATGGCCCATTTACGAGACTACAGCCACCTCATTTTCCCTTTCAAAAATACGCCCCAGCTGTACGGATGCCTTGCCAAAGGTCGAAAATGCCCCTGCTTTTTCCTTCAAGCGGGAAGACAGCGCTGCGCTCCTCGAACTCCGAGTTGTACGAACGGTTCAAAATAGATCAACGTTACGTGGCCCCACAGTTATGTATTTATTATATCCACAACGTTCATCCATATTAGGAGATCATTTCAAAGCCTTATTTAAAAAAAAAAATCACATCCAAAGATCAACTGGACCACACCACAAAGAGCAGCAGGAAAATTGATTTTCATAACGACATCTACTCGATATTATCGAAAATACCTTTTAAAGACATTATGTCTCTGGACAGTTTGTGGCAATTTTCGATCAATCGAACCATAGTCGATATATCGGTCGGTTGTAAGGATGACTTAGTACGATTATATCGACTAAATTTCGATGTAATCGACAACTTAAGCTATATTTAATTGATTAGGTTTCGATTACATCGAAATGTTGAGCTTTGATATATCGTTTGATATTCGATATATCGAAGTGTAATTTTTACTCTTTTTTTTGCTAATGTGTTTTTTTATTTTTTTATTTTTATTTTTGCTTTTTTAGGTTCACTTGTTAGTACACGCCATGTCGGTACACAATTTCGTGTTGATTAACGGTCATTTCGAGGCATTTCGCGATCAATTCCCTTCTCTTCACGATCATTTGCATGCATTTCGCAGTCAATTCCCTTCAAATCATGATCATTCTCATGCATTTCACGGTCATCCCAAACAATTTCGTGTTGACTCACAGTCATTTCGAGGCATTTCGCCGTCAATTCCCCTCACTTCACGGTCATTTGCATGCATTTCGTGATCAATTCACTATAAACCATGATCATTCCCATGCATTTCATGGTCATCCCAAACAATTCTGTGTTGATTCACAGTCATTTCGAGGCATTTCGCAGTCAATTCCCTTCACTTCACGGTCATTTGCATGCATTTCGCGATCAATTCGCTTCAAACCATGATCATTCTCATGCATTTCACGGTCATCCCAAACAATTCCGTGTTGATTCACTGTCATTTCGAGGCATTTCGCAGTAAATTCTCTTCACTTCACGATCATTTGCATGCATTTCGCAGTCAATTCACTTCAAAACCATGATCACTCTCATGCATTTCACGGTCATCCCAAAAAATTCTGCGTTGATTCACGGTCATTTCTAGGCATTTCGTGGTCAATTCTCCTCACTCATTTGCATGCATTTCGCAGTCAATTCACTTCAAACCATGATCATTCCCATGCATTTCACGGTCATCCCAAACAATTCTGTGTTGATTCACGGTCATTTTGAGGCATTTCGTGGTCAATACCCTCACTTCATAGTCATTTGCATGCATTTCGCGGTCAATACCCTCACTTCACGATCATTTGAAAGGAATTGACTGTGAAATGAGGCGGAGTCGTCCGAATTGACCGCGAAATGCATGAAAATGACTGTGAAGTGAAGGGAATTGACTGTAAAATGCATGGAAATGACCGTGAAGTGAAGGGAATTGACTGTGAAATGAAGCGAAATCGTCGAAATTGACCGCGAAATGCATGAAAATGATTGTGAATTGAAGGGAATTGACCGTGAAATGCATGGAATTGACCATGAAGTTAGGTGGAATCGTCGGAATTGACCGCAAAATGCATGAAAATGACTATGAAGTGAAGGGAATTGACCGTGAAATGCATGGAATTGACCGTGAAGTGAAGGGAATTGACCGTGAAATGCATGGAATTGACCGTGAAGTGAGGCGGAATCGCCGGAATTGACCATGAAATGCATGAAAATGACTGTGAAGTGGAGGGAATTGACTGTGAAATGCATGGAATTGACCGTGAAGTGAAGGTAATTGACTGTGAAATGGGGCGGAATCAATGGAATTGACCGCGAAATGCATGAAAATGACTGTGAAGTGAAGGGAATTGACTGTGAAATGCATGGAATTGACCGTGAAGTGAAGGGAATTGACCGTGAAATGCATGGAATTGACCGTGAAGTTAGGCGAAATCGTGGGAATTGACCGCGAAATGCATGAAAATGACTATGAAGTGAAGGGAATTGACTGTGAAATGCATGGAATCGACCGTGAAGTGAAGGGAATTGACCGTGAAGTGAGGCGGAATCGCCGGAACTGACCGTGAAATGCATGAAAATGACTGTGAAGTGAAGGGAATTGACTGTGAAATGCATGGAATTGACCGTGAAGTGAAGGGAATTGACCGTGAAATGCATGGAATTGACCGTGAAGTTAGGCGGAATCGTCGGAATTGACCACAAAATGCATGAAAATGACTGTGAAGTGAAGGGAATTGACTGTGAAATGCATGGAATCAACAGGGAAGTGAAGGGAATTGACCGTGAAGTGAAGCAAAATTCTCGGAATTGACCGTGAAATGCATGAAAATGACTGTGAAGTGAAGGGAATTGACTGTGAAATGCATGGAATTGACCGTGAAGTGAAGGGAATTGACCGTGAAATGCATGGAATTGACCATGAAGTTAGGCGGAATCGTCGGAATTGACCGCGAAATGCATGAAAATGACAGTGAAGTGAAGGGAATTGACCGTGAAATGCATGGAATCGACCGTGAAGTGAAGGGAATTGACCGTGAAGTGAGGCAAAATCGACGGAATTGACCGTGAAATGCATGAAAATGACTGTGAAGTGAAGGGAATTGACTGTGAAATGCATGGAATTGACCGTGAAGTGAAGGGAATTGACTGTGAAATGAGGCGAAATCGTCGAAATTGACCGTGAAATGCATGAAAATGACTGTGAAGTGAAGGGAATTGACTGTGAAATGCATGGAAATGACCATGAAGTGAAGGGAATTGATTGTGCAATGCATGGAATTGACCATGAAGTGAGGCGGAATCGTTGGAATTGACCGCGAAATGCATGAAAATGACTGTGAAGTAAAGAGAATTGACTGTGAAATGCATGGAAATGACAGTGAAGTGAAGAGAATTGACCATGAAATGCATGAATATGTCTATGAAGTTAAGGGAATTGCTTCAAAATTTAGAGAAAATATACAACACATCATTTACACCATGCATTTCACAGTCAATTCCCTTCACTTTACGGTCATTTCCATGCATTTCATAGTCAATTCCCTTCACTTTACAGTCATTTTCATGCATTTCACGATCAATTCCCACGATTTCGCCTCACTTCACGGTCATTTTCATGCATTTAAGGGTCAATTCCCTTCATTTCATGGTCATTTCCATGCATTTCACAGTCAATTCCCTTCACTTCACAGTCATTTTCATGCATTTCACGGTCAATTCCCACGATTCCGCCTCACTTCACGGTCATTTTCATGCATTTCACATCAATTCCCTTCGTTTCATGGTCATTTCCATGCATTTCACAGTCAATTCCCTTCACTTCACAGTCATTTTCATACATTTCACGGTCAATTCCCACGATTCCGCCTCACTTCACGGTCATTTCCATGCATTTCACATCAATTCCCTTCGTTTAACGGTCATTTCCATGCATTTCACAGTCAATTCCCTTCACTTCACAGTCATTTTCATGCATTTCACGGTCAATTCCCACGATTCCGCCTCACTTCACGGTCATTTCCATGCATTTCACGGTTAATTCCCTTCACTTCACGGTCATTTCCATGCATGGGAATGATCATGGTTTGAAGCGAATTAACTGCGAAATGCATGCAAATGACCGTGAAGTGAGGGGAATTGATCGTGAAATGCCTCGAAATGACCGTGAATCAACACGGAATTGTTTGCGATGACCGTGAAATGCATGGGAATGATCATGGTTTGAAGCGAATTGACCGCGAAATGCATGCAAATGACTCTGAAGTGAAGGGAATTGACCATGAAATACGTCGAAAGGACCATGAATCAACATGGAATAGGCGGGAATGACCGTGATATGCATGAAAATGACCATGAAGTAAATGAAATGAACGAAATTGACCGCGAACTGATTGAAATTGACCGCAAAGTGACTATGAAATGGATTTTCGACCATCGACCTGATGGAATCTTGAAAAATAAATAGGTTAGTTGGCTAAAGTAGCTTCTCCTACCCCAAAATCATAGAGGGTACATCAAGTAACTAATTTTAGTTTAGAAGATATTCTTATTAAATGAATAAATAAAGAAATGAAAAAAAGAGAGAGAAAATTTTTTATATGCTTATATATACATATTTATATAAATATGTATTAGAGAAAATTATAGGTAGAATAAAGTTCTCCATGTAAAAAATAAAAATAAAAATATTAAAAATTAAAAAAATTGCATAGACTTTTACGTACTACAGTCATGGCTACGGTTATAATCTGTAGCTATATCTTCGATAATATCGAGTACATTTCGATATATATCAAAAATTACAGGAATTTTTATGCAAAGTCACTGCACACTTCTGGACCTTTTTTGATTAATCGAAAGGCCTTCGTTACGTATAAAAGGACATATCGAAAATGTATGGGCTGCAGTTATGGCTATATCCGTAGTCATAGATTCCAGGTTTCTTCTTTTTCTTTTTTTCCTGTTGTAATCCTTATTGCCTTTGTGGGTCTTTTTATGAGATATGTGTTATATTTAAACCGTCCATCTATTCGGTGAACTCGTTATACGTCTTGAGAAGAAAAATAAGACAGATTTAGCTATCAAGTGGACCACACTGTAAAAGGCAGCGGAGGATTGAACGTCTACCGTTGAAACCCTTTCGGGGGTCACGGAAGTTTTGGATCATTATGAAATTTGTTTTTCCTCTTCATCCAGGTCTTTGTGACCTTATGAATAGATTGGATGGAAAATAAATGTTACGGTGGGCCCTACAAAAGTTTAAAGTTTTAACGGTGAAAATCAATTTTCTGCTGCTCTTTGTGGTGTGGCCCAGTTGATCTTTGGATATGATTTTTGTTTTTTGGATAACGGTCCGAAATGATCTCGAAATACGGATGAACGTTGTGGATATAATAAAAATGTAACTGTGGGGCCATGTAACTTTGATATCTTTTGAGCCGTTCGTACAACTCGAAGTTCGAGGAGTGTCAGCGCTCGTCTTCGAACAGTGGCGATCCGCTTGAAGGAAAAAGCAGGGGCATTTTCGACCTTTGGCAAAGCGTCCGTACAGCTGGGGTGTATTTTTGGAATGAAAAATGAGGTGGGCTTCGTCTTATAAATGG
The DNA here is from genome assembly GCA_037074715.1 of Magnolia kwangsiensis. Taxonomy (NCBI): domain Eukaryota; kingdom Viridiplantae; phylum Streptophyta; class Magnoliopsida; order Magnoliales; family Magnoliaceae; genus Magnolia; species Magnolia kwangsiensis. The sequence goes on along the minus strand of CM073580.1, from coordinate 104,719,988 downwards.
GCCATAAATGGGTCGTACAGTCGTATATTTCTCCTTAATAAATAAAAGGTAAGAGAAGCTATTTGTGGAATAAGTAGCTTATATTAACCAACTTATGATCCAAATGCCCTGGCACATGGGATGAAGTATCGTTGATCTAAATCATTCATTCATTCATTCATGCACTTAAGAGAAATCCATGCTGCAAGAATCATGCTGACCCATCTACACCCTTTTTCGCATGGTTTAAATTATCAAATCAAGGTGTTACTTTAGAATCAATAATGACCATCTATTTCATATTATTGATTGGAAGCTTAGAATCATTTGATTGACATAATTTTTACACCATGGCTTGCTCCTTGTTGTATGAATGAATGAATAGTTTGGATTAACCAAAAATCACACCATGTGCTATTTAAAAGGTTCGGGGATGTTGATAAGGTCCCAAGAAAAGGTTTATTTTAATTATGCGTGTGCCACTTGTATAAATGCAAGTGCTTGTGTATCATCCATCATACTCTAACGGAGTATAATTAAAGAAAGTCATTAATTAGAACCACCTGACTAATAGATACACCCACCTTTCCAAAAATTGTACCGTTGCTTGGCCACAAAGATAAGAAGCGTATACCCAATGAAAACTAACCGTACAAGCATAAGTAACAGCATCATTAGGCTGTTGTGGGACCCATGTGGTGTGTATGGCATCCAACCTTTGCAAAAGGTATGGCCCACCATGATGTGCACAGGCCGATCTAATCATCAGGTGGGTCCAGCCCTAGGAAACAACGTACAAAGTCTTCAAATTCAAGTGTGGTCCATGGGTATGTGTATTGCATCCCGACCGTGAATTTAGATTTGTGTTTTTCATTTCTTTTTTAGGTGTGGCCCACCTGATGGATGGATGAGTCTCATCCACTCCACCATTGTCACCATACTGCAATAGTTGGATATAGGCAGGTGGAGCTCCCGTGTGAGCAACCATTAATGGTTGGGTCCCACATAAGGTTCTCGAATGCTTAAATTTAAAAATTAAATTCTAACTTTTGAATTTTAAAATAAATTCAAAAATAAATGTAATTATATACGAGATTTGAATAGGTTGAGATTGGAATAGGGTGAGATTCAAACACTTACATCCAGTAGTTTCGAATCCCAAATAGAATAAACAGAATGTGAGTTTCATACTCAATGTATTTATCCAGCGTGCTCTTATACGCTTAACCATTGATTATAATACGAGGCTATCTTACTCATAGAATCAAATGGGTAATCAGACTTCTCTACTATCTTAATAGTTAAGCAGCACTGTAGTTTTTTAAAGGACCTTTGTGAAGGTCTCTAGATTTTGTAGACTATTAACTCTTTATTTAGAGTTACTTGCATGCGGGTGGCTACGATTGAATTACATAATTAGCCCTTTTGTAGCCCCATTTGCTCCATTTTGAGCTTGAACAAGGGGGGGGGGGGGGGGGGGAGAAAAAAAAAAGGAAAAAACTTCTTCACATTTTTATGTTGGCTCTTTAAGTCAGGATGGAAATAAACGTTAAAAAAAGGAAAAATAATAATAATAATAAATTCACAAATATAAATAGTTCATCATAACAAGTAACTACATTTATTAAAAAAACAAAAAAAAAAAAAAAACAACTGAAAGCTTTCATTAGTTAAAAATGTATTTTATTAAAGTTTGGAAAACCTTATTTCTGATACCATTATAATTTGATAAATCAGATATTAAGGTTTTTTGTTCTCTCATTTCTTCTTTATAAAAATATAATAATTCGGTATTCCGAAGGACCACACACTACTAATATGGTCCACACCACTCACTCTAGTACATTTAATGAAAAAAAGTGTCACATTGATGCAAGATATTTTGAACGCGGCTTCGTTTGGCTGATAGCTATTTCAGAAGTGGAAGAAACTTAATTTGTAATGTCAAAATTCTCACTCTTAATTAGAGGCGTACATGAACCGAGCTAGCTTGGTTAGCTCGCTCGACCCAACTCGACTCAAAAAAGCTCGATTTGACTCAGTTTTAAGCTGAGTTCGAGCCGAGTCAAGCTGATTTTTTTAGCTTGAAAATGAGTTTGAGCTAGCCCCAGCTCAACTCGACTCAGATCAGACCCAGCTCCAATCGAACTCAGACCAAATCAATTCGGTGACTCATTTATTTTGATATTAATGTTGCTCACCAAGTTTTTGATGAAATGACTCAGAGAAGTGTAGCTGGTGGCAAGGAGGGTATGTATATGAAACCAACACCCTTTTCTTTCTTGATTTTTATGTTGCGCAGAAGGTGTTTGATAAAATACCTATAAAACCATTACTACTGTCTCAAATACAGTGAGATTTTGAAGGTATAATTTAGGTGTTTGTGAAAATGTTATTGTAACATCCCGTTAATCAACACCACGTCTTGGGGCGTCCACGCAGGACTTGCCGTAGGACCGTTCGTTTAAAACCACTTGTGGTGGGGTACCACACCTAAATTAATCTAGGATTAGTCGTACAGAGTAGTCTAGTCAGGTCATGATAGGACCTAATACGGGCCGTCAAGGCAGATGACCGTTCGTACTTAGCAACAGCCCGTGCGGGCCATACCGCAACGCAGGAAGGTCAGAAAATTATAAAACTTTAGGGAACACTAGCTCTCACTGGGCTTGAGGTCCATTATGGACCTCAGACTCATTGGACACTTGAAAACTAATTTTCCAAGCTGTTCCTACAACACTGGTCAACCCACACAAAGTAATATTAGAAATCTGGCACTGGTCAAGAGAACAGTGATTCCGGGCGTATTAGTCATCGGATTCCTTCCAAATTTTCGGTGAAGGCCTAATGTGGTGTCCCTCACCCGTCCACAAAATCTGGGTCCTGATCGTGTCACGACGACCGTTGATCGCAAATCGGACCCGTGCGATCAAACCCCATATCTGATCGTTCTCAAAATTTGTATGATCCTTTATTTGGCTATGGACCACCTACCCTATAAATTTCATGACCAGGGGACCACCAGAACTACCCCAGCGACCAGAATGGACCCTATAGGGCCATTTAAAGATTGAGACCGCTTACTCAGATCCCATGTCCGTTCATCCAATTTTTTCTATATTTTATATGGCCCTTCATTGGGCCATGAGTTATGTACACACCGAATTTGGTGGCCATATGAGTGTTAGGGCCACCACAACAATAATAGAAGCTCTAAGAGGCCATTTTGGGAATTCCTTAAAACCTAAGGCCAAGGGGCCCAAGTCTAGGGAAATACACCCTAGCCCTCTCTCATAACCCCTCCATTCTTCCAACAACAAACCCCCTCTCTCCCTCATAACTTTCTTCAATTCCCAACAACCCATCTCTCTCCTTCATAACTTTCTCCAACCTTCCACAACAAATCTCCCTTCCTCATAACTTCCACCACCATCCGACAACAAGCCCTCCCTTCGTAGCTTTCACCTTTCTCCAACAATCAAGGAGAGCAAAAGGAGAAGGTGAGGGTGGAGTAGTGCTTTTATGGGCCCTAAAATCAAGGTGGGGTCAAGGGCATCAACTCTTTCAAACTCTCTAATCCTCCTCCAAGAAGAAATTCTCTGCCACAACCCCCAAACTCGTCCGTTAGCCATCTAGGTAAAGACCTCTCCCCATTTCTTCTTGAGATCCAAGTATTAAGAAGAGTTTTGGCATAGAATTTCTCACATGCAAGGATTTATTTTAGGAATTTCGGCCGGTTAACCCTCAAACCCTATTTCTAGGGAGCTTCCGAGCCTCCATCGAATTCAAAGGTGAGGACTATTAATCTTAGGTGGCCTAGCACCACTTATACCATGAATCTAATGATTTTGCTTGATTGGGTGAGACACTTGTAGAATCTAGAGAGACCCTAGGATTTGGGTGATTTGTTTGGGGATGAATGAAATTGTATGCTGTGTATTACTTTTATGATGTTATTTGTGTCACTCACATTTTTAAGTTATAGTGGATGATTGTATATTCATGTGTTGCATGATCTCCTCCTATTTTGTTGCCTATGACATGTTTGATGCTTTGTCCTTGTATATTTCTTTCCTTTAAATGTAGGAAGTGTTTCACTTCCTCACTAATCCACACGACTCACACACACCTTGATTATGATGATGTAACATGATTGTTGGGAATATTTGAACTGTATGATAGAATGTATGTAACATGCTACTGTAGGCTAGTTGATAACCTTGATGTTGGCATGCTATGAATCATTATCAACCCTTGATTGAGCAGGAACTTGAGGTGAGACGGTAGTCCCATTGGTTGGACTACCCTAAGACTAAACCCGCGAGTTGGGCGGTGCGAATGGGCAGCAGTAGTTCGACTACATGGGTCTCTTGTACCCAATGTCGCTCGTCACGTGTTCGCCTGACTCGTGCAGTCTGGCTTGCTTACTGCCAATCCCGATTGTTAACCATGTTTGCTCACACATGTATGGAACCTGGAACAACATACCATCGTTGTAGCCCACCAACAATCACTTGAAGTTGATCCACTGCCTCGTGAACCGGGCATGGTGGAATGAGACACTGTGTCCGAGCTGTCGGCCTACGCTGGGGTGACGCGCCTCCCCGTAGTGACCCGAGCGAACCTAGTTCTCAGCACTCCCCATATGCTTAAAGTCGGGAATGAGGAACCCAACGGGATCAAGGATCGCCGGGACTTGGCCTCACACGTTGGGGGGTCTTGGCCTCGTAATTAGTTTAGAGCATTTGATTTGTGGGATGTATCAGATTTTTAAATCTGCTGGATGAATGGACTTAACTAATAACTCGACTAACACGATCGCACTGCATCGCATTAGTTAGGGTGGCGACTCAGAAGTCAAGGTCGCAATGAGGGAGTGTTACCATACGCGATTGTTAGATGGTGTCGCTCGAGGGAGCGTTGTGGCGAGGGCATGCATTATATCATCTCGCATTCATGCATTGAAATAAAAGTTATTAGAAATTGATGAATGTCTGTATTTCATTAAATTCATATTATAATTTATGCCTGTTGTAACTTAAGACTAATAGTATCCACTGAGTTGTTCACTCACTCCCACTCTGGGACGGTGTTTTAAAACACCAACCAGACTTGTGCTTAGATGCAGGAGAAGCAGGACAGGAGGAGTCAGGTGATGCGAACTATGACGAGGAGGACGAGCTATATTATTTTCAATTGATGGATGACTCATCGTCAGTATGATGGACAGGATCACGCCGCCGAGCAGTGGGCTCGGCTCCATTCTTTTGGTCTTACTATTTTTTTATGATTTTATTAAGTTTCACCATGAGCGACCCATTATTCTTTTGGACATGTATATAACATATATTTAGGTATTTGAGTTGCTCTCATTTTAGTGGATTATGTGATTGTGCTTAATGCTCCATGTATTCCAGGTTGCGCAAATGAATCAAAATTAGTGCATATTAACGAAATCGATTACAAGTGACACTCGGGAACTTAGGAGTTGAGCGTATGCGCGACCCCCGATTTCCAGGGCGTTACAAGTTGGTATCAGATCAATAGTTTGAAAACCCTTGGGCCATGGGTCATGAACTCATAAACACGTCCGCTGACTTGAGAGGATGCGCAGTAGGAATTTCAATTGGGACTTGGGACGTTGGGAACTATTCTAGGCAACTGAATTGACGAACCTTAGATGGGAGGTGAACTTCCAAAACTATCCTAAGCACCCGAATTGACGAACCTTAGGTGGAAGGTGAACTTCCCACAAATTAGACTCGGGAAACAAGTAACAAGAAGGAATAACATCTCTAGAATCCTGGTTTGAGAGTTTTAAAGTATAGCGATTTAGGATTGAACCGGCAATCTTAATTAGACGGTAAAACTTACTTGGAATTGGGATTGGAAGTGAGAGAAGGCAATGACGCGAGGAAATAGGACTGGGATTTGTGCAGGACCTCAAACCATCGATAGAAGCGAGCTGGAAACCGAAGGATTCGGGATTCGAGGCTCAAATTTAATATTCATGTACGGACGAGCAAATCTGGGCCAAACTTAATAGTTCCAGTCCGTTCAAAGATAGGGACTTAGGGGTGAGTATGATTTTGCCAGAAATAGTGGAATGGTAGGAAAATGGGATTTTGACCCTTAACTAGGAATGATCACACGAAACCACTAGGCTTATTGCGTAGAACAGCTTCTCTTATCCCAAATTCATATGTGGCACTTCTCCGGGGGCCTTACAGGCGCTCGGAAAAGTGCAAAACAAGACGGCCAAGGCATAGCATGGGTGTCCCAATGCCCGGGTGGGCGTTCCCACACCCAAAGGTCCAAGAAGTGGGCGTCTTAACGCCCGGGTGGGCGTCCCCACACCCAACTGTCCAGAGAGTGGGCGTCCCCACGCCCACCTAACTTCCTTGCATGGCGTCGCCACGCCCAAGGACCCAGCGGACGGTCGTCCGGACGCCCGGGTGGGCGTTCCCAACTCCAGGACCTCCAGCAAGCCGGCGTCGCAACACCCTGCCCGACATCACGACGCCCGGGCCCAAAAAATTGGGATCCCTCTTTCCCCTATTTGCTAAGACGTGTGGGCCCCCCTCTCCTTGTAATTTGGGACTAGTTAAGATCCCTAAAGCTCATTCCTACCTCTCTCATTTTACTCCAACCCTTCCAAACCCTTAGAAACCTACCAAACCCATTCTCTCAAAGCCCTTGTTTCAACTCATCATTCCTTCTTCCACATTCCTCATTTCTTTCTTTCTCCTTCACTCTTCTCAACCCCTCTCATCTACCACTACCTCAAATTTTCCTCCATCACCCTCACTCTCTCATTCCTTTCCATCACTCTAAATCCCACTTCCTTGAACCCACCTTCTTCTATTTCACCAAACCCATCCACAACCTCTTCCATTTCAGCAAACTTCCAACTCCATTTCTCAAAAACCCAATCCCACATCTTCCATCCCATTCTCAACTCATTTCCCCAAACCCCTTTTCCTTCCAAGCTACCTTCTTCCTCTTCTTCTTACAAAATTCAACATTGTCTTCTTCCTCAAATCCATCTTTCCACTACTCTCCATTCTCTCAACCCATCTCCACACTCCATTCCCAAACCCTTATACATCCAAGGCATTCTCAACACTTTTTCCATTTTCAAACATCATTTTCAAACCCCTTCAACAATCCATTTCAAATTCATACACTCATTTCCTCCACAACCCATACACCCATTCATCCCATATCTCATTCTAAAGCCACTCACATTTTCTCCCCCTCCCTCCAAACTCTATTCCTAAAAACCCAAAGTTCTCCAAACCCACAACCAACCTATCTTCCTCCACCTCAAAATCTTATTTTCAAAACCATTCCATCCCCATTTCCCAATTTCATTCCCATTGCCGAAACCCCTCCTATTTCCAAGTTTATTTTCTAAGCCAAACTCCAAACCCATTTCAAATCTCAACCTCTCCTCAACCCACCTCCTAATTCATCCCACTCAACATCACCTTAAGGCCTACTCCCAGATTTCATTTTCCAAATCCATCCTCAAATCCATCTACAAAGCTCCTTTCTGCAAACCCAACATCAAACCCACTCTCAATCTCATTCCTCCAACAATCCAACCACTTATCTTCAAATCCATCCCAAACCCATTCTAGCCAAGGAGGATGGCCTTTCTAACCACCATGGCCTCTTTCCTCTCCATTTCGGCGATCCTTTCCCTCATGGGGAAGAAGAGGCTGTCTCCAATTGAGCCGGGACCGAGCCAAGAGCGACGCAGTAAGAAGAAGGCCGATTCGAAGGAGAAGGAAGTAGCGGAAGCCCGATCCAGGCGCAAAAACGACCATCAAGGGGCTCTCACAATTCAGGCGCCCCGCCCGTCTGTGGAAGATAAGGGCAATTTCCTAGTGTGGAGAGTCACCTTCGAAGCTTCCATTGATGTGCACCTATTCAATGATGTTGCCCTACTCGGTAGGCTTAAAGAGCAGGGATGGGGCCCAGTATTCTATGGGGACTTCCAGGCAGATGAAGGTTGAGCTAGGGCTTTCTACGTGCGGATTAGAAATCCTGAATTTGAGCCGATGGACTTTGATCTTGTTGCGGGAGACAAGAGGTTCCCGATTGGGGTAGAGATCATTGCCAGCGTACTGGGAATGCCACTAGTGGAGGTGCAGATCGACGAGAGTTATTTGGGTACGAGCCGAGCCCGTAAGGAGCAAACTCGCTTCTTGTGTGGTCAGGTTACTCAGTGGAAGCGAACGGAACAAGAAGTCAGTCTGAGGTCGGTCAACCTTCTCCCGGAGTATCGGGTTCTCCACGGCATTTACACCCATAACGTGTACCCGAGATTGGGGAACCGCTCCGAGTGCTCCCGCTATATGGTGGAGTTTTTATATCGGGTGGGCCAGGGAGCGGATGTATGCCTCCCTAGCGTGATACTTCACCAGATCGTGCGAGCCGCGAGGGCAACAAGGAAGAGCACTTGCCTCCCGTTCGGTCACTTGATTTTCCAACTGGCCCAGCGGTACGGCGTGGACAGATCAGATGGGAACCCGGTGCTGATAGAGCGTTTGGGTGATGATGTCTTGAACAAGATGAAGATAGGCCCCAAACAGCGACAGGCCCACATCGATCAATATGGGGAGCCTATCGAAGATGAAGAGGATAGTGACGGAAGTAATGAGGAGGAGGACGCACTGAAGAAGCGGAAATAATCGACGAAATTGAAGGAGTTGGCGAGGAGCCACAGGCCGCACCCGAAGTACTTGGGCGCTTGAAATCCCTCAACACTAGGATAGCCAGGATCAAAGAGGGCCAAGCTAAGATCGAAGAAAACCAAGCCAAGCAGGAAAAGAGGAACAAGAAGATGTACCGGGCCATTAAGGCCCTGATCTGCTGCAGCAAAGGGGAGGAAGCACCTCCGCTTTCGTCCGACTCAGACGAGTAGCACCATGAGTCTTCTAATGATCAGTAGTTGCTTTGAGTTGCTTAGGTTTAATTCCGTGTATTAAGATAGTTAGGACCTTTGCTCACGTAGTTTGCACTTTCTTTCGTTTATCATATCTAGTAGTGTTTATAATCCTTGTTGTAGCATGTAACTGGCCATGTTCATGGCATTTTGGAATCAATGCTAATATATGGATCGGCTTTAAATCCTTTTTTCTTGAAGAGTGTCTTGTCTGTGTTGTGATTATGGTCATGAATTACAGGTTGTAGGTCTAACTTGCCTAGCGTGCGGCAATGCCCTAAGTGACTAATACTCTAAGTAATTTTTTCAGGAAATGCCTCCGCGACCGGAGGGTCGATACGTCCGTTTACCTCATGACGGCTTAGTTGATGGGAACCATGTTCCCGATAATCATCAAGGCCCCTAAGAAGCAGCCCCAAATGCACCGCCACCACAAGCCGCGGCCCTAGCACCACCCCCGGCACCGGCCATGGAACAAATGGGTCAAATGTTGCATTTTATGCAACAACAGCAACAAATGATGGCCGCTACCATGCAACAACAACAATAGATGATGGCCACCATGATGGGGGGCATGGCTCAAAATTTTGGCTTCCAGCAACCGGAACCTCCCGCATGACCCAGAATTTTGGCTTCCAACAACCTGGACCTCCCGCCATGGCCAAACACGCGACCAACACAAATAACATGTTTGAGCGGTTCCAAAGACATAGGCCGCCTACTTTTGCTGGCACCCACCGCCCAGAGGAAGCGAAATACTGGCTCAACCGAGTCACCAAGCTACTCCGGCTTCTCCACTATTCCGAGGCGGAGAACGTTGAGCTCGTCTCATATCTTTTTGAGAAGGAGGCGGACTTATGGTGGGAGAGTGTCCTTCGATCCATTCTCGAGGGCCATGTTTGGACATAGGAGGCGTTCGAGGCCCGCTTCAATGAAAAGTACATCCGTCAATCGTACCACTATGAGAGGAAAAATGAGTTCCTCCGCCTCCAACAGGGGGGAATGAGCGTGGCGCAATACGAGAACCGATTCACAGAACTGTCGCGCTGCGCATCCGAAATGATCTCCAACGAGGCAATTAAGATGAGGAGATTTACAGCAGGGCTGAGGAGAGGGATTCGCTCCAAACTGTGTTGCAAGAACCTGAAGACATATGCCGAGCTCGTGGAGATGTCTATTCGGGCGGAACAGGATGAGGAATGAGTTGCACAAACCCGTTCACATTTGGGCTCATGAAACAGGATGGAGGGGCCTTCCTCTTCCTTTACCAGCAAACGGTCGTGCCCGAACTCTCTGCCTAGGCCCGCAGTCGCACTAGCTCCCTCCACACGACCTACACAGACTTGCAGCTATTGCAGGAAGCTTGGACACTCCGAGCCCTACTGCTTTACGAGGATGAGGGATCTCGGCTTCACCCCACCTCAGCGCAACTACAGGCCCCCACAACAGGAATTACATATGCTGCCCTTACGAACGATGGGGCCTAGCCAATAGTTTCGTCGTCCCCCTCCACCATAGGTTAGACCGCCACAACGGCCTATGCAGCGGCTAAAATTCTCACAGTAGGCCCGAGTACATGCTTTGGTGGCAGAAGGCCAGGATGTTACCATTCTCACTCCTACAGCTTTCGAGGTGACGGCCCACATAGAAGGTACTCCTATCTATTTGTTGATAGATACGATATCCACCACTTCTCTCATAACACATGCTACTGTCAAGGTTCTAGGACTGCATGCTACACCTTTTGATGGGGTGAAGATTATCACCGCCGCCAGTACTATTTCAGAAGTGACAAAGATATGTCGTGATTATCCCATTGATTTAGGATGCAAAGTGGCGCTGGTGGACTTGAAAGTGACAAAGATTTTTCACTATGATGTCATCCTGGGCATGGATTGGTTATGCATGATGAAAGCGGAGCTTGACTGTGACACTTTGACAGTGAATATATTCGAGGACGACGGCACTTCCCTCACATTCCTAGTTCAGGTTAGCTACGACCGCAGGATCTTGTGTTTTGCTTCATTGGAGGACGGGTATGATGATCCTTCACTAACATGCACTCCCATAGTCCAAGACTTTACTGATGTGTTTCACGCCATACCAGGGCTACCTCCTCAACGGGAGATAGACTTCACCATCGAACTGCCACCAGATGTTAAGCCCATCTCCTTGCCTACTTATCGCATGCCCCCATGTGAGATGGAAGAACTTCGGTCTCAGATCAATAACTTGCTGAAGAAAGGCTTCATCCAACCTAGTGTCTCGCCTTAGGGAGCCCCAGTCCTATTTGTGAGGAAGAAAGACGGCTCATTGCATCTATGTGTAGATTACAGAAGATTGAATCAAGTGACGGTTCGAAACATTTACCCATTACCCAAAATTGACGATTTATTCGACCAGTTGAGGGGTGCTCAATACTTCTCAAAGATCGATCTACAATCAGGGTATCATCACCTGCAGGTCAGGGATGAGGATATTCATAAGACAGCTTTCAGAACCTGTTTTGGCCACTATGAGTTACTAGTTATGTCGTTTGGGCTCACCAATGCCCCCGCGGTATTCATGGACTTCATGAACAGGGTTTTTAGACCGTTTTTATACAGATTCGTCATCGTGTTCATCGACGACATATTAATTTATTCAAAAAGCCGTGAGAAGCATGAAGAACACCTAAGGACGGTCCTCGAAACCCTTAAGAAAAATTGTTTATATGCACAATTTAGGAAGTGCGCCTTCTGGAAGGAAGAGGTCAAATTTTTGGGACATGTTGTGTCCAAGGAGGGTATATCTGTCGACCTCGCCAAGGTCGCGACCGTGCAAGACTGGAAGCAACCGAAGTCAGTTACGGAAGTGAGGAGTTTTCTCAAGCTAGCAGGTTATTATCAGAGATTTATTAAAGATTTCTCAAAAATAGCTCGGCCCCTATCCCAGCTTACACGAAAGGACCTTAAGTTTACATGTAATGAGAAGGCGGAGGCAGCTTTCCAAGAGTTGAAGGAAAAACTGACGTCGGCACCCGTACTCGTACTACCTGAGCAGGGAGTCAAGTATACCGTCTATACTGACGCCTCTCATGTGGATCTGGGTTATGTGCTTATGCAAAAGGACAGAGCAATTGCTTATGCATCTCGGCAACTAAGGAAGCATGAGGAGAACTATCCGATGCATGACCTTGAGCTTGTGGCAGTGGTTTTCGCATTGAAGATATGGAGACATTACCTTTACAGTGAGGAGTTTGAACTCTTTTCAGATCATAAAAGCCTCAAATACATCTTCACCCAAAAAGACTTGAACATGAGACAGCGTCGTTGGATGAAAACGCTGAAAGACTTCAAGTTTGATGTCTCATACCACCCTGGTAAGGCCAATTTGGTGGCGGACGCTTTGAGTCGCAAGAAGACAATCGAATTTGCGGCACCGCTAATGGTGAGGGAGTGGGACATGGTGGAATTCGTACGGGATTTTGACACGAAGCTAACCGTGGAGGAACCGTACGAGTTCATAGCCCACGTGCAGGCCCAGCCACTTGTTGATAGTAAAGTTATTGAAGCCCAGGAGTGCGATGAGCTATTAAAGAAAATGAAGGAAAGAGTAAGGAATGACAAGAAGTCTGAGTAGAGAGTCGGCACCGATGGGGGATTACGATACCGAGGCCGCCTTTGTGTCCTAAACCATCAAGGACTATGAGAAGAAGTTTTGAAGGCCGCTCACAACTCCAAGTTGGCAATGCACCCGGGTAGCAACAAAATGTACCAGGATTTGAAGCGAACTTATTGGTGGTACAACATGAAGAAGGAGATAGCGGAGTATGTGTCCCGATGCCTCACATGTTAGCAAGTCAAGGCCGAACACCGACGACCACCGGGACTTTTACAACCGATGCCCCTAACAGAATGGAAATGAGACTTCATATCCATGGACTTCATCTCTGGCTTGTCCAAGACCAGGAAGGGGCATGACTCGATATGGGTGATCGTGGATAGGCTAACCAAATCAGCCCACTTTCTGCCAATCAGAACTTCTAGCTCCACCGATGATTTAACAAAGCTGTATATCAAGGAAATCGTGCGACTCCATGGCGTCCCATTGGAGATTGTGTCAGACCGGGATACACGATTCACTTCGATCTTCTGGACTCGCATTCAAGAAGTCATGGGAGTGAGTTGAAGTTTAGCACCGCCTTCCACCCGCAGACAGATGGGCAAACTGAGCTGGTGAACCAGATATTGGAGGACATGTTGAGGGCCTGTGTCCTAGACTTTCAGGAGAGTTGGGATGATTGTCTCCCATATGCCGAGTTCGCCTGCAACAATAGCTTCCAGGCTAGTATCGGTATGGCGCCTTACGAGGCTCTATATGGGCGTCCATGCCGAGGCCTGCATTGTTGGGAAGAAATTGGCGAGAAAAGCTTGCTAGGGCCGGATTTGGTACGGATCACTACCGAGAAGATTTGAGTTATTCGGCGCCGCCTCTTGACGGCTCAAAGCAGACAAAAGAGTTATGCAGATACAAGGTGCCGATACCTGGAATTTAAAGCAAGGGATCACGTATTTCTCAAGATCTCCCCAATGAAGGGCATTTTACGCTTCGCCAAGAAGGAAAAGCTCACGCCACGATTCATCGGACCCTTCCAGATTTTAGACCGGATAGGTGCAGTTGTCTATCGCTTGGCCCTACCTACGCCGCTTGCTGGAGTGCACGATGTCTTCCATGTATTTATGTTAAAGAAGTACGTCCCCGATCTTTCGTATATCATCAAGTGGGAGAATGTGGAGCTCAAAGAAAATGTCACGTACATTCTCCGCCTCACTAAAATACTAGATAGGAAGGAGCAGGTCCTGCGCAACAAGGTTATCCCATTGGTCAAGGTACTATGGACCCATCACGATGAAGAAGAGGCCACTTGGGAGACAGAAGTGAAAATCTGTAAGCATTACCCAACCCTGCTTCAACAATACGAACAGGTACAAATTTTGATGACAAAATTTATTTATAAGGGGGGTAGATTGTAGCATCCCCTCTAAACAGCACCGCGTCCTAGGGCGTCCACGTAAGACTTGCCGCAGGACCGTTCGTTTAAAACCACTTGTGGTGGGGTACCACACCTAAATTAATCTAGGATTAGTCCTACAAAGTAGTCTAGTCAGGTCATAATAGGACCTAATGCGGGCCGCCAAGGCAGATGACCGTTTGAACTTAGCAACAGACCGTGCGGGCCATACCGCGACGCAAGAAGGTCAGAAAATTACAAAACTTTAGGAAATACTAGATCTCACTGGGCTTGAGGTCGATCGCGGACCTCAGACTCATTGGACACCTGTAAACTAATTTTCCAAGCTGTTCCTACGACACTGGTCAACCTACACAAAGCAATATTGGAAATCTGGCGTTGGTCAAGGGAACAGTGATTCCGGGCGTATTAGCCGTCGGATTCCTTCCAAATTTTCGGTGAAGGCCTAATGTGGTGTCCCTCACCCGTCCACAAAATCTGGGTCCTGATCGTGTCACGACGACCGTTGATCACAAATCGGACCCGTGTGATCAAGCCCCATATCCGATCGTTCCCAAAATTTGTATCTGGCCATGGACCACCCACCCTATAAATTTTATGGCCAAGGGACCACCAGAACTACCCCAACGACCGTAATGGACCCTACAGGGCCATTTAAAGATCGGGACCGCTTACTCAGATCTCATGTCCGTTCATCTGATTTTTTTCAAATTTTATATGACCCTTCATTGGGCCATGAGTCACGTACACACCGAATTTGGTGGCCACAGGAGTGTTGGGGCCACCACAACAACAATAGAAGCTCTAATAGGCCATTTTGGGAATTCCTTGAAACCTAAGGCCAAGGGGCCCAACTCTAGGAAAATACACCCTAGCCTTCTCTCATAACCCCTCCATTCTTCCAACAACAAACCCCCTCTCTTCCTCATAACTTTCTTCAATTCCCAACAACCCATCTCTCTCCTTCATAACTTCCTCTAACCTTCCACAACAAATCTCCCTTCCTCATAACTTCCACCACCATCCGACAACAAGCCCTCACTTCGTAGCTTCCACCTTTCTCCAACAACCAAGGAGAGAAAAAGGAGAAGGTGAGAGTGGAGTAGTGCTTGTGTGGGCCCTAAAATCAAGGTGGGGTCAAGGGCATCAACCCTTTCAAACTCTCTAATCCTCCTCCAAGAAGAAATTATCCGCCACAACCCCTAAACTCGTCCGTTGGCCATCTAGGTAAGGACCTCTCCCCATTTCTTCTTAAGATCCAAGCATTAAGAAGAGATTTGGCATAGAATTTCTCACATGCAAGGATTTGTTTTAGGAATTCCGGCCAGTTAACCCTCAAACCCCATTTCTAGGGCGCTTCCGAGCCTCCATCGAATTCAAAGGTGAGGACTATTAATCTTAGGTAGCCTAGCACCACTTATACCATGAATCTAATGATTTTGCTTGATTGAGTGAGACACTTGTAGAATCTAGAGAGACCCTAGGATTTGGGTGATTTATTTGGAGATGGATGAAATTGTATGTTGTGTATTACTTTTATGATGTTATTTGTGCCGCTCACATGTTTAAGTTGTAGTGGATGATTGTATATTCATGTGTTGCATGATCTTCTCATATGTTGTAGCCTATGACATGTTTGATGCTTTGTCCTTGTGCATTTCTTTCCTTTAAATGTAGGAAGTGTTTCACTTCCTCACTAATCCACACGACTCACACACACCTTGATTATGATGATGTAACATAATTGTTGAGAATATTCGAATTGTATGATGGAATATATGCAACATGCTACTGTAGGCTAGTTGATAACCTTGATGTTGGCATGCTATGTATCATTATCAACCCTTGATTGAGCAGGAACTTGAGGTGAGACGGTAGTCCCAATGGTTGGACTACCCTAAGACTAAACCCGCGAGTTGGACGGTGCGAATGGGCGGCAGTAGTTCGACTACATGGGTCTCTTGTACCCGATGTCGCTCATCACGTGTTCGCCCGACTCGTGCGGTCTGGCTTGCTTACTGTCAATCCCGATTGTTAACCATGTTTTCTCAGACATGTATGGAACCTGGAATACCGTACCACCGTTGTAGCCCACCGACAATCACTTGAAGTTGATCCACTGCCTCATGAGTCGGGCATGGTGGAATGAGATACTGTGTCCGAGCTGTCGGCCTACGCTGGGGTCACGCGCCTCCCCGTAGTGACCGCGAGCGATTCCAGTTCTCAGCACTCCCCATGTGCTTGAAGTCGGGGATGGGGAACCCGACGGGATCAAGGATCACGGGGACTTGGCCTCACAGATTGGGGGGTTTTGGCCTCACATTTAATTCAGAGCATTTGATTTGTGGGGTGTATTAGATTTCTGAATCTGCTGGATGAATGGACTTAACTAATAACTCGGCTAACACGATCGCACTGCATCACATTAGTTAGGGTGGCGACTCGAAAGTCGAGGTCGCAATGAGGGAGTGTTGGCATACGCGATCGTTAGATGGTGTCGCTCGAGGGAGCGTTGTGGTGAGGGCATGCATCATATCATCTCGCATTCATGCATTTAAATAAGAGTTATTAGGAATTGATGAATGTCTGTATTTCATTAAATTTATATTATAATTGATGTCTGTTGTAACTTAAGACTAATAGCACTCATTAAGTTGATCACTCACTCCCACTCTGGGACGGTGTTTTAAAACACCAACCAAACCCGTGCTTAGATGCAGGAGAAGCAGGACAGGAGGAACCGGGTGATGCGAACTACGACGAGGAGGACGAGCTATCTTATTTTCAGTTGATGGATGGTTCATCGTCAGTATGATGGACAGGATCGCGCCGCCGAGCAGTGGGCTCGACTCCATTCTTTTAGTCTTACTTTTTTTTGTGATTTTGTTAGGTTTCGACATGAGCGACCCATTATTCTTTTGGACATGTATATAACATATATTTAGGTATTTGAGTTGCTCTCATTTCGGTGGATTATGTGATTGTGCTTCATGCTCCAGGTATTTTCAGGTTGCGCAAATGAATCAAATTAGTGCATATTAACGAAATCGTTTATAAGTGACACTCGGAAACTCGGGAGTTGAGCATATGTGCGACCTCCGATTTTCTGAGCGTTACAGTTGCAATAACAAACTTGGCTTGATCTCTGAATTGGGCTCAAACTAGCCCGAACTGCTGATCGAATTGAGCCGACCTGGCCAGTTATGCTCGAGGACTGAGTCGAGCCAAGTTTGAACTGAAGTCAACTAGTGGCCGAGCTTAGGCCAGCTCGACTCGATGTACACCCCTACTCTTAATAGAATTTTCAAAAAAAAAAAAAAATCTCACTCTTAAAAAAAATGCCAGCTGAGATTCATTGGCATATCCTATTGAAAGCAAGAGCTCTTTTGCAGCCACCATAAATGCCGTTGTCTTGTGATTTTCGGGGGTTTATAGTCATCGAAAGCTGCCACTTAGATTTTTTATATATTAAAAAAAAATCAATCAAGGAATTTTTTCATATGTACGGCTGCCTTTTGGGTTGCGGACGTAAAACCTCCAACTTTTAAACTACTTCCCGGAGTCTGCCCATATTTTTCACAGTTACGCAATAGGAGACGGATTGGCTACCCCCCTGCCACCCATAAATGGCTGATGGTGGGTGCTCTTTGGGCCCCACCATGGTGTATGTGTTTCATCCATGTTGTCCATATATTTTTTCAGATCATTTTATTATGTGAAAATAAAAATGAGGTATATACCTATCTCATGTGGACCACATTGCAGGAAATAGTGTTGAATGAGCGTCTACCATTAAAACTTTTTGGGGGCCATAAAAGTTTTGGATCAAGCTGATCTTTGTTTTTTCCCTTATCTGGGCCTGTATGATTTAATCAACAGATTGGATGTCAAATAAACAGTACATTAGACCTTAGTAGGATTTTAATGGTGGATATCCAATCACTATTGTTTTTCTGTGGTGTGATCCACCTGAGATTTATATCCCTTTCATTTTTAGAATTAAGCCCTTGAATGATCCGTGAAAATGGATGAATGAAATAGATGAAACACATACATTATGGTGAGCCCATAGAGCACCGACCATCAGCTACCGGGCTGGTGGTAGGTGGAGTAGCCAATCCGTTTCCTCGCTATTAATTGGAAACGGCTGGTGCTCAGTGCTTTGCGGGCCCCACCATGATGTATGTGTTTCATCCATGCTGTCTATTTATTTTTATATATCATTTTATGTTATAAAAAATAAATTGAGGTATATTGAAATCTCAAGTGGACCACATTATAGGAAAAAGTGTTGAATGAACGTTGACCATTAAAACTATTTTAGGGGCCATGAATGTTTTGGATCAAACTGATGTTTATTTTTTTCCTTCATCTGGGTTTTTATGACCTAATCAACAGATTGTCTGTCAAATAAACAGTACAGTGGGCCTTAGGAGGATTTTAATAGTGGATATCCAATCATTATTTTTTTCCTGTGGTGTGGTCAACCTGAGATTGATATCCCTATCATTGTTACTATCAGTCTATAAAATGATCTTTAAAAAAGGATGAACGGAATGGATAAAACAAATACATCATGGTGGAACCCACAGAGCACCAACCATCAGCCACGGGGCTGGTGCCAGGGGGAGTAGCCAATCCGTCTCCCTATTAATTACATGTATTTTTATATTTTCCTATTACCAAAACTACTCTTCCATTGCGACACTCGGCAATCTCCCCTCCTCAATACATGTGGAGCCCATCTTGAGATGTTTGTGATACTATATTCATCCATTTTTCCGTATCATTTTATAACATGGCCCAAAAATAAAAAAAAAATAGACCCAATCTGTTTCAATAGTAGTTTAATCCTACTGTTTCCAAGTGTGTGGCCCACTGGATATTGTTATTAGCATCGTTTTCGGGCCCATGCCATAAAATGAGCTGAAAAAATAAAATAGATGGACAAGATGGATTTGTCGTAAACATCTTATGCCCCGCAAATGTTTCAACGGTGAGTGTTCAATCTCTACTATTTCACGTTGAGCTTTGGATCAGCCTTATTTTTTAGACCATGCCCTAAAATATGAAGAAAAATATGGTGGACGGAATGGATTTATCACGGACAATTTCGACCCCACAAATGTTTCAACGATAGGTGTTCAATCCTCACCTTTTCCGTCCATTTAGTCGACCTCATTTTTGGGGGCATGTCCTAAAGTAATATTACAAATCCAATGGATGGAGTGGATTTGTCACAAACATCATGGTGGGCCTCACCTAATGTGAGGCAAATTTTACTTAGGCTTGTTTGTCATGCCGACCTCACCTGGATCGTGCGGGGCTACCTTGAGGTTGTGAGAAATCCACACCGGCCATTTATTTTGCTATCTTACTTTAGTGCGAGGGCCCAAAAATGAGAGAGATCCAATGCTGAAAGTGAGCCCCATGATGGCCCAAAATGGTTTAACGATGAGAGTTTAATCCCACTGTTCCCTTACGTGTTGCCTTTGATGTTTGGCCTTATTTTTGGACCTATGCCCACATGAATTTTCAAGTGTGGACGTTCAATCCCCACTATTTCATGTCATGTGGCCCAATTGAGCTTTGGATCTGCTTCATTTTTTTGCCATCAACAGTACATGACATCAACCATTAGATCATTGGTATAGAGAATTGTACAAATGGGTATAAAGATGGCATGGATGACACCTTCACCTCCTACTAGTGAAAATGTAGAAGCAATGGACAAAAGTCTTAGTGAGTGAAATTTTCTATTATTATCCATCCATGATTAAATCAATGATTTGGACGGGTTAGATTATCCAATAACCATGATATGTGCTACAAACCATGGAAGCGGATTGTGTCCGGTCATGCCTGTCTCTAACAATGAACGGGAAGATCTGCGTGAGGCCCACCTGAAGGTTTCAATGGTGGGCCATTATCCCCACTGTTTCCTTTGGTGTGACCTATATATGCTTCAATTTTGAGCTCATGCCTTAAAATGATACGGTAAAACAAATGGACCACATCGATAAGCCAGCAAAAATTGAAAATTGGATTGGGTACTAAGTTACTTAATAGGCTCTTTTACTATTGAGTAAACTTCATTAGGCCCACTTTGAATGCGTGTGGTTTATTTTATGTATCCTTTTGGAGGTTGAGCCAAAATTAAAGCATATCCAAAGATCAAGTGGACCTTACCACAGGAAGCCATAGAAGTATTGATTCTCATTATTGAAATATTCCCAAGGCTCACGTTGATGGATGAAAGGAAAATGCAAATATCAGGTTAATCTAAAACTAATGTGGCTCTTAGGAACTTTTCAACAGTAGACGTTTAATTCACATGTTTCCGGTGGTGGTGTGGTCCACTTGAGCTTTGGAAATGCTTAATTTTTACATTAAGCCTTAAAATTATATAATAAAATGGTTGGACAGAAAGTCAGGCGGTCATAAGAAAAATCTCAGAAATCAAATAGCATTGCCACAAAAGGTGTTATTATAATACAATAAGAATAAGCATATAGAATCACTAAAATGGTGGGCAAAAATATTATACATTTCAATAAAAATTTTAAAGTACATTTATATAAGAAAATTAAAAATTTAAAGTCTAATACCAATTTTAGCAGCCTATTCCCTCCATGTCAAGATTTTCTGCACTAAAGCTTCATTTTTTTCTACCCAACCGCTATTAGTACGGGCTTTTTTCATTTTTTAGTATGACTTTTCAAATTGTATTTATGTAAAAAAAAGTTTAGATTTAGGGGTGACTGTTTGCTTAGCGATCTCAACACCAGCCAAATAGCTGGTGTCAAAGCTCCATTAGCCCTACCTTGATTTATATGTTTTATTTACATTGTTCAATTATTTTTTCAGCTCATTTTAGTGAATGAGCCAAAAAATAAAGTAAATCTAAATAGGTAAACCACAACGCAAAAATAATATTAATTGAACGTCCACCACTAAAACTATCCTAGCTATGACCCACCATGATGTTTGTTTTCCATTCAACTTATTGATTAGGTCATATAGACCTAGACGAAGGGAGAACACAAATATCAACTTAATCTAAAATCATTTATAGCCTCTAAAAAGTTTTCAATGGTAAGCATTTAATCCCATTGTTTCTATAGAGTAGTTCGCTTAAGAAGATTTGGATCCATGCTCTAAGAGGATTTGACAATTTGGTTAAAACACATACATCATGGTAGAGCCTAAAGAACTTCGACGAGCCTAAAGAACTTCGACACCAGCTAGTTAGCTGGTGTTGGGGTCACCAGTCAGGTGGCATCCCAACTTAAGTATAGTGAATCCAACATGAAGAGCATAGGGCCTACCAAAATCCGGACCGGGCATAATACTAATTTGGTTAAATCCCTTATCCAAAAATCAGTGGATCATTTTAAATGAGATATTATACCATGATTTTATACATTCCAAATGTTACTAATATTACTAACCTAAAATATTATACCTCTTTTATTGGACCACTTTAAAGTCAATTAATCACATGTGAAACACTACAGGACAGAACCCGTTATCCATTGCCGTCCCGAATGCCCGATGGTGGGTCATTTTCGGGTTCTTTTTAGGGTGGGACCAGTATGGAATTGACTATAAACCAATTACCACATGCTTGCTTTAAGATGATTTGGTTTTTCGAAATTTCTCTATTTTGGTGGACCATGTGGATTGTATGGTTGGTTTTCACTCCACCATTACATCAATTACTTAAAAATGGAGGGTTCCTACGATGGTCCCAAAACAGAACATGGGATGGCCAGCTTTTGTGCCCTAAGTGGTTAGAATGGAAGGTTTGAGTCACGGGTCTGATGAACACACCTTACCCACCAACCTAAGAGTGAGAGAGCCAGCTAAGAGTGGGGCCCAGTGTTCTGCAATCCAGACCGTTGGACTGTTTTGTTACTTTTGATAGAAAATGTCCTGAAAATACGGAGTGGAAGTATCCAGGCTGGCTAAATTTGGAGCTTTTCGGCTGAATGTGGAAGAGTTGGTATATGTCACTTTTTAACCGTCTATCTGTTGGGCACAAATCAAATTATCGGATGGAGATGGTTTTTGACGGGTAGTCCTTTGTAGGTGGGACCCAACAGAGCAATGGCATGGATTACTGAACCGTGGACCCCACTTGTCATGACTGACAATAAACTTGGCTTTCTAGTTCTGACAGCTTGGTCTATGTTTGGGTAATCCAGGCCATTGATATGTTGCCTCTCCGTATGGATAAGCTGTTCTTAAAAAAGTTTCTCAATCCAGGCTACTGATCCTGCGAGTTTTCTCAGTCGAATCTGGATCATTCATTTATTCCTTCGTAGCCGTCAATTTTTACACAAGAAATGGGAAGTGTAGGACTGGAGCTTTCATGGTTGGTTGCAAGTGGAACAGATGAAGGGTCTAGATTACTCAACCATGGGCCCCATTAATACCCTGGAGAGAGTGGGGCCGATGATCCTAATTCCTCTTCCGTACACATGCATGTACTGTACGTGCATGTATCCCACGTTTCGTTTCCTCCGCGCTCCGATTGGTACGCACGAAAATCGAGATTTCTAGCGGGCGGGAATCCATAAGCATTTAGATTTTGATTCCGAAAAGTGGTAGGGAACCGTGTTTGGGGATTCGTGTCCATTATCAGTGGATGGTCAGTATGATCTGAGACGTTCATCCGGTGGGCCACACTGTCGATTGTTCGTTGGCCAAAGATCATTGAATTTGGAAAAATCCTAGCCATCCGGTGACTGCTCGTGTAAAGGTGGACCGATCTTCTATTTCTTTCAGGCTTCAATTCGTTCGCGATGAATCAAATGGTTAGGAACGTCTGATCACAGAGAAATTGACCATTGAAAATCATTTGTGGGGCCCGCTGATTGTGAAGTTAGAATCATGATTACATCATGTAGCCCACCTCACGAAAAGATAACCAACAGATGCCCGGGCAGCCCCTATTAGATTTGGTTGCACGTGCCAACGTAACAGCTGACACACGTGTGAAGATCCGATCCGATCATCAGACCGGACCTTGCATGTACTTTCCATAATGCAAAAATCATTCCGGTCCACTCATTAGGTGTACCGCACTGGTACAATCAATCAGGACCAATGGTTCTATATTTTAAGAGGAGGCCGCGTATGAGGCTTGATACGCAGCGTGGCATAGATTAACTCAAGTTAAACCGTTGAAATTGTGGTACCCACAGTCAATGAGTCACATGCCAAAAATCAGAGTTGTTGAACAATCCTAACCTTTGATTTGTGGACACTTGTTTACGGAAACAGGACCCTTGAATATTTTCCATTTTTAACCGTCCAATCAACGTCCACCAATCCGACAGCAAGATCACAAAATAAGTACAATTCTTGTTCATGGTACGTGTAAATTTGGAATTAATTGTATCCCACGTCTTACTGCCTGCTTATCATCCATCACACTATACCAGAGTATCAAAGTTTCTCTTATTTTAAACCGTCCATATTTCTTATTACACGTGAACCCACATCATAAGCAGAAACCATCTTATTTAGGGTCAGGCCACGTACAGAGTTTCACCAGACTGATGAACTGTCCGGATATCCCACACATAGGTCGCCACGTTGGCACGTACGTTTCTCCATCCGCATATAGCCTTATCAAGGTGCGAGTTTGATTACTCCCTGTCTGACCTTGGTTGGGTCAGGCATTTCCCATCCTATGCCCTGTCTATGTCCAAACTAGTCAGTCAGACTCCTATTCTCCCGACATCTGCCCACGTTCCACATGAGAGCTTGATGGAGGCCCTTCATAAAGTGGGCCCCACCGTTTATGCTCAATCAGGACATGTTAGAAGTGGGCCACAGGTGAACTTTTTGCGAATGTCCATTTTCTTATTCAGGTGTGGCCCACCTGGTGGTCAGATGGGCCTGATTTTTTGGGCAGGCTGGGGTAGCAAATGGGCTGGCCGGACCTGTTTTAGGCTGAGACTCGTTGCTAATAGATTGGACCCGAGCTTGGTTTTAGGCCCAATTATAAAGTGGGCTGGACCCGGAATTGCATCCGACACGGACGTCACCAAGCTCTGTGGGGTCCTACCATGATGTATGTGTTTTATCCATACCGTCCATCCATTTCGAGAGATCATTTTATGTCATGAGCCAGAAAATGAGGCAGATATAAATCTCCAGTGGACCCCACCACAAAAAAGTGGGGAAGTGACACCCACCGTTGAAACATTCCTCGTGCCCACGATGATGTATTTTTGAGATTCAACCTGTTTATAAATTAACATAGAGATATGTGAAGGGAAAAGACAAATATCATCTTGATCAAAAACTTCTGTGGCCCTGAGAAGTTTTGAACGGTGGATCTCTGTCCCCACTGTTTTCTATGGTGGAGTCCAATTGAGCTGTGGATCTGCCTCATTCTTCGGTTCATAACCTAAGATGATCTTTTCAGATGGATGTACGGTGTAGATACAACATATACATTATGGTAGGGCCCACAGAGAGCTTAGTGACGTCACTTCAGTAGCGCTACTGACATTGTCAGTATCCAATCCGCATCCGGTCCAATGTGGCTTATTTGAAAAGGACGAGAATTCTACAACTGTTGTACAGTGCCCCGTGAAATAGAATGTTACGTGGGGCCCACTATCACATCAGTGTGATATCCAGTTCCTTCATCATCTGTGTGAGCTGATGTTCAGATCTCAACTAAAAAATTAAGTCTAATAAAAAAGTCAAGTGGTCATACCACATGAAACAATGAATATAAGGATCCCACCGTTAAAATCATTGCAGGGCTCATTTTGATATTTTTATGCCATCCAATCCGTTAATAAGGTGATTTCAATCAAGATGAAAGGAAAAAATCAAACATCAGTCAGATCCAAACTTTGGGGCGTTAAAAAAGTCTTAAATGATAGGTGACTGCGTCTCGCATTTGTTTGTGGTGTGGCCCACTTGAGTATTGGGTAGGCCTTTTTTTCCTTCGATTCTGTTATATGAGCTAGGTAACATGATGGATGGAGTGGATGTTATAGACATATCATGGTGGGCCCATAAAATAATTTATTGCACGGCTTCCTACAACAATTGATTCGCATGTTCTGGATAATGTCAACATGGCAGAATCAAGCTGTATTCCAAGCTCGGCCCGCATTGTTTAAACTAAGCCCAACCTCTACTGTAGCCTATAACGGGCCAAAATAGTCTAGACCAAGCCCGGCCTGTAATGTTTATAAGGTTATGTTAGAGCTTGGTGGTAGGGGTGCACACCGGTCAGTTTAGTCTAGTTCCGAGGTGAAATCGGAACTGAACCGTTCCTATATTCGGAATCGGAACTAGACTGTTGGCACCCTAAAATCGAACCTGAGCTGAATCTTAAAAAACAGTTCAGTTCCAAATCGATTCCACGATTCTACGCTTTTTATAATTCAACTCAATTGCATGCTTTATTTTATTTAGCCCATGTTCATTCACGTTGTGGTCCATTTGATAAATGGTTTACATATTGTATAAGGTGTGTAAAAATATATTTATAAAAATAATTAAATAGTGCATTATGAACCATATATCATAAGTCAATATATAGAAACAATCAAAGTGTTCTTAGTTCGGTTCGAAGTTCGGTTCCACGGTTAGATTCTACGAATCGGATCCACAATTTGGTTCTACGGATCAGTTCAAGGTTCGGTTCAATTCTACGTACTCCCAAACCAAGAACCGAACCAATGTAACCGATTTTTTTACTTTTAGAATCGAAACCAAAATCAGTGCACTGTAAAATTAGATCGTTTGGTCGATTCCAATCCGGTTCCACGGTTCTACCAGTTCAATGTGCACCCCTACTCAGTGGAGCCACAATGGTTGGTGTTTAAAGTAGCCAATTACGTATGGCCCTTACAACCCACTTTGATATATTCATTCTACATCTAGGCTGTTCATCCGTTTGTCGGGATCATTTTAGAAACATGGCTAAAAAATAAAGCAGATCCAAATCTCACGTGGACCAGATCATAGGAAAACGTCATGATTGACTATTAAAAACTTCTTGTGGGCCACAAAAGTTTTGGATCAACCTCATATTTATTTTTTTGACTTTATCCAGTTTTGTGTGACATTATCAACAGGTTGGATGGATAATAAACATTACGGTGGGCCCTAGAACTTGTTTTTATAGTGGAACATTCAATCAACATTGTTTCCAACCACTTGAGATGTGCTTCATTTTTGGGCTCATTCCCTAAAATGATCCATCACAACGGATGGACGGTGTGGATGCAGAATAAATTTATCAAAGTGGACCCCAAAGTAAGGATCGCACTGTCTTAGGTTAGGCCTAGGAGGTACCTAATATGGTTCCTTATTTAAATTTTTCTAGAAAAATAAAAAAAAACCAAAGTAAACTCTTAATTTTTTGAGCCACATTGGGATGCGTACGTAAGATCTACTCTGACCGTTTGATGTGTAATCTAAAATACGCTGATAATTAAAAAATTAGACTAATATGTGATTCAGGTGCAGCATGTAAAAAAGATAGGGTTGCGAGAAAAATGTCTACACTTGATTTTGAGAAGTACCACCTTGATGATTATACAAAATCCACTCTAATCATTAAATGCCACACCACTATTTAGACATATGGCCCAAAAATTACATATATTCATAATTAAGGTGGACCACACTAAGTGAAACAGTTTGGAGGGTGAGCATTGTCTAATATGCTATTTGTAATTGTGTGGCCCAATTGAATTACTGATGGGCCAGATTTTTCGGTCATGAGCCTATCATGGTGTGATACACGTTATGGTCGGGGGGGATTTCACATTAACACCAACATACTCTCCTTGAGCCGCATTGTTAACCTTGTTGTGTATTTGAGATTCACCCAAATCATTACATGTGTAATCCTATATTATGCCTATGCTAATAAAAATAAAAAAATAATAATAATAATTTTTTTGAAAAAAAGCTCAAGATGATCTGTGATTAAGTGGGCCACACTAAGGAAAATAGTCAGGAGAGAGATGTCAATCCATGATATTTACAGGGCCTACAAGATGGCTATATAGAGTGAAATAGTTAGGAAGGTGAATGTTGCCCTATATACTATTCTAAATAACGTGGTCCACCTGAAACACAAATGTGGCTGATTTTTGGGCATTGGGCCTAATGTCGGGTAACACAGCTGATTTTTCGCATAAACACCAGAGCCCACCTAAGGCGGCAACCCTTATACTTACATAAAATAGCTTTTCCATCGTAAGACTTTAAAATTGAAATTTCAAATTCCTCTTTCAAATTTCAATCTGGGCCAGGCGGGCCAATGGGCTCTTGCACATCTTACTCTAAGCCCGACATGATCTAGAAAACTGGCATTAGATTTAAGCCATCGGGTAGACCAGCCTAAGCCCGGCCCATTGGCACCCCTAAGCCTGGTCCTTTAGCTCATGGACTGGGTTGAGTTGGACTCACCTTCCAAGCTCATGGACTGGACTCTTCGACATGCTTTGGTCTGACCCACTTGCCTACCTAGGACAAGCTGTTATTGAGGCCCAGTAGATGAATGGTCCAGATTTCCCACCCATTTGCCACTTTTGGCACATTTGGAAAGATGAAGGATTTGTAAATAATTTCTCTTAAAATGTCCCCAAAATGCTACAGTGCTCTCGGTATAAGTTATGGTGCTCCTAATTTCATCAGTTCACTTGGATAGTCCAATCGAATGATCTTGACGGTCCATTAAGTTCAAAACACATTTACTGATGGGATGGCTATGATTGCCTAATTAAAGTGATTCTTTGGAATCATAAGCAATCCATGATGGTCCCTAGATCAAAATTTCGCTTAGACCTCTTTTGTGTAAATGATCTTGACCGTCCATATCTAAGGCCATTGATGAAATAGTTAATACTTGTCAGATTAGTGTGATATTTTTACTGTCGTCAATCAAATGTGGCTGGACCTAATGATGAACGGTTTAGATTAATTGATCGGACTATCTAAGTGTCCCAATGCAATTAGGAGTACTTGGAGCATTTCTCCAATATAGATTAATGGAAAATTAAAACAAAATCTCTATTAAATTTCTATGCATCGATGATGTATCAACGATACAAACCAATGCAAATGATGAAATACGGTAGTGTCCTGATCTCCCAGTATGGTACATCCCATTTATATCTTTGTACATGTGAAACGTGTACAATGTCTGTACCGTTATCTTCTGAGCTTGTTGTAGCTTTTTTTAAAAAAAAATTTAAACACACGCACACACTCATGCTAGTGGAATTTCACCACCTATGTGTGCTCAAACCCTTGACCGGGAGTTGAAACTCCTTGAGAGTCTACCACCGGAGCAAGAGCAAGGACCCAAGGATGGGCTTGTTGTAGCTTGTTTCTTGATGCTATCACAGTGGTCCACTTTATGTGGACCACTGCTTGGACCTTTTCCAACCATCCATTTTTTTTTTATCGCAAAGTTCTCTGATTGGAAGCTAGAGTAATCCCATCCGGACGATTTATTGGGTACAACGCTTAAGATGTAAAAGATGAACGGTTCAGATCTTACATACGTTGGCTACAATTAGGGAGATAAGAGTGTTAAATCACGACCTAGATATGTGCAGGGATGCAATGGGCTGAGATGTTGGGCCGATGGATCGAAACTTCCATGTACTGGGCCCATTTGCAATAAGATTTTTATTAGGCTCGATCGAGACGCGGACAAGGAATGGGTCCCAATAAGAGCATTGTTGATAGGTAGATTCGTAAGCTGAACCGGGTCAAGCTTAGCCCAGCTCGGCTCGACCAAGAGGTTGCCCAACTCGAACTCAGCTTATCTTAACCCTCGAACTTGATTGGCCAGCTCGGCTCAACTAGATTAGCAGCTCAAGCTAGCTTGGGCCGAGCTTTAGCTCGATCTTTCAAGTTGAATTCGAGTTCGAACCCACAAGCTGAGTTCGAGTTTAAGTTTTAAGGTTTTTAATATATATAATATCCAAATATATTATAATATATAATATTATACACACACACATACATACTAAGTGAACTCGATCCGAATCAAATCAATTCGATCTGAGTCGAGCCGTGTTTGGTTTAGCTTAGACTTGGCTCGAAATATTTTGGAGCTTAAAAAATCAGCCTAACTTGGCTCGTACTTAATTTTGAGCTGAGATTTTTCGAGGGTCAAGCCGAGTCGAGTGAGTTAACCTAGCTAATTCAGTTAGTGTACAACTCTACTTATAAGTCTATCAATGGACCATCAATAGACTTGCTGGTCCATTGGGCTTTCGAGCTTGCCCGCTTCAAGTTGGATTTGGGCTTAAATAAGGGCCAGGCGAAATCCTAAATTTTAAGCCATTTATGAACCGTGCCAGGCTTGGGCTACATATAGTAGGCTGATAAGTAGCCCATCAGCCTGTTTGTGGTCTCAGCAGATTTTTGTCAACATCATGCATGATCGGCGATCTCGTGTATGAATTTCAGCCTATCCCAAATAACTGGGATAGGCCTTAATGGCAATGTTAAGAATTCTAAATTTCTTATTGTAAACCAGTGTGGACTACTCTCGTTCAATGCATATGCATCTTAATTATCATGTATACCAAATGCAATAATATTTTTCCTCCATTCTTGCCATGAAATTCTATCATGATCTTTTCTCATTTCATCTAAATCACAAGTGGAGACATTCAGTAAAATTTCTCAAAAGTTACGCCCATGGCTTTGGCATGGTGTCATTTGGATCACAAGAGGAGGCACCCCATGAATGCATGACTCTCGTAGTCATGAGCCTGGTTTGTCTAATATCACAAGTGGCGGCCATCCCTTTAGTGGAAGATCACTAACACCTTGGTTCAATCCTGAATAGAAGATGAATTTTTTTTTTTCAATTTTAGAAACTCTAGAGAACAAATCCTATAATGTAAAACAATCTGCTAAAATGAAACAACATATTATAATATTCCTTACATCAAATGCATTAGATAGTATTTAAAGAAGGGAAATGGAAAAAAAAAAAAAAAGAATAGAAAAGAAAAGAAACCAACACATGCCTGCATTCTTTTGTGCTCTTTGGAAACCATTCTTTAAAGGGTGGAGGTGGCAAGAATTTAAGGCCTACACTATTAACTATTAGCTTCCTCTGTTTTGTCTTTTTCAATTCAGTGGTGGAAGCAACTACTGTTTGCAATTGATCAAAACAGATCACTTTTTGTGGTACAAATGTTACGGACTTTTAGTGCTTTTTTATTTTATTTTATTTTATTTTTTCTTGCGGGAGTGTTCGAAGGTTTGAAAACCAAATAAATTGGGCATAATTCCTGACCTTGGGTGTAATTTTTTTACTATTTTTTTAGTATAATTGGTCCACCATATGAATTATCCAGATGCACCAATTGCTCTCTTTGATCACACTATAGGGTTTCATCATTGTCGTGCTTTTATGTACAGTTACTCTTACTTTTATTATATTTTCTAAATATCAAAATTTTTAATGAGAAATACATCAATGTCCCTTATTCTCTTGCACAAAAGAGGGCGGCTGGGCACGCTCTTGGGCCGGACTCTACCTGGGCTACGCATCACAGCCTGTGCTCGGGCCTATTTGTTTTCGTCTGTCCTCGCCCTAGACGGATGGCAGGGCTTGGACAAACCTCGGCCCGGCCCAACCCTACAGTCCTTCAAATAGGCTCCCTAAAGGTAAAAGCTTTGATACTCAGGAAGTGTGGTTCTTGATACACATGCACTCCAGAATTAGACACCTGGTGCAAATTTAACTCAAATTAAACCACCCAAATCGTGGGTCCCACTTTAGATGGATCATTAGTTACGAAGTGGTCTAAACCGATCTCATGAGTAGCAACTTTTTTACCATCTGATGGACGGTTTAAAACCGTAGTTTCTCATCCGTGAGGTGAGAAGAGAGTTTGATACTCCGGCGGAGTATGATACTTCCAACACATGCACTCTGAAAATAGTATTCATATACATATTGCAAGATCGGTGTGTGTCTGCTGCATATTTTGTTGGCATCTACTGGACAGTTTAAATGATAATTCAACTGTCCAAATCAGAAAATTTAAAATTTAAAAAAAAAAAAAAAAAAAAAAAAACAGAAATACATAACCGTCCAATCAATCTGATTTAGTTCCAAAGGACGGTGGGGGCCTTCAGTGAATCCCTGACTGTGGGGCCACTGTAATGTGTGTTTCTTAAATCCATTCCATTCATACGTTTTAATAGATCATTTTATGGCATGAACCAAAAAATGAAGCAAATCCAAAACTCAAGTTGGACACACCAAAGGAAACATTGTTTTTTGAATAACCACCATTAAAAACTTCCAAGTGCTCACCGGAATGTTTATTAAATATCCAACCTGTTGATAAGGTTACAAAGACCTTGATGAAGGTACCAAACAAATATCAGCTTGATCCAAAACTTCTCTAGCCCACAAGAAGTTTTTAATGGTCAGTCACCACTGTTTCCTGTGATATGGTCCAACTGATATTTAGATCTGCTTCATTTTTGGAATCAAGCCCTAAAATAATCTTTATAAACGGATGGACGGCTCGGATGTAAGTCAAATAATCACGCTGGGACCCGCAGTCAGGGATCTAGTAACCTCGAGCGGATCCGGATCCATCGAAGCCACGCGCCTTCGTCAACCCCGAATCTTTTCATTTCTCAGATTTCACTTCTTTCGGGCGTTCCCGATCAACGGGGCGGAGTAGAATCCGGTGCATCGCGGGTGTATGTACGCTCCCCACTCCCCTTTCTCTCTCTCTCTCCGTTGACATTTTTCCAGCATTGTTTCTTTCATGGATAGTTGGATTCTGTTTGAAATCTTCATATCTTTATTGGGTTTCTGGTAGATTTCATCTTCTCACTTATTTCCATGATTGGATCTTGATTTTCTCTGTGTTTGCTTCAAACCCATCACAGAAAGGGAATCCAAAAGATACCTGTTTGGATTGGAAAATAGGAAAAAAGAAGAAGAAATGAAGCTTCTTGGATGGTGGTTAATGCTCGTTGGCTCGCTCCGTCTTGCCGCTGTTTGGTTCGGCTTCTTTGACATTTGGGCGTTGCGGCTCGCCGTCTTCTCCAATTCCCAAAGTGGGTTTGCAATTTCAATCGGTTCTCTTTCCGCTTTGTGGTTTGAGATTGTTGTCGTTGTTCTGCATTCTAATTATTCGAGATATTGTCACTAAGAATGCTTTCTGATTAGACCCTTACATGGTCTTTGGATCTTGATTCTTTACAAGTAAGGTCCACCATTCAGTGTTTTGGACCATTGATATATGCCATTACCCTTTCAAGAAAGTGACGATGCAAGGGTGTTGAATTGAAGAAGAAGATAATAAGAATGAAGGAAGAGAGGATGAGTGATGAGAGGGTGATCTCTTCGTTCGGAGATTGAGCCACCGTAGACAAACTTAATAGAGCCTGGATTCAATACAAAGCTTTGTATGTGTATAATGTGCGTATAAGCCGGCTTAAGTGCGTCTAAGTGAATTTAAGTGCATTTGAGTGTGTCTAAGTGCATCTAAGTATATTGCACTTAAATGAACCTAAACATCCAATACAAAGCTTTGTACATGTACAATGTGTGTCTAAGCTTGCTTATGTATATATAAGGTCATGTAAGTGTTTCTGAGTGTGTCTTAGTGCATCTAAGTATATTGCGGTTAGATGAAAAATATCCAATACGAAACTTTGTATGTGTACAATGTGCATCTAACCCTGCTTATGTGTGTTTGACTTTGGTCTAACTGCATCCAAGTATATTGCACTTAGATGAATTTAAACGCACTTACAAATACTCTTAGACAACGCTCTAACACACTTAAATGCACTTAGGCACACTTAAGCACGCTTAGACTCACATACATGTATAGAGCTTTGTATTGGATATAGGCTCAAATTAGTATTCTTCTTATTGCTTTCCTTTTGATTTACATCTTTAGGTAGAGAGAAATCTGCCAATGTATCAAATTCTGTCTAATTCCAGCTTTTACGTTATTTAAATCAAACCAATTCCTATAAAATCTGTCACAATGTGACTTGCTTTATTTGAAAAACTTCCTCTCCCCTTAAACAATCCTTATCCTTAAGGCTGTGTTTGGGATCAAGGAGATGAGAATGTGAATTTGGTAAATCCGTGAACTTGTCAAATTCATGGATTTGGATTTGGCAAACTCTATAGTCCATTGTTTCGGAATCAAATTATAAATCCATGGATTTGGAGAACATTTATTGCAAAGTAATTACTTTCACAGGAGTTTCGCGTTTTGACAATTTGCAAAGTCTTTAGGTTTTTTTTTTTTTTTTTTTCCTTGGGATTTGGATTTGCCCCAAATCTATGGATTTATGGAGGTGCTGATTTGGGGAATCCATGGATATGGCAAATCCCCAACAAAAAACAAACTTGGGAGACTTGCAATCCATGGATTTCACAAATCCTTGCCCCAAATCCCTCACCCTAAACAGCCCCGAAGGGTAGAGGGCTTGATTGTATTGTGCCTTGGATTCTTCGTCGTCATACCCTTCCAAGACTTCCAATATAACTTTGCAACAGTGTACGGAGGTGGCTTTCTCATTACAATTATAGAAAAGCCACTGGTTTTTTTTTTTCCTATCTCTCCATTGATTTGCTTATATTAGCATAAAAATAAACCATAAAGAGCCAGAATTTGAAGTAC
Organism: Magnolia kwangsiensis; assembly: GCA_037074715.1. Classification (NCBI taxonomy): domain Eukaryota; kingdom Viridiplantae; phylum Streptophyta; class Magnoliopsida; order Magnoliales; family Magnoliaceae; genus Magnolia; species Magnolia kwangsiensis. The sequence goes on along the minus strand of CM073580.1, from coordinate 104,686,348 downwards.
TAGATGATAAAAGGGAGGGAAACTGATGTAGGACGTGGATCAAGCACGTTCCTAACACAAATGGACCGGAAAAAGTCCAAAAGGAATTCAACAAAATTCAGCATAGTTCGATTGATCGAGGTTGATTGAGCCAACTGATCGACTCGATCAATCGATTGACCAATCGGGTCTATCGATCGGAACTCACATAAATTTTAGTTTGTCTCTGGACATTTTTGGGCCATTCTGATCAATCGATCGACGGACGGTGGAAACTTCCGCATTTTTAGATTTTATTTCCTTATTTGTTTAGGTATCTTCTAATTACGTCTTAGGATTTGTTTAGGGTTATTTAAGCATGCGAACTAGTTTATTTTAGGGAGCTATCAATAAAATTCTAAAAAACTTTTTTATTTCTCTTGTGGATTCAAAAGGGCCTTGTGGATTTAGGGTATTATCGTTCAAGGAAGATAGTGATCATCCTCATCACGCCCTTCCCTACATAAAAAACTAATTCGAATTACAAGATGGTAACTACCTATTTTCAAATACAAGATGATAAAAGATAGGAGAGTTACAAGTTATCTTTTACTACAACATTAAAATCAATTAATGTTTTCAATGATTTGTTATGTTTTTTTATTTTCAATAAAAATTAGTTAATCTTTTCAATGCTTTTAATAAAAATAATATAAGTAACAGCGTTAAATCAATTTCACTGCTCTTTCTTTACCTTTATACTTATATACTTTCCTATTACTTTAGGTTGCATTTGGTTGCACCAATGATTATGAAATTTTTTGTTAAATTTCATTTTTAATTATTCTAATTAGGTGCAAAATATCATGAATTTAGTGTAACCAAGGACAACCTTTATTAAAAATCTAGAAGTAGCGACTAGCTTCCATCGCATTCTTTAGAGGGGTGAACGCTACACTCCATGTTATTAGCTATTTAAAACACTCTTAGCGAGGTACATTTCATTACAATCATTGCCATTTTCGTTGGAAAACCATTTTCAATCATGAACCTGTTTGCAAAACTTTTGTTCATTACTTCCGTCGTTGGAAATCGCCAAATCATCAGCCGACCTCAATCATTGCCAGATCTGCCACAACCATCTTGAGAGATACCGTCCCCACCCCCGACAACCATTATTTCCATTGTGGCATTGCACATCATCACCCTGAGCCTGCATTAGCGTCTCAACATCACCCTCAACCCACACCACAAACCCAGGAAATCATCACCCGCCACTGACCATTACCACTATGAACCTGCTGCCCATCACCTTTTGTTCCCATCCTAACCATTCTCCAATCATCGGAGATCTCTATTTCACCACCTTTACTCAAACCAACATCTCTCAATTTTAGTTTATGTGTCACCGTCGTTTCCTCGATTCAGATTCAACATTGCCATTGTCTTCTCCTTCGATTCAACATCACAACCACCACCTTATTCAACACCATCTCCGGTTGTGGCGTTGCGCAAGCTACTCCACCATCGCTCGTTGCAATGTTGTGCATGCTACTCCACCTACAACTAGAGGTGGGCACCAAACGACTCGTCCGACTCATTCAGATCTAACTCGGCCTAAACCGAATGGGTGAGTTGGTCCGAACCGAGTAGGCTTCGCCCAATCCAAACTCAAACCGAGTCGAGTTCGAATTTCCTAGTAACTCGAGCTGAAACTCGATCCGGTTAGACCTGACTCTCTAATCCTAACCCACCGCACCCTACCCTAACCCGATCCCAAAATCTCTCTCTCCCTCCCTCCATCATCCTCCTCATCTTCCAAGCCTGACAACCACCCACCGCCATCACCCTCCTCCTCCTCTCTCTCCTCTCTCCTCACTCAGTCTCTCCCTCCCTCATCTCTCAATCCAACTTGGTGCCAACTCGACCTGACTCGGTCTTTCTGACCAGATCGGACTCGGTCCGGATCGAGTCGGATCAAGTTCGGGTCAGGCCTAATTCAAAACCGGATCGAGTCGAGTCAGCCCTAACTCGGTCCGAATCGACTCGATGCTCGGCTCTACCTGCAACCCCTTTGAAGGTTTATGTTTTCCATTCGGATCCAAAACCCACTTTTGCATCATATCAACCAATGGAATTAACATCTGTTTCAGCCAATCGAATTTGCTTCATCCGATTGACTTGGTATATTCCAGAAGTAGCTCAAATCATTTGCAAAGGACCGATAAAGTTGAGTTCTTGAAAACCAGTTTGCAAGAAAACCTGATTGCCTCTCTTCTTCCTTGTCGCCATTGAATCCATCACACATTGCCATCGTTTCCAGCATCACCGTTGTATCCTGCATCTCCAACATATCATCAAATCCGTTTACACAATTGCACAAATTGCCTCCAACAGCCTATTGCAATTGCCACCACTGTCTTCTACTACACACAATCTGGAGTTTCCTGATCCATCAGCCACCTTGCTGGCAACCCAAAACAGACCACCACCACTCTCTTCCTGTTACTGATTCACACCTGAAATTGGCTCAGATCAGCAATCTATTGCCGCCTTTACACCACTTGGAAGCAACCAGTTCTAACCACCACCATCGATCCCTACATTAATCAGTTTCCGGCCCTTCTAATCTTCCAGTCTTCTCCAAGATCCAGATCGTTTGATCATCTTCAATACTCTTATCATACTCTCTCCAGCAATCACCCCTCAATGTTTATCATAAAGGTTGCACCACCCATATCTTAATGCTTTTGTATGTGTGCCCAAGTTTGTGAACCTTAGTTTAATTTGAGCGATCGTTTGATAGCATTGTCTTCTTTTCACTCCGTACACATTTGATGGTGTATCTTTCACATAGCATACCTTTTGATAAGAAGTGCTTTTCATTTCTGCTGGCCATTTGAACCAGACTCGTTAATGTGCCGAGCATTTGAACTGGACTTGTTATCGTGCCGAGCGTTATGGAGTGGATCCTTTTTCTTTTCTTTTCCTTGTTGTTAGAACATCTAGAAGCATCGGAAATGTGTATCCACCAAAAAGCAATGCTTGAAATCCGAGCCACCTGGACTGTGTATCCACCAAAGAGCAACGGTTAAACTCACTGTCACTGGAAGTGTGTATCCACTGGAAGAGCAATGGTCGAAATCTTGGCCACTAGAAGTGTTGCTAGATCATTCGTCAGTTGTTGGAAGTACTAGATATCCCATAAGTCATCAAAAGTGCATGCTCACATCATACTACTCCTTGTTTCGTCATCTCATGCTACTCGTTGTTCATCACCATGTTACCGTTGAATTTTTCTTTTGCTCTGAATAAATATTCACTGTAGTTTCAAACTCAAGTTACTCCTTTTAGAGCACCTTGAGTTTGAAGGAGAATGAGAGTGGGATACTGTTGATGCAATTTTCTGGCAGACCCTCCCTGGCTAACTTGTCTAAACCTACACAGAGAAAAACAAGAGACAAAGGAGACCCTCTGATGCTTAAGTCAAATCTTTGGAGACTTTCGTAGAGTAGGGTCTCTTTGGAAAAGAGTCACCAATCGAGTATTAGGGTATGAATGTGCATGCCTTACTTTAGCTGGGGGTAGCTCGATTTATAGAAGAGGGAAGGCGTACGTGATAGGGAGTCTTTCCTGATATTCTGGAGACAAATCCTATTTAGAAATCCGTTTAGGATCCTTATCAGATCCTGAAGTTCTCAGGATCCGATCTGATCCTCCGAAGATCTTGGGAGAGATCTTTGGGCCGTTAGAGAGATCTTCGGACTGTTGATTTCGGGGATTGGTCGTTTACCGAGCTTTCCATGGAACCGGCATTTGCCTGCTCTCGGAGGTCATCCCGAACTATAACCGAGCTCTAGTCAGACTTCAACCAAGCTATAGGTTAGGTTGGCAATTGGTCATTTAAGTGGACTTACAGTCATATCTTCTTTGAGTGTCCTTACAGTCGCATCGACCTCCTGGAAGGTCGGCCTGTTTCTGAGGCGTCTAAGGGTCCCGGATGTCAAAGGGTCCGTGCTATTTAGTAGAGTTGATCCATTCCATAAGTCGACCTAGTGACTTAACTATTTTTCACCCAACCGATACTATAGGATACTTATCATATATAGCTATTTAGAGGGATTCATGCTATCTATTAAAATCTCTACTAATTTCTCACAGATCTTCCACATCTTTTATATAGTTATTCTCATTGAAATAAACAAGTTATAGTTTTCACAATGTATTATTTTGTGGTTTAATAGGTGGCAAGGATTTTGAGGGATTTGGATATTAGAGGAATCAAAATCCCTCAAGGTTTTTTGCATTCCTACCTCAAAGCCGATTTGCAATATCCACTCGATTTCACAGGATTTGAAATCAATGCTGCCAAAGGTGAAAGAACTTTAGCCCGGAAAATAAAAATTTGTACTACTTGGCCGAGTCGTATCAAGAATGTATTTGTTTCTCCTTCATCAAGTAATTTTCATTAATCCTTTATGTAAAGGGCATCTTCCAGGGTAACTGATGAGGTAGTATGCAATGTTCAACCTGACAATACACGCATTTAGTTCTGGTTTTTAGTTCGTACATGAGGGATCCAAGGTTCAGTGATCCAATCTGTCAATATAATGGGTCCCATCTGGATGACCTAACAAAAATTCTCTCCATTGGAAAGATACAAACCTTCAAATGTGTGGGAACAAATAGATTGGTAAGAAAGAAAATTTGGAAATGGTCCCCATTCATCTGAGACAAGGCCAAACATTTGATGATCAGGATCTTCCAACTTGAGAGATTTTCAGCACATGGGGTATGGTGGTGCCCGCGCACTGATAATTGGGATCAATGAACCATGACCCCCACTTGTGCAAATTGAAAAATCCCGTGCAAACTGTACATATTCTCGGTCCGCGCATTGTCTCTCAGCACATGATGAGCCTATTGTAGAAATGGATTTTGATATTCTTGTTAGAGCCAATAATGTCCCATCATCTGTCGTGTGTTTACTTGTTTAAATGGATTCCTCTCAGTTTGTTTGTGGGCATATTGCATTTTATGAGGTTAATTTTCCTAACCAATGGCATGGGATTTTCTTATAGTGACTGAAGTTCATGGAAGAACATTTGGAATTTGGACGCTTCTGACATGCACTCTCTGCTTCCTTTGCGCCTTCAACCTTGAGAACAAGCCACTTTATATTGCAACCTTTCTATCATTCATCTATGCCTTGGGTCATTTCTTGACTGAATACTTGATATATCGGACAATGGTCCTTGCCAATCTGACTACTGTTGGCATCTTTGCAGGTATTAATGTTCTTCCTATAACTTTACATGTTGTTTTGAGGTTAATTTATGTTGGTACTCAACTCCATTGTGCGTGTGTCTATATATATATATATATTCTTTCTATGATGAATGGTCTTTCTCATTCCTTATAATTATGACATTTGAATTTCAATACCTAATTGGGAAGAGATGCAGTCCACTAGGGAGGGTGTATTTTGTCTTCCCAAGTGTATACCATACGTCGCATATGTCTATCATGATCCAAATAGTTCATTGTTAGCCTCCACAAATGGACCATACAGCAATAGTCACGATGATCAAGTGCCAACCATGTAAAAATGTAATCGCAAAGTCACAGATCAGCAAGGTCTTGAATATGAGGTTCAGGTTCAGGTGTTTTGTATTGGCTAATTTGGACCTGTATCAGCCCCCTTTCTTGGCCCAAAATTTTTGAAAAAATTACCAGAAAAATAGGGGAAATGTAAAACACTATTAGTTGCTCCTCTTTTTTCTTTTTTTTGTCCTTTTAAAAAAAAAAAAAAAAACGTGTTCGGTTGTGTATCAGACTTTTCTTTGATAACAATATTGTCTGTTGGCATGACCTGCATAAAGTCAACTAAATATGCTCTTCTTTTTCTTTTTCTTTTTTTCTTTTTTTTTTTTCTTTTTTTTTTTTTTGAAGACACAGGGTGTCCCCACCTCTTTTTTGGAGTGAGACTAATCCCTGCAGATACATGCAATCACCCACAACCACATGTATCGGGTAAAGCCAAGGAGGGGAATTGAACCCTCACCTATAGGGAGCAAACCTATGGTGAAGACCATTCGCCTCTTATCAAACACAAATCCAACAAGATTTGATGGATTATAGCCCATTACATTGAAATACAAAAATTTGAAAAAATAAAAAAATGAAAAATGAAAAAACCGAAAAAGGTGATGTTTACTCCTTTTTCCATTTTTTTGCCAAAATGACCCATCCTTGTATTTTGATTCCCAAAATGGGCCTAGATCTAGTCTGAAATGAGTTTCTATGCTTACTCCAGGGTTGAAATGAGAAAACAGTGGAAAATAATCGAAAATTTGAAAAAACAAAGGGGACCTTTATGGCCGTATTGAACTGGATATTCTCATTTGGGTGAATACAGGCAAATTTTATTTTATGCGGACAGGATGTTTAGATGTCCTACCTACTAAGAAGTGGTAAGATTTGGGATTGTGCCAAAATGCTTGTAGGTGGTGTAAACTGAAAACAATATTTGTGACATCCCTAAATATACTCAGAAATTGGTCTCAGATCCAGCTGAATAGATTTATAGGTGCCCAACACCAAAGACAATCTTCTACCACTACATTAGACACGCCACCTAAGGTTGTGACTTGGGTTGGGGTCAACCTGAACCCCATTGACCCAACCTGAGTTCCATTCAGGTTGGGTTGGGTTGTCAAGTTCCTCGGGCAGGTTCAGGTTGGAAAATGCTGACCCAATTTGAATTGGGGTTGAGCAAATTCGGGTTGAGTTAGGTCCGGTTGGGAATAATCATGTGTATTTGGGTCAGGTGGATAAAGTATAGACTTCAGGTTGGGTTCAGGTTGGGCACCTTGGGTTGGAATTCCGGTCAGGTTGGCTTGTGGGTTTAGGTCCTCATGAACTCAGGTTGACCCAATCCAGCCTCCCTGAATTGCACCCCCAATGCCACCAATTTTCATGCCACCAATGTCCAGACGACCAGACCCCAGACCCCATATTGAGAATATGCGGGTTCTTATCAATTTAAATCTTCTAAACACTTGCAAATTAACAGTTTGAAAGAGCTTGAGCTTTATCGATATTTATGAGCTTCCTCCATCCTTCACGATAGTCCTAAGCAATGTTTTCCGTATCGTTATCGACAGATGCATCGCACTTCTAGGATTTGGAAACAGATCAGTTATCGCATGGGAAATATCGGATGTATCAAGTAATGTTTAGCTGTTTTTGGGATACATTGGGAAACATTGGTCGAATTTTTCGATGAAACTTAAGGAGATGTTAAAAACGACATCATTGCACACTTAGAAATAGAAAAATCACAAAAAAGAAATGTACATAATAAGTTTCCTTTTACAGGGTCCTAAACTACGCGCTATCTAATAGAAGTGATGTGACTATATTCAAAATTAATTCATATAATTTATAAATCATAGAAGATATGTATGAAGGCACAATCAATTAATTTTTAAAAAAAAAATTTGCACATATGGCATGCAAGTAATTGAAATTAAGTTGTCTAAATTATGTCTCATAATCCAAAAAGTAGGTTTATTTCCTCGTCCAAATGAGATTGGTGGACATTTATTGGACAATTAAAATGAAAAATATCCAATGGTCCTGTTTCAACAAGCAAATGTCCATGAATTGAATGTCAGGATCGTTTAAACAATCTGATTTCGGGACCATGACCTAGCCACAATAGGTTCCACAACTAATTTGAGTGTTGTCATATGTGATCGCACAAGCGTTTATGCCATCACATATGCCATTTTGGACTAGTGGACCGCATTTGTCATGGTGGCATATGCGGTTATTGTGCTATTGAGGCTTATGCAGTCGCACAGAGAAGTATACACTTGTGCGGTTATACCATCGCGTACACAATATGTGATGGCATAACCTCCCAATGATTAGATTTCTGAACATTGGGACTTTTTTTCCTTGATTTTCTTTCATATTTTGCCTATAAATGGTCACTTCCACCCCTCTATTATTCTCTTACTCTCTCTTGCTCACACTAATACTCTCATCTCTCAATCTCTATAGTCTCTCAACTCTCTTACTCTCATTCTTCCTTAAAATGACATCAATAATATTTATATGTTGTTTTATCACATGTATATATGCATTCATTTAAGTGGTTGTCTGTTGACTTGATAGAGTCTAATAGTCTAATAAAACTATGATAGAGTCTAATAGTCTAATAAAACTATAAAAACAATTCCCTTCACTTAAAGTATTTTTACAGTGTTCCCCCCCCCCTTTTTTCCAATTTTTTTTGGGGGGCTATGCATCGCATAAGCACACAGCCTCCTTGGGTGGCATGGGATCGCTTATGCCATTTGACAACATTGGAGTTAACATATGCCACATGTACAATTTCATAGTGCATGGTGCATGCACATCATCGTCATGCGTGTTGGTATAGTCCAAGTTGGGGAAAGTGAGAAAGGGGTTGTTGCTCAAGTGGGCCCCGCCATGATGTTTATGTGAAATCCACCCCGACCACTAGGTGCACCACCTCATGTTAGGCTCATGACGGTAAAATCAGCCTGATCCATGTTTCAGGTGGACCACACAATTAAAAAATAGTGCACAAGGCAACACTCACCCTCTAAACTCTTTCCCGTGGTGTGGCCCACCTGAATTGTGTTTGGGCCTGATTTTTAGGCCCCATGCGTAAATTTTGTTGTCGCATCTAATTGTTGGAGTGGATTTCATATAAACATCACGGTGGGCTTGTAAAAATAAGGGTAGACATCTCTCTCCAAATTGCTTCGTTTGGCGTGGCTCACCTGAATCACAGGCGAGCCTGATTTTTTGGCCCTAGGCCTAATGTGAGATTGCACATCTAATGGTCGGAGTGGATCTATACGCAAATTCTAATTCGAAAGTATGGGGTAGAGGGCTTGGGGTGGTGGCCATTAGATGTGCAATCTCAACAATGGTGTCTAGAGAAAGGTGGCCTTGAAATCCATTGTGTTGTAGTGAAATTGATATTGGGAATTCACCACACCACGCTAAGAGGATGAAAAGTTCCATAACTGGCCTGTTTTGGCCCACTCAACATTTATGCGCGGAGGGAGGGAGGGAGGGAGGGGTTATTTGATTGGAATTCATGTGTTTGGCAAATGTTCTTTGCCAAAGAACTTGGTTCTCTGACTTTTTTTGTTGTTTTTTTTCGAATGGTTTTTCTCAATGAATTTGTGGTTATAAAAGCCTATAAATCTTTGGGTGTCTTGGATTTCGTCTCACGAAATTGCATTTTGGTTTTAATTAGGCACATCGATAATTTGGATGCTGCTGCAGTGGAATGCTCATGGACCTCAACCATCCTCAAAACAGGACTGAAACCTTCGGCTTTTTTCTTTTTCTTTTTTCCTAATGCTGATGCTAATCCCCACATTGACGTTTTGGGCCCGTTTGGATACCCAAACACTCCCTTTATGTAACTCTATCTTACCTTTCTACTCCATGTTTAGTTGATTTTCTCCCAAGCTCTTATTATCATGTTTGTAGACCTTTGATTTACAGATGTATGCAGTCAGCCTATCCATCAGATGTGTCACCTCATATTACACCCAGGTAGGGGTGTACATCGAGTCGAACTGAGTCAAGCTGGCCTCAGCTTGACTTGGCTCGGCCACTAGCTGACCTCAACTCGAGCTCGGCTTGGCTCGATCCTCAAGCCTGACTAGACAGCTTGGCTCAGTTTGGTCAGCAGCTTGGGCCAGTTTGAGCCAAGATTGAGCCGAGTTTCCCTGTGCAGCATTTTCACAAACACGTGGACTGCATCTTCAAAATCTCACTGTATGTAAAGCAGAAGCAATGGTTTTACGGGTATTTTATTAAACGCCTTATAAGCAACATAAAAATCAAGAAAAAAAGGGTATTTGTTTCATGTACATACCTTCCTTGCCACCAACTACACTTCGTTGAGTCATTTCATCAAACACTTGGTAAGCAATATCAATAGCAAAGTAACTCAGTCACTGAATTGGTTCGATCCGAGTTCGATTTAAGCTGGATTCGATCTGAGTAGAGTTGAGCTGGGGCCAGCTCGAACTCAGCTTCGATCCTAGTCGAATCGAGCGAGCTAACCGAGCTAGCTCGGTTCATGTACACATCTACACCCAGGTGCCAAAAATCAGCCCGATCCAACACTCATGTGGGCCATGACACAGGGAACAGTGTTAAAGAGGATACTCGCCTTTGATTTGCACAGGGACCCCACCTAAATTGCGAAACAGGCTGGCTTTTGACTTGATCCTTCATCCAAGGTTGGAACATCCTAAATTCCATGTACACAAGTGTGGCCCACCTGATTCATGGATCAGCCTCATCTTCGGATATTTTAGGGTAACATGTGCTGATGCATCTGACGGACGAGTTGGATTTCATTCACGTATCATGTGGGCCTCATATCTCTTTGGTATTAGGAGCTATGCATTTAAAGATGGTAGAATGTGGATCAACCATCTCTACCATCTTCAGCGAACATGCTGACACAGGGAAGGACGTGAGGTCGAGCACCATCTTTCTCAAGATGATAAATATTTCGAATCCACGGAACTAATTTGGACTCCTCACAGAGACTCCTCGAATCCACGAGGAAAGAAAATAGAAAATAGAAAGAATTTCTAATAAATTTGAAATTGATTAATGAATGAATAAAAACATGTTCACAACCCTTTAAATAAGGGTTCCAAGCAATAGGAAAGAAATCAGAATCAAACAACAACTAAAACTCTTAGAATCCACGACTTATTATAAGTAGTAAACTTATTATTTATAGACGGTTGTGATGTCTACTACTAGTGTGCAAGGTTTTCGGCCAAAAATAGTAAGTGTCCTATTTGGCTTCACCAAACCGTTCTCCTAATTATCCTAAGCACTTTTCATGTTGGACACAATTCCTAAAGCCCAACGAATAAAGAGCTATAATCAAACTAAAATTTACTATTTATAATAAAAACGAAAATAAAACGGGAAAATGACCGTCGATCAGGGAGTTTTTCACAAATCCGGGCTGCGCAACCTGGCTTAGCAGAGTTGGTTGGCTAAAGTAGCTTGTTCTATCCCAAAATCATATATTTTACGTCAAATAACTCATTCTGAATTGCGAGATACGCCCGATCTAAGGTCTGATGGTCCGGATCATTTCTGTCGTCGGCCGTGCCTTTTCTGATCCATCCTGGTCATGAAATTGTCTGTGACCCGCTCTACATCACATGCCCTCTTGGATGGGGCAGTAATAGCCCAAGAATTATGGACGACGTTAGATCCTGACCATTCAATCTTTAGATTCGCAACAAAATTGCCAAGAACAGTGTTCCATCATGTGTTAAATGCCCTAGATGTGCCACATGTGCGGCCATTCATGTTCAAGCTCATTTTGTATCCAAAATATAGATTTACATCCAAACAGACCCTTAATTTGGATAAGATCATCCAATTGGTGTGATCTTAGGCTATGGCTTCTCCACCTGCGAGACGAACGGTCTGGATCATGCTCATTGCATGCGGGGGACTTTATTCTGGCATTTAAACCATTTGGAAATTGACATCTGGTGGATTGTTACAACGAAAAATAGTCAACGGTCCAAAATTCAGCAAATAAATGCCCATTAATCTGCAGTCAGGACCATCCAGGCAATCTGATTTTTGGGTTACAACTTATATCTGTAGTAGTTGATTTAGACGGTTCAGATGAGTTGTATGGATGTCATGTTTTAATTCTTGATCAGTAAAGTATCAAATAACCATTCATGTTACCAGTGATTCACAAAACACCTTTTACTCTTTCATCCCTACGAACAACTCACTTGATGAAAATGTGACCGATCTAGACCGTCCATTCCATAACCAACATCATTTTTGAACTTGAGGGAGTGTTTGACGCAGGGAATTAGATGGTTTAAATTGGATGGAATTGCTTTTTTTGCAATAAATGCACTTGTGGGTGGATTGTCTCTTAATGCCATAGGAGTTAGCTATTCACTTTAACGTTTGGATCATGCAGATGTGGAGCGTGGTTTGAATTCATGCAGTGATTGATTGTACGTGGAAAACAACTATCAATCTCAAAAATCATACTTGAAAACTATAATGAGAAATAAGTTGGGGCACACCTTGATGTTTGTGAGTAATCCATCCTGTCCATTCATTTTGTTAGATCATTGGAGGAGATGCTACCAAAAGTCAAGCAAATCCAAATCTCAAGTGGACCATATGAGACGAAAGATTGAGGAAAGAATTTCCTATCGTTGAAACCTTCTCAAGCTCCACCTTAATGTTTATATGTCATTCCAATCGTTTATAAGTTCATTCCTGTCGAGATGAACTACAACACTGAAAACTTCATCGTTATACGAAACTTTTGTGGCCATATGAATGTTATAATGGTGGTCATTCAATCCCAACTGTTTTCTCTCGTGTGGCCTACTCGAGTTTTAAATCTACCTTATTTTTTTTGGTGGCGTACCTTAAAATGATCTTACAAAATAGATGAATAGAATGGATTCCTCACGAATATCAAGATAAGCCCCACATCCCTTTCCCCACGTAAGAACATCCCAGCCAAGTTTTCTGGAGGATTTCGAAAATCCTAGTTAAACCCAGGAAAGCCCTCCTTGATCCTCTCTACTCCTGCAGGGTATCCAATTTTGGAAACTATAATGAGCCAAACAGGAGGATTTTTCAAACCAATGGATTTTTGATAATATATCCACACCGTCCATCCGTTTTTCCAGATCATTTAAGGACATGCGCCCATAAATGAAGCAAATCTAATTCTTAGGTGGGCCATACCATTGGAAATAGTATTGATTGACGATTAACGGGCCACAATGGTTTTAGATCAAGCTGATATTTGTTTCTGCCCTTCATCCATATTTACGTGACCTTATCAACGGGTTGGATGGTAAATAAACATTACCGAAACATTACAGTGGTCCTAGAATTTTTTTAATGGTATGGCATTCATTCATCACTTGTTTCCTATGGCAGTCCACCTGATAATTGGATTTCTTCAGTTTTGGGCTCATGCCCTACAAAGACGTGGAAAAGCGGATGAACGGTGTGGATTTAGAATAAATACATTAAGATGGGCCCCACTGTAAAGCTGCACCGTCTTGGGTGAGGACTGGGCAGCATCTAATCTGCTCGCGCAGTCCGTGGGGTGCCCTAGCCTGATCATCTGGTGGGCCACAGAAAAATTCGGCCGATCTTTCTTAGCCGTCCATTTGGATTGTACCGGTTGGCCGGTGGATGGGGCTTGATTCTTAAGTGGACCATCTGCATTGCGGGCCCTTCACGTGGATGCCTCCGATCACGCACGTGTGCAACGTCAGCACGCTTATGTGGTGGAGAATTAGAAATTCTGCGACTATGCCACGCAGCTTCTGCGACGGACTCATCGTGCAGCTGCGTTCTTGGAGATTTTCTCCAATGCATCTCGACGGATTGTAATACGATACGTCGGGAATTTAACCCTCTGAATTCGGTGCCGGGCTTTGGTAGATCCCCGGATCCATCATCGTGAGTGGATCCCAGACCTTGGGGGCCACATTTATGTATATTACTTACATCCACACCGTCCATCCTTTTTTACAGATCATTTTATGTAATGATCTAAAAAATGAAGTAGAGTAAAATCTCAGGTCGACCACACCACATGAAACAGTGGTGATTGACTATTAAAAAGTTCCTGTGGGCCACAAAAGTATTGGATCAAGATGATATTTATGTGGTCCTTTTATTCAGGTCTCTTTTGACCTTATCAACAGGTTGGATGGAAAATAAAAATTTCGGTGGCCCCAGAGAAGTTTTTAATAGTGGGTATTCAATCACTCTGTTTATGGTGTGGTCTACTTAAGATTTGGATTTGGTTCATTTTTAATATCATGATCTAAAATGAGCTTTCAAAATTGATGGACAACGTGGATGTAAAGAACATACATCAAGGTGGGCCCAATAGTCAGGGATCCACATGAATCTGAGTCGTCCTCCTCTTAAGATACAAACCGTTTACACGAGGACACCCATATCCATAGCTCAACTGGCAGACTGAGTGGAGATACCTCGTTTCAACACTGTTTCAACACTTAAGGTCTTGGTATCGATCCCTAGTGGGGGTGGCTGACATGGAGAAAGATCACACAGTCTCCCTTAATTGATTGAAACCTTGAATCCACAAGGTAGTTCCTAGAATCCACAACAACAAGAAGAAAATTCGGAATTTTATTAATCAATAATTGTCTAATGTGTATGTGTCTCAATTACACCATTAATAAATAAAAAAATAAACTAAAATTCATAATTATCAAAAATAGCAAATCTCTTACTCTAATAAAAGTCCTAATTCTAGTAAGACTCTTCTAAAGCCTAATTTTTAAGAATAAAACTTTCAAATAATTTTTTTCCTAGAAGAGTCTTAGCATGATTACAAGTTATTTCTAAAAAAAGAAAAAAATCTAAAACTTTAATTTTTTTTAACAAAAATAGGAATTACTAAAAATAGCAATTTCCCCCTAAAATTTTGTTTTTGAGCTGAAAGCACGCATTTTTGGCGAAATGGATAGACACAACCCATGTTGTGGGTCGGTTCACCCTGTATGATCTGTTACAGTAAAGATTGATAGGTTGTGCGCCCTGTAACGATACTAGGATCAAAAGTTATGGCCAATTAACGGTTCACCTTTTTTTGGTCAAACCATGCTAGGAATGTATCTGTGCCACGTCCTACATCCGGGGGTGGGGCACATGGCCTGAAGCGGAAGCACGATACACAGTCCAAGGGTTGCATCTCACTTCTTGTTGATCAAGGTGCCTTCAATCTGGTGAAATTCATGGTCTTCGATCGATCAATGGCCTGGTCAATTGATCAAGAAAATCCTGAATAAATCAGATTAGTCTCTGGACAGTTTTGGACATGTTCGTTCGATCGAACATCAGGGCTCAATCAATCGAGATAATTCAAAAAAAAAACCAAGTTAGGTCTCTGGACACTTTTGTGCATGTTTGATCGGATTGATCATGTGGCGTCAATCAATCAAAGATCCATCGATCGAAGGATCAATCGACAGTGTACGCAACTTCTGAGTAGGTGTACGCTTTTGTTTCTAATTTTGGATTTGGGTTATATAAACATTGTTATACGCGGGATTAGAGTAAAGGAAAACATTGTGCCAGAGAGAACTAAGGTTTTGAGAGGTTCTGAGAAGGGGAATTCATCTTGAAAGACGAGGGTTTCGAATCTATAAGTTGTCCATCTCTTGTAATTCTGATTTCATAGTGGATTTGTTTGTCGCTTAGTGCTATGGTTTTTTCGGCAAGGGTTTTTCCACGTAAAATCATTTTTTAAAAAATTTTAATTTACACACGCACCCACGCACGCCATAGTGGGATTTCACCACCTATGGGTTTCGAACCCAAGACCTCGTGTTGATACTCCTCAGTGTATACCACTCGGTTGTGTTTCTCTGTGATTGCTCGATTTTTGTTTCTCTATTCCCATGTTTGATTCGTTCTAAGGTTGATTTTGCACCTAACGTGTGGTGGCTACACACGACAGTTCCAATGCAAATATCAAGAAACATCATGATATTTTTGCACCAAATAAGACTGACTAATCATGAAATTCATGAAATTTGTTGCAACCAAGCACAACCTTAGATTTTAGACAATTCAGTTGAAAGTAAGCTCATTTTATCGACATGAGTGAAGCATGGAATTCTTACAAGATGGCTTGATATTGTCTTATTAGTTCTTCAATGGTTGTTGGTCTATGTCCTTGCATAGTCTTTTCCATACCATGTTATAGCTCTTTGATGAAACGAACACCATAATATATCTACTAAATTTATAGTTTACAGACTGACTAGAATTTCAAGCCAAGGGGATTGGTGGTTATGGACTGATGGCATTATGGAATCTCCTATTGCAAATGGTTTTTCTGATGGTGATTGTATTGTTTCTTTTCCTAGATGTGTACCTCTTGCTTCTCATTAGAAACACCAGACGTGTTCACAGATATCCCATCTCGAAGAAATCCCATACTGAAACCACAATTATCAAACCGTGCTGATGAAGTTCATGTCATAATTCAAAATAGAACTGATGTCCTACAACTGGAGGCAGGCTGCAACTCTTTTCCTCATGCCTTCTGAAATTTCCACTTTTTCCTTTAACATATCAGATATTTTCAGGGGTAAAATGCTTGTAAAATGGGCGTGTAACAGTTGTAGGTGATCGGTTCTAATTCAAATAAAGTGTGGGCGAGCAAAATGGAAGAAAAGCTTGTTGGAAGGGCCAATTTCTTGTTTTAAGACACCAGTGTGATTAGTCACACCTTGTTAGAGAACATATCGTGCGTGGGGATCTCGGTGTTATCTTCATGTGCACCAAAGAACAACTGGCTGACATCTTCACAAAAGAACTTCCTAGTCAGAGTTTCACTCTATTACATGACAAGCTGATTCGAGACTGACCCGTATCATTTTGAGGGGTAGTATTAAGGGATAAGTGTTGTAGATTGAGACACTCAATCGGTTGTAACAACCTTGTAAAAGGGGATAAGGCTAAGCTCATTTTTAAAATTCCTGTAAAGTCTTTTACGCGCGCACACACACATGAAACTAGAGAAAACCCATTTATTTATCTCTCCCTCTCTATCTCTATATTATGGAATATATTCACTATACACATTTGATGTTGTCATCGCATGAAATGTGGACACTATATGCCGTGCTCTTATAACTAGTTTATAGATTTGTACTATACATCTATATCACATATGTGCATGCGGTGAATTGTCTGACTAGGGAAATTGTTTTATGCTGCAGGATATACCACATAAACCCTACCAAGTCAACTGTTTAAATCGAGCAAAGTGGAGTGCACATGAAGGATAGGGATGTAGGGTTTGCATGCATAACTCTTCTAGTTTGTACATGTGCAGATTGCCACTATCTAACAATGATGTCATTCCATGCCCTTTGGGTCCACCTCAGTACCATTGTTTATAAATCGACACTTGTTATATCAACAAAGTTCCACACTTTCTGTACTCATTGAAATTTTTTGCTTGAAATTCTCCGGTCCTAGATATGCATTTCCATAGAATTACGGCAGCCTTCCTGATACATTACAATACAAAATCCATGCAGGTCCCAGGAAAGTCCGCACAAGAATGCTTCGACCGAGTGCATGCCAACCTTTTAACTCCTCAACTTCAACCTCATTCTAGGACAAACAGATCGAATTCATCTCCCCTGCACCATTGCACACTATCCAGTAGCAAACTGCTTGAGAATATAAATCGAGATGTTAAAAGGCCAAGGAAAAGCAAACAGAAAAGTCTGCTTGGACAAAAAACAGTGAGAAACATGCTGAGGAAGCATCATATAATGGACCAAGGCTATGAAGCAGATCTATTTTCAGTCCCGGAAACTACCACAAATATATCCACTCGAGATCTTTTACAGGCCAAAATGCCCTCGACATCAGATTGTGTATTGAAGCCTCTCGGGTTTCTCCAAAAACGCCAGGAGCGGTCGTCATCGGCTCATAAAAAGAACATCTCTAAGTTCTCAACCGCAAGTCGGGCAAATCTTGTGAGTCCCCCGGTTCTGAAGCGGGTAAAGAACATGGCCTTGCATGACAAGTACATTGACCAGCTTCATAGTAGAGAGGCAAGGCAAAAGAGGACAGCATCTGCTCCGATTGCAGATAACAAAAAAGGGAGCAGAACGGATGTGAAAGCTGCAAAGACTGCTCTTGTTTCTGATGCAGTAGATGTTATCAGGCAATTTCAAGGCATGCAAAGTATTGATATAGGTGACTATCAATATTTTGAAGATGATGACGATGGTGGAGATGATGACTATGAAGATGGTCCTTGAGTATGTCGACTTGGTACTTTGTATCGTATCTGAAGTCTCGTGAGGTTGGATGCATTTTTGTAGTGACTAGAAAAGAAGCTTCTGTTGTGGTAGGTTTCTCCATTAACCCCTTTCCTAGCAATGTCATGTTAGATTCATAATTTGTTGAATTTCTCCAATCCTAGTACTCTTCTCTGTATGTGTTATCACTTTGTTGATTGATTTTCAATTTGTTCCATATTCATTGGGGTCTCTTATTTCATCTATGAGAACCACACACATCTATGGCTATCCAGACAATCCAAATTGTAGGTCATGTTGTGGGTGGAGCTTAGCTTGAAAATCAGACTGATTGCACAATCCTAACCATCCAATTGGTGGCTGTCAAATGGATAGTTAAGAGCAAAATAGTGAGTGGTACAATATAATAGAAAAATTCGGATGGTTTTTTTTTAATGAACAGGCAAATTCAGATAGTTTTCATCATCTTCTCAGTGTAGTAGTTGTGTAATGCTCCATCCACAATTGGTCCCGTGATTTAGTTGGTCTGGATCAACTCATCCACATGGTAGCCCACCAGATCGACAATCCTAATCACCACACACGATGTGCACCTTCAAGATGGAAGTGAATAGGACTTCTATTCAACATATAATTCATACTAGGATTCCTCTATTTGATAAACATCTCCAATCAAAATAAACATATTACATAAATCAATCAGCGAGCTTGGTCTAGTGATTATCAACCCTTTTATTTAGAATCGTTACTACAACCTTTAAAGGCCTCAAGAATTGTAATCTCTCACATGCCACTCTCCTTAAGCTTACTGAAACTGATTGAAATTCATAAGCCTTGTAGCAACCAGACATTTTTGTTTCTTCACTTTTACATGCATCTCCCTCCATAACCTGCATTCTTGAGTAGTGCTTGCTTTATCTCTTCAGAACTCCATCTCGCTTTCTGCTCCATTTCCTACCAACTAGTTAAAAAAATAATAAATAAATAAAGGAAGAAGAAGAAGTCGAAAACTCAACCAAAAAAATAAAAATAACACTACAAGACAGTGGAACTTTTTCGGCGGTAATAACCGCCGGTAAAATCCCTTGCCGGCGCTATCTATTTCAGACAGAATCGCTGACAAAACTGCAAGAAGCGCTGCTAAAAGTCTGTCCTAGAGCCGGGAAAAGTAGACTCCGTGGACAGTTTTAAGCACGGAAAAGCGTTGACAAAGCTCTATACGAGCGCCGGTAAATCTTTGAACAGATTTGCGCAGCCCAGAAATTTTTTCTATTACATATAATTCAATTGAAACCTGTATTTTTAAAATATTTGAAACATAAAAAATGTTGCAATACAATTTAAACAAAATCTATATTACTTCACAATAAAAAATATATATAATATTTATTACAATAAATTGAAAATGGTCTTAAATAAATTTATTTTTTTTTTTAAAAGAAAAAATCCTCTATATGGTACTCCCAGCGCGAGTGGCGTCAAAAGGGTGAAGTGCTAGTTTGTAGGCCTAAATTTAGGCACAATTGATTAAAATCCTGCACACAACGAAAAAAAAATCAAAAAATAGCATTCAAGAAGTCCAGAACATGGCTGTCATCACCCATGTTTTGAAGTTCATTATTATCTTTTTCTTGATCAAGGGAAAAGACTTCTAAACATTTTTCTCTGATCAAGAGCCATAATTTACATAATTCATTATGCATAAAAGATATAACAGGATATAATTTCCCAATAAAAGCATAGAAATCCCCAATAAAAATATATGAGTACGTATATAATAATAGTGGGACAGTTCACTTGATCATACCAATTAGAGCAACTATCGGTGCAAAAATCATGCCTGAGATGGCATGGTCCAACGTATCTACAAGGAAATCTGCATGTACAGAAATAAAAGTCATACTCAAATAGCATTTTGACTTGACAAAGATAACTCCAGCTTCCCCATGAATGTGCCATGTCAATCAGATAAATCTGAGGGCTGCGGCGGATGTTCCAAGTGGAGAGAGGAGAGAGAGAGAGAGAGAGTACTGGCATCGTCTTTGGTGAAACACATGGGCGGTTTTATTCTGAAAACATTTCCATGCAGGCCTCCTTTGCCAACTAATACTCCCAGATCTTAAACCCAGAAATAATGTATTAGTGGATGACATAAGAGAGAAAACAAGCTCATATGAGAAAAGTGTGAGTTGGTGTTTTTACCTTTCAGTTTCTCAAATAAAACTGCAGTTTCAGCCTTAGCAGGTGTCTTCTCTTTCCTATCTGTCACAAGTTCTATCCCCACCATTAATTCCCTGCCTCTCACATCTCCTGTGACTGAGGAAAAAGGGATTAAAGAGAGAGAGAGAGAGAGAGAGAGAGAGAGAGAGAGAGAGAATCAATGATATGTGGGAAGCGATCAAGATATCCATTCTGCAAATGGTAATGCTGTATTAGTTCCCACTTCCCACCAACAGTGGAGGTATCTCTTCTTCTTCTTCTTTTTTGAAAGGTAACGATTTTATTCAGAGGCCACCAAGGGCAGAAAAGAATACAAAAGCCCAAAAACAAAAACACAAAAGCAAGATATCTTGATGGGTGAAAGAGATATCTTGATGCACTCAAAAATGAATTAGCTCTAAGCTTTTTATGGGGGAAAGAGATCCTTGGTAGATTGACATATTTTTGACGCCAACCTTAGAATATGTGACAGATTAACTAGAGATGCCAAGTTTGAGAAATGGTTACTTTCATGTTTTTGCTGAAGACCTCTCAGTCTATCGATTAAGTGGGAGCCGACATCAGCACAATGCATCTGACGCTTCTCCTTGTCAAGGACCTTAAGCACTGCAAGGCCACCGGAAGAGCATACAGGGTTCCCGCCAAAAGTGTTAAACTGAATTTTTTGGGCCATCACTTGTGCTATCTCTGGCATTGTTACAACTGCTCCTAATAATGTCTTGCGCTCCCCTTGTTCATAGAAATCTTGGAACCTAAGACATGGAAGGAAATCAATGAATCAAGGTTTATTTACATTTGCAGAGATTGAAATGACAAGATCGATGATGAAAATGATTCTATTTCTTCATAACTTTTATAGAGCAGGAAAGTGAACAATTACTTGTTTTCCCAACTTCGTATCAACAATTTCTGCGACCAGGTTTTCCACCTGAGACGAGCATTGAGAGGAGGATTTCAGTCCTTGACATTAAAGGTGTCAAAATACTTCTATAAAACGCTACAAAACAATTCAAGCAACCCAGACCTTTTTTCTCTAGGATTGCATCTGACCACTTTGTGCCTGCTACATGTGGGGCTGACATGGGTAAAATGACTGTAATTACAGTTGGGGACTTGTTATTCACTCCAAACAGAGAGTGGCCAATTCAAACTCTGAGCAATTAACTTCCAATATAATCATGATCTAAGTCAATCACATCCACAACAACCTAGAAAAAAGACAAAATGATGTCCAATAAAATTATAACCACCGTTATCCACATCACCATGGTTGCATGTGGATACACTAGTGAATTGGATTGCAATAACTAGAGCAATAGAGAGAGAGAGAGAGAGAGGAATGACCAACAAAATTATTTTTATTTTTAAAACAAGAATGCCAAACCTTCTATACTTACCTTAAACTTGATTCTTCAGAACTAGGCAGCAGATTAGGGGTGAGCTAACCTAAGCACAGCCAAACACAAAGGCCATGATCAATATCTTCAAGGAAGAAAGAAAAGATCAACAAAAAGAGAGAACCTGTGATAAAAACGCCCCTGATTTCCATCTACAGTGGCGGTTTGTTGTGGCCGCCTGTGATAAAAATGCCCCTAATACAGGTATTTTTTGTAGTGTGCATGCATGTAAAGGCCACAAGTCATACCTTAGGACAGCAAACAAGATGCGCTTCCAGAATTACAAGAGGTAAAAGTATTTGACTCAGACCTCATATGGTTCCCCGTCTTTAAACTGCACTTTGACAGCTGCATATTTCTTTTTCTTGAGAAGCAACATACTCTTGTATAATCCATCAAGATCAATCTCTAAACATCGATATTTCTTGTTGACCTAAACAGGAAAAGTGGAAGTTTACAATGCGGTAAAATAGGACCTCAAAAATATTGAATCATCATAATCACTGTAGCCTTGTCCCAGATAGTTGGGGTTGGCTACCCCAAAAATATTGAATGCACATAAAAATAGAGAGAGTTTACAGTGCATTTTTTATAATACGATCCTTCACTTTTGATAATTACAGCATGTCTACATGGTGCAGGATCAATAGGTGTAAATGTCATCTCCAATAAGAATACTGTAACCACAGTGCTACAAAACTTTCAACCATTGTCTTCTTAGCTGCTGATTAGCAACATACATTTTGCTCAGAACTAACTTTTAGTTGAAACATGAGCCTTACCTCTTGAATGACCTTTCCTGCAATTGCTTTGGGGTAGGACCCCCGGTTTTCAGGGGATCCCGAATGTGTGCAGCCTGATGTATAGCTTTTCTTCCCAAATATGAAAGCTCTGATTTTGAAAAGAAAAAAAAAAAAAAATCGCTTTGGCTTTGGCGATATCATCAAGTCCACTATAAATCATAATTGAGTCTATATCACCATAGATCACTTGCCGTATGCAATAACATATGTATCTTTAACCAAATAAATAATATGTTTAATTAAGTTTCTATAATATTACATAACTCATCTTGCCACCATCTTTTATAAGGTCTATCAAGGTAAAGAGACAGAAAACAACAATTAGACTCTGCATGTGAGCTCAAGAGGAGAGGTTCGTATGGGCTATATGAAGTGGAAAGAAATGGGTGCAATCTATAATCTTCAATTAGTTACCATTAGAAAGGGGAAAATGTCAGAGAGAGAGAGAGAAGGAAAGAAAAAGAGCAAAGTGGTGTGGAGGATGCTAGTGTTTTTTATTATGGTCAAGAATAAATTAAGCTTGTCTCAGGAAATAAGAGCAGCAGATATGCATCACATATGGTTCTTATTGAATTTTAAGGGGCAGCAAGGATATTTGGGCAGAAAGATGAAACTATCTACCCAAAGTGGTTATCATTTTTCTGGCCAAAATTGCCACAAATTAAATCATAGCATACTTTCTGATTGATTCCCACCCAAACACTTTGTTTGGCTGAAACCAAACCAAAAGAGACTACTGCTAGGATGATGATATGGACACTAATGCTTGAATGGAGATACAAATCTCCATTCCTTGAAATTTAGGATATGGATATTGCTATCCAAAACATGCTATTTATATTCTATTTGTTTTTAGTTGATTAGATAATGTATTGTTTTTTAGTCTTCAATCGAGAATTTCAAAGACATTCTGGTTCTTGAAGAATTGCAGGATTGGATTGAAGAAATGGCAAGATTTGTGAAATCAATTGACAGAAACCATCTATTGACAGTGGGTCTTGAAGGGTTTTATGGTCCCACAAGCCCAGGGAAATTGACAACAAAACCGGGAGAATGGGCGAGTGTCGTTGGATGTGTTTCATCCGCAACTCCAATATATGAACCATTGATTTCGCGTCGGTTCATGTCTATCCCGATTATTGGTAAATGTCAGATTGCAACATACTTCTCTTATTTGCATTTCACTTTCTACAAAATCATGTTTAATGAAGTATATACCATATACACATACAGCATTGTCAATGATACACATTTTCACACCACTGTACATGTATAATACATGCCTGTCAATCTAGACCATCCAATATGGGTTCCATGGTGGATGGACTTGGCCCAAAAATCAAAGTTATCCGATGATCCTAATTGTTTGATTTTTCCTGGTGAACCAGGACTGTTGAACATTTCTCTTTTCAAACTGTCCATTTGATGGCCACTGAACTAAAATTAGCATCTGATGATCCTAACCATTTCATTTTTCCCAGAAAAGAATTATCCATATCTGTTTCCTCCTTTCCTTTCATAACAATCCAAAACCAAATTCAAACAAAGAAAAAACCTCGTAATCAATGGTCTAGATCACCTAATCATGGGTCCAAACAAATGAATTAAAAGCAAGAAGATAATCTACAAACCCTTGGCTGGAATGTTCATCTACAAGAAGTGAATAAGTTTTATAGCCATGTGAATAAGTTTTAGATACATATGAATAGTTTTCTCTTGAAAATTGCATTCTACAGTTTTTTTTTTGGTTTTTTCATTAATGGATCACTTCCAAAATATCTTTTCAATTGGCCAACTCTACCCTTCGGCCATTCCCCTTGTTGGCTTGCAAATACATGGTTTTTTTAAAAAAAAAAAAAAAAAGCGAGAACAAACCACATTCAACAGAGGAAAGAACAAAGATTTGATGGCTAGCATCTTCCAATTTGGGAGATTTTGGAGAAATGGTCCATCTATGATGGGGCCATTAGATCAATGGCTTGGATAGACCAACCATAGGCCTCACATCAACAAACAAGTTACAAACAGGGAACTTGAACTTAAAAAACTTGCAGTTTATAGTTTCTTTTTTTCTATTTTCTTTTGGTAAACAAGGGTCAAGCCACTGATAAAATGGGCCCCACATGTATGAATGGCCCATGAACAAAATATCTCCTAGATGTAAAAATGCTAACCCTACAATATGTGTCCCAATAAATGGTTGATATTTAAAAAAAGAAAATGCAACAACGACTCACACTCAACTGAATAGAATCTTCCAATTTGGAGATTTTGGTGCATGGGCCATCAACACCTACGCCCATTGCATCAACGATTTAGATAATTGAACTATGAGTAGCAGACCATCTTAGACCAATTTTAAAAAACAGATCCAAAAATTCTGCTGATTGCAAAAAAAAAAAAAGATCCAAAAATTCCAATTTCATACAGATTAGGAGCTATCCATCAACCCATTTCTTATTTTACAAAGGACTTCATTGAATAATATTATTCTGAATCTTCAACACATCCAAATTGTGAGATTCCTCTGTAATCGAAACAAAATGCAGAACTAAGTTACAGTGGGATCACTCCACAGCATTGACTATCACAAGAATGCCATTCCAACATTTACAAAAAACACCAAAATAGCAAAAGTTCCAGAAACTAAAGCACTATACCTAGAGCGGCGAGAGCGCAGACAGGTAGCCATCAAAGGCGGACGTGGATGGCCAGACATCAGCGACAGCGAGATTGACACATTGAATTAGGGATTCAACATAGTAAATCCCTAATTACGGTTTCAACATAGTACATCCCTAATTAGGAATTCACCATTGTAAAATCCTAATTAGGGTTTCAACATTGAATATACTCGATCTCAAGAGAGAGATTGAGCACGAGATTAACAGAGAGAGAGACCTGAGAGAGGGAGACCGAGAGTGATTGTGCCACGTACGGAGGTTGCTTCACCGCTCGATTGAGAGAGAGCTTTTGTTTCTCCCAAGCAGAACAGAGCGAGAGAGAGAGAGAGAGGGCCGCGGTGGGTAGCTGCTGGAGTTGCAGAGAGAGAGAGAGAGAGAGAGAGAGAGAGAGAGAGAGAGAGAGAGAGAGAGAGAATCAGGGTCGTGGAGTTGCAGAGAGAGAGGGAGTCAGGGGTAGGAAGAAGGCGAGAGTCGCGCGGGGGCTGGGAACGAAATGACGGTAAGGTTTATACATATATATATATATATATATATATATATATATATATATATATATATATATATATATATAGAGAGAGAGAGAGAGAGAGAGAGCAAGATATCCGTCGGCGCAGTCTTACATAGCGCCGATGAAAGAAGAACCGGAAGTGTCGGTTTTGCCCCTTTTGTTGTAGTGTAAAAATAGTAGTTTAGTGTGCATTTGGTGCAACCACACCCACCCTCACGAAAATGAACAAATAAGAACTGGTTATATGATCATGGACAACACATATTATCCTCAGACTTGGTTTGTACTAGTGGGGGCTATGGTTCAATGGTCTAGACTATTGTTCTGAAGGGCCCCACAGTGGATTGAACATCCCTCAAAAATCTAAAAGATTGGAAGATCTAGCTCCTTTCAATTAGACATGGGAAATTTTTGCATTTATTTCTTTACCTTCTATTTGCGGGCTGCTGATCAAAGTTTTAAGATAGCTCCATTGAGGAGATTTTTGGGTCATGGTCCATCCACTGCCTAGACCATCATATCAATGGCCTTGAGCTCCCAAACACCCACAAGACCAACTTGTACAAAATGATTATTGAGGCTACTAAACAGATTATGCAATCAATGGTCGTATTATTCCTCTATAACATGCTACCTCAGAGCAAGAAGCTTGCATTTTTAAGATAGGTCCATTGAGGAGATTTTTGGGTCATGGTCCATCCACTACCTGGACCATAGCCTTGAGCTCCCAAACACCCACAAGACCCACTTGTACAAAATGATTATTGAGGCTACTAAGCGGATTATGCAATCAATGGTTGTATTATTCCTCTATAACATGCTACCTCAGAGCAAGAAGCTTGCATTCCAAAATCACTGAAACAACTCGCAACACGCTATTGAATGAGTCGGGCATGGTGTGTGGACATAAACTTAGAGTTGTGTAGGACATTTGCTCTTGCGTAGAGCATAAAGCATTGGGTGATTGTGTAAGACCCTTGCTCTTGTGTAGGACATAAACTTATAGTCCTTGTAAAGGGCTATAAAGGTTAGAAGTTAACCTGATTTAAAACCTCTGATAGTGAAATCTGGTACACTCATGGATTGAGTGCGTCCGTCAGGAGTGGAGTAGGTACATAGTCGAACCACTATATATGATCGTGTTTGGGATTATTATTTACGCAATTGTTTAATTATGCTTATGGTTTTGCATGTTTACATTATGCTAGCATGATTACATAAATGATTAGTGATTGATAGGTAGCACATCCCACACACTCATATACACTATCTTATATAGGCTAGTTACTTAAGTTGCATATCTAGTATAGCCTATTTGATTGGACCCTCTAATGACTTGGAAGCCTTAGAGTTGTATTGACTTAGTTTAATTGTAAAATAGTTTAAGTTAGGAATTTAGTGCTTTTAATAGGTATAATTTTTAATTGGCCCTAATCACCCCCCTCTAGGACTTAGCCTACATTCTATAGCTCTAACATATTCCACACTTATACACATTGCAGCCACCATTACCGCAATTTCATTCATTTCTTAATCAGTGGAGTATAATTGTTCTCCCTCATATGATCGCATATGGACTTCAACCAATGGAATATCATATCCCGGTCAGTTCTCAATCATGGTTTTAGTAAATTTTTTAGACAGGTTTTTTTTTTAACATAATCATCTGACAACCCTTCAACTATAAGCCATTGGTCAGAATACCCGGACCATCGCCTATTTATAGACGGAGGAGAGCCACTATGCGGACGCGAGAGAATTCTTTAAATTGCAAAACCGCATTGTCTCGGGAGATGGATCTCTGCGGTGCAGGAGATAAGTGACACGTGTAAGCTAATGCATGTAGGGACGAGCGACGAAGGGGGACGCCTGGCTTCTTCTGTGGGGGACTGTGGTTTCTGCTGAGGACACATTTGTCCTTATGTACAGTGCATATGGACAGTTGTTGCTATTGCAATAGACCGGGCCTGGGAGAGGCTTGGAGAGAGCGGTCATGAGGGGTAGAGATGTGGACTGATGGAGACATGTGGGGTCCACTTGAAATCTTTGCTAGGAATGCGTTGTGAGAGAGCCTGAGAAAACGACATCTGTCGACAACGACATGTCTGAAAGCGACCTTTGACACTGTTCATGAAAGTGACATCGAGAGTGACCCGTGCATGCAGAGAGTTCTCTCGTAACACTATGGAGTTTATTCGGAGCCGGACGAGCTATCTTCACTGTTTTGGAGAGAAGGAACCATCAGGATTTCCATGTTCCTTTCAACATAGGAAACGAAGTGCTCGAGGCAAAGATCACTATTGGCGGTGGTGATCGGGTTCAACCAGATGGAATTGGGAAAAGTGTTCATCGAAACATTGTTAAGCTCACACATCTGTAGCTTGAACAGGGCAAACGTGTCATCGTAATAGTGTCAATGTTGTGCCAGATTGTAATTACGGTATCTGCGGATAACCACACGATTGAGGCCAAAGGGCATGTAGAAGAACGATGAGGCAGTTTCATCTGCAGGCATGAGATGCCGGGGATTCTTTAACGTGATTTCAACGAATTCACCGTGATGATGGAGAATGGATTGCCAGACATGAATCGGTTGAAACAGTTGAAGAAACCTGTATAAGTTCTTGTTGGCCTTAGTCAGCTGGTTTGCACCGGAGAAGCTGTCATACTCGACACGGGAGATGTAGGCACGAAGAGAAGCCACAATGAAGATGAACATGACGGTCCAGCTCTGTACAAGATATTACAAAACGCAAAAGGCTTCATCCCCTTGGGCTTGCGAAGCTTTTTACGTGAACAAACATGTTGAACAAGTTCGCGATAAACTTCGCCTTGTCATCAACTATAAGCCATTAAACAGATATCTCCAAGATGACAAGTTTCCTTTGCCTTATCGTGCCTCTTTGTTCCAACACTTGGCAAATGCGAATTTGTTCTCCAAGTTTGACTTAAAGGCAGGATTCTGGCAACTGGGTGTCCACCCAGCCGACCAATTCAAAACTGCATTTACTGTCCCAATGCACATTTCCAATGGACAGTAATGCCATTTGGTTTGAAAACCGCTCCTTCCCTTTTCCAAAAGGCGATGGTCCGGGTATTCCGACCAATCCTACACCATTGTTTGGTGTACACTGATGATTTGCTGCTCTACTCTCCCGATGAGAAGAAACATAGTGATCTTCTCCAGCATTTTCATGCCCTGTGTGTTGAAAATGGCATCATGCTCTCAGAAAAGAAGATGCAGTTGGCCCAAACCAACATTGATTTCCTCGGCATGGAAATACGTGATGGCCGTTATGCTCCACAGCCTCATATTGCTGAACACCTCCTCCAGTTTCTGGATGTTCTAACGTCAACGAAGCAAATTCAACAATTTCTCAGCTTCGTCAATTATGTGTCTGACTTCATTCCACATGTCAGCACATATCGTTCAGCTCTCAGTGCTTTCCTACGAAAAGATGCTCCGCCATGGGATGATTCCCATACTGATGCAGTCCGTGCTCTCAAGAAGCTTATCCCTGATCTTCCAGGATTGCAGATCCCTAATTCCAATTCAACCCGCATTCTTCGACTGACGCCAGTGATACTCAATGGGGTGTTGTTCTTCTTCAGGAAATTAATGGCACCAGACATATTTGTGGTTGCCGAAGTGGTCAGTTCAAGCCTTCTGAACAACATTACCACTCCAGCTACAAAGAAATCTTGGTAGTCAAGAATGGCATTGCAACGTTCCAGTTCCATCTCATTGGACACCATTTCCAGGTTGAAATGGATATGTCAGCTTTCCCTCACATGCTTGAGTTCAAGTAGAAACAGCT
Source organism: Magnolia kwangsiensis (assembly GCA_037074715.1). Lineage (NCBI taxonomy): Eukaryota > Viridiplantae > Streptophyta > Magnoliopsida > Magnoliales > Magnoliaceae > Magnolia > Magnolia kwangsiensis. Next base: position 104,657,033 of record CM073580.1, on the reverse strand, counting down.
TCCTCAGCCACAGCTGTTACGCTGGCATAATTGGTTTTCTCAATGGAGCTTCAAGGTGAAGAACATCAAAGGCAAGGATAATATCCTCGCAGACTTCTTGTCCCGCCTCCCTATCAAAGAACATCCTCAGGCCTCTCCAGATCCTTCCATCCATGAGCTATCCATTCCCAATATGTTCCCGCTGGAAAGAATTCCTACACTGCCCATGGACCTCCAGGACAGGATCCATACCATGTACTTTGCTCATAGGCCTACCCATAATCTCAAGACTTTTCTTGAGATCCATTTGTTCAGAAATGCGCCCGTTCTACGCCATATCCCTCATCCACATTATCCATTTCTGACTCCCATCTCCTTCAAAGATCTCTTCTACGTCCCTGATGAAGCCTTTTGCTTTCTGTACTATATTGTACAGATCTAGACCGTCATATTCATCTTCAGTGTGGCTTCTCTTCATGCCTACATCGCCCGTGTCGAGTATGACAGTTTCTCCGGTGCAAACCAGCTGACTAAGGCCAACAAGAACTTATACAGGTTTCTTCAACTGTTTCAACCGATTCATGTCTGGCAATCCATTGTCCATCATCACGGTGAATTCGTTGAAATCACATTAAAGAATCCCCGGCATCTCATGCCTGTAGATGAAACCGCCTCATCATTCTTCTACATGGGAACCCACATGTCCCCATCTCTACCCCTCGTGGCCGCTCTCTCCAAGCCTCTCCCAGGCCCGGTCTCTTGCAATAGCAACAGCTGTCCATATGCACTATAAACAAGGACAAACGTGTCCTCAGCAGAAACCACAGTCCCCCACAGAAGAAGCCCATTGAGAAAACCAATTATGCCAGCGTAACAGTTGTGGCTGAGGAAGCTGTTTCTGCTTGAACTCAACCATGAGAGGGCAAGCTGACATATCCATTTCAACCTAGAAATGGTGTCCAATGAGATGGAACTGGAACCTTTCAATGCAATTCTTGACTGCTAAGATTTCTTTGTAGCTGGAGTGGTAATGTTGTTCGGAAGGACACGTCAAGGTGAAGAAGCCATTTGGTTTCTTTGATGGCTTGAGTTCAAGCAGAAGCAGCTTCCTCAGCCACAGCTGTTATGCTGGCATAATTGGTTTCTGCTAAGGACACGTCTGTTTATTGTTTCTGTTTTATATGATTTTCATTCTAGTTCCTCTCTTCTGTTAACATCTTCCCTTACTCCACCTACTTGTTTTCCATATTGCTGTAGGATTTTTCTATAGGAATTTATTTTAGAATTAGATTCAGAATTAGAGTGTCCTCATGTTTATGCATGATTGGAAATGTGAATACCAACAGTCGATCTTTATGAATTTATGTGGGGCCATAGATTTATGCAACCCGCATGTAGTTGCAAACCGACCATTGGTATGTTTTGGCGTGTCTGATGGGACCCTGACTTTAACTTATCGGTGTAATATTGTCAATTGGAATTGTGAATAGAAGGAGCAATCAAATTGTTGGGGTCGAGCCCTCCACACTGACTACACTTCCAACCGAGGACGTGTCGGTTCAAGTGGCCACCAAAGTATTAAATCTGAATATTAGCCCGATACTCGCTACCAGAAATCAAGAAGGGGTGTCTACCTCTTGGACCGTTTCTCCTGAAGAGATAATGGTCACACTCCGGGATGTACAGCCGAGTATCCAACATGTTTAGGAATATGGAAGAGCCTAAGTAGAGCAATTTCGTATTCAAACCAAAAACACTAATAGATACATGGCCAGCCAGACCGAGGCCATGCATCAATTAATGGCTATGATGGCCGAAAGACGGCCTACGACAATGTGGTATAATGCTTGAGTTCTATCGACAACGCGGTTCAGTCGCCACCCATGCCTCCTCCACTGAGGAACACCGTCAATTCCCGTCAGGAGATACGGAATCCTCTGCCCCTCGTTGAATTCAGACGACCAGAGTGGGAGACTAGGAATTTCGTTCCTGAGAATCGAAATCAGGGCTTACCGGGAGGAAGGGTACATGGAATTTTAACCATCCCAAATGGACCACCTTCTAAGATTTTTGCGATTGTTTACAAATTGGTATGATCTAAAGCTTGAAATCTTGTATATCATATTTAATTTCATGTCCTGCATTAGATATATAACTATTTTCTGTATAATCTCAATGGAGAAGCAGTGATTTAATCCACTAAGGGATGAAAGAGATATTGAATTCTTTCTTCTAGGTTTTTTAAGTTTTTGCTCAAAAACCCCAAACCTCTCCTAAAAGGAGGAAATACGCAAAGGGGAAAAAGAAAAAAAAGCAAGAATTAAAATAAAATAAAATAATTTTAAAAAAAAAGAGTTGAATTTTTCACCAAGTGAATTACGCAACTAATCAAACTGTAAGCAATCGATCAAATCGTATGAATCATGCGATTCAAGAAACAAATTGTATGATTCAGTATCATATGCGATTTTGGTGCAAGACATACAATATAATCTGAATTGTATGACTAGTATTATGAATCATTGTATAATTATTGATTAGTATCATGAATCATACGATTCAGATAACAGTGTCCACAAAACATGCAGACAAAGTACATCCATGTAGAATCGAGGCCACACATCAGTTAGGACCACCATGACAATGCCCAAGCCCAAAGTCCAGGTCAACTTATCGAATGGGCCACACATATGTTGAATATATAGGCCATCGGTGATGCGGACACAAGTGCATTCAAGGTGTACCAAAGAAGAAAGCATCAACCACAAGTGTCGTCCTTATGGATAGGCGATTATTGAGGAGCTGAAGACCTTTCACGTGTGATTGGACATATGGAAGACCCCACTCAGGGAAGACACATGTGAAGGAAGATTGGAGAAAGAAGACCGAGCGCCCGAACTTTCCCGTACTTATGTTATTTGCGTGTTTTTGCTTAGTTTAGGATATTTTAGTAAGTTTATGTCTTTATTTGCTTATTCTAGGGGTATTTAAGTAATTTTATGTCTTTATTTACTTATTTAAGTGGGTTAAAGCCCTAAACTCGAATTTTAACTATTAACTAATGAAAAGCAAACCCTTTGGTTGCCTCCTTCCTCTCTTCTTTCTAACGGTACTTCTTTTCTTCCCTTGATCTTCTTCTTCTAATTTCTTCTTATGCCCCTCCAACTTCTTCTTCTTTCTATTTTTCAGTTTTGGTTAATCCTTCTTCGATCAAAATTTTGAGAACCGATCTAAACCCTAAACTCTCAAATTCTCAAATCCCTAATCCGAGAAACTTCCTGGTTCTTCAGACTAGCGATCTTCATTGATTGTTTGGGTGTGACCATGCAAGATCGGGAGGTCTCATCCCTCGCCGGATCCAACCTAAGTAATAATTGAATTCCATATTCCATGGTTGTGATGATGACCCGCTCTATTGCATGTTTCCTTTATGATTTTCTCAGTTATGATGATTACTGCTAGAATTTTAGATCATTTATTCCTTTTATTTCCGCTGTTTAATTATGTTCATGAGCATGCATCATAATTATGATGGGGACATCATGTGCACGCACGCCCGCACACCACCACCCCTACGCACGTACATACGCAGAAGGAGGACCCCACCATCGATCTGGCTCGATGACGACGTTCAGGGAGGGCCTCCTAGGTAGAAGACAAGTTTTGGTTCAAAAAAAGTGGGCCCGATAGTCAAGAAAAGCCTATCATGGGATCTCATGATCGTGGCCCACTCCTCGGATTAATTTCATATTTTAGGTTTTGCTTATTGTTATTATTTAGAACATTGTGAACGCATTAGATTTCGCTGTTTAGTTTTTATTTTAGTTTACTTCATCGCCAAGTAATAGGTTGCGCACATGGTGCGAGTTTTGGGGTATAAGATTTTCTCTATAAATAGGCACCCCTTGTAGTTTTTTTTTATTGATTGAAGTTAATAAAAAAATTCTTGCTTTATTTTTCTGTTCTCTTCGTGAGTTGTGGAAGAATTCAAAAGTGAGTGCGAAGCCCTCCCTTTTCGAAGAGCTAACTACCGTGGTGCGAAGCCACATCGATCCCGATTCACCCCCATCCTCCATCATCTTCTTTTCCATCTTCCACCACCATTCATACTTCGAATTCGTCCCTTTTGTTGCATCAGATTCCTTCATTACAGCAGATTTTCAGATTTCGGCCCGCAGGCGAGCTGAAACTTCGACGGAGCACCACGCACAAACCGTACATCGGATTGAGCTGAGATTTGGGGGTTTTGGAGTCCATCCCTGGCCGACCAGGGCCAAGGTGGCCTTTTTCTGAACTGTGGGCCCCACACACGTGCAGCCGGGATCACACGTACGTCCGTCTGGGCCATTGTTGTTGTCCACATGCGGGAAGTGTCCTTCGGTTCAGGTTTTTATCTTCTTTTATCCTCTCATAGCTGTTTTTTCATGAATCCTAGTCCGAGATTACGTTTTCCCTAAGCTATTTGCCAATTTTCTTACCCTAGGGTTCCCCGAATTGGAATTTTTGAATCCCTTGGATTAGGGACTGATTACTATGCATGTGTGGATGATTATTTCTTATCTTTGAGTGTCGTTTGGTTTATAATTTTTATTGATCCAGCCCTATCATGTGTAGGCCTGGACCCGCATAGATTCCCCTTAATTGAATGTTTGGACTTCCATGTGGATATGGAATTTGTGTAATTGTTTATGAACTAACGTGAACCTAAGCCTGAAATCTCGCATACCATATTTAATTTTCATGTCCTGCATCAAATTAGGGTTGTCCTGCATCAAATTTGGTATCAGAGCCTAGGCTTGCATGGTTTTTTTTGTCTAGATCGAGTTATCAAATTAGGGTTTTGATTTTTAGGTTTAATTTAAAAAAGTTCCAGATTTAGAAAGTTTTCAATTTTAGAAACTTTCCAATTTTAGAAAGTTCCTAATCTGGAAAATTTCCAGATTTGAGTTGTTTCCTGTTTCAACTTAATTGTGACAGTTCATAGTAGTTTTGCATTCATCGCATTCATCTTGAAAGTCATAACACCTAGTAGTCTAGTTGGGCAGAGTTTAGTTCAAGTCTTCATTATATGCCCACGAGAAGAGGTAGAGGTTTCGGACTTCAATCTACCATGAATAACAAGCAATTATCTAAGCAACTTGCTCAATTGATACTAAAGATAACCGCCCTAGAAGCGGGTCAAAAGTGTGAATTTGCCCGCCTTGAGAACCAAATTACCACTACCATGACTAAGGTCGAGCAACTAGAGGCGTCCCAAAAAGAAAACCCCGTTGTAGGGGATGATGCGTACTCCCAAGTGGGAGGAATCATTGAAGAACGCGCTGCCACACGTGGTGGTAATGAGGATAGAGATCGTGGTAACGGTCGTGGTGTGGTGCAAGAGGCACGAGCCATAGGATAGAGGGAGTTGGTAGGGCCCCTATCACACATTGGTATGAGATGAAAGAGAAGTTGAAGGAGAAGTACCTTCCTCTCTCATACCGTCAGAAGCTCCTTGACCAATGGCAATCCTTACGCCAAGGGTCAATGTCTGTCACTGACTACATTGCTAAATTTGAAGAATATGTGATGCGATGTGATATCCAAGAAGACCCTCTAGTAACGCTCTCGCGTTTCAAGACGGGCCTTCGTGCGGATCTTCAGCGCGAGCTTATGACTCGGCCCTTAACGGACTTGGATGAAGCATATCAAGTCGTGCAGGAGTTACAGCAATATCTGAAGGCTCCTGTCGTTCGTCGAGGACAAGGGCAAAGGGGTTCTTGGTGCCGGTCCTAGTAACATGAGCCAAGTGAGGTGCTATAAGTGTGGCAATCTTGGCCACATGTCTAATCAGTGTCCTGCGAAGAGCCGTGGGAGAGCTTAGTTATAGGAGAGTCCCACGAGGGTGGAGATGACCAGGGTGATTATGAAGTTGAAGAGTATCATCCTGAAGGAGGACTTACTGATGAAGAAGTGGATGGAGAAGCAACGCTTGCAGTAGTCAGACGTGTGCTAGCTCAGTCTAGAAGTAGTGCTGACTGGCGTCGAAGCACTATCTTCTACACTATTGCCAAGTGTGGTGAAAAGAATTGTAAGGTGATAGTGGACAGTGGAAGTTGTCAGAATGTGATTTCCATTAGCACCTTAGATCGCTTAAAACTGAAATTCACACCTCATCCAGACCCGTATAAAGTTTCTTGGGTTGACAAGACATCCCTACCTGTCACCCAGCAATGTCTAGTCCCCATCGAGTTTGGGTCATACAAAGAGTCCCTGTGGTGTGATGTTTTACCTACGGATGTGGGACATGTTATCCTAGGTAGACCGTGGCTATTCAATAATGATGTCACGATCTTTTGCCGTTCGAATGCGTGTACTTTAATGTATAACGGTAAAAAGATCAAACTTAATCCCATGCCACCTGAGAATACACTAGGGAAGAAGAAGGATGAGAAGGCAAGTGAGCTTAGAGAAATGGGAAAATCCAAACCTAAGTCTCTACATATAATCAGCGCAAGAGAGTTTGAAAAAGAGGCTAAGGAGGATTCTATGGTGTCCCTTGTGGCTAGAGAGATTACACCTGAGGTTCTGAAGGAATACAGTGATGTATTTCCTGAAGAATTACTGAATGAGTTGTCACCTATGAGGAACATACAGCATGCCATTAATCTTGTCTCAGGGTCTACTCTACCGAACCTTCCTCACTACAAGATGAACCCTGCGGAGTATGCAGAGTTGAAGAAACAAGTTGATGAGCTTCTGCAAAAGGGTTTCATCCAAGAGAGTATGAGCCCGTGTGCCGTGCTTGCATTGTTGACGCCAAAGAAAGACAGCACGTGGCGCATGTGTGTGGACAGTCGTGCCATAAACAAAATTACTGTCAAGTATAGGTTCCCTATACCTAGACTTGATGATATGCTTGACATGATGGTCAGGTCCACTATATTCTCTAAGATAGACCTCAAGAGTGGATATCACCAAATCCGTATACGCCTAGGAGATGAGTGGAAGACGGCGTTTAAGACGAAAGATGGGCTGTATGAGTGGTTGGTCATGCCCTTTGGCTTGACTAACGCACCCAGTACTTTCATGCGGGTGATGACACAAGCTTTGAGGCCGTTCATGAAAAAATTCCTAGTGGTGTACTCTGACGATATTCTTATTTATAGTACCACTAAGGAATCACACCTTGAACATTTAAAGGTCTGTAGTGTCCTTAGGGAGGAAAAGTTGTACGCTAATCTTAAGAAATGTGCATTCATGTCTAGCCAAGTTGTGTTCTTAGGATTTATAGTGTCATCTGACGGGATGCGTGCAAACCCTGAAAAGGTCAAGGCCATAGTTGAGTGGCCAGAACCAAGGAACATTCATGAGGTGCGAAGCTTTCACGGCCTAGCTACTTTTTATCGTCGCTTCATTAGGGGTTTTAGCACGATCACGGCTCCCATTACCGAGTGCATGAAAAAGGAAGAGTTCGTGTGGTCTAAAGCCGCAGTCAAGGCTTTTAAAGAAATTAAGGGCAAAATGGTGGAAGCTCCTGTCATGCGTCTACCTGACTTTTCTAAAGTCTTTGAAGTAGCGTGTGATGCGTCTGGTGTCGGGATAGGTGGAGTGTTGAGTCAAGAAGGACACCCAGTGGCCTACTTCAGTGAGAAACTGAATGAGGCAAAACAAAAATACTCCACTTACGATAGAATTTTATACGGTAGTGCAATCCCTGAGACATTGGCGACACTATCTCCTACCGCAAGAATTCGTTTTGTTTTCTGACTATGAGGCTTTGAGATATTTGCATTCTCAGAAGAAACTCAACCCGAGGCATGCCAAGTGGGTAGCGTTTCTTCAGGAATATTCTTTTGTTTTGAAACAAAAGGCCGGAGTTAAAAACAAACCAGTGGATGCCCTTAGTAGGAGAGTGTCGTTGCTCAACTCCTTCAGTATAGAGGTAGTCGGATTTGAGCAACTGAAAGATGAATACCCCGTATGTCCTGATTTTGGGAGTACTTACGCGTCGCTCTCTAGTGACCAGCATATTATGGGTGAATATGTTCTTAAAGACGGCTTCCTTTTCAAGGCAGACAGACTTTGTATTCCCCGTATGTCCCTTCGTGAATTCCTCATCTGGGAGCTTCATTCAAGAGGGATAGTTGGCCATTTTGGTCGTGATAAGACCATTGCTCTCGTGAAAGATCGTTTCTATTGGCCAAGTCTCAAGCGAGACGTAGCCAAAGTTTTAGGGCATGTCGAACATGTCAGCTGGCAAAGCAAAGAAAGCAAAATACCGGGCTGTACACGCCATTACCAATGCCACATGCTCCGTGGCAGGACATTAGTATGGACTTCGTGCTTAGGCTTCCCAAGACTATAAAAAACGATTCTGTTTTTGTCGTTGTGGACCATTTTTCTAAAATGGCGCATTTCCTCCCATGTTCGAAGACGTCGGATGCGTCTCATGTTGCTCGTCTCTTTTTTAATGGTGTGGTGCGTCTCCATGGGTTACCTAAAACCATAGTGTCTGATCGTGATGTTCGATTTACTAGCTATTTTTGGAAGACACTGTGGCACATTATGGGAACTCGTTTGCAATTTTCTACTGCTTACCACCCACAAACAGATGGTCAAACTGAAGTGGTAAACCGTAGCCTTGAAAATCTTCTACGTTGTCTAGTGGGTGAACATGTTAAGACTTCGGACTTAATTTTACCAACTGCTGAACTTGCTTATAATGGGTCAGTTAATAGATCTACGAGGTTGAGTCCTTTTGAAATTGTAAGTGGTTATAAGCCTAGAATGCCCATATATCTCTTACCCATGGTTGTTACCCAAAGGTTTTCTGAGTCAGCCGATGCATTTGCACGCCATATTCATGATTTGCATACACATATTAGACAGCGGTTAAATAAGAGCAATAATGATTATAAAGTTTCAGCTGATTCTTATTGTAGAGTGCAAGAATTTCAAGAAGGAGACTGTAATGGTGCGAATAAGGCCAGAGCAATTCTCTCAAGGATCTGCTAAAAAATTACAAGCACGTAGTGCTGGACCATTCAGGATATTACAAAAGGTTGGGTCCAACACGTATCGGATTGACCTTTCACCTGCAATGAGCATTAATCCAATTTTTAATGTGGAAGATCTAGTCCGTGCCCATACTCTCATTGTTGATACATTGTCCCTTTCATGGCCTTTTTCTGAGTTTGCTACCCAACCCCTTCCACCCCCTCCACCCATTACCCATACAGAAGAAATTGAGAAAATCTTGGATGACGAGATAGTATCCACGAGAGATGGAGGTTTCCAAAGGTATCTTGTCAAGTGGAAGAACAAACCATCGTCTGAATCTAAGTGGCTGTCGGGCGACGCATTGCAGGGTATTGATCCAGATCTACTAGAGCGCTACAAAAGTTTCAACTCGTCGGAGTCGAGTTTTTCTCACCCAAGGGGAATTGATGCGGGCACAAGCGCATTCAAGGTGTACCAACGAAGAAAGCGTCAGCCACAAGTGTCGTCCTTATGGATAGGCGATTATTGAGGAGCTAAAGACCTTTCACATGTGATTGGACATATAGAAGACCCCACTCAGGGAAGACACATGTGAAGGAAAATTGGAGAAAGAAGACCGAGCGCCCGAACTTTCCCGTACTTATGTTATTTGCGCGTTTTTACTTAGTGTAGGGTATTTTAGTAATTTTATGTCTTTATTTGCTTATTCTAGGGGTATTTTAGTAATTTTATGTCTTTATTTGCTTATTTAAGTGGGCGAAAGCCCTAAACTCGAATTTTAACTATTAACTAACGAAAAGCAAACCCTTTGCTTGCCTCCTTTCTCTCTTCTCTCTAACGGTGCTTCTTCTCTTCCCTTGATCTTCTTTTTCTAATTTCTTCTTATGCCCCTCCAACTTCTTCAAGATAATTATTTTCTTCTTTCTATTTTTCAGTTTTGGCTAATCCTTCTTCGATCAAAATCTTGAGAACCGATCTAAACCCTAAACCCCCAAATTCTCAAATCCCTAATCCGAGAAACTTCCTGGTTCTTCAGACTAGTGATCTTCACTAATCGTTTGGGTGTGACTATGCAAGATCGGGAGGTCTCGTCCCTCGCCGAATCCAACCTAAGTAATAATTGAATTCAATGTTCCATGGTTGTGATGATGGCCCGCTCCATTGCATGTTTCCTTTATGATTTTCTCAGTTATGATGATTACTGCTAGAATTTTAGATCATTGATTCCTTTTATTTTCGTTGTTTAATTATGTTCATGAGCATGCATCATAATTAGGGTTGTCCTGCGTCAATTGGTTTTTTTTTTTTTTTCTAATCATCCATTTTTCACATACACATGGCTCACTTGATGAGTAACCTATTTCTGGGTCAAGGCATATTCATGGTGGCACACACCTGATAATCATCTAGTATACGGAACGCATGTGCTTTGTTGGCTTGTGTGCAATGAATCGCCTCTTTAAACTCTCCTCATACAGACAGACTGATCGCCCTAGTATTTCTCCAACAGATAGCATGCCATTGTTTGAAAAAACATTCCATCTAACAAAGAGTTCCAATGGCTTAAATGCCAAACTAGAAGTCTTATTACCATATTATTTCAGGTCCATTCATCCCAACCAATGACGCCACAGTAGCAGGACGAACATATAGTACAACAAATCCCATAGATTCCAACAATACCTCCTTGACACTCTACAGATTGGTCAGGGAGCAAATTTTCTAGGCAATCCATTGACCCAAGTCTTCGATGGCTTCTCACTGGCTAACTTGTCCAAAAACCTCATCAGATTGGTTGCAAATAAAAGAGCATAGTAGACTTTAGATTGACATAAAGAGAACTAGGGACCCAGCTCACAAATTGATTTTTCATCAGAGAGAGTTTGCTGATCCTTTGACTTTGAACTAGACATTTGGAGCTTGGGAACTACACATTTGGAGCCTGGCCAAGCCGAGACAACTCATTCTATTTATGACTCAATCATTAAGTTTTAAAAAATCAGTTAGATAAGTTTCCATAAATTAGATAGCAGAGATAATCATTATTGGCCTGGCCAAATGAGAGGGGTCGTTTCTACGGCCCTATAATGGGTGAAATTTCTTTTGGCCCAAAAAAAATATTCAATTTTTAAAAAATAAAAAATAAAAAATAAATAAAATAATTGGGAGGATCCCTTTGTTTGGGCATGTATTTAATGGTGTAACCGCCCTTCTTTGGTAAGAATATTGTCTGTTGGACTGTCTGTTTAAAGTACTAGGTAGCCAACTGACTCTAAATTCTAAGATATAATATTCTAATTTCAATACATGAGATTATAAGTCCACAAATGAGTAAAGATGACACAAACTACAAGTCACAATTGTACTATATATGGACAGATAAAAGATCAAATATAAAATTATCAATGGTAAAAAAAGAATCAAACACATTTGGATGTAAATAATTAACTAACTACTAAATCGTTTGTGAATAAATAGCATTCAACAGTCACCACTGGAAAGAATTGTGTGCAGGCTGTGGCTGTTATGGCCAGTAACGTAGAAAGGTTCCCACCATTACAATTATGTAACCGTTTTTAATGCCTTGAGTTCAAAGGCTGAAAACGGACCAAAATTTGTGAATCCCTGGAATTCATCCCACAAATGTTTCTTTCTAAACTAGACGAACAATTTCCCTCCGGAAATTTGAGGGAAAAACAAAAACAAAAAACAGAATAGAGAAGATGAATTATTGTACACGGTTACTAATCAATCTTCCGAAGTGGCATTGATTTGTGAAAATCAAGTATAGGCCCCAATCGAACATAAATCAGGCACAATTTGGTAGATTGGGGCCTACTATGTTTAAATCTAACAACAAAGTTTCAAATCTAACTGTGTTTTAAATTGGGCGTAGCGTATAGCATAGCGTTTGGCCCTCTATAGCGTGTAGCATAAGTTACATAAGATGTAGCATATGCCACACAATACTTAATATTTTTAATTAAAATAATAGAAAAATATGATAAATTTTACAAAATGCATAATTTCTATGAGTTTTTTTATGTGAATCTATATTGTCAATCACATATTTCCATGCAAATGTCCCTTTGCCTTTAGACATCTAAGCGTTTGTGGCCTCTTTTTTTTAATTGAAACATCACAAATTCACAATATGACCACAATTTGAATGGTCTGGATTGATCTAAGTGATCTATCCACAATATGGACCACAGTTTGGATGGTCCAAATTGATCTACTGTAGTGCCACGTGTGATCGGGATGAGTTACCACCATTTTAAAATAGGAGTTGAATTAGCATAGAAGAAAAACTTGAAAAGAAAAATAATTATATTATTATTATTTAGGTAGCATATGCTACCTGCGCCTACATGCTACGCTATGCTACATGTAGCATACACTACACACTTTGTAGCTTATGCTATGGGGGAGCTACGCTGCCTCCATACGCCTACCTGTGCCTACATGCTACGCTATGCTACATGTAGCATACACTACACACTTTGTAGCTTATGCTATGGGGGAGCTACGCTGCCTCCATACGCTATGTAAGTGCTACCAAAAACGCTCTAACAAAAAGAAGCTTTAAAAAAAGGCGTTAGTTCACCAAAATTTTTGACTTTCCCCAAAACGGATAGAGCTGTCAATGGGCTCAGCCTGAGTTTGGCCTTGGCCTGGATTTTGAACTGTTTCAGGCTGGCACATTGGGCCGGGCCTATTCAAAATTTTGATTTTGGCAGGCCCAAGCCCAGCCCATTGACAGCACTAAAAACAGATGAAAACCACTTCAGCCGTCAGGCCTACGATTCGAACTCAAATCCCCTCTTGCAATCTTCTATTTAGGCAAATAATGTGATTGAATCCAACACCAGCAACTCTTGCTTTTTTCTTGTTGGAGAGGAGACGAAAGAAGTGGAAAAAAATGAGATGAAATCAGTCGTGTATATGTGCATTAATGAAAACCAATAGGTAATACCTTAGGAAGTTTGCAGCAATGTATCCCAACAAAGAGCCAGATATATCATTTAGAAAGTTTGCAGCAATGTATCCCAACAAAGAACTGGATATATCATTTAGAACACACCCACCCACGCACACACACAGAATGCATATGTTCTCTTCCTCGTCTTCTTCCCCTTCTTCCCATATGACAAGTCAATCAAAAGAGAGATAAAAGTAATTGAGATGGAGAGAGGGGTTGAGAGGGAGAGAGGAGAGGGTGAGACATATAGGTTTAGGGTTCGCGGCTTGCTGCTTGTAAGAGCCAGAGAGGAGATGGAGGTTGAGGGAGAAAAATGGAACATAGGTTGAGGGTTTTGCCACAGTGGCGTACACACAGTACCTCACGCTTCTTGATGACAAAGTCAAGAATTCTGGCAACCCAAATGGCATGTGTATGACATCCAACCCGTCCAAACAGTTGTACCCCACTAAGACAATCAGATGAAAAAAAAATTGGGTGGATCTAATCATTAGGTGGGCTGCACCATAAAAAATAATATATATATATATACCCAATAAATCCAAATTTTCATGTGTAATTGACCCAACGATTTGATCAAGCCATATTTTTGTTCGAGTGATCATCTTCTTGGGGTGTGTATGTTGGACAGGTTAGATATCTTATAAATACAACGTGAGCCCCATGATTCTCAACTTCATCACTTTGTAAAGAAAAAAAATCTAGATGAGGGCATTTTGGCTATTCTTCCCCTCGGAAAACACTTAATGGGTATTTCAATTCATGTAGGCATTATTTCGTTAACTTGGAATTCTTGAGGAACTTTGTCGTAAAAATCCCATCACAATATTCATTTAGTGTTTAGCATAAAAGAATAACATCTACGAAACCAATACCCAACAGACCTTTTGTTGTAACATAGACTACAATGACTACACCAGAGCAACTACAGAGTCCGATCACCTGAAAACCTCAGATTCTGAACACCAAATGCAAGGCTTTGAAGTGGCACCCATGTCACATTGGCTGTGTGGCCATGCAGGTGGATGACAAGAGCTAAAAGATGGCAAATCTTTGGGATTCACATCAATGTATGTAACACATGTGAAAGAAATTATAGTCCTGAGTTTGGATACAAGATTCCATACATGTGAGAGTACCACTATCAGCGATGCCCCAAACTTCCCGATTGGATGATGCTAAGCTTTTCATTGGAATGATTTCTAATGAATGCGGATTGCCCTCGCCTTTTCTTGTTGACTATACATTGCGGTCACAAAGGGATATTCTAATATATGAAATTTTGGAGGTATCCTAACAGGGTGATGAGCAAGACCATGTAATCTTCCCATACAGCAACACCATTATATCTAAACTATAATAATGTATTTAAAAAATAAAAATAGAAAAGCATGACAAACTGAAATGTTAATACCAAATTAATTGCCCCATTTTCAAGCCATGATTAACCCTTGATGTATAGGATACTTAATCACCAGGGCCACTTTGATTTGAGTCCCAACTTCAACACTTCTCTTGTTACCAAATACGGGCCTTGTCTACTACATGTATTGGGAATGGCCCAGGCTATGCCCCAAAGACTAACCTACCCATCATACTAAGCTCTACATGAATGATTCCGATTATATAGTCTCTGGGTTAAAGCATGAAAATGGAGAGATTGAGAACAATGTTGCCCATAGATTACAAGCAGGGTGGAAAAAATGGAGATGTGCATCTGGAGTTTTATGTGTTCATCGTGCACACTCAAAACTGAAAGGGATTTTTTTATAGGATGGCCATAAGACCAGCCCTGCTTTATGGGACAGAATGTTGGGCAGTTAAAAAACAACAAGTTCATTAGATGACTGTAGCTGAAATGAGGATGTTGTGATGGATGAGTGGCAAGACAAGGATAGATATAGAAATTAATGCATTCAGGGGAATTTAGGAGCTACACCAACAGGTAATAAGATGAGGGAAAGTATCTTGGATGGTTTGGTCATGTGGATCAAAGACCAAGAGCTGTGCTAGTTAGGAGTTGGTACAAGTTGAAGTCTCTAGAATGGCAAAGGGAAGGCCCAAAAGGACATGGGTGGAGGAATCAAGAAAAGGCTTGAAGACCTATGGTCTAACTGAAGTCATGGCCCTTGATAGAGTGGAATGGCGCAAAAGGATTCATGTAGCTAACCCCAATTAGTTGAGATAAGGCTATGATGATGATGATGATGATGATGATGATGTTTTTGGGTTAAATCCTCTACAGCTTGAATCAATTACAGGTAAAAATAAGAAAGAAAAAGGAAAATATAAAACCCTTCAAGAGATGAGCTACAATTAGCTCGAGCACAAATCAAAACATGTCAACTGATAATCTCCGAGTAAGAATGGATTTGTATCTACAAGTCCTGACTATAACACCATGGAACAAAGGTTTTGAATAGCAGTATTGGCAGGCGTATAGGCAAGGCCCAAAACCAATACAATACAGGATGTATCAGTCCCATATCAGCAGATACAGGCCAATATTTGCCATTTTTTATTTTGGCCCAAAGTTTATTGGCAAATTTAGGCAAAAGAAAAATGTAAAACACAAGAATCTATCTTTTTTTATGTATTTTTAACATGTATCAAATGGTGTATCGGATAAATTTTTTCATAAGAATGTTGTCTATAGGCTTGACTTGCTAATAACAAACGGGGCCCCAATCTAACGCAAACCAATTATGATTTGGTGGATTTTGGCCCATCCAATTGAAATACAAGAAAAAGAAGATTAAAAAATGAAAGAAAAAAAATTGCTGATGGTTTACCCCTTTTCCCAATCTTCCTCAAAGCGGTCTGTTCCAATTTGATTCGTCAAATCCCACCCAAATATTGTGTTTTGATTCCCAAAATAGGCCTCTACCTAGGCTAAAATAAGTTTCTACCTCCTATAGGTTGATAGGAAGCAAAAAGTGAAAAAAGAAAAGAAAAAGGAAAAAAAGAAAAAGAAAAGAAGAAAGAAGGCCCTCATGACCATATCAGCAAATATAAGCCCATATGAGGCATATTGGTGGTGATACGGCCCGAATGAAACTGTAAGGCAATCCACCGTTGTATCACATGTGGGGACTAACAGTACAATAACTTTTTTCGTAAACTCATGCACAGACCCATTCCAAGCTTGAAGATTTAAGTCGTTGCATCTTCTCGAGCCAAAATTGCCGCACGTGGGGTATTTTGATATAGCATAAATTATTAGGAAAACTTTAAAATGATTATGGGTAAACTTACTAAAACATCAACAATATTTTTATCAGAAACTCTTCCCTAACTTGTGTGGCGTAAGCTTACTAAAACATTAACAATTTTTTTTATCAGAAACTCTTGCCTAACTTGTGTGGCACGAAGAAGAAGAAGAAGCTAAAAACTCTTTTTTTATGACGTTAGGGTGTCCCGGGCCATTTTGAGGCGAGAATATTCCCTACTTACAAGAAAACTTTCACCTGTTTACAAGAAAAACACCTCCCATTTCTTTCCCCTCAAATCACCCACCAGGTGGCTAACATAGCTAATCTCCAAAATAGTTGTCATTTGCTTCCCAATTCCAACGTCATGCCCATTTGAGAGCAACTCCTCAACACACACGTTGGAGTGCACCAAAGATCTTCTTTGAAGATTGTCGATGGTCAAAATTCTTTTCCTACCAACACACCAACCAAAAGCCACAACTTTCAGAGGGCCCCATAGCGCTACACATGAGCCATGTGTGCACGTTGAACAACCCCAAATGAGTTACAAAGCATCCCATACAAGGATCAAACCGAGGAGCAACTTGATTTATCCCTTAACTAGATCATCTTGACCCACTCTTATCTCATTCGTGAATACAAACGTAGGTGGTCAAGAAGCCTCACAAACTCCTCCACTTCCTTATCCAATATATTTCTTCAACAAGGTGAGGACTTCATTTCCACTAAATGAGAAGCATTTAGACACCAAGATGTTCTTTCTATGGAGAGAAGAGCAATACTTGGGAAAGTGGCCTGAAGAGGAGAATCCCCAACCCACACATCCTCCCAAAAATGGATTTTCTCCCCATTGCCAAGAGAGAAACCGACCCCAACTATGAAATGCTCCTCCAGAGAAGAAATCCCTAACATAACCCCTACTTTGAAACTCGTACAAAACCAAGAGTCCCGATAAGTGAGCAAGGTCAGGAGACCTTGTGTTCCATAACCCAGAAGCCATGTAAAGGGAAGAATCTTTAACCAACCCTTCCCCTACTTAGCACCCATATTTTCCAACAATGGCGCCTCTCCATAAAGAGTCTTCCTCCTCCCTGAATTGCCACAATCAATTTCCTAAAACAGTTCATCTTCTCCAAATCTCTAATCAACCCCACCCCCCTTCTTCCAACATTCTGCATACCTCTTCCCGCCCTAGAAGTTGAAGCTTCTTCATATCATCCGATCCCTGCCACATTTTAAAAAATAAAAATACAATAAAAAAGTCTCTTCTTAGCTTCTCTAACCTAGCCAGAATATGACTTTAGGCATCTGAAGAGTGACATAAAATTCAATGGCAAGTTCAATATACCAGATTTAATTAGATAACTTCCTTTTGATAACTTCCTTTCGAACTACTACACCACTATGTCCTACAAATGCCTTGCCAGCTTCCCAGTACAAAAGGGGAACCCAAAATAAGATGAGGGAAAATCCCCTGCACAACAGCCAAAAATCCCCGCCATCAACCTCCCCTCTAGAATTTGCACCCCCAAAATCTCACTCTTGGTGATGTTTACTTTAAGGCCCGAACCACTTCAAATAGAAGATAATTATTGTCAACTTTTCCACCATAGCGTCATCTAATCACAGAAGAGGAGAGTGTCATCGGCAAACAAGATGCAGAATATTGAGGGATTTACCTTATTCACCCTAACCCACGAAGACCTCCCTCCTGCCCTTTAGCTATCATCCTTCCCAAAGCCTTGGCACCACCAAATACAAATAAGGGGAGAGGGGATTGCCTTGCCGAATTCCCCTTGAATGCTTAAAAAACCCGTTGCAGGTCCAAAATAAAGAAGCAAATTGAAATGATACACTCCTTCATCCACCTCCTCCATCTCAGGCGGCAACCCATATACCTTAACATATAATCCAAGAACTTCTAGTGAATGTTTACTTTCTCCAAGTTCAACTTACAAACTTTGCATTTAACTCCTTCCTTGTGCCAAGAGTCGACACTCTCGTAAGTCAAAATAGAAAAGAGAGTTGAACTGATACACTCCTTTATCCACCTCCTCCTTCTTGAGCCACAACCCATCTGCATTATCATATAATCCAAGAACTTCCGGTTAATGTGGTCGTAAGCCTTCTCAAGTCCAACTTATGAACTATGCCTTTAACTCCTTCCTTCTGCCAAGAGTCAATGCACTCGTAAGCCAAAATAGATAAGCAAGTTTAACTAATACACTCCTCTATCCACCTCCTCCATCTCAGGCCACAACCCATCTACCTTAGCATATAATCCAAGAACTTCCAACTAATGTAGTTGTATGCCTTCTCCATGACCAAATGATAAACTGTGCCTTTAACTCCTTGCTTGTGCCGAAAGTCAATACACTTGTAATCCATTAGTGTGTTGATAATGATATGTCTACCTACAATATGATGCGGGACAATTAACCACTTGCTCTAAAAGCTCAAACTAATAAAGCATGGCGAATTAATCCCTTTATCTCATAGCCCAGGCCTCAAATCAATGGGTTAGGTCCACGGTCAAACACTCCTCGTGGGCCCCAAATCCATGAGTTCCACCTCACACGAGCCACCCGCCTCACACGGGCCCCAAATCCATGGTTTCTGTGGGTCACCCACCCCGAGTGTGCCCTTGCATCCAACAAGCCACCCCAGTGGAACCGGTGTGAAAATGCTCCCGCATTAATCACCCTCAGTGAGGAGTCTTGAACACGAGACTTCCCGCTCCAATACCAATTTGATGCAGGACAATTAAACACTAACTCTAAAAGCTCGAATTGATAGAGCATGGCAAATTAATCCATTTATCTCATAACCCAGGCCCCAAATCCATGGGTTAGGTTAGGAGAGGGGGAGATGGGAGCTGTAATGTACACATATTTAGAGAGAGTGTCATTAAGGGAGGGAGAGATGGGGGGGAAGGGAGCTGCAATGCTCCCTTTATAGAAGATTTAAAAAAAAAAACTAGCCGTTAGGCTGAATCCTATTTACAGGTAAATGAAAACATGACTAAAAGTCAGGTTTTCAATTTCAGATAAAAGCTGTAAATGGTTTACAACCTGTAAATCATTTATAGGAAATTTCAGCATCCAAACAAGCCCTGCAATTCATTTACATATATTTCATTACCACTTGCCTATTTTATAGGCATCCAAACGACCCCTCAGAAAAAATAAAAAAATAATAAATAATAATTTAAAAAAAAAAAAAAAGATAATATAAGATAAGATAGATGACATCGAATCTCACTAGGGTTAACAAATCGAAAAGAATAAAGCAAAAATATAGCAAGTAGGTGGGCCTTCAGAGCGATAAGCCATGAGATCTTACCGCGATTACTCCATCACGAGGCCAGAGGGGGGAAGGGATTGACGGTTGGAGTTGGAGAAGATAAAAAAGAGGCCGAGCAACGCATCTTTCAGATTGAAAACTAATTAAAAAGCCTTCATGATCAATTAATCGATCAGTCAGGGTGCTTGTCTATCTACATAGAGAAGGGCAACTTCAAGGACCATCTTTCCTTCCTTCCGCTCCAAACCCTCCTCTACCCTCCCTCTGTGGGACATCATGGGGGGCGCTCTTCTTTTAACAGGTGCTCGATAACTTTCTCTGCGGCCTGTGACCCCCGCTTCATCCAAGACGGTGTGGCCCTTACCGTTGGCCCACCTTGATGTATGTGTACTGTACCCACGCCGATTCATCTGTTTTACCACATGCATTATCCCAAGAACGAAACAGATCCAACCATCAGGTGGACCATGCCATGAGAAACAGTATTGATTGACCATTAATAGGCCACCAAAGTTTTGGATCAAACTGATATATTTTTTTCAGTGGATAGGCCTTCCCGTTGGTGTTTCCTAAACCATGGGCCCTACCTAGAAGGCATATCCACATGGTCCATCAATTTTTCCAGGGCATGGTACCAAAAATGAAATATCCAAATCTCAAGCGACCACCCAATGCAACAGTGGCCTTTGATTCCCTGCTATTAAAAACTCTCTGAGTCCACAATAATATACTTTTATGTCCCCTTAAAGTCACACGGACTTAGAGGGAGGGAAAAAAAATATCAGCTTGCTTGTAAACATTTGTGCCTCCGAGTAAGTTTTAATAGTTGGCATTCAATCCCTATTGTGCGTTGAATATGCTTCATTTTTTAGACTGTTGTAAAATGACCTGGAAAAACTAATGGTGTTCCTTCCACCATTGACAATTTCTGTCAAAGCCAATCAGAGTGAGTTACATGTAATTTGAATGGATTTACATAGTGTACTTGAAAATCTGCGGAGGTAAACGAATAAGATTATACGATTGTATAGTTGGGGCAGATCAAGTAATGCCACAATATTACTTAAGCAGCCAATGAAAGAGCAATCATGTAGAAGCGGTTAAGAGCAAAGAAGGCCATGTGATATTAAACGGTTGTAATAACTGTTAAAACGTGGGAAAAATTTAGATGCAAGGATAAAGTTATAAATAGTAGAGGAATTCAGTAAGGAAAAGTCATCTCATACCAATCCAATCAAACTCAAATATACTTTTCAATTATCATTTCAATTACTAATCAATTACATTTCCTAGTGTAATCATTTACTTTTTCGCATTAACTAATATTATATAGTGTAATCCACAGTGTTAATCAAGTAATTGATAATCTTAGCTTTAATTTGGGTTCATGCTCATATGTTGGATTCAGTTCCTCATTTAAAAAGGTGCTTCGCAGTCGTTCTCCGCGACCGATTATAAGAATTGCTTTCTCATTTCTCTTTTATCTATATTTGAAAAGTCCTTTCGTATGAAAGGTAAAGGAAATGTGTAACCCGTCATCAGAGGACGAACCCTACCCTCTGAATATCGCTTGATCATATTTACACATTGAGCAAGTGGCCAAATAGACGATCAATTTTATTTAATCTCAGTCATTGTAAGACCCGTATCTTGGTCCGTACACTTCCGCGGTCTTACCGGTCGAATTCCGGCAACTTTCGACCCTTAACCGATATCGACGCGCGACCCGGATTCTTGTGCCGACAACCCGAGTCGACTCAACTCGAGACCAATACCATAGTGACCGCACCGTCGCCGCGGTTCCGATACCGCGACTCGCGCGCCAAGGCGATACCCTGATCAAGAGGTATGAGCCAACGTTCGGTGCGAGAAAACGCCGCGCGTTACGAAAACCAAGGGAATCTCAACGATGTGTCACATCAATCACATCAATCAATCACCCATCAACCCATCACATGTCAAGTACACATCACTTCCATCCCTTTTCCCAAGCAACCACAAAAGTCTCCCAAACCCATACCTCTCTTACACAAAAAGCCACAAAAGTCTTCTTAACCCATACTTCTCTTACACAAAAGCCACAAAAGTCAAATTTCTCTTACACCACCATCACTCACCCATCCATCCATCACTCTCTCTCTCTCCCTTTACATCACTCTCTCTCTTTCTCTCTTTCTCATTCCAAAAATGTCCAAGCAACAAAAATTTCAAGAGCTCCTACGTATGGAAATTTCCCAACCTTTCTAAGCTCCAAGTGGCCCACCTTCCTACCCCAAAATCTCCCATCTCAACCCTCCATTCTTCATCTTAGCCATTGAAGTTGAAGACAAGGTGCCAAGGAACCCCTAGGAGCGAGAAGATCGGATGGTGGGTGCTTCTATAGGGTAGATTTTCTTATTTTTTTATGGTGGACCAAGTGAGGCCCACCGATCAATGGTGTGGATCTCACTTGGGACCCTTATTTGTGGCCGATGGACCACTTGGATCATCATGATCGTTCCATGATGGGGCCATTCTCCATGGACCCCATCATGATGGATATTTCATTGCAAAAAGGTCATCTAGACCGTCCATAACGGTGGAGAATGGATCTCCACCGTTGATTTATAATTTTGATGGTCCCATGATCAAAGGGATCCATTTATTATATGTTTCATTGCAAGGGAGGGCCCATAGTGACGGGGTCCCTCCATCACTAGCCGTGTCCCACTCTCCATCTCTCTCTCTCTCTCTTTTATTTTATTTTATTTTATTTTATTTTATTTTATTTTATTTTATTTTATTTTATTGCAACAGGAGGGTGTGGCCCACTTGAATGGATCCCACTTTAGGTATTTTATTTTATTCGAGTGGGGCCCACCTTGGCTGTTACTCCCATGCCACCCATCAGTGGGGCTCACTTCATCAGGGCCCTCCATTTTCAAAAAAAAAAAATAAACTTAAAACCGTCCAGACGCTGGACGTTTTACGGAAAGAAGAAAAAGGAAAGAAAATGAAAGGTTTGGGTGGTCCCTTAGTGTAGGCCCCACCTTGATGTATATGTTTGATCCGAGCCGTCCATCCCCTTACTCGCTTCGATTTAACCGTCAAGTAAAAGAATGGGACTGATCCGAATATCTTGTGGGCCATAGCATGGGAAACATTGACGGTTACCATTGAAAATTTTTCTGGTGTTTCCAGGCCTCAAAAAAATTCGAACTCCGGACTCTTTTTGTCTGTTGCGAGCTGTAGAACACTATGGATGAGATGGATTTTCAAGAAGCGGGCCCCACACATGACTTTTGGCAGAAAACAAAATTTAGAAGAGAGAGAGAGGGTGGCTTGTCTGCCACTGTCAGCCGCAGCACGCTGCACGCGGCAGCGTGCAGCGCCCGGGCGAGCGGGCGTTCAGCAGGGACCCACGGCTCCAGTCGTGGGCCCCACCTTGATGTTTGTATGCTATCCAAGCCGTCCATTGGATGGGTCCCCATCTCAGGTGGGCCCCCTCCGAATTTCAGGTTGGTCCAAAACTCAGGTGGCCCACACCGTAAGAAACAGTGTGAATGAGTATCCACCATTGAAACTCTTCCTGGGGTCCACAGAAGTGTTGGATCAAGCTGAAATTTTATGTTTTTCCTTCATCCAGGTTGAGTGACCTTATGAATGGGTTGGATGGCAAATAAACATTACAGAGTGGGCCCCACATGGGACCCACATTGATGCATATGTTGTAGCCACCGTCCAGGCGGACGGTGGCACCCACCTGACGCATGGGCCGCCTCCACCGTCCACGGACGGTGGGCCCTGTGTGATGTATGTGTTATACCGCACTGTCCACTGGGCAGTGGGACCCCCTCTTGATGCATGTGATACATCCAAACCGTCCACCCATTTGATATATGTAAGGCCTAGAGATTTAGGCCCATCTGACTCATAGAAGGCCTATGGGCTAGGCCCATTCGAATTTCAAAAGGCCTATGGGCTAGGCCCATTTGGTTTGTGAAATACTTATGGGCTAAGCCCATTGGATTCATTCTAGGTCTAAGGACTTAGGCCCATATGATGTGTTGCAAGTCCATGGGACTAGGCCCATTTTATGTACTTCAAGGCACGGGTAATTGGACCTATTTGTTGCATTCTTAAAGCCCATGGAAGTGGACCCATTTGTTATATTGTAAGACCTATGGGACTACACCCATTTGATTAAGGAAGGGTCCATGGGATTAGGGCCACTGGATTTAATTGAGGCTCATGGGTTAGACTCATTTGATTTGGCTTAAGGCCTAGGAATTTAGGCCCATTTGACTCATGTTAGGTCTGTGGGTTGAGGCCCACTTGACCTGCATGTGGGATCCCAATTGGTATGGCCCATTTGATGCATATTAGACTCATATGACTAGGTCCAATTGATGCAATCCAAGCCCATGGGTTTGACCCATTGCAATGCACTTAAGGCCCATTGGTTTGGCCCATTTATGTGGCCCATCTGATGAATGAGAGCCCATAGGATATGGCCCATTTGATATATATATAAGGTCCAATGGGGACAACCTACGGTCCATTGCAATGTGTAAATCCATTACAGACTAAGTGTTGATGTTTACAAAGATCGTGCCTTGGGAGCAATGTTGGTTTGACGTCCACATTGCGAGTGTAATGTTGGTTGGATGTCCACATTACGACTCTCCTTAGGGCCCATTACCGGCCGTACTTGCCGTGTATAGGCCATCCAGGTCCGTCTGCATTGTAAAATAGTTCATTTCATTATAACATGTTTAGTATAGTTTCATGACTCATGATCATATGCATCATATGTATGCTTGATATGAGGACTGACTGATCATAGCATATGCCTTCGGGCAGGTTGTTTATGGGCTCCTGGATAGGCAGTATTGCCCTACATGAGCGCACGATATGTGCATGGATTGTTGCATGACTGGACAGCGTGAATCATGCATTTCGCACTTGTGTGACATGGGTATTGTACGCCCTAGCAACATCAGGGCCGTAGCCTCCACTGACGCATCGTGGTTGGTAGGATTGGATTCCAAAAATCTTGTTCTACATGGGGTACTATAGATATCCCTGGGTGAAAGTCCCTAAACCCTTATGGTACCAAGAGGTTGCTCCAACGTCTAGACCGAGTGGGTAGATGAGCGTTGAGTGCCGATTACCAGACGGTTACGCTCTCCACTGTGTCGTGGTCGGTTGGAAGGGGGTACGGCCTTACCCGCCCGAGTGTAGGGGGCAATGCTAGGTTGAGTCTGACCAGCTCGAGGAATGGGTCCGCTATCGAGGAGTCGCGCCCGATATTGACAGACGGATAGTGAGGTCTCTTCCACTTACCTTATTGCGCGCGATGTGGCGGCAATCTGGTTTAGAGTGTACTAGACCCCGGTGATATTCCATACTTTGAGCTGTATTGATGTGTGGACATAGATGAGGATCTGTATGCTTGAGTTGCATTGCACATTGCATGGCCCTGGGATGGCCGATAACATTCATGTCTTGCATCGCATAAGCCTTGGTACGGCTCATGATATTATGGTTCCATCCGCATATTCCGCATTACTCTGGCATTGCATGTTCATATTATACCTTGTGCACACACTTTCACCACCCTCTAAGCTTTCTGTAAGCTTATGCACGACCGTTGCGTGCAGGTGACGTTGGATCGCAGCAGCGTTGAGGCAGGAGCACGTTGCTGATCATTTTAGAGTTTTTCTGTTATTTACTATTGTATTTCCCTTTATGCTCATTGTACTTGTAAAGTTTTTGTTCATAGTGGAAATGTAATGGATTTCTTGGTTGTTGTTTGTGGGTTATGCCTTTGGTTATGCTTATTACGAAACAAAATGGTATTTAAAATCCTCCTCGTAGCATCCCAGGATCGGAACCTGGCGAATGGGAGCTAGGAGCCGAGAATGGAATTCTACGGAGGCTGTCGGCGCCGGATTCGGCGATCGGGAATTTTGTGAGCCCGGTTTCCGAGTTTGGGGCGTGACAGTCATATATTGGGTATCTACTTATCTTGCGCTTGGGGTCATAGCCGTTTGGTTTGAATTGAACCACAAATTCAACTCTGGCACACCCACACTTATCACATGACCAAATTGTAGAAAACAATGAGCAACAAGTTTTGGCATGTCTGATGGGACCATGTCTTTAACTTACCGGTGTAATATTGTCAATTGGAATAATGAATAGAAGGAGCAATCGAATTGTTGGGGTCGAACCCTCCACACTGACTACACCACTTCCAACCAAGGACGTGCCGGTTCAAGTGGCCACCGAAGTATTAAATTTGAATAGTAGCCCGATACTCGCTACCGAAAATCAAGAAGGGGTGTTTACCTCTTGGACCGTTTCTCCTGAAGAGATAACGGTCACACTCCGGGATGTACAGCTGAGTATTCAACATGTTTAGGAATATGAAAAAGCCTAAGTCGAGCAATTTTGTATTCAAACCAAAAACACTCCTCTATTACCATAGTAAAGACCTTAAAACACTTAAAAGGGACCATCTTGGTCGGTCCAACCCTGAAAATTCAATTTAGGATTTGAGCTCTTCAAATACGTGATAACAGGTCTTTAGCAATTGCAGAAACCATACCTTGGGAGTGCTCCTGAACAGGATTTCATTTGGTTTTATCTCCTTGGAAGTGTTCGATGGATTCAACTAAGTCGAACCCACTTGAGTTTCTTCTTGCAAATTATTAATCTTGTCTAGGAGTTCCTTCATGTAGTCGATGGTATCGCTGAGTATAGATGTTCTATCCATCTGTTAATTGTCATTTCTATCAGCTATTTTTCTAAACAATTTAAAAATATCAAATCTTAATGTGAGTGTTTTCAAGAGAATAAAACTACCATATTAGAGGAATTGTATGATCGTTATCTTGATGATGTGCATGTTATCTGTGTTTTTAGGTATGGAAATGCATGGCCCATGGATTAGTGATCAAGACCACTGATATGGTTGGTTCCGTGTATGGACCATGCTTTGAAAACTCCATAATTGAATATCTCAATATTTGGCATGTTTATCAGTTGCACATGGGCTGTTGATGTATTCTATTCTTAACTATTTATTTGGGGTCCACTAATTAATGGTTTAGGATTGTCCAATTGAGGAGTGAGGACCCATAAACTATAGAGCCTATCATATGGGCAGTTTGGACCAACAAAAGTTGGACCACTTGTACAAATTGGACCGGAGAATGCTATACATAGAAAGGCTAGTTTGGATTCGTTGAAATATAAATTGAGAAAACATTATTTCGGTGAAAATGATGTTTTTGTTGTCTATTCTTGTAAATTTCTTGGAAAAACCATTTCCATTTTGCTTCTCATTTCTTGAAAAAATGCCTTTTTTTTATTTATTTGCCTACATTTAATACTAAAAAATGTCATTTATAGGAAGTGGAGGGAAACAAGAGGAAATGACATCTTTTTACAAAGTTTCTCACATAGTACCCATATATACCACTGCCTCTCTTCCAGGTTCTGTCATGTGCAACCGTCCATCTTCAAACCCCACATGTGTGAATGTACCACATGTGCAGCATGTACCACCATCTACCTTAAAGTGCCACGTGCCACATGTGTCATTACTTATCTTTTATTGACCCATGTTCTAATGTGCCAACCGCCATAATATGCCATGTGCAACATATGTCACCCTCAAGTACCCACATGCACCGTCATCCATCCTTAAGTGCTCCACATATACGACACGTGTCAACATGTTGCATGTGCAACATGTACCACCATCCACCTTCTAAGCATCCCACATATACCATGTGTCATGTGCAATAGTTTGACACGTGCCACAATCCATCTTTAGAACATGCGCACATTTCACCTTTGAGTAAAATTTTTATGAAATCTTTTTTTTCTTCCAAACAACATATTCAGAAGTGAAGAAAATTTTTCAAGAAAATCTTGTTAAAAAACAAGCATGGGAGAGTTTTTTGTATTTCTCATTGTTTTCAAGCAACAACATTTTCTGAAAAACACCATTTACCTCAAAAACTTTCCATGAATCCTACCAGCCCTAAATCAAACGTGCAATAAAATTTTAAAAACTTTCATCCATCATCAAGAGATTAACTTCGTTACCCTGCTAATCTTAGGAACCACCTATTGAAGCATTGAAAGCCGATCATTCAATCGCTTTCTTCTTCTTCTCTCTGCCATCAGAGTCTTTGCTGGCTGCCTTTCCAATGTCTTCATCCGATGTAAATCCATGTCGAAAACTAGAGTTTTAGCTGTTGGAGCCCACTCCACATCATAAATCCTCTGTTTCTTCTCTGAATTAAAAAGATTATCGCCACGTAATTCGAGCCCTGCACGCTCTGTAACCAATGGGAAATCTTCTTGAATCGAAAATGGCATGGTGTTGTGTTTCTTAGCTGATGAATCAATCTCATTAGCTGAAAATTCATCATCAAGTGGGAAATACACTTGATTCGATGGATAATAAAAAGCAGGTTCATTTGACGTGGAGAGTCCTTCATTTGAGGAATATGGAAAAATCAAACTTATGTTTTCTTTAAAACAATCAAAGCTTTCTCCATTAGTGAAAAAGAACTCATTCCTTCCTATTGGGAAGCTCTCCCATGTCTCTCTTCTAAGAGCAAGAAGCACCTGTAAGAAACCAAGCTCATCAACTTCCATCTCTCTCTCGGCTAAGAGAATGCTATGAATGTTGGGGGTTGTTGCACAAAACCTTAAGATCTAGCCTCCTACAAACACCAGAATTATGGGATAATAAAGCAATGAAATAAATCAAAACACAAACCATACGACACAAGAGAATTTTATGTGGAAAACCCTCAAAGAGGTAAAAACTATGGGACCTCGTCCAGATCAATGATCCACTATGAAGTAGAACATTACAACTGATCACAAGCATACACCGCTTAGATCAAACTTCTTCACTTACACAATAGTAGATGAACAATAAGAGAATAAAGAAAAATGGAGAGATCTCACCGATTACGAGGACATAGAAGCGTTGAGACGTCGATTGCACAATAGATCACCTCTACGAGCATGACCTTCCCTTCTACAAGTTTCTTCTCTCTTTTTTCTCTCTCTCACCTTGGCCATAAAAAACCCTTAGCACAATAGCTTTAGAAAGCCTTCTCAATACTCTAAAAAAGTCCTAAGGTCCCATACTTATAATTTAGGAAACTCTCTTCCGCACCTCTTGCGAAACTGCCTCAAATTTATGTAGTACGCACAAAATTCGGACTCGAATTTGCGTAACCCCGACTAGTCAAGCAGAGTCCTCAATCGGTTGAGTACCTCCCTTGACTAATCGAGGACCTCGGATATCCAAAACCAAAAGCTCGCTGGACTTTGAGTCGAGCACCACTCGACCGGTCGAGCAGCGCGGTGATTCCATTATTTGTGGCATCCGAACCGCACAACATCTCCTCTGAACTGAGGAGAAAAATCTCATTAAATCTTCCATTATTTTCGACTCAGGAAGAATTCACCTTCTTCAAGCTAGTCAGGTTTCTACAAATCTCAAACTTGCCCTTGAGTAAAGCCTTGTTCATCATATCTGACTCATTATCGTTTGTGTGGACCTTCTCAAGCCGTAATACCTTTTGTTTCAAAGTATCCCTGATCCAGTGATACCGAATCCTATGTGCTTCCACTTGGAATACTAACTTAGATTTTGTTTTAAGTGTATAGCACTTTGACTATTGCAATAGACCATGTGCTTCTCCTGCTTCAGGCTAAGTTCTTGTAAGAATATCTTCATCCAAAGTATATCTTTACATGCCTCTGTGACCACAATATACTCGGCTTCTGTCGTCGAGAATGCTATGACCTTCTGTAACTTGCTCTGCCAAGAGACTGCTCCCCCTGCAAACGTGAACATGAAACCTGATGTAAACTTCCTAAAGTCTATGTCACCTATCATATATGTATCTGTGTAGCCCTCTAACACAGGTTTTTCATCACTATAGCATAGGCTTAACCTAGATGAGCCTCTTAGATACCTTAATATCTACTTCACTGCTGCCCAATGTTCTTTGCCAGGGTTGGTAAGATACCGGCTAATAACACCAATTGCATATGTTATGTCTGGACGCGTACACACCATAACATACATTAAACTTTCTACCGCTGACGCATAGGGTATCTTCTGCATCTCATCTACATCTGTCTTTGTCTTGGAACACTGTCTGTCACTCAATCTGAAGTAACCATCCAGTGGAGTACTGATCAGCTTTGCTGCATTCATATTGAACCGTTATACGACTTTCTCAATATACCACTTTTGTGACAATTAAAGCTTCCTGCTGCTTCTGTCACGAGTTATCTCCATTCCTAGGATCTGTTTAGCCAGGCCTAAGTCTTTCATAGCAAACAACTTGCCCAACTCCTGTTTTAGCTTGTCAATCTTCTTGATGTCTTTGCCTATGATGAGTATGTCATTAACGTATAATAGCAGAATTAAGAAATCACCATCTGAGAACTTGCGCGTGAATACACAGTGGTCCGACTCCATTCTATTATATCCATGCTTTAACATGAACGAGTCGAACTTCTTGTACTATTGATGTGAAGCTTGTTTCAGCCCATACAAGCTCTTCCTCAGCCTACACATCATATGTTATTTGCCCTTGATTTCGAACCCCTTTGGTTGGTGCATGTAGATCTCTTATTTCAGATCACCATGGAGAAAGATAATTTTAACATCTAATTGTTCTATCTCTAGTCCATACTAGCCACCAACCCAAGCAATACCCGTATGGATGTCATTTTCACCACTGGTGAGAATATCTCCTCGAAGTCTATACCTTTCCTCTAACCAAAACCTTTTACCACAAGTCTAGCCTTGAACCCTGTTTGTGAATTCTTCTGCTTAATTTTCTTTTTGAACACTCACTTGTTACTCAGAGCTTTCTCGCCCTTAGGAAATTTCACCATATCATAAGTGTGGTTCTTATACAAGAATTTCTTATGCTCGTTAGCTAGGGCCTTAGAATAATCTTCTAGCTCTCTCCTATAGTGAGCATAATGTACTCATGCGGCGAGTACCTCTTGGACGACCGTCAATCCCTAGATGTCCTCCTCACCTGTGGCTCAACGGGTGGATTAGGTGGGGGATGCTCTCTTGGTCCATCTTCTGTAGGAACTCCCTCATCCTCTGCACCTTGTTGTACTCCCCTGTCATCAGGCATCACGGGGGGAATAACCGGATCTATGTCCTCTAGCTCACTTGAATTAAGTTGTACCTTCTCTGGCTTATAAATGTCTTCAATACATGATCTTTAAAGAAAATCACATCTTTGTTCCTGACGAGCTTATTCTCAGTCGGATCTCACAATCTGTAGCCGAATTTTTTATCACTATACCCCAAGAACACAAACTGTCTGATCTTCGTATCGAGCTTGGACCTCTCGTCCTTTGGTTTGTGAACGGATGCCCTGTATCCAAACACCTTGAGATGACTGTACGATAGATATTGTCCAGTCCACACCTTCTCAGGTACTTCTCCATTCAACAGGGCTGATGGAGACCTGTTTATCAAATACGCTGCCATATGCATTGCTTCTCCCCAGAACGTCTTGGGAAACTTCGTATGGGATAGCATGCATCTGATTCTCTCTACAATGATGCGATTCATATGCTCGGTCACACCATTATGTTGGGGGGTCTTGGGAACCGTCTGTTCATGCCATATACCGAGGGACTTACAATACTCATGGAAGTCACCAATGTATTCACCACCATTGTCAGTGCGAATGCACTTTAATAGTCTACCTGTCTCTCTCTCTCTCAACCATAGCATGAAATAATTTCAACACATCAAAGACCTTGTCCTTATATTTCAAAGTATAAACCCAAATCCTCCTAAATGCATCATCTATAAAAGTGATAAAATACAATGCCCCACCCAAGGTTTTTGTCCTCATAAGACCATAAACATCATAATAAACCAAATCTAATGCATACACTTTATTAACACGAGAAGCAAATTTAACAAATGAAATTCTATGTTATTTCCCCGATAAACAATCAATACATATTTTAAGAGGTATACCTATCACGTCTGGAAGGAGTTGCTTCTTTGCTAGTAGTTGAAGCCTTTTTCACTCATGTAGCCTAGACGCCTGTGCCGCATGTCAATAGCTGAATCTTACGCTGCGTTCAAGCCACCCTTGCATACACTGACACTTGCCTTGTAAAGGGTGCAACACTTCTTTCCTTTGACTGCGATCAACGAACCCTTGATGAGCTTCCAACACCCACCAAAATATCGGCTTTCATAGTCATCATCATTCAATCTTCCTATCGACATCAAGTTGAGGTAAAGGTCTAGAATGTGCCTTATATCCCTGAGAATCAATGTGCAGCTCACATCGGTCTTCACACAAATATCACCGACCCCTATGATCTTCGATATGCCAGAATTTTTCATCTTCACGGTCCCAAAGTCACCTGACTTGTAGCTAGTGAAGAAATCACTACGTGGAGTCGCATGAAACAAGGTTCCCCAGTTTATCACCCAATTGGTGTCCTGACTCGTAGCCGTGAGACAAACATCATGATCTATAGAAAGAATAATTACAACGTCATCATCTAAAGCAACCACAATAGAATCTGACTCATCTTCTTTCTTATTTCCTTTTCCTTTATTGTCGTTATTCTTATTACAACATTCATACTTATAGTAGTCCTTCTTGCCACAATTCCAGCATTCAACATCCTTTCTGATATTTGACTTGCCTCTTAATTTATCTCGGACCTTCCTGTCATTTCTGTTCTTTCCTCTCCCTCGATCTTGTATCACAAGGGCCTCTTGCTGAGTAGACCCCTGAGACTTCCTCCTTGTCTCTTCATTAAAGACACAACTGGTTACCTATTCCATGGACACCTTTTCATCTGACACGGAGTTATTCAGAGACACCACCAATGTGTCACGCCCCAAACCCAGAAATTAGATTTATAGAAATCCCGATCACCGAATCTAGTGCCGACAGCCTCCGTAGTGTCCCATTCTCGGCTCCTGACAATCATATGCCAGATTTCGATCCTGGGATCCTACAAGGAGGATTTTCAGAATGAATTTTTTTTTATAATGAAGTATAACCACAAGCATAACCAAGTCACAAAACAACATCACCACATATTCACTATATCAAAAACTTTGAGTACAATGCAGAAAGGGAAATACAAGGTGATTAAAGGCTCCAAAATAGTCAGATGCACACTCCTGCCTCAGCGCTGCTGCTGTCCAACACTACCTGCATGTAACGGTCGTGCATAAGCTTACAAAAGCTTAGACGGTGGTGTAAGTGTGTGCGCAAGGTAAACACCAAGTGTACAATATCAAAGTAATACGGAAGTATGCGGTAAGTCCATAAATAAAACCAAGCATACCAATGTTATGTGATGCAAGACATGAATGTTATCGGCCATACCAAGACCATGTGATGCGAGGCCTATGTAGCCAAATGTCATATGCAAGATGCAAAGCAAGCATGCCAGTACTCATCAAGTACAAATATCAATACAATTCCTCTCTGGATATCACCGGGGTCTAATACACTCACACTGACTGCCTCCTCCCTAGTTGCATAGCCAAGTAAGCGGAATAGACATCACTATTCGCCTGACCAGTAGTCTGTCAATACCTACCCGACTCGTCGATAGCAGACTCATTTGCGAGCTGGTCAAACTCAGCTTAGCTTATAGCCCCCTCACTTGGGCGGATAAAGTCACACCCCCTTCCAACCGACTACGACATAGTGAGAGACGCGGCCTACTGGTATTCAGTACTCGGGCGCTCGTGTATCCACTCGGTCTAGACGTTGGAGCATCTCCTGGTACCAAAAAGGTTCTGAAACTTTCACCTAAGGACATCTTGAGTGCTCACAGTGCTAGAACTAAGTATTTTCGGTATCCGATACGACCATCCATGATGTACCTGTGGAGCCACGACCCTGATGTCACTAGGGCGTGTAATGATCAAGTCACACATATGCGAGATGCATGAATCACACCGTCAAATCATGCATCAATCCAACGTGTACTGCGCGATCATGTGGGGCACTTTGTCTTATAACGAGTCCCGTAAATGGTCTGTCCAATGGTGTATGCTATGATCAGTCACTACTCATATCAAGCATACATATGATGCGTATGGACATGAGTCATGGGATTATACTAAGCATGTTATAAAGTGATGAATATTAATGAGTATGAGCCTATCAATGGGCCCTAAGGAGAGTTATAATGCGGACATTTAACCAACATTGTACTTACAATGTAGATGTCAAACCATCATTGTTCCCTAGGCATGGCCCACCATGAATATCATTACATGAACCATAGGAAAATCACACATTGCAATGGACTCTAAGGACATCCCGTTGGGCCTCGACCCATGGGACTTGGATACATTGAATGGGTCGTACCACATGGGCCTTACATTCATCAAATGGGCCACATTAATGGGCCTCACCAACGAGCCTTATGTACATTGCAATGGTCCATAACCTACAGGCCTTAGAGTACATCACAATGGGCCTTAACCCACGGCCTTGGAATATATCAAAATGGGCCTCATAATATGGGCCTTACATTCATAGAAAGTGGGCCTCAACAACGGCCTCATACACCTCAAGGTAGGCCTCGACAATGGGCCATAAATATGGGCTACAAATGCATCAAGATGAGCCTCCACGGATGGCCACAAGTACATCCATATGGGTACCATCTCATGGGCCTTATATAAATCAATAGGCCACACCAATGGGCCCTACGTATACATCAAATGGGCCACACCCTAAATATAAGTGGGATAATGATTTCCACCATTAAAATTTTCAAGGTCCACCATAACATTTATTTCCCACACAATCTGTTTATAAGGTCTCTTAAGAACTTGGTGGCCTAAGGTCTTGTAACGCCCTGAAATTCGGGGGTCGTGTAGAAACCCGACTCCCGAGTTCCAGATCATCACTTATGCAACAAATATAATTATGATTCAATGTTGTCTGAATTAGAGCATTCACATGAGTAAGATTATACCAAAACTGTAATTCATACTCCAGATCCAGTGATAAAACACAAGCGGAAGACTGAAGAATATATATATCACTGTATGGAAAGTAAAAAAATCCCGAACTGTCTCCAAAGTATGAATACATCTCTGAGTCACATATATACAAAACCAGTGAGCACCTTTGACTCGTGAGCCGATTGTGGTGGTATGGGACACTACATTCGAGCTGTCGGCCTACACTGATTGGTGACGAGCCCATTGTAGTGACCTCGAGCGTATTCTGAGTCTACGGGAGGCGACGATCCTTCCGTAGCGACAAGAGTACATTAGGCCTGTAT
Organism: Magnolia kwangsiensis; assembly: GCA_037074715.1. Classification (NCBI taxonomy): domain Eukaryota; kingdom Viridiplantae; phylum Streptophyta; class Magnoliopsida; order Magnoliales; family Magnoliaceae; genus Magnolia; species Magnolia kwangsiensis. The sequence continues at coordinate 104,622,221 of CM073580.1, read as the reverse complement.
TGATAAGGTGATGGGGGAGCGGTGCAACGAGTGCGAGCAACAACCCTTGCAGCGACCTATAAATATAACATCGTATGAGATTACTAGGAGTGTCGACCCTAAAAAGGATCTGTGTTGGGATTGATATAAGGAAGGTACCTTAGTTTTCCAATACTGCTGTATGAATGGACTAATAATAACTCGATAATCATTATCCATATCGCACTGCATGTGCCCGAAAGATGTGGAGCACTGAGGAACGCAAGCATGCAGCAGGCGTAAGATGGTGCCGCATGAGGGAGTATGTCGGTGAGGACATTCATCATGTCATTTCATGCTTGCATTAACAACAGTATCTAGGAATGTTTGATTGCTTGCATGATTGTCAAGTCCAGCTAAGCGGTCATAACGGTCTAAGATTGTGGATATCAGACTTTCGACGTACGGTCTAAATCCAATATGAAATTTCAAAGGGTTCCTGAGAGCAAACGGGTTTAGAGTTCAATCCTAGGTTTCAGGGTATTGTAGCGTCATTGGTTTTACAAGTTTTGGGTCTTGCAGAACGTATTTAAAGCGATAAGGGACAATTTCACAGCCAATCTAATGTAGCACTAGTTAACTTACACTTAATTTCTAAAGAAATTAATCCTACGTGATTTCTGATCGAGTTGGTACTCGGGTCTCTGTACGAATTTTTCCGAGGCGTTACAGGTCTAATGGTGGGGTTCAAACCCACTATACAATGTGGTCCACGTGATAAATAGATTTGTCTTATTTTTGAACTCAAGCCTTAAAATTATATGTCAAAATGGCTGGACAGTTTGGATGCAACACATGCATCGGGGTGGTTCCATAGATGGACAACAAGGGTGAAGCAGGTGGGACCCACATAACTTGGTGACATCACATACACCATTAATATAGTTGGTGTGTGGCATTCTAGCCAACCTGCTTCCTAAGGTGGGTCCACAAGGGTGGCCCACCATAATATTTATTTTCCATCCAACGGTGATAAGGTCACATAGACCTGGATGAATAGGGAAAACAAATTTCACAACCCAAAAGGGGATCCAATGGTAGACGTTTAATCAACACTGTTTCTTGCTGGGTGGCCCGCCTGATTGACGGGTGGATGGCATGGATAGAACACGTACATCACAGTGGGTCCCACTGCCCAGTACCGTGGACGGTGCCGACTAAACACATAATTCATGGTGGTTTCCACCGTCCACTACTGTGTGACTAAACCACACATCATGGTGGATTCTACCGTCCACTGTTGTGGACGCTGAGGAGAGAACACATACATCTTAGGGTCCCACGTGTGGCCCACCTTAATGTTTACTTGTCGTCCAACCTGTTGACAAGGTCATGCTGACGTGGATGGAAGGAAAAACAAATTTCATATTAACCCAAAACTTCTGTGAAACCAAAAATGGGTTTTCAATGGTAGAATTCAATCACCATTGTTTCCAATGATGTGGGCCACCTGAGTCTTGGACATCGCTGAAATTTGGATGGGGCCCACTTCAGGAAGTGGTCCACCCAATGAACAGGTTGGATGACAAATATACATCATGGTGGGGCCCATGGCTGGGGCCGTGGGCCCATGTCTGTTGCACGCTGACGCTAGCAGCGTCCTGCTGCACAGCAGGCGCTGCACCCTCCTTCCCTTTATTTTTTATTTTTTAAAGAAAACTCTTTTTTTGTGATTTTTCGAGTGTGGGGCCTACATCAAGTAAATCCAACCCATCCATTCAAACGAGTCTAATATCCGATGTTTTTTCGGCGCATAAAAACGTTAGGGTAACTTTCAACGGTAGAAACCACTGTTTTACATGCTATGGCCCGCCTGAAGATCAGATGGAATTCCTTTTTCGGCTCAACGCCTAAAATGACATGAGGAATGGAATGCACGACATGGATTGGATTGATACATCAAGGTGGGGCATGTATGAGTGGCCCACCCAAAAGTCCAAATAAATAAATAAAACAAACTACTTTGCTGTGAGTATACGGCACTGTCCGTTCACAATTCATTTGCAAACGTCCAGCGTCCCTGGACGATGGATGGTTTTCGCACAATTAAGGTGGGTCCCACAGGGACGTGGCCCACTTAGATAAATCTGATATTTGTGTTTTCCCATCTCCCTAACGTAAGACCCATGTGGTTTGAACGATGTAGATCCTACACGTCCATCAAGTGGGTCCCACGAAGGTGGATGACTTGGATAAAATGTATACATCAAGGGGCCAACAACAAGGGAGAAGAGAGAGAGAGAGAGATAGAGAGTGAGACACGCATGATGGAGGGACCCCGACACTATGGGCCCTCTGTTCCATGATCTACAATATAAATCAAGTGGGTCCCATAACATGTGGCCCAAAAAAAATCGAAATCTAATAGTGGAGATCCCTTCTCCATGAAAATAGACGGTCTAGATGACCCATATACAAGCTAGAAAGGTAAACATCATGATGGGGTCCATGGAGAATGACCCCATTATGGAATGATATTGATGATCAAGATGGGCCATCAGCCACATCTTAGGGTCCAAAGTGAGATCCATACCATTGATCGGTAGGCCTCACTTGGTCAATCTTAAAAAAACATGAAAAACTAGGCTATGGAAGCACCCACCTATTGATCTTCTCGGTCCGTTGGAAAGCCTATCTCCTCGTGCTTCTCTTTGATGGTGGAAGATGAAAGATGGATGGCTAGGATGGAGGTTTTTGGGAAGGAAAAAGTGGACCACACAACTCACATTTCTCTTATGGAGGAGCTTCGACGTGTGCACCCTTGGTTGCTTGGGAAATGCTTGGAAAATGTGAAGAGAAAGAGAGAGAGAGAGAGAGAGAGAGAGAGAGAGAGGTGGTTGTAAGGATAAGTGATGGGAGTGGGTGATGGATGTGAGTGATAGGTGAGGTGATGGATTGGTTGACTTTTGGGTTTGCTTAACTTGTGGAGAAAGGAAGCATGGGTGCTTTGTACTTGACATGAGAGGTGATTGATAGGATTGATTTGACATGTTGTAGAGATTCTCTTAGGATTTGCAACGCGCGGTGTTTTCCTCAAATTGAACGCGGGTCTGCATCTCCCTGCCAAGGTATCGGATTGGTGAGATAGTCGCGGTGTCAGAACTTAGGCAACGGTGCGGTCGCAATGGTACAATTCTCAGATTAAGTCGATTCAAATCTACAGGACATAACTTAGGGTCGATTATAGATCGCGGGTTGCCGAAATTTGACAGGAATGATCGCGGGAGTTGACGGAACAGTATGGATTAGGATACGAGTCTTACACAATGTCTCCCAACTATCAGGCAATGAGTTAAGCAATAGCAAAGCCTGTAATTCATTTTATAGGACCATCTTCATAGCAAAGAGCTGGTTCAATATATTGCTGACCTCATTCATGTGCTCAACCACAAAACCACTATCTTTGAACTTGATATTCACAAGTCACCTTACCATAAAAATCTTATTGTCGACTGTCTTTCTCTCATACAACCCTTACAATTTCAGTCATAGGCTAGCGGCTGAGGTCTCCGTAGACACATGGTGGAATACGGAATCATCCAGCCATTGTCTAATAAACCTCACCGCCTTCTGGTCCAACTTCTTTCAATCATCATTTGTCATTTCCTTTGATTTTGCTAATATACCTTGAATTGGAGAATACAAGTCCTTACAATAAAGCAAGTCTTCCATTTTAGCCTTAATCATCCTTGATGAGCCACCTTCCATAATTCGAAACCGATCTCACCCTGTTCAACCAACTTGAACACTTTGATACTACTTTGTTAGGGGTCTTTGCACAAAACCTTAGGATCTAGCCTCCCACAAATACCAGAATTATGGGATAATAAAGTAATGGAATAAATCAAAGCACAAACTACACGACACAAAAAGAATTTTACGTGGAAAACCCTCAAAGAGGTAAAAACTACGGGACCTCGTCCAGATTAACAATCTACTATGAAGTAGAACGTTACAACCAATCACAAGCACACACCGCTTGGATCAAACCTTATTCACTTATGCAGGAGTGGATGAATAATAAGAGAATAAAGAAAAATGAAGAGATCTCACCGATTACGAGGACATAGAAGCGTTAAGACGTCGATTGCACAATACATCACCTCTACGAGCATAACCCTCCATTTAACAAGCTTCCTCTCTTTTTTTCTCTCTCTCACCTTGACCGTTAAAAATCTTTCGCACAATAGCTTTAGAAAGCTTTCTCAATACCCTAGAAAGCCTTGGGGACCCATATTTATAGTTTAGGAAACTCCTTTTCGCACCTCTTGAGAAATCGCCCCAAATTTACACAGTATGTACAAAATCTGAACTCAAATTTGCGTAACCTCGACTGGCCGAGCAGAGTCCTTGACTAGTCAAGCGGCCCACTCGACCGATCGAGTACCTCCCTCGACTGGTTGAGCACCTCAGAGATCTAAAACCAAAAACTCACTGGACTTTGAGTCGAACACCACTCGACCGGTCGAGCAGTACACTCAATTGGTTGAGTAGTGCGGTGATTCCACTATTTGTGGCATCCAAACCGCACATCTCCTCTAAATTGAGGAGGAAAACCCCATTAATGAAAGCTACACAGCTCTCTCTCTCTAAGCTAAGAGAATGTTATGAAAGTTGTTCTCTCTCTCCCAGCTAAGAGAATGCTATGAAAGTCATTCTCTCTCTCTAACACACAGCTAATAGAATGCTATGAAAGCCTCTCTCTCAGCTAATAGAATGTTATGAAAACCTCTCTCTCTCTCAGCTAATAGAATCCTATGAAAGCCTCTCTCTCTCTCAGCTAATAGAATGCTATGAAAGCCTCTCTCTCTTTCAGCTAATAGCTAGAATACTATGAAAGCCTCTCTCTCTCTCACACATACACACACACACACACACACACCCACACCCCAACTAAGAGAATGTTAATGAATGCCCTACAGCTAAGGTAATGCTAATGAAAGCAAAGAGCCTTGATATCAGGAAATTGCAGCATGTTTAAAGGAATATATAGAATCACATAAAAACACTTCTTCTATTTAATAAATGAAATATAGTATGGAAAAGTCTAGTCCCTATGTTAGTTTTACACTATCTAAAAAACGATGATCGCCTATCCTTCTCACATGTGACACTGATGTAAAACGATCCGCACCATTCAAAGTGTGGGTCCCATGGTGGATGTAGCATATAACTAAGATCACAATGATCAAGCAATGTTCACATGTATCATCCTCTCTCGCTCTCTCTCTCTCTCTCTCAGGTGTCCTTCAAGGTGATTTCAAATCCTTTTCATCGAAATCTACAATCCAACATGACATGATATTTAAATCCCATGATCTGAGAACTTTGACCCACAAATCTGTAACGCCTCGAAAAATCGAGAGTCGTCCATACGCTCGACTCTCGAGTCCCCGAGTGTCACTTATCATCAATTTTATGGTTTTATGATTTATCAAGTTTAATTGCGTAACATGGAATTAATTGAAACATGAGGCACATCCACAACTAGTCTATTGAACTGAAAGAAATCAATATATACATGTTTAAAAGAATATAAATGGGCCGCACAAGGCGATGCTCAACAAAATCACAAAGAGAATCATATGCCTAAAAGAATGGTGCGCTGAGCCCACGACTCAATGCTCTAGAATCCAGTCTCCTAAGCCGATGGAGAACTGCCCGTTAACTGAAACTAGGACAGCTCGTCCTCCTCGTCGAAACTCACGCCGCTTGGCTACTCGAACTCAGCACTACCTGCAGCTACTGAAGGGGCTGAGTGATGGTTTAAAACACCGTCCCAGAGTGAGAGTGAGTGATCAACTCAGTGGGTGCTATTAATCTTAAGTTATCACAGGCATCAATTATAATATGATCTTAATGAAAAGTAGTCAATCATAAACATCTAACTAATCTTATTAATGCGCATGCATGCTGGATGATATGATGTATGCTCTAGCCACAACGCTCCCTCGAGCGACTCCGTCTAATGATCGTGTATGTCAACACTCCTTCAGAGTGACCTCGACTTCCGAATCGCCACCCTAACTAATGCAATGCAATGCGATCGTGTCAGCCGAGTTATTAGTTAAGTTCATTCATCTAGCAGGTTGGAGAATCTGATACACCCTACGTATCAATGCCCTAAGATGGTTATGAGGCCAAGACCCCCCAATGTATGAGGCCGAGATCCCGCTGTCCTTGATCCTGTTGGGTTCCCCATCCCTGACTTCAAGCACATGGGGAGTACCAAGAGAAAGGGATTACTCGCGGTCACTACGGGGAGGCGCGACACCCCAGCATAGGCCAACAGCTCGGACATAGTGTCCCATTCCACCATGCCCGACTCATGAGGCTATGGACCAGTTTCAAGTAGGTTATTGATGGGCTACAACGGTTGCAGGGTAGTTCAGGTTCTAAACATATGTGAGCAATCAGGGTTAACAATTAAGGTTGGTTAGACAGTAGACTAAACCACAAGAGTCAGGCGAGCGTGAAACGAGCGACATCGGGCATAAGATACCCATGTAGTCGAACTACAGCCACCCGAACACGCCCTCACAAATCCATAGGTTTAGTCTCGAGGCGGTTCTACCAATGGGACCACCTTCGCTCTCCTCATGATTCTGGCCAACCCAAGGGTACGAATAATGATTCCCAGCATGCCGACTACCAATGCATCACTAGAATAAACATCATCATGTTCTCATAATTATCGACATACGGTTCATGTTCTCATAGCAGGCAAGGTTAACCATATCAAAATACAAGTGTATGTGGGTGTGTGTGTGTGTGTGAGGAAGTTAAGCACTTCCTCCATTTTAAAGAAAAATCATGTGCATAAGAGGTAAAAAATCATACATACTACGGAACAACTATACATGAAAAAGAATTCAACAAGACGTGAGCATACACCATCCATATACAACATCATATGAGAAGCAAAAATAAAATCATGTGAGTCAAACATACCATTCCATACCATTTCAACAAACACGCAATTCCTAGGGATTCTCTAGGTTCTCCAAAGATGTCACCCAAGCAATCAAAATTATTAAACTCATAATAGAATCGGTGCTAGGCCACCTAAGAGCAATAGTCCGCACCTTAAGAGAAGATTTCCATTCTTTGAGATCTTAGGGTTTGGAGATTTGGGTAAAATCACCATTTCCTAAATCAAAAATAAGAAAGACAAGAGTAATGCCTAGAAATCTACACTATGTTGCTCTATTGAAGGGAAAATATACCATTCTTACCTCTACTTCTTGGCATGAGTAGGTTTGGTGGAGGTTTTCTTGAGGAAGAGGTAGGGACTTGCGAGATTGAACTCCCTTGGGCCCCACTTTAGCTATGACCCACTTCCTCTCTCTTCTTCACTCTCCCCTCCTCTCTTCTTCCTTCTTCTTTTTTTCTTTTCTCACTTCTCTCTTTCTCTCTTTCCTTCTTTCTTTTCTCTAGGGTAAAATCGTATGAGGAGAGAGGGTGCCCAAATGAGGCCCTTTTATATTGATAGATTTGGTGCAAATGATCCCAAGGGCTAAGTTTTCACTATACTAGACCTATGAGAGGGTCTTTCTAAGCTCTAGGGCCCACTGTGGGGTGTACAAGTCGATATACACTGTAAGATAGTTAACCCTAATGATGATCTACGTATAGATACGATCGGCCCGCCATTTGGATGCGCCGATCGACAGATACGATTAGAAGTCTGTTTAACGGTCACCGATAGTCGATCGGGGCCGCGGCTATACGGATATGAGCAGGGAAATATCCTTACTCCACGTGAGAAGTTTAGTCGTAAACCGACGGTCTGAAATCCTTAACTTTGCATAAGAGTGGACGACTCAATTCACTTAAGTTTCATCTCTTTGCTTTAGGGTATTTGCGCTTCTCATGCACTCGTCTTTCGGCTCAAGTTAAGTGGTTCTGGGCAGTACTCAGTTCCGACTCCCACAACGGATGTCAATCCCATTAAGACGGACATTTCTCTATAGTTCTAGAACAAGTGGCCCGCCAACGAGCGGTTTAGAGCTTATTTGGAAATTTGAAATATTTCTGATGGCCCCCTGGTCATGGAACTTATAGGGTAGGTGGTCCATGGCCCGATGAAGGGTCATGTAAAATTTCGGAACGATCGGATATGGGGTTGGGTCGTACGGGTCCTATTTGTGATCAACGGTCGTCATGCCATGATCGGGTCTCAAATTTTGTGGATGGGTATAGGACACTATATTAGACTTTTACCTTAAATTTGGAAGGAATCCGATGACTGAAAAGCCCGGAGTCTTAGTTTCATTATCCCATGCCAGATTTCAACTTTGGCCTTGGGTGGGTTGACATGTGCTGTAGTAACGGCTCGAATAATTAACTTTTGGGTGTCCAATAAGTGTATGGTCCGCGATGGACCATAAGCCCAATGAGATATTTGTTTTCTTAAATTTCTATAATTTTTCGACCTTTCTATGCCGCGGTATAGCCCGTACTGCCTGATGCTAAGTGTAAATGGTCATCTAGCTTGGCAGCCCGCACTAGGCCCTATTATGACCTGTCTGGTCTACTCTAATGGGCTAATCCTAGGTTAATTAACTTGTAGTACCCCACCACGAGTGGCTTAAATGAATGATCCTGCGGCAAATCCTATGTGGATGCCCTAGGACACTGTGCTGGTTGAACGGGACGTTACAAGGATTGATTTGGTCTATTGTTAAGATCCAGGCCTTATCTGACTCAACTTTGGTTAGATCTTTAATTTAGTTATGCTCGTCTTGATTAGTTAGCGACGGGTCGGTTAGATTTGAGTCCTCTGTGAGTAAATCATGGGATGACACTTGATGTTCAAGTGATCGGGCGGATTCGGTGGTTTCCTACGGTTAATTAATCAAACTCGTGGGGTTATTTACTGGTACCACCCCTGTATAGACTAACATTGAGTGCTAATGGTCATTTAAGTGATATTATAAGTTATTTTTTTAAAAATAAAAAATAAAAAAAATTCAAGGATTTTTTAGAATCCAAAAGTGAAAATCTAAGATGTTAAAATTTACCCCCTTTAAAAACAATTTCGTCCCCGAAATTGCCTAAGAGTATTAAGTAAAGGTACTATTATTTCATTTGCTTAAGTTTTTATTGATTCCAAATTTATATGCATGGTAGGGGGTATACTATCTATACTAGTTTGACTCATTTTAGTCTACCCCACTTAAAAATCATTTCACCCATGGTTTACTAAAATTTATTTATTTATCTATTTTTTAAAAAAGATTCATCATGACGATTTCCCTCTATCTATAGTAAAAATATCTATTTTCAATGTTTTCCCCACACGGAGAGACGGTTGTAGTAGGCTTGAACCTGATACGTCGATCATCTACCTAACCATGGTAGAAGGCTCATTGTATCCCTTCTTTGTCCTGGTGGATCCTGATCTTCTACTCGGTCAAAGCAGTGAGTCCATTGGTAGTCGCACAGGATTGAGAATTGGGTCAAGCCGCGAATACTTCGCAAGTGTATACTTCCGTAATTCTGTAGTTCGATCAATCTAAATGTTTAGGAAATGACCATCATTGAAAAGTTTAAATATCTTTTATATATATATATATATATATAAGGTTGTCCTTTAGGTCTTGGTCTAAAAGAGTTCTCGTTTTAATTCTTGTCTAACTTAGTGATTTAAATCTCCCACGGTGCCTATGGTCAAATGATTATCGTAAAAAGGTTTCTAATAGTATAAAATTTTATATGTATATCACTATTTCGATCTTATGTCTAGTGAGTTATGAGCAGACTGCACTTCGGTTTCACAAACTTCCAAAGGAAAAGAAGAATTGAAAGTTCTAAGGTATTTCAGAGGTTTGAAGTGCGAATAACGTTAAGAATGATGAAGAAAAGGAAAGACGAAGAATGTCGTCTTCTCAATGTGGTACGAACCTTAAATCTATAATAAAATAAGAAAAGTTGAAATATTTTACCATAATCAACCTTTAATACGAACTTTCGGAGCCTTAAACTATGAAGCCCAGTCCTACTCAAGGGTCCTAATTCGATTGCATTGAAAACTACTTAAAATAGAAAAATATATAAAATTTAATATAATCATAGGATGATTCCTAATATTATCAGAAATAAACATTCTTATCTTTGTGTGTGTTTTTTTTTTTTAAAAAGATAATAAGTTTGATATTAATAAAATTATTTCACCCCCTACTCTATTATTCTTGTGGATGTACTCTTGTCCATTTCTTATGATTTGTGTATCGAGGTCTCATTGACTCGATAACCAAGTTGCACCAAATGTTTGTCATCATCATCACCATATCGATGTCCTAGCTATCTAATTATCATTACTGATCCTCCTTCAAGATTCAATTGTATCGAAGTCCCTATCCTCAATAAGTGAACAAGCCTTCATATCCTTTCTTACCACCTCAATCCAGGTCCTTTTTTTTAAAAAAAAAATTTCCTTAGAGCCTTCCTCCAAATCTCATATTCATCATTTTTCTCCTAAAATCTCATCATACAATGCCACATCTTGCAGACAACATACACAAAGAGACCTCATCCCCAATTAGTGTTTAATTCATTTGTAACAAGTATAAAAATATAAGGACTTAATGCTGATACCTGATGAAGATCCACTATTGCTAGATACAATCTCACAAAGCATGTTCTCACTCTTGTGATGGAACCCTTGTAGATTTCATAATGTGACTCATAGGTTGGACCCCTTGATTAATGATGCAACTTCATCCATCTCTTTTGTTCTTGTAATTATAGTTACTGTGATGCTTCTCCACACACCTAGCATTTCTTATTTGTATTTTATTGAAAGACTGATTAACTAAACAATTCGATTTCACTTCTTCCACACTTTTATAGGTATATAGTCTTGTTCCCACAACCTGTAAGATACATGTGCTCCCAACCGCTAATGTCTAAGGTCCCGCCTATCATAGTACTGAAATGTGGGTCGATTAGGAACCCCTCTGAGTAAACTCAATTTGGGGATATTTCAGGTTAAGCCTCATAGGAACTTACGACGCAGTATTGTATCTCAGAGAATATGTGAATTATTCAAGGAATTTACCCCTTATATTAATGCTAAAAAGTGTTATTATTATTATTATTTGTTAATGACTTAGCCTTGATGTACTTTACATTGAAAACCAGCATAATGACATTCATGTACTTCATAAGCATGGATCACTGGTTGCTCCTGTGCATTCCACATGTTATCTTTAACTAATCAGTCAAATTTCATTTTTTTAAAATGACACATGCACACCAACATAAGATGATATGTGCATTATGACTATCCTTTACATCTTCTACAATAGATTGGCACATAGCTAAAGATATACATGGAACAAAAACAGAGGCTACACTTCCATTTCAATGGGAAATCCAATGGAGAAGGAAAACTAAATTAATGAAGAATCTGAATAGGCTCGTGGGAGTTTGTTAGGGAAGTAGGACTGTTAGAGTTGGAGAGATAACTTGGTTTTCAGTTCTAGTTTAGAGCCTCAGAGGAGAGTATTAAATTGGTTTTGTAGATAAGTGTGGTGGACTAAATTCAGCATTTGAGAGCAAGTAGTTAAAACGATTTGTTTTCTACTTTAAAATTTTACTACTCAAAATTGTCTCGATGCTAGATTTTATTTTTCTGCTAGAAATTTCATATCACTACCAATCAGTTTAATTTGTTTTACTGTAATCCAAGTGTGGGAAAATCAGAGGGTTTGGTGGATTCTTCTGTTGCGTCAATAATTAGCCCCTCCTTTTTTTCTTTTTTTTTTTGCTTTTTCACTACACATTTGGTTTCTACTGCAGACTTATTTAAAATCAATCCATTGTAATCTATTTTGCGTTTGCAACAAAACTCATTAATAGATTCAACTTGTTGTTTAGTTTCTGCTTCTAAAACTGTTTCCAACACCCATAACCTATGCTGGAACTTGCTTATCAACTCCTATTTTAGCAGAGTTTTCACCAGTCAACCATCTGGCCAACAGTTAATTCCTAAGGCAGTTCAACAAGAAACTAATAATACAAACCTAAATCTATCCACAGTCAACCATCTGTCTTCATGACTGATCTGTTTCCTAGCTACTTTTCCACCCAACATTGGTGCCAAAATCTAGCATTGAGTGTGTAACGCCCTGAAAAAATCCGTACTTAGGCTCGAGTACCAACTCGACCAGAAATCGCGTAGGATTAATTCCTTTAGAAAATAAGTGTAAGTTAGCTAGCGCAACGCTAGAGTAGCTGAAAAATAGTCCCTGATCACTTTAAATACGTTTTACAAGACCCAAAGCGAGTAGAACCAATGACGTTATAATACTCTAAAATCTCAGATCAAACTCTAAACCGGTTTGTTCTCTGGACCTCTTTGAAACTTTGTATTGGATCTAAACCGCGCGTCGAAAGTCCGATACCTACAATCTTAGATCGTTATAACCGCCTAGCTGGACTTAACAATCATTTCAAAAATCAAGTCCAACCGACATTCACAAGCTATTTCATTGAGCCTGGACTGAAGAGAGTGAGAATAGGGTTAGATTTGGAATTTAAAATTCAAATCTAGCACACGACTTGACGCGTCAGTATTAAGCATTCTGAGTCTACGGGAGGCGACGACCCTTCCGTAGCAGTGAGAGTACAGTAGGCCTGTATTGATAAGGTGATGGGGGAGCGGTGCAACGAGTGCGAGCAACAGCCCTGGCAGCCCTTGCAGCGACCTACAAAATATACATCGTATGAGATTACTAGGAGTGACGACCCTAGACAGGATCTGTGTTGGGATTGATATAAGGGAAGTACCTTAGTTTACCAATCCTGCTGTTTGAATGGACTAATAATAACTCGGTAATCATATCACCATCACATTACATATGCCTGAAAGATGTGGAGCACTGTGGGATGAAAGCATGCCGCGGGCGTAAGATGGTGTCGTATGAGGGAGATCGTCGGTGAGGGCATCCATCATGTCATGTCATATTGCATTAACAACAGTATTAGGATTGTTTGATTTACTACTTTACTATTATCACATGATTGATTTGAGAACATGTTAATCCTTGCTCTATTATTCCACTGAATTAGCTACTCACTCCCACGTTTCGGGATGGTGTTTGCAACACCCACCAGACCCTGTCTTAGATGCAAGTGAGGCGGCGATTCAGGAGGCAGAGCCGGACTATGATGAGGACTAGGACGAGTTCTCATATATGCAGTACCACGACGGCTTTGCTTAGGTGGCCTGGATTGGCGGGACTTCTCAGTGGGACTATTTTGACATTTGATTTCTGTTATTTACATGTATATGAGACTCAGAGATGTATTCATACTTTGGAGACAGTCGAGATCTACTTTGTTTTCCATACAGTGATATATATATTCTTTAGTCTTCCGCTTGCTTTTATCACTGAATCTGGAGTATGAAGTGCAATTTTGGTATACTTTTACTCATGTGAATGCTTTAACTCAGACAACATTGAATCATAATCATTTTTATTGCATAAGTGACGGTCTGGAACTCGGGAGTTGAGTTTATACACGACCCTTGATTTTCAGGGTGTTACAGAGTGTCTATGGCTACAAAGTATAATTGTGGACAACACAATATTCAGATGAGGATGTGCATTTGGAATCAGAGTCTATTTATTTTCATTTGGAGCAACATCACCTATCTGTGATGAAGCACATTAGATGAATGGATTGGGCGGCAGATAAAGACCATGTTAGGCCCCGTATACAACTACCAGTGGATGTTCCTTTCCAACTATTCCATGAGATGGCCCATCTGAGTTTTAGATGATCATATTCTAGTTCAATGGTTGCCTTTGGAAGAAAGAAAAGAAGAAGAAAGGATTGTAGTAATGGATTTTTTTTATTTTTTTTTTATGATGGGTTTTGAGAAGGTGGTTTGGAGATGAGGAAGAGGAGATGGGAAGTTTGTGAGGGGGATTTGTTGGAAGAAAAGGTGTTGAGAATGGGTTTGGAGTAAATGAGTGATTGGAATGGAATTTGGGGAAGTAGAAGGAGGTGAGTTTGGTGAATGGGCCTTGAGAATGGGTATATGAGTGGATTTTGGGAATGATGGGTTGAGTTTTGAGATTTGAGATTGAGAGAGGGAGAGTTTCCTCCAAGGTTTAGAAGGGATGGTGGAGGGTAATGGGAGTAGTAGAGCTAAGTTTTATGGACCCTAGATTGTCCTAAATAGCAAGAGAAATGGGCCCCACTCATGTGTACATTGAAAGGGAGGAGGGGACCCATCTTGCAACGTTTCTTATACTTTTTGAAACTGGTTTATTTTTAAAAATTTTATAATGATTTTCCATTAATTTTTAAGTCATCCTAAAAAATTTCATATCATTTAGAGTTGTAAATAAATTATTAAAATTCTAAGAGCAATAGCTGCCTGAAATTAAAAAATTTCAGATAGTTGACAGAACATCTTAATTTTAACTATATTATAATTTTTATTTTATTTTTTCTTATTTTATATAAAACTAGACTTATAAACCTTCAATATGGATTTTGAATCACCTAAATCAGAGTTGTAACGAAGGAGATATGAATTATTGAAGTTGACCAAAATTTGTAAAAAATTCTGGCGTGGAAACGCCGGTCCACTGGAAGTGTGGGCGTCAGGACGCCGGCCCACTGTGTTTGTGGGGCGTGGGGACGCCGGCCCACTGGAGTTTTGGGCGTGGGAACGCCCGGTAGGCGTCGGGACGCCAGCCCACTGGATGGATTTTCTTATTTTTTGATTTCCCGGGCACCGGTAAGGCCCCCCGGGACAAGCTATATATGAATTTGGGGTAGGAGAAGCTGATCTACGCAATGGTCCTATCTATTTTATGAAATTACTCTCATTTAGAGGCCAAAATCTAATTTCTCTGTAATTTTACTATTTTTGGTAAAATGTCGTTCACCACTAAGTCTTTTTCCTGGAATAGGTCGGAACTATAAAATTTGGCCTGGTGTTAGCTTATTTGGTCTATGATGATGGTTTTGACCGTCTAATCCCTCAAGTCTGGATCGTTCCTAACATTGACCAAGGTATTGTAAGTCTCTCTGACCTATTTCCTAGCGTCACTACTTTCTCTCGCTATCAAATCATAACACCCTGGAAGTTTTACCTTTCGTCTAGGATTGTCGGTTCGAGGTTCGGGATTGGTCCTAACGTCCTAAATCTCGGTTGCATTTTCTACTGCATATTCTCCCAAGTCAGCGGACGCGTTAATGAGTTCATGACACATGACCCAATGGATTTCAAACTATTGCTTTGATACCATCTGTAATGCTCGAAAAAATCGAGGGTCGTACATACGCTCGACTCTCGAGTCCCCGAGTGTCACTTATCATCAATTTTATGGTTTTATGATTTATCAAGTTTAAATGTGCAGCATGAAATTAATTGAAACATGAGGCACATCCACAAGTAGTTTACTGAACTGAAAGAAATCAATATATACAGGTTCAAAAGAATATAAATGGGTCACACAAGGCGATGCCCAACAAAATCGCAAAGAGAATCATATGCCTAAAAGAATGGTGCGCTGAGCCCACGACTCAATGCTCTAGAATCCAGTCTCCTAAGCCGATGAAGAACCACCCATCAACTGGAAGTCGGACAGCTCGTCCTCCTCGTCGAGACTCACGCCACTCGGCTCCTCGAACTTAGCACTACCTGCAGCTACTGAAGGGGCTGGGTGATGTTTTAAAACATCGTCCCAAAGTGAGAGTGAGTGATCAACTCAGTGGGTGCTATTAATCTTAAGTCATCACAGGCATCAATTATAATATGATCTTAATGAAAAGTAGTCAATCATAAACATCTAACTAATCTTATTAATGCGCATGCATGCTGGATGATATGATGTATGCCCTCGCCACAACGCTCCCTCGAGCGACTCCGTCTAACGATCGCGTATGTCAACACTCCCTTAGAGCGGCCTCGACTTCCGAGTCGCCACCCTAACTAATGCGATACAATGCGATCGTGTCAGCCGAGTTATTAGTTGAGTTCATTCATCTAGCAGGTTGAGAAATCTGATACACCCCACGTATCAATGTCTTAAGCTGGTTGTGAGGCCAAGACCCCCCAATGTGTGAGGCTTAGATCCCGCTGTCCTTGATCCTGTCGGGTTTCTCATCCTCGACTTCAAGCACATGGGGAGTACCGAGAGAAAGGGATAGCTCGCGGTCACTACGGGGAGGCGCGCCACCCCAGCATAGGCCGATAGCTCAGACATAATATCTCATTCCACCATGCCCAGCTCATGAGGCTGTGGACCAGTTTCAAGTAGGTTATTGATGGGCTACAACGGTTGTAGGGTGGTTCAGGTTCCAAATATATGTGAGCAATCAGGGTTAACAATCAAGGTTAGTTAGATAGTAAATTAAACTGTAAGAGTCAGGCGAGCGTGAGACGAGCGACATCAGGCATAAGAGACCCATGTAGTCGAACTACAGCCACCCGAACACACCCGCCCAAATTCATAGGTTTTGTCTCGAGGCGGTTCTACCAACGGGACCACCTTCGCTCTCCTCATGATTCTGGCCAACCCAAGGGTACGAATAATGATTCCTAGCATGCCGACTACCAATGCATCACTAGAATAAACATCATCATATTCTCATAATTATCTACATACGGTTCATGTTCTCATATGTAACACCCTGAAAATCGGGGGTCGTGTATAAACTCAACTCCCGAGTTTCAGACCGTCACTTATGCAACAAAAATGATTATGATTCAATGTTGTCTGAGTTAAAGCATTCACATGAGTAAAAGTATACCAAAACTGCAATTCATACTCCAGATCCAGTGATAAAAGCAAGCGGAAGACTAAAGAATATATATCACTGTATGGAAAACAAAGTAGATCTCAACTGTCTCCAAAGTATGAATATATCTCTGAGTCTCATATACATGTAAATAAACAGAAATTAAATGTCCAAAAAGAGTCCCACTGAGAAGTCCCGCCAATCCAGGCCACCTAAGCAAAGCCGTCATGGTACTGCATATATGAGAACTCGTCCTGGTCCTCATCATAGTCGGGCTCTGCCTCCTGAATCGCTGCCTCACCTACATCTAAGACAGGGTCTGGTGGGTATTGCAAACACCATCCCGTAACGTGGGAGGAAGTAGCTAACTCAGTGGAATAATAGAGCAAAGATTAGCATGTTCTCAAATCAATCATGCGATAATAGTAAAGTAGTAAATCAAACATTTCTAATACTGTTGTTAATGCAATATGACATGACATGATGGATGCCCTCACCGACATTCTTCCTCATATGGCACCATCTGCATCCGTGGCATGCTTGCATACCGCTCAGTGCTCTAAATCTTTCAGGCACATGCAATGTGATGGTTATATGATTACCGAGTTATTATTAGTCCATTCAAACAGCAGGATTGATAAACTAAGGTACTTCCCTTATATCAATCCCAACACAGATCCTATCTAGGGTCGTCACTCCTAGTAATCTCATACGATGTATATTTTGTAGGTCGTTGTAAGGGCTGTCAGGGCTGTTGCTCGCACTCGTTGCACCGCTCCCCCATCACCTTATCAATACAGGCCTACTGTACTCTCACTGCTACGGAAGGGTCGTCGCCTCCCGTAGACTCAGAACACGTTCGCGGTCACTACAAAGGACTCGTCGCCTGATCAGTGTAGGCCGACAGCAAGAATATAGTATCTCATACCACCATAATCTGCTCACGAGTCATAGGTGCTCACAGGTCACTACGGGGAGGTTTGTGGCCTCAGCGTAGGCCGACAGCTAGACCACGGTGTCCCATACCACCATGCCCGGCTCATGAGTCTTTGTGGATCAAGGTACCATGATTGACAGGGTTTACAATGGTAAGTTCAGTACCCTAGGTTCAAGCAGTTATGACTCATACAGGGTGAACATACAATGGTCAGTCGGGTTACTTGATGGGCTTGACTAGCACGAGCGCATCTCAAGTCGAACGACATGAAGTGCGTAAAATACCTCGTGTGGCCTAACCACTACCGCCAACTCTAAAACACGACTCGCGTTCATTGACGCGTCGTTCGTGGCAAAGATAAGTCAACCATGAATTTACTCAGTTACCGACTGCCTGGACTAAGTATAGTCCCAAACATTTATGAATTCACATCAGCAATTATGTAAGAGTAATGGAAATGAAATACAACAATGTGAGCATGTTAACACATGTTATAACATACAACTTAAGTAAATCATTAAGCACCTGCATTTCATACATATAATGAAATCATGCATATAGCCAACATGTAGGAAAACATTTACATCACAATATTATTTGAGGATTCAATCTCAAACTAATTCATAACACCATTTAATTCAATACTCACTAATACAAGCATTTATACAAACACTTAAACTATACACTTAGGTCTACATATAGTATGTTGACATAAAGTGCGCATTTAGACGAATCTCTTCGCCAAACTAATTATGCACGCATTCCTAGTATCCTAATGCGACAAGAAGCCATGTCAATCACATCAGCAAAATATGGATGAGAACATTATTTCCTACAAATGACTAAAATACCCTAAATCTCATATTTTTCGTCTGCTTACGAAACAGAAAACGGACGGCATGTTGTACATGTCAAACGGCGTTGCCGTCGATAATCTACTATTAAACGACATTGAAAGCGTTGGAAACAGTCAATCAAAGCGTCTAAAATCCGCACCTTTTTTCCTATAAGTGTATTGATTCGAACGGAGCGTGTATGCTTCGTCTACGGCGAAATAGGAACTTATTTTACAAGATGCATCAGCTACCATGCTAAGGAACCAAAGGAACCTTAAATTAGCAAGTATTTGGGGTATTTGCTTACCTAGAATCGCGGCGAAATCGCCGGGAAAGTGATTAAGGCACGTTGCTTAAGCACGTGCAACACGTAGTGCAAGCAGCAGGAAATTCTCTCCCACTCTCTCTCACAATCTCTCACCTTTTCTCTCACACCAGCTAGGGTTTCTAGCAAATTCGGATGGGTGAGAGAAGTGAGGGTTTAAGCCCTTTTTATAACCTAAAACTTGCCCAAAACAGGCTTGGGAACAATGTTTACTTGATACCTAACCAAATCGAGGCTGTTTCGGTCCAAAAAGACATTTCTGGTAGTCCCCTGGCCGAACGCGATTGGACTTAAGTTCATGCATGTCGGATGTCGCTCACATCCCATTTTCAGACCAGCAGTGTTCGTAGATCGCACGTGGCGGTCTAGTTTCAGTTCAGCGGTCACCGCACGTAGATCAGGCCTACAAGTCTCATGATATGAAATAGAAATTTTTCCTGATCCAAGGGTGTAATTTGGCTGAATTCTGACGGTCAGAACACTTAATAATAACGTGTCAAGTCGTGTGTCAGATTTGAATTTCAAATTCTAAATCTAACTCTATTCTCACTCTCCTCACTCCATGCTCAATGAAATAGCCTGTGAATGTCGGTTGGACTTGATTTTCGAAATGATTGTCAAGTCCAGCTAGGCGGTTATAACGGTCTAAGATTGTAGGTATCGGACTTTCGACGTGCGGTCTAGATCCAATACAAAGTTTCAAAGAGGTCCTGAGAACAAACCGATTTAGAGTTTGATCCGAGATTTTAGAGTATTATAGCGTCATTGGTTCTACTCGCTTTAGGTCTTGTAGAACGTATTTAAAGTGATCAGGGACTATTTCCCAGCTACTCTAGCGTTGCGCTAGCTAACTTACACTTATTTTCTAAAGGAATTAATCCTACACGATTTCTGGTCGAGTTGGTACTCGAGACCAAGTACTGATTTTTTCAGGGCGTTACAATCTACCCCCCTTAACAAAAAAATTTCATCCTCAAAATTTGTACCTTTTCATACTCCTCGAGAAGCTGTGGGTAGTTCTTTCTGATCTCGGCTTCTGTCTCCCAGGTAGCCTCTTCCTCAGAGTGATGCGTCCATAATACCTTCACAAGGGGAATCACCTTGCTACGCAGTACCTGCTCCTTCCTGTCTAGGATATGCGTCGGTCGCAGGATATATGTAACATCCTCTCATAACTGCACCTGCTCCCATCTGATGATATGAGAAGGATCAGAAACGTATTTCTTCAGCATAGAAACATGAAATACGTTGTGAACGCTCACGAGAGGCGTGGGTAAAGCCAAACAGTATGCCACTGCTCCCACACGATCGAGGATCTGGAATGGACCAATGAATCGCGGTGCCAGCTTCCCCTTCTTTCCAAACCGAAGGACTCCCTTCATAGGAAAAACTCATAAAAATACATGATCCCCAACCGTGAACTCTAGCGGCTGCCGTCTCATATCGGCATAACTCTTCTGTCTGCTCTGCACTGTGAGAAGCCGACGTCTAATAATATCAATCTTCTCCGACGTCGCCTACACTAACTCTGGGCCAATCAAGCTACGCTCACCGACCTCTGCCCAGCAATGCAGTGCGTGACAAGGTCGCTTATACAACGCCTCGTAAGGTGTCATACCGATACTCGCCTGAAAACTGCTGTTGTACACAAACTCCGCATATGCAAGACAGTCATCCCAACTGTCCTTGAAGTCCAATGCACAAGCTCGCAACATGTCCTCTAAGATCTGGTTCACCCGCTCTGTCTGTCCGTCTGTCTGTGGATGGAAGGCAGTACTGAACTTCAACTTCACACCCATAGCCTCCTGAATGCGAGTCCAGAAAATAGAAGTGAACCGCATATCTCTGTCCGACACGATCTCCAATGGAACTCCATGCAGACGCACAATCTCCCTAATATATAGTCTAGCCAGCTCGTCTGCAGAGTTCGTGACTCTGATCGGTAGGAAGTACGCCGACTTCGTCAGACGGTCGATGATCACCCATATGGAATCATGTCCCTTCCTTGTCTTCGGCAGCCCTGAAACAAAATCCATGGAAATGAAGTCCCACTTCCACTCTGCGATCGGTATAGGCTGCAAGAGTCCAGGTGGTTGGCGATGCTCTGCCTTCACCTGCTGGCAAGTAAGACAACGGGACACGAAAGACAACGGGACACGAACTCTGCTATGTTGGTCTTCATACCTTCCCACCAATAGGTCCTCTTCACGTCGCGATACATCTTCGTACTGCCTGGATGTATCGCGAGTCTGGTACAATGCGCAACCTCAAGAATCTCTCGTATCAAGTCAGGGATATCTAGGACGCATAGGCGGCCACGATAACGTAAGCCCCCATCCGTGCCAACTCGTCACTCGGCGTCTGCATCATCACTGGCCTGCTCTCGAAGATCAGTCAGATGCGCATCATCCCTCTGCGCCTCGATGACCCGGTCATCGATCCGAGATCTCACCTGCACATGTGCGATGAACTCATACGGCTCCTCTACAGTGAGTTTCTGCTCAAAGTCTCGCAAAAACTCAACCATATCCCACTCAGCAACCATCAGTGGAGCCGCAAACTCTATCGCCTTCTTACGGCTCAACGCGTTAGCCACAAGGTTCGCCTT
The DNA here is from genome assembly GCA_037074715.1 of Magnolia kwangsiensis. Lineage (NCBI taxonomy): Eukaryota > Viridiplantae > Streptophyta > Magnoliopsida > Magnoliales > Magnoliaceae > Magnolia > Magnolia kwangsiensis. The sequence continues at coordinate 104,600,727 of CM073580.1, read as the reverse complement.
CCCAGGATGGTAAGAGACTTCGAACTTGAAGTCCTTCAAAGTCTCCATCCATCGCCGCTGCCTCATATTCAAGTCTCACTGCGTGAATATGTACTTGAGGCTCTTGTGGTCGCAAAAGAGCTCGAACTCCTCTTCATAGAGGTAATGTCTCCAGAGTCTCAGTGCAAATATGACGGCTGCCAACTCTAGGTCGTGTGTAGGGTAATTCTCCTCGTGCTTCCTTAATTATCTCGAGGCATACGAAATTACCCTGTCCTTCTGCATAAGGACATAACCCAGACCAACGCTAGACGCGTCAGTGTATATAGTGTACCTAACCCCTTTCTCTGGCAATACTAGCACAAGGGCGGACGTAAGTCTGTCCTTCAGCTCCTAAAAAGCTGACTCCGCCTTGTCATTCCAGGCGAACTTCACGTCCTTCCATGTCAACTGAGATAAAGGTCTCGCGATCTTCGAGAAATCCCGAATGAAGCGTCGATAATAGCCAGCGAGACCCAAGAAACTCCTCACCTCAGTGACAGAACCAGGATGCTCCCAGTCCTGAACTGCAGCTACCTTAGACAAGTCAACTGTCATGCCATCCTTGGACACCACGTGTCTCAGGAACTTCACTTCCTGCTTCTAGAAGTCGCGCTTCTTGTACTGTACGAACAACTGATGCTGTCTGAGTGTATCCAGGACCAAGTGCAAGTGCTCCTCATGCTCCTCTCGACTCCTGGAGTATACCAAAATGTCGTCAATGAACACAACGACGAATCGATAGAGGAAAGGCCGAAATACCCAGTTCATCAAATCCATGAACACGGCTGGTGCGTTCGTGAGACCGAACGACATCACAAGGAACTCGTAGTGGCCAAAGCTGGTCCTGAATTCTGTCTTCTGCACATCCTCATCCCTGACGCGCAACTGATGATATCCTGACTGAAGATCAATCTTCGAGAAGTATTGCGCTCCTCTCAACTGATCAAACAAGTCATCGATCCTGGGTAAAGGGTACTTGTTCTTCACCGTGATCTGGTTCAGCCTGCGATAATTAATACACAATCGTATCGAACCATCCTTCTTCCTTACAAACAGGACTGGTGCTCCCCAAGGAGACACACTAAGTCGAATAAGGCTAAGCTCCAACAGACCTTTAATCTGCGTCCTCAACTCCTCCATCTCACATGGTGCCATGCGATACGTCGACAGTGAGACGGACGTGGAACCAAGCACCAGATTGATAGTGAAATCAATCTCTTGTCGAGGCGGTAAACCAGAGATCTTCCTGAACAGATCCCCAAAATCACAAACGAATGGCGTATGCTCAAGCATCTAAGCACCAGTGTCCCGTAGTAAAGTAGCGTAACTAAGTATGCGGAAGGGGAGATTTATCCGCACTGAGAATGTAAAGGATGCGCCCTCTGGCTCGTAGGCAGTCACTATAAGAGTCTCGCAGTCAATCTCGGCCCTCGCTGCAGTCAACCAGTCCATGCCAAGAATGACGTTGAGATAAACAAGAGAGGGGTCGACAACAAGATCAAGAGCCATCGTCTTGCCCCCCAGATCCACCAAACAGCCCTCACACATCAGGGTGGCATCTGTAAAGGACCCGTGAGCTGTATAAACTCGCACCCCATCCATCCTAATAGTCGGTATCCCAATGCGCCTGACTATGACATGTGATATCAATGAAATCGTGCATCCTGTGTCCACCATCACAAGAATAGGAATACCTCCGATGTGGACAGTGACCTCAAAGGCCGAATGCTGAGAAGTCTCTGTCGCAGCTGCCTCAGCTGTCAAGGCATGCACCCGTGCCTGCTGTGGCCGGTTCGGCCGCTTTGCGGTGGACTGTAGAGGCGGCCTGAACTGAGATACCGGAGGTCTGAAGGAAGGGTGTGCAGGAGCCAACTGTAAAGGTGATGCTGATATAGCCTGTGGGCGTGTACGGTCGATCTTTCGCGGCGGTGAAAACCCACTGTCCCGCATCCGAGCGAAACAACTCTGTGCCGAATGGCCCGATCTCCCATAATAAGTACATGATAAATCGGGGCCCCGCATCGGGGGTACTGGCGCTATAGCCCTAGAAGAAGGGTCGGCGCGAGGCCTCTTGCCCGAAAAGGGCCTGTCCTGCAACTTTGGTCGTGGCCTAGGAGCAATAGGGCCACGAGATAGCGTAAGTCGATTCACATCCTGCTCTGCCCGCATGGACATGTGAATCAGCTCTGCGTAGGAGGGAATGCTCACGCAACACATCTTCGACCGAATATTGGGTCGCAAACCCTCCGAAAAGTGCCGTATGCACATCTGCTCATCTGCCAGTATAGTCGGGACGTATCTGCCCAACTCTGTGAACCTATGCTCATACTCAGTCATTGTCATGCCTCCCTGTCTGAGGCGCAGAAACTCGTTCTCCCGATCATGCATATACGTCTGGGGATAGTATTTCTCGTGGAAGCGGAACTCGAACGCTGCCCAGGTCCGTATGTAGTCAGCGGCAACGGTCCGCAACACACTATCCCACCATAAGCTGGCCTCCCGCTCGAATAAGAATGTAGCCAACTCAACCTGCTCAGTCTCTGAGCAATGCAGCATCCGTAGTATCTTCGACACGCGGTCGAGCCAATACTCGGCCTCCTCGGGTCTATGAGAACCCGTAAAAGTGGAAGGTCGTAAACGCTGGAATCATTCTAGTAAGCTTCGTGTGTCTGCGGCATTCCCCGCAGGGTAAGCAGGTGGTGCAGGATGAGCCATGCCCTCATCCTGAGCATATGTATAGGCATCCTCAGCTGGATGCGCAGGTGGTGCAGGTAGAGTCACACTCCCACCCTGGGCTAGAGCCCCCACTAAAGTAGTCAGGAGCTGCTGCTGCTGCTGCATCATGACCATCATTTGCTCAAATCTATCTGGAGGTAGAGCAGGCTATGGCATGTACTACGTCGAAGAAGACGCACGGTACTGCTCTCTGACGGGCGGCGTGAAAGGCGGTGGTCCACATGCAGGACCAGTAGTAGGCTGAGACGCACGTGCTGTCTCAGGAATCGAGCCCACAGCAGGGTCCGTATGAGCATCAGACTGAAAAGGAACCTGATCCATAGGCTCACCCAATGTAAGCCGAGCTGTGCTCCGTGTAGCCTTCAGCGGCATTCCCTATATTCAAAATAGGGCGCAACCTTGTCAGTCTCAATAGCATAAACACACCGCAATCATTCATATAAAGAGTCAAAGGCATTCCATGCATTTCATTTAATCAAAATTGTCACAATACAAGGGATATCTCCTTACAACCATCATGACAAGAAGTACATGGGAACTAAGATAGTTAAAATTATAACAGCAACATAAGTAAAGCACTAGCCTTAACAGGCTTACACAACTTAAAGCAGGAAACGACTAACTACTAACAACAACACCTAAAATCTTATCGCTAGTCTGAGTCAGGTGACGGAGGAAGAGCACCCTTATCCTCCAAGCAGCACAGGATCGCCTTCAAGGTGCGAGTCACCTTGTCGAATTTCCTCTTCATAACGGCCTTGGTATCCTCGACCTCAGCCCGAAGTTCCTGAACTTCCCTTCGCAAGGTGACCTGGCTCTCCTCAATTCGGGCAATGCGATCATCACTAGTAGACTGAGCAGAAGGAGGAGGGCTCTCATCTGTATCCTGAGCCTCCTCTTCTACCTCTTCCTGGACTTCTTCCTCAACTTCTACTCCAGGTTCTCCCTCTCCTAGATCCTCTTCATCATCAAAATTGTCCTCGCTATCCTCATCAAGCTGAGTCTCACGGTACTGAGACCCGATCTTCATCTTGACCATGGTAGACTCATCAATACAGTGAATCGGAACTGGCAACTCCGGCCCAAGTCTTTAAGCAAACTCAAGCGCGATCTTGCATATAAGCCGGCCAAAAGGAAGCGACTCAAACGTTCTTCTTGATTTCGCTATGAGGATAATCTGTCGCAACACGAAAGTGGCCATACACACATTTTCTTCTTGGGCCACCTGATACAAGAAATCAACCATAAGGCGCGTACACTCAATGCGATTTGTCGACCTGAGATACACGTTGAACTTGCAAATGTGGTGCAGCAGGCGCAATTCATCAGACATATGAGATGCCTTGAGGCTATTGTTAGGCTGCCATGGAACCAGTCTACCACATAGGAACCTGGTACGGCGATCTCGCTCATGCCTACTCCTCAAATTCTTCGCATTGGGATGAACATCACCAAGGGGCACGTTCAGAAGTCGCGCTATCAACCGAACATCGATCGTAGCCATTCGGTCTCTACCAAAAGGAATCTTGAACTGCAATGGCTCCAATGTAGGACTCTGGATACGAGCGTAGAAGGAACGAACGATGCTCACATTAGCACGAGAACGAGCTTCAAAAAGCGGACCCCAATGTGCAGCTTCAATGCGCTCGAATAACAGGAATTCACCGAAGAGTCTCCCTTCTACGTCCACCTCAAACAACACCTTATGGTCAGTATATTCACCGTGAGGCATCTCTGCTAATATCACTAGCCCAAGTTGAGTATGGGGATCTAAATCCCACTTTCTATGGAACTCTCGGGCTGTGCTTGGACTTGCGGCAGCGCTTGAGCTAGCTGCGCCACCCCTCGGTTTTCTTGATTGCGCAGGGCGACTAGGCCCAGCCTCATCCGCTGCGATCTTTCTCTTTCCCATCAAAGAGAGGATGGTGGAGAGAGAAAAAACCCAAAATGGCTTCAACAAAAGCCATGAAAAATGTGAGAAATGTAGAGAAATGGCTGCCCAAACAGAAAAAAGGAAATCTAAGTGTTGTAGAGGGATGCTTCAAGCTCCCCTAGGGTGAATTTTTAAAAAGAAAAGAGAAGAAAAAAGGGGAATGGAGCTCCACACGATTTCAGCACGTTTTGGGGATTGTAGGAGCTTCAACGGACGAGATCGGAGAGGGAGAGGGTTGCTAATCACGTTGGAGGTATGGGATAGGGTCGTTTTTAGCAATGAGATGATTTGAGAGCGATTTGGGTTCGCAGTTTTGAGATGGGCAGCAGAAAAATGAGCAAGGGAGCTTGGGAGGGGGCTGTTTGTGAAGGAAGTACTCGTTTTAGGGGTTTTCTATGGACGGACCGCATGTGGTAGGGGTGCCCTACCCCAAAAACCACACGTGCCCAAATTTTACAACAAGTGGGGCCCACCCATCGGCGATGGCATCGTCGACCGGTGATGAATCCGGCCGGTCTGGCCTGGTGGGCTGGGTCCCCCCTGTCCCAGATATACATAGGCCCCACCCTAGTTCATTGTAGATTGGCCTAGGGAGGCCCAAACATCCATTCGGGGCTTTTCAGGGCCAATCTGCAAATCTAAATGCAATCCCCTATCATGCAGCATATGATTTTGGGATAGAAGGAGCTAATACATCCATCTAGCCCATTAGTTGCTAAAGATTGCAAACTTAGAATGGCCTAATGGCCAGTTTTCATAAAATTTTACTATTCACTGTAAAATTTTGTCAAAGTATGATTTTATATCATTTTCACACTAGGATCAATGCCTAACATGAAAATTCAGAGAAAGAATTGAAAAATGGAGCGGTGATAGGAAGAATTTTGAAGAAATTAGGTGAAACGGGATTTTTTAAGCCCTAGCGATTGAATGTAAGGGTTGTGGTTGTGCCACAGCCCAAGGATTCATATTTACAGGTTTAGAACCATTCAAAGAACATATCAACCTACCTATATACAATGTAAGAGCTACTTAGGTCGCTTCACGCGACCCTATATGCGTTACGGACTCGATCGTGCGATCGATACGAATAGACCTTGCCTATTGGCGAATCTACGATCCTATAAGTGTTTCTAGACCTTTCTCGCACCCACCTAAGTCAAAGGAAGCGACAGCGTACATCGCGTGACCATAACCCAGGCCCGGTATAATCTCATTCATGCTCTGATACCAACTTGTAACACCCTGAAAATCGGGGGTCGTGTATAAACTCAACTCCCGAGTTCCAGACCGTCACTTACGCAACAAAAATGATTATGATTCAATGTTGTCTGAGTTAAAGCATTCACATGAGTAAAAGTATACCAAAACTGCAATTCATACTCCAGATCCAGTGATAAAAGCAAGAGGAAGACTAAAGAATATGTATATATATCACTGTATGGAAAACAAAGTAGATCTCAACTGTCTCCAAAGTATGCATACATCTCTGAGTCTCAATACATGTAAATAAACAGAAATCAAATATTCAAAAAGAGTCCCACTGAGAAGTCCCGCCAATCCAGGCCACCTAAGCAAAACCGTCGTGGTACTGCATATATGAGAACTCATCTCGGTCCTCATCATAGTCAGGCTCTTCCTCCTGAATCGCTGCCTCACCTGCATCTAAGACAGGGTCTGATGGGTGTTGCAAACACCATCCCGTAACGTGGGAGTGAGTAGCTAACTCAGTGGAATAATAGAGCAAAGATTAGTATATTCTCAAATCAATCATGCGATAATAATAAAGTAGTAAATCAAACATTCCTAATACTGTTGTTAATGCAATATGACATGACATGATGGATGCCCTCACCGACATTCTCCCTCATACGGCACCATCTGCGTCCGCGGCATACTTGCGTACCGCTCAGTGCTCCACATCTTCCAAGCACATGCAATGTGATGGTGATATGATTACCAAGTTATTATTAGTCCATTCAAACAGCAGGATTGGGAAACTAAGGTACTTCCCTTATATCAATCCCAACACAGATCCTGTCTAGGGTCGTCACTCATAGTAATCTCATACGATGTATATTTTGTAGGTCGCTGCAAGGGCTGCTAAGGCTGTTGCTCGCACTCGTTGCACCGCTCCCCCATCACCTTATCAATACAGGCCTACTGTACTCTCACTGCTACGGAAGGGTCGTCGCCTCCCGTAGACTCAGAATACGCTCGCGGTCACTACAAAGGACTCGTCGCCTGATCAGTATAGGCCGACAGCAAGAATATAGTGTCCCATACCACCATAATCTGCTCACGAGTCATAGGGGCTCACCGGTCACTACGGGGAGGTTTGTGGCCTCAGCGTAGGCCGACAGCTCGACCACGGTGTCCCATACCACCATGCCCGGCTCATGAGTCTTTGTGGATCAAGGTAACATGGTTGACAGGGCTTACAATGGTAAGTTCAGTACCCTAGGTTCAAGCAGTTATGACTCATACAGGGTGAACATACAATGGCCAGTCGGGTTACTTGACGGGCTCGACTAGCATGAGCGCATCTCAAGTCGAACGACATGAAGTGCGTAAAACACCTCATGTGGCCTAACCACTGCCGCCAACTCCAAAACACGGCTCGCGTTCATCGACGCGTCGTTCGTGGCAAAGATAAGCCAACCACGAATTTACTCAGTTACCGACTGCCTGGACTAAGTATAGTTCCAAACATTTATGAATTCACATCAGCAATCATGTAAGAGTAATGGAAATGAAATATAACAATGTGAGCATGTTAACACATGTTATAACATACAACTTAAGTAAATCATCAAGCACCTGCATTTCATACATATAATGAAATCATGCATATAGCCAACATGTAGGAAAACATTTACATCAGCATATTATTTGAGGATTCAATCTCAAACTAATTCATAACACCATTTAATTCAATACATACTAATACAAGCATTTATACAAACACTTAAACTACACACTTAAGTCTACATATAGTATGTCGATACAAAGTGCGCATTTAGGCGAATCTCTTCGCTAAACTAATTATGCATGCATTCCTAGTATCCTAATGCGACAAGAAGCCATGTCAATCACATCAGTAAAACATGGATGAAAATAGTATTTCTTACAAATGACTAAAATGCCCTAAATCTCATATTTTTCGTCTGCTTACGAAACAGGAAACGGACGACATGTTGTACATGTCAAACGGTGTTGCTGTCGATAATCTTATATTAAACGACATTGAAAGCATTGGAAACAGTCAATCAAAGCGTCTAAAATCCGCACCTTTTCTCCTATAAGTGTATTGATTCGAATGAAGCGTGTACGCTTCGTGTACGGTGAACTGGGAACCTATTTTACAAGATGCATCAGCTACCATGCTAAGGAACCAAAGGAACCTTAAATCAGCAAGTATTTGGGGTATTTGCTTACTTACAATCGCGGCGAAATTGCCGGGAAAGTGATTGAGGCGCGTTGCTTAAGCACGTGAAACACGTAGTGCAAGTAGCAGGAAATTCTCTCCCACTCTCTCTCACAATCTCTCACCTTTTCTCTCACACCAGCTAGGGTTTCTAGCAAATTTGGATGGGTGAGAGAAGTGAGGGTTTAAGCCCCTTTTATAACCTAAAATTTGCCCAAAACAGGCTTGGGAACAATGTTTACTTGATACCTAACCAAATCGGTGCTGTTTCGGTCCAAAAAGATATTTCTGGTGGTCCCTTGGCCGAACGCGATCGGACTTAAGTTCATGCATGTCGGATGTCGCTCACATCCCATTTTCAGACCAGCAGTGTTCGTAGATTGCACGTGGCGGTCCAGTTTCAGTTCAGCGGTCACCGCACATAGATCAGGCCTACAAGTCTCATGATATGAAATAAAAAAATTTCCTGATCCAAGGGTGTAATTTGGCTGAATTCTGAGGGTCAGAACGCTTAATAATAACGCGTCAAGTCGTGTGCCAGATTTGAATTTCAAATTCCAAATCTAACCCTATTCTCACTCTCTTCACTCCAGGCTCAATGAAATAGCCTGTGAATGCCGGTTGGACTTGATTTTCGAAATGATTGTCAAGTCCAGCTAGGCGGTTATAACGGTCTAAGATTGTAGGTATCAGACTTTCGACGCGCGATCTAGATCCAATACAAAGTTTCAAAGAGGTCCTGAGAACAAACCGATTTAGAGTTTGATCCGAGGTTTTAGAGTATTATAGCGTCATTGGTTCTACTCATTTTGGGTCTTGTAGAACGTATTTAAAGTGATCAGGGACTATTTTCCAACTATTCTAGCGTTGCGCTAGCTAACTTACACTTATTTTCTAAAGGAATTAATCCTACGCGATTTCTGGTCGAGTTGGTACTCGAGACCAAGTACTGATTTTTTCAGGGCGTTACATCATAGCAGGCAAGGTTAACCATATCAAAATACAAGTGTATGTGGGTGTGGGTGTGTGTGTGTGAGGAAGTTAAGCACTTCCTCAATTTTAAAGAAAAATCATGTGCATAAGAGGAAGGAAATCATACATACTACGGAGCAACTATACATGAAAAAGAATTCAATAAGACATGAGCATACACCATCCATACACAACATCATATAAGAAGCAAGAACAACATCATGTGAGTCAAACATACTATTCCATACCATTTCAACAAACACGCAATTCCTAGGGATTCTCTAGGTTCTCCAAAGATGTCACCCAAGCAATCAAAATCATTAAACTCATAATAGAATCGGTGCTAGGCCACCTAAGAGCAATATTCCGCATCTTAAGAGGAGATTTTCATTCTTTAAGATCTTAGGGTTTGGGGATTTGGGTAAAATCACCATTTTCTAAATCAAAAACAAGAAAGACAACATTAATGCCTAGAAATCTACACTATGTTGCTCTATTGAAGGGAAAATATACCATTCTTACCTCTACTTCTTGGCATGGGTGGGTTTGATGGAGGTTTTCTTGAGGAAGAGGTAGGGATTTGCAAGATTGAACTCCCTTGGGCCCCACTTTAGCTATGACCCACTTCCTCTCCCTTCTTTACTCTCCCCTCCTCTCTTCTTCCTTCTTCTTTTTCTCTTTTCTCACTTCTCTCTTTCTCTCTTTCCCTCTTTCTTTTCTCTAGGAAAAAATCGTATGAGGAGAGAGGGTGCCCAAATGAGGCCCTTTTATATTGTCAGATTTGGGATAAATGGCCCCAAGGGCTAAGTTTACACTATACTACACCTATGAGAGGGTGTTTCTAAGCTCTAGAGCCCACTATGAGGTGTACAAGTCGATATACACCGTAGGATAGTTAGCCCTAATGATGATCTATGTATAAATACGATCGGCGCGCCATTTGGATGCGTCGATCGACAGATATGATTAAAAGTCTGTTTAACGGTCACCGATAGTTGATCAGGGCCGCGGCTATATGGATATGAGCAGGAAAATATCCTTACTCCACGTGAGAAGTTTAGTCATAAACTGACGGTCTGAAATCCTTAACTTTGCATAAGAGTGGACGAGTCAATTCACTTAAGTTTCAGCTCTTTGCTTTAGGGTATTTGCGCTTCTCATGCACTCGTCCTTCGGCTCAAGTTGAGTGGTTCTGGGCAGTACTCAGTTCCGACTCCCACGACGGATGTCAATCCCATTAAGACGGACATTTCTCTATAGTTCTGGAACAAGTGGCCCGCCAACGAGCGGTTTAGAGCTTATTTGAAAATTTGGGATATTTCTAATGGCCCCCTGGCCATGAAACTTATAGGGTAGGTGATCCATGGCCCGATGAAGAGCCATGCAAAATTTAGGAACGATCGGATATGGGGTTGGGTCGTACGGGTCCTATTTGTGATCAACGGTCGTAGTGCCATGATCGGGTCTCAGATTTTGTGGACGGATGCAAGACACTACATTAGACCTTCACCGTAAATTTGGAAGGAATCCGACGGCTGAAAAGCCCGGATTCTTAGTTTCATTATCCCTTGTCAGATTTCAACTTTGGCCTTGGGTGGGTTGACATGTGCTGTAGTAACGGCTCGAATAATTAACTTTTGGGTGTCCAATAAGTCTATGGTCCGCAATAGACCACAAGCCCAATGAGATATTTGTTTCCTTAAATTTTTACAATTTTTTTACCTTTCTACGCCGCGGTATAGCCCGTACTGGATGATGCTAAGTGTAAACGGTCATCTGGCTTGACAGCCCACACTAGGCCCTATCATGACCTGTCTAGTCTACTCTAATGGGCTAATCCTAGGCTAATTAACTTGTAGTACCCCACCACGAGTGACTTAAATGAATAGTCCTGCGACAAATCCTATTTGGACGCCCCAGGACACTATGCTGGTTGGACGGGACGTTATAAGGGTTGATTTGGTCTATTGTTAAGATCCAGGCCTTATTTGACTCGGCTTCAGTTAGATCTTTAATTTAGTTATGCTCGTCTTGATTAGTTAGCGACGGGCTGGTTAGATTTGGATCCTTTGTGAGTAAATCATGGGGCTACACTATGTTCAAGTGATCGGGCAGATTCAGTGGTTTCCTACGGTTGATTAATAGGACTCGTGGGGTTCTTTACTGGTACCACCCCTGTATAGACTAACATTGAGTGTAATGATCATTTAAGTGATATTATAAGTTAATTTATAAAAAATAAAAATAAAAAAAATTGAAGGATTTTTGAGAATCCAAAACAGTGAAAATCCAGGATGTTACAAAATCTGTTGGAACCAAAAGGGTTGAGCATTGCTGACCACTGACCATGTCAGGTTCTTTGTACCTCTCTCAGACATGGAAATGGTGAGGTTGGTCCCACTTCTCGAGGCTCAGAAATCCACATGGGTGTGGCTGGATTCTTTTTTGGGCAAAGATGGTGATTTTTCAAACCTACATAGCTCATAGTTGTAAACTGTAACAGAATCTGAGATCCCAAACTATCCAAGTCGGCATCCAACAGTGTCTGTAGCATGATAGAAAAAATACACTAACAACATGATTTTTCACTTGGAATTTGGATCACTCACAATTTCACTTTTAATGATTGATAACCATTAATTGGATGGTTAGGATTGTTTGATCGGTGTAATTTTTTAGATATATGCTTCATCTTGTAGATTAGTGTTGGTTTTTGATGAAATGTAGGGGAGTAAAAGTTTCAAAAATCCCATTTTAATTATTAATTTTATGGATTGTCGTAATGATCATGTCATATTTCATAAACAAATATAAACTATTCATTGCAAGTCATACTTGCGCGCGATGAATTGATCAATGCGTTGCTGCCAATCCCCTGACTAAGCAAGTCTCTCCCCGATCTGTTCCAAGTGTAAAGGAAAAACTTCATTAGAATATCATTTCAAGGCTAAGATCTAATACCATTTGAGGAGTAGACCACACATGTAAATGAAGGGCATGCAGGCGTAACGTCAACCTCTAACCTCTCTCTCTTTCTCTAACTCTCACAAGTTTGGGTATCTAATGGGGGGCTGGGACGTCTAAGGGTCCTCTATCTTTCTCTTCCCTAAATAAAATCTTAAATGGGAGGAGCTTAGAGTTTCAAGAGGAGCTCAAGTCCGATGCCCCACCACCCTACAAATTCTTATGTACCTTATTATGAAGGGAACCTGTTTACCTTCCTATTCATATATTCCAATTGTCAAATATTTTACTAACCGTGTTCACCAACCCTATTATATCCCATGTGGCCCCAAGGTATAGTTCCATAGATCTTAGCTATTGGATATCTATGAAGTATGGTTTAAAACAAATCAATGCCTAAAACTCAAATTCAACAATTAAAAGCCTACGATAAATCAATTCGAAATTATGAAAGTGTTGGTCAACTTTTAAAATACTTGATAGATGGTCAAAACCCCAAGATCAACCCACACTCTAATGTTCTGGACAAACCAAGTGGATCATATGTTGGATCATGCGAACTTTGATGGCCTGATGAAACCTCTAGCTACTATTTTTAGTAGTTTCTAGGTAGTCTCATGAAGTGAGCTAACTAAGTATCAACTAAGATTTTTGTAAATTGAGTGGAGGTACCTCGTTTCAACACTTGAGGTCTTGGTATCGATTCCTAGTGGGGGTGGCTAACAGTGGAGTGTGTGTACTAACAAGGGTGTATACTAGTAAGCTAAACAAAAAAAAAAAAAAGATTTTTGTAATGTTTCAGATTTTTTTGATATTTTGAATATCCAAAAACCCTTGAAAACCTTCGATATGACTAGCTTACATTATTGCTTATTAGCCCTTGACGCTCGAAGTGAGCCTATACACGGGTAGTACTAGTAAAGAACCACACAAATCCGATCAATCAACCGTAGGAAGTCAACGAATCCATCCGATCACTTAAACATCGAGCTTAGCCTCAGGATTTGTTCACGTAGGGTCAAAATCTAACCAACCTATCACTGACTAATCGAGATAACCGTAGCTAAATAAAGATCTATCCAAAATCGAGACAAGTAGGGGTCAGATCTTAATTAATAAGCTAAATCAATCCAGTTACTCCTTTAGCCTAAAAACCAATGATTTAGGGTTATTAAGATCGAATCGCCGTTTCTACTAACTATAAATTGGCCACACTATAAAATTAAGAAATCTAGACCCTAATAATCGCGCACAAGAAACCTCGCTATCCAATTCATTTAAAAAATACCTCAATTACCTAAATAAACTCTAGACCATTCATTAGTGGGTTACTAGTTCCAAAACTATAGAATAAGGTCCATCTTGTTGGGCTTAATGTCCATTGCGGGTGGAGAATCAAGATAATACCTAGAACTGTGCAACTTGGGTAAGAGGCCGAGTGCTTGAGATGCGCAAATACCTTAGGCTGAAGCCTGAAACTTAAGTGAAATAAACTTTTCACTCTTTTTATGAAGTTGTGGCTTTCCGACCATTAGATCGTAACCAAACTCAAGGTTAAGGATATTCCCTACTCATATTCGTATAGCCATTGCCCCGATCGATCACCGACGACCGTCCATCATAACTGGAGCCCTCATGGTTGAAGTGTCTGATTATCGTCCGATTCTGACAAACCATAGATCTTATAATGAGACACCTTTTCTCTGACGTGGATGAGCCAGTGAGTCCTCGAAAAGAGCCTATAAGTGGAAAACAACCTCCCTTAGGGTTAATATAATGGATAAATGGTTATTAGGGCCATTTGCAGCACTTTTGGCACTATATAAGGGCTATGTTTGGGCACCCCCTCCTCTCATGCAAATTTCAATAAGAGAATAAAGGAGAAAGGGAGAAGAGAAAGAGGAGAGAGAGAGAGAGAGAACTTGGAAGTGTGAGGGTTTTTGCGCACATTCACTCTCTCATCCCTCTCTATAGCCACATTACCACTTTAGATCCTTTATAGAGCTCTCTCAGCGGTGATTGGAGGTAAGAAATAGAATTTACTCTCCAATATAGTCTTTTGGCTTAGGTTTTCTAGTCCTTGTAATGGTTTGTATGATTGTTTAGGCTTTGGTGGATTTTCTTTATAACCTTAATCCTAGGAGCGCTTTGAGTCGGACGAATCATTGCAAATGTGCGGACCATTATTTCTAGGTTACTTTTTATCGACTCTTGAGGGTCTCAGTTAATGATGTCTTGTGGTAAACGGCTTGTAAATAGCTGACATGTCTATATTTCGAGTTTAATTACAATATGTGTCATTGGTTGTTTATGGATACTTACATGTTTGATAAAATGCCCAGGTAATTAAATGTGTTATTCTAATGATGCTCATATGCTTGGTTGAATGCTTGATTGGATGTGTTGATTTGTTGATGTTTACATGTTTGATTAAATGCTCTAGTGAATGTATTATTTCATAGAGGCTCACATGTTTAATAAAATGCATAGGTGATTAAATGAGCGTTCTATATATGCTCTCATGTTTGATAAAATGGCTATGTGGTTGTGTTGTTGAATCTATGTTAACGGCATGATGAATTGCTAAGTTTGTAGTGATGCTTAGGTTACTTACGATGTTGAGTCAGTCAGTAAATTGTCAAAACCAAGGGGTGACCAAGGTTAGGCCGGCCATCTTAGGATTGTTTGATCAACTTGGGTGAACGCGAACGACCGACAGTAGCTAGACTACATGGGATGCTTGCACCCAATGCCAATTACGTCTGGGTTCTCCAAGGGCAATCAAATTAGTCTACTAGCCAACTGATTATGTATGTTTACAATGTATAACACGAATAAATTGAATCTAGCATACCACGTTCCCAATAGATGCTCCATTCATAATCGTTAGTGGGATACGATCCCCCTAAGACTCATGAGACGGACATGGTGGTATGAGACACCATGTCCAAGCTGTCGGCCTACACTGGGGTGACGAACTTTCTCATAGTGACCAACAAGCACTGATGGAGGTGATAAGCTATTGTTCGAAACACCCCCCGTCAAATTACCCGGCCTATAGTTTCGTGCCATAGTACGGTCCGAACGATCGGGGTGTGAATGGAATTGGGTGACGAGCCCTTGTGATAATTTAGTTTTATGTGATAAGACCTCACCTCTGTAACGCCCCAACCACTATTCATCTGAGTTGTGGTCCGAGCGTGGGTTGGGTGAGCCATTTGATCTGGCCCCCCTTCGAAAATAGAGCTCCAGTCGGTCAGGGTAGCGTGCTGTGGGCTGTTATAACCTCAGAACTGAGTGATCATACTTGGTTTGGGTGACAACCCATACCAGGTTGATCCTCATACATTTACGTATCATACCGTGCCTTTGGAATTATTGAATTTGTAAGAAAAATAGATGATACCTAAATTTAGATTAAGGGACACTAGCAAGGAGTCTCTACGTGCAGCAACGAGCCACGTAATCCGGATAAGAACTCATGATATAATGTCGGTATCCTAGCTTTGCCAATATACTAGATGAATGGAACTTAATAATTACTCGACTAACATACGTATCTGCAACATCCTGAAAATTGGTACCCGAGTACATAGACTCTGATCCCGAGTTCCAAGGTGTTAACTTTATAAAATGCACATGCGTCTTCATTCTAATTCACATTAAGTTTGCACACGAATAATCAAAGTTGTGTAATTTAACTTAGTGGAACCAAACCGAGGCAGAGATAATAAAAATTAATAAATATAGGGCAAACAGTCAAAGTACATTTGAAAAGTAGTGTCCGCCCTAATGAGGATTATACAAGCCAGAATATACATACCTAAGATGGTTAACATGTAAAGTTTTCAGTTTATGCTAAATCTTCCAAAACATAACGGTGGTGGCGCAAACTAATCTAAGCCTACCTGCCAGAGGCCTTGATAAAACCCACATCAATAATATGTCTGGTTGGTGTTTTAAAATACCATCTCAGGTGGGAGTGAGTAGCTAACTCAGTGGTTTCATTAGTTCTAAGTTACACATGTTATCGATACAATCAACACAGTTAATGATAAACAAGAAATCATATAATTCCTAAATATACTTGTTAAATGTGGATATGAAGATATGATATGATGCATTGTAAGATCCGTATCTTAGTCCATACCATTCTATAGACTTCCGCGGTCTTACCAGTAGAATTCTGGCAACCTTCGACCCTTAACCGATATTAACGCGCGACCCTGATTCGTATGCTGTCAACCCGAGTCGACCTAACCCAAGACCATTACCATAGCGACCGCGCCGTTGCTGCGGTTCCGATGCCGCGACTTACGCTCCAAGGCGGTACCCTGATCAAGAGATGTGGGCCAACGTTCGGTGCGAGGAAAACGTTGCGCATTGCGAAACCCAAGAGAATCTCTACGAGGTATCACATCAATCCCATCAATCAATCAATCCATCAATATGTCAAGTACATGTCAAGTACACATCACTTTTTCATCCTTCCCAAGCAAGCCCATATCTTCTTACACCAAAAATCCTCAAAAGTCAAAAAGGTCTTACAAAGCCCAGGCTTTTCTTACACAAAAAGGCACCAAAGTCAAGATTTTCTTACACACCCCTCTCTCTCTCACATCCATCACTCCATCACCCATCATTCCATCTCTCTTTACAACACTCTCTCTC
Organism: Magnolia kwangsiensis; assembly: GCA_037074715.1. Classification (NCBI taxonomy): domain Eukaryota; kingdom Viridiplantae; phylum Streptophyta; class Magnoliopsida; order Magnoliales; family Magnoliaceae; genus Magnolia; species Magnolia kwangsiensis. The sequence goes on along the minus strand of CM073580.1, from coordinate 104,584,003 downwards.
TTTCTCATTTTCTCATCTCATTCTCTCAAGCAAAAACCCTCATACGTATGAGAGGTCTCCAAGCCTCTCCCTCTCTTTCCAAAACTCCAAGGTGGCCCACTTTCCTACCCCATCATCTCCCATCCTAGCCATCCATTCATCATCTCACTCATTGAAATCCAAGCTAAGGTGTTAAGGAGCCCATAGGAGCAAGAAGATCGGACGGTGGGTGCTAGATTATGGTAGTTTTTCATGTTTTTGAGATGGGCCAAGTGAGGCCAACCAATCAATGGTTTGGATCTCAATTGGGACCCTAAGTTGTGGCCGATGGACCACTTTGATCATCCTGATCATCCATAGTGGGGCCATTCTCCATGGACCCCATCATGATGTTTATTTCATTGCATTTAAAGGTCATCTAGACCGTCTATATTGGTGGAGAAATGATCTCCACCGTTGAATTCAATTTTTGCTAGTTCCATGTGTAAAAAGGGGCCTATTTTATTGTATGATCTCTTCCAAAAGAGGGCTCATAGTGGCGGAGCCCTCCATCACAAGCGTGTCCCACTTTCCATCTCTCTCTCCCTTCTTATTTCATTTTATTTATTTATTTTATTACATTATATAGGCTTGTGTGGCCTATTTGAATGGACCCCACCTTGAAGTATTTATTTTGTTCATGCGTTCTTCAAGTGGGGCCCACCTTATATGTTGTACTCACATCATCCATCGGTGGTAGCCCACTTCAACAGGGCCCACCACAATGTATTCTTTGAACCGAACCATCCAACGTCTGGGACGCTGGACGTCCCTGTATAAAGAAAGAAAAACAAAAAAAAGAAGGGAAAAGGGTGCTTTTGGGGGTGGGCCATTGGTATAGGCCTCACCTTGATGTCTGTATTCAATCCATGCCTTCCACCTCATCCCCGGGAACATTTGAACCGTTGAGCCAAAGAATGAGGCTGACTTGATCATCTGGTGGGCCATAGTATAGGAATCTGCGGTGGTTACCGTTGAAAAGTCGTTTAATGTTTTCTATCCACCCAAAAATCGCAAACTCTGGACTCATTGGGTCGGTCTTGAGCCACTGAAGCCAATGGACGGGGTGGATCTGCTAGATGTGGGCCCCAAATGCAAAAAACCCCAAAAATAAGGATTTTTAATATTTTTGTTAAAAATTGCAAAGAGGCAAAGCCTCTCTCTGACGCTGCAGCAGGAGCTGCAGCAGGCGGGCGGGCTGCCATGCAGCCACCCACGGCTGCTGTCGTGGGCCCCACCATGATGTATATGTTTGATCCACGCCGTTCATGAGGTGGGTCCCCTCCTCAGGTAGGCCCCCTCCAAGTTTCAGTTCGATCTAAAACTCAGGTGGCCCACACCACAAAAATAGTGGGACTGTACCTCTACCATTGAAAACCATTTTTGGGCCGACATAAGCTTCGAATCAATCTGAAATTTTTGTTTTCTCCTTCCTCCAGGTCTGAGTGACCTTATGAACGGGCTGGATGTCATGTTAACATTTCGGGTGGGCCCCACATGGGACCCACAGTGATGTGTTTTTGGCGTCCACCGTCCAGGCGGACGGTGGTACCCACCATGATGTATGTGTGCTGCCTCCACCGTCCAGCGGACGGTGGAGCCTTGTAGGTAAGTGCGTGCGTGCGTGTGGGCGTGCGTGCGTGAGTGTATATATATATATATATATATATATATATGTATTATATTGTATACATATATAATATTGTATATATATTATATATGATGTATATATATACTGTTTATATATTATACAATATATATAACATTCATGATGGTGGGCCTTCTTATGGGCCCCCACCAGTGATGCAGGTGCTGCATCTAATCTGCCCATCCATTTTAAGCAGCTCATTTGTGAAATGAGTCAAAGAATGAGCCAGATCCACAGTCCAAGTGGACCCCATCTTGGCATGATTTGAGGTCCATCTTAATGTAATCGTGACAGCTTATTGGGGCCCACTTTGATGTGGATGTAAGGCCCATGGGATTTGACCATTTGATATATCCCAAGGCCCTTGGGACCAGGCCCATTTGATTCATATAAGGCCTTTGGATTTGGGCCCATTGGATATATGAGGTCTATAGATGTAGGCCCACTTGATATGTATGAAACCCATGGGATTAGGCCCATTTAAGACACACAAGGCCCATGTGATTTGACCCATTATGATGCACTCCGAGGCCCATGGGTTATGACCCATTGCAATATACCTAAGGCCCATTGGTGTGGTCCATTTATGTGGCCCATTCGATGAATAAAAGGCCCATTTGACGTGTCCCATTTGATGTATTTAAGACCCAATGGGAAGTACCTAAGGTCCATTGCAATGTGTAACCCCAACACCGATTATGTAGCGATGTTTACGACAATCGTGCCTTGGGAGCAATGTTGGTTTGACGTCCACATTGCGAGTGTAATGCTGGTTGGATGTCCACATTACGACTCTCCTTAGGGCCCAGTGTTAGGCCCGTACTTATTGTGTATAGGTCGTCCAGGCTCATCTGCATTGTAAGGATAGTCCATCTCATTATAACATATTTAGTATATTTTCATGACTCATGATCATACGCATCATATGTATGCTTGACATGAGAATTGCCTGATCATAGCATATGCCTTCGGGCAGGTTGTTTATGGGCTCCCGGTTAGGCGGTGTTGCCCTACATGAGAGCACGATATGCGCAGGATTTGATGCATGTTGAGGGTCAAATATTACATATTAGACCCCAGATATTGTCTGAATTTACGAATATAATGCTGTCTAATGGCTCGTTTTCTCATTCTTGTGTTGCAAGGTGATTTTATGAGCATGGATGGAAAAAAGATGTTAAAAGTTGAGATTTAACGATCTGATGACACCAAAGGCAAGGGACGGACTTCATAGGACCAAGATTGACGGATATACACGGTCAGAAATCCGAGAAAACTAAGAAACTGAAGCTTAAGTGGCTTGAAACGCATCCAGAATGCAAGATCACATGGTTCCCGACATCTGATCGGTTCGAAACTTTATACATGAGATAAGGGCCATAAATTAACCGTACATTTCAAATTTCAACTCTTGAATCACTATAAAAGTGCTCCAACTGACCGATCAGCTTATAAATCGTCGATTCTGGGCCCACCTGATATCTGGAATTGCCTCGAATTTGGTATCAACGCCTTAAATGAGGAGACCAATCAGATGGTTGGATCAGATTTCACAAAAACATCATAATGGACCCCACTTTAGCTTGAGTGTGCATAGTGCACATGTGCACTAGCCGTGCATGTGATTTCCCAAAGTCGGTCAGCGCCGCTGACCGACGTCTCCTTCTCCAATTCAAAAAAAAAAACAAAACGGAAGTATGTGCCGCGTAATGCACGGCCACTGGCCGTTTTGCGGAAGCTAGTGGGCCCTACACGTGCCCTGTAAGCTCAATCCGAACCGTCCACCGTATAGACGGCATTGAATACTTCAAAACCATGTTGTCACTTTTCACCCATGCGTGCACACGTGTGAGATACAGAGGCCACAAAAGGGCTGCCCTGCAACGTTCAAAACTGATCCTTTTGTGATTTCTTCTCTGGGCCACGTCAATGGACGTTCAAAACCACCTATTCTTGACTGAAATTTCGTCCTGAATCCAATGGACGGGGTGGATTTTCCAAAAAATGCTTCTGTGGGGCCCACCGATCACAACAGCGAAATGGTGCGAAAGGTTTCGCACATCCACGAAAACTGACTTTTTCAGGCGGTTTTGGCCCACCATCTTTGATCATATGACAGATCTGAACCGTCTATCATGTAGAGAACCCAAGAAAGTACTAAGGGACGGTGTTTCTTTGAAATTTGAGCGAGAAAAGTGTAACATCCCGAAAATCGAGGGGGTCGAGCAAAAACCCAACTCCCGAGTTCCAAAATGTTATTTATGCAACATGGATATGTATGATTGAATGTTGTCTGTGATAATGTATTAAACATGAGTGAGATTAAGCCAGAACAACATATCATACTCCAGAGACAGTTAAAGTCACAAGCGGAAGACTGTGATAGTAGGTATAACATATATAAACTGTTGTATGTCTCCAGAGTGTGAACATGTTACCAAGTTATATACATACATGTATACTCCAAAAGTAAACAAAAGGAATATACATGAGTGCTCTGAAAATATAAAATGACAAGTGTCAAGGTATCTAATCAACCTCCCTGTAATCCCGTCAATCAGAATACGCATAAAGGAGGGATCCTCCTCATCATCAACATCATCAAGTTCGGCTCCGCCTCGCAGGCCGCGCCATCATCTGCAATCACAAAAAGGTCTGGTGGGTGTCCAGGAACACCGTCCCGTAACGTGGGAGTGAGTAGTTAACTCAGTGGAATAATAGAGCAAGGATTAACATGTTCTCAAATCAATCATGCGATAATAGTAAAGCAATAAATCAAGCAATCCTAATACTGTTGTTAATGTAATATGACATGACGTGATGTATGCCCTCACCGACGATCTCCCTCATACGGCACCATCTTACGACCGCGGCATGCCACACTCCCTAAAGTGCTCCACATCTTCCAGGCACATGCAATGTAATGGTGATATGATTTTCGAGTTGTTATTAGTCCATTCAAACAGCAAGATTGGGAAACTAAGGTACCTCCCTTATATCAATTCCAACACAGATCCTGTCTAGGGTCGTCACTCCTAGTAATCTCATACGATGTATATTTTGTAGGTCGCTGCAAGGGCTGGCAGGGCTGTTGCTCGCACTCGTTACACCGCTCCCCCATCACCTTATCAATACAGGCCTACTGTACTCTACTGCTACGGAAGGGTCGTCGCCTCCTGTAGACTCAGAATACGCTCGCGGTCACTACAAAGGGCTGCCAGGGCTGTTACTCGCGCTCGTTGCACCGCTCCCCTATCACTTTATCAATGTAGGCCGACAACAAGAATATAGTGTCTCATACCACCATAATCTGCTCACGAGACTAGGTGCTCACTGGTCACTACGGGGAGGTTTGTGGCCCCAGCGTAGGCCGACAGCTCGACCACGGTGTCCCATACCACCATGCCCGGCTCATGAGTCTTCGTGGATCAAGGTACCATGGTTAACAAGGTTTACAATGGTAAGTTCAGTACCCTAGGTTCAAGTAGTTATGACTCATGCAGGGTGAACATATAACGGCCAGTCGGGTTACTTGACGGGCTCGACTATGACTCATGCAGGGTGAACATACAACTGCCAGTCGGGTTACTTGACGGGCTCGTGGCCCCAGCGTAGGCCGACAGCTCGACCACGGTGTCCCATACCACCATGCCCGGCTCATGAGTCTTCGTGGATCAAGGTACCATGGTTAACAGGGTTTACAATGGTAAGTTCAGTACCCTAGGTTTAAGCAGTTATGACTCATGCAGGGTGAACATACAACGGCCAGTCGAGTTACTTGACGGGCTCGACTATGACTCATGCAGGGTGAACATACAACGGCTAGTCGGGTTACTTGACGGGCTCGACTAGCACGATCGCATCTCAAGTTGAATGACATGAAGTGCGTAAAACACTTCGTGTGGCCTAACCACTGCCGCTAACTCCAAAACACGGCTCGCGTTCATCGACGCGTCGTTCGTGGCAAAGATAAGCCAACCACGAATTCGCTCGGTTACCGACTGCCTGGACTAAGTACAGTCCCAAACATGTGGAATCACATCAACAAAGCATGTGAAAGAATTGGAAATGAAATACCACCATATGAGCATGTTAACACATGTTGTAACATACAACTTAAGCAAATCACCTGATACATGCCTTTCACACATATAATGAAATTATGCATGTAACATACAACTTAAGCAAATCACCTGATACATGCCTTTCACACATATAATGAAATTATGCATATCGCCAACATATAGAAAATCATTTCCATCAGCAAATTAATTGAGAATTCAATCTCAAACTAAATCATAATGAAATCACCAAGCACATGTTATAACATACACCTTACGTGAATCATCAAGCACATGCATTTCATTCATATAATGAAATCATGCATATGGCTAACATGTAAGAAATCATTCACATCAGCATATCAATTGAGAAACCAATCTCAAACTAATCCATAACATCATTTCATTCAATACATACTAATACAAGCATTAATACAAACACTTACACTACACACTTAAGTCTACATATAGTATGTCGACCCGAAGTGCGCATTTAGGCGAATCTCTTCACCAAACTAATTATGCACGCATTCCTAACATTCTAATGAGATAACAAATCATGTCAATCACATCAGCAAAATATGAATGAAATCAGTACTTCTTACAAATGACTAAAATGCCCTAAATCTCATATTCTCCGTCGGTTTACGAAACAGGAAACGGACAGCATGTTGTACATGTCAAACGGCGTTACCATCGATAATGTACTATTAAACGATATTGAAAGCATTGGAAACAGTCAATCAAAGCGTCTAAAATCCGCACCTTGTCTCTTATGGATGTGTAAATTCGAACGGAGCGTATACGCTTCGTCTACAGTGATAAGAGAACCTAATTCACGAGTTACATCAGCTAACAAGCTATGAATCCTAGTAAACCTCAAATCAGCAACTTTCTAGGGTTATTTCATACCTGAAAAAGTGGAGGAATCATCGGCCAGGTGATTAGAGCACGTGGCTTAACCACTTGCAGCACGTGGCACAAGCAGCAGGGAATTCTCTCCCACCTTCTCTCACAAACTCTCACCTTTTCTCTCTCCTAATCTAGGGCTTTTTTACAAATTCGGATGGGAGAGAGGAGTGAGGGTTTCATCCCTTTTTATAAGCCCAAACTTGCCCGAAATAGGCTCAGGAACAAGTTTCACTTGAGGGGTAACCAAATTGGGGCTGTTTCAGTCCAAAAGGACATTTCTGGTGGTCCCCTGACTGAATACTGTCGGACTTAAGCTCATGCATACTGGATCTAGCATACATTAAGTTTTCAGTCCGACAGGGTTCGCAGATCGCACGTGGCGGTCCAGTTTCAGTTCAACGGTCACCGCACGTAGATCAGGCCTGCAAATCTCATGATATGAAATAGAAATTTTTCCTGATCTGAGGGTATAATTTGGCTGAATTCTGACGGTCAGAACGCTTAATACTGACACGTCAAGTCGTGTGCCAGATTTGAATTTCAAATTCCAATTCTGTCCCTATTCGCACTCTCTTCAGTCCGGGCTCAATGAAATAGCCTATGATTATCGGTTGGACTTGATTTTTGAAATGATTGTCAAGTCCAGCTAGGCGGTCCTAACGGTCTAACATAGTAGGCATCAAACTTTCGACGCGCGGTCTAGATCCAATACAAAATTTTAAGGTGGTCCAGAGAACAATCCTGCTTAGAGTTTGATCCGAGGTTATAGAGTATTATAGAGTCATACGTTCTACTCGATTTGGGTCTTGTAGAACGTATTTAAAGTGATCAGGGACTATTTTCCAGCTACTCTAACATTGCGCTAGCTAACTTACGCTTAATTTCTAAAGGAATTAATCCTAAGTGGTTTCTTTGGCTATGGAATTGGGTTCTGAATGATTTTCCAGGTGTTTTAATTGACCCATTGCCTAAGGACGTCAAATCCCAGATTGGCCAAAATCCGGAGTGTTACAGAAAGTGGCGTGTTTCGAGGCACCGAACTTGGCTGCGAAAAAGCTTTCACTAGGCATGCATAGCTTTCCAAATCCGATTCAAATCCGATTTTCACCACTCCAGCAATTATATAAGGAGGTTTTGGACGTGGGGAGCATTCATTCAGACCTGGGGAGGAAGATCCTTGGCTTGGAGGGGAGAAACGTGGAGCAGTCCTGGTCGTGGAAGCTAAGCAGGAGAGAGAGTTGGTTTTTTTTTCTTTTTATTTTGGTTTAATTTTATTTTATGGTTAGCCTAATTATGATTATGTGTGGCTAAACCTCTTAGCTAGGGCTAAGAGGTGAAGCTTGTAGCATGATGGGAGATGTTTAATTATGCCTTTTGTTTAATATTGAACTGATTTTGATTTAATTTTATTTTGGGAATATTTTTAGTTCTTAATGGTCTGTTGTGACTGAAATTACAATGGGTCTGCGATGCTTTTAATATTTCTATTTTCTTTTCATGTATATGATGTTAGGAAACCCTGTTGTTCACCATAGTCTCCTGGGCATGGTTGGATGTCGGTACCCTTCCTAACCTTCATACATGTGATGGGTTGGTAATTAGTTTAATTCTGTTGTTTGCCATAGTCTTTTGGGCATGGTTTGGTGATGGAATCCATTCTAATTCATACACCTTTCATCTCTTTGAAAACTAAATCAACGGCAGTTCAGTAATTTTCATGATTTTTTATGCAAGCATAAGTTCTCCCTGATCTCTACAAGTGGATCCTCTGAATCCCTAGTTTCCTATCTTTGATTTGTTTCCCAAGTTTTAGATTAATTATTGTACAAGTATTCCACCATTGCTAATTGATTTAGAATTCATCTTAGCCTAGTTCTAGTTCAAGTTAGTTTTAGATAACGTACAGTTTCAGTCCCTTGGGATTCGACCTCGGTCTTACCGAGTTAGTACTACATCACAACCCTGCACTTGGGGAGTGAACAAGTTTTTGGCGCCGTTGCCGTGGACTGACGGCTACGCTTTCTGAAATTAATTAGTTTTAAGGTTAGTTTAAGATTAGGATGTTTACTAACTTCAGTTTTAGGTTTAGATTTTCCTGATTTTTTTTAAAACTAACTTGTCTTTCCTGTTTTGTAGGATTATGAGATAGGAACTTCTAATTTGGTGATATCTTTCTAATTTTTTTATTTTTTATTTATTTTTAGAATTAGGGTTTTATTTTTAGAAATTTTCTAATCCTAGACTTTCTTTTTTCAGAAACTAACTTGTTTTGTCTTATTTTGCAGGCTCTTAATATAGGAATCTCTAGTATGGTAACATTTTTCTAACTTCTCCTCCTCTTACTTTCCACATTGCTGTAGGATTTTTTTTTTTTCTCTTCTATTTTTCTTAGAATTAAATTCAGATTAAGGGTTTCATTATGTATATGCATGATTGGCAACGTCAGTATGCTGAGAAAAATAACTTATTTTGGGATGATGATGAGATAAATCAACTTATGTCTCAAAACTTTTCTAAAACTATCATTGAGAACCGATCAGAATATAAAGATCCACCGGCTAAGAAGTCCTTACGTGATTATATGCAGGAGAATAATTACACCCCACGGATTAACAAAACAGTACGTGAGTGTTGGGGTTATCATAACTATGGTTGTGAGAATTATTATCACCCATCCAATAAAAAGAAAACACTGCATGATTATATCATGAGTGATAATAAGTATTACCAACCATCAAATTCTCCCACCTATGATTCGTATGACTATAACTAGTGGAAACATCAAAATTGGGAAAATGAACCAACAACATGTTATAATGATTATTCTCTTGGATCCCCTACCTTTGAGATCCAACCAAAAACGATCCAAGAGGATTCATATCAGAGTCACATGGCCTGTCTTGAGGAAATTCGAAACGCAGTGCAAACACTCATGTCGCGCCTTGAAAAGATAGAGGAATCTTGTTCATCCCAACCACAACCCAATCTAGAAATACAATGCGAAGAAAGTGATCCGCACTCACTTTTAAAAAAATCTGAAATTTGGAATGAGGAGTTGGATTCCGTTAATGAGCATATAGTTCAATTTTTCGATGAGTCAATCTTGATGACTGTTCGAAAGAATGATGAAGATACATGGGTATCTTTTAAATGGATTGATGATGACACACCTTCCTTACATGACACACATGATTTCAATAATGAGGAGGTTAGTTTATTCGAACCTCAACCCATGCTAAGTGTAGAATGTGAGGAAAGTAATCTCATCCCAAATATGCACTGCACTGGACTAGAACATGATTGTGATCATGAATGTGTAGCCACAGTCTCCCTGGAATCCCTCTCATGTTTGGTCCAGATCAATGATCAAGACGTGCATGAAGTGGTCAGTCATAATGAGCCACTCTCTTCACCTTACATGTCTGATTCAAAGGTGGAGGATGAGCCCTTTACAACTGACCCTTCCAACTCTTGTGAAACATGTTTGGACCACTTCTCTGAATCGAATGATGATATGATTCAAGAGACGAACGAGCCACCTGATACAACTCTGGAATCTGAAACCACCCAGTTGAGTCCACCATCTGAACTGTCAAGTTTTAACGATTCAATGCCTCTTCTGAGTAGTATCAATGAACAGAGTTCACCAGTCAATACTTCATCAACTGACCCTCAATTTGTCTGTGCAGAACGAGAGCAAGAGAGCATACCTCCATTTACTTTCAAGGATGATGGATTCATTGCGCAGATCATCACAAGCCACAATAAGTCACACTCAGCTAAATTTTCCAACTCATGGGATTGCTTGGCATACTTTGCGGTTTCAAATAATCCCATGTTAAAAGATAAAGTGGATGCCTTGCAAGACAACATCTCGGTAGTCATCACTGACCGAGAGAACCCTTACTCTGAAATTCTCTCTTCCCCTGATCTTAAATGTCTACCAGTAAAGGAAGAGTTGAAAATTGAACCGAAGTTTGGATCTTCGGAATATATTGAGACTACATCACTTCTCAGAAAGTTTTCGAAACTTTATTTACTTGTAGTCTCTGATTCACCATATGATACTAACGTTGAAACTTCTTCTGTCATAGGTGAATCGTATATATTACGGATACCTCCAGCAATTCAATGGAAGATTTCTTATGAGGTACATAAGTCTCTCTGAAAAGTCATGCTCCATGGCGCCCAAGCCTATTGTAAAAAGGGCTTTTGGATGATCCTGTTGAGGAACTTACTGAGAAACTTATCAAGATATTGACTGGAAGGGGAACCTTGCGGCGTGATGATTCAATGGTTGTGGGTAACATTACTGCAAACCCTCACGAGACTACAACTCGTCCACTAGGGGTAACCTAGGGGTTTAAAGGCTTGTTGCATACGCTAAATGCAATCGAGAGCACCTGCGAAAGTGGTATACGTAGGATTTCATTTTTGTTATTTTATTTTTCTTTCTCTCTCGTACTAACCTGCTCTCTCCCAGCGATCTCTTGAAAAATCTCTCTCGAATCGTTATACAGGTACTATCTTCCCATCACTTATCATTTACTTTCGTTGTCCCATGTGCATTGCATGCTCAATTCTTTTACATTGAGGACAATGTAGATTTTAGGTTGGGGATGGGAGATTAGGCTTTCTAATCAGTATTTTCTTGGTCTTGAGCAAAAATTGTGAAAATTTTTAAAAAAATTTCTGACAATTCTTGTGAATTCAATGTGATTTTGACATCTATCTTTGATTTAGAATTACGAGATATGTGATGTTGGGAATTTATGACTCGTGGATTTAGCTACTTGATAGATTTCGCAGTTAAGATCAAGTTATTAATCCGTGATTAGAGGTTGTAAACATTGATTGAATCAAGATTTCACATGTCACATCTCGCTTTCACATTAAGATTTCAGTTCCATATCGAAGGATTAACTTAGTAATCACTAAGCACGAAAGGAACCAGCCTGAAATATCTTGCCATCATGCTATAAAAATTGAAAAGGTTGGATAATTAATCTTCATCATAGGTTTACTCCCTATAGGTGTAGAGTTAATTCCCCATGAATGATATGTGAAAAAGAGTCAGATGTATGATCTTCACCATAGGTTTGCTCCCTATAGGTGAGGATTTGATTCCCCTTCCTTGGTATTACTTTGAATAAAAAAATCACAAGTTAATAGGTTAATTTATGAGGCAAGTTTTGGATTAGGTTTTGGTTGTCATGAATTTTCTTGTTGGTTACCAATGATATCATGAAATTGACGATTGGATCTCTTAATGATGATAAGCCGAGATTACACTATACATCCATGAATCTCAATGTTTAAAATTTTTCTAATTGATGGATTAATACTTTACACTTGATTATGAAGTCTACTGTGCGCTTGAGCTCAGGAGAAAATAATTCCCAACATTCATGAATTTTAAATTTCTTGTATCTGAATCGTTTTTCAAGAAATCACTCGAGTTCATTCTCAACTTATTTTTCGCATACTTTGCTCGGGACTAGCAAAATGCTGGTTGGGGGTTGTGTTGAGGGTCAAATATTGCATATTAGACCCCAGATATTGTCTGGATTTATGAATATAATGTTGTCTAATGGCTCGTTTTCTCATTCTTATGTTGCAAGGTGATTTTATGAGCATGGATGGAAAAAGGATGTTAAAAGTTGAGATTTAACGATCTGATGACACCAAAGGCAAGGGACGGACTTCATAGGACCAAGATTGACGGATATACATGGTCAGAAATCCGAGAAAACTAAGAAACTGAAGCTCAAGTGGCTTGAAACGCATCCAGAATGCAAGATCACATAGTTCCCGACATCTGATCGGTTCGAAACTTTATATATGAGATAAGGGCCATAAATTAACCGTACATTTCAAATTTCAGCTCTTGAATCACTATAAAAGTGCTCCAACTGACCGATCAGCTTATAAATCGTTGATTCTGGGCCCACCTGATATCTGGAATTGCCTCGAATTTGGTATCAACGCCTTAAATGAGGAGACCAATCAGATGGTTGGATCAGATTTCGTAAAAACATCATAGTGGACCCCACTTTAGCTTGAGTGTGCATAGTGCACATGTGCACTAGCCGTGCACGTGATTTCCCAAAGTCGGTCAGCGCCGCTGACCGACGTCTCCTTCTCCAATTCAAAAAAAAAAACGGAAGTACGTGCCGCGTAATGCACGGCCGCTGGCCGTTTTGCGGAAGCTAGTAGGCCCTACACGTGCCCTGTAAGCTCAATCCGAACCGTCCACCGTATAGACGGCATTGAATACTTCAAAACCATGTTGTCACTTTTCACCCATGCGTGCACACATGTGAGATACAGAGGCCACAAAAGGGCTGCCCTGCAACGTTCAAAACTGATCCTTTTGTGATTTCTTCTCTGGGCCACGGCAATGGACGTTCAAAACCACCCATTCTTGATTGAAATTTCATCCTGAATCCAATGGACGGGGTGGATTTTTCAGAAAATGCTTCTGTGGGGCCCACCGATCACAACAGCGAAATGGTGTGAAAGGGTTCGCACATCCGTCAAAACTGACTTTTTCAGGCGGTTTTGGCCCACCATCTTTGATCATATGGCAGATCTGAACCGTCTATCATGTAGAGAACCCAAGAAAGTACTAAAGGACGGTGTTTCTTTGAAATTTGAGCGAGAAAAGTGGCGTGTTTCGAGGCACTGAACTTGACTGCGAAAAAGCTTTCACCAGGCATGCATAGCTTTCCAAATCCGAATCAAATTCGATTTTCACCACTCCAGCAGTTATATAAGGAGATTTTGGACGTGGGGAGCATTCATTCAGACCTGAAGAGGAAGATCCTTGGCTTGGAGGGGAGAAACGTGGAGCAGTCTTGGTCGTGGAAGCTAAGTAGGAGAGAGAGTTGGTTTTTTTTTCCTTTTTATTTTGGTTTAATTTTATTTTATGGTTAGCCTAATTATGATTATGTGTGCCTAAACCTCTTAGCTAGGGCTAAAAGGTGAAGCTTGTAGCATGATGGGAGACGTTTAATTATGCCTTTTGTTTAATATTGAACTGATTTTGATTTAATTTTATTTTGAGAATATTTTTAGTTCTTAATGGTCTGTTGTGACTGAAATTACAATGGGTCTGCGATGCTTTTAATATTTCTATTTCCTTTTCATGTATATGATGTTAGGAAATCCTGTTGTTCACCATAGTCTCCTGGGCATGGTTGGATGTCGGTACCCTTCCTAACCTTCATACATGTGATGAGTTGGTAATTAGTTTAATTCTGTTGTTTTTCATAGTCTTTTGGGCATGGTTTGGTGATGGAATCCATTCTAATTCATACACCTTTCATCTCTTTGAAAAGTAGATCAACGGCAGTTCAGTAATTTCCATGATTTTTGATGCAAGCATAAGTTGTCCCTGATCTCTACAAGTGGATCCTCTGAATCCCTAGTTTCCTATCTCTGATTTGTTTCCTAAGTTTTAGATTAATTATTGTACAAGTATTCCACCATTGCTAATTGATTTAGAATTCATCTTAGCCTAGTTCTAGTTTAAGTTAGTTTTAGATAACGTATAGTTTCAGTCCCTTGGGATTCGACCTCGGTCTTACCGAGTTATTACTACATCACAACCCTGCACTTGAGGAGTGAACAATGCATGACTGGATAGCGTGAATCATGCATATTGCATTTGTATGACATGGATATTGTACGCCCTAGGGACATCAGGATGGTAACTTCCACAGACGTATCGTGGTTGACAGGATTGGATACTGGAAATATTGTTCTACATAGGGTGCTATAGATATCCCTGGATGAAAGTTCTTAAACCCTTATGGTACCAAGAGGTTGCTCCAACGTCTAGACCGAGTGGGTAAATGAGCGTTGAGTGTCGATTACCAGACGGTTGAGCTCTCCACTGTGTCGTGGTCAATTGAAAGGGGATGCGGCCTTACCCGCCCGAGTGTAGGGGGCAATGCTAGGCTGAGTCTGACCAGCTCGAGGAATGGGTCCGCTATCAACGAGTCGCGCCCGATATTGGCAGACGGATAGTGAGGTCTTTTCCACTTACCTTATTGCGCGCGATGAGGCGACAATCTAGTTTAGAGTGTACTAGACCCCGGTGATATTTCAGATTTGAGCAGTATTGATGTATGGACATAGATGAGGATTTGTATGTTTGAGTTGCATTTCACATCGCATGGCCTTAGGATGGCCGATATCATTCATGTCTTGCATCGCATAGCTTGTACAGCTAATGTTTTTCATAGATCCATCTGCATATTCTGCATTACTCTGATACTGCATGTTCATATTACTACCTTGCGCACACACTTTCACCACCCTCTAAGCTTTCTATAAGCTTATGCACGATCGTTGCATGCAGGTGAAGTTGGCTCGCAGCAGCGTTGAGGCAGGAGCGCGTAGCAGATCGTTTGGAGTTTTTGTTCATTCTAATTATATTTCTCATTATGCTCATTGTACTTATAAAGTTTTTGATCATAGTGGAAATGTAATGAAGTTTTTGGTTGTTGTTTGTGGGTTATGCCTTTAGTTATGCTTATTACGAATCAAACTGACATTGAAAATCCTCCTCGTAGCATCCCAGGATCGGAACCTGACGAATGAGAGCTGGGAGCCGAGAATGAGGTTCTACGGAGGCTGTCGGTGTCTAATTAGGCGATCGAAAATTTTGTGAGCCCGGTTTCAGAGTTTGGGGCGTGACATGCATGCTCTTTCCAAACAACACTTCCTCACACGCAACTCTTACCACTTGGTTCATAAATAACAGCACTTCCTCAACATGCGACTTTAACACCTATTTTACCACATTATAAGCTAATGTGATGCGATGAATGATCATGTTAGCTGAGTAATTATTAAGTTTCATTTATACAACATATTGGCGAAGCTAGGATATCAACGTTATATCACGAGTCCTTATCTGGATCACGTAGTTCATTGCCGCACGTAGTGACTCCTTATCAATGTCCCTTGATCCAAGTTTAGGTATCACCCGTTTATCTCACAAATCAACAATTCCAAATGTAAGGTATGATACCTGAATGTATGAGGAACAACCCGGTATGAATCGTCATCCAATACCGGGTATGATCACTCAGTTCCAAGGTGCGAGCTTGTCACATAAAACCAAAACATATAAAGGAAAATGACTCGTCACCCACTTCCATTCACGCCCAAGTCGTTTGAATAGTACTCTAGCATGCAACCATCGGCTAAGTAATTTAACGAGGGCCATTCGAACAATGGTTTATCACTTCCATCAGTGCTCACTGGTCACTATAGGGAGACTCGTCACCCCATCATAGGTCAATAGCTCGAACACGGTGTCCCATACCACCATGTCCATCTCATGAGTCTTAGTTGCTCACTAGTCACTACAGGGAGGCTCGTCACCCCAGTGTAAACCGACAGCTCGGACACGGTGTCCCATACCACCATGCCCGGCTCATGAGTCTTAGTGGGATCATAAAGACCAGAATTGGTGTGGACATCAAACCAACAGTATAAGAGTAATGATGGTTAAATCCATCCATCCATCAATCCCTCCCATCCGTAAAGACCAGAATGATCTAATGGAAGGAAATTAGCTATGTACGAAGCAAAAAGAATCAAATCGTGTGGATCACAAACACATTGTGCGCAAACTTTTCTAACAGCTAAACTAGGACTCATTCGCATACGTACCATAACCGACTAAAAACTCCTATAAAACACCCAACGCAAGGGCATTTAGGAGCAGACAAAAATAAAGAGAGATTGTAGGGAAAACGTAAGGAGAAAAAGAGAAAAGAAAGAAAAAGAAAAGAGAAGAAACAGTAAGAGAAAGAGAGAGAAAGAGAAAGAAATAAAGAAGGAAAGAAAGAAGAAGCGTTGTATGTCGAGTTCCATCGGACGCCAGCTGTAATTCAAGTTAGGCCAAACTCATCATTTGGTGAGAATATTCCCTCCTCTCTTCCCTAAATAACTCTCCTTCAAATTTCTTTTACCTAAAATGATGGAGAACTCCACTATGGTAGAACCGAGTCGACTCGGTGGAAGAACACCTGAGTCCCAAATGACTTGGTTTATACATGGTTCAACTTAGAAAACTCTAGACTCATTTAGTCGAAATCAAAACAAGTGAATCAATATTCTAAAAAGTTACCTGAACGCTAAACCTTAGAAGACATCTAGACAACCAAGGTGAGAGTTTTATACTTTAAGGTTACACTAATTTAAGTTGTTATCTTTATTTTGCCTTTTACATGCTTTCATGTTATTGTGAATTCTCTACAATTATATGGTTTACCATCAATTATTTGCCCTTTTAGGTTATAATATAATGTTGAATACAAGTGATCTTTATGAATTTATATGAGGCCATGGATACAAGTCTTGCCCTTGCCTTTATAAATTTATTGAGTTGACCCTTGCTACTCTTTTCTTTATCGAGTTGGTCATTACCACTCTCCTTTGTTGAGTTGGCTATTGTTATTCTTCTTTTATTGAGTTGACTATTGTTACTCTCCTCTTTATTAAGTTGGCCATCGCCACAATTTCTCTGTGTTGAATTAAGGTTGTGGGCTATAGACATCGTGTGAAACTCATGGATTTTGGGGCCCACTAGGAGGGTTCGACCGTGAACCTAACCCATTGAATTGGAGCCTGGGCTATGGGAGAAAGGAATTAATTCGCCATGCTTTATCGGTTCGAGCTTTTAGAGCAAGCGGTTAATTATCCTACATCATATTGTAGGTAGACATATCATTATTAACGCACTAATGGATTACAAGTGCATTGGCTTTCGGCACAAGCAAGGAGTTAAAGGCACAGTTTGTCATTTGGTCATGGAGAAGGCATACGACTACATTACTTGGAAGTTCTTGGGTTATATGTTAAGATAGATGGGTTGTGGCCCGAGATGGAGGAGGTGGATAGAGGAGTTGAATTAGCATAGAAGAAAAACTTGAGACATGTAACTTCAAACTGTCTTTAAGAAATGATATATGCAATGTTAACCCAATGCATTTGTAAGGAATTTCAAGTACACTGATGATTAAGTGTACATCAGGATGTCTAATGATGTTGTGTGGGACATGGATGAAAAATCAGGCATGTGCGTAATGAAAAATCACAACCTTAATTTGTGACAATAGTCTACTCAATAAAAGAACACAAATCCTCAAGAGAGATTTCTCAATGAAGGATGGTCTTATCTCAGTATTGTCAGATTTAGATGGGAATCAACTATAGATAGAAAACATATCAGAGGTGATTTTTAGGTTACCAACCAATCGAGCAACTTTGTTGGACCAAATACTCCACCTTAGGATCATACTCCTGATAGCGATGCCGAAACTTGGCGTGGTATAGACCCTACTAAAGAGCTAGCAGGATTTATAAAATGAGATTTTTACATCCACGCCACGATCCTCAACAACTTTTCCTTGCTCATTGTTTTGAAACTGCTTAGCAACTCTTCTTTTCTGAAAAATTACCTTGGAATACAAAGAAATTATCAGCAATAGGTCTTTTGTCTCTTCGCAATTTCTACAGTGCTTGGGCTCGAGCCGTCGCTGGAAGACACACCGCCACCCTGGAGCAAATTAACCTCTCTGATGTAATCATAGCTATGTCAGGACATTTTCACGCTGATGTAACTATCTTCAGAGGTTTCCTCAATCATTGGTATCCAATTATCAACTCATTCCATCTTCCCTAGGGCGAAATGAATATTACCTTATGCGACCTTCTTTACATAGAAGGTCTTCCCATCATGGGTAATATTTTTTATGCATATATACCTTATAATAGAGAATTCGCTCTAGCTTCCGCAGGGGACAACAAATCTGAGATTTCAAAGACCACACTTGAACTTTTCAATGCACTGGCTAATTTCCCTCAGCCCGATCACATTACCTCTCTTGAATGGCTAGCTCATTTTTCTCGAAAGTTGCGGTACACTTTCTTCTTCCTGCTTTTTATTTCCAAATTATTGGTCTTGTATATATTTGTATTGTCTTGCTTTAATGACCTTGTCTCTACCTTAACAGCTTTGCAGGCCATAACCATCAAGAACTCAAGACCATTCGCAAGAACATTAAGAATACCACCGAGTACAGTTCTTCCTGTGAATTAGCCACTTTTCTAGCTTACTGGTTAAGCTTGGTAATATTTCCTTATTCGAAACAAACGAACATCATCAGACCATCTCTCTTTGTAGCCGTTGGTGTAATGGCAGAGGGTCAGAGATATTCATTAGCTCTTCCAATTATGTGTTTATTATATCGCGCTTTTGGAGACGTCATTTCTGGTTCTAAAGACCCTACCTCCAAATCTTTTCCTGTTCGTGCTCTATGGCATTTCTTCACATGTTGGCTAGGAGTGTACTTCCTTTGGACATTTTCTGACTCTGAAAGGGCATATTTGAATCTTGATCATCTTTCTCTTCAACATTATCAACTAAGAAAGATGATTGAGAAGTTGAATGGCTGGGTCACTAGAAAGATAGAAAGTAATGATCCTATCGACTTTCATCAATTTTCATTTACTAGCTCTTTTGAAGACGTAGCAATTGTTGATGATGATTCCATCTCATTTGGCGAGCATTCATTTTTTGTCTCCATCAAATCCAGTACTCTTCCAATGAGGGAAGGAACCATAATATCCAAGTAGATTTGCACGTCAGTTTGGATTCAATCAAACTGTATCGAAGACTTGTGATATTGTCACTAGAGCAATGAAGAGTTATGGTGTCGGGCCGTATAATTGGGCCTTGATATGGAAGCAACTATTGAACGTTCATACCGGATCACATTTCATAATTTCTGGCTATAATTATTCAGTTAGCGATTCTTATTACTAGATGCGCTGGTGGGTTCATCAGTATTACTCGGTTGATAATTATTACCCAGTAGATCATCTTATATGGATTCTTCCTCCTTACCTAAAAGATTACCAAAAAGACCAAAGCACTGGCTACTTTGAAGAAACAGATTGTGCCCCCTTTTAGGCCAACTTTGTATAAAATTTTCTTTTGCAGATAATATTTATGAAACAAAGCTGGCTGATACTCTTGAAGGATAGATAACCTTTGGTACTCCTTTAAAGAATACATCTAAATCTTCAAAATTTCTAGAAGAGAATGATGATTCTTTGCAATTCCATCCTCCTCTGCCTTTGCAGATATTACGAGATAACTCTCCTTTACTATTAGAACGGCGAGAGACAGGAAGGCATCGTCGTCCTCTACAGAAAGATAAATATATCATAATTGAAGACTCATCATTGATCTTGAAGACTCCAACCCCCAATAGACATTGTAAAAGCAATGATGGTTTGATGTCCACATTGTAAGAGCGTCATTACTCACCAGGAAATGCCTCGACCAGCCTTATGACAGATGTTCACAACCCCGAGTGCAGGGCCGCGCTGTATTAATAACTCGATGAGACCGAGGTCAATTCATAGAGAATGGAGAACACGACCTATAACTAATATAAGTCTAGCTTGATTGTTTGGATTTTTAATTCAGCGATGAAGAAAAAATATTTTAAATAATAAAGATAAAATACTTAGGATCCAGGAATCCACTTATAGCAATCTCAATATTAATCTACTTGATTCAACGATAACTCGATTGGAATGAAAGTCATATTTTATCCAATCGGATAATGGAACGATTAAAACATAATGAAATTATGAACTTTCATTGGATTAGTTCCCCCATGAAGCACCAATGTGATGATCAAAAGGAATTCAACCATCAACCATGCCTAGGAGACAATCATAAATCACGAATTTTACAGATCACACAATTGCAAAATAGATAAGAAGATATTAAAATCTTTTCAAGCATCTACTGTAATTGGAGTCATAATAAATTACAGAAAACTGAAAGTATTCCTTCATTCAAACTATAAATCAATGGAAGTTCAACCATAAACTTGAATAAAAGTAAACTAAATATTATGAAGAATTATAAGTATCATCCCTTAGCCTTATCTAAGATATTATCCTAATAAGACTAACATCTTAGAATAAAATTTAAAAGATCAACTAAAACCTATGAAGAAATCGACATCGTGTGTTAACTCCATGCGGAGGGTTCAACCGTGCTATTACCTCGTGTGTCAACATCTAGATCGCTATCAGCAATATGATCCTAGGGTGGAGTTAACACACGATGTCTATGGCCCCACGACATCATCATCACAAGTTTTGGGACGGTCATATAGATATAATCAGAACACAACATACCAACATGAATGAGCATGATTCAGACTGTTCAAATGACCATATTGGGGCCTCGTCATAACCAAAGCAATGACCTGATCCTTCATCCAGGGTCAGAACAACTTAAATTCCATGTACACAAGTGTGGCCCACCTGATTCATGGATCAACTTGATCTTCGAATTTTTTAGAGTAACATGTGCTGATGCATCTGATGAACGGGTTGGATTTCATTCATGCATCATGTGGGCCCCACATCTCTTTGGTATTAGGAGTTATGCATTTAAAGATGGTAGAATGTGGATCAACCATCTCTACCATCTTCAATACACATGCACTCTTGGATAGGGCAGTAATACCCCAAGAATTATGGACGGTGTGAGATCCTAACCATTCAATCTTTAGATTCGCAACAAAATCACTAAGAATAGTGTTCCAACATGTGTTAAATGCGCTAAATGTGCCACAGGTGTGGCCATCCATGTTCAAGCTTATTTTGTGTCCAAAATATAGATTTGTATCCAAATAGACCCTTAACTTGGATAAGATCATCCAATTGGTGTGATCTTAGGCTATGGCTTCTCCACCCACGAGATGAATAGTCTAGATCATGCTCATTCATATGTGCGGGCATTTAAAATAGAGTTGTATGCGAACTGAGTTAGCTCAGTTAATTGTTCGACTCGACTTGAAAAAACTTGATTCGACTCAGTTCGAAACTGAGCTCGAGCCGAGTTGAGCTGATTTTTTTAGGTTAAAAAAATTTAGAGCTGAGTTCGAGCTTGTCCAAGCGAAATCGACTCAAATCGAATCAGTTCTTTGACTCAGTTATTTTGATATTGATACTGGTCACCAAGTGTTTGATGAAATGACTCAACGGAGTGTTGTTTCGAGTGCATACGTTCTCCGTGGGATCAGTTGGTGGCAAGGAGGATATGGATATGAAATAAATCACTACAAAAAAAAAAAACTTTACATGATAAAACTATTATCTTAATTTTGATGTTGTTTGCCAAGTGTTTGATGAAATACCTATAAACTGCTGTTGTTTTTTTGCATATTATGAAAAATTGAAGGTGCACTATATGTGTTTGAGAAATGTCACACATGCTTGAATTGGGCCAAGTTGCTGACCGAACCGAGCCGAGTTAGCCAATTAGGCTCGAGGACTGAATTAGGGTTAGCTACTGGCCGAGTTGAGTCGAGCTGTGCCAAGCTCAACTCAGTTCGACTTGTGTACAACTTTAATTTAAACCATTTGGAAATTGACATATGCTGAATGGTTAGAATGAAAAATAGTCAATGGTCGAAAATTCAGCAAATAAATGCCCATTAATCCGCAGCCAGGATCATCCAGGCAATCTGATTTTTGGGTCACAGACCTATATCTGTATCAGTTGATTTAGACGGTTTAGATGAGTTGTGTGGATGTCATGTTTTAATTGTTGATCAGGAAAGTATCAAATAACCATTCATGTTTGCCCTCAAAATGTATGTGTACAAATCTCATACCATTGATTCACAAAACACCTTTTACTCATTCATCCCTGTGACGACTCACTTGATGAAAATGTGGCAAGCCTTTAACCGATCTATACCGTCCATTCCATAATCAACATCATCTTTGAACCCTAGGCCAGTCTAAAGCGGGCCAGTCCGGCCCCCTCACAACGCCTAATGGCGAGGTGATTTATCAATTTTACTCTAGTTTGCCTTATCATGGATGGCCCATGTTTTATACATCTGCCTATCAACGGTTGACCATTAATCATTTTCATCAACGTTTGGCATATATATTTAGTACAATTTAGATTTGCAATCTAGGATTTTCAATTCAAATATTGTTTGGCAATTTTAAAAATCCTGATTTTGGGAATGGGAATCCAAGAAATGATCCTTTTAAAATTTAGGAGGCCTAGGGCTTTTGAAATTTGAAATTCTATTCAATTTTTGTGACTGTGCTTTAATTTTCTCTATGAAATGATCTTTTTGAAAATACAAGCTTCCAAACACAAGTTTTGAATTTTACGGCCTACCAAACATGACAGACAAATTTTACCAGTTCCAAATCTTGGATTTTAACTTTTTGAGTCAATATCTAAAAACCATGGTGCCAAACAACCCTTTGCGGTTACTTTAAAGTCCACATCTCATTTGGGCAAGATCATTTGGCATAAATGTTTTAAACCATTTGGCAGTAATGTATAGATTCCCTTGATTGATATAGTTTCTTGCCACATCTTAATCATCTCCATAGTTTCTCACCACATCTTAATCATCTCCATCCATCAAATTGCAAACTTGCAACCTTATATAGACATTAGCTTTCTTGTGCAATCACTCTACATTTGCACATTTGATTGATTGATTCATAGCCGGTTAGATTATTAAGCTATTTAGTCTAGCTACTACCTTTTGCAATTCTCATATGCTCATCTGCGTGGCTTTGTAATAGAAATTTCCTACATTATTATTATTATTATTTTATTTTATAAAACACATGCACACACACCCCCACAGACTCATGCTGTAGACTGTAGTAGGATTTCACCACCTATGGATACTCGAACCCACGACTAGGTGTTGGAACTCCTGGGAATCTGCCAACGGAGCAAGAGTAAGGATCCAAAGGATGATCCTACTTGACTTGACAATGGTCCTCCACTCACCCCGTAGTAAGTGTTCCAAATGATATTGAATGAGCTTTAAAGACTTGCGACCAAGGGTCTTGATCATCCTCACCTAAAAAAGTGTCTTAGTTAAATATCTATAGTCAGAAGCTAAAATGGGCCACACCTCAAAAAAGAGTTAGGATGAAATGCCCACAATTATTTAAGTGACTGCTCACTATAGTTATTTAAATCATGATATTCACTTCGACTGGTTTGATGCATGAGATTAAATGGCATGAAATTAGATTATATGAAACTAATACAATTATTGCACAATGGTTATATGTTTGGAAATAACATGATATTTCATTTGAATCAAATTCTGCCTCTGATAAAACACAATGTTGAGTGAAGCTTCCGCTCGGTGGACCATGAAATTACAATCAAACGAACGTAATGCGTTAAAGGTGCATGTGAATGTATGGCGTTGATAAATCCCATGCATTCACGTGAGGCCTATAAATGTAATGGATTTCAAAATTCGCTATCCTATCAGTCCAAAGCTAGGTGGAATTTGAAAGGAATCAAATGCAGTTCAATACCATCTAATCCCACTTAATACCAAGCTCCAAACAGTCACGGGGGTTTCCAAATTAGCATGTGTGAGAGTCATTTTTGGGAACATAGAGAACGTGATTTTAAAGGTTTTAGACATGATTTTACACTCTTTATCACTGCAAAGGCCCACCTGAGATTTTGATCAGTGTTATAATCAGTGTCAAAGCAAAACATTAGTCGGTGCACCTGGTGGACGGTGTGGATCTCATCTACAGTTGCTCACGGCACGACCAGCCTGACTTTTTCCTTATATCCTTGGTTAATATACTTCTCATTCAACCGTCCATTTTATTTCAACAAATCGAATTATCAAAACACTATTCCAACGTAAATTTTGGTACACGGCCCATCTAAAAAAGGATAGACCAAATTGGACAGTCTAATTCGGATGATGCTTATTCCACGTGTACAGCGTAATGGATGCGTACCAACCATCATACCAGGGCAGAGTACGTAATGAAGCTGTTATCCATCTCACGTGCATGCCACGTGCTTCATCCTTCTAAATAGCTATCCTTCGAGGGCACAAACGGAAAAAAGGAAAAAAAAGAAAATAGATGGCGATGGCGACGGCGAGATCGGGAATTCAAGCCGCCCTTCGAAGAGGCGTTCGCAGCTCTCCTTCCAAGAAGACCTTCTCTTCCTCCGCCCATCACGACGACGCCCGTAATTTCCATATTTTCCATAAATGTCCTCCTTTTTTTTTTTTCTTTCTCTTTTTGTAAATTTTCAAATATCTACTTCATTGTTGTATCTTGCAATTTCTCTTCTTATATGAAAACTCCTTAGTCATTTCATTTCTTTAAGAGATAATTTTATGCAGGTGCCGTCTTTTCCTCTCTCGTGTCATACGTGTAGGACATCCGAGCCGTGCAAAAGGTGGGCCACACCACGGAGATCATCCGCCGTGATGATCGGCTTGATCCATTCATTAGGTGGGCAACACCTGTATGAGATCATGGGTTGTGTATTGATTTCGACTGTGTGGCCCACCTTTTCCATGGGGGAAAGATGGGGCTATTTCTTGTCGCGGCCAGTGCATATTCGTGATTGTTCTCTTATATATATATATATATATATATATATATATTGTCATGAACTCGAACGGGAGTTGGATGTGGACTGTTCATCAGGGGAGTCCGACTGTGGATCGGTGATGGTGGGGAGGTCTTGGTGATTTGATGATCTAACTGTTCAATTGTTGATCTTTAAGTTGATGGCTGAAGAGTACCAACCACGGTTGGCATTTAATGGGAAAATGTAGTGAGATTAGGTCAAGGAGGAAACTAATTGCAATGAAGTTCACTGAACCAGATTGAAAGTTTGAATCATGCAAGATAAAAGACGCAATGCTTGAGCAAGCTCAACAGTCTTCTAGCCTTGTACTAGAGTGTTGAAGTTACGCCATGGAAAATCAATCTCCTTAGGTAGAGTTTGCTTATAATAACTCTATTAAATGAACAACGGGGTGATCACCTAGGAAACCCATTGATTTGATCTCTTTATGATTGTTTGCTCGCACTAGTAAAGATGCTGAAGCATTCCCTCAACATGTCAAATAAATCCATGATGAGGTCTGCTGGAAGATTGCAATTAGTGCTGAAAGTTATAAAGATAAAGTTGATCCTCATCGACGTTTTGCTCAATTCAATGAGGGTGATATCGTGATGCTCATTTACAACCTGAGGGATTTCCAGCTGGCATCTATCGCCAGGTTCATTCAAAGAATGTTGGACCTTATCGTGTGGAGAAAATGCTTATCTATTAGATTGTCCACCAGATGTTTAATTCAGTCATATCTTTAATGTTGAAGACTTAATGATGCATTTTTGTCACCATGAGAAGATTGAAGAATCTGCCATCCACCTTCCCCCAACACCTAAAGGAAATATAGAAGAAATTGAAGATTTGCTTGATGATCAAATTGTTTCCACAAGGCATGGTGGATACAAGAAGCTTTTTGTCCTTCCCTGAGGAAGACAATGATCGACCTCATCACGTCCTTCCCTGTGTCACCTTTTAGTAAGACCTGGAGTACTATGGAAGCGTGTTTTTCATTAATTAGTCTGAGAAAGTCCTGGGACATTGGAAGTGATCATTTACAAGTTAGTCCTATGAAGTTGAACATATTTAAATTTCCTAAGTTTCTGCATTATGAAAGAGGGTTCTAGCATTTTTGTAAGACAGTATTGGAAGTTGTTATCATTTATGAGTTAGTCCTAAGAAGTTGAAGATAAAGTCATTGTGTTTATGAGAGGAGGTTAAATAGTGGATCCTATGTCATTGTAACTCAATTCAGATTTGAATGAAAAGTTCTTGAGTAAGGTGTGGCTCCTTATCCGTAGAAGTAGAGTCTAAGTAGAGAGACTCTACTCCAAACTTTCTTCTTTCTTTCCCCTTCTTCTTTCATACCTTCTTCTTCTTATCCCCTTCTTCTTTTGTACCTTCTTCATCGTTTCCCTTTCTTTCTTGCTTATGATATTAAACCCCCCATCCCTTTAGAAAAAAATAATAAAATAAAAAATCCAGCATCATTATTCCATCCATTCTACATCAGGGCATCTGGCTTTCCAATCTATCATGCATGCATGTTTCCATTGGTGATTTCATCATGGGAATCACGTCTTTTCCTCTTGGTTCTCCTTCAAGTGCGTTTTTCCTTGTGCTGTGTTACTGGGCAGTTACTGACTTTGTGGACCGTTTGGGACTACATCAGGTTTTTCATTGAAACAAAAAAGAGGCATGTATGCCGTGTTCTTGTAAAGAGTATGTGTTGATTGTGGTCAAGCTACTTACTGATCACCCACTTGTGTTTCTTCCTGACTATCCTCTTAGGGATGTTTCCTTCTGTTGTTGTGGCAGTGACAAGCTGATTTTGTGTTGAATCTACTCGGGATTGCATCGCATAGTCACCAATATGACTTGTCTGTTTGACAGCCGCTAGTCTGACTTTTGAGTATAGTCCAAGCCGTGGATTACAACTATGCTCCCTTGACAATGGAACCAATGTTTTAGATGGTCTGTACTGTCATGCACTGTATATTTTGATAATTCTCGCTCTCAACATATCAAACACATCATATTATCTAGCTCTTTGTTCTTTTGTTTTTGGTTTCTATTTCAGTGCTCAAATAGATCATCGATGTCGTTTTTACATAAATGATTTTAAAACCATCTGGAGTGGATTCTCTTTTTCTTTCTTTGTTTTGTTGCCTCCTTTTTGCATCTCAACTTTTTGAAGAAATTATAATAAATAACAATATTAATATTAATAAACCAAGTTGCTGTCCTTTTGTCAGATGAAACGGCTAAATGGGAGAAGATAACGTATCTTGGCATCGCGACTTGCACTGTTCTAGCAATTTACAACCTATCGAAGGGTCATCCTCACCATGAAGACCCTCCGGTAACTTTTTTTTTTGTGTGGGGGGGGGGGGTACTGATTTGAATGTAGGGTTTTTAATTTGCAAATTTCAATCTACATGCTAGCAAGTGAGAGTTCAAATCTTGGACAGTTTATTTTACTGAGTTTAGAATTCTTCGGCTAAATTTCTAGTTTTATTTAATCTAATGGGGTTCTACTGTTCTGCTTATGTTTGCAGGCATACCCGTATTTGCATGTTCGTAACAAGGAATTTCCTTGGGGTATGTTTTGTTGCGTTGTTTGGTTCTGTCTTTGCTTTTTTACTATCACTGTTATTTCTCAAAGAAAAAAGAAGAAAGAAACCGATGTTCTGCTACATTCTCTAAAAGCCCTGATAGTTAATGATCTTGGGAATTTATATTGGTTGCATTTGTGTTAAAATGTAGTATTGAATTTTGATATCTTTGTTCGATATTATGTTACCCTAATCATCGGCCAGTCCTTTTCCGTAAGTAGTTTCAACTTCTCATGCTACATTGGACTATTTGTGTGGGGTTTTCTTTTCCTGCATGCATGAATCATCTTCATCTAAGCCTTATTGCAGTTAATTGGGTTAAGCTACATGAATCCCTCTCCCCCATTCCACTATCAAGGGCTAGACCTTTAGTTAGACCATAGGTCATCAAGTCTTTTCTTACTACCTCCATCCACATCCTTTTGGGCCTTCCTTGACCTTTTAGAGCCTTCAACTTATACCAACTTGCTCATACCAACTTGCTCCTAACTAACATAGTTCTTGGTCTCTATTGCACGTGACCAAACCATTGAAGTCTACGTTATCTCATCTTATTACCTATTGATACTTCTACTCCTAAGTTCACTCCAATCCATTCATTTCTAATTCTATCCTTCCTCATCTTGCCACTCATCCATCCCAACATCCTCATTTTAGCTAAACTTATCATATGAACATGTTGTTCTTTAACTGTCCAACATTTTGTTCCATAAAGCATGATTGGTCTTCTAGCTATCCTATAAAATTTTCCTTTTAGTTTGAGAGGTACACAACGATCACATAAAACTCCAGAGGCACATCTCCATTTCTTCCACCCAACTTGAGTTCTATGTGCAACATCGTTTTCAATCCATGGTATCCGATGTCATTTGAGTTTATCATTCCTTCTATCCCTATGCTTTTAGAGTGGTTGTTATTTAACAAGTTCTAAAAATAGCCTCTCTACCTTTCATTAACCTCATTGTCTTTTATTAGTACCATTTGGTTATCGCTCTTAATGCACCTAGTATGATCTTAGTCCCTACCCTTCTCTCTCATTTTCGCATGCTTGAAAACAATTTTCTTACCTTCTTTTGTCCCAAATTTATTGTAAAGATCATCACAAGCCTTACATTTAGCCTCACTACTCTCTTAGTTGTCTTTTTGGCATTTCTATATAGTTCAAAATTTTCATCATTTCTAGTCCTTTGCTAGGCGCTTTGAAACATGAACAATTCTTGTGAATAACTTTTTGTACTTCTTCATTGCACTACTAAGTTTCCTTATATGATTTGGCCTTTCCTTTGCCCATTTCTCATGGCACTTGTGTTTCGATGCAGTGTGTCGCTTACAGGGAACGTTCTAGCATGAATTTGGAATGTCATGTTGATTGGATTCATGATAGAAGTTATGGTATAAGTTTGGCGCCATTTGCCACAACACTATCTCTGCTTGGGAACAGGAATGAGAACGAGTAACTCCCATAAGCTCAATGTAATAGACTATTAGAGAGGTTGATTACAATCAAGTGCTATCCAATAGTCTAGTACATAGGTTGTTTACAATCAATGAGTTTCCTACATGCATTGGTTGATGCTAAAGAAAATCTTGATGCTAATTTCTTATGTTATTTATATGTTCCTTTGACATTGGCAAAATATGCCAAATCCATACCCATTTGGTTGTAAGTTGCAAGGAATGGGATTCTTAATTTATCTAAACAGTCCGTGGAGAGTGTTAATGCCCAAGGATTAATGTTCAAGAGGCTGGTAGTGTATGAGCAGACCTTAAATTGGTTTGGCTAAAGGGGTTTGTTCATAAATGACTAGGGGTGTTGATGGGCTGGGCTCGGGCCTGCGAAAATCAAAATTTTGAATAGGTCCGGTCCAACGGTCTAGCCCAAAACAGTTCAAAATTTGGGCTGAGACCAACCCCAGGCCTGCCCTGTTGACAGCCCTATAAATGACAGTGGGAAAGTGGTTGTTCTCAACAAAGTCAGGAAGCAGGAGCAACTCAAAAGTGTAGTATAAGCATTGTTTAAACTTTAAAGACTTGGCAACTCAACCCAACAGATTTAGCTGGGAGTCGAGTCGTGACTCTCCTAAGTTGGGGCTGAATCACCCTAATTTGTCCAAGTTGGTGGGGACTGATGGTATCGAACTATATTGGGTCCGACCGAGTCACAATTGACTTGGATAAATCTGAATCTCATAAGGCTTCTTTGAGTCTTAAAACCACGAGAATAAGTGGAAAAATGCTGTGAACTTTGTGTTCATTTTGCAAACTATCAAAACAAATTTATTGAGTGTCGATTGAGATGGTTCATCCATGTTCTGTAAAAGTGGAGAAAACGCTTGTATGGGAACTTTTGGTGAGGGCCTGAAAAGAGGACATAGGAAGAACTAAAAGGACTTGGGTAGAGGTCGTGAGATGCATATGAAGGCCTATTTGCTTATTAGAGATAAGGCTGTAGGAATTTTTGGTGAAACAAGATTTCTAATGTGGACCCCAAATAGTTGGGATGGTGCTATCAATAATGATGATGATTAGAAATAAATTTATTTTTTAAATAATAATATGATGTAATTGTTAAACAATTGGTTCAAAAATAAGAAAAAAATTGAGTTTACTCAGAATGCCAAGTTAGAGGCGCTAATTGCTAAAGATGGATTTGGAGTAAGTGTTTGTAGTAGGTGGTGGCACAAGAAGGGATGTTCTGAAGAGGAAGTTGAAGCTAGAGGTGTGCACCAAGTTGAATCGTGTCAAGTTGGCCTCAGCTCGACTCGACTCGGTCAGCAGCTACCCCCGGCTTGTATTCGGCTTGGCTCGGTCACCGAGCCACTTTGTCCAACTTGAATTGACTCAGTCAGTAGCTCGGACTAGTTCGTACTTTCAATATTTTGAAAATAAAAAATAAAATACAAACTAAAAACAAAAAATATTCTAATTACAACAACATTATAATTTTTTTTTACTGTCGTTATTTACTAATTATTACCATAGAGGGGATTTGTTTGCTGAGCTCGAGCTGCTATCTAATTCTTCATATATGTACTTGTTCACCTCTCCCGAATCAGAAGGTGGAGAGAGCCTTTTATTGTCCTATCGTATAGTTTGAAATAGATTTTTTAAACTTTCTTTGTGAGCAAATTTATATGTAGTTTCCAACACCCTGTAAAATGCACCAAGACTGGAGAGAAACTTGGATGGTTTGCCACGGGCAAGCAGTTCTTTTGAGTTCAAGTTCGAGTTTTCGAGTTTTCGAATTTAAGTTTGAGTTGAGTTTTCAAGATGAGTTCAAGTTCGAGGTCGGAAGTATCGAGACATAACATTTAATAACACAATAAAATTGAAAATAAAAAATAAAATACAAATTGAAAATTAAAAATATTCTAATTATAACAACATCAGATTTTTTTTTCTTACTGTCATTATTTACTAATTACTTCTGGAGAGATGATTCGTATGCCGAGCTCGAGCTGCTATCCAATTCTTCATATACGTACTCGTTCAACTCTCTCGAATCAGAAGGTAGAGAGAGCCTTTTATTGTCATCTCGTATAGTTTGAATTAGATTTTTAAACTTTCTTTGTGAGCAAATTTATATGTAGTTCCCAACACCTTGTAAAATGCATCAAGACTGGAGAGAAACTTGGATGGTTTGTGACAGGTAAGCAGTTCGTGCTTTCGAGTTTGAGTTTGAGGTTTCGAGTTTTCGAATTTGAGTTCGAGTTGAGTTTTCGAGATGAGTTCAAGTTCCAGGTCGGAAGTATCGAGACAACATTTAATAACACAATAAAATTGAAAATAAAAAATAAAATACAAACTGAAAACTGGAAATATTCTAATTACAACAACATTAGATTTTTTTTTAAATTTTAATGTTGTTATTTACTAATTACTAATGGAGATGGGATTTGTTTGCCGAGCTCGAGTTGCTATCCAATTCTTCATATATGTACTCGTTCACCTCTCTCGAATCAGAAGGTGGAGAGAGCCTTTTATTGTCCTCTCGTATAATTAGAATTAAAATTTTTAAACTTTCATTGTGAGCAAATTTATATGTAGTTCCCAACACCCTGTAAAATGCACCAAGACTGGAGAGAAACTTGGATGGTTTGCGACGGCCGAGCAACAGAGCACCAGTGAGGCGGTGACCGGACTGGTTGGCAGAGAGAGAGAGAGAGAGAGAGAGCTTGGGCTGGGCGGCTGGGTTGAAATTTGAAAGAGGGGTTTAGGGTTTTACTTTTTTCTTTTAATTCCACATGATCAAGTCGAGCCGAGTCAAACCGAGCTGAGTCAAACCAAGCCGAGTCGAGTTTGAGTTATACATCGAACCAAGTCGAGTCGAGCTTGGGCCAGCTTGAACTCGTCTCAAAAAATTTTTGAGCTAAAAAAATAAGCTCGACTCGGCTTGAACTCAGTTTTGAATTGAGCTTTTTCGAGTCGAACGAGTTGATTTAGCTAGCTCGGTTCATGTACCGCTCTAGTTGAAGCAAGAGCATGATTAAGTGGGGGATGACATTAGACTAATTTGATTGAGTGATTTCCTATTGATGGAGGATCATGAATGGGATTTACATATCATGGAGGCTAGAAATAGTCTCGTTGCTGACAATGTAGTCATTTGCAAATGTAATGCCATGTTGACAACTGGTGTTTTGAGTTGGAGTGAATATAAGAAAGTCGGTCTATGGTGAGTGTCATTGCTTGTTATACATGTAAAGTGGATGTGAGAGAACTCTAACCCAATTGCTAATGTGAGCTCTGATTTTTCTTGGTTGTTATTTTTGTTCGAGTGGGTCATCCACTTGCTCAATGTCGAGTAAATGTTGCGCCTGTATGTAGGTCATGTTGATATTGACATGATGAAGCGTCTGATTTGGGAAGGAGAAAGAAAAGAGGATAATTGATATTCCACACTCTGCACAATAAAGAAGTTGGTTTCTGTAAGGTTTTATTCTTCTGCAATCTTTTCACTTGTCAACTCAAACAGTTTTTTAATTAAGATTGATTGGTTCCTGATATTCTGAGAAGAATGTCTAATGACCACCTAATCAATGTTGTTAAATCGCATATGCGATTGTGTGTGATTGCATATGCCTGTGCGCATATGCGATCGCACATTTTTTTTTTAATTATAAAAATTTTTAATTTTTTTTTAAAAGAAAAGAAGAAAAGTAGGGATAAATTAAGAAAAAAATGAATAAATTATTATATGCCATTGGCCCTTGCAATACACTTAATTAAAGTAAAATAAAACCAATTACATAATGAATTAAATATTAAGTCATCATTTATCAATAATTCTACATTCAATAATATAGTTAACTCAACATTTAACAAATATGAAATATCAACATTCAACATTCAACACTACATCAACAATCAATATTAACGCACTTAGTAAACAAAATGAAGAAGTTATTTATTTATTATTCATCTAATCATATACGATATACATTGATCTATTTGCCATTGTGGCATATCACCACCACCATCATCATCACCATCATCATCCGAGTCATCTCCTTCTTCCACATACACTTTTTCTTCTTATGTTTCTTCATCATTTGTAGGTACTAATACTTCATCAACATCCAATGGTGGATCTTCAGCTTGATCATTATCACTATATCCTTCTTCCGTCTTCTCAATCTCTTCAACGGGTTGACGACTACTACTTGTCCCCTAGTTCCTCTATCTTTCGCCTTTGAGTGGTACCTTCACTAGGTGTTGATTTGTATGCGGCATCTTCAACTCGTGCCTATGTCAGGTCCTCTCCAGTAAATACTGGGTCTTCTGTCTCTACTAGCCACTCGTTATCTGCATCAAACTCATTTAAGTAGATATGGTCAAAGAAACCAGGCTTTTCTTTCCTAGTTTGGAATTGTTCTTGTAATTTTTGATTATATTGAAGGAAAATCAAGTCGTTGAGCTTGTTTTGCTCAAGGCGATTCCTTTTCTTAGTATGAATCTGTATGAAAGAAAGCGCATTTGGCATTAGTTATTTAAGTAATTAATTTAGCTTAGGCCTTATATTAAAAAATTGAAGTTTACAATTACTAAACTTACCACCTTGAACGTGCTCCAATTGCGCTCGCAACCACTGGCAAAACATATGAGTCCAAGAATCCTCATAGATAGCTTCTTTAGAGCTAGATCTTTCCTGTTTGGGTGCACTCCATATGCAGCCCATCAGTCAGTTAAGAAAAATAGTTTAAGTAGGTTAGAGACACTTTGTAGGAAAACTATTTTTAGAAAACCAAGACTGACATTCATAGTAGTACTTACTGGGTAATTTTATTGTCCGATGCTTGATTACGATATCCCTTAAGAATATTCCCTCACTATTTGTGTAGAAGTCCAGCAAAGTTGAGATCTTGTGCTGTTCTTCTCTATCTGAAATTATTCTCTCCAAGACATCAATAAATCCAATCATATGCATAGTAAGTGCTCCTGCTGGATCAGTAGAAGCAAATAAACATGCTGGGTTAAGGATGTAAGCAGCCGAATATAATGGAGATGATATTTGGCTGCCCCATCTTCTATCTATAATATCTAAAATTGGCTTGTAATCACGATCTCTATAGTTAAAATGTTCCATGATCTTATTTTTCTCCTTCTCCATCGCATCATATATGTAGCCCATTGCAAGCTTCTCATCCCTGTTCACCAATCGCAACATAGTGACTAAAGGCTCGAATGCTTTTAGTGCCTTTACCACTTGTGTCCAAAAACTTTGCGAAATGATTGTTTGTTGAATCTGTATCCCTTCAGCCTTCTTTGATCAAGGCCCACTTGTAAAATCGGCCAACACTACAAAGCTTTTAAGTTTTGATTTTTTTGTATGTAATCTTTGTAATGTTAAAAAGGCTGTAGCGAAACAGGTGACTGCTGGACGTAGCAAGTTACTCCCAATGTATTTTCTCATTCAACTGAGAAGGACATGTTTGTACATAAAGACCGTGATTCTTCTAACCCTTCCAATCACACTTATAAATAACCTACCTATATCTTCTAACATAAGATCAACACAATGGGCCCTACAAGGTGTCCAAAATAACGACGCCTCTTCTCCATAAGAAGACGTCCGACCATTACATATGAGGCTGCATTGTCTGTAATTACTTGTATAACATATTCCTCACTTATTTCTTTAACTACATTATCTAGTAAACTAAACAAGTATTCTCCTATGTGAATGGCCTGATGCATCTACGGACTTCAGGAACATCATCCCAACTGGACAATTTATCAAAAGGTTAATGAGAGACCGACCGGATCTATTGGTCCATCCATCGGCCAGTAGTGAACATCCATATATTTTCCGTGATTCCTTATATTCAGTTATGAAGGATCGTATATATTTAACTTCAGTTTTCAGGCATATCTCCCTTATTTCATGATATGAAAGAGGTTTAAGCCCAAGTCCAAATTGACTTATAGCCTCAACCATTATTTTGAAGCTTCTCGATTTAACGTCGTTGAAAGTCATGCCGGTTTGGTAAAACCACTTAGCAATATATTGAATAGTGATTTTTCTATCTTTTTATTTATAACAGTTTTCTAAAGTTGTTTGAGCCAACCCTTTGCCTCGCCCCTTTAGTCGATCACATCCTCAGGGTGTGGTCTACACCATCTATCCATGTGCTCATGCCCTTGGGCTCTTTTCAAGATCGTTGGTTGTACTTCTGGTCACGACCGGCCCGTCAAAGTAGGAGTGGGATAAGCTTCATTTATATTAACTACATTTATATCTTCATATGTATCTTGTTCCAAATATTCTTCATGACATGGGGCACTATTGCATCTTTTTCTTGACTGTTTCTATATACTCCATGATCTCCCTTCGGATTTCTGAAGTAATTTTGTTGCATGCTTTTGCATTTGACCTCGGTAAATGTGCAAGGTATTGCTTGTGCCTTGCAATGCCACCGAAACCCACATAACTCACATACTATGTGAGTCTTATCCGAAACACTACGTTAGCGCACATACTTTCAGCCCGGGTCATTCGACTTGGGTTTCAAAGAGGAAGATTGGGATGAAGACATTATGTTGGTGGTGTGTGTATTGATTGTTAGTAGCCTAGTACTAAAAAGTAACTAGAAAGTAAAC
Organism: Magnolia kwangsiensis; assembly: GCA_037074715.1. Classification (NCBI taxonomy): domain Eukaryota; kingdom Viridiplantae; phylum Streptophyta; class Magnoliopsida; order Magnoliales; family Magnoliaceae; genus Magnolia; species Magnolia kwangsiensis. The sequence continues at coordinate 104,548,159 of CM073580.1, read as the reverse complement.
TAAAAAGTAAAAAGTAAAGTAAAGTAAGATTCTAAGAGTAAAGAGATTAAAGAGATGGGACCCGAGAGAGAGAGAGAGAGAGAGAGAGAGAGAGAGTTACACACACACTTACACTAGTAGTAGACTAGTAGTAGAAACTAGAAAGGGAGAGGGAAAAGAAAAGGAGAGAGAGAGAGAGTTGATTTACACTTGTAGACTTGTGGTAAAAGAGTGGGGAGAGAGATATACACAAAAACAAAATTACAATTACAAATTTAAAAACAGGTTCCAAATTCTTCAATCTTAACTTCTTGTCCAAGTTGTGTTCACTTTTGCCTTGAGTCCTTGACCCATGAGTCTTGATCTTGATTCTAGAATTATGTAGAATTTAGAATTGTGAAGTTGTGTTATTGTAAGTTGTAAGTTGTAACAGTAAGTCACTAACACAACACTAACTTGTAACTTGTAACAAAGTAACAAATTAAAAAAATATTAGAAGTTGTTAGAAAACTTAGAACTTAGATACGATTAAGAAACTTTAAGAGAAATTGAGATAGAAAGAGAGATAGAAAGAGAGTGGTGGGTGTGTTCTGTGAATATTTATAGCTTAGAAAAATTAGAAACTAGAAAGAGAGTTCAATTCAATGGATGATGGAGAGTTTGGTTGTTTTGTAATGTCTCTTAAATCTTGATTCTTGAATCCTTGTAGATGCATGTACTTGTCCCTTGATTGAAACTTCAATCTTGGAAAAAATATGGATGGAGGAGTAGAGTTTGGGGCTTGGAATTGTGTAAAAGAGAGTGTAAGAGAGCAAAATAGAGATAGAGAGAGTTTGAGCTTTGAGTGTATGTATGAGTGCTTAGAATCCCTTTTTATCGAGAAAAAAATTAGGATTTAAAAAAATAAAAATTATGCGATAGCACATTATCGCATGTGGCATATGCGATTGCATATGAGCAGTGATTGCATATGCCACTGTCGCATATGCGATCTGTGCACATGTGTGCGCATATGTGATCGCACATGACAACGTTGCACCTAATCTGCCTCAGTACTAAGATAAAGTCTTGGGGGCCGAAGGCTTTTAAATTTGAAAAGATGTGGGTTGATCATCCTCAGTTCATGTAGGCAATGAAAGGGGGTGAGAGGTTTTTCAGATCCAAGGTAGGGCAACACATCTATGGTATGGAAAGGAGTTTCTTGGGAAACTCAATTTTGTGTAATCAGGCCAGATTCCTTGTGGGAAATGGAGGGAAAAAAATCATATTATTAAAAGATTTATGGCTAGAATTTTTAGTGATGAAAGGTTTTTTAGATGTTTTTGCCAATTCAAGGTATTCTGTAACAGTAATGGTAGCTGTAACGGCCACCACCATTACCTTTAAGATACGGGGTGTAATGGCCATTATGGTCTCTCTTTGTTTTTTTTTTTTTTTTTTTTTTTGAATAAAAATCCAAAAAACCTGTATCGGTAAATTGAGGGGCGAGTCCATGTTGTCCTATGTGCAATTGTTCTCTTGTGTCGAGGAGCCCCTTGTATTGACTCTGTCTGGTCGAGGGATTTTAGTGATGCCATGCGTGAGACCAATTCTTGTCTTACCTTAAAAGAAATCGAGTTCGGAATAGTTTCGAAGGGTGGAAATGAAAGAAGAGTGGGATGATGACTCGAGAACCCTAACACAGGTTCCCCGAATCATTATCAAGACGAGGCCAACAATAGAAAGACAACATCTCCTCTATTTGTTTGCGATACTTCGCGATATATTGTTAATTCCTAGAATTTGTATATTTAGGAATCATATAATAAGTTTCCCTTTAATCATATAATATGCGTCTTTTCACTATTATTTGATTATTAAACATGCAAATGTGTATTTTAGCATCTCTTGAAGTATCATTGAAAAATTTCCTCATGTTTCTCCAATGTTTTATTGAGTCGGTGTTAAAATGCTTTTAGACCCCCATTAAAGAGAACTTATTATGCATGTCTTTTTTGCAATTATTTTGATACCTAAATATGCTAATATGTGTATGCTAGCATCTCCTTAAGTTTCAATTGAGAAATTCCACCATTTTCGTTGTGTTTCCCCAATGTTTCCCTCAGTCAACGATACATTTCCAGGTGTTGGCGATAATATTGGCAATAAGATATATGTTTCCGTATCCTTAACGATACCGATACTATGAACATTGGGTGTAGGAGCAATGGTGGTGGTCGAGCAGGGAGGTATTGTTGTTTGTGAGGATCAAGGAGATGGGAAGGTGATGGTTCAGGAGGTGCTAGGTGGTGTTCTTCTTATAGTTGAGGCCTTGAAAAAATTTTCATTATGCGTGCCAAGGAGTAATATGGAGGAGGTTGTTCGGTTTCTGAGGGAGGTGTCATCTTACTCGGGTTCTTAGGGGAGAGAGGAGGAAGGACACCAAGGCAAAAGTTATGTCTTGGGTTAGGGCTACCTTGGGGCATGTGGGAAGGTTGATAGGGGCAATGTTTGAAATATCGATAATGCATTTACGTATCACATCCTTGGGATACAGATACATATCGGTTATCGCACGAAATATATCGTTTGTATTGGGTAATTTATTGCACTTTTTACGAAGCATGGGGAAACATTGGGAAAATGGTTGAATTTTTCAGTGAAACTTCAAGGATTGTTAAAAAGACATTAATACACTTTTAAATCGTTACATCTCAAAAAAGAAGTGCACATAATAGGTTTTCTTTGTATAGAGTCCCAAGCTATGAGGAGTCTGACTAAAATAATGCAATTATATTCAAATTGAATGCATAACATTTAGAGTGTGTGATGATCATTTCATCAAACACTCTTAAATACTTCGAAATTAGTCTCATAAAAAAGGATCGGAAATTGACATTAATTTAACATAATTTCAAGAAAAAAAGGGACTGGAAATTGAAATTTCTCATTAAATCGAACATGCAGGATATATCGGCACTACTTGTGCATTTCGCATCGCATAAATGGGATATAAGATATATCATGGGATATATCGGCTGATAACGTTGATATTTAAAACATTGGATAGGGGTGACCATTGGGGATTGTGAAGAAGACTATATTGCTTTGTCTAAGTCGATAAAGGAAAAGGGTGTGAAAAAAGCCTAGGCTCTCCTTGGGGAGGAGAATATGCTGCTACAAAAAAGGAAGAGAGTTGAGGGGCTTAGTAAGTTTGATAAATTATGAGGCAGGGTCATTACAAAGAAGTAGGGAAGGGAAGGGGAAAAGAGGGTGGTCAATGAGGATCATTAGTTGGAATATAAGGGGGTTGGGCTGCCCTTTAAAGTGAGCCTAGATTAGAGATTTCTGTAGGCGGTACACGGCTTAGGTTGTGTTGTTACAGGAAATCAAGATGAACTCAATGAATCGGGTTATTATCAACGTTGTCATGTGCAATCGCACATTCCCATATGCGCACACATGTGCATAGATCGCATATGCGATCACTGCGCATGTGCGATCACATTTGCCACATGTGCAATGATGTGTGATTGCATATGCGATGTATGCGATTGCATACAGCATATGCGATCGCATAGTTGCAAACGATCAGAAATTTGATTGTTTTCTGACCGTTGGATTTTTTTTTTTAAAATCCTATTTTTTTCTCTATAAAAAGAGATTCTAAGCACTCCTACATGCACTTAAAGATCAAACTTTCTCTTTATCTCTATTTTGCTCTCTTACACTATCTCTTACACAATTTCAAGCCTCAAACTCCACTCCATCCATATTTCTTTTAAGATTGAAGTTTCAATCAAGGGATAAGTACATACATTTAGAAGGTTTCAAGAATCAAGATTCAAGAGACATTACAAGACAACCAATCTCTCCATCATCACACCCAGATCCATAGCTCAACTGGCAGATTGAGTGGAGATACCTCGTTTCAACACTTGAGGTCTTGGTATCGATCCCTAGTGGGGGTGGCTAACATGGAGTGTGTACTGACATGAGTGCCCCCCCCCAAAAAAAAAAAATAAAAAAAAATAAAAAAATAAAAAATTCTCCATCATCCATTGAATTGAATTCTCTCTAGTTACTATTTTTTTCAAGTTATAAATATTCATACAACACACCCACCACTCTCTCTTTATAGTTTCTATCTCTCTTTCTATCTCATTCTCTCGTAAAGTTTCATAATCATATCTAAGTTCCAAGTTTTCTAACAACTTCTAACAAATTTTTTTTTTTTTTTTTTAGTTTTTTACTTTGTTACAAGTTACAAGTTACAAATTAGTGTTGTGTTAGTGACTTAGTGTTACAACTTACCACTTACAACAACACAACTTTACAAGTCTACATTCTACATAATTCTAGAATCAAGATCAAGACTCAAGGGTCAAGGACTCAAGGCAAAAGTGAAGACAACTTAGACAAGAAGTTAAGATTGAAGAATTTAGAACTTTTTAAATTTGTAATTGTGATTTTGTTTGTGTATAAATCTCTCTCCCCTCTTTTACAAGTCTACAAGTGTAACTCAACTCTCTCTCTCTCTCTCTCTCTCTCTCTCTCTCTCTCCTTTTTTCTTTTCCCTTTTCTTCTCCCTTTCTACAAGTATAACTCAACTCTCTCTCTCCCCTTTTCTTTTCCCTCTCCCTTTCTAGTTTCTACTACTAGTCTACTACTAGCGTGTGTAAGTGTGTGTGTGTAACTCTCTCTCTTTATCTCCTTTTCTTTTCCCTCTCCCTTTCTAGTTTCTACTACTAGTTTACTACCAGTGTAAGTGTGTAAGTGTGTGTGTGTAACTCTCTCTCTCTCCCTCCCAAGTCCCATCTCTTTAGTGTTTACTTTTAGTCGCTTACTTTTAGTTTTTACCTTATAACTTACTTTCTAGTTACTTTTTAGTACTAGGCTACTAACAATCAATACACACCACCAACATAATGTCTTTTTCTCAATCTTCCTCTTTGAAACCCAAGTCAAATGACCCGGTTTGGAAGTATGGGCAACTACCGTAGTGTTTCAGATAAGACTCACATATTATGTGAGTTATGTGGGTGTGTGGGTTCCAGTGGTATTGTAAGGCACAAGTAATACCTTGCACATTTATCGAGGTCAAATGCAAAAGCATGCGACAAAATTACTCCAGAAATCCGAAGGGAGATCATGGAGTATATGAAAAAATAATCAAGAAAGAGATGCGATAGTGCCCAACGTCAGGAGGAGTATTTGGAACAAGATGCATATGAAGATATAAATGTAGTTAATGTAGATGAAGCTAGTCCCACTCTCCTTACTTCAACAGACCGGTCTAGACCACAAGTATACCCAACGGTCTTGAAAAGAGACTGAGGGCATGGGCCTATGGATAGATGGTGTAGATCACACCCCGAGGATGCGATCGACCAAAGGGGTCGAGGCAAAGGGCTGACTTAAACAACTTTAGAGAATTGCTATAAACAAAAAAAATAGGAAAACCACTATTTAATATATTGCTAAGTGGTTTTACCAAACTGGCATTGCTTTCAACGCCATTAAATCGAGAAGCTTCATAGTAATGGTTGAAGCTATAGGTCAATTTGGACCTGGGCTTAAACCTCCTTCATGTCATGAAATGGGGGAGACATGCCTGAAAATTGAAGTTGAATATATACAATCCTCCATAACTGAATATAAAGAATTGTGAAAAATATATAGGTGTTCACTAATGGCCGATGGGTGGACCGATAGATCCTGTCGGTGTCTTATTAACTTTTTGGTAAATTGTCTAGCTGAGATAATGTTCTTGAAGTCCTAAATGCATCGGGCTATTCACACACAAGAGAATACTTGTTTAGTTTACTAGATAATATAGTTGAGGAAATAGGCGAGAAATATGTTTACATGTAATTATAGACAACGCAGCTTCGTATGTAATGGCCAGACGTCTTCTTATGGAGAAGAGACATTGTTTATTTTGGACCCCTTGTGCGGCCCATTGTGTTGATCTTATGATAGGAGATATAGGTAGGTTATTTATAAGTGTGATTGGAAGGACTAGAAGAATCACGGTCTTTATGTACAAACATGCCCTTCTTTTCAGTCAAATGAGAAAACACATTGGGGGTAACTTGCTACATCCAGCAGTCACCTGTTTCGCTACAGCCTTTTTAATGCTATAAAGATTACATGCAAAAAAATCAGAACTTAGAAGCTTTGTAATATTGACCGATTTGACAAGTGGGCCTTGGTCAAAAAAGGTTGAAGGGAAACAGATTCAACAAACAATCCATTCGCAAAGTTTTTGGACACAAGTGGTAAAGACGGTAAAAGCATTTGAGCCCTTAGTTACTGTGTTGCGATTGGTGGACGGGGATGAGAAGCCCGCAATGAGCAACATATATGATGCGATGGAGAAGGCGAAAAATAAGATCATAGACCATTTTAATTATAGAGACCGTGATTGCAAGCCAATTTTAAATATTATAGATAGAAGATGGGGCAGTCAAATGTCATCTCCATTGTATTCGGCTGCTTACATCCTTAACCCAGCCTGTTATTTATTCGCTTCCGCTGATCCAGCAGAAGCACTTACTATGCATATGATTAGATTTATTGATGTCTTGGAGAGAATGATTTCAGATAAAGGAGAACTAGACAAGATCTCAACTTTGCTGGACTTTTATACAAAGAGTGAGGGGATATTCTCAAGGGATATCGTAATCAGGAATCAAACAATGAAATTACTTAGTAAGTACTACTATGAATGTCAGTCTTAGTGTCTTACAAATAGTTTTTTTACAAAGTGTCTCTAACCTACTCTCGGCTAACTGCTTAGCTGCCTATGGAGTGGACCTGAATAGGAAGGATCCAACTGTAAAGAAGCTGGCTATAAGGATTCTTGGATTCACGTGTTTTCCCAGTGGTTGCGAGCGCAATTGGAGCATGTTCGAGGCGATAAGTTTAGTAATTGTAAATTTCAATTTTTTAGTGTAAGGCCTAGGCTAAATTAATTACCTAAATAGCTAATGCTAAATGCGCTTCCTTTCATGTAGATTCATACGAAGAAAAGGAATCGTCTTGAGCAAAAAAAAGCTCAACGACTTGGTTTTCGTTCAACATAATAAAAAATTGCTAGAAAGATTCCAAAATAGGAAAGAAAAGCCTGGTTTCTTTGACCTTATCTGCTTAGATGAGTTAGATGCAGATAACGAGTGGTTAGTAGAGACGGATGACTCGATATTCTTAGATTCACGTGTTCTGCCAGTGGTTGCGAGCACAATCGAAGCATGTTCGAGGCAGTAACTTTAGTAATTGTAAACTTCAATTTTTTAGTGCAAGGCCTAAGCTAAATTAATTACCTAAATAACTAATGCTATACGCGCTTCCTTTCATGCAGATTCATATGAAGAAAAGGAATCGCCTTGAGCAAAAAAAAGCTCAACGACTTGGTTTTCGTTCAGTATAATAAAAAATTGCGAGAACGATTCCAAATTAGGAAAGAAAAGCTTGGTTTCTTTGACTCTATTTGCTTAAATGAGTTGGATGCGGATAACGAGTGGCTCGTAGACATAGATGACCTAGTATTTGCTGGAGAGGACCAGACATGGGTGCAAGTTGAATATGCCGCATACGGATCAACACCTGGTGAAGTTACCACTCGAAGGTGAAGGATGGGAGGGAGTCGGGGGGCGAGTAGTAGCCGTCAACCCGTTGAAAAGATTGAGGAGATGGAAGAAGGAGATGGCTAAAGATTTACCATTGGATGTTGATGAAGTATTAGTATATACAGATGATGAAGAAACAGAAGAAGAAGAAGTGTATGTGGAAGAAAGAAATGACTTGGATGATGATGGTGATGGTGGTGATACGCCACAATGGCAAATAGATCATTGTATATAGCATACGATTAGATGAAAAATAAATAAATAACTTCTTCATTTTGTTTACCAAGTGTGTTGATGTTGATTGTTGATATAGTGTTGAATGTTGATATTTCATATTTGTTAAATGTTAAGTTAACTATATTGTAGAATGTAGAATTGTTGATGAATGATGACTTAATATTTAATTCATTATGTAATTAGTTTTATTTTACTTTAATTAAATGTATTGCAAGGGCCAATGGCATATAATAATTTATTCATTTTTTTTCTTAATTTATCCCTTTTTTTTTGTTTTTGTTTTTTTTTTTTAATTTTTGAAAATTTTTATATATTTAAAAAATGTGCGACTGCATATGCGATTGTGCGATCGCATATGCGATTTAACAACATTGGTCATTATTGATGTTGTTTGAAGTAGGAGATCTAACGTATGAGTGACCTTGGGTGTAGAAGGTACGGATGGTGGGGTGGTAGTGATTTGGGATTCTAACTTGTGGGCGAAGATTGATTGGTGGCGTGGTCAGTTCTCAGTTTCTGTTTTGTTGAGGGAGCTAGTTATTAGATTCAGTTGGGTGTTTATTGCGGTTTATGGGTCTAATTTGCCGAACCAATGCTTGGTTCTTTAGGGTGAGCTGGATGAAGCTGGTAGTATGATGGGGTGGGTCTTATTGGATCATTGAAGTTAGATCGGTTTCTTGTCTCTTTGGATTGGGTGGATAAATTCCCTCTGGTTCATCAGCGCAGTCTCCCAAGACCCCATATCGGATCACTACCCAATTTTGTTAGAGAGATGTGGATGATCGGGGTCCAAGGCTGTTCAAATTGAACTGTTGTGGCTTGAAGTGAAGGGGTGGTGGGAGTTGTTCCAAGTGGAAGGTCATCCTGGCTTCATTCTATTCCAGAAGTTAAAGCTTCCAAAAGGCAAACTCATGGAGTGGAAAAAGGAGGTGGTGCTAGGAAGGCGGGAGCAAGAGATGTAAGCCATTCTTTTGAAATCTAGGCTCTGGATATTAAGGAAGAGGGGATGGAGTTGTCGATGGAAGAGAAGTATGTAAGGGAGTCTCTTTTGCTCGAATACAGGAACCAATTGAAGGAAGAGGAAATAAAATGGAAGCAATCATTGAAGGCCATGTTGGGTGTGATGCTAGGATTGGAAGCTGGAAGCTGGATGTAAAGGAATGGGTTTCAATCTCTTCTGTGGGGGGCAAGGAGGATGTCTTCTGTATTTGTGGGTGTTCTTTTGGCCATTTCACTCTTATCTCAATAAAATTGTTGCCTTTCAACCAAAAAACCAGGCTCCTCTCACAGCTGGACAAGGCATATATCCTGATGAAAGCATTTTACACGAGGGACCCAATGAGGTTTTCTCTATTAAATCATTTGCTTGGCTGCCGGAAGAGGACTGTCCAGCAAAGGTTCCCTTTCGGAAAATATGGAAGGTCCTTTTACCCCCAAAGGTTACGACAGTGAGTCTGGGAAAGCATGGTGGATAACTTCAGGAAGAGGGGTATGGCAATGGCTGTCTGATGTGTGTTGTGCTTGCTCCATGAACAGTCGGTTAATCACCTTCTTATAAGATGTGGATTTGCATGGGAAACCTGATCAAAGGTGTTCCAGGTTATTATTTTTTGATGTGGGTTATCCTGGGAATGTTGAAAGATATGATCTCCAGCTGTGATGTGAAAGTGTGGAGAGGGTGGGCAGAACCTTTTGGAAGATGACTGTCTTTGTTACATTCTGGAGCATTTTGTTGGAAAGGAATTGCCAGGTCTTCGGGTGGTAGTCGTCAGAGCCCTCCAGGGTGGTGGAAAAGGTAGATAGTGCAGTGTTGGAATAGAGTAGTGCTATCCCTGCCCTTAAGAATATTCCTCAGGTTCTTTTAGAGTGTGACTGAACTGAAGCTATCAGCTATGTCCCAGTCATTGAAGGCCCCCCTCAAGGTGGGTACAAAGCCAACTTTGATGGGTGCTCTTGTGGCAATCCCTGCTTCTCCGGCACAGGATTTTTCCTCCAACTTCGAAGGCAAGATGTTAATGGAATTCTCAGGGTCAGTTGGGGTCTAAGATTCATCTTTTGCTGAAGTTGCAGTGATTCTTCGGGCAAGCAAGCAGATTTCAAATGGCATATGGCCCTGTGGTTATTGTAGGGGACTCGAAAAATGTTATCAAGTGGGTATCATCTGGGAGATGCCCATAGAGATTGCAAGGTATGATAAACAAAGTGGCTCCTGTATCTTCCAAAAGGGAAAAAGATCTCTGAGAGTTTTTTCATGGATCCGAAAGAATACTTTGGTTTTCCCAATAATTAAAAAATATATCATGCCTGAATCTTACCGGAGTTCGAATTGGAAAAAGGAGGGATTCTAGTTGTAAGATATCTAATGAAACTTTAGCTGGAATTGAGATGTCATTCAAAGAGAGATATTGACTATCTGTAGTTTCTTTTTGTATCCTATACAGATGACCCAATATGCAAGGACCTTGATTGGGAATTCTTTGGTCGTCTTTCTCCGAGGAAGAAGTGAAACACGATCAACTTGGATACGGGACAGCCATTTGAGACCTATGCGGAGGCGTCTCCATCTCATTCCAACGGATTGGGAAGAGGCCAATGACATCACCAACTGTCTTGCAAAAGAGGGAGCTTCCTGGGGGGAGTGAAAAGGTTTGGGATTTCAGATAGTTGTACTTATTTGGAAGGGGCTAAAGTTTTCTGGGCTATTGTAGCAGGGATCCAACTTCTGACCGCTTGGCTGGTCATTCTCTTCTGTATCTCTCTTCTTTCGATGGATCTTATTCATTCTTCATAAATAACAACACCAACAATTATATAACTTGAAACATTTTTTTAGTCAAATCACTTCAAATATGGCTGTCCATGAGTTGGGCATAGGTTGGGTATTGGCGTACCATATCTGCACCCACCTAAGGGGGGTTAGGTTCGTGTATTATCCACCCATGAAGTGCTTACCTTCTCCAAAGAGAGTATGATGTTCGCTTGAATCTGGCACCTCTGAAGTTAGGTAGATAAACATAATTGATTTGTAAAGTATTGTTACTCAGGGCCTGTTTGATTTTCCAAACATTTGGTAAATACACTGCAAGTGAGTAATAATTATTTCACTGGGTGATTACAGCGTTGTTATCGATGCTTGATTTGACACTTGTTTTTTGAGCTCTAAACCCGAGGAGACTGAAATATATGTGGGGCCCACCATGATGTCTGTGTCTTATCCACACCGTCCATCTGCTATGCCAGCTGAATTTAGGGCTTGACCAAAAAAATGAGGCTGATACAAAGCTCAAGTGGGCCACACCACAAGATTTAGGGAATCGAATATCTACTGTTAAAAAAGTATCGGTGCTACTGTTTCCTTTAGTGTGGGCCACCTTAGTGTTGTATCAGGCTCATTTTTTGGCTCATGCCTTTGAATGTTACGCTAAAACTGATGGACAGCTCAGATATATCATATATATCGTGGTGGGGCTCAGGAATTTAAACGAGTCTTTTTGACTCGATTTTCAAGACAAATGCAAATGCATTTTCAAACACGGGAAGTAGTAATAATTACTATTTCCCATTGCATTTACATGTGATTTGGAAAATCAAACAGGCCGTCATAGTTCCCGACGAACAAGATGTGAAATGTGTCATGATGTGTTGAATCTATGGAAGTGGGGGCCATGGTCTGATTGTCCAGGCCATTGCTTTGATGATCGCTTCGTTGATGGTGATTCCCCAAAAAGCATCCAGATTGGAAAACCAAATCTAATGTCCCTTTTCTGGAACCATTGGTTGACTGATTCTTCTTTTTTCAACCACCTATTTCTATGCCTCTGCTCTCAATTTCAAGGGTTAGAATCTTAAAAGTTGAGATCTCCACAGCATCCACCATTTCGCAGTTGGTCCCATCAGATAAACAGTCCAGATCATGGAACGCTGTTCCCTGTTTTGTATGGACTGCACTATACACATCCTGAATCTCCGGATGCATTGGGACCACTATACTTGGTCATTGGATGCCTGTTATGTTAATCTCTGCAGACAATCTAATCATTTAGTTGGGTTGAAGATGAACGATCCAAACAAACACTACCTATCATTTTTTTGGGTTGGAGTTATCATTTTTTTGGGTTGGAGTTGCTTTTCTTCGTATCAATTTCTGCTGAATGCCCGTATGGTTAAATAGATGAGTTTCGTATGTTTGTAGCATAGCTGTTTTTCTAAGAAAAAGTCTTCAAGTGGTTGATTGCTGATTTGTTTTTATTGGTTACATGCTTCTCTAGGTCCCGATGGCCTCTTTGAGGTAAAGCACCATTGATTGGCTGTCATCCCATTCCCAGGACATTTCCATTGATGTTCTGCACATTCCAATGCCGGATCGTATTGTGGTTCGCCAGCAGCTGAGTTGTTTCCTGTTTGTTTTCCGTTTTCTACTTGCAGCTGCCTAATAAGAATGTTGCAGTTTGCACACATGATTTCACTGAGAATTTGATATTTGCTTGGTTCTCTTCAGATCTTTCTGTTTTTTACATAATTGATGATGAATACAGTGGGCCACAGATCAGAACAATCAGTTTTTAGGGCGGTGTTTTCTGCTTTGGTCATTTTATGGTGGAGATCTCTGGATTTTGTTCCATTATCCATCAATGATTTGGCCCACCATTTGGACCAACTTAGTGGGCTCCACCTGCATGGAATGAGCATTGGGTGCAATTTATTTATTTATTTTTTTTGAATGGTCAAATACACATACTCTCACACCCACACACACCACACGATCTCGAACCCATGACCTCAGAGTTGAAACACCGTCTGCCAATGAGCATTGGGTTGCATTCTGACATCCTCAGTCCACGAACCAAGACGTTGCTCGGCAACACTGGGTCAGGTTGACCATGCAGATGAAGAAATTATTATTTTTTAATTATATTTATTATAAAAAAAAATATATCTTTACTATATATAATAAGCCTATTAGCTGGGGGCAAAATTTTCATGCAATTAGTTTCTAAGATGCAATGTAACAAATATTGCTGAGATTTTGAAAATCTCATGATGCTAAAAAAATTAAAAATACTTATATGATTTTATTGCAAGATTTTCAAAATTATTGGCAAAATTTAAAATATCGTGTTTTAATCATGATAATAAATTACTAAAAATAGTAAAAACATTAAAAGAGTTTGTTTATATATATATATATGTATATATTCTAAATGCTTTTATTAATATCTATTGTTTTTGGCAATATTTTCCCAGTAATATCCTGATAAAAGCCTCAAAATTTGCAGGCTGAGAAATTTCTGAAAACAAGAGTGACACCATGCCAAGATGGCCAAGGGAATGTTTGTTTGCATGAAACATCATGAAATTTCATTTTATCTTGTCCCAAATTACTTGATTAATTATGAAATGGTGCAACCAAACGCACCCAAAAACTCTCCATTATTTGAGGATGTGGAAAAAGGGTTTTTAGTGGGAAGGGTATTTTGTGTAGTTGAGTCATTTGCATTTTTCCACTTGAACATGTGAAGGTCAAGTTGGCCGTGCCAAATAAGTGCTGCTGTATTGATATTTTTCACTAGAGGATCCTAGCCCATAGATCTAGGCCCACTTGACAATGACCACACCTTTGTGGACGGTTGATAACTAAAGATATCTTTTAACCTTATGTACACAATACATACACAAATATGTGCATGGGTAGTCATCTTTTCACCCTTATAAAATTTTAAAAATTTTAATTTTTTTCTCAAGTTCTTTAAAAAAAAAATAAAAATAAAAAATTCTAAACTGTATTATAACCGATCCTTACATTCTCCCAAATTTTGAGGATTTTTGTTTTTTCTTTAATTGAATTTTGATCCAATTGATACTGAATTAAAACATGAATATTTCCTGTATTATTTTTTTACTGTATTCCCTTTCTAGGGCGGATTAGGTGCTGCTCTGACCTCCTCCAAGGCGGTGGGGCCCACCTTGATGTATTTATTTTATATCCACACGTCCATCTGTTTTTCCAGATCATTTTATGTCGTGAGCCCAAAAATGAAGATCCAAATCTCAGGTGGACCATAGTATAGGAAACAGTGTTGATTGAACATCCTACCATTAAAAACTTCATAGGGCCCACCGTATTGTTTTTCGGTATGTTTATTTGCCATCCAACCTATTGATAAGGTCATGTAAACCTGGATGAATGAAAAAAAAAAAAAACACAAATACCAGCTTGATCCAAAACTTTTGTAGCCCATTAATGGTCAATCACCACTTTTCCTAAGCTATGGTCCACCTGAGAATTGGATCAGCTTCATTTTTGGGCTCATACCCTAAAATGATATGGAAAAGCAGATGGACGGCATCTATATAGAATAAATACAAGGTGGACTAACAGAGGCGGGTGAAGAAATTACAATGAGTAGGCAGGAGTGAAAATTGCCAAGAGCTAGTTTTTGAGAGCTTTGATGAGCACACGCTTTTACCTTGACATGCTAACTTGGCACATAGTTGTGAGATCTAATCCGTCCACTGCTCTGGTCCAATCAACATGTGGGCCCCGATATTGGAAACAGGTGGCTAGGATAGAACGCTTTACATGTGTTTGGCCAACTGTGGCCCACCTGATCAGTGGATTAACGTGGTTCTCGTGCTACGGCATTGGTGCCCTTCTGTTGGGATGGGTTGGATACCGTACCTATCATACCATGCTGTCACATGTGTGGCTTGTACATGAGATTCGTTGCACGCATGAAAATTTGATACTCTGGCAGAGATGGATGATACGCAGGCACTTAGAAATGTCCTGCTTGGCATACAAGGTGTCAAAATAAATTAGAGAATTTATGGTGGCCAGTTCAGATGTATAATGAACCCAAAAAAATAAGCTTATTTGGTGGACATTTATTGGACCGCTAAAAATGAAAATATCTGAAGGTAGTATTTTCACAAGCTAGTGTAGAAGAGTCAGGTATTTTGTATGATCAACACCTTTTACATGATGGGCCGCATGGTGGATGGTTGATAAGTGAAACAATATTCAAGATTGGAAGATTAAAAGAGAGTCCCATGTTCAAAGGAAAATGAGTCAAATGATCAGAGGGTTGAAATTATTCCATTCCCAGCATTTTCTTTTTCTTTTTCAGGTATTCACATCAACTATCATGAAAGAACTGTTTTCTTGCAAACCACTTCCTCTTCCAGTTGCATTGACGTGCAATACACTATGGACAGTTATGTGGGGTCCAGTAATGCGCTTACAGAATCCAACCCGTCCATCCAATGCATCACCTTTAAAAAAATCCTGGATCCCAGATTTTAGCGTGATCAAAAACTTATATAGAACATTAAACAGATTGAGAGGGAATACCCACCGTTGATTAGAGTGTGGGGGCCTAATGTGTTGTTATGTGTATATCTATCTATCTAGGAATCGGATTGCGCAGTGAGGTGCTCATCCTCTACCATACTGTGATGTATATGTTTTATCCGTGCTATCTTTTTATAGCTCATCTTGGGGGCATGAGTTCCATTGGGAGACACTACTTTTCATTTTCTCTCTCTAGCTCTCCTCTTTCACACTCTGGTACTTATGTCCGCACATACGTCTAAGTAGATGTAAAGCCTAGTTTTAAAGGGACTTTGGTACGTGCATTCTCTCTCCTGTGATGTGATCTATATAAGGAGGGTTATCAGTGGAGAGTTAATCCTGTTTTAATTCAATCTCCTAGACTATTTCTTGTACATGTGGGAAAAAGTAATTTTTGTATTTTTGTTTATCTTATTTTCAATGAAGAAGAGAATTATCAGTTACTACTGCCCGATGGAGTGAGCATCTTATTGAACCACATAAATTTCTGTACCTTTTGTTTATTGTTTTTGTTTGACCATTTTCTTTTGTGTTTTGATCTTGCCTATACTGAATCACATACGGGTGTTTTTCCGCAACAATTGGTATTAAAACCAAAGGTTGAAAAATCTTTTAGCACAAGATCGGTGTTGGCGTTTGTTTTGTAATTGGTTTTAGATGATTGGATTGAGTTCTACCATATTCGAAGTGTTGAAGTTTGATGATCCAACTGTGCGATTTGGAAACTAAAGATGAATGCAGTATTAGTAAAAGAATGATAGGAAAAAATCAATTAGTCATGGCGGGCCTTCTTCTTACTCTAAATGATTTGGTTTTGTTCAACTTGTTCGATTAAACTACTGCAAAAGGTTTGCGAGACAAATTGCGAAACCTATATGAAAGAAAATCAATATAAAATAAGATTTTATTATTATTTTTTTTAATTTTTTTTTTAAATTTTGGGTTAGCTTGTTAGTACACACCAATGTCAGTACACACACTCCATGTTAGCCACCCCCACTAGGGATCGATACCAAGACCTCAAGTGTTGAAACGAGATATCTCCACTCAGTCTGCCAGTTGAGCTATGAATCTAGGTGTAAATAAGATATTTATCTGACGACAACTATACAACTTGAAGATGAAAAAAGTCCTCTTTAGAAGAACACTTGAATGGATTTAACAGTCTAATCAGAATATTGACAACGTTTGATGTGAAAATTGACGATGAAGAAAATATTGCACTGTCGCTTTGTTCGATGCCAGATTCGTGGGATGGTTTGATTATGAACCTCAGCAATGATTTATATCTCACTATGGACTTAGTCGTGTCCACATTGCTTACTAAAAAGTCTTGCAAAAAATATATGTAGAAAATTTGTTGGTGATACTATAATGATTAGATGAAGATCTACTAAGAAATAAAACTTGAAGATGAAAGAAAAGTCCTCTTTATAAGAATACGTTAATGGATTTAACACCCTAATTAGACGATTGACGACGTTCGATGTGAAAATTGACGATGAATAAAATGTCGTACTTTTGCTTTGTTCAATGCCAGATTCATGGGATGATTTGATTATAAATCTCAGCAATGATCTAGATCTCACTATGAAGTTAGCTATGTTCACATTGTTTACTAAAGAGTCTTGCAAAAAATATATATAGAAAATCTGTTGGTGAATGGTCAGATGAAAATCAGACGAGATTCAAGTTGAAATGATACAAAACATGCAAGTGTTGGAATTGCGAAAAGAATTGTTGCTTGTAAAAAAATTGTAGAGTTAAGAAAGAAAATTCAAAAAAAAAAATTATAAACCTGATTCGCATAATCAAATATCCAATTCAAAAGTTTTTCAAGGAAATCTAATTGAGAAAGGCAATTCATCGGATGATAGGGAAGTGTTGTCTGCAATAATTCCACGAGAGAATATGAGTTATTAATGGATCTTAGATTCATGTGCTTCGTTCCACATGACTCCACATAGAGATTATTTCTACACATACCAATCATATGATTACAACATAGTTTACATGGGTGATATTAGCACGTGTAAAATTGTGGGGATTGGAGATGTCAAAATAACTATGTTTGATGGTATCACACTATAGTTTCTAGTGTGTTAGACGTATCAAATCCATGTAAGAGTCTTTTGTCATTGGAAAAGTTCAACGAAATGGCTTTAAATTTTCTAGTGAAAAGATTCGATTGAAAATTGTAAAAGGGACGATGGTGGTAATGAACGAAGAATTTATGGGCGAATTTATATTGTTTCATTGGAAATATCGTAGTTGACGATGTTATTGTTACTAATGCCATGATAGACACTACAATCTCACACAGGCTGTTCGGCCACATAAGCAAGCAAGGACTGAAGGTATTTCTTGATCGAAATTTACTTCCTGCTTTAAAGTCGATTAATCTATATTTTTATAAGGATTACTTATTTAAAAAACTTCATAGGACTCGTTTTCCTTCATTTATTAACAAAAGTAAAGATGTTTTAAATTTAATTTATTATGATACTTGAAAAACTCTAGTTGAATCCTTAGGAGGTTCAAAGTATTTTGTTTCATTTATTGATGATTTTTGCAGAAAAGTATGAGTTTACATATTGAGAATAAAAAGTAATGGTTTTACTTGTTTTACCAAGTTTAAAGAATTAGTTGAAAATCAAAAGGAAAAGAAAATTAAGTGTCTAAGAATTAATAATTGAGGAGAATACACTTCGAAAGAATTTAAGAATTTTAGCAATGAACATGGCATTGAGATGCACTACAAGGTCCCTGTTACTCTATAGTAGAACGGAGTTGTAAAACGTGTCAACCGTACATTTATGGATCGTGATCGAAGCACGCTGAGTTTGGCTAGGCTCAAGTAGTGTTTCTGGGCGAAAGCCGTTAATACAGATTCTTGTTAGGCAAATTATTCTTTTATGACTACATCGGATTACAAAATTCCTAAAGAGGTATGGTATGAAAAACTTGTTAATTATTCGTTCCTCGTTCTTTTGATTATAACGCTTATGTGTGTATTCCCAAAGAGCACATGACTGCTAGATGTGAGGTTCAAAAAGTGTATTTTTCTTGATTATATAGATGGAACAAAGGGATACAGATTGTAAAACCCTACTACCAACAAGTTATAAGTTGATATCGTTAAAGATAAAGCCGATGAAGAAAATACAAATGAAAGAGCTGGTGCTGAAACTCAAAGTGATCAAGGTCGACCAAAGAGAGCTATAAAACCTTCTATTTGGCTCAAGGATTATGTTACAGCTTATGCTTGTATGACAAAAGAGCTCGAGCCTTGTTCGTACCAAATGACATATGAATCTATGGATAATAACCGATGAAGAAAATACAAATGAAAGAGCTGGTGCTGAAACTCAAAGTGATCAAGGTCGACCAAAGAGAGCTATAAAACCTTCTATTTGGCTCAAGGATTATGTTACAGCTTATGCTTGTATGACAAAAGAGCTCGAGCCTTGTTCGTACCAAATGACATATGAATCTATGGATAATAACCAATGAAGAGTGTCTATGAAGGAAGATATGTAAGCTCTACATAAGAACGAGACACGAGAATTTGTTGAATTATCTAAAGGGCAAAAGACTATTAGTTGTATATGAGTTTCCAAGCTGAAAAATAATATTAAAGGGAATGTGAAAAGATACAAAGCCTGATTAGTGATAAAAGGGTATGGTAAAATAATTAGATATTGACTTCAATGAAATTTTCTCTCCGATTGTTCGTTTGAGTACTACTCATACTATATTAAGTATAACAGTGGTGTTTAACTTGGAGCTTGAGCAATTAAATGTAAAAATTATTTTCCTGCACAAAAATCTTAATGAAGAAATATATAACTTAACTCAAAGGTTTTATTGAAGAAAATAAAAATAATTTACTTTGCCAACTGAACACATTGCTCTATGATTTAAAACAAACACCAATGTATTGATACAAGCGGTTTGATTCTTTTATTATGAGCTTGATATTTCAGAGATATGAGGCATACCATTGTGTCTATATATGTTCGTAGTTACAGTAATGATGGCTTTATTATCTTATTATTGTGTGTGTGTGTTTATATATATATATATATATATATATATATATATATATATATATATATATATATATTGATTAGCTTGTTAGTACACCCACCATCAGTTCACACTTCACTGTTAGCCACCCCCACTAGGGAATCGATACCAAGACCTCAGTGTTGAAATGAGGTATCTTTCACTCAGTCTACCACTTGAGCTATGGATCAGGGTTGTTATTGTAAATTGATAATATGTTGGTTGCAGGTAATGATAAAGTTATTATTGCAACATTAAAAGCTCGTTTGGCTAGAGAATTTGATATAAAGGATTTAAGTGTTGTTAATTAAATTCTTATGATGATTGTACTTAGAGAAAGGAAAAATAAGAAAGTCTGAATAATCTATAAGGGTTATATTGAAAGAGTTTTGTATTGCTTCAAAATGTAGAATTTTAATCCAGTCAATACTCCATTCCCTGTAATTAGTTGCAAGCCGTCTTTAGATCAGTGTCTTAACACAGAAGCGAAGAAGACAGATATGTCTCAAGTATCATATTTATTGGTGGTTGTGTGCATTATGTTTTCCATGGTGTGCACCAGACCAGACATTGTGCAAGCAATGTGAGTAGTTTAATAAATACGATGGTGAACCTGGTGGGAGATCATTGGACTATTGTGAAGTGAATCATTTGTTACTTGAAGAATACTTCTGAGGCTTTTATTTGTTATAGTGGCTAAAATTTATAGTTGGTTAGGTTTGTCAATGTAGATTATGCAGGAGATCATGATAAAAGAATATCTACCACATATTATATTTTCTTTCTGGTTAGCAGTGTGATTAGTTGAATGTCGGGATTGTAGTCAGTGATGGACCTGTCTACTATAAAGGTAGAGTATATTTTAGTTACACAAGAATGTGAGGATGCTATTTGTTTGAAGATGTTGCTAAAAGAATTGAAATTTAAACAAAAAGTAGTGATGATTCATTGTGATAGTCAGAACGCATTACACTTGGCTAAAAAATCGGTATTTCATGCTCGGACCAAGTATATCGATGTTCAATATCAGGTTTGTGACGTGACGGAAGACAGTCATATCTTATTGCAAAAGATTCAAACCGATAACAACGTAGCAAACATGTTGACGAAGCCTATTGTAAGAGAGAAGTTTGTTTAGTGTAAGACTTCTCTCGAACTTTTTATTACTTAGTGAATAATTATGTTTAGGCAACTATTATTTGAAGTGTTGCTTACACTATTTTTAAAAAAATAATAAAAAATTGTCTTCAAGTGGAAGAATGTTGTGGCGGTAGAGATACACTTCCTAGTTGTTGGCGTCTTTAGTTAAGAGACATCTCTCTCCTTTACATTGTTTCTCTTTAACTCCCCTATTTCGCTCTCTCGTGTGTACGTCTGTACGTACGACTACCTAGGTGTGAAGCCTAATTCTTATGTTACGCATGTGCACTCTCTCATGATGTGATCAGTATGAAGGCCATGAGTAGGAGTTAATTCTATTAATTCATCTTCTGGGGTATTTATTGTACGGGTTTATGACAGATAAACATTATATTTATTATTTTTCTTGTTCCTAGTAAAGAAGAAAACTCTGTGTTGCTATCCCATAGAGTAGGCATATTGTCGAATCATATCAATTCATATAAATCTTGTTTGTTACTTTTCTTCGATCCTTTTCTTTTGTATTTTGGCCTCATCTATACTAATCACATGCGGACATGTTTTTGTAACATACAACAATAAATAGTGGGAATCAAATACTTATCGTTGAAAGCTTCTTGGGGGCACAAGTTTTGGATCAAGCTGATATTTGTCTTTTCCTTCACCTATGTTTATACGACCTTATGAACAGGTTGGATGACAAATAACCATCACTGTAGAGTCCCAGGGAGGATTCAACGGTTTCTTAGACTGATATTTGTTATTTGTGTTTTCTTTCACCTAGATCTGTATAACTAATAAACACTACTCTAGACACAAGAAGCTTTCAATGGTAATCATTGGAGGTGCACATGGTTTGGTTCGGTTCTAGCGCAAAACCGGAATTGAACCATTCCTAACGGTTCCAGGAAAATCGGAACCGGACCGTTTGCACCCTAGATCTGAATCGGAACCGGACCGTAAAAACCGGTTCGGTACTATAGTTCTTGATTTTTTATAATCCAACCTAATTGTGTGTGTGTGTGTGTATAAAATCTAACTCATGTCCATTTATGTTGTGATCCATTTGATGAATGGTCTAGATATTGTGTAAGGTGTGCAGACAAACATTTACAAAACAATCAAAGGGTGTGTTGTAAACCATAAATCATGAGTCGACAATTAAAATATATTGTAAACTGATAAAATAGCTTCAAGACAAGTCCAATTAATTAGGATAATATACCTCTTAGCAGAGTAGCATACTAATAGTATGCTACAAAATGCAAACTCGACATGGTCCAGTTCTGATTTCGGTTCCAAGTTCGGTTTTATGGTCTGGTTCATGGTCCACTCCACATTCAGTTCTACGGTCTGGTACATGGTCCAATTCATCTCTACGGAACTCTAAACCGAGAACCGATCCAAACTAATTGATTCTTTGATTTTCGGAATCGAAATCAGAACGGCGCACTTTAAAACCAAAACAAACCGTACAGTTTAGTTATTCCAAGTTCGGCACCAACCGTGCAGTTTAGTCAGTTCCAAGTCCCGTTCAGGGGTTCTACCGGTTCCATGTGCACCCCTACTAGATATAGTTATTCACAGTTTCCTTCCTGTGGATAAGACACATGCTTCGAGTTTGGGCTCATGCCCTAAAGTGAACTGGTAAAACGGATAATTTTGGGCTCATGCCCTAAAGTGAACTGGTAAAACGGGTGGACGGCGTGGATAAGACACATACATCATGGTGGGCCCACAACTTACTCGGCACGCTATTATGTGCTGAGTTACTCGGGAAGCAATCTGCATCCCTGATGTGTGGCTTGGAAATTGATGGTTTATAGTCAATACATGATTGTAACCCTTTAGCCGTCCACTTTCAGGTAATGATCCAACTGTTTGATCATTGGATCAGTGTAATCTCCAAATCTCCTCATTTTTTGACCTCCAAACAGACGGATTAGATCCAACAGATTGTAATCGCCCATTTGCAGGTGACCCATCGAAACCATAGATCGCTAATAAGTGTGATCTTGGCATCCTGGCCCATCAGATAAGTGGTGCCCACTGAGAATACAATATAGTAAAACAACAGGTGCGAGGAGAGAGAGGAGAAACGGACGAACAGGCAAATATCTTCAACCTTTCAAATTCGTTGGCGGGGATCCCAACACATTTCAAAGAGAGATTTTACGAAAGATAATTGATCACCTGCAGGTCACTGCACGAGATGAAGTGGCAAAGAGCATTATTCTACAAATTATCACAGCCGTTCTTTCATTTGTAAGAACTCTCGAAGGGAAATTGGACGGTTCTGATAAAAAAAGATTTGGGGTATGTGGTGGACATAGACAAAAAATGTGGGCGATGAATATCTTTCAATGATTATAAATAGAAAGAGAGGACACGGAACATGGTTACATGCTTTTCTCCTGTTTCGAGGAAGGACGAGTGAGGGAGGAAGCCGATTGCGTCCGACCCACTGTTGTACCTTTAAGCGTCCGACCAGATCTGCGTGGGAGCCCACCGTGATATATCTGTTTATCCAGGCCATCCATCCCTTTTCTCGTATCATATTATGGTAAGGGCTTAAAATCGAGGCAGATTCAACGCTCAAATGGAGCACACCAAATAGTAAATTTGGATTGCATTAAATGCACCGCATTAAATGCAGGAGTCATCTCTGGTATGGTCCACTAGAGCGTTGGATTTGCCTCAATTTTTGGCTCATATCTCAATATGATATGAGACAAGGGATGGACGGTTTGGATAAACAGATACATCACGGTGGGCTCCCACACAGATCTGGTTGGACGTTTCAAGGTCCAACTGGGGTCGGACGCAATCAGCTTCCATTCACGGAATACATGCTTTGCTGGTTAAAGGAGAGAATGTGTGCGTGTGGGTCCACTATAAAATGGGTGGTTAAAAATTGGCTAGTGGTTGGTGTATGTGGTCCACACCATGATGTAAGTGTTTCATCTATGCCATCCATCCATTTACCAGATCATTTTATCGTGTGAGCTCAAAAAAATGAGATGGATCGATATCTCAAGTGGACCACATAAAAGGAAACAATGTTGATTCAACGCCCACCATTAAAAACTTCTAGGCACAAAAGTTTTGGATCAAGCTGATATTTATTTTTTTTGTTTTTTTTTTCTCTACATCCATGTCTCTGTGACCTAGACAACAGATTGGATGTCAAATAAACATTAAAGTGGGTCTTGGGAGGTTTTTAATAGTGGACATCCAATTGCTACTATTTTCCTGTGGTATGGTCCACCTGAGATTTAGATTTGCCTGATTTTTTGGAACAAGCCCTGAAATGATCTGAAAAAATGGATGGACGGCATGGATAAAACACATACATCATGGTAGGGCCCATGAGCAATTGTAGTGTGGTCCACCAGAGACTTAGATCTGCTTGAGATCAAGCCCTAAAATGATGGACGCCATGATAAAAACACATACATCATGATAGGTCCACTGAGCACAAACCACTAGCCACAGCGTTAAATAAGTAATAATTACTCATCAGGCCTGATCTTTGTGACCTTCTGAAGAGGTTAGATGGCAAATAAGCATTCGCGTGGTCCCCCTAAGAAGTTTTGTATTCAATCCCTATTGTTTCCGGACGCGGGTTAGATACTGACAGGTTGAGTACGAGTCGGCTACTGAAGTGAAGTCATCAAGTTATGTGGGCTCCACTATGATGTATGTGTTATATCCACACCGTCCATCCATTTTTAGGGTATGAACCAAAGAATGAGGCAAATAAAAATCTATAGTGGACCCCACCAAAGAAAACAGTGGGGAGAGTGATTCCCACCGTTGAAACTATCCTAAAGTCCGTCATAATGTTTATTTGAAATCCAAACGGTTCAAAAGCTCAAAAAGACATGAAATAAGGGAAAACACATATATCGGCTTGATCTAAAACTTCTGTGGCCTTTAGAACTTTTTAATGGTGGGCGTCACTGTCCCACTGTTTTTTGTGTTGGGTCCACTGGAGCTTTGGATTTAACTCATTCTTTGGATATTGCCCCTCCAAATGGATGGAAGGTGTGGATACAAAACATACATTATGGTGGGGCCCACGGAACTTGCTGACGTCACTTCAGTAGCTATTCTCGCTACTCAACATGTAAGTAGCTATCAAAACAGCTGATGTGGTGATGTAAGGCCGGCCCCACAGTAAGTCACGTATGGACGGAAGAGAGGCAATGGGCCAGGCTGCAAAGCACTGAAAGGGCAAAGGGCTTAGGCCACTAAACTTGCCTTGAGGTCTGAGCTGGGGCTTGAAATTTAGAACTTGTGTGATTAGGCTAAGTCAGTGACAATGACAAATGGCCCCACCATTGCCATAGTGTATACTATATATAGTATTTGTGCTCTAGATATATACTAACATGAAGAATTTTGATACATTGGTAGGGTGTGATGGATGATACAAAGGCATTTAACTGTCAAAATTGTGGACCCCACTTTGTTGATAAGTATCAATCCCTAGCGGGGGTGGCTAACATGGAGTGTGCGTGCTGACATGGGTGTGTACTAACTAGCTAACAAAAAAAAAAAGAAAAAAAAGACCTTATCTAGCACAGGTGTACCACAAAAAAAAAAAAAAAAAAAAAAAAACCTTACGATATTGGTTCAGAGACACCAACTTGCCGGTTGTACAAATATCATACATGTAACTAATTATCTTTAACTTAAATGACCGACCTTGGTCTAACCTGGCCCTGGCTGGTGCCTCTTTAGCCCATTAGGGCATGGACTGGGGCAGAGCTAAAGACACTATGGCCTGGCCAACCATTGCCACCCCTACTTCAAAGGACTATTCAGTTCAAGCCATCATGAGTCATGCCGAGTTGACCGGACAAGCAAGTTGATTCCACGATTCCCACCGTGTCCAAGTCAGCTGGATCCAGAATTCAGGCTCCCCCACAGACTAACAATGCATTACATCTAGAGGCCAGAGCAAGCCTCTTAAGTTTTCCCATGCTTCAGGCGCAGCTAGCTCATGGGCCAAAAGTTCAGACCCAATTGATGGCTAGCATGGTCAAGAAGAGATGCAGGCAGACCGCAGCCTTGCGGACATGGCCATAATGCTACGTTAAGCATAGACAATGTGACACTCATACACCACCCCCTTCTCATGGACGAGCCAATCTAATACTCTGAAAAGAGAGTGAAGTAGAGAGACTTGAAAACAAGACTATTATTGTACTTAGAGACCTCGAGAGAGAACAACTTACGAGATGGCTCCCGAATAATGAGCCCTCCTTATATATGGACCAAGGAACATTATAGTCCCTTTACATTCAATGGCATTCATCCTACAGTCATTCTATGTAATTCTATACAAATCTAGTCACAATTACCCACTTGAGATTCTTAAAACTTTCAAAGATTACTACACAAGTCTCTATAATTCTGCATAAGTTTAGTCACAAGTACCTACTTAAGACTATTAAAACCTTCCTAAGCTCTCTACACAAATCTATCCACAAGGCTTCTAAAGATCTCTGCACAAATTTATATAATTCTACACAAGTATCCACTTCAGATTCTTAGAACTTCCAAAAATCTCTGCACAGATCTATATAATTATTCTAGATAAGTCTAGCTGCAAGTATCTACTTGGGATTCTTAAAACTTCCAGATATCTCTACATTACGTACTTATATGGGATTCTTAAAACTTCCAGATATCTCTACTTGGGATTTTTTTTTTTTTTTTTGGGTTAGCTTGTCAGTACACACCCATGTCAGTACACACACTCCATGTTAGCCACCCCCACTAGGGATCGATACCAAGACCTCAACTGTTGAAACGAGGTATCTCTACATTACGTACTTATACTATCATCTAAGTTATATCAACAAGGCACACTAAGGTGGTCCTGGCTACATGTGGGATCCTTGTGGGGAGGGAGGGAGCTCAAAAACCCGAAAACTTGACTCCGACTTGAATGTTTTGGTCAACTCGGAATATTAAAGGTCGACCAACTTCCAAAGATGAAGTGCATTGGCAGAGTTACTTCACCCTCTAATAGACAAGCATCGAAATTTCATGCTCTGCAATGAGTTGAACAAGTCACAACTGAGTTGAGCTCGCCAGTGAGTTTCATGGGGACTCAGCCCGAACATGGGAAGCCACAGATAGGCAAGTAACATTGGCATGGTTTACCTCCCTTTGGCTATAAGAAGAGCCAAAGTAAAACCCAAGTGTCTACACCAAACCCACAGCCCTCACACCAGTTTAAATCGTGGGATGATAAGAAGTGGGCCCCACTCCAAAAGTTTTGATGTTGGTAACATAAGATGATTACTGTTAACAAAACAGTGTGACATGTCATGTGGCCATCTTTGATCACAATAAATTTAAAATATAGATGTTTTTCTTTTCTTTTCTTTTCTTTTCTTTTTTGATCAACATGAGCTAATATCTCAAAACGCCTATCTGGGTCTGACCCATTTTTAGGTGTGGCTTAGTCCAATCACTGATCCAAACGGTCCGGTCCATTCAGAACTCAGAAATCCTCTCAAAAGTATTAATAAAGAAAATGAGCAAAATGAAAGAAATAACCAAGAGAAACACTCTCGGTGCAACGGATAGGATGTCTGCTTCCTAGGTCCCTACTCATGGCTTAGTGGTAGACACGCAAGAGTTTCAACAGTAAGGTCATGGGTTTGAGTACCCATTGTAGTGTCGGGGTGTGAGGGTGTGCGTGTTAAAAAAAGAAAAAGAAAAAAGGATGTCTGCTTCCAAAGCAGGTGTTGCAGGATTGGTTTTTTGATGACCCCATCCATTGTGGCAGATTCCAATCTGCACCATTCTGACAGTCGGAATTTTAAATATTCATTCGAACATCTCTACCTATGTTGAAACTGCTGTCAATTCTTGTGAGATTATATTGCATGATAAACATAAAGAGATCAAACATTAAGCATTTGCTCATTTGCCTTGAAAACAAGCAAAACAAGTACAAAGCCTACATAAAACCAAATTCTCATATCTAAGTTAGAAAATCTTACAGCCTTTTTCTTCATCCAAGAAGATTACTCCGCTGCTACATCTTCGGTGCTCCTCCCTCCGGTCTCAACCTCAGGCAAGGTTCCAAGATCTGTGAGAGCATCCTTCTCTTCTTGGGTAACAAAAGAACTGGAAGAATCAGTGGTCTCAGGCTTAACTGCATCTACATTCTCATCTGCAGTTAAAGAAGATGCATTGTCCTCGTCCGATTTATCTGACCCAGCGGTCATGTCAGACTTCTCAGTCTGTTCTGATGCGGCAATTTGGGAGTCAGAGTCATTTTGTTTAGAACCATTGGTTTCAGCATGATCCGCATCCGCACTACCATTCTCAGTTGAAGAAGATGCATTATTCTCACCCGAATCCTCTGACTTGGCAGTCATGTCAGATATCTCAGTCTGTTCTGATGTAGTTTGGGAGTCGGAGTTGTTTTGTTCGGAACTGTTGATTTCTGCCTGACCTGCATTTGTATTATCATCTGTAGTCAGAGAAGATGTTGTGTTGCCATCTGACACCTCCAACCCAGCAGTTGTTTCAAACTTCTCAGTCTGCTCCAATGCAGCATGTTCCGAGTTGGGATTTTCATGTTCAGACATTTCGGTACTGGCCATCATATTTTGATCTTGAGTCGAACCCAAGATGGACATTTCATTCTGTAGATTCGAACTGTGAGTTTCTACATTTTCGGATGTCGCATTATTATGTAATTCCGTTTGATCATTAGATTCTGTTGCCAGTGAGTTAGGAAGAGACTCGTTTTCCGACTTAGACAAGATAATCTCAGCACCTTTTTCTTCACTGGCTGTTGCATTAACTGAAGGGTTGTTGACTGTCTCACCATCTGCAACAACGGTAGTTTCACTGACCACTGGGCTGGAACCGTTCTGATTGATATGGCCATTCTCCATGTCATTTGTTTTATTCTCATTCTCGACATTGTTCTTCTCCAAGTTCTCTATCTGTTGTTCACTATCCAAGTTTCCCGAACCTCCTCCATTTTCGACTTCGGATCTTATCATTTGGGTGTCCCGAACCACAGCACTGGAAGCATCATCTCCTTTGTAATTTTCTTCTCGTGCTTCTTGAGAATTCTTGTCACCCTCCTCGTGATCTTGATCTTCCAATGAAGAACCAGTGTCCTCATTCTGGCCTTCCTTTTGTTCATTTTGCTCCTCCTCTTCTTCATGGGTTTCCTTCTCTTCATCATCCCCAAAATCTTCTCCACGTTCGGCTTCCTCATCAACTCTCTCCTGATCATGTTCGTCTATCTCATCGTCTCCACCCCCTCTCTCTTCATCCGCCACTCTCTCTTCGTCTTCTGGCTCTTCCGGTTTGCGCTCCTCCTCCTCTTCTTCTTCAATTTCTAGTTCTGCATGTTTCGTGTTCTCGGAAGCCATTTCCACCCCACGATTGAGATCTTTCCTCCCAAGTTTCAAGATTTCATCTGTAGTGTCTAGAACCTCTGCCTTGTTCGCAATCCTTGCATTGTTCTCGTCAAATGCCTTCTTCTTATCATGGGAATGCTTGACCTGATAAAGCAACCAGATGCAAACGGCAAGCAACAGGAATATCTGCAACGTGTGTTTTACCTTGAACCCTTTGCTTCTATGATTCCGGCTAGAAGTTTGCCTAAACATGATTCTTTTTTCCCTCCAAAATCTCAACAAACAACCTCCTAATGTCAAAAACCACAAACCACTCCTCTACCTAAAGGAGATCTGCACCACAGCTCGAAGACCACAAAACATTAATCAAAACAGCTCGAATGCCACAAAACATAATCAAAACCACAAATCACTTTATAGATGAAGCAAACCCATAAGTCGAAGACCTTCATTAAAACACAACATAAGAAGCATAGCTGCAAAACAACAAGTAGATGGTATCCTTTGGGGATGCCAACCATACAAAAGCTGCTAAATCAAGTACCCCTCTCCTACCATTTGTTAACCAGGACCCACTATATACCGATTGGTTAGGAAACAGAACATTCATCAAAATTCAAGTTTTCTCTAAGCTAAACCCCTCTCTCAATACATGGTCAAACACAAGTACCAAAAATTCAATTATAGCAAAACAGCATACTGTATCTTTATTAACTCATTTATTTGGGGCTGTTCAGATACCCACTGGAAATGGAAAAGAAAGGAAAAACAGTAATTAAACTAAAATATTTCATGAGCATGTTAAGAAATGGATTTTAATGGCCTTGTTTGGATGGTGAGTGAAACCCTCCCTCTTCTTTGCTATCCAAAATCTATGAGAGAATGGTCACATAGTTTCCAGAACTAGTATGAAAAGTACAATGATTATTTGAAATCCTCCCTCTTTTTTGCCATCCAAACATCCCAAGATCTCACATAAAAGGATAACCTTCTCCCTTTTCCATTCCATACATTCAAACATGCCCCAAGTGAATATAAGGAGATAAAAAAGATTTGTGGGGGGGCAGGCATCATATAATGACTGAAAGGAACTGCATCCTGTTTGTCCTGGGATTCTTACAGGTGGGACCCATGTCTAATTAGCTACCCAATTCATCTGGCAGACTTCATGGGATGGAGTATGCCCATGATCCAATCTGACCAATAGCATGCTAAGGGCATTTACTAGCAATCTTCCACATTTATCAGGGAAAAACATGGGTTCAATGAGACGGTTAGGTACATCCAGTAGGCAATGGAATTGGGTAATTCTCCATTTACAATGGAAATCCACCATAAGAACAGTTTGGATCACCAAATGGTGAAATCCCGAATTTACAAATTCTTTGCCCAAATTTTGAAAAAAAAAAAAAAAAAAAAAACCAAAGAACTTTCAATGAAACTGCAAAAGGAAAAAAGCACTGACTAATGACTGGATTATCAAATCCTAAGATTAACCAACACACTAGCAAAAGGCAAACAATGACGCTCCATGGAAGCACCATAAACACCTCACCAGAGGAATGTACTTCAAATATTTGTGAGGATGGACACTCAAGAACTGGCTATTCAGTCTCTGACCTCTCTGCCTTCCTAGTAGACCAATCAGCTTTCTCTAAGTTCAACAAAGGACATGGAAAGATAACCAAGATTTCTTGATAATGGTTAGAAATTGCTAATTAAAAATTGCTGGCCTTGAGTCCCCTTCTTTAGCTAGTGCTTTAAATAGCGAACACATCTGAAGCACGAGGCATAAACTATACACTACATCTAGATTTCAATCAAGGTTACGCTTGGTTTTACCAATTTCATCATATTCTGCACCAAATTAAACTGATTAATGCTGAAAGTTAACAAAATTTCATGATATTTGGTACAACCAAACGCAACCTAAAGTAATAGGAAAGGGTGTTGATTAAGCATAAAAGTAAAGAAGACAAACGAAACCGATTTAATATTATGCCTTACATTATTTTACTACAAGCATTGAAATGATTAACTAAAATAGAAAATGTGACAAATCATTGAAAACATTAATTAGTTTTCATGTTGTACTAAAAAATACATTGTAATGTGAGATACATAGCGTGTATGTACTCTATGTAGTGTGTAGCGTATGCAAATTATCATGCAGCATAGGCCACACGGAACTTAAGCTATTTTTATGCACTACACAGCGCTACATGCTGTATAGCATAGCTATTTAGAACACCGTCTTTACTTAAGGAGCCAGCAATGGTGTTGCTTTCCCAACTGACATTGATAAATTGAACTTCCAAGGAAGAGACCCGTAATCTAATCTTGTTTAAGAGGAACATTAACTTCCTTGGGATTGAGCTTCTAACAGATACCAAGCAATAGCATTTTGCAATGGTACTAATGTAATTTCTTGAAGATCTTAAATTTCTAATTCCCTTTAAAATACCATAGAAAAAAATAATAATAATAATTAAAATCTCCCAAACCAATCCTCAATCTGAATCCTATGTTACCTCAAAAAAGGTCTCGTAGTTTACCAATGAAGGCAAACTATCTAGCTCATTTGAGTCTTTTATCCCTTTTCAAGTTTCTCTTTCAATTCTAGACTCTTTGGTGGTATAAATGTAAATTTTCAAAGAACTGAAATTGATAATCCCTTGAGAAAGCAAAAACATTATTTAATAAATAAATAAATAAACCATGCTGAATTCATGCCCAAAAACACATTTGGAGCATCGAATGTCACTGATGTTTCCAAACTAAAGCAAACCAATCTCATCAATCACTAGTTGAATATCATAAACAACAAAGAACTCCAATTTCTTGAAAGAACCAAACCCAATGCACCAAAAAGAGAAAAGCCATACTCATCCTAACCCCAATCTCAATCAAGCCCAAAGCTAGAAAACACAAGTCAAAATCACATCTTTTATTTCCAATATGGAGCAACCCCATCATGGTCAAATTGCTAAAAAAAATGCAAGTGAAATTTCTCCAAAATTAGAGCGACCTGTCTCCAATTTCTTAAAAGAGCCAAAACCAATCCAGGAAAAAGAAAGAAAGAAAGAAAACCTCAGCAGTCACCATCCAATACTAAATCTGAATCAATCCCAAAACTATTAAACATGAGTCAAAATCACCCCAGCACTCATCATCCAAAACTAAATCACAATCAATCCCAAAAACTATGAAACATGAGTCAAAATCACAGCTTTTTCTTTCCAATATGAAGCAAACTCATCACAGTCAATGCAAAACGAAGTGAAATTTCTTGAAAATTAGAACTATCTACCTTCCCCCAAAAATAAAAAAACCCCACAAAACCCACCTCAAATCAGACCTTCAACACCCAAAACCCCATCAAAACAGCAACTTTTTCAAATGTCGAACCAACCCATTTTAGAATAACTATCAGAAATCCAGAACAACGTAACAAACAGACTTCTTGAGATAATTATACACAGATCTACCCATCTATACGCCTCAAAGCTAGTAAAAAAAGCCAATGGCAGAACAGTCGAAGAAGATCTAAGAAAGACCCCAGTTGTAAAATCCAAGAAAAAATCGATATATCCAAGAAATTGAGAGAAGGCGAGAAAACCCAAATTGTAAAATTCCGGAAAAAATCCATATATCAAAGAAATTGATATATATATATATATATATATATATAGAGAGAGAGAGAGAGAGAGAGAGAGAGAGAGAGAGAGAGAGAGAGAGAGAGAGAGAGACCTGATGAAAGCGAGATGGAGATGAGCAAAGGTGGCTCCTTTGACGTTGGATATGGTTGGAATTGCAGAGAAAGAGAAGGGTAGATGAGAGAGAGGGAGGATTTAAAAGAAAGACGAAGAAGCAGAAGAAGGGTATTTTTGTCTTTTCGTCAGACGAGATGGGATCTGAGAAGTGGAATCGGGAAGTGGAATTTAAGACGGAGAGTGACAGTATACGAGTGCGAGTAGAGGTTTTGCTAATTTTCTACACGCGTGTAGGGCCCACCGTCATTATACGTGTCGCCCGTGCCACACGTGCCTAGCAAAGCTCTGTTTACACGTACCGATGTTGACCGGATCCGCAGTGGGGCATTGAAGAAGGCTCTGTGGTAGACCTGGCCTGTCGGTGGGTGCCCGTCCTACTTCGTTGGCTAATGCATCTGCAAGGTGGGCCCCACCTGATGGAGGGCTTCAATCTAAAAATGCATGTGTACAGGTTTGCCCTGCACCGGTACGCGCGGCCATCTGCCACCATCGCGGACGAGTTGATACCAATGTTCCGTGCAAGCCGATTAGGTGCAGCCCTTACCGTGGGGCCTACCTTGCTTAATGTATTCTATATCCACCCCGTCCATCCGTTTTTCCAGATCTTTTAAGCACATGAGCCCAAAAATAAAGCAGATCTGATTCTTAGGTGGGTCATACCATAGGAAACAGTGGTGATTGACGATTAACGGCCACAATAGTTTTGGGTCAAGCTGATATTTGTTTGGATATAGAATAAATACATCAAGATAGGCCCCACTGTAAAGGCTGCACTGTCTTAGGTGAGGGAGGGGCAGCACCTAATCCGCTCCCGTGGTCCTTGGAGTGCCCTGGCTCGCTCATCTGGTGGGCCACAGAAAAATTGAGCCAATCGTTCTTAGCCGTCCATTTGGATTGTACCGCTTGGCAAGTGGATGAGGCTTGATTCTTAAAATGGACCATCTGCATGGAGGGACCTTCACGTGGATGCCTCCTATCACGCTCGTGTGCCACGTCAGCACGTTTATGTGGTGGGAATTAGAAATTCTACGACTATGCCACGCAGCTTCTGCGACGGACTCATATTCGTGGAGATTTTCTCGAATACATCTCGACGGATTGTAATAGGATACGTCGGGACTTTAACCCTCTGAGTCTGGTGCGCGGCTTCGGTGGATTGCCGGATCCATCACCGTAAGTGGATCCCAGATCATGGGGCCCACATAAATGTATATTACTTACATCGACACTGTCCATCCTTTTTAAAATATAATTTTATGGCATTATGTATGAAATGAAGTCGATGAGAATCTCAGGTGAACCACACCACATGAAAAGTAGTGATTGACCATTAAAAAGTTCTTGTGGGCCACAAAAGTATTACATCAAGATGATATTTATGTTATCCCTTCATCCAGGTATTTTTTAACCTTATCAACAGGTTGGATGGAAAATATCAATTACAGTGGCCCCCGATGAGTTTTTAATGTTGAGTATTCAATCGCCACTGTTTCTTTGGTGTGGTCTAATTAAGACTTGGATTTGCTTCATTTTTAGCATAATGACCTAAAATTAGCTTTCAAAACGGACGGACAAGGTGGATGTAAAGAAAATACATCAAGGTGGGCCCAATAGTCAGGGATCCGCCGAAATGTTGCCACGTGAATCTGAGTCGTCTTCCGAAGATCCAAACCGTTTACATGACGAGTCTCGTTCTGTGGTGCGAAGTCAACAAATAGGAGCTTTCAATTGGATTGTTTCCACCGTTTGATGACTCGGCTCTTTTGTTTTTAACATGAACGGTCACGATAACCTTATCGTCAAAAAGGTTGATATATGCAATCAGATATTTTCTCAACCATTCCCATCCTGGGAATATCTATCAAATAAACTGGTTTGAATCATCGAAAAACAAAAAAAAAACATCCAAGCGCGAGAGTCCCGACGTATTCAAATTCGTCCTGATGGGAAAGCGGATTTCGTCCATCACCTGTCTCAACGAACTCAGTCCAGGTAGGGGCTTTGTGGGTCCACCTTAATGTATGTGTTTTATCCACTCCGTCCATCCATTTTTTTCAGGTTATTAAAAAGTACGAGCCCAAAACTAAGAAAGATCCGACGATTAAATGGACCACACCACAGAAAGCAGAGGTGATAATAATGCCCACCATTGAAACCTTAGGGCCACCATGGTATTTATTTTCCATCCAACCTGGTAATAAGGTTACATGGCCTGGATGAAGGTAAAATACAAATAACAGCTTGATCCAAAACTTTTGTGGCCCCAAAATGTTTTTAATGGTGGCCGTTCAATCTACACCGTGTGGTTCACTTGAGTCTTGGATATGCCTCATTTTTGGGATCATATCCTAGAATGATCTGGAAACATGGATGCACGGCGTGGATAAAACCCATAAATCACGGTGGGCCCACAGCGCCCCTGCCTGGACCCGTCCGTTCATTCGGGTCCGGACCCAGCGATTTGCAAGACACGGCCGGACACGTGGCCCGCATGTACCTCAGGAAAAAAGCGAAGGACATACACGTCAATCTAGACCGTTGGATTGACGGGTCCCATTGTGGATGAGTTACATCCCACAAATCATATTGGTTCGTGCGGTTTTGCCAGTCCAATCAGTGGCGATAAAGCTATTGGGTTAAAGGAAATGATCGGTGGTCCAGATTCGAATTATGAAAGCCGCATTGAAGCGGATTGGCTGGTGCAATACACACCACTGAACCGACCTGGATGGTGTGTTGACGTCACAAATTTCCGTGGGTCCCACCATGAGGTATATTTTATATCCAGACTGTCCGTAGATTTGGTGAGATCGTTGCAAGGCTCAAGTCTAAAAATAAAATAGATCAAAAGACCAAGTGGACCACGTAGCAAAAAGAGGCGGGATTGAACGTTTACCATTGAAACCCTTCTTCGCTACGGAAGTTAGTTTTGTATCAATATGATATTTATTTTTCCTAGTTTTGTATCAATATGATATTTATTTTTCCTCTTCATCTCGTTATAGGGGACCTTTTGAATAGATTGGATGGAAAATTAACGTTATTGTGGAACTAATGGATGTTTTAGTGGTGAGAATCATCATCCCACTGGTATTTATGATATGGTCCACTAGTGTAATATCCTGAATTTTTACTATTTTGAATTTTTAAAATTTTTTTAATTTTTTTTAATTAACTTATATTATCACTTAGTGACTATTAACATTCAATGTTATTTTATACACGAGTGGATCAATCTAGTCATGATCAGACCGTGTACAAGCCATCAAGTCAGATAATCGATTTATACTCGGCGACAGCTTCTGCAGGCCGAGCAGCGGCCGAGAAAGGTCAGAAAATTTTAAAACTTTAGGAAACCATAGATTTCACTGGGCTTGTGGTCTATCGCGGACCACAGACTCATTGGACACTCAGAAGTTAATTATCAGAGCCGTTCAAGTAACACTTGTCACCCACCCAAGGCCGGAGTTGAAATCTGGCACTTGTAAATGAATTTGAGATTCCAGAATTTTCAGCCATCGAATTTTTTCTAAATTTACAGTAGAGGTCTAATGTATTGTCCTATGCCCGTTCACAAAATCTGGGACCCAATCTTGGCATGGTAACTGTTGATCGCAAATCGTACCTATATGACCAAACCCCATATCCAATCGTTCCTAAATTTTACATAGCCCTTCATCGGGCCATGGAGCACTTATCACATAAGTTTCATGGCCAGGGGGCCACCAGAAATACCTCGAATTTCCAAACAAGCTCTAGGCCGCTCA
This sequence comes from Magnolia kwangsiensis, assembly GCA_037074715.1. Classification (NCBI taxonomy): domain Eukaryota; kingdom Viridiplantae; phylum Streptophyta; class Magnoliopsida; order Magnoliales; family Magnoliaceae; genus Magnolia; species Magnolia kwangsiensis. The sequence goes on along the minus strand of CM073580.1, from coordinate 104,511,826 downwards.
TTGGCGGGCCACTAGTTCCAAAACTATAGAGAAATGTCCGTCTTACTGGGCTTGACATCCGTCGCGGGAGTCGAAACTGGGTACTACCTGAAACCCCTCAACTTTAGCCAAAGGACGAGTGCATGAGAAGCGCAAATACCCTAAAGCAAGAAACTAGAACTTAAGTGAATGAAATCGTCTACTCTTATGGAAAGTTGAGGATTTCGGACTGTCGGTTTATGACCAAACTTCTCAAGTGGAGTAAGGATATTTTCCTGCTCATATCCGTATAGCCGCGGCCCCGATCGGCTATCGGTGAGCGTTGAACAGACTTCTAATCATAACTGTCGATCGACGCATCCAAATGGCAAGCCGATCGTATCCATATGTAGATCATCATTAGGGCTAACTATCATACGGTGTATATCGACTTGTACATCCCATAATGGGCCCTAGAACTTAGAAAGACCCTCCCATATGTCTAGTATAGTAAAAACCCAACACTTGGGGCCATTTCCACCAAATCTGATATTATAAAAGGGCTTCATTTGGGCACCTCCTCTCCCCATACGATTTTTCCCTAGAAGAGAGAAGAGAGAAATGGGAGAAGAGAAAAAGAAAAAAGAAAGAGGAAGAAGAGAGTGAAGGAGGGTGTTGTCGATGATGAGGCCCAAGGAAGCTCAACCTTGCAACTCTCTACCCATTCTCTAAGAAAATCCTACACCACCACCACAATAATTATTCCGTTGAGCATTTAGATAAGATCCTTCACTTCTTTTGCTTGAAACCCATGTATTGAGGAAGGTTTGACTTAGGTTTCTCACATGTAAGAACTTATTTTAGAGATTCCGGCCGATCGACTCTAAGCCCTCATTCCTTGGTCGTTGTCCAAGCCTCCAACGACCCATAGGTGCGGACTATTGCTCTTAGGTGGCCTAACACCAATTTTAGTATGAGATTAATGATTTTGCTTACTTGGATGCCATATTCGGAGAACCTAGAGAATCCCTAGGAATTGTGTGTTTATTGAAATTGTATGGAATTATATGTTTGGCTCTTATGATGTTGTTCATGCTTCTCACATGATTTTGTGTATGGATGATTATATGCTCATGCCTTGTTGATTTTTTTCATGTATTGTTGCTTCATAGTATGTATGATTTCATTACTCTTATGCATGTGATTTCTTAAGATGGAGGAAGTGCTTAAATTTCTCTTACACACACACATTCACATGCACTTATTTCTTGATATGGTTAGACTTGCTTGCTATGAGAATCTGAATTGTATGTTAAGAAGTATGATAACATGATGTTATTTATTCTAATGATACATTGGTAGTCGGCATGCTATGAATCACTATTCGCACCCTTGGGTTGGTCAGGAACATGAGGAGAGCGAAGGTGGTTCCGTTGGTAGAACCGCCTCGAGGCTAAACTCATGGATTTAGGCGAGTGCGTGTGGGCAACAGTAGTTAGACTACATGGGTTGATTGCACCCGATGCCGTTCCGTCATATACTTGTCTGGACTCGTGCGGTCTAATATACAGGTTGACCAACCTTACTTGTTAATCATATTTGCTCACATATGTATGTAATCTAAACCATGTTACTACCATTGTAGCCCACTAATAACCCACTTGAAACTGGTCCACAGTCTCGTGAGCCAGGCATGGTAGAATGGGACATTGTGTCTGAGCTGTCGGCCTACGTTGGGGTGCAGCGCCTCCCCGTAGTGATCGCGAGCGATCCCTTTTCTCTTGGCACTCCTCATGTGCTTGAAGTCGGGGATGAGGAACCCGACAGGATCACGGACCGCGGGGTCTTGGCCTCACGCATTGGGGGGCCTTCGCCTCGCAACCAGCTTAGAGCATTGATACGTGGGGTGTATCGGATTCCCCAATCTGCTGAATGACTAGACTTAACTAATAACTTGGCTAACATGGTCGTATTGCATCGCACTAGTTAGGGTAGCGACTCGGAAGTTCGGGTCGCTCTAAGGAGTGCTGACATACGCGATCGTTAGATGGAGTCGCTCGACGGAGCGTTATGGCGAGGGCATGCATCATATCATTCTGCATGCATGCATTTTAATAAGAGTTGTTAGGTGTTGATGATTAGTTGTGTTTCATTAAATTCATACTATAATTGATGTCTGTTATAACTTAAGATTGATAGCACCCACTGAGTTGATCACTCACTCCCACTCTAGGATGGTATTTTAAAACACCAACCAGACTCTTTAGTAAATGCAGGTGACGTAGGGTACGAGGAGCATGGTGGCGCAAGACTGGACGTGGAGGACGAGTTGTCATATTTTCAGTTGATTGGCGGCTCGCTCTAGTTTTACAGGTGGACTTGGATTCTGTAAGACCCGTATCTTAGTCCGTACCGTTCCGTAGACTTCTGCGGTCTTACCGGTCGAATTTCGGCAACCTTCGACCCTTAACCGAAATTTACGTGCGACTCTGATTCGAATGCTGTCAACCCGTATCGACTCAACCCAAGACCATTACCATAGCGACCGCGCCGTCGCTGCGTTCCGATGTCGCGACCCGCGCACCGAGGCAATACCCTGGGCAAGAGATGTGGGCCAGCGTTTGGTGCGAGAAAAAATGCTTCGCGTTGCGAAGCCCAAGAGAATCTCTACAAGATGTCACATCAATCCCATCAATTAATCCATCACATGTCAAGTACACATCACCTTTCACCCATTCCCAAGCAACCACAAAAGTCAAGAATCTCTTACAAAGCCCATACCTCTCTTACATCAAAAGCCCTCAAAGTTAAAAAGTTCTTACACCTCCCATGCCTTTCTTACACAAATGGCCACAAAAGTCAAGGTTTTCTTACACACCCATCACTCACCACATCCATCCATCACCCATCTCTCTCTTTACAACTCCCTCTCTCTCTCTTTCTCGTTTTCAAACTCAAAACAATCCAAAGGAGAGAAGCTCCATACGTATGAATTTCCCAAACCTCTCCCTCTCTTTCAAAACTTCAAGTGTGGCCCACTTTCCTACCCCATCATCTCCCATCCTAGCCATCCATTCCTCATCTCATCCATTGAAGTTGAAGCTAAGGAGCTAAGGAACCTCTAGGAGCAAGAAGATCAGACGATGGGTGCTAGATGATAGTAGTTTTGCATGTTTTAAAGATGGGCCAAGTGAGACCAACCGATCAATGGTTTGTATCTCACTTGGGACCCTAAGATGTGGCCGATGGCCCACTAGGATCATCATGATCATTCCATGATGGGGCTATTCTCCATGGATCCCATCATGATATTTTTCTTGCATTAAAAAGGTCATGTAGACCGTCCATATTGGTGGGGAGAGGATCTCCACCGTTGATTTTCGATTTTGATGAATCCATGTGTAGAGGAATCCATTGATGTATGATTTCATATAAGAGAGGGCTCATAGTGGCGGAGCCCTCCATCACAAGCGTGTCCCACCCTCTATCTCTCTCTCTCTACTTCATTTCCTTTGTTTAGATCATATTATGTTTGTGTGGCTCACTTGAATGGACCCCACCTTGAAGTACTTATTTTGTCCAAGCTATCCTCAAGTGGGGCCCACCTTATGTGTGTTATAACCACACCGTTTATCATGTGGTGGCCCACCCGAATCCACCTTAGTTGTGAGGACCGTCCAGTGTCCAGGGACGCTGGACGTCTCTGTGAAGTACAAATATTAGCTTGATTTCCAAGCTTTTTGGGTGGTCCCCTCACTTAGGCCCCACCTTAATGTATGTATTCAATCCACGCCGTACACCTCATTCCTTGGACCATGTTAAGCTTTAAGCCAAAGAATGGGGCTAATCTGAGCATCTGGTGGGCCATAACATAGGGAACTTTGGTGGTTACCCTTAAAAAAATTTCCTGATGATTCTATGCACCCAAAAATCCCAAACTTCGTACTCATTTTGTTTGTCTCGGGCTGTAGAGTCCTATGATTGGAATGAATTTTCCGAACGTGGGTCCCACCTGTGAGAAACCACAAAAAAATGATTTAAAAAAAAAAAAGGAAAATAAGAAAGGAAAGAGGGAGGCAGCAGCTGTCAGCGCTGCCAGCACCTGCTGCACGGCGGGCGGGAGGACGTCCTGCAGCAACCCACGACTGCTGCCGTGGGCCCCACCATGATGTATATTTTGTGTCCACACCGTCCATGAGGTGGGCCACTCCCAGTAGTGGGCCCCCTCCAATTTTTGACCTTGTCCACTGATCAGGTGGCCCACACCATAGGAAAAAGTGGAATTGAACATCTACCATTAAAACTCTTCCATTGGGCCACAGAAGTTTTAGATCAAGATGAAATTTGTGCTTTTCCTTCACCCGGGTCCGTGTGACCCTTTGAACAGCTTGGATGGAAAATATACACTGGTGGGCCCCACATAGGACCCACAGTGATGTACATGTCTTATATCCACCGTCCAGGCAGACGGTGGAAGCCCACCTGGATATTGTGTTTTTCCTTCACCATCCAGCGGACGGTGGGGCTGGAGCCCACCGTGTTGTGTTCTATCTGCGCTGTCCAACCCTGGACGGTGTGCCCCACCATGTTTTATGTGTTATATCCACACCATTCATTCTGAACGGTGGGACCTACCCCTGACCGTGACCCTATGAATGGTTTGGATTGCAAATAAACATTTTATTAGGCCCATTTAATGTAATTTAAGGCCCATGGAAGTGGACCCATTTGATGTGTTCCAAGGTCCATAGAATTGGACCCATTTGATGTATTTTAAAGCCCATGGGAGTAAGCCCATTTGATATGTATAAGGCCCATGGGTTGAGAGCAATTTAATGTAATATAAGGCCCACGGGTTATGACCCATTGCAATGCACATAAGGCCCATTGGTGCGACCTATTTATGTGGCCCATTTGATGAATAAAAGGCCCATATGATATGGCCCATTTGATATATATGTAAGGCCCAATGGGATGAACCTAAGGTCCATTGCAATGTGTAAACCCAACACGGATTATGTTACGATGTTTACGACAATCATGCCTTGGGAGCAATGTTGGTTTGACGTACACATTACGAGTGTAATGTTGGTTGGACGTCCACATTACGACTCTCCTTAGGGCCCATTGTTAGAACCGTATTTATTGTTTATAGGCCGTCTAGGCCCATCTGCTTTGTAAGGATAGTGCATTACTTTATAACATGTTTACTATAATTCTATGACTCATGATCATACGCATCATATGCATGCTTGGTATGAGAAGTGACTGATCATACTATATGCCTTCAGGCAGGTTGTTTATGGGCTCCCGATTAGGCGGAGTTGCTCGACATGAGCACACGATACGCACAGGATTTGTTGCATGATTGGATAGTGTGATTCATGCATTTTGCATTGTGTGATATGGTTACTATACACCCTAGCGACATCAGGGCCTTAGCCTCCACAAACGCATCGTGATTGACAGAATTGGATACCAAAAATTTTGTTCTACATGGGGTGCTATAGATATCCCTGGGTAAAAGTTCCTAAAGCCTTATTGTACGAAGAGGTTGCTCCAACGTCTAGACCGAGTGGGTAGATGAGCGTTGAGTGCCGATTACCAGATGACTGCGCTCTCCACTGTATCGTGGTCGGTTGGAAGAGGGTGCGGCCTTACCCGCCTGAGAGTAAGGGACAATGCTAGGCTGAGTCTGACCAGCTCGAGGAATGGGTCCGCTATCGACGAGTCGAGCCCTATATTGGTAGATGGATAGTGAGGTCTCTTTCACTTACCTTATTGCGCGCGATGTGATGGCGATCTGGTTTAGAGTGTACTACACCCTGGTGATATCCTAGAGTTGAGTTGCATTGATATGTGGACTTAGATGAGGATTGTATGCTTGACTTGTATCTTGCATCGCATAGCCTTGGTACGGCTCATGATATTATGGATCTATCTGCATATTCCGTATTACTCTGATATTGTATGATCATATTACTACCTTACGCATACACTTTCACCACCCTCTAAGCTTTCCATAAGCTTATGCACGACCGTTGCGTGAAGGTGACGTTAGGGCGCAGCAGCATTGAGACAGGAGCACTTGCAGATCATTTTAGAGTTTTTGTTCCTTACCATTGTATTTCCCTTTATGCTCATTGTACTTGTAAAGTTTTTGATCATAGTGGAAATGTAATGGAGTTCTTGGTTGTTGTTTGTGGGTTATGCCTTTGGTTATGCTTATTATGAATCAAACTGACGTTGAAAATCCTCCTCGTAGCATCCCAAGATCGGAACCTGGTGAATGAGAGCTGGGAGCCGAGAATGGGGTTTTACGGAGGCTGTCGGCACCGAATTCGGGGACTAAGAATTTTGTGAGATCGATTTCTGAGTTTGGGGCGTGACAGAAGTTGGTATCAGAGCATAACTTGTGAATAACCGCGAACAACATTACATGTCTGTTATGAGTTTAGAATGGCTAAGTCCCGAAGTTTGGATAGCTTAGCGATCTCCCATTATAGACCCTTAACGTGCGTGCCTTCGAGAGTTTTGAAGTTAATAGGCGCCGTCGTTCTTTCCTGTAGGATATGGCGCATGTGAGAGTGACCAGATAAACTCCCGCACCACCACCTGAGGATCCCGCTCCACCACCTGCTACTCCTGCATTACCACCTACGATGGCCGTTCACCACCAGAGATTCCTGCTGCCCATCCTGAGTATGCTGCTCCTCCGCCAGAGACCGGTGCGGAGCCTACCGTATCCGTGAGTGCCTTACAGTTGCAGCAGATGTTACAGGCTGTGACGACTGCACTTCAGGGACAGGGCAGACAGCCAGTTGTTTCACCGGCACAGGCAGAGCAGGATCGTGCTAGTGCCCTCCTTCGATAGTTTCGACGGCTTGATCCCCCACATTTCTAGGGTGAGCCAGACCCGACAGTAGCTGAGAGGTGGCGTGCTGATGTGGAGAAGATATTTGAGATTATGGGATGTACGACTGAGCGGCGAGTCAGATTAGCCGTATTTCTTCTCCACGGTGAGGCTGAGCATTGGTGGACATCAGTCTCTCGAGCAGCAAGTGCCGATTTTGTATGGACATGGGAGGATTTTGTGGATCGGTTTGACAGACAGTACTTTCCTGATCACATCCGACGACAGCGAGCGTTGGAGTTTGAGGCTCTGGTACAGGGTGATATGACAGTGGCTCAGTATGCAGCTCGTTTTGTAGCACTGTCAAGATTTGCACTTTACTTAGTAGATGATAAGGAGCGGAGAGCCCACCGCTTCGAGGACGGCTTACGTTACGGTCTTCGCAGCCGTGTTATTGGGCATGAGATTTCGACTTTTGAGGAGCGGTGCGGAAGGCTTAGATTTTTGAGGCTGAGTGGGCCGGTTCTCAGTCTGATTGTGGTCAGAGGAAAGACCGAAAGAGGCAGACTCCTTCCAGTGATTCCCAGAAGCGTCGACCACAGCAGCAGAGGCGTACAGGTCGCCTAGCCTTCCGAGCACTAGCAGCACCAGCAACACCTCCACCACCACTTTCAAGACAGTTCACCGGCACTTGTTTTAGGTGCGGTGCGACGGGACACCGATCATAGGAGTGTCCTAGCCCCTAGCAGCAGCAGAGAGGTTCACAGCAGCAGAGAGGTCCACAACAGCCTCCACCACCTCAGCAGCAGATACCCCCACAACAGCAGCGACAATAGCCCCCACCACCGAGGCCACCTCAACAGTAGCATCAGCATCAACCTCAGAGGCCGCAGTAGCAGAGACAGCAGTTTCGACCGCCTCAGCGACCCCAGCAGCAGCAGCAGCACGCTCAGAGGGGACAGACACCTCCCCAGCCTGCTCAGGCTAGATTCTATGTGGCTCAGTAGGATCTGCAGTCATTTGGAGGAGTCGTTGAGGGTATACTTTCAGTTTCTCCATGCATTGCACGTGTGTCGTTTGATTCCGGTGTAACCCATTCTTTTGTGGCCGAGAGCTTTTGCCGATCGACTGGTTTACCGTTGAAGTCTTCTTGTGAGAGCCTATCAGTATCGACTCCCTTGGGGAGGACTGCAGTGTTGGGTCAATTTTGCTCATCTTGTCCCGTTCTAGTTGGGGATACTTTTTTGGTTACCGATCTGTTTGCATTGTCAATGTCTGAGTTCGATGTCATCCTAAGCATGGATTGGCTCGCCGAGTACTATGCCATATTGGACTGCACCGCCAGGACAGTCATGTTTTGTATACCCGGCATGCCACAGTTCCAGTTTGTTGCTGAGCCCAGAGGAGAGCGGTTGTCTTGTTTGATGTCATGTGCCATAGAGGAGCCTATAGCTGTGAGCATCGACCATTTGCCTGTGGTTTGTGATTTTCCTGATGTGTTTCAGGAGATTCCAGGATTACCGCCTCATCGACTCACCAAGTTTCAGATTGATCTCGTGCCCGGTACGGCGCCTATTTCGAAGGCCCCGTATCGCATGGCACCGTTGGAGTTGCGGGAACTGCAGAAGCAGTTGGACGAGTTGCGCGAGTTGAGTTTTATCAGTCCGAGCAGTTCACCGTGTGGAGCGCCGGTACTCTTCGTGAAGAAGAAGAATGGTTCGTTGAGGCTCTGCGTTGACTACCGTGAGCTCAATAAAGTCACGATCAAGAACCGATACCCGCTCCCTAGGATTGATGATTTGTTCGATCAGCTGCAGGGTGCACAGTTCTTTTCGAAGATCGACCTGCGTTCCGGTTATCATCAGATTCGGGTCCGAGATGAGGACATTCCGAAGATAGCATTAAGGACGCGTTACGGTCATTTTGAGTTCCAGGTCATGTCCTTCGGGCTAACTAATGCACCCACGGTCTTCATGCAGCTGATGGACGAGGTCTTCCGCCCATATCTCGATCAGTTTGTTGTAGTCTTCATCGATGACATTCTGATCTATTCGAGGACCCGTGAGGAGCATGAGCAACACTTGGAGATTACTTTGCAAACCTTCCGTGCACACCAGCTCTATGCGAAGCTGGAGAAGTGTAAGTTTTGGTAGGAGGAGGTGAAGTTCCTCGGTCACGTGGTGATGAGGGAGGGTGTCGCAGTGAACCCCTCGAAGGTCGAGGCAGTGCATCAGTGGGGCCAGCCCACGACTGCTACAGAGATCCGTAGTTTTCTTGATTTAGCGGGCTATTACCGGCGTTTCATTGAGTGCTTCTCTCGTATTACAGCCCCGCTGACCAGGTTGACTAGGAAGGGCGCAGAGTTTATATGGAGTGATGCCTACGAGCTAGCATTTATGGAGTTGAAGGACCGTATGACGTCCGCTCCTGTCCTCACTCTTCTCTCTGGGAGTGACCAATTTATTATATTCACTGATGCTTCGCATATTGGTTTGGGTGCTGTCCTGAGGCAGCATGGGAGACCAGTAGCCTTTGCGCCTCGTCAGCTCAAGGTTCATGAGCTAAACTATCCTACGCATGATCTGGAGCTGGCTGTAGTTGTCTTCGCATTGAAGGTGTGGAGGCACTATCTTTATGCGGTTAAGTTCGAGTTCTTCTCTGATCACAAGAGCTTGAAGTACCTCTTCTCGCAGTCTGAGTTGAATATGAGGCAAAGGCGCTGGATGGAATTCCTGAAAGACTATGATTTTGACCTTTAGTATCACTCGGGTAAGGCGAACGTGGTGGCAGATGCCCTCAGCCGTCAGCTACGAGGCCCAGTGGCGCATATGATGATTCATGAGTGGCGGATGCTTTAGGATATCGCAGCGTATGATTTTGAGTTCGGCTTGTAGTCTTCCATCGTACAGTTATCGAGCCTGTCGATTCAACCCTCTTTTGTCGCTAGGGTGATCGAGGCTCAGTAGGCTGATGAGTCGTTGCAGAGTTATATGGTTGAGACTACATCTTAGAGTCAGGCAGATTGACAGATTGATACAGACGGTGGACTTCGTTTCAGAGGCCGATTATGTGTCCCGGATATTCCAGAGTTACGCAGAGCTCTTATGATCGAGGCACATCGATCGCGGTTTTCTATCCACCCAGGCTCGACGAAGATGTACCGTGACATGAGGCGACAATATTTTTGGATGGGGATGAAGCGCCAGATCACCAGTTTTGTAGCCGAGTGTGACACGTGCCAGCGTGTCAAGGCCGACCATCAAAGACCTCCTGGTCTATTGCAGCCGTTGAGCGTCCCGATGTGGAAGTAGGAGCACGTGTCGACTGATTTCATTATGGGTTTGCCGAGGACTCAGCGCGGTCATGACACCATTTGGGTTATTGTGAATCGTCTGATGAAGTCGGCACATTTCCTTGCGATGCGTGCGACTTGGTCTATGGACCGGCTTGCGAGATTATTCATCGAGGAGATGTGAGACTGCATGGCGTTCTAGTCTCGATCGTTTCTGACCGAGACTCGAGGTTCACATTTTAGTTTTGGGGGAGCTTCCAGCGAGCGATGGGGACTGATTTGTAGCTCAGCACCGCGTACCATCCGTAGACCGATGGCTAGACCGAGAGGGTCAACTAGATCCTTGAAGATATGCTTCGGGTTTGCGCGATTGATTTCTGAGGTAGCTGGGATGAGCATCTGCGATTGGCTAAGTTCGCATATAATAACAGCTATCAGGAGACCATCGGCATGACTCCTTTTGAGGCACTATATGGCAAACCATGCTGATCACCGAGTTGCTGAACCGAGGTTGGAGAGCGTCGTCTCCTAGGTCCCGAGCTTGTGCAGGAGACGTCAGAGGCTATTGACATCATCAGGCAGAGGATGCGCACAGCTCAGAGCCGATAGAAGAGTTTTGCTGATCGTCGGCGTCGTCCCTTAGAGTTTGATATAGGGGACCATGTGTATCTCAAGGTCTCGCCCATGAAGGGCGTAGTTCAATTTGGAACGAAGGGCAAGCTTGCCCTGAGATTCATAGGACCTTTTGAGATCACTAGGCGAGTTGGCACCGTGGCCTATCGGCTTGCCTTGCCATCACAGTTGTTTAGCGTCCACAACGTCTTCCATGTCTCTATGTTGAGGAAATGTGGGTCAGACATTGTTCCCGTTATTGATTGGCAGCCGCTGAAGGTTCGTGAGGACGCTTCTTACATTGAGCAGCCAGTCTGTATCCTTGATCGGAAGGAGCAGGTCCTCAGAACCAAGATCATTCCTTTGGTGAAGGTTCAGTGGGGTCACCATTCTGTAGAGGAGGCTTCTTAAGAGCGTGAGGCTGAGATTCGAGAGTGTTACCCTCATCTCTTTGATGGTTGATCATGTAATGTATTTTGTATACTATCTCTGGTTTTATATAGTGATGTTATGTTTCTTATTCCTCGCGAGTTATGCCTAATTGCGATGATTGTTTAAATTTTGAGGATAAAATTTTTATTAGGAGGGGAGAGCTGTAAGACCCCTATCTTAGTCCGTACCGTTCCGTAGACTTCCGCGGTCTTACCGGTCGAATTTCGGCAACCTTCGACCCTTAACCGATATTTATGTGCGACTCTGATTCGAATGCCGTCAACCCATATCGACTCAACCCAAGACCATTACCATAGCAACCGCGCCGTCGCTACGGTTCCAATGCCGTGACTCACGCGCCGAAGCGATACCCTGGTTAAGAGATGTGGGTCAGCGTTCGGTGTGAGGAAAAATGCCGAGCGTTGTGAAGCCCAAGAGAATCTCTACGAGATGTCACATCAATTCCATCAATCAATCCATTACATGTCAAGTACATGTCAAGTAAACATCACCTTTCACCCATTCCCAAGCAACCACAAAAGTCAAGAATCTCTTACAAAGCCCATACCTCTCTTATACCAAAAGCCCTCAAAGTCAAAAAGTTCTTACACCTCCCATGCCTTTCTTACACAAATGGCCACAAAAGTCAAGGTTTTCTTATACACTCATCACTCACCACATCCATCCATCACCCATCTCTCTCTTTACAACTCCCTCTCTCTCTCTCTCTTTCTCATTTTCAAACTCAAAACAATCTAAAGGAGAGAAGCTCCATACGTATGAATTTCCCAAACCTCTCCCTCTCTTTCAAAACTTCAAGTGTGGCCCACTTTCCTACTCCATCATCTCCCATCCTAGCCATCCATTCCTCATCTCATCCATTGAAGTTGAAGCTAAGGAGCTAAGGAACCCCTAAGAGCAAGAAGATCGGACGGTGGGTGCTAGATGATAGTAGTTTTGCATGTTTTAAAGATGGGCCAAGTGAGACCAACCGATCAATGGTTTGGATCTCACTTGGGACCCTAAGATGTGGTCGATGGCCCACTAGGATCATCATAATCATTCCATGATGGGGCCATTCTCCATGGACCCCATCATGATGTTTTTCTTACATTAAAAAGGTCATCTAGACCGTCCATATTGGTAGGGAGAGGATCTCCACCGTTGATTTTCGATTTTGATGAATCCATGTGTAGAGGGATCCATTGATGTATGATTTCATATAAGAGAGGGCTCATAGTGGTGGAGCCCTCCATCACAAGCGTGTCCCACCCTCTATCTCTCTCTCTCTACTTCATTTCCTTTATTTAGATCATATTGTGTTTGTGTGGCCCACTTGAATGGACCCCACCTTGAAGTACTTATTTTGTCCAAGCTATCCTCAAGTGGGGCCCACCTTATGTGTGTTATAATCACACCGTTTATCATGTGGTGGCCCACCCGAATCCACCTTAGTTGTGAGGACCGTCCAGCGTCCAGGGATGCTGGACGTCTCTGTGAAGTACAAATATTAGCTTGATTTCCAAGCTTTTTGGGTGGTCCCCTCACTTAGGCCCCACCTTAATGTATGTATTCAATCCACGCCGTCCACCTCATTCCTTGGACCATGTTAAGCATTGAGCCAAAAGAATGGGGCTGATCTGAGCATCTGGTGGGCCATAGCATAGGGAACTTTGGTGGTTACCCTTAAAAAAATTTCCTGATGATTCTATGCACCCAAAAATCCCAAACTTCGGACTCATTTTGTTTGTCTCGGGCTGTAGAGTCCCATGGTCGGAATGGATTTTCCGAACGTGGGTCCCACCTGTGAGAAACCACAGAAAAATGATTAAAAAAAAAGGAAATAAGAAAGGAAAGAGGGAGGTAGCAGCTGTCAGCGCTGCCAGCACCTGCTACACAGCGGGCGGGCGGACGTCCTGCAGCAATCCACGGCTGCTGCCGTGGGCCCCACCATGATGTATATTTTGTGTCCACACCGTCCATGAGGTGGGCCACTCCCAGCAGTGGGCCCCCTCCAATTTTTGACCCTGTCCACTGATCAGGTGGCCTACACCATAGGAAACATTGGAATTGAACATCTACCATTAAAACTCTTCTATTGGGCCATAGAAGTCACAGAAGTTTTAGATCAAGATGAAATTTGTGCTTTTCCTTCACCCGGGTCCGTATGACCCTTTGAACAGTTTGGATGGAAAATATACACTGTGGTGGGCCCCACATGGGACCCACAGTGATGTACATGTCTTATATCCACCGTCCAGGCGGACGGTGGAAGCCCACCTGGATATTGTGTTTTTCCTTCACCGTCCAGCGGACGGTGGAGCTGGAGCCCACCGTGTTGTGTTCTATCCGTGCCGTCCATCCCTGGACGGTGTGCCCCACCATGTTTTATGTGTTATATCCACACCAGGACCTACCCCTGACCGTGACCCTATGAATGGTTTGGATTGCAAATAAACATTTTATTAGGCCCATTTAATGTAATTTAAGGCCCATGGAAGTGGACCCATTTGATGTGTTCCAAGGTCCATAGGATTGAAACCATTTGATGTATTTTAAAGCCCATGGGAGTAGGCCCATTTGATATGTATAAGGCCCATGGGTCGAGAGCAATTTAATGTAATCTAAGGCCCACGGGTTATGACCCATTACAATGCACATAAGGCCCATTGGTGCGGCGCATTTATGTGGCCCATTTGATGAATAAAAGGCCCATATGATATGACCCATTTGATATATATGTAAGGCCCAATGGGATGAACCTAAGGTCCATTGCAATGTGTAAACCCAACACGGATTATGTAATGATGTTTACGACAATCGTGCCTTGGAAGCAATGTTGGTTTGACGTCTACATTGCGAGTGTAATGTTGGTTGGACGTCTACATTACGACTCTCCTTAGGACCCATTATTAGAACCGTATATGTTATCTATAGGCCGTCTAGGCCCATGTCACGCACTAAACCCAAAAATCGGATTCACATGAATCCCAATTGCCGAATCCGGTGCCGACAGTCTCCGTAGTGCCCCATTATCGGCTCCTGACAATCAAATGCCAGATTCCGATCCTGGGATCCTATAAGGAGAATTTTCAGAATGATTTTTTTTGTAATGGAGCATAACTACAAGCATAACCAAGTCACAAAAGAACATCACCACATATCCACTATATCAAAAACTTTAAGTACAATATGGAAAGGAAAATACAAGGTGATCAAAAAGCTCCAAAAGGTCCTGATACGCATTCCTGCCTCAGCGCTGCTGCTGTCCAACGCTACCTGCATGCAACTATCGTGCATAAGCTTACAAAAGCTTAGAGGGTGGTGTAAGTGTGTGCGCAAGGCAAACGTCGAGTGTACAATATCAGGTAATGCGGAAGTATATGGTAAGTCCATGAATATAATCAACCATACCAAGACTATGTAATACAAGACATGAATGTTATCGGCCATACCAAGGCCATGCGAAGCGAGATATGAATGTCATCGGCCACACCGATGCAATGCAAGGCCTACATAGCCGAATGTCATATGCGAAATGCAATCCAAGTAAGTCGGTACTCATCAAGTACACAAATCAGTACAGTTTCTCTCTGGATATCACTGGGGTCTAATACACTTCGCAGTGACTGCCACCTCCCTAGCTACACAGTCAAACAAGCGGAATATACCTCACTATTCACCTGACCAGTAGTCTGCGAATATCTACCCGGCTCGTCGATAGCGGACTCATTTGCGAGCTGGTCAAACTCATCCTAGCTTATAACCCCCTCACTCAGGCGGATAAGGCCACACCCCCTTCCAACCGACCATGACACAGTGGGAGACGCGACCTACTGGTATTCGGCACTCGGGCGCTCGTGTATCCACTCGGTCTAGACGTTGGAGCATCTCCTGGTACCAAAAAGGTTCTGGAACTTTCACCCAAGGACATCCTAAGTACCCACAGTGCTAGAACCAAGTATTTTCGGTATCCGATACGGCCATTCATGATGTACCTGTGGAGCCACGACCCTGATGTCGCTAGGGCGTGCAGTGATCGAGTTACACATACGCGAGATGCATGAATCACGTTGTCAAAACATGCAACAATCCAGCGCGATCATGTGGGGCACTCAGTCATATAACGAGTCCCGTAAATGGTCTGCCCAATGGTGTATGCTATGATCAGTCACTACTCATATCAAGCATACATATGATGCGTATGGGCATGAGTCATGAGATTATACTACGCATGTTATAAGGCAATGAATAGCAACGGGTATGGACCTATCAATGGGCCCTAAGGAGAGTTACAATGCGGACATTTAACCAACATTGTACATACAATGTGGACGTCAAACCAACATTGTTTCCTAGGCACGGCCCGCTATATATATCATTACATGAATCATGAGAAATCACACATTGCAATGGACCCTAAGGACATCCCGTTGGGCCTCGATCCATGGGCCTTAGATACATCAAATGGGCTAAATCACATGAGCCTTACATTCATCAAATGGGCTGCATTAATGGGTCTCACCAATGAGCCTTATGTACATTGCAATGGTCCATGACCCATGGGCCTTTGAAATACATCAAAGTGGGCCTCACAACTTGGGCCTTAACTATATCAGATGGGCCTACACTCATGAGTTTTAAATATACTAAATGGGCCACTCCATTTGCGCCCCATGTACATCAAATGGGCTTAATCCCATGGGCTCTATATGTATCAAATGAGCTTAGTCCTATGGGCTTTATATGTATCAAATGGGCTTAGTCCCATGGGCTTTATATGTATCAAATGGGCTTAGTCCCATGGGCTCTAAATATATACCAAGGTGGGCCTCAATGGATGGCCGCAATTGAATCAATATGGGCCCTATACACATACCAAAGTGGGCCATATGGGCCCTATACACATACCAAAGTGTGCCCACTTGAACCATAAATCTGACTAATGTTTAGCTCAAGCCAGAAAATGATTTTTACAAATAATTGGATGGTATGGATGCAACACATGCACCATGGTGGGTCCCACAGTCCACACCACTGGACGGTGGTGAACACAAACACATACATCAGTGGGGGTCCCACCGTCCACACCACTGGACGGTGGTGCGTAAGCCACGTACATCACACCGTCCGCCTAGACGGTGTACATAAAACACATACATAACCGTGGGTTCCATATGGGGCCCACCATGATGTTCATTTGCAATATGACCCGTTGATAAGGTCACACGTGACCTGGGTGGACAGGAAAATAAATTTCAGATTGATTCAAAACTTTTGTGGGCCCAAAAAGGATTTCAATGGTAGAATTCAATTCTCACTGTTTCCTCTAACGTGGGCCACCTGTACATTGGATGGGGCTAATTTTTGGAGGGTGGCCCACTGCGTTGAGGGCCCACCATATGGGTGGATTGGATGACAAATAAACACCAAGGTGGGGCCCACGGTAGGGGCCGTGGGTCTGCCTCATCCACCCGCCCGCTGAAGAGCGCAACACGCGCAGGCGTCCTGACGTCCAGAGGCAGCAACCTCTGTTGCTTGCCCTTTTTTTTTTTTTTTTGAAAAACATCATTTTTTGGGGGTTTTTCTCATATGGGGCCCACATCTGATGAATCCACTCCAGCCATTGGATTGCATGGCTCAATACAAACCAAACGAATCTAATATAAGGTATTTTTTTGACTCAAGGTGGGCCCTAGTCAATTTTTAATGGTAAAGACGATGTTTGCTATGCTATGGCCTGCCTGAATATCGGATCGACACCATTTTTCGGCTCAACGCCTAAAATGAGTCGAGAAAGAGGATGGACGGCATGGATTAGAAATATACATCAAGGTGGGGCCTATACAAGTGGCCCACCCCAAAATTTAAAACAAAATTAATATTTTTACCTTTATCCAGGTGACGTCCAGCGTCCAAAGACGCTGGACGGTTTATTTATTTTTATTTTTTTGTTTGTTCCTCTTCTATATGAACACAACACACCTTATGGTGGGCCCCACCTTCAGACGATCCAGGTGGGCCACCATACACATGAATTGTGTGGATAAAACATGCATAAATGTGGGGTCCATCCGAGTGGCCACATGGCCACAACATCTCATACAATGGGAAAAAGAGAGAGAGAGCGAGAGAGAGAGAGAGAGAGAGAGAGAGAGAGAGAGAGAGAGAGAGAGAGTGGGACACGCATGGAGGGGCCCCGACACTATGGGCCCTCCATTTCAACCATCCAATCATACATCAATGGGTCCCGTTGCATATGGGCCATCCAAATAAAAGATTAACGGTGGAGATCCCTCTCCATCCAAAATGAACGGTCTATATGACCTCTTAGTGCAAGAAAAGTAAACATCATGATGGGGTCTATGGAGAATGGCCCCATCATGGAATGATATTGATGATCAAGATGGGCCATCGGCCACATCTTAGGGTCCCAAGTGAGATCTAAACCATTGATCGGTTAGCCTCACTTGGCCCATCTTAAAAATATGAAAACTACTCTATCAAATCACCCACCTATCGATCTTCTCGGTCCGTTGGATAGCCTATCTCCTTACGCTTCACTTTGATGGTGGAAGATAGAAGATGGATGGCTAGGATGGGAGATTTGGGATGGGAAGTGGGCCACCAAAATCACTCTCTCACATGGGAAGAGCTTGGACGTGAGAGGGCTCTCTTGGTTGCTTGGAATTGTTGGGAAATGAGAGAGAGAGATATGAGATGTAAGGAGATGTGAGGTGAGTGATGGGGTGATGGTTGATGGATGTGAGTGATGGGTGAGGTGAGAGCTTGGTTGACTTTTGGGCTTGCTTAACTTGTGGAGAAAGAAAGTATGGTTGCTTTGTACTGGACATAAAGTGATTGATGGGTGATTGATTTGACACTTTGTAGAGATTCTCTTGAAAATGTAAACGCGCGGTATTTTCTCGAAATAAACGCCAACCTACGTCTCTTAGTCAGGATATTGGATCGGTACATGAGTCGCGGCGTTGGAACTGCGGTGACGGTGCGGTCGCAATGTTATAAGTCTCGGATTAAGCTGACTCAAATGTATGGGATACGACTTACGGTCGTGCGCAACGTCGACTACAGGTCGCGGACTGCCGAAATTTGACGAGAAGGATCGCGGGAAGTGATGGAACAGTACGGATTAGGATATGGGTCTTACAGCCCATCTGCTTTGCAAGGATAGTGCATTACTTTATAACATGTTTAGTATAATTCTATGACTCATGATCATACGCATCATATGCATGCTTGGTATGAGAAGTGACTGATCATACTATATGCCTTTAGGCAAGTTGTTTATGGGCTCCCGATTAGGCGGGGTTGCTCGACATAAGCGCACGATACACAGGATTTGTTGCATGATTGGATAGTATGATTCATGCATTTCGTATTGTGTGATATAGTTACTCTACGCCCTAGCGACATCGGGGCCGTAGCCTCCATAAACGTATCGTGGTTGGCAGGATTGGATACCAAAAATTTTATTCTACATGGGGTGCTATAGATATCCCTGGGTGAAAGTCCCTAAACCCTTATGGTACCAAGAGGTTGCTCTAACGTCTAGACCGAGTGGGTAGATGAGTGTTGAGTGCCGATTACCAAATGGCTGCGCTCTCCATTATATCGTGGTCGGTTGGAAGGGGGTGCTACCTTACCTACCCGAGAGTAGGGGGCAATGCTAGGCTGAGTCTGACTAGCTCGAGGAATGGGTCCGCTATCGACGAGTCGAGCCCGATATTGGCAGACGGATAGTGAGGTCTCTTCCACTTACCTTATTGCGCGCGATGTGACGGCGATCTGGTTTAGAGTGTACTAGACCCTGGTGATATCCCAGAGTTGAGCCGCATTGATATGTGGACATAGATGTAGATTGTATGCTTGACTTGCATCTTGCATCGCATAGCCTTGGTATGGCTCATGATATTATGGATCCATTTGCATATTCCGTATTACTCTGATATTGTATGATCATATTACTACCTTACGCACACACTTTCACTACCCTCGATGTTTTCTATAAGCTTATGTACAACCGTTGCGTGTAGGTGACGTTAGGGCGCAACAGCGTTGAGACAGGAGCACTTGCAGATCATTTTGGAGTTTTTGTTCCTTACCATTGTATTTTCCTTTATGCTCATTGTACTTGTAAAGTTTTTGATCATAGTGGAAATGTAATGGAGTTCTTGGTTGTTGTTTGTGGGTTATGCCTTTGGTTATGCTTATTACGAATCAAACTGACGTTAAAAATCCTCCTCGTAGCATCCCAGGATCGGAACCTGGCGAATGGGAGCTGGGAGCCGAGAATGGGGTTCTACGGAGGCTGTCGGCGCTGGATTCAGTGATCAAAAATTTTATGAGCCCAGTTTTCAAGTTTGGGGTGTGACGGATTCCTAAGTAGGAGACTTGGTGAATCATTCTTTTGGACACACTTTGTTTGTACTCTTATTGGGCAACGCCTTGTGCGAACTATAATTATAAATTTTCTTTTGGAATTGTAAATATTTAACATTTTCCATTACAGTAGACTAGTTGTGAATTATGATTCATGTTTCAAGTAATTCTATGTTGCGCATTTAAACATGATTTAAACGCATATTAAAGAAAATCGGTTATAAGTGACCCCGGGAACTCGGGAGTCGAGTGTATGCACGACCCCCGATTTCCAGGGCGTCACAACTTAAACTTTAGATATGACTATTTTTTGCCTCATGCCTAATGATCTTGCCAAATGAATAAACGATGTAGATATAATAAATACATTATTAGGGTCATGTAACTTTGATCTCCTTTGAACCATTCCTGTAACGCGAAATTGGAGGAGCGTAGCTCATCTTCCTTGGACATGTACACACACCAGTTAGGTCCGTGGTGTGTGGTACACCAACTAACCACCCGCTTCCATAATAAGTGGTTGTAATGTCTCAGATTTTTGCTATTTTGGATCTTAAAAAAATTTTTAATTTTTTTTTAATTAACTTATGTTATTACTTACTAACTATTAATACTCGATGTTAGCCGATATGTGGGTGGTACCATTAAAGAATCATACAAATTCGATTAATCAACCATAAAAAGTCAACGAATCCGCAGCGAGTTTAATCTCATGATTTGTTCACATATGACCCAAATTTAGCCAACTTATCACTGACTAATCAAGACGACCGCAACTAAATTAAAGACATAAAGCCGAGACAATTATGGGTTGGATATTAATTAATAAACCAAATCAACCTGGTCATTCATTTAGCTTAAGAACTAACGATCTAAAGTGATCATGACCGAATAACCATTTTTGCTAATTTCGAATAGGCCACATTGTGAACTTACTTAATCCAGACCCTAACATCTGCCCCCAAGAAATCTCTTTACCCAATTCATTCGAAAAATGTCTCAATTATCCAAATAAGCTCTAGACCGCTCGTTAGTGGATCACTAATTCTGAAATTATAGATTAATATCTATCTCACTGGGCTTGATGTCCATTGCAGATGGTAGGCCCAAACGATGGCCCGAATTGCACAACTTGAACCATGAATGTAAAGCTTGAAGGATGCGACTCTTTGGGACTTGAAACCTGAAACTTAAGTGAGTTAGCCCCACCACTAAAACGGCGAAGTTGTGACTTTCCAATTGTTGAATTGCAATCAAACTCGGGCCATGAGTTAAGGATATTTCTCTGCTCATATCTATATAACTGGGGTCCTGATTGAACATCAGTGATTGTTGATCACAATTTAAGCCCCCACGGCCAATCGGGTCATCCGTTTACCCCCAAATTTGAACCAACAACTCATTCGACAATGGGGCACCTGCCCCATGACACAAATGGATCAAGGGGCCACTGGAATGGCCATAGGGACTAAAAATTAACCCACTAAGGGCATGCATGTTAGAATAAAAGCTCTTAAGGTCATTTAGATGAAAATTTCAGACTATATAAGTCCAAGAAATCTATTCCTTCACTCCTATACGAATTTTGCTACAAGAGATAAAGAGAGAGAGCTCCAAAGGAGTTGGATTTTGAAAAAATCTCCCTCCTACCTCAACTCACATCAGGGGCCTCGACTCCGCTGTATTAGAAGCGGCCCACCAGCAATTAGAAGGTAATCAATCCAGTCCCCTTTCCAAATTTTAGGTGTCCTAAGCCACTTGTATGTGCTCTAACATGCAAACTTTATCAGTGTAGGGCTCCGATACACTAACCCGCGGGACCGAAATCGTAGGAGCGACATCCCGAATCCTCAGACGTTTTCCTAGGTGCGGACTTAGGTGGCCAATTATTGAACCTGGGTCGAAATTAATGATTGTGTGTGTAAATTTGCCATGCATGCTGATTTGTAAGAAGTTCATTAGTAGTTATTTTACTATAAATCTGCCTAAGTATATTTAGAATAATAAATATTTGGCTTCCATGCTAGATTTGTAACATCCTGGATTTTCACTGTTTTGAATTTTTTCGAAGTAATTAACGTATAATATCACTCACTGACCATTAGTACTCAATGTTAGTTATACATAGGTGGAACTAGTAAAGAACCATACAAGTCTGATTAATCAACCGAAGGAGCCAACGAATCCGCTCGATCACTTGAACATTAGGTGTAGGCCCATGATTTACTCACATAGGACCTAAATCTAACTGACCCGTCGCTAACTAATCAAGACAAGCACAACTAAATTAAAGATCTAACCGAAGTCGATTCAGATAAGGCCCAGATCTTAACTAATAAACCAAATCAACCCCTGTAACGTTTCGTCCAACCAGCACAATGTCCTGTGGCGTCCATGTAAGATTTACCGCAGGACCATTCGTTTAAACTACTCGTAGTGAGGTACTGCAAGTAAATTAATCTAGGATTAGCCCAACTTAGTAGACCAGACGGGTCACGACAGGACCTAGTGCGGGCCACCAAGTTAGATGACCATTTATACTTAGCATTAGCCCGTACGGGCTATACTGCGGCGCAGAAAGGTCAGAAAATTATAAAAATTTAGAAAAATATATATCTCACTGGGCTTGTGGTCCATCGCGGACCACAGACTCATTGGACACCCAAAAGTTAATTATTCGAGTCGTTACTACAGCACATATCAACCCACCCAAGGCCAAAGTTGAAATCTGGTACGGGATAATGAAACTAAGACTTCGGGCTTTCCAGCCGTCGGATTCCTTTCAAATTTTCGATGAAGGTCTAATGTAGTGTCCTACACCCGTCCACAAAATCTGAGACCTGATCATGACACGACGACCGTTGATCGCAAATCAGACCCGTACGACTCAACCTCATATCCGATCGTTCTCAAATTTGCATGGCCCTTCATCGGGCCATGGACCACCTATCCTATAAGTTTCATAGCCAGGAGGCCACCAGAACTGCCCCAACAACTGGAATGGACCCACAGGGCCATTTAAGGATCGAGACCATATGGTCAAACCTCATATTCGTTTATCCGTTTGATCCCAAACTTTGCATGGACCCTTGTTGGGCCATGAGACACCTACACACCCAATTTAGTGGCCAAAGGAGTGTTAGGGCCACCTCAAAACCAATAGATAGTCCTAGTGGGTTATTTTGAAAATTTGAGGAAACTTGGGGCCAAAGGACCCAAGTATAGGAAATAAACCCTAGCCCTTGTCTCATATCTCTCACCATTCTCCAACAACAATAAACCCCTCTCCCTCATATCTTTTTTTCATTCTCTAACAACAATCCCCCTCATAACTTCTTACAATCTCCAACAATCAAGCTCCCTCCTTCATATTTCTTCCATTCTCCAAAAACCCATCTCTAGCTCTCTCACAACTCCCCCTTTTGCCACAACCACCAAAGGAGAAAGAGAGCAAAGGATCAAAGTGGAGAGAAGAAAGAGAGAGTGTAGAAGAGATCCAAGGTGGACCCTAGATCGTGGTGGGGCCGAGGAGATCAAGCATTGCAACTCTTTACTCCTTTCTCCAAAAGAAATCCCACACCACCATCACAATAATCATTCCGTTGAGTATCTAGGTAAGATATTTCACTTCTTTTGTCTGAAACTCATGTATTGCGGAAGGAAAGGCTTGGAGTTCTCACATGTAAGGACTTGTTTTAGGGATTCTGGCCGTCCGACTCGAAGCCCTCATTCTTAGGTCGATTTTCGAGTCTCTAATGACCCATAAGTGCGGACTATTATCCTTAAGTGGCCTAACACCAATTATAGTAGGGGTTTAATGATTTTTTTTTGTTGAGTTGATGTGTTGATGGAATTAGAGAAAACCTATGAAGGGTGTGTTGTTGGAATTGCATGGTTTTACATGATTAGTTTGTATTTGATGTCGATCTTGTCTCTCGCATGATTTAGCATAGGAATGATTACATGCTCGTGTTTACTTGATTGATTTTTGCTCATATGCGTCACTTCATAGTGTTTATAAATCTTGACTCTTGTGTGTTTGATTCCTTGAGGTGTTGAAAGTGCTCAACTTCCTCACTAACCCACACACTCACATGCACCTTGTTATGATAATATAGTATGCTTGCTAGGGATATTTGAATCGTAGGTTGTGATTTATGTGAACATGATATTTTGTGCTAGTTGATAATCTTGATAGTTGACATGCTATGAATCAACTTTGAACCCTCGGGTTGGTTAAAAAATAAGAGGAGGGACGGTAGCCCCATTGGTAGGACTACCCTAAGGCTAAACACATGGATTCGGTGGGTGTGTACGGGTGGCAGTAGTTCGACTACATGGGTCCCTTGTACCCCATGTCGCTCGTCGTGCTCTCGCCTATTTCGTGCGGTCTAACCTACTGTCTGACGAACCATGTTTGTTAACCATGTTTGCTCACCTATGTATGTAACCTAAACCACCCTACGACCGTTGTAGCCCATCAATAACTCACTTAAAAACTGGTCCAAAGCCTCGTGAGCCGGGCATGGTGGAATGAGACACTGTGTCTGAGCTGTCGGCCTATGCTGGGGTGCTGCGTCTCCCCGTAGTGATCGTTAGCGATCCCTTTCTCTCGGCACTCCTCATGTGCTTGAAGTCGGGGATGAGGAACCCGACAGGATCACGGACTGCGAGATCTCAGCCTCACACATTGGGTGGTCCTAGCCTCGTAACTAGCTTAGGGCATTGATACGTGGGGTGCATCAGATTTTCAAACCCGCTGGATGACCGGACTTAACTAATAACTCGGTTAACACGATCGCATTTCATCGCACTAGTTAGGGTGGTGACTTGAAAGTCGAGGTCGCTTTGAGGAAGTGTTGTCATATGCGATCGTAAGATGGAGTCGCTCGAGGGGCGTTGTGGCAAGGGCATGCATCATATTATCCCGCATGCATGCATTTTAAATGAGAGTTGCTAGGTGTTGATGATTATTTACTTTTCATTAAGTTCATATTGTAATTGATGCCTGTTAAAACTTAAGACTAATAACACCCACTGAGATGATCACTCACTCCCACTCTGGGATAGTGTTTTAAAACACCAACCAGACTCTCTCATAGATGCAAGGGATGCAGAGCAGGGGGAGCATGGCGATGCTACTCTCGACGAGGAGGAGCTGTCATACTTTCAGTTGATGGATGGTTCTCCGCCAGCTTGATAGGCGAGATCGGATCACTGAGCAGTGGTCTCGGCTCTATTCTTTTGGACATCTTATTTTTTTTTATGATTTTTTCAGGTGTCGCCATGTGCGACCCTTCTATTCTTTTGGACATGTATATATATATATATATATATATGAGTTGCTTTCATTTCAGTGGATTATATGGTTATGTGTCATGTTCCAGGAAATTTCAAGTTGTGCAATTAAACATAATTAATCATAAAACCATAAAATTGATGAAAGTGACACTTGGAGACTAGGGAGTCGAGAGTATACACGACCCCCGATTTCTAGGGTGTTATAAGATTAGGCCAATTTATTAAATTGTTGCCCTCTTCTTTGTTTCCCTTTCATTTATGTAACACTTAAAATTGATTTATCCACAAGCCTACAACAAGTTGGGGGTAATGTGCCGCATATCATCAATATCCTTAGATTGGGTCAAGTGTGTATGGTTATTGACAGACATGCCTGAATTTTGTACAACTAGGAGTAGTTCGTGATCTTCTATATGATATTAAGTAATTTAAATCTCCTTTTTTTTGGTTGGCCAGCAAAACTTCAAGACCTGCGCGGGTAGCCCTACCGGTTGGGTCACCTAACGACCAATCTGACCAATTTAAGTCGAACACGAATAGCCGCCGGTAGTTGAACTACATGGGATGCTCGCACTCAATGCCGAGTATTCTGCGATTCGCCTGAATTGGACAAATTGGCCTACTAACTGACCAACCATATTCATTAACCATGTATGTTCATGCCTGTTTGAACCTGAGACACTCTGCGCCCATAAAGCGCTCACTGGTAATAATTATGATATGATCCATAAGTCTCGGGAGCCGGGCATGGTGGAATGAGACACTATGCTTCAGCTATCGACCTACGCTGGGGTGACGAGCCTCCTCGTAGTGACCATGAGCAATCTAGGGTACAAACTCGCTTCGTGAGTAGGGCATGGTGGAATGAGATAGTATGCTTGAGCTGTCGGCCTACATTAGGGTGATGAACCTCCCCGTAGTGACGGCGAGTAAGCCTACTTTACAAAGCCGTCTTTTGTATGTGTTTCCTGGGAGTGACGAACCTAAATGGATTAAGGATTGTGGGCGCAAGGCAGCCACGGCCGCCTAGGTCTCTTGATTGGGTTAGGGCATTGACTTTGCTAGGGTGTTCTAGTTTCCCTAACCTGCTGGATGAATGAACATAACTAAATACTTTGCTAACATATTTACATCGCATCGCATTAGTTAGGTTAGTGACTTGGCAGTCGAGGTCACACTGAGGGAGTGTTGGACATATGCGAATGTTAGATGGTGTCGCTTGAGGGAGTGTTGGATGGCAAGAGCATGCATCATATCACAATAACATGCATATGCATTAATAAGAGTAACTAGAAACTTTGTGCTTAAATGCTTTACATTAATTTCTCCAATGGAATTGATAACTTGTGTAACTTATTGATAATGAAACCTACTGAGTTGATCACTCACTCCCACTCTGCGACGGTATTTTAAAACACCAAGAAGAACCTATATTAAATGCAGGTGTCTTGGAACTCGACGCGTTGGATGGGGCGAGTGTAGACGAGGAGGAGCTCTCCTATTTTCATCTTTTGGGCGGATCTTCATAAGCCGCCTTAAGACTAATGATGAGACCTCAGGGCAAGGTAATTTTGTGTACATCTTTTAGACTAAATATCTTGCTCGAACACAGTCCCGTACATCTATACGTATTATCTCATTCTGCTAGACACATCTTAAATTAGTTGCACTTTAAATTCAATAATTTAGTCATGGTTTATGTCATATTGTCTACTTAAAATTTTCTATTGCTTATAAATCAATCAAACCATACGTGCATTTGAAACTCTGTGATGCATAAGTGGCACTTGAGAATTTGGGAGTCAAGCATTACTCGGCCCCCGAAATTCGGGGCGTTACAGTGGTGCTTGTTATAAACCCTATATTTTTAAATTATAGATTTATAATTTTTATCAAATAATAAAGAAATCGAAAATATTAAGGACATGCTGAAGCATGTGTGTCACACTATCTTTAAAGCGTTATTCGCTACTTCTCAAAGTAATTGAGACTTCTAATAGGTTGGCAGCAAGTAGCTTATAAGATACGATAAGCCTGTATATGGCTCTGCGTTTAGCAAATACGAAGAAACCACTAATAGAACTTTATGTACATAATTTACTAGTAGATAAAAACTTAAAGAAAAATCCTATATTAGAGAGAAAATTAGAAAGAAAATAATTGACTTAGACCACTACACTGGTCTATTTTTTAAAGATTTGCTGGCTAAGGTTCATATTAAACTTTACTAACTTAATCAGAGATCACTTGAGCTTTTCTTGTTGGGTCGTATGAGATAGTGGTTTGAGCGGTTGGTGATTGTCCAATGAACCATCCAAGCACTGTTTATATAAGTTAGGATATCTGAACGTTTTGGTCTAGGGTCATAACTCCACGTGACTGTTTCTGGCTGTTAATGAGAAACTAACCGTCATTTTGCAGTTTCTAACCGTTTTGCATATGGGAAAACCAATTACATGCTGGTCGTTAACAGTCAGTGGCTAACCATTTTATAATGTTGGGCTAGCCACATGCAATAGTTTCTGCATGGTTTGTTTTAATATTGTAGTTCCAATCTCTATATAAGAAGAGCAAGTCTTTTTCAGACCTCTTACCCACAACACTCCAACCATATAATCCATAGCCATTGTCGCATCGCGACTTGTATCGATTCGCGTAAGGTTGCGAGGGAGCGACCCATCTGCGACACGATGCGCACGTGCAAAGTGCGCTATTAGTACCTCTACAACCACACTGATTCACATGCCCATGCTCTTACACCAATCTCGAGATCATGCTCATACACGTGTATTCACATTGAAATATGTAAGTCTCGATCCTCCACAGGTTCACAAAATAAATAGTAAGTTATGTTGAGGATCAAATATTACATATTAGACCCCATTTAGTACTTAGTTTTATGAACATGATAATGTTTAATGTTCTATTTTAATCATGTTTGTGTTGCAAGGTGAATCCAAGAGCTTGGATTGAAAATGATGCTAAAAGTATGGATTTAACACTCATGAATTACCAAAGCCAATGGATAGATCACCAAATTAGTCATTAATCACTGATTTGGGGCCCACCTGATCTTTGGATAGGTCTTAATTTTGAACTCAATCCCTTATATTAGATGGGAAGACGGATGGGCGGTGTACATTCTCTAAGAAACATTAAAAGTGGGCCTCACAAGAGGGTGCGTGTGCATGAGGGGCGTTACACCTCTGTGCACCAATCGGGCAAGCCCAATCAAACTGTGTTTGACTCGAACTGTCTTGCTGGGAGACCCCTATTTTCACACCTATTATATTTTAAACTAGCGCCGACTGATGAGGTGGGCCATTCGACCCGCATCATGACCCGATCGGGAAATCCAGACTGTTCATCAGATTGGGATGAGAAAAATGGTCAGGGTTATGAGTTTCTTTTCTTCAAACGCGGCAACAAATGGAAACTGTTGAAAGTCGATGCAATAACGGAGCATTGTAGGGTCCGTTCCATGTAGGAAATCTCCCAGCAAACTCGTAAATCAGATCTAGACTGTTTAAACAGAAGAAAGAGGACTTCCGATTCCCTCCGCAATACCAAAGATAAGAGTAGTAGATCCAAGCAGATCTGCATCCGCAAAACCCGTGCACGAAAGGATTTACCGCACGGGAAGAAGAGATTGAATGGATGGCCAGATCTGTGATCTGGTGGGACCATTGATGCTAGCAAGCCAATCTAAGAAGCTCAGGCCACCATTCGATCAATCTTGCATCATTCTGAAGGAAGAGACGGGAAGATCCAGGGCTCACGCACCCATTCCTTGTTTCACGCAAGAAGGACTTGCGTAAGAAAGATTCCAGAATTTCTCGCTGTGTAAAAAGGGTCGGTGCAAGGATTGCAACCGACCTCTTTATGCAGAAATTGCGTAAGTTTCACACAAGTTCTGCTGTGCCAACATGCCTATAAAAGGAGCTCTCTGCTCCGCCGTTTAGAATATAGCAAAGGAGGAGAAAAGATAGCTAGACGCACTAGAGCAACGTAAGTAGGAGAGAGAGAGAGGAAACAATGTGAGCAGGGAGCAACACGTGAAGAGGCTGACTATCATAGAGTTTTTTCTTCCATTCCCTTAATCGTTTTGTTATGATTTTCTTAAGGGATTATAGTTTAATCATGTTTATGATTGGCTAAACCTCTTAGTTAGGACTAAGAGTTGAAGCTTGTAGCGTGATGGGTTGTTTTCGATTGCTTTAATTTATGTCGTTGAACTCTCCTTGATTTTAGTTTGATTATAAGGAATACTTTTAGTTTTTAATGATTTGTTGTGACTTAAATTACAATGAACATGAGATAGCTTTGAGTATGTTCTTTTCATTATTGAGATTGTAATTTTAGGAAATCCTGTTGTTCACCATTGTCCCCTGTGCATGGTTGGATGATGGAATCCTCCCTAATCTCACAATTCTCATAGGGTGGTGTGGATTAGTAAATTCTGTTGTTTACTTTGTTTCATGGGCATAATTTTGTGATGGAATCAATTCTAGTTATAATACCTCTCATCCATTGAGAACTAGATAAAAAGAAGTTCAGATTTATTTTTTAATAAGATATTTTTCAATTGGATGAAGATGGGACCCTGATTCCAGTTGTGTTTGTGAATCAAGCATATATTTCTCTAATTTATACAAGTGGATCCTTAAAAACTCTAATTTCTCACCTTTAAATTTATAAGTTTTAGTTAAATAATTTACAATTACTATCTTAAATCTTTACAATGAATATGAGATAGCTTTGAGTATATTCTTTTCATTATTGAGATTGTAATTTTAGAAAATCCTGTTGTTTATTATTGTCTCTTGGGCATGGTTGGATGATGGAATCCTCCCTAATCTCACAATTCTCATAGGGTGATGTGGATTAGTAAATTCTGTTGTTTACTTTGTTTCATGGACATGATTTTGTGATGGAATCAATTCTACTTATAATACCTCTCATCCATTGAGAACTAGATAAAAAGAAGTTCAGATTTGTTTTTTAATAATATATCTTTCAATTGGATGAAGATGGGACCCTGATTCCAGTTGTGTTTGTGAATCAAGTATAGATCTCTCTGATTCCTACAAGTGGATCCTTATAAACTCTAGTTTCTCACCTTTGAATTTACAAGTTTTAATTAAATAATTTACAATTACTATCTTAAATCTTTACAATGAATATGAGATAACTTTGAGTATATTCTTTTCATTATTGAGATTGTAATTTTCAGAAATCCTGTTGTTTACCATTGTCCCCTGGGCATGGTTGGATGATGGAATCCTCCCTAATCTCACAATTCTCATAGGGTGGTGTGGATTAGTAAATTCTATTGTTTACTTTGTTTCATGGGTATGATTTTATGATGGAATCAACTCTAGTTATAATACATCTCATCCATTGAGAACTAGATAAAAATAAGTTCAGATTTATTTTTTAATAAGATATCTTTCAATTGGATGAAGATGGGACCCTGATTCCAGTTGTGTTTGTGAATCAAGCATAAATATCTCTGATTTCTACAAGTGGATCCTTAAAAACTCTAGTTTCTCACCTTTGAATTTACAAGTTTTAGTTAAATAATTTACAATTACTATCTTAAATCTTTACAATGAATATGAGATAGCTTTGAGTATATTCTTTTCATTATTGAGATTGTAATTTTAGAAAATCCTGTTGTTTACCATTGTCCCCTGGACATGGTTGGATGATGGAATCCTCCCTAATCTCACAATTCTCATAGGGTGGTATGGATTAGTAAATTCTGTTGTTTACTTTATTTCATGGGCATGATTTTGTGATGGAATCAATTCTAGTTATAATACCTCTCATCCATTGGGAATTAGATAAAAAGAAGTTCAGATTTATTTTTTAATAAGATATCTTTCAATCGGATGAAGATGGGACCCTGATTCTAGTTTCGTTTGTGAATCAAGCATAGATCTCTCTGATTTCTACAAGTGGATCCTTAAAAACTCTAGCTTCTCACCTTTGAATTTACAAGTTTTAGTTAAATAATTTACAATTACTATCTTAAATCTTTACAATGAATATGAGATAGCTTTGAGTATATTCTTTTCATTATTGGGATTGTAATTTTAGGAAATCCTGTTGTTTACCATTGTCCCCTGGGCATGGTTGGATGATGGAATCCTCCCTAATCTCACAATTCTCATAGGGTGGTGTGGATTAGTAAATTCTGTTGTTTACTTTGTTTCACGGGCATGATTTTGTGATGGAATCAACTCTACTTATAATACCTCTCATCCATTGAGAATTAGATAAAAAGAAGTTCAGATTTATTTTTTAATAAGATATCTTTCAATCGGATGAAGATGGGACCCTGATTCCAGTTGTATTTGTGAATCAAGCATAGATATCTCTAATTTCTACAAGTGAATCCTTAAAAACTCTACTTTTTCACATTTGAATTTACAGGTTTAAGTTAGATAATTTACAATTACTATCTTAAATCTATACAATGAATATGAGATAGCTTTGAGTATATTCTTTTCATTATTGAGATTGTAATTTTAGAAAATCCTTTTGTTTACCATTGTCCCCTGGGCATGGTTGGATGATGGAATCCTCCATAATCTCACAATTCTCATAGGGTGGTGTGGATTAGTAAATTCTATTGTTTACTTTGTTTCATGGGCATGATTTTGTGATGGAATCAATTTTAGTTATAATACATCTCATCCATTGAGAATTAGATAAAAAGAAGTTCAGATTGATTTTTTTATAAGATATCTTTCAATCGGATGAAGATGGGACCCTGATTCCAGTTGTGTTTGTGAATCAAGTATAGATCTCTCTGATTTCTACAAGTGGATCCTTAAAAACTCTAGTTTCTCACCGTTGAATTTACAAGTTTTAGTTAAATAATTTACAATTACTATCTTAAATCTTTATAATGAATATGAGATAGTTTTGAGTATATTCTTTTCATTATTGAGGTTATAATTTTAGGAAATCTTGTTGTTTACCATTGTCCCCTGGGCATGATTGGATGATGGAATCCTCCCTAATCTCACAATTCTCATAGGGTGGTGTGGATTAGTAAATTCTGTTGTTTACTTTGTTTCATGGGCATGATTTTGTGATGGAATCAATTCTAGTTATAATACCTCTCACCCATTGAGAACTAGATAAAAAAAAGTTCAGATTTGTTTTTTAATAAGATATCTTTCAATTGGATGAAGATGGGACCCTGATTCCAGTTGTATTTGTGAATCACGCATAGATTTCTCTGATTTCTACAAGTGGATCCTTAAAAACTCTAGTTTCTCACCTTTGAATTTACAAGTTTTAGTTAAATAATTTAGAATTACTATTTAAATCTTTACAATGAATATGAGATAGCTTTGAGTATATTCTTTTCATTATTGAGATTTTAATTTTCAGAAATCTTATTCTTTACCATTGTCCCCTGGGCATGGTTGGATGATGAAATCCTCCATAATCTCACAATTCTCATAGGGTGGTGTAGATTAATAAATTCTATTGTTTACTTGGATTCATGGGCATGATTTTGTGATGGAATCAATTTTAGTTATAATACCTCTCATCCATTGAGAACTAGATAAAAAGGAGTTTAGATTTGTTTTTTAATAAGATATCTTTCAATTAGATGAAGATGGGATCCTGATTCCAGTTGTATTTATGAATCAAGCAAATACCTCTCTGATTTCTACAAGTGGATCCTTAAAAATTCTAGTTTCTCACCTTTGAATTTATAAGTTTTAGTTAAATAATTTACAATTACTATCTTAAATCTTTACAATGAATATGAGATAGCTTTGAGTATATTCTTTTCATTATTGAGATTATAATTTTAGAAAATCCTGTTGTTTACCATTGTCCCCTGGGCATGGTTGGATGATGGAGTCCTCCCTAATCTCACAATTCTGATAGGGTGGTGTGGATTAGTAAATTCTGTTGTTTACTTTGTTTCATGGGCATGATTTTGTGATGGAATCAATTCTAGTTATAATACATCTCATCCATTGAGAACTAGATAAAAAGAAGTTTAGATTTATTTTTTAATAAGATATCTTTTAATCGGATGAAGACGAGACCCTGATTCCAGTTGTATTTGTGAATCAAGTATAGATATCTCTGATTTCTATAAGTGGATCCTTAAAAACTCTAGTTTCTCATCTTTGAATTTACAAGTTTTAGTTAAATAATTTACCATTACTATTTTAAATTTTTACAATGAATATGAGATATCTTTGAGTATATTCTTTTCATTATTGAGATTGTAATTTTAGAAAATCCTGTTGTTTATAATTGTCCCCTGGGCATGGTTGGATGATGGAATCCTCCCTAATCTCACAATTCTCATAGGGTGGTGTGGATTAGTAAATTCTGTTATTTACTTTGTTTCATGGGCATGATTTTGTGATGGAATCAATTCTAGTTATAATACCTCTCATTCATTGAGAACTAGATAAAAAGAAGTTCAGATTTGTTTTTTAATAAGATATCTTTCAATCGGATGAAGATGGGATCCTGATTCTAGTTGTGTTTGTGAATCTAGTATAAATCTCTCTGATTTCTACAAGTGGATCCTTAAAAACTCTAGTTTCTCACCTTTGAATATACAAGTTTTAATTAAATAATTTACAATTACTATATTAAAACTTTCAGATTTAGGTTTTTATCTTCTTCTAATTACTCTCAGAAAATACACAAGTTCAATCCATGCGAATTCAACCTCGATCTCACCAAGATTATTAGTAGATCGCAGAGCAACACTTGGGGTTGTGAACAAGTTATTCGATTCCTTACTTATAAATACAAAATTTTCTAATGTTTTTTTTCGTGACTATTCTGAAAATAATTGAAAACCAAGTTTTTAATATATATATATATATATATATATATATATATATATATAGAGTTGAATCAAATATTTTTCACAAGTGCCAAAGACCGTTGGATTTGTACAATTGTAAGGCTCCCATAACTTTAATATGCACTTATTTGGACCGGTATACGGGTACTTAGTGTCACTTCGGTCACATTTTTTTAACTGATCTTGCAAAACGGATGGACGGTATGAATTTCTCACAAAAATAACGGTGGCCCCGCCTATCATTTTACGCATGAACTTCCTTTGAAAGGCTTTCAGCAGGAAATCCGCGTCCGTCTCACATGTACGGTGTATACAGACAATGCAGCAAACCCACAGTAAATCCTAGTGCCATGCTCTGTTACTTTTTAAAATGACAATCGATCAGGTACAACCAGAAGTACCGTAATTTGTCTTCTAACCTGTTCTCTTAGGTCAAAATGCCTGTGTTGTAAAAATCTTTACCATGAAAACGGGTATCTCTCACTATGAAGATGTTTAGGAAAAAAATCTATACGATCCATCAATCAGATGGTCCATATTGTTGGAATCAACGGACAACGGATGTCGTATGACTCGATATACAGATATAACCCACATGATGAGAGGACCATCATGATTGATATTTTAGTGATATTAATTGATCTTCCTACTGTTTTAACGGTATGGATGTCATATAAAGTTCACACATTGGCAGGAAAGATCAGATTGCACCACGAGTCAGCGTACTTACGGCTGTAGTGATCTGTTCTACTGAAATTGAAGGAAATTGAAGGAAACACGATTGTCAGCGGTGGACGCAGCTTCGGTGGATCCTTGAATGTGGATCCACATTTATATATTTACATAAATCCAAGCCGTCCATCCACTTTGAAATCTCATTTCAATAAATAATCCTAAAAATTAATTATACAAGTCTCATATGAGCCACAAAACAAGAAACATTATTTATTAATACCCACCATTAAAAGCTTGTTGGGGACCAACGGAATGTTTATTTTCCATCCAACCTGTTGATAAGGTCAAAAAGATCTGGATGAAGGGACCACGAAAATACCACCTTGATACAAATCTTTATAGGCTCATGAGAAGTTTTTAATGGTCAATTACCACTGTTTCTTATGCTGTGGTCCACCTAAGATTGGATCTTCTTCATTTTAGGTACTATGCCCTAAGATGATCTGTCAAAATGGATGGACGGCGTAGATTTAAGTCACATACATCGTGGTGGGACCTACATTGAGGGATCCACTGAACCTCAGTGCATCCGGGGATCTACTAAAGCCGCGTCCGTAAATGGCGGCCGGGGCCTTTAATTCGGTGGGCCATTCCTTCAAGGGTCAGTATAGCGACAAAACCATACTCAGTGAATGATCACAACCGTACAATTGGTGCGAGATACGAACCCTATGCAATAGGGCCCACGTAACGGCAGTGTAGATATTGTCTAGATGCTGCACAAGGTGCAGTGCTGCATAAGCCGTATAAAATACTTGCTCACCACACCAACCGTGACGATCACGTGATACACGTGTGAGGTGATTTAAAACGATGATCTGATGGGGCGCGAGGTGGACCAAAGGTAGGGCTGAAAGTCGGGCGGGTTGGGTTGGGTTGGGTCGGGTCGGGTTGGTGCTCAACCCTAATCCAACCCAATGTTCCTATACCTCAACCCTAAGCCAACTCAACCCAATATCGGACTGGAAATTTTCAACCTAAGCTCAACCCAAGTTGGCTCAGCCGAATTCATCGGGTTGCTCGAATATATACGTGATAATATTTTCGTTATTACATTAGTTTATTATATTTTAATATAATATTTATTTCTTATATTTATAATTTTATTAATTATATATGTGATTATTCATTATAAATAACTCCATTTTTTTCTTTAAAAAAACAAACTAAAATATAAGACAACTACTTTAAAAGTCATGTAGCATAAAACAAAGTCTATTCGAGAGAGAAATCTAGCATATCTTGCTAGCTTGAGTCCTTAGAAATAGCGTAGATAAATGAGACTCGACATCACTAATGTGTCTTCGACACAAACGATCAACACTCAATTATAATTTATAAATAACTTATATATCATGATCGGGTTCGGTTTGGGTCGAGCAACCCGAGACCTCAACCCGAGCCCAACCCAAGTTCTGTTGAGTTCGGGTTTGTATGGTCCAAGCTTAAGATCGGGCCCGATATATCCTGCCTGATCCCAACCCAATGTCGGGTCGGTCACGGGTCGGTCGGATTGAACCCGCCCAACTTTCAGCCCTAACCAAAGGTGCCCAAATATCATGGAAGCTAAACTGTTTTCAACCGTTCAATCAGGGGCATGCAACGTACTTGCAGCATTCTTACGGTTAGGATTATCCGATGGCCATCACTTACGTGCCTGACACGTGTTTGATGGAATAGGTGAGTCATGAAATCCGCAGAGACTCGAGAGAAAGAGAGGGGGAGGTAGGTGAAAATATTAAATAGGTGAATCGTGGAACATAAGTCAGTGTAGCACGCATGTGACATAATCTGGTCATGTACCAGGTGGAAACGGATTGGCTACTCCACTTGCCACTAACCCGGTGGCTGGTGGGGGGTGCTCTGTGGGCCCTACCATGATGTATGTCTTTCATCCATGATGTTCATACATTTTTACAGATTATTTTATATTCTTATGCAAAAAATGAGAGGGATATAAGTCTCAGGTGGACCACACCACATGAAAACAGTAATGATTGGATATCCACCATTAAAATCCTCCTAAGGCCCAATGTACTGTTTATTTGACATCCAATCTGTTGATTAGGTCATACAGACCTAGATGAAGGAAAAAAAAAAAAAGGATCAGATTGATCAAAAAATTTTATGATCCCCAAAAATTTTTTAATGGTCGACGCTCATTCAACACTTTTTCCTGTAATGTGGTCAACTTGAGATTGGGATATACCTCAATTTTGGTTTCATATTGTAAAATGATCTATAAAATTATATGGACAGCATGGATGAAAAACATACATCATGGTGGGGCCCACAGAGCACCGACCATCAGCCATTGGCTGGTGGCAGGGTGAGCAGCCAATCCGTTTACCTACTAGGTGGGCCTTAACCGGACGCGGATTGCGTGATGTCTCACACATCACCGACTTCGGTGGTGTGTTGACGTGGATAAGTTCCGTGGCTCTGACCATGATTTAGGTGCTATATCCACCGTTCATCCATTTTAGAAGATGCACGGGTTTAAAAATCTGACAAATCCAAATTTCAAGTAAACTGTACAATAAATAAGAAGTAGTTAGAATAATGATGTGGACCGTTGAAACCTTCTTTAAGCCTGTTAAGATATTTATTTTCAATTGTTTATAGAGAAACACAGACCCTCCATGAAGGGAAAACACAAAAATCAGCTGATATGAAACTCGTGTGGTCCCATGGAGTTTTTAACTTTAGGCGTTCAATGCCCACTAAATCATGTGGTGTGGTCCACTTGATCATTAGATCTGCTTCTTTTTTTTCTTTCTAGTCCTGATAAGATCTCGAAAATGATTGGACGGTGTGGATATAACAGATACATCATGTTTGGTCCAAAGTACTTTTTCACGTCAACACACCACCGAAGGTAGGTGTTCTGTGCTAACCTGCTTTTCTTTCTGTCCCAACATCCATAACGGTCCACCGTTCAGATGGGCCAACACACTTGCGTTGAATACTGGCTGTTGGTGATTTCTTTCTAACCATATCTTATCGTTGTACGTGTAGCACACCTGATGAGTCGAATGGCCTGATTTCTGGGCCATGGTATATGTTCCATCAACCCCACCTAATTATCGGTTTGGATCTCGTAATTGTATGTCCGGTGCAGAGATTTACCTCTTTAGTAACTCCTCGCACGAACCACCCCAGCATTCCCGCTACCATCGTACCTTTTTCCATACACACGCACCAATAAGTTGTGATTTGCGACGCTTGCGACTCTGTACTACCTGCCTGTCCGGCCGATCTTGGAACAAGATAGGACCTGAGGGGCCCACCGTGATTTATGGTTTTATCGAAACCGTCTATCTATTTTTTTATATCATTTTAGAATACAATCCAAAAAATGAGGCAAATCCAAGGCTTAATAAAACCACAGGCACAGATGAGGTACTAGTCCCAGTGGGATCTGATGGACGGTCCTGTTAGGGGATCTGTGGGGCCCACTTTGATATATGTATTTTATCCAGGCCGTCCATCCATTTTGAAAGATTATTTTATGGCATGTTATAAAAAGGAACGCAAATTGAAGGCTCAAGTGGACCACACCAAAGAAAAAGGTGGGAGATTGAATGCCTACCGTTGAAAATCTCTTCGCGACCACAGAAGTTTTGGATCATGCTGATATTTGTATTTTCTTTTCATCCGTCTATCTTTAATCCCTTGTGTGGTCCACTTAAGCATTAGATCTGGCTATTTTTAAGTTTATATCCTATGGCAAAATTGATGAATGGTGATGGGTCCCTTATACCCTATACCCTATTCCGAGCTGGGACAGGCGTGGTAGTATCTAATCCGTGTCGATAAATGACACGTGTGGATTACAAGTAACTCGCATCAAGGTTCACAGGAGTGTGTGTACTGACATGGGTGTGTGCTGACAAGCTAACCCAAAAAAAAAAAAAGAAAAAAAGTTCAGATGGAGCCATCCAATATCCTAAAATGGATAGTTGGACATTTACTGGACGGTTGAAATGAAAATATCCAACGCTCCTAATTCAGCAAACAAGACACTACAAATCACAACTTACAATTCTTAAACCAATCTGATCATGTGATTACAGCCTATCTACATTGGGCCCCACATTATGCACGATTTAATTTGAATTAAGTATGCCTACTTTATAATTTCTAGTACCTGTGTATCAATCATCGCATTCTGCCGGTGTATCAAATAACTCCCTAAGAACAAATGCAGATCCCAACATTTCCACATTATTTCATTTGGGGCCCAACTGATTAAATGAACCGTTGGATCGCTAGACTGGGGCATGATCAAATGGTCGAGGAGTAGGTAGATCTCTTTTTCTTAGTTTTATAATGGTTAGGTAGCCGTCCACTCAAAATCCAACCTAAAAAATTCCATCTTCTATCTGTAATTAAGATAATGGAGATTTGACTAATCCAAAAATGCCTTGACCTTGAATCATATCCATTCCGATAATATTATCTATTGGAGGGAAGCAGATTGCGTCCTGTCCCTCCTGGACGGATAGGATCCAGGCAGGAGCTCTGTGGGCCCACCGTGATGTATGGGTTTTATCCACGCCATCCATAAAATTTTCCAGATCATTTGAGGGTATGAGCCTAATGAGGCAGATCCAAGGCTCAAGTGGACCACACAGTGGAGATTAAATGTCCACCATTAAAAATTTCTTGGAAGCCACAAAAGTTTTGATCAAGCTGATATTTGTGTTTTCTCTTCATCTAGGTCTATTTGACCTTGTGAACAGGTTGGATGGCGAATCCTCATCACTGTGGGCCCTAGAAAGATTTCAACGGTTGGCATTATTATTATCACTACTGCTTCATGTGGTGTGGTACCCTTAGTCCTGGATCTGCCTCATTTTTTGGGCTACCCTAAAATGACGTGAAAAAATGCATGAACGGCATGGATAAAGCCCATACATCACGGTGGGCCCCACAGAGCCCTTGGCTGGACCAATTCCTTCCAGGCAGGGGCAAGACTCAATCCACTTGGCTGTTGGAGTTCGTGTTTTAAGTTTGTAGGGTGGGGCCCATGACTCAATGGTCCAAACATTCTTTATAATGGGTCTACCGTGGAAGCCCAATGTTTATTATTATTATTATTACCACTTTGAAATTGAACCATTAATGTATTTTCTTCTATAACTATCTTACTTGTTGAGCAGCAACAATGTAATGAATTTTCATCTTGGAGATTTTTGGTGAACGGGCTACCATTTTAACGGTTTGGATCAGCAAGGAAACCATTATTGGTTAGACAAAGATGGTTTTTGGCCCAATGGGCCATCCCCATTCGGAAATGATTTGGGAGGAAATTTTTGTAATATAACTAAAGTTTATTCTCAACGTTTTATTCAAGCAAAACAAAGCATATTAGATTCTATTTCTTCATTTTGTTGGTAATGAACGGTTTGAGATAGGGTCATCTGCTGGCGAGCCAGCATGATGATTTGGGGTTTGATTAGGGCTTCTCTTATAAAGTAATGTAAATGTAAGGAGAAAAGATTGAATACTTCATTAGCTTATCTTTGCTTTTCTCATTTTTGTTTGACCTCAAACCAAATATTTTATTAGTAAGATCAAGTCCTTTAATTCTAATCCATATGAAATCTTGGTCCCATGAAAGTCTTGGTGGTTGTAACCTTATAGGATGATGATTAAGCTCGTGGCCCGCTATTTTTACCCATTTTTTCAAATCTATCAATGAATTTTGAAAACGAATGATTTTGAATTTTCCACTAGGGCTTAACTAGCCTATGGATTTGTTCAGTTCAAGAATTGTAGACTTGGTAACTCAAGCTAACTTATCTAGTCCCAAATTGAGTTGGGACTCGGCCGAGTCAGCAATCAACAACTGACTAGCATGACGATTGGGCTTGAGTGAATTCAAGCAAGAGCTTGTGAGGTTATAACCGAGGTGCGTCAATTGCTAGTTGAAAACTATTTCCAAACCCCCTCTTTGGCCAGGGTTCAGCTATGTGCCATCGAGAATTTCTGGAAGGGCCGGGTTAGGTTCGTAAGGTTCGACATTCGACCCACCTAAAAATGTTGGTTTTAAGAATACAAAATTGCTCTTCTCTAGCAATTTACGTTTGATACGTTGTATTTATTTGTACTTTTGATTAAATTAAACACTTATTAATTATAATAGTAAATTTTAAGAATAATAGATGTACAATGTTGGCATCTAAGCCTTTTGGTAGGTGCTGACTTTGAAAATGAGGCAGACTTTGTGAGCCCCACCATGGTGTATGTGTTTTATGTGGGACTTAATCAATATACGGAATAGGCCTATGGATCTGTCTATGCGTGGGACATGGGGATCAAGGGCTCAGATAGCGTACCTAGATGAGACACCGCCATGGAAACCAGATAAGAATACCAGAATACAGATAGAACTTGGGATCTTCCTCTCCTTCACACCCTTGCTGCAAATCAGTAGATGGGACTCGAATTTCTGCTATTGGTGTAGGATCAGGGACCCAACTCTCTTTTATAGAGACTGTGGAGAGAGAGTTTGAAACTCATCAAAACTCTCCCTCCCTTGCTCCACATTGTAGTATCCCAGTTCAACTCAAACTGCTGTCTGTGTAAGACAGCTATAATATTCCAGCCTTAGTACGCAGAGCTGTGCAGATAGACTGCGCATCGCATCACCTGAAGTGGGGCCCACTAGTCTACTTAATCATATAGTCCAACTATATACCAATCCAGACCGTTGATCAGTGAGGCTTACTAAATAGAGTTCTTACATTCTCCTACTTGGGCATCATTGAGCAACGTCAATGATAGTCATATACATGCCTTCTCTCTCTTTCAGATCTTCTCAATGGTTCAGCTTGCTGGGTCTGATCTTGATTTTCCTCATCAGTGGTTTGTATTTGAGGTTCTACGTGGTGTTCTGCAGTGACTGCAGAATGGACTGCATCATTAATGTCCACATGATCTGAATTGACTATGATTGGAGTCACAGTCCTTTGTTCCTCAAATACAAAATTTCTTATGTTCATGCTCCCACTATTTTCAGTTTCCTCAATGAATCTGGCATTCCCAATCTCAACAATCCTGATAGAGTGGGAAGGACAGTATAATCGATAGCCTTTTGATCTTTCTGGGTATCCAATGAAGAAACAACTTATGGTTTTATGATCAAGCTTCTTTTCATGCGGGTTATAAACTTTGGCCTCAGCAGGACAACCCCAAACATGTAGATATCGGAGACTTGATTTTCTCCCATTCCACAACTCAAAATGAGTTTTGCTTACTGCTTTTCTAGGAACCCTGTTTAGTATATGAACTCCGGTTTTGATTGCATCACCCCACAAAGATTCTGGCAATGTCGAATTACTGACCATGCTTCGCATCATATTCATAAAGGTGCGATTACGTCTCTCAGTCACACCATTTTGCTTTGGAGTACCAGGCATAACATATTGAGCGACAATGCCACAATCCTGTAGGTATCTAGCGAATGGCCCTGGATTGCGTCCTAATTCATCATATCTGCCATAGTATTCACCACCACGATTAGATTTGACAATTTTAATCTTCTTATCGAGTTGATTTTCAACTTCAGCCTTATAGATTTTAAAAGCACCCAGGGCATCTGCTTTCTCACTGATAAGGTATAGGTACCCGAAGTGAGAGTAGTCATCTATAAAGGTAATGAAATATTTGTGGCCACTCCATGAGGCTGTAGGGA
Source organism: Magnolia kwangsiensis (assembly GCA_037074715.1). Classification (NCBI taxonomy): domain Eukaryota; kingdom Viridiplantae; phylum Streptophyta; class Magnoliopsida; order Magnoliales; family Magnoliaceae; genus Magnolia; species Magnolia kwangsiensis. The sequence continues at coordinate 104,469,678 of CM073580.1, read as the reverse complement.
ATGGTCCACAGATATCTGTATGTATAACCTCTAATAGATCTATACTCTTAGTTGCGCATTTCTTTCTCGTTTTAGTCTGTTTTCCTTTTATGCAATTAATGTATACTTTATAATCAGAGAAGTCTAGAGAATGAAAAATTTCTTCTAGCACAAGCCTGTCTAATCTCTCACGAGATATATGGCATAGCTGTATGTGCCACAACATGGAGGAATTCTCATAGTCTAGTCTTCGCTTGGATCCCACTACATTTCCATGCAAGGAATTGATGTTATATACGTGAGAGGCAATCAAGTCTAATTGGTATAAGTTGTTTACTATAGAGCTGGTTCCAACTTTAATCAAATGAAAGTAAATACTAAAACTTTTATTTTCAAAGTGGAATGAATATCCCAACTTGTCCAAACAGGAAATTGAAACTAAATTGTGCCTTATAGACGACACACAGAATGTATTTACTAAATTCAAAAAATGACCAGACTTCAACTTAAGCCTATAGACTCTTATTACCTCCACGTCAACCTTGACACCATTGCCTACATATACTGAGCGTTCCGCATCAGTTGGTGGCCTGACCTGTATTAATTCATGCATAGAAGTGCATATGTGAATAGTAGTTCCTGAATCTATCTACCAGGAATCCGCTGATACATTGGTTAGATTAGATTCAAAACAGACAAGAACAAAATGATTACCTTTCTTTATGAGTCATTCCTTATACTTTACGCAGTCTTTTCTTTTGATGGATCGACTTCTTGTAAAAGAAACAAGTATCCCCTTTAGTCCGCTTGTGACTTGATCCATTCCTAGGTTGGTTTTCAACTGAAGAACCTAGAGGACTGTGAGGTCCGGAGGATCCCTTGTTAGAATCATGTTTCCTCTTTTGTTTCCATTATGTCCAGGTATATATCCTGAGGTTACAAGATCAATGTTCTGACTATTTTTAAAAGGTTCTGACAGTTTAGAATTTTTTGAAGTGATCTCCAAATGTAACCATCCTAGAACTATCTCTATGGACTCCTTTTATTGAACATAATTGAATCCGGTTAGGATAGGAACAAAATGTAAAATATACTCACATTGGCATATCATTTTACATATAACAATTTATGAATAAAACTAAATATCAGGCAAAGTAAATCAATTCAGTTGCTAAGGGAGGCGACAACTGAATCATCCAGAATAACGATGGGCCCAACCATCTCATCCTGGTGAGAACCTGTTACATCATCATCATTCCTCCTATAGGTGGTAATAATAATATGCTTGTGATTCTCCTGAACATGAAGCTAAGTGATATCAGTCATGTAAATTTGAGACACTCAACACTTGTGGGTGAGATAAGTCTTTTAGCTTTACATCACCAGCACCATTTACTTCACCTGTTCACGTGTCTGCCAAACGATAATCGTCTGTGTTTTCGTTACCGTACGTAGAAAAATGTGAACACAACTGTATGCAATCCTGCTTATCCCAATGTTACAAGTCTGCACTTTAGAATTTTCATTGATTGAGGTCACTATGATGACTAACACAACCGAATCCAACACTACAAATATAGACTTAGGATCGCGATTATAATCCTGCCTCTCAATAGATTATAACTTAATCAGTCCGATGCGGCCTATAAGTTAATTGGTACTGACCTTTTGGAAAATAAAGGATACTTGAAGTGAACCATACAGATAGGTTTCAAACCATATATTTCAACGGTCCATATCAACTCTTAAGGATGAGTGATGGGCTAATAATAGAGCTGAATCAGGACTCTGTATGATCTGGTCATCATCAATGAGCATTATAAGTCTAGCCTTTGACACTCACACGATAGACAGTTGGTATGGAACGATTTAGATGGATGGTTAGATCCTTACATTAGTGTCCATAAGATAGACAGGTCATATCCAATACTTAAGATCCACATGTGAAAGTTTCATATTCTTTATTGTCCATTTAGTGAGTGGTCCAGATTATTCGTTCATTATAAAATAAACAGATGACTCAGATATAAGAAGTGGATATCAAACTTGGCCCTAAAGGGAAGACCCAAACATTAGTTGAGTATCTAACATGCGCTAAATATGGGCTGAATCAAAATGGGTATGGGCCTAATATAGGAGCTTCATCTAGTCAACCACTAGGCCTTAATTGAGCCTAACTGAAGTGGCCCATGAGATGGTTTCCCAGATGAGTCAATAGACAAACCCAATTGAAGCCCAAGAGGTCAAAATATATATAAAACAAATCTTAAGTGGGTAAAGACCTAAACATGGGCCACGGATATGGGGCCACTAGAGTTCACGGCCAATGGCCATGGCCCAACCCTTAATCTAGAGTTGGATCAGGCCCGCACAATTGTCTAATAGAGAGGGCCCACAACTGAAACAAGAAAAGCCCAAAATGATGTGTTGTGGATATGGGCTGCATATGGACAATCTATATGCCTTAATCAGGCCATGATATATCAAATGAATGTGAACCAGATGGTCCAAAAAGATGGGTCCATATGCATGAGGCCCACCAGCAGTATGGGAAACATGGTTGTGTGGCCAAGATATACTTAATGGGCCCATAACAGTGTCAAGCCCAAGATTTGGACATAGGTGATTCCAGTTTGCGGGTCCACAAGCGGATCCGAATCAGCTACAATTGGGTCCACTAACTCGATGGAATTTAGGGCAAGAGAACTCCCATTTTCGACTCAAAAGGCTAGAATGCCCTATTTCGAGCTCTTTGCAAGAGAGACAGACAGAGAGAGAAAGCGAGTTGCCCTCGCTGTCTGTCCAACGAACGGAGATGAAGACGGAGCTCCTCTCTAATCCCTAGCCGTTTTTGACTTACTGCATGCAGTGACTGAAGAGATTGGGATGAAATCCCCAACCGTAGCAGATGTATTCACAGTCAAACGAAAGTCGAGCCGCTGACATCTTCCACAGTGCCGATCAAGATGGCACTACCATCTCTAATGAAGGTTATCGCGGCTAACGGTGTTCCTGTATACGAAAGATGTCGGAAGTGGACTAGAAATCCATGTCTGCCTCCACTGAGGATATAGGTAAGGATGCGAACCCTAGGCTATAATGATGGAATGAAATCCGAATTGGATTTAGGGTTTATGAGATCCAAAAATGGATTTGGGATTCCAACTGCAAATACCCAATCTGACCGAATTTGGGGATGATGGACCTAAAATCCTCAATGTATATGATTAGAGTTTTGAAATCCATAATCTAGATTTGGGGAATTCGAAAAAACCCTAACTCAATGTCTGGATTTGGGGTTCGAATCCAAAATCCCCAATTTTAACTGGATTTGGGGTTATAGAACTGAAATCTCCAATATGGAATTTGGGATTCAAAATCCCTAATCAAAACTAATTTCTGAATTCGGGGATTCGAAAAAAAAATCCCTAATTAAATCTGGATTTGGTTTTTGAATTGGAAAACCCTAATACTGATATGGGTTTCGAATTCGAAAAACTCAATTGCTGATATGAATTTGTAATAGATGAATCTGATCATCCATGACTTTGCACAGTGTCTCTAATACCAACTGTGGGACTTAATCAATATGCGGAATAGGCCCATGGATCTATCTGTGCATGGGATATGGGGATCAAGGGCTCAGATAGCGTATCTAGATGAGATGACGCCATGGAAGCCGGATAAGAATACCAGAATACAGATAGAACTTAGGATCTTCCTCTCCTTCATACCCTTTCTACAAATCAGTAGATGGGACTCGAATTTATGCTGTTGGTGTAAGATCAGGGACCCAACTCTCTTTTATAGAGACTATGGAGAGAGAGTTTAAAACCCATCAAAACTCTCCCTCCCCTGCTCCACATTGTAGTATCCTAGTTCAACTCAAACTGTTGTCTGCATAAGACAGCTATAGCATTCCAGCCCTAGTATGCAGAGCTGCGCAGATAGATTGTGCAACGCATCACCTGAAGTGGGGCCCACTGGTCACTCAATCATCTAGTCTAAGTGTATGTCAATCTAGACCGTTGATCAGTGAGGCCCACTAAATAGAGTTCTTACATTTTATCCATATCATCCTTTCATTTTGCTTGATCATTTTAAGACATGAGTAAAAAAATGCGACAAATCTAAATCTCAAGTGGACCACACCATAGAAAATAGTGGGTTAAAAGGCATCATTATTCCCGCTGCTTGCTATGGTGCGGTCCGCTTGAGATTTGGATTTGCCCCCATTTTGGGTTCATGCCCTAAAATGATATGGAAAAATGAGACAACATAGATATTGTGCATATGTTATAGTGTAGCTTATGGAGTTTTGGCAATTTCATTCTTTCTAAATGGCCTGCATAAGTAATTATTAGGCTTTTATCAAAGATTTATTCATATTCAAACTAGCCTCTCCCAAGATGATGCGACGCTTACTGTGGGGCCCACTTTGATGTATGTATTCTATATCCACACTGTTCATCCATTTTGCAAGATCATTTTAGCACATGAGCTAAAAATATGAAGAAGATCCAAATCTCAGGCGGACGATGCTATAGGAAACAGTGGTGATAGATTGCCCTACCATTCAAACTAGCCTCTCCTACCATTCAATCAGCCTCTCCCACCCTAATGTGTTAGAAAAATAACAATCTACAACACAGAGGATACAAGAAAAAGACAATGAGACGATCAAATCTGTCGGGTTTAAGGCACGACTTGAATAGTTAATTTCTCAAGACAGATTTGCTACCATTTTTCTGGTAGTTCTAGCAATTGCAAGCGAAGAAAATCTACAAATTGTCTTGAAGATACAATGAACTCTCAATCCAAATTTCAACACGAAAATTTGCACATTTAAGTGTTGAACAAATCTCTAGTTTTGACATCGATATGCCTTAAAAAGGGTTTTGAATAAACACAATAAGAGATTAGATTCGAGAGCACTTTACAATGGACAATATATCTGAAAATGGAGAGAATGTAATAAAATTTCTGGATTATGAAAAGGCCTAGCTATATGTCCTAGAAGGGGGGGGGGGGGGGGGGGGGGTGAATAGGACTATGCCAAATAAAACTTATAACAATGGAAATTAAATAAATACGATAGCCAACAAATAATATAAACAAACCACAATGCAAGAATGTAAAGCAACCTCAAAATTCAGATATTTAGAGGTTGATACAAATGTCGTTCTAAGGACAACCTTACACCAAAAATCAGAGTTTATGGTAGGACAACCTTATTTCTAGAAAGATCTTTGTATCAAATCTCAAATCAAAGAGGAATAATAAAAAATTAAATACAATCTGCACTGAAGAATAAATTGCAATTACAAATATATTTTGTTCTAGGGACAACCATACACCATAGGAATGGCAGGAAAATCTTACTAGAAAAAATAAAGAAGCTGATAAAGGAATAACAAGAAATAAATGCTAAAATATTACAACATTCCCACAATGCTTGAAATAAATGATTACAATATTCACATCCACTTATACATCCCACAAATGAATAATTAAAGATATGAAATATAAACCATTCAACCACCAAACATAAGGGATTATAGTTGTTCACCTGTGTGTTCACCAACTGTTGAACAACAGCCACACAGAATGCTACTCCACTCCTAGTATCCTCACACAGAGGATATTAGCATTCACTATCAAATTAAGTTTTTACAGGTTCACCCAAAACCTTCACAATTGTGTTTTTCTCTATAGGCTTACACAATTAAAAAAACTCTACTTCTGAGTTTTCCTGGCTCTCCTCAGATAACCAATATAATGAGATTTTTCTGAAAAATCTCCAAAGAAACTAAAACAACCTTATTTGAGGAGAGAATGTAACCAATACAATGGATGATATATCTGAAAATAGAGAGAATGTAATAAAATTTTTGGATTATGAAAAGGCCTAGCTATATGTAATAAAATATCTGGATTATGAAAAGGCCTAGCTATATGTAATACAATGGATGATATATCTGAAAATAGAGAGAATGTAATAAAATTTCTGGATTATGAAAAGGATTATGCCAAATAAAACTTATAACAACAGAAATTAAATAAATACGATATCCAACAAATAATATAAACAAACCACAATGCAAGAATGTAAAGCAACCGTAAAATTCAGATCTTTAGAAGTTGATACAAATGTTGTTCTAAGGACAACCTTACACCAAAAATCAGACTTTATGGTATGACAACCTTATTTTTAGAAAGGTCTTTGTATCAAATCTCAAATCGAAGAGGAATAATAAAAAATTAAATACAAACTGCGCTGAAGAATAAATTGTAATTACAAATATATTTGTTCTAGGGACAACCATACACCATAGGAATGACAGGAAAACCTTACTAGAAAAAATAAAGAAGCTGATAAAGAAAAAATAAGAAATAAATGCTAAACTATTACAACATTCCCATAATGCTTGAAATAAATGATTACAATATTCACATCCACTTATACATCCTATAAATGAATAATTACAGATATGAAATATAAGCCATTCAACCACCAAACACAAGGGATTATAGTGGTTCGCCTGCGTGTTCACCAACTATTAAACAACAGCCACACAGAATGCTACTCGACTCCTAATATCCTCGCATAGGGGATATTAGCGTTCACTATCAAATTAGATTTTTACAAGTTCACCCAAAACCTTCACAATTGTGTTTTTCTCTGTAGGCTTACACAATTAAAAAAACTTCACTTCTGAGTTTTCCTAGCTCTCTTCAGATAACCAATACAATGAGATTTTTCTGACAAATCTCAAAAGACACTAAAACAGAAACGAATTTACAATTAAATGTAAAATACCTGATTTTCTCCTTCGTTGTAGCAGCCCCGAAGAACCAAGTCAGAGTAGATGATTGAATGTCTAAGTTCAATATCCAAAACTCACATTACAATGGTTCTAGTTCTAATTGATTTTAAATTAAACCAAAATGGGCTAACTTTAATTGATTTTGATTCCAAAAAAAGTGAAATAGCAATTCCTCTTTTCAGATTAGATTGAAATATAAGAAACAAAATCAATTAATAAAGCTAAAGAAAGAGAATATTAAATATGCACGCTTAGCTTAAAATAGAGCACAGACTTATCTCTTAAAAGGCCGAATTAATTAGCTTGAATTGTCTCTATTATTCTGAGATTCGTGCTCTATTTATAGCTGAGCAAAACACGTCTTCGACTGATCTTAGGACCTCTACGACTGGTCGAAAAACCAATAAAAATTTAAATTCTCAGGCGCGATAAGATCTGTCGGTTTCACAACTGGTCGTAGGTACCCTACGACTGGTCGTAGGTCACCTTCGACTGGTCGTAGGTTGCATACGACTGGTCGTAATTAGATGTTTTTCAATGCTAGACTTTGAGTCGAAGGTCTACGACTGGTCAAACTACCAGTCGACACTGTTCACACGATTGGTCAAACAACATCCAAGACTAGTCGTAGAGTAACCAAAAAATTTTAAAAATCTTCAACAACTTAGGACTGGTCGTGGAATTTCTTGGACTGGTCGAACCAGTGCTTGAATTAGTCAAACAAGGTCCAAGACTAGTCTTAGAATAGACCAAATTCACTTATAAAATATATATGGATTATGTATTCAAAATGACCTACTCTAAAGGTCAACCTAAGGTCAGTCATACCTCAATAGTGAAGCAAGGACATTGAAACTTGAAGACGAGTGACCTTTGAGTATAATTAAGCCTGAGATCTCGAACTTGAAAGCTTCTGAGATCTTGAACTTGAAAGCTTTTGAGATCTTGAGTGAATCTTTTGTTCATCACATATATAGCTTCAAAGCAGTGTCTTTGTCACCACAAATTTGACAATAACAATGGGCTATAAACTATACCACTTACAGATTATCGTATCCAGGATTTATAGTAATTGAATAGTCATGAAATTCTTCCTGAAGAGATACTAATGTGCCTCTTCAAGATCTTCACACCCATTCACAACAAACAATATTCTTTTATGAAAGGACATGACCCTTTGTCCCATGGAAGTTATTTCTGTTCCTTTTAAACAAAAAAAGTCATCCAACCGTATAATACTGTTTCCATATGAGCGACATGTGGCATAGGTGCCACATGTACAATCATGTCACAGTTACTCTCAATCAATACAAAGGTAGTAAAACTTCAGGGTAGACCTTAGTTCAATTCTACTTGCACCATGGCTCAAAAAATTTGAACTTTGTGCTAAAAAAAAACTAAGGCTCTCCTTTCGACGATGTGCACGTGCGAAGTGCTAGTGCGCCTAATAAAGCGCCCAAGCGTGCAATATCCTCGAGAAGATTTAAACCCTGGTTGTAAAAGCAAAAACTCCTCTTACTGACTGACTATACATACTATTTATGAAAAGTTTAAATAATTAATATATTTTTTACTTTCTAAAAATAACATTTATTTTTGAAATTTTTTTTTACAAAAAGACAACATAATGTTTCCTTAATATTTTTTTGCCATTCAACCTGTTAATAAGATCACATAAACCTAAATGAAGGAAAAAAACAAATAAATATCAGCTTGATCCAAAACTTTCGTGGCCCATTAATGGTCAATCACCACTATTTCCTATGGTATGGTCCACTTGAGAATTGGATCTACTTCATGCTTTAAAATGATCTAGCAAAACAGATAAACAGTGTGGATATAGAATGTATGCATTAGGTGGGCCCCACGATAAGGGCCATACTACCTTGGTTTAGGGTGGGCCCGTGGCTAATCGACTCCAAACAAACAGGCCCTTATTGATTAACTAGAGAGCATAGTTATGTGTTCCACTTATTAAATAGGTCTATGGTCAGTATATAGCCCTAAGGATGCCAAAATCAACCTGACCCACTACCCAAAGGTCCAACCTAACCAAGCCTAAAGAAAGTGGGCCCTAAAATTATAAACAGGTCAGGTTCAACCAACGCCTTGAGTTGAATTAAGCATTCACAACACTTGTTGTGATAAAATCAATGTGTTACAATCTTTGAAAGTTCATTTATCAAAACCATATGTTTATACTTTATTTTAGGCTCTGAGGCTGGTTAAATATTCCGGTTCAACCCATTGATAACCTACATGAGTACCGCAGAGCCTAGCACATGCCTGTTTGGTTTATGATCTATCTTAACCAGGCTGATGTAGAGCGGGTCGCGAATAGTTTCATGGCCAAGATGGATCAGAAAAGGCCCAGTTGACGACAAAAGTGATCCGGATCGTTGGACCTTAGATCAGGCGTATCTCGCAATCCGGAATGAGTTATCTGACGTAAAATATATGATTTTGAGGTAGAATGAGCTAATTTAGCCAACCAACCCCACTATGCTAAGTTACGCAGCCCGGATTTATGAGAAACCCCTGGATCGACGATCGTTTCCTTGTTTTAATTTTCTTTTTACTATAAATAGTAAGTTTTAGTTTGATTATAACTCTTCATCCGTGGGGCTTTAGGAGTTGTGTCCAACATGAAAAGTGTTTAGAATAATTAGGAGAACATCTTGGTGAAGCCAAATAGGACACTATTTTTTTTTGAAAAACCTTGCGCACTAGTAGACATCACGACCGTCTATAAATAGTAAGTTTACTATTTATAGTAAGTCGTGGATTCTAAGAGTTTTAGTTGTAGTTTGATTCTGATTTCTTTCTTATTGCTTGGTACCCTTATTTAAAGGGTTGTGAACTAATTTTTATTCATTCATTAATCACTTTCAAATTTTATTAGAATTTATTTCTATTCTCTTGCTTTCTTTCCTCGTGGATTCGAGAACTCTCAGTGAGGAGTCCAGAGAAGCTCCGTGGATTCAGAGTAGTTATCCTTGAGGAAGACGGTGATCGACCTTATCACGTTCATCCCTGTGTCAATTGGTATCAAAGAGAGATTTTTCCTCGGGCCGATGGTAAACAATGAAGGTATGAATCAAAATCCTGTGGACGGTGATCTAGAGATTTGTTATCTTTCGGAAAGAATGGAAGCTTTCCATCGGGAGAGTCAGTTGACCATGTAAGGGCTACAGAAAACCCTCGACCGTCTTACAGATGCGCTACTTCTGCCCCGAGCCCTAGGCGGTGCTCCACCACCCGTGGTTGCTATACGACGTAACCCCGATTATCGCAGAGCACTACCAATGGTAAACCATAGGGCTACACCAGATGATTTAAGTTCCAGCAATGAGGACATTAATGAGGGTTTTTCCTGACGAACAATTCATGGAGGCAATTATCTAGATCGTGTTGAAAGAGAGTATCGAGGCAAGTCTGAACTTCCTAGTTTTAACGATTTATTACGTATTGAAGATTTTCTCGATTGGCTAGCTAAAGTAGAGAGATATTTCGATTATATGGACGTGCCAGATCATAAAAGGATAAAATTAATAGTGTTTAAATTAAAATTTGGTGCTTCTGCATGGTGGGAATAATTACAACTCTCATGAGCTCGTCAAAATAAGGCGCCCATCTCATCTTGGCCACAAATGAGACATCTTCTTCGATCATGATTTCTCCCCAGTGATTATGGGCAAATTTATTCCAGTAATACCAAAATTGTCGATAAGGGAGTTGAACCGTCACCGATTACACTGAAAAATTTTAGTGGTTGGTTACACGAAACGATCTGTCAGAATTTGAGTCACAAAAGGTGGCATGATTTATAGGTGGGTTGCGATCGACTATTCAGGATCGAGTTCAGATGTACCCAATAGGGACCATGGATGAAGCAGTTCAATTGGCGGGTAGGGTAGAGACACAACTTGCAAGAGCTCCTGCTCATCCCTATCCTTCAACTCGACCTCCCATGACGGGTCCCATACAGGATCTAGTGCTGGCATGAGGAAAAGATCCAGTAGGAGAACGTCCTCAACCTCCTACAACTGCAAACCGTGATACGGGGAGCGGCCCATCTAGACCTCAACTCGAAGCACCCACAACAGCGGGCCTGAGTTGAATTCCAAATCCTTTTGCTCAGCCAAGGTTGAACAATTGTTACCGCTGTGGCCAACCAGGCTACTTATCAAACACTTGTCCACAACGTCCCGCAGGACACTTGACTATAAACAAAGGGGGCACTGAAGATGAGGCCGTAGAGGAAGATCATGACTTTGATGAATATAAACAAACCACTGAAGAAATAGCAGGTGACGATGAAGTGACGGGCGAGGATCGTGGCGAATCTCTCGTTGTGAGGCGATTACTGTATACCCCATGAAACGAATTACTGTATATTTCGTACGCAGTGCACTGTCAATGGAAAGGTCTGTGATGTGATCATAGATAGTGATAGCAGCGAAAACATTATCTCAAGAGTGATGGTGGACAAGTTGCAGCTACCAACGATGAAACATCCTTCCCTATACTCAATTGGCTTGATAAAAAAGATGAATGAGACCAAGGTAATTGAACAATGCACTATCTCGTTTTCAATTGGTAAACATTATAAGGATCATATACTTTGTGACGTGGTCGACATGGAAGCCTACCATATGCTACTCGGTCGACCCTGGCAGTCGGACCATGATGCGACCCATCGGGGACGAGACAATGTCTACATATTCATCAAGGATAGTTAAAAAATAATCCTTACCCCTATAGCACCAGAGAACCACCCTAAAGCCTTTAAAGTAGAGGAAATTTTGCTCTTGACCATTTGAGATTTCATGGAGAAATCCAAGGAAACTGGCGAGGTATACGTCGTAATGGTGAAGGGCGAGGAAGAGGAACCCTCAAACATCCCTCCAAGCTTAAGACTATTGCTAAATGAATTCAAAGAAGTCTAGCCTGAAGATTTACCTGATGGATTGCCCCCTATGAGGGACATCCAACATCACATAGATCTCATCCCTAGGGCTAGCCTGCCCAATCGGCCTCATTATCGGATGAGTCCGAAGGAGTGTGAGATACTTCAGGGGCAAGTGGAGGAATTGATCCGTAAGGATCTCTTGAGAGAAAGCATGCGCGCATGTGCCTACCAGCATTATTAATGTCAAAAAAAGATGAAAGCTGACGCATGTGTGTCGACGGCCGGGCAATCAACAAAATTACCATCAAATATCAGTTCTCAATACCACGGTTGAACGACATGCTCGATATGCTAGAAGGGGCCAAGGTGTTTTCTAAATTAGATCTAAGGAGTGGGTACCATCAGATTCGTATCCGACTCAGTGATGAGTGGAAAACGACATTCAAGACCAAAGAATGGTTGTATAAGTAGCTGGTCATGCCCTTCGGCCTATCGAACGTACTAAGTACTTTTATGCGTTTGATGAATCAAGTTCTAAAATTGTTCATTAGCTGATTTGTGGTAGTATATTTCAATAACATATTAATATATAGTCAGGATGAAGCAGAGCACAGAAAACATCTTAGGCAGGTGTTGCAGGTCCTACAAATTAATAAGTTATACCTCAACTTGAAGAAGTGTAGTTTTTTAACCGACAGCCTGTTGTTTCTAAAATTCGTTATAACGTCTACAGGCATCCGTGTGGATGATGAGAAGGTGCAAGCCATTAGGGAATGGCCGATCCCGACAAACATTCATGAGATGAGGAGTTTTCACGGGTTGACAACTTTATATCATCGATTTGTGTGAGATTTTAGCACCATAGTTGTGCCTATAATAGATTGCATGAAAAAAGGACTGTTCCAGTGGACCAATAAAGCTGACAAGAGCTTTCACGAGATCAAGCATCGTTTGTCTACAACACCGGTCTTATTGCTTCCTAATTTTGACAAATTGTTTGATGTTGAGTGTGACATTTCATACGTCAGAATTGGAGGAGTATTATCATAGGAAGGCAGACCAGTAGCCTTTTACAAGGAGAAGCTCAATGAAGCTTGAAAAAAGTGATCGACTTATGAGCTTGAGTTGTATGCAGTTGTTCAGGTGCTGCGACATTGGCGGCATTATCTGATCCAAAGGAAGTTTATTCTATACACTGACCATCAAGCATTAAAGTTTATTAATAGTCATACTAACATGAATTGTGTGCATGCTAGATGGGTTGTGTTTTGACAGAAATTTACGTTCGTTGTAAAGTACAAGTCAAGACAACAGAATAAGGTAGCTGATGCAAGCCGTCGTGCATCACTACTTGTTATGATGAGCAAGGTGGTTTGCTTCGACTGTTTCAAGGAGCTATATGCCGAGGATAAGGACTTCAAAGATTCTTGGATGAAGTGTCAAGAAGGTCATCCCAATGACCTTCATATACAGGACAATTTTCTCTTCAAAGGGAATCGATTGTGCATTTTCCAAAGTTCTCTGAGGGAGAAGATTATTCAGGAGCTACATGGAAGTGGCCTTGGTGGACACCTTAGACAAGACAAGATGCGAGCTCTTGTGGAAGAGCAGTATTACTGGCCGCAATTAGTACGTGATGTACGAAGAGCCGTACAATGTTGTCAAATTTTTCAGGCCTCTAAGGGACAATCTCAAAATACCGGCCTTTACACCCCGTTACTTGTGCCTGACGGTCCTTGAGAGGATTTATCAATGGACTTCGTGCTTGGTCTCCCACGAACACAACGCGACATGGATTCGGTGTTTATGGTGGTCGATCATTTCTCTAAGATGGTGCACTTTATCACATCTAAGAAGACCCTTAATGCAACACACATGGTGAATTTATTCTTCAGGGAGGTCGTACGGCTACACGGGATCTCTAAGACCATTACTTCTGATCGTGACACGAAATTCATTAGCCACTTCTGGCGAACTTTGTGGACTTGATTCGATACACGACTTCAATTCAGTAGTGCTTACCACCCACAGACTGATGGGCAGACCGAAGTTGTGAATCATACATTGAAAAACCTCCTTCACAGTATTGTAGGAGAAAAGCTGAAGTAGTAGGATTTGGCCTTGTCTCATGCAGAGTTTACATTCAACAACGTGGTGAACTTTTTGATAGGAAAATCACCGTTTCAGATTATCTACGGACGAGTGCCTCGCCACACACTTGAATTGGTCTCTCTGCTCAAGCACCCAAGCACAAGTATTACAACAGAACATATGTCAGACAAGATCATAGGCATCCATGCGGAATGCAGGCCAAGCTACATGCCTCGAACGAAAAGTATAAGGAGCAAGCGGATAAACATTAGCGACAAAAGGTGTTTGAGGTGGGTGACCAAGTAATGGTCCATCTGCGCAAAGAATAATTTTCGACCGAAATGTAAAACAAGTTGAAGAATACAAAGATTGGACCGGTACCAATCATCCGAAAGATCAATGACAGCGCTTATGTTGTTGATCTTCTAGATGACATGGCGATCTCACGGACTTTCAACTTCACAATTCTTTTGAAGTGAAGGGGACTGATGTAGAGTGGGTCACGGACAGTTTCATGGCCAAGATGGATCAAAAAATGCCCGATCGACGACAGAAGTGATCCGGACCGTTGGACCTTAGATCGGGCGTATCTCGCAATCCGGAATGAGTTATCTGATGTAAAATATATGATTTTAGGGTAGAACGAACAACTTTAGCCAACCAACCCCGCTATGCTGGGCTGCGCAGCCTAGATTTGAGAGAAAATCCCTGGATCGATGGTCATTTCCTTGTTTTATTTTCCTTTTTACTATAAATAGTAAGTTTTAGTTTGATTACAACTCTTCATCCATTGGGGCTTTAGGATTTGTGTCCAACATGAAAAGTGCTTAGAATAATTAGGAGAACATTTTGGTGAAACCAAATAGGACACTTACTATTTTTGGCCGAAAACCTTACGCACTAATAGACATCACGACCGTCTATAAATAGTAAGTTTACTATTTATAGTAAGTCATGGATTCTAGGAGTTTCAGTTGTAGTTTGATTCTGATTTCTTTCCTATTGCTTGGTACCCTTATTTAAAGGGTTGTGAAGTCATTTTTATTCATTCATTAATCAATTTCAAATTTTATTAGAATTTATTTCTATTCTCTTGCTTTTTTTCCTCGTGGATTCGAGAACTCTCTTTGCGGAGTCCAGAGAAGCTTCGTGGATTTAGAGTAGTTATCCTTCAGGAAGACAGTGATCGACCTCATCACGTTCATCCCTGCATCATAGGCCCACCATTTGGATGGTTTATTTTGAAATACTTGTTTGTCATGTGTACAATTTCTTACTATTTGTATTGTATATAGTATTCCACTAAAGTAATATAAGTTTTATTGGGACACGCTTCTTATTTAAGTTTGATCAAATAATCATTTAACTTGGAACGTTGACATGAAAGTCTTATAATGAATGTGGTACTGTTTACACTCATTTTTGATACACCCTCACGGAGTAATAACAGGCAGCTACATGTTGGCATTATACACTTAATAACTACGAAATTGTACTCACACATGAGGATATCTTTTGCCCCTTAACCTTTAAGGACACGTCACCTACCAAAAATAAAGTAACACATAATCGTATGCATACCTCAAGAAGAGACGAAGCAATGAATGATACAAGACTAATTCGAGTGGCATGTGATCGAGGCAGCGTGATCGACAAGTCTATAAAAGACCCACCAAATTAAGGATATTATCAAAAATATGGATATGATCAGTAAGGCCGTCTCTCACAATCTTTCCAAAATGGGAGATCTTTTCAGAGACATTTAGAGCTCTCGTCATGATTATAAAGATTAAAAAATCGAACCAACATCTGAGTAGAGGAAACTAATGGATTAAGTTTGATCTGAATCTGGCAAGACTGGTCTCATGAGCTATATAGATCTTCATGGTTATGATTGAAATTGCGATGATGACCACTTTACTTGAAGTGAAAATAGCTCAAGGTGTCCTAGAAGGGGTGAATAGGACTTTATAAAATTTTATGCTTCATTTAAATCCTATTACCTTAATCTTGGTCTAATATGCAACTATCAAGATATCCTTCAATTTAACTCTGATGACTTCTAACCTAAGTAGAGGATCTAATCACAAGAATATTCAATATTAAACATGATACAACAAATAATATAAGATGGATGAGAAGTGTGAATGTGTGTGAGATGTGATTCAAATCAAAACATTCATATTATCAAGCTTGCATGTAAAAGATTAACATAATGAAAGATCCAGCAAGAATCAATCCCAAACACAGTCATTTATGGTAGTTCAAATATGTGCCTACTCCACTCCCGGCGGACGCACTCATCCCATGAGTGTACTGGATTTCACTAACGGAGGTTTCAAGTCAGGTTCACCTCAAACCGTTACAACCTACATAAGGTTGACTCTATGACCTACACAAGGTACCTAAAATGTGCCAACACAAGACACAAGTTTACGCCCTACACAAGAGTAAAGGTCAACACGAAGTACCTAAGTTTTATGCCCTACACAAGAGCAAATGATCCACACAAGGAACCTCCGTTTTAGACCACACAGGCTAAGGATCCACACAAGGAATCTAGGTTTAGGCCACACAGGCTAAAAACTTATACAAAAGACCTAAGTTTATACCCTACATAAGAGCAAAGGTTAACACACAGTACCCAAACGTACTCTCCCGTCGGAAGCCTCCTATGAGGACTTATAAGGGGCGAGATGTACCTGTGACCCGATCCTACACAAGGAATGATCAACAGGGTCTCTGGATTCTAATGACTTATAAATAAGTAGATGAGCCCCATTAAGCACGTTAATGAAGATCTCCTCCTTGATGATGAAGATTCTTCAGCTCTTGACCCGCAACACTTGATGATGTTTCAATAAAGGCGACGGGTTGGGTCAAGGTTATGTTGGAATTCTACTTTAATAAATATTTTTCTATTTTAGAGAATGAGTGGTTTCAAGCATTCAAGCATTCAAAGTATCCTAGCTCAATGATTTACCATTAAGATAGTAGTTGGATGATCCTTGAATGGGGAAGTTCATTCCTCAATCCACTCTATTGAATATCAATGATGAGGGTGGATTGAAGGATGAACTTTCATGAGAAAATGAACTTAGGGTAGATGATATGCAATTACTCTCTCATAGCTCTCTCTATTTTTCTCACTTAAACAACCAAGAACAAGCTCTCCTTATATAGCCAAAAAGTTCCAACAAAAATAAAATTGTCAGAATCTGACCAAGTTCGAAATCATTGATCCTGCTTCGATATCATCGAACGTATACTTTCGATGCCATTGAATCATAGTTCGATGATAGGAACTCTCTTAAAAGTTATTCTAGGAACTTTTTGATAAACTATGAATGATATCAAAACCGATTCGATTTCATCGATATTTGAATTTCGATGTCATCAATTGAAGTTTATAACACAAGAGCTTACTGGACATGAACAGGCTGTCTTCGATGTCATCGAGCTTACTTCGATGTCATCGGATTTCAAATATTGATGTCATTGAAACCTAGTTCAATACATTGATCTTTTTAGAAGATTTTTCTTGTCAGTTTGCTGGACACTCCTTTGTCCAAAATCGATGTCATCGACTTAGTTTTGGTATGATCGAGATTTGAATTTAGATGTTATTGATGGTATCTCGATTCCTCGAACATTTTCAGATGACTTTCCTATCAAGTTTGTTGGACCAGTCTTGTCTAAATTCGATGAAATCGAAGATCCCTCGATGTCATCGGAATTTGAATTTTGATGTCATCGAGGCTCGTTTCGAGTTATCGACGAAATTCTCGATTTACCTTTAAAGCTTGCTGGACACAAACTAACCTATATTCGATGACATCGAAGCTCGGTTGATTCATCGAGAATATTGTCCAAATATCATGTTGATTGCTGGACATAAAAGACCTTAATTCGATGTCATCGAGGTTGTATCGATATCATTGAAAACAAGTGTTCTATGACATCGATGTAAGCTCGATACATCGAAGAAAGCTAAAAACTTAGAAAAATTTTCTATTTTGCAAAATCAGTTTTCATACTTATATTCCTACGTTATTCTAAGCTTTTTACGGATTTATATACCTGGGTGTTTTGGGACATGGGAGGTGAGGCTAAGTTTACCTTTGATGAGTTCGGAGCACACATTAAGTTGAGGCCGATGCTTGTATGATCTTCATATAGGGCACACCTGACTCACCGACTCAACCATCACGCTAATCGACAAACCAGGGCACTTTCAACGATGAGGGGAGATCTGAAAATAATTTGAATCATAATACAACCGAATGAGACAGAGTACTAAAGATCCACGGATCTTTACAGCCACGCTGGCAAGGGATTTGAAAACGGTTTCTGATTTACGGAAATCTCTTGGGTAAGTAAGAGTGATAAAATAACAATTGAACGTCGTAGTTATGAATAATCCTATATAGGAAAGAAAGGTTTTGTTGCCTCCCGAAGCTATAAAAGGAGAACGCGATGAAAAGCTCGAGGCCCACGCTAAACACAATGTATCCTTATGATTTTTTATCTTTTATTTTAGTTTAATTTTAGTCCATTTGCTTTTGTCGAACCATGATGTAGAATGTTTGGGGTTTAGATTAATGTAGATCACTACTCTCCAACGCTTGATCAACTGAGTCCCTACTTGGAAGATCAAATACCCCGTGTCACATCTTGTTGATCATTCACCTAGATCGTTTGTCCATATAGGCGATTTGGATATTTATTTCTTGTTTATTTTGTTTTCTAATTTATTTGTTACGCTATAGATTATACTAAGCATTAATTATAAATCAATAAAATCATATTGTTTTAGTTCTTCTAATTTAATGTGTTTATCTTTATTCTATTGAGAAATGCATTGACTGCAATTATTGGTGAAAGAACAAGTCCTTAAAACACCTGGAAAAAAGAATCTAATAGGAAGTACCAACTCCTACCCTTTTGTAACTTGCTTGATCAGTGTTACAATCGATGGTTGTGAGGGGCGACTGAGTTCTAAAATTCGGTGTTAAATGGTCCATCTAAGTACAAGGTGCCAATGTTCAAACAAACTTGACTCAAGTATGACTTTAGCACAAATGTACCATCATAATTATATATGTTAATTAAATACAGTCCCTCGCTAACACATGTGGCCCCATGTTTGGTTGAATTATGCAAATAGGTATGACCCAAATCTCTCTTACTGAAAAATCCTAACCCGTGATAATAGATAATTGGATGTTTCTCAGTAATTGAATGCAACTAGAGGCGAATAGTCATGTCAGATGCTTTGTGGGGACCTTCATGATATATATGGTTTATCCACTCTGTCCATTATTTTGATAGATCATTTTGAGGCATAAGCCCAAAACAAGGAGGCAGATTAAAGGCTCAAGTGGACCACTCCACATTCAGTAGCGAGGATTGAACTCTTACCATTAAAAACTTTCTAGAGCTAACATGATTTAGCTCGAAATGATGGATGAAATGGATGTCTCACACACGTATTACGTAGGGCCCATGGAGCATTTTGTTCTTAAGGAACTCACGTACGATGCAGATGGCATTGACATGACAGTACATGCGAAGAGGGTGGCATGTGCAAAATCGTAACAATTATGCACGTCTCGTACACATCAAGGCACCAATCCCACTATTTATTGTGGGATCTATGACAATGTTATAAATGCTGGTGATTCATCCACCATCCAGCTGGCATGAAATCTGGACGGCCCAGATTGTGATCCACGTAGTGTATGCAGAATACACTGTAAATTGGACATCATCGGTGCGAATTTTGTACTTAGTAACTCAGTATGCTAGTGTACCGAGTAAACTCTCTAGGCCCACCCTAATGCATGTATTCTATCCATGCCATCCATCCATTTTAGCAGCTAATTTTAGGGCATGAATTCAAAATTGAGGCATATCCAAAGCTCAAATAGACCACACCACAGGAAATAGTGTGAATTAAACATGTTATCATGCACCACATCATTTACTATCAAGAATCATTAACTAGGACCCTCAAGGGTCGATAAACAACAACATAGGAATAATGATCCACACCTTTCGTTAGCCTGCCTGACTTGGTTTTACTTTTAGGGTTAGGGTTTAAGGAAGAATCACTGAAACCTAAAAAATTCAAATAAACCTTCGTAAGGCTTGAGAAAACTCAACCTTAATTAACATCTAGATTCGGAGATTTTGGTTCGAAGTTTACCTTCAATGCTTGATGAAGGAGAACCGAAGAAGGATTCGGTTGCGGCTAGATCGTCGATCGAACAGGATGATGGCTACCTTGACAATCGATCTCCCTCTCTCTCACAACTCCCTCTTCTCCTCTCCTATTTCTCTCCCTCTCTCTTAAATCTAAGTTTCAAATTCGTATGGATAGATGGGGTGTGAAATGAATTGATATTTACAGTGACAAAAAGTGCACAAATGGTCTCTAAGGCCATTTGTTCACTATACTAACCTAAGGGAGGTTATTTATGACTAATGAGACCCAATGAAGGGTATACAGGTTGATCTAAGTAGAGAGATAGGTGTCCCATTAAGAGATCTGTAATTGGATACATCCATCCAATGATCAGCCATGCCGATCAACTTTGAAGGCCCTAACTTAAATCGATGGTCACCGATAATCGATCAGGCTGCGATTATACGGATATGTGTGGGGAAATGTCTTTAGTTGGCACGCTGAGTTTGGCCATAAACCAGCAATTTAAAAGTTACAACTTCGCGAAAGAGTAAATGGGCTAATTTCACTTAAATCCCAGGTTATTACCTAAGGCATTTGCAAATTACAAGCACTTGGCTTGCGGGTGAAGTTGAGCGGTCCTAAACACTATTTCGGCTCGATATCCGCAATGGACATCAAACATGGTCAGGCGGACTTTATCCTATAGTTTCAATTCTAGCGGATCCCTAACATGCGGTCTAAATCTAATATGGCTAATCGAGGCATTTTCAAGGGGAGTTAATTGTTGAAACTTCTCATGGGTCTTAGGTAATGCCAGTATTAGCTAAGTTCGCGATGCTAACCATTCATAATTTTGTAAAAACAATTATTTGACTCTAATTATACTAAATCCGTTAATCGCCTGATTTGGCCATATAGCTGGACTAGTGTGGTCCTCTAACAGTTCCGGTTATAGACATACTAGAGTTTCAATATGAAATTTTCTAGTGTTATACTTTTATTGAGGTATAAGGTAATTTCTTGATAGAGATAGTTGAACCGTTGAAAGTCTGCATTGTAGTTCACACTTGACATGAGATTTCTATACCACACACTCATGCTATCAAAATCCATGTTGTTGAGAGTCCTGGTATCTATGATCATGCATGGTCCCACTTCAATAAATACAGGGACAGTTGTTGAAGTCAGGTAATTTTAATGGACCAAACTATTTAGAGTAAAACTCACATTCCAATGAAAATATTATCTGGAAAAATTTTGAACTCCTAACATATATATATATATAATTTAGTACATATATTTTAATGTAACTAGTGATTTAAGTGAAAGAATGCAAGAATTATGGGCTACAAATGGCATTGCCCATACAAATATTAGAATAGCTAGACTCGAAAATCAGCTAAGAATATCTGGATGGGAGGATTTCAACGCCTAATTTATGCTAGCTGCCTTGTCTCTATTCGGCTAACTCGAAATCAAGGCCAAGAAAGCCCTGTCATTGTTCGTTCCACCAGCCTTCCAACGCCAGTAATCAGTGCATTCCAGAATCTAAATCTCCTTGGGTAGTTTTACACTGATACAATTATAAGTAGTTTGCAATTGCCTGTGAATCATTCCCAATCCACACGCACCCTGCCAGATTATCGTCTTTCACACTCTCCCAGAGTATCGAATTCTGCATGTGTTTTGTCTGCACTTATTTCTAGAGGCCCGTGCACTTGTACGGTACTCGTCCTCTCACAGATTCCATTTTGTCGCACGTGTGTGATTTTCAATCGGCTCGATGCGGGGGCTAAGCAATGTAGAGTGTTGGCTGCTCGTCAGGTGGGCCACACGAATATAAAAGAAATGGACGGTCAAGAGACATTGACCAGCGTTCCGCATTCAGTATCCATATGTAGCCTATCAGATATGGACTGGCCTAATTTTTACCATCTAAAACTACGTGGGTGGCGCTCCTGATGAGCGGCTTGGATCTAGTACATGTATGCCAGAATAGAAAAGTGTGAGTGCAGTCGCGAGTACGCTTCCCATTATCTCTGTACGTTATGAAACAGCCACCCTTTCATGTATGTCATACGCAAACGGTGGATCGACACCATACATATTGGGGACTCTTCAATGGATGGTCTATGATTAAAACAAAAGCAACACTCCAAAAGGAATTCCATTGGTGACCTTTGAAATGACGGGTGGAATGCAAAAGGTGTTAACGGTTACAATTCAGAGGGGAATAGGGAGAGAAACGGGTGGCTAGCTAGGATCCTCCTATTTGGATGGTCATGATTCTTCGTCTACCTTTCCACGTGGGCAGTAGAAGGTGGCCCCATCATGTTATAATACATGCGGCTCCACAATATCATTTCTCTTCATTAAATAGACAATAATTAGAACGAACGTAAACAAATAGATAATCTCTGTAGAGGCTCTTTTCTCTCTCTCTCTCTCTCTCTCACACACACACACAGACACACACATCCCAGTACATGGACATGAAAAGCTCAAAACCGGCTAGACATTAAAAAATTCAAGGAACAAACAAACAAACAAGCACAAAAGATAAGCACGTTACCCTTTTCGATGTTGATACATATGTACATGAAATAAAGCAAGATAGCGAGATTACATAGGTAATGAAAATGAAAGCCAAACAACTCCAAAACCAAACAGTCACCGTGAGAGAGAGAGAGAGAGAGAGAGAGAGAGAGTGCTCATGTTCAAGTATCGCTATTATACAATACAATTCAAATGATCTCTTCTTTCTTTTTCTTTCCTCAGTCATGGATTGAATATCATGTCCCCACATTTGCATTTCCAGCTCATGGGCTTGTAGTTGGAAGTGTCTGCAGCTCTTGAACTGATTGTAGTGACCTTAGAAGAGTGTCTTCTTCCATTTCCATCTTGTGGGACTGCTGGCATTTGAACTGCCTCACAATGACCACATGAACTGCACCTCCTTTCACAGCTTGGCGGCCTCGATCCGATCCGAGCCCTTACAAATACCTTATCTTCATCTCCCATCTTTAAATTCAACATAAACCAATTCCCCATTTTCAAATTTTCAATAAGATAAACATGGACTAGACTAGGAAGATAGTTCACCACCATTTTTCAAAGTGGTGGTGATTCATCCATTCAGGCAATCCGGGCCGTCCAAATCGTTGGGACAGACTAAAAAATCACACTGGCCAGATAATATTAACCATATTTTTCTCCCAGAAAGTTTATATTTCTGACCATCTAAATTTAACTGGTCCATTTGATAGCCACCTATTGGATGGTTAGGATCATCCAATCAATGTGATTTTCATTTAATCATCCATCCGTAGCGGGACCTACAGTTCAGACGGTCTGGATCTATGTCCATGTATGCAACATGTATGGAAGATGAAAAATAAATAAAACATGAAAAGAAGTGGGGAGAGAGGAGTTTGTTATTGAGATCTTACATTGATGACTTGAAGGAACCTTGAGATTATACTACCTGTAGTAGCAAAACAAGAATGAATTTGACTAGAATTTGAACTTTTAAAGGAAGCTCTCCAAACTTCAAGTGGGGCCCACTTACCTTCCGCCATGAATCTGACTTGGGTGGAGCTTACTAGGAGGAATGCAAGGAGAAGATAGAGATGCTTGTGGCCCATTTGTGAAGGGTGATTGATGAAAGGAAAAAAAGGCGAGAGCGAAAGAGAGAGGTGTTAGTTTCTTTCTTCAGGTGGGCAATGGCATTTGTGAGGTGGATAACTAGATATATATAGAGAGGCAGGAAGGAGAGAGAGAACTATTGAGAATTGGTGGAGTACACCTCAAGACCACATGTAAATGTGCTCCTTTAGATAGATCTTAGGAAAATGTGTACTGTAATCAGAACCACTCATCAGGTGGGTCTCATCATGGATAGTCTTCTTGGACAAAAATCACCTAACTCGGGCAATGCTGACTGTTCATAGCAACATTGATGATCACATTCATCAGGCAAAACTCCAATGATCAAATGGCTGTAATTAAACTGATGGTGTGATTTTCTTCACATGCCTTATCCATCTAAGGCCCATCTGTTGACTATTTACAATCCCAGTACACATATCCAGCATCCCTTAGAGCACAATTTCAGGTGCTCTCGAGGTGTATCAGTCTTTCCATTGCAATAAATAGACGGGTGGAGGTAAATAGCAATCAGGCAATCTAGACAGTGTCCTAATAGTCAGTAATTGAATGCCACCATATCTACTCTCTCTCTCTCTCTCTCTCTCTCTCTGATCAAAAGGACAGCAATTGCAGGAGGCCCACCACCATGACAAAGAAAGAAAACCCGAAAACAGAACAGCCTCAAGCATAGGTGTAGGAGCCCCCATCACAAAACAGGAGAGAAGTGCAACAAGGGAGAGAGAGAGAGAGAGAGAGAGAGAGAGAGAGAGAGAGAGAGAGAGAGAGAGAGAGAGAGAGAGAGAGAGAGAGAGAGAGAGAGAGAGAGAGAGGCCCAGAAACCAAGGCCCAGTTGAGAAAATAGGAGAAAAAGACGTGAAATCACAGCTGGGGTTTGCTCTCTTTCCTTTTCTCATTTTACAGTGTTTTCTTGCGGTGGTTGGTCTGAACATTCCCAGCCCAACACGCCATCCGTCTCCAAAAGAATATCTACGTAGACTTGTTGTAATCACATGCAATATACCTATCAATACACACGCATAAGCACCTACGTCTACCATACACACAAGTGCATCTTTGTCTTTTTTTTTTTTTTTTTTGTCATTCCAACGTACACTGATACTGTATGATAAGGAGGTTTCTCCTCCATTCGGTTGGACCACAAGTTATAGTCCACATAGATCATAACCTCTAAATTATACTTTTCATGTGAAATCCAACCCTTTCAATAGGTTGGCCGTACTATTATGATTTCTAAGAAAAAAATTCAGATTATATACTTATCATATGGGTCACTCTGTGGAAAAAAATTTCTATCCATTGATAAATAGAAAGTACAAATATGGTTCACTAGACAAGTGGATGTGGCCTATATTTGTATTAGTTATCTTTATGATGGATCCAACCTATTTGACGGTTTGGATTTACCATATACATGAAATATTGGAATTTATGATCTTGGTGGACCACCGCATGTTTATTACACTGCATTCTTTTCTGTATTCGGAGATGATACGGTATAACCGTAAAACCCGGAGTATAGCAGACGTGGCAGGGTCATGTATCAATCGGTGCGGATTCGGATTCGGTAGCGACCCGTCCTGTACCGAGGTCTCGTTACTGATCGATGCTGTGGGGCCCACCATGATGTATGTGTTTTATCCCTGCCGTTCATCCATTTTTTCAGCTCATTATAGGGTGAAGATCCAAATCTCATGTGGACCCCAACGCAGGAAATAGTGGTGATTGAACGCCCGCCGTTGAAAACTTCCTATGGCCCACTGCGATGTTTATTTTCCATACATCCTGTTCATTGGGTCACACAGACCTGGATTGGAAACGGATGGGCAACTCCATCTGCCTCCTGCCCCGTGTCTGATGGTCGGTTCTCTGTGGACCCCACCATGATGTATGTGTTTCATCCATTCCCTTCATCCATTTTTACTGATCATTTTAGGATTATGATCCAAAAATGAGAGGGATATAAATCTCAGGTGGACCACACCACAGGAAAACAATAGTGATTGGATATCCACCATTAAAATCCTCCTAATGGCCACT
Source organism: Magnolia kwangsiensis (assembly GCA_037074715.1). Classification (NCBI taxonomy): domain Eukaryota; kingdom Viridiplantae; phylum Streptophyta; class Magnoliopsida; order Magnoliales; family Magnoliaceae; genus Magnolia; species Magnolia kwangsiensis. Next base: position 104,443,973 of record CM073580.1, on the reverse strand, counting down.
ATACTGTTTATTTAACATCCAATCTGTTGATTATGTCATACAGACCCAGATGAAGGGAAAACACAAAGAGCAGATTGATCCAAAACTTTTATGGTCCTCAAAAAGTTTTTAATGGTCTACCTTTATTCAATACCGTTTCCTGTAATGTGGTCCACTTGAGATTTTGATATACCTCATTTTTGGTCTCATATCATAAAAGTGATCTATAAAAATATATGAACAGCATGGATGAAACATACACATCATGGTGGGGCCCACATAGCATCGACCACCAGCCATTGGCTGCTGGCAGGGGAGTAGCTAATCCCTTTCCACCTGGATTAAGGAAAACAATAAATATGAGCTTGATTCAAAATTTTAGTGGCCCTGAGAAGTTTTTAATGGTAGGCGTCCAATCACCAATCTTTCCTGTAGTGTGGTCCACGTCACATTTCATCTGCCTCGCTAATGCCTTAAAATGAGCTGAAAAACTGGATGGACGGCATGGATAAACACATACATCATGGTGGGACCCACAGCACCGACCAGTACTGAGTCCGTACTGGGATCACTACCGAATCCGGGTCTAATCAGTGCCGTTTATCTACTATGCCCTATAATGGATGGCTTATCTTTCAAAGATGATGAGATCCCATCACATCACTTTCCTTCAGTTTACTCCAATTCGTTGTCTACCGTCTCTTTGAGTGCCACCAACCTGAAGGATAGGTTATCTGGTCCATGTGTAGTATAGGGAGCTGGACGGATTTGATTAATTCATCGTTCTGCCACGTGTACTGTAGGAAGAGTACGCGGCTTCGGTGGTCCCCGGAACCACTTAGGTGGGTGGATCGCTGCCTGTGGGGCCCATTAAAAAGTATGATCCTTACATCCACACCGTACATCCGTTTTTAAATGTCATTTTAGAACACGTTAAAAAATATTAAGTAGATTAAAATCTAATATGGACCACACCACCGGAAACAGTGGTGATTGAATATCCACCATTAAAATTTTCTATGGGGCCACCGGAATGTTTATTTTCCATACAACCTATTGATAAGGTCACAAAGAGATGGATGAAGGAACCACAAAATATCAGTTTGATCCAAAACTTTTGTGGCCCATAAAAAGTTTTAATGGTCAATCACAGCTATTCCCCGTAGTGTGGTCCATCTGAGACTTAAATCTACTTAATTTTTGGTATCATGCCCTAAAATAACCTTTCAAAACGTATGGACGCTGTGGATTTAATAAAAATACATAAATGTGGGCCACACAGTCAGGGATCCACCCACCGAGATGGATCCGGGGATGATTTTACCAGCGTGTGTCGCGAATTTGGGGCCCACATCTAGCATCTAGTCTGGTGATAGAATCTGTCCACGTTCTTGGTGCTACCATATATGGGCCAGATCAAGAAACTTACGCTAATTTTGATGATTCTAGGACATTGATCTTTACAGTTGACTGTGGACCGTTGAAAATAAAATTTTCAATGGCTCATATTAAACTTCATAAATCAACGGTCAGATCGTTTTAGAATACCTGTTTCGCCATAATACTTTCCAAATAACACCCGGATGAGGGACAGTTCTGATTACCTGACCGTACATGAGGGTCCCATGTGGCCCAAAGAAAGTTTCAACGGTTGACATCCGATCTCCACTTTTCTCTGTGGTGAGGCTACGTAGACCTTTGAATCTGCCTAATTTCCCGTGCCAGCTACCTAAGATAAGCTGGCGCAACTGATTGTCCGAGTGGATGTTACACATCACGGAGTGGGCCCCACAGATTTTTTTGGAAGAGATGGCAGAAGGGTGCTGTTCCTTCAGTAGCCTTAAATGGGAAACTGCAATGCGCGTAGGAGGAATGGCAGCGGTTTTCCTTCCAAACCCACGCAATATCATGTGAAAAGGGAGCCGTGGAGTGCAAACCGTTATGTGTGCTTTTAAGGTTATTCAATTTTCAAGTTATCTTCACCGTACAACCGGTTGCATGTGGGCTTCACGTGCAATGCAGGATCATCTACAGCTACCACACCCGACCTCTGTGGGGCCCGCTATGTTGTTTATGTACCGTCTATCTGAGGAGAAAGATCATTTGAACCGTACATACAAGATGTCAGGCCAGAAGGAAACTCAGATGGGCCATACCGATAGGAACAATGTGAAATTGCTTCTGAAATCTCTAAGTTCAGGTATTGTGTCCTACCTGAGGTCTGCATCAGGCTGATTTTTGTAGCTTTATTTCAGCCTGGTGAGATACATCTGATTAACGGATTTGATGAAAGATACACAATATGGTGGCCCCACATAAAAACATGTTTCCTGTTGTTCCCTTTGGTGTGGCCCACCTGAGTTGTGGATCTGGCTGATACTTTCCCTCACCAATTAGAATCGAGTATAGAACCTGATGGACGGAGTGGATGTTGCATATATGACAATAGGTGGACCCCACTGAGTTTGGGTGTTTAAGTGTTGTGGAGGATACCAGTCCTGGGACATCCAAGCCGTGCATGAGGTGGGCTGCAACATTTAGGCTAAAACTGTTTGCCACATGCAGATTGAACCGTCCATTGTTTGAGTAGCCTGATTATTTTGCCAGGCGCCTACCTTATGTGTGGCTCGGATATCCCATACATGCACCTGAACTCGATGAGTGCACCAACATGATTTTCGCGAAATGTGATCTTTGTGCTGATCGAGGCCCACCTTTCACACGGCTTTCATCTCTTACATGTGTGGCTGGGCTAAAAGTTAGAGGTGCATGCTAATTACTTAGAATGCAGTGGATGTGTAGGTATTGATGCCAATTCAATCTAAGGCCACACGTTTGAGTGAGGGTTTGGATTGGTTGTGTGTACGGGGTAATATGTGTGGCTGTGTCGGAGTCTACTTGATCCAAAGGTTTGATTGAATCGTTAGTGTCCCCCGCGTCGCGATGAAGGATGAACATATTAGCACTTCGTTGAGGTGATTTGTAAAACGGTAGGGGTTAGCCATTCCGAATGAATTCTTTTTTGCTTTGTAACAATCGATATGAGTTCGAGGACTTAAGGACCTGTAGCTTTCAATATGATTCGCTACCATAATTCAATAGTAAAAATAATGGAGGAAGAAGATATGATTGGAAAGTGTAATTTTATTAATAATTTTTACAATAATGACACTAATGACTGACTTGAGGGATGGCGATTTATTCATTGTCCACTTGGGATTGAGCTTCATAGTAGGACGATTGTGATGCACGGGATGGTCATTTGTTCGCCACTCGATTGAAAATCGGGCCTTATGGTCAGACGATTGATGAAGGGAGGATCTTCGACAATCTGTTTGTTGCTCGATCAGATTCGAGTTTCATAATGAAAAGAGCAGTGAAGTGATAGCCTGTTCATGGTCTTGGTTAAAACTAAGCACATGGCGAGATGGTTGTGAATTAGCCATCCGTTCATCATTTGGTGCAGACCAGACTTCGTGGCAAGATGGTCGGCAGAATCATTTAGCACGTAGTAGGAAAGCCACACAGCATTTCGTTCAAAACTGAGCGATCTTCTTTGAGATCTAACGAGATGCCATGGATGGATAAAGGATCGAAAGCGAAACTAAGAATTAAAAACTAAGGCTCCCATGCTATAAGCAGTGATGAGGGCTGGGCTAAAACAAAATAAAGTAAAAGGATAAATATCTACATGGACGTATAAATAAAGTTAGGCTTGATTGTGTTGGTGTGAGGCTTAGAGTTCTTCGTGGAATGCCATTTATATAGGCTTCTAAGAAGCAGTGGCCTTGCGTAGTCTTTAGCATCATGAATGATTTGTACGTTAAATTATGGAAATGTAAGGCCTGTATCCTAGTCCGTACGGTTCCGTCAACTCCTGTGATCCTTCACGGCGAATTTCGGCAACCCGCGATATATGATCGACGTTTGTGCGCGACCTTAAGTCGTATTCCGTATATCTAAGCTGACTCAATTCGAGACTTATACCCTAGCGACAACACCGTCATCGCGGTTCCAACGCCGCTACTCGCGCATCGATTCGATACCCAAGCTAGGAGATGTGGGCCCGCGTTCAATTTGAGGAAAACACCGCTCGTTGCAAAATCCAAGAGAATCTCTACCCAATGTCACATCCATCAATTAATCAATCCCATCATGTCAAGTACACTATCACCTCACGCCCATCCCCAAGCAACCCCAAAAGTCAAAAGTTATTACATAAGCCCATACCCTTTCTTACACAACCTACCCCTAAAGTCAACAAACTCTTACACCACCCATCCCTTTCTCTCTCATCCATCAATCCATCCCATCTTCTCTCTCTTATTTCTCCATTCTTTTCCATGCAACCCAAACCACAAGAAAAATAATCCCACGTCCAAGGCATTTCCTAGCTCCATGAGAGGCTTTGTGTGGCTCACTTCCTATCTCTCATCCCCTGTTATGAATCTGAATTTGGATACACCGAAGATATAAAAATAAATAATCAAAAATAATGATTTCACTAAGCTGAATCACGTATACAATACGCGGTCCTTAAAGCGTGATTCGCCCCCTTATAAACTGCTGATGGGTTACAGGCAAATTGCTTTTAAGATAAGACAAGCCTTTTCTAGATCCATCGTGCAGCAATCACGATAGGTCCACTGACGGAATAGTTTAACGCAGCAGATTTCTTTTGACAGATTTAAACGGTAGAGATGATCACAATATTCTAAAATGGAGCTTATGGACTGTAATTTTTAGAATGGGAGAGATGGTGTGTTGAGATGATATTTTCGGACTGGAATGGTCTAGTTTATATAGGCATCAGGTAGTGGACCATTGCTAGGCTGCAATCAAAGGTCCAGAACGTTTGAAAAACGTTTCTGTCCGTTGTCTATTAACCACAGACGTTTCTGGTCGTCGGATCAAAGGATCTGACCGTTGGATCATCATGAGCCGTCCGTTTTTGGATCGTTTGGCTTTCAAGGCTTAGAGCCGTCTTCTGAAACCGCTGAACGTTTCGGATTTAAGATCCGACCGTTCTCAGTAACCTATAAAACCCAGGCTCATTTTAGATTCCCACCGCCCTAAGGCACTGACCAGACCCATCGCACTGCGATCACACCGACTCACGTCAGTTCGCGTAAGGTTGTGAAGGAGCGACCACTCTGCGACACGATGCGCACGTGCGAAGTGCGCCATCTAGCGCCACTACAGCCACACTGCCCACTCTCACGCCCACGCCCGTGCCCGAGCCTGAGCGCGAGCACGTGCTCGCGTGCGTGCGTGTCTCCTTCTCCAAGTAAGAATACTCTACACAACATCTCATATAAACTACAAAAGTTTCTCAACCATTTTTGATCTGGGACAAAGCACACACATCGCACTTTTAATTCAAAATATTTCAAAAACCGTTTTGGCGAAAAAATCCTGAAATTTTGAAAAATTCAAATTTTCATTTTTTATTTTTTCAAAAACCATTGATTTACAACAATCCCCCACTGGTTTTTTAAAACATTGAAAATTCTGCCAGAATAACAGTTATTATGCATAAAGAAAGATATCTTGCGATTTGAATCTTTCCTTAGTGTAAGTATTTTAAAGTTATTTTAAAATTTCTGATTGCCACAGCATTGAACCAGTTATTCCTATATGATATAACTGAAAATACCACACACATAATAGCTCCTGCGTTAGATGTTCCTTTATAATCTCGCTTAGCACTTTTAATGGCCATGTGCTTATCCTGTTTCATGAACGATCCCGAGATAACTCTAACTCTCATGAGAAGCGGCACCACTTCTACGTTCACATAGGTGAAATCCTTCCAGTGTTTCCATTAAAACACTTGTCCTATTTGACTGGACTTCACTAAGAGTTTAATACTCATCCCTCTTTTATAACGGCCAGCACTATCATCCTGGATGAGGTCATTATTTTCTTTAGTGCTGAAACTTTTCACTTATCAATGAATTGTTATTACCCATTAAACCCAATATTTAGAGATTTTCTAATTTAGGGTTGGGTTTCTTTCACTGGTGAAACTTAAGTAAAGAGTTTTAACCTTATCCCTCTAGATATTGTCCTTACTACCTCTCTCGTTAGAGGTTTAGTAAAAGGATCAGCCAAGTTATTACTTGACTTCACATATGAGATCGCAATGATTCCATCTTAAATCAATTGCCTTATATAGTCATGTCGCAAACTTATGTGTTTGGACTTTCCATTATAGGTACCGCTATAGGCTCTCGCTAGAGTGGCTTCACTATCACAATGAAGTGAAACAGCCGGTATAGGCTTCGCATAGAATGAGATTTCTAATAGAAGATCCCTTAACCACTTATCCTCTTTGCCTGTAGCAACTAGAGCTATGAACTCAGATTTCATAATTGAGTGCGTTATGCAAGTTTGTTTCTTGGATCCCCAAGATACAGTTGTACCTCGTAGGGTAAATATCCACCCTGTAGTGGATTTGTTGTCCCCTGCACTCGATATCCAACTTGCATCGGTATATCCTTCCAACACTGCTGGAAATTCTGAGTAAAATAGCCCTAGTTCTTTGGTTTCTTTAAGATAACCTAGAACTCTACTTATTGCTTTCCAGTGTTCAACACTTAGATTACTCGTAAACTTGCTTAGTTTACTCACAGCGTATGCTATATCCGGTCTTGTGTATTACATTGCATACATAAGACTGCCTATAACACTAACATACTCTAGTTGTGCAACTGCTCTTCCACTATTTTCTTTTAACTTGATACTTAGATCAAACGAGGTTTTTGCCTCTTTAATTTTCAAGTGATTAAATTTGTTTATTACTTTCTCAATATAATGAGACTGACATAATGCAAAACCCCCACTATATTTTTTAACTTTGATACCTAATATGGTATCCACTTGTCCAAGATCCTTCATTTTGAAAACTGAAGAGAGAAACTTTTTGGTTTCAGTTACACCTTCCATTTTGTTACTGATTATTAACATATCATCTACATATAAGCATATGATTACAATATAATCATTACCTATTTTTGAATATATGCATTTATCAGCAATATTATGTTTAAAACCATAAGACAGAACTTCAAAATCAAATTTATCATGAAATTATTTTAGTGCTTGTTTTAATCCATACAAAGACTTAACAAGTCTACACACTTTTCGTTCATTTCCTGGTAGAACAAACCCTTCTGGTTGTTCCATGTAGACCTCCTCATCGAGATCACCATTCAGGAATGCTGTCTTCACGTCCATTTGATGGATATGAAGATGATGTATGGATGTCAAAGCGAATAAGATCCTAATCGATGTTATTCGAGCTACTGGTGAATAAGTGTCAAAATAATCGATTCCTTTTTTCTGTCTGAAACCTTTAGCAACTAATCTTTCCTTAAAGGTTTGAATTATACCATTTGTGTGATATTTTTTCTTAAATACCCATTTACAACCTATTGGTTTAGAACCTGAAGGTAAATCTACCAATTCCCATGTTTGGTTAGACATTATAGGATCCATTTCATCATTAACGGCTTCTTTCCAGAAAGCAGAGTCTCTTGAAGTCATAGCCTCACTAAAAGTTTTAGGTTCATCTTCTATAGTTAAAACCATAAGTATTTTCTTAATCACATTCTCTCTATCACATTCAACCAGATGAAAGGAGAGACGCTGAGAGTCTATTTGATCAGGATCAAGACTCTTTTCTACTCTTGTTCTTTGACTCCTACGAGGTTCACTTGGTGTATTCTCTTCTATATGTGTTTCTTTTATCGTTTCATTAGGAGAATGAATCTCAACATTCTTTTTCTCCGTGAATACGGAATTCTCAAAGAACTCTACATCTCTAGACTCTATGATTACATTGGAGTCTAAGTCTAGAAGTCTATAGGCCTTACTATGTTGTGCATATCCTACAAGGACGCACTTGATAGCCCTTGGACCTAATTTAGTTCTTTTAGGTTCTGGTATTCTGCAGTATGCAAGACACCCCCACACTTTATGATACCCTATGTTTGGTTTTCTTCCTTTCCATATTTCGTATGGAGAGGTCTTGGTTTTCTTAGATGGCACTTGGTTTAAAACATGACATGCAGCTAACAGTGCTTCTCCCCATAGGTTTAATGGCAACTGTGCTTGTATTAACATTGAGTTGACCATTTCTACTAATGTCTTATTTTTTCTCTCTACTACACCATTTTGTTGTGGTGTATATAGTGCTGTACACTGATGTATTATGCCGTGTTCTTCACAATAGTTAGAAAAGTCATTAGAGAAATATTCTCCTCCTCGGTCACTATGAAGGATTTTAATATTTTTGTCTAATTAATTTTCTACTTCAGATTTATAAACTTTGAATGCATTAAATGCTTCATCTTTCGATTTTAACAGATATACATATACATATCTTGAACAATCATCTATAAATGTTATAAAGTACCTTTTACCTCCACGGGTAAGAACGCCATTTAGTTCACATATGTCAGTATGCACTAGGTCTAAGATTTGAGATGATCTCTTAACACTATGGAATGGTTTCTTGATTATTTTAGACCGTATGCATACTTCACATTTATCTTTGTCACTATCATTGTATGATATTAGGCCGTTCTTAGCCATGAGTTTTATGGTACTATAGCCAATATGGGCTATCTACCATGCTATAGCGTTACAGACTCAATCAAGTAAGCAGAAGTACTCTTTTCATTCAAAGATAATTTGATCATCCCATTACAAGCGTATCCCTTACCCACAAAATTCTCATTCTTAGACAAGATCAGCTTGCTTGATTCAAACACAACCGTAATCTCAGGCTTGCTTAAGAGATCCCCTGAGACAAGATTCCTTCTTATGTCTGGGACATGCAGTACGTTAGTCAGAATTACCTTCTTTCCAGAAGTAAAGAGTAATTCCACGGTTCCTCTGCCTACAACTTTCGATCGTCCTTCATTTTCCATTTGAACCTCCTGACCATTGGTCTCGTCTTCATAGGTTTTGAAGGTAGATTGATCATTACATACATGGACAATGGCACCTGTATCATACCACCAACCATGAATTTTTCTCTTGAACTAGGTTTACTTCTGTGACTATGGCTATGATTTCATCGTCTACTGCATTAGCCTCTTTCTTAGGCTTTTTTCGGTCCCTATAGACTCGGGCGAAATGCCCGGTCTTGCTGCAGACATAACAGGCTCCCTTAGGTTTGCTGTTTTTTTTTCTTTTGAGTTTTCTTGAATTTTTCTTAATCTTTGTTAGGTTTAAGGGAATCGGCTTTCTCATAGGTATTATTTTGGGATGTCCTTTCTACTGCGTTCACTTTGGATGAGGATGCACCATTAGTGTCATCCTTTTTGTTTCGGTTACGAGATTCTTCTTCAATACGAAGATGCTTTTGGATTTGTTCTAGTGTGAACTCTTCAGATTTATGCAGTAGTTTCTTTCTGTAATCTTTCCAGCTCGGAGGCAATTTTGCGATTATAGCTCCGACTTAAAAGGATTCAGGAAGCTCAATTTTTATGGCTTTTATTTTATTTACAATAAGCTGCAATTCTTGAATTTGGGCCAGCAGCGGTAGATTGTTTACCATCGTGAAGTCGAAGTACCTGACAATTAGAAATTTCTGTGTACCTTCCTCTTCAGCCTTATATTTGTATTCCAGCGCGCTCCAAATTTCTTTAGCTGATGTGGTCCCCGTGTACAAATCGTACAACCGATCAGAGAGGGCATTGAGGATGTGGCCACGACACGGCAGTTCATCTTCTTGTCGCTTGATCCTACCAGCGATCTGTTCTGGAGTGTCCGTGTCCTTTGCTTCAGGCAGAGGCTGGAGAGTCGGGTCCAGGATGTAGAAGATCTTCAGCGCGGTCAACAGGAATTTTAGCCTGTCCTGCCATCTAGTGAAATTTGAACCATCGAATCGGTCCAATCGGATCAGATCCTGGTTTATCAATTTGATTAATGCATCACTTTCGGTGTCCATTGAATCACGCTTTAAGATTGTTATGAATCTGAATTTGGATACACCGAAGATATAAAAATAAATAATAAAAAATAACGATTTCACTAGGCTGAATCACGTATACAATACGCTGTCCTTAAAGCGTGATTCACCCCCTTATAAACTGCTGATGGGTTACAGGCGAATTGCTTCCAGGATAAGACAAGCCTTTTCTGGATCCAGCGTGCAACAACCACGATAAGTCCACTTACGAAACAGTTTAACGCAGCAGATTTCTTCTGACATATTTAAATGGTAGAGATGATCACAATATTCTAAAATGGAGCTTATGGACTGTAATTTTTAGAATGGGAGAGATGGTGTGTTGAGATGATATTTTCGGACTGGAATGGTCCAGTTTATATAGGCATCAGGTAGTGGACCGTTTCTAGGCTACAATCAAAGGTTCGGAACGTTTGAAAAACGTTTCTGTCCGTTGTCCATTAATCACAGACGTTTCTGGTCGTCGGATCAAAGGATCTGACCGTTGGATCATCATGAGTCATCCGTTTTCGGACCGTTTGGCTTTCAAGGCTTAGAGTCGTCTTTTGAAACCGCTGAACATTTCGGATTTAATATCCGACTGTTCTCAGTCACCTATAAAACTCAGGCTCATTTTAGATTCCCACCGCCCTAAGGCACTGACGAGACCCATCGCACCGCGATCGCACCGACTCGCGCCGGTTCGCATAAGGTCGCGAAGGAGCTACCACACTGCGACACGATGCGCAAGTGCGAAGTGCGCCATCTAGCGCCACTACAGCCACACTGCCCACGCCCGAGCGCGAGCGCGCGCATATCTCCTTCTCCGAAAGCTCCAAGTAAGAATACTCTACACAACATCTTATATAAATCACAAAAGTTTCTCAACCATTTCCGATGTGGGACAAAGCACACACCGTACTTTTAATTCAAAATATTTCAAAAAGCGTTTTGACGGAAAAATCCCGAAATTTTGAAAAATTCGAATTTTCATTTTTTATTTTTTCAAAAACCATTGATTTACAACATCCCCACCCTCCAAAAACAATCTCAACTATTGAAGTTTGTCCTTTAGAGATCTAAATCACATTGGCAGAAGAAGAAAGAGGAGATCAAAGGTGAGTGTTTCTATTTGTTAATTTTGTGAATTGAGGGCCCACATATGTGGGACCCATCTTGATGTATTCATGTATAGGGAGGGCCCATAGTGGCGGGGTCCCTCCCCTCTCACGATCGTCTCTCTTTTTCCCTCTCTCTCTCTCCCTCTTGATGTGCGGCCCACCCGATGTATGTGACACATCCGCACCATCCATCACCTTGGAGCCCACTATGATGCATGTGTTGCAGCCAACCATCCAACGGTGGGACCCCAACTGGCTGACTGACGTCAGTAAGTTTTGTTGGTCCCACGTGTTTGTGTGTGGTGGATCCCAACCGCCCACCTGCTGTTGGGGCCACACCATGATGTATTTGTTTCAACCGCACCGTCCAGACCATCTGGACGGTGCTGGATAGGTTGGACGGCCCTATGGGCCACGCCATAATGTATTTGTTTCACCCACACCGTCCAGACCAGCTAGACGGTGCTGGACAGGTTGGACGGTCCTGTGTCCCCACTCCTGATATATGTGATTCATCCATGCTGCAGAGCAGCCGTAGGACCCACGCACGTGTGGACTCCACGTGCATGTGTTTACCAATGCCGTCCATCTCCATTTGTTGCATGGGCCACCCCATGATGTATGTATCAGATCCACACCGTCCCTCCATTTCTCTAGATAATTTTAGGGCCTCCGTTGGGCCACACCACCGAAAGCAGTGGAGATATTGATGTCCACCGCTGAAATCCCCACCGACCATCTGTTTTGATGGTGGGACGGTAGCAGCCGCCCGTAGCTGTTATGCGTGCAGCAGCAGCAGATCCGTGGGCCACCAAGACGTATGATTTCATCCCGTCGTCCATTGGCCAGGACGGTGGACTCCACCCTGATGCAATGCTTTGTCCAAACCGTTCATCCATTTGCTGGTGGGGTCCACCTTATACTTGGATCCACGCTAACCATCCATCTCTGCCCTACCATGTAGTATGTGTTAAACCATCCTGTCCAACACCTTGGACGGGTGGGACCCACCCCTATGTATTACACCATCACCGTCCAATCTCTGGACGGTGATTTGCTGGACGCTGGTCAGTGCAAAAAAAAAAAAAGAATATATATATATATATATATACACACATATATAATACAAATAATATTAATCAGGGGTGTAAAAATATATACATGTATGTATGGTGGGGCCCACGTGGGACCCACCTGATGTATGTGAAAATTCATACCATCCAGTGTGCTGGAGGGTGGATCCCACCATGAAGTATGTATTCTCCACGCCATCCATCTATTTCGGCAGTGCGTGGGACCACCCCCACACGTGCTGCACATGTGAGGGGGTGGGGCCCACCTTGACTTATGTGTTCTGCATCCATCCATCTATCAGGTTAAACGTGTGGCTCACCCTGAGATGTGTATTGTATAACCAGGCCGCCTGTCCAGACATTGGGTCCCACGTCGGACTCCCTGATGTACGTGTCTTCCCCATGCTATGCAGGGGCTAGGACGTGGGGCCATATGTTATATATTCATGCCATCCATCTTTGATAAATGGGAACCCTCCTTAACGCATGTATATCCACGCTGTTCATCTGAAGGGCCTATCGACTTGTGTCCCATCCTCATCATCCTTGCTGGACCCCTGGATGAAGGGAGAAAACAAATATTAACTTGATGAACGTGTGACCCACCGTGACGTACATGTTTGATTGGAGTGGCCCATTGATACAGCCTACTTGATGTTTATGAGGCCCATTGGTGCAGCCCGATTTGATATACATGAAGTCCATTGGTGCGACCCGTCATGATGTATTTTGGTCCATGGGCGGGCCCGCCTGTTTGTATTGTTAAGCCCATGTAATGAGGCCCACTCGATATATGAGGCTTAGTATTGAGGCCCGTGCGATGAGGCTCATATGATATATTTGAGGCACAGGCACAAGGCCCACCTGTTGTGTATTCGATGCCTGATGTAATGCATGTCGGCTCATATGAGAAGGCCGGTGTGATGTAAATGAGGCTCATCGTGATCGTATGTGTAACATCCTGGAAATTGAGGGTTGAGCAAAAACTCAACTCTCAAGTTCCAGAACATCACGTATGCAGCATTTTCAATGATAGATGAATGTTGACTGTATGAGTGCATAAAACATGAAGTGGATTAAGCCCAAACAACATATCATACTCCAGAGACAGTTAAGTTTCTCAAGCGGAAGACTGTGATAAATATATAAAATGTATAATTGATTGTAAGTCTCCAGAGTATGGACATGTTACCAGGTTAACTAAATACATGTATACTCCAAAAATGAGCAAAAAGAATATACATGAGTATTTTAAAAAAAGACAAAATACCAAGTGTATTGGCATCTAATCATTAACCCTGAAACCCCGTCGATCAGAACTGCATATAGGAGAAATCTTCCTCAACATCATCAAGTCTAGCTCTGCTTCGCAAGCATCGCCATCATCTGAAACTAAAACAGGGATTGGTTGGTGTGCACAACACTGTCCCGTAACGTGGGAGTGAGTAGCTAACTCAGTGGAAACTATACAGCAAAGATTAACATGTTATCAATTCAATCAAGCAGTAATGATAAGGCAGTACAATCAAACAGGTCCTATATACTCTTGTTAATGCAAGGATGGTATGAAGAATGATGCATGCCCTCACTACAATCTCCTCTGCGACATCATCTAACGATCGCGACATGACTTACTTCCTCGGTGCTCTATCACCAACGCCGTTAGCACATGCAATGCGGTGTTATGAATATGCTTACCAAGTTCTTATTAGTCCTTTTCATACAACAGTATTGGGAAGCTAAGACACCTCCCTTGTATCATTTCCCAACGTTGATCCATTTTAGGGTCGTCAGTCCTATGAATCTCATACGATGTTACGGTTCTAGGTCACTACAAGGGTTGTCAGGGCTGTTGCGTGCAATCGTTGCTCCTCTCCCCCATCACCTTATCAATACAGGCCTATTATATCCTTAAGACTACATCAGGACTTGTCGCCCCTATGCGGTGTTAGGATAAACTCAAGGTTACTACAGAGGGCTCATCACCAATCAGTGTAGGCTGGCAACAAGAATATATTGTCCCATACCACCATAATCTGCTCAGAGTAGGGTGCTCACTGGTCACTACGAGGAGGTTTGTGGCCCCAACGTAGGCCGACAGCTCGATCACTGTGTCCCATACCACCATATCCGGCTCATGAGTCTTAGGGGATCATGGTATCACGGTTAACGAGAGTTTCAATGGTAAGATCGGTGTCTTAAATTTAAACAGTAGCAACCAAACATGGTGAATAAGCATCGGTCAATCGGGTTAGTTGATAAGCCCAACTAGGCCAAGCGTACGTTGAGTTGAATGACATGGAATGCATAAGCACTCCGTGTGGCCTAACCACTACCAAACATCCCAAGCATGACTCAGATTCGTTAAACTCATCATGTGTGGCGAAACAACCTCAACCACTATTTACGAAACGATTACTGATTACCTGTACTGTAGCACAGCCCCAATCACATACAACTTCCATAACAGGCATGAGGCATATCCTACAATCATGTGGACATTCATGAAGTATAACTTAAATGTAAATACAGTACATGAAGGAAATCATATACACAGTTAATACAAATAATCTAAGTTACACAATGCATGGAGGAAATCATATACTCAAGTATTGTGATTGAGATTCACATCTCAACAACCTTAGCAATTACATTCTTACTAACTACTAACTCACTTAGGCATTTCTACAAACACTTAGATTACACTATTCAACATACATTACGTATGTCGACCATATAACATATTAGGGTGACTCCTTTCGTCATAGGATTATTGCCCATACAACAGTCATATATCCATGACAATCAGTTATGGCGAGCATGAAAGCAAAATTCATACTCATTTAGTCATTTTCACAAACACTTAGGCTACACATACTAACTACATATCATATGTTGATATATTATGTTTTTGACCAAATCCTTTCAATAGGGAGTTGCCCCATATATCACTTGCATATACCCACGATGGATAATCATAGCATGCATTAATCCGGGTTCCGTATTCATTTAAACATTTTCACAAACACGTGAGCTACACACTTTTACATATATAGCGTATATTGGTCGTGGCGTGATTTAGGGAAAGTCTTTTCGTTAAGGAGTTGTCACACATGTAACAAGCATATATTCACGGCAATTAATTATGTTAAGCACAAATCCAAATTTTATACGTATACGGTATTTTCTACAAATACGAGGAATATAGTATAATCAACATAGGTAACGTATAACTGAAAAATGAAATGGACAACACTTTACACATGTGAAATAGCATTCTAGGCAAGAATAAATCATTACTTAATATTAAAAGTCTTGAAAACCATAACCTAAACGTATATAGTCCGCACCTTAAACTAGAAAATGCGAAATGGATATGATTCAGACGATAAGTCGTCGTCAACGGCTAATACGCTACTTATGACACGAAACAGGTTAGCCATAACGTCATTGAAACTATTCTAGGCTTCAAAACAGGTTAAGGTTGAGATTTCTTACCTAGGAACAGAGTTGGAATCGCCGGAATAGTGATGCAGAAGGATGGATGAGGCACGCAGAGAGACTGAGAGGAATCCCAGGAAGAATCACCAGCTTCTCTCTCTCTTTTCTCTCTCTTGGAAAGCTAGGGTTTGAAAATTCGTATGAGATTTGTGAGATAGGGTCTAAGGTCCTTATATAGGCCCAAAAGCGACGAAAATAGACTTGGGGCCAAGGTATACTTAGGTTATAACCAATTCGGGTTTGTTCCGATCCAACGGAACACTTCTGGAGGTCCTGGTACTAAATGCGGTCGGACTTAAGCTCTCTAATATTGGATATAGGTCAAGCTAAGTTTTCAGTCCGGTCGGGTTTCCAGATCGACCGTGGCGGACCAGTTTCAGTTCAGCAGTCACCGAAACTCGATCAGGGCCACAAGTGCTATGACATATAAGGGCCACCTATCTTGATCCGAGGGTGAATTTGGGTCGAAATCTAACGGTCAGAACGCTTAAAAATATCGCGCAAGTGAAACATGCCAGATTTCTTAAAAATATAATTAATTTTCTAAATATCTTCCTTTTCTTACTCTCTTTACTCTGGGCTCAATAAAATGGTCTCAGGACATTGTTTGACCTTGATTTTTGAGGTGATAGTCAAGTCCAACTAGGCGATTATAATGGTCTAAGTTCATCGCTATCAGACTTTCGACGTGCGGTCTAGGTTCGATACGAAGTTTCAAAGTAATCTCGAGGGCAACTGGGCTTAGAGATTGATCCTAGATTTCAGGGTAAGATAGCGTCAATGATTCTATAGGTTTTGGGTCTTACAGATCGTATTTAAAGTGGTTGGTGCTAATTTGGCGGGAAATCTAGTATAGCGCTAGTTAATACACAATAAATTTCTAAAGAATTTGGTTCTAAATGATTTCTTTGGCTTTGGAATTGGGTTCTGAGAGGTTACCAAGGTGTTATGGTTGACTCATTGCCTAAGGACGTCTAATTCCAGGTAAAAAAAAATCTGGGGTGTTAAAGTATGTGAGGCCATGGGCCCACTATATGTTTGGCCCTATGAAGGTCACCCCTTGGGCGCAATGTTGGTTAAATGGCTACATGGATGGGCAATGATGGTTGAATGTCCACATTGTGACCTTCCCTTAGGCCTGGATAGGTCCACTCTCATCGTTCTCTAGTAGGTTAACCCAAATACTTGGACCCCATTGACATTGCTTGATCCATCATCGGCCGTCCATCTATGGACCCCGTCTTGTGTCGAGACCGATTCAGACTGTCGATTACCGATTTCGATTATTGGGTTCAAGGCTAATTCCGACTGCCGATTATCGATTTCGATTATTGGGGTCGAGGCCGATTCCGACTGCCGATTATCGTGGTCGAGGCCAATTCCGACTGCCGATTACCGATTTCGATTATCGTGGTCGAGGCCGATTACCGATTTCGATTATCAAGGTCGAGGCCGATTCCGATTGCTAATTACCGATTTCGATTATCGGGGTCGAGGCCGATTCTGATTACCGATTACTGATTTTGATTATCGAGGCCGACTCCGATTATTGAGGACAAATGTCAATGCCAATTGCCAAGGCCCATTGTGATGTATATATAGCCCGTATTTTAGGCCCATTCTGATGAGCATTCGGCCTCGACTTAATACATTTGAAGCCTATGTAAGGTATGTGGGCC
Source organism: Magnolia kwangsiensis (assembly GCA_037074715.1). NCBI lineage: Eukaryota > Viridiplantae > Streptophyta > Magnoliopsida > Magnoliales > Magnoliaceae > Magnolia > Magnolia kwangsiensis. The sequence continues at coordinate 104,426,659 of CM073580.1, read as the reverse complement.
TATGTGATGAGGCCCATTGTGGTGCATTTGAGGTCCAGGTGATGGAGCCCATTGAGATATATGTTAGGCCCATGTGAGAGGCCCATCGTGTAAGACCCGTATCTTAGTCCATACCGTTTCATAGGATTCCGCGATCTTTCCGGTCGAATTCTGACAACCTTCGACCCTTAACCGGTATTTAAGCGCGACCCTGATTCATAAGCCGTCAACCTGAGTCGACTCAATCCGAGACTTGTATCTTAGCGACCGCGTCGTCGCCGGGGTTCCGATGCCTTAACTCGCACGCCGAAGCGATACCCAGGCCAGGAGATGTGGGCCCGCGTTCAATTCGAGAAAACACTGCGCAATTGTAAACCTAATAAAGATTTCAAATCATGTCCCATCAATCCCATCAATCACACTTCATGTCAAGTACACATCACCCCATCCCCAAGCAACCCCTAAAGTCAACACTCTCTTACACAAAGTACCCTCATCACTCACATTTTCACCCATCACACCCATCTCTCTCTCTCTCTCTCTCTCTCTCTCTCTCTCTCTCTCATTTTCTCAAAACCTATCTCCCAAGCAATCCACGTCCAAGCCCTCCCTTCCCCAAAGCTAAGTGTGGCCCACCTCCCTACCTCCCATCCTCACCCTCCAAAGGCAATCTCGTCCGTTGGATCGCATCCTTTGGAGCTCAGGAGACCAAAGAGGCTAGAAGATTTGTAAAGGTGGGTGCTTCTCTCTCTCTTTTTCATTCCTTTTGTGTGATGTGTGGCCCACTCGGATGGACCCCACCATTGAAGTATGTATTTTACCCAGACCATCCATCAGGTGGGCCCACATATTTGGTGAAATCCCACTAAAGCGTGAGTGTGATGGGGCGTGGAGGACGCTGCTGCCAGCGTCTAGAGAACACTGCAACAAGCAGCGTCCAGTTTACTTATTTGGAGAGGAGAGTGGGGCCCACAACAGGACCCATACATGATGCATGTGTTTAATCCACACCGTCCACCCTGTTTCCCTGCTCGTTTCAGGCGTTGAGCCGAAAAATGGAGCCAATCCAAATCTCTGGCGGGCCATGTTGTTGAGAATAGTGATATTTATGGCTAAAATCTTTTAGGGCCCATTGCGATGTTTCTATACATCAAATATGTTGAACATTGGGCTTATCAGACCCGTCACGAGCAAGAGAACCCCATGGACGGACTGGATTGTCCCGCTGTGGCTCCCATATATTAAAAAAATAATAATAATAATAAAAAATAAGTATGCAGCAGCGCTGCTGCTGTCAGAAGCTGTAGGCAACGCCTGCTACGTTTGGGCTGGCGGATAGGGACCACGGCCCCACCGTGATGCTGGAGACCCTTAATTTCCAGCCGTCCATCTCTTCTTGACGCTGGAGACCCTTATATATATATATTATAGATTTGGTGGCCACGTGTGTGGACCCCACCACGATGCATACGTTATATCTATACCGTCCATCCAGGCTGTCCGTCAGTGCTCCTAGACGCTGGACTTATGCAATATTATATTACATATTTTTTTTAATATAATATTATGGTGGGCCCTGATGTACGTGGGACACACCTCATATCAAAAGCAGATTGGCTGTTGTAACTCGCACCAGCTATATGGCTGATGTTATGACATCAGTAGGCCCGTAGGACCCACCCAATGTATGCCTCTGATCCAGGCTATCCAACACGTTGAACGGGTGAAACCCACCTCAATGAATGTGTTTTATATCCACCCTGTCCATCTTTTGTGGACGTGGGACCTGCCCCATACGTGTGACACGTGTGGGCAGGTGGGGCCAATTTTGATATATACTCAACCGTCCATCTGTTTTTCTATGAGGGGCCTGCCTTGAGGCATGGGTCTTATCCAGCAGCCCAGCAGCTGCTGGACTGTGGGACCCACCGTTAATGTATGTATTTTATCTCCACGCCATCTACCTGTCGGGCCCACCTTAACGTATGTGTTGTATTCCACACCGTCCATCCGGATGGTGTGCCGTGGAGCACACCTTAAATGTATGTATCTTCAGCCACGTTGTCCATTCTGTTTGCTGGACAGGTGTGGCCCACTATGATGTATGTCTTATTCACACGTCCGTGGGACAGTGTGACCCACCGTAATGCATGCGTTGTATATCCAGTTGGTGGGGCCCATTCTGTGATGTTTAAGGCCCACCTTGATGTGTGTATTGAAAGCACATGGTCCATCTATTTATTATTATTATTATTATTATACCATAGAGCTGACCCATGTGGTCCACCATAATGTATGTGTATTGCACACATTGTCCATTTATTTTTGGGCCGTAGACCTCATTACCTTGAGAGGCCCACTTGATGTGAATGAGGCCCATGTAATGCGGCCCACTCGATGTTTATATGGCTCATGTGGTGTATTTGAGGGACCATATGTTGGGCCCACCTATTATGTGTTTGTGGTCTTTTATCGAGGCCCAATATGATGTTTTTATGGCCCACCCAGATATATATTTGTGGCCGATCCCTGAGGCCCACCTTGATGTGTATTGCTGCGGCCCATCCAGGAAGCCTATCATGATGTATCTTTGGTATGTGAGCGGGGGCCACCTGTTGTGCATTTATGGCCCATCGATGAGGCCCACTTGATATATGTTGAGGCCCATGGGTCGTAGCCCATTGCGATTTACAATGAGACCCATGGGTCGTAGCCCCTTATGATGCATTTGAGGCTCATGGGTCATGGCCCTTGGTAATGTATGTTAGGCCCATATATGCGGCCCGCCGTGATGTACATATTGTATATCTATGTCGTCCATTCGTACCCCCCCCCCCCCCCCCCCCCCCCGTGTTGTATTCATAGTATATCCATGTCATCCATTTGTGCGGCCTGCAGTGATATATTTGTGGCCCATATGACGGGGCCCAATGTGGTATATTTGTGACCCATTGAGGAGGCCCATCGTGATGTATTCAAGGCCCATGGGCGTGACCCATTGTGATTCATTTACGGCCCTTGTACAGCGCCCAACGCAATATATGAGAGGCCCATAAAAGGGGCCCAACATAATGTATTTGTGGCCAATGCATTGTGTATGAATCTCTTATGTGGGCTACTCCTTGGGAGCGATGTTGGTTAGATGTCTACATTGATGGGCGATTATGGTTGGATGTCCACATTGCGACCTTCCCTTAAGCCTGGTTAGGCCCATTCTCATCATTCTCTAGTGGGTTAACTCAAATGAATAGGCACCATTGATATTGCTTGGACCATTATTGGTCGTCCATCTATGGACCCTGCCTTACGCCGATCATCGATCGTAGCTGATTATCGATCGATTCCGATTATCATGACCGATTGCCAATTTTTGATTGACGTGACCGATTTACCGATTCTGATTGTCATGACCGATTGTCGATTTCGATTGACGTGATCGGTTTGTCGATTCTGATTATCGATCGATTCCGATTACTACGACCGATTACCGATTCTGATCGACGTGATCGATTTTCTGACTCTGATTACCGATTGATTCTAATTGACGTGACTGATTTACTGAATCTTATTACCGATTGATTTCGATTATCGTGACCGATTGTCGCCGCCGATTGACGATTCTAATTGTTGTGACCGATTCCGATTACTGAGGCCTACTTCGATTCCGATTTCGATTGTCAAGGCCGATTGCAGAGACCTATATGATGTATATGCGACCTGTAGTTGAGGCCCATTGTGATGTATATGTGGTCCTTAGGCAAGGCCCCCTCTGTGTTATATATTAGGCCTTTGGTGAGACCGTCGGCCCATTATGTGTTTGGCCTTGTGAGGGTCATTCATTGGGGCAATATTGGTTAGATGTCCACATTGTCGAGGCCGATTGTTGATGTCGGTTATTGATATCGATTATGAGTATGTGACTGCATAACATCATGATACATGCCCATACGCATCATCTGCATGTCTGTTATGAGATATGATTGACCATTGCATATGTCATAGTGCCAGTTGTTATGAGACTCCCTGATAGGCGGAGTTTGTCTCACATGAGCGCACGGTATGCGCAGGATTGATGCATGGCTGGATTGTATGACTCATGCATCTTGCATTGTATGCTGTGATTATTGTATGCCCTAACGACATCAGGGTCGTAGCCTCCACAGGTATTTCATGAATGGCTAGATGGGACACTAAAAATCTGTTCTACATGGGGTGCTATAGATATCCTTGGGTGAAAGTCTCAGAACCCTCTTGGTTTCAGAGGTTGCTCCAACGTTTATACCGAGTGGATGCATGAGCGCATGAGGGTCGTATACCGTTGGGCAGCGTCTCCCACTGTGTTGTGGTCTGTTGGAAGGGGGTGCGGCCTTACCTGCCCGAGAGGAGGGGGCAATGCTAGGCTGAGTTTGACCAGCTAGAGGAATGGGTCCACTATCGACAAGTCGAACCCGATATTGGTAGGCGGATAGTGAGGTCTCTTCCACTCACCTTGTTGCGCGCGATGGGGCGGTAATCTGGTTTGGAGTATAATAGACCCCGGTGATTTTTTAGAGAGGAACCGTACTGATATGTGGACTTATTGAGTAGGAGTGCATGCACATTCATTCACTATCCACTCGGGCTTGTGGTGCGTAACTAATTATTGTGTACCTTCGTTATGGCAAGGATTTATGTTGGACGCGCGACTAACCTGAGATCAGGAGTTTACCACTTTGAGTCTGACTCCAAATTTAGGTATGAGACTGGTTTGGATAGAAGTCCCTAGTGGTGGACCCCGTAGCCTGTGATACTACGTACTATCATCCCGACGTCACACTCCAGCATGGTTATTTCATTCGCATCGCATATTGCATTACATCCGCAGGCATATGACATCTTGGGTCGCTATGTTTCTACACTTATATGGCCTAGACAGACTTAACAGGATTTGTATATTACATTGCATCCTCGGCATATGATATTTGACTCTTTATGACTTCTTATCGCATAGCTGTTCTATATTGTGTATTCTGATATTGATTGACTTATGGACTTGTCCATACTTCCGCTTACTCTGTTATCGTATGATTTATGATCTTGTCAGTATTTCTGTTTACTCTGATAATTTCTGCTCTTGTCAGTATTTCTGTTTACTCTGATAATTCGTGATCTTATTAGTGTTTCTGCTTATTCAAACATTGTATGGTTTATGGATTACCAATTTTTCGGTATTGTATGATTATGGCATTGTATTGAATACTTGGCACTTACCTTACACCACCCTTTAAACTTTCTATAAGCTTATGTATGATAGATGCATGCAGGTGATGTTAGGTTGCAGCAGTGTTGAGCTTGGAGCGTGCAGTGGTCTTCTGGAGCATGATTTTCTATTTATGTATTTTCCTTTCAGTGTTGTACTCAAACGATTATATTAGTGGATATGTGATGATGAAGTTGCCTTTGTGAATTGGGTAATCTTGTGGTTATGCTTATTACTAGTTTAATGTACATTGGAAAACAAAATCCTCCTTATAGGATCCCAGGATCGGAATCTAGCATATGAATGCTAGGAGCCGAGAATGGGGTACTACGGAGGCTGTCGGCACTGGATTCGGTGATCGGGATTGCTGTGAATCCGATTTTCAGGTTTGGGGCGTGACACATCGTGATGTGTATTAAGCCTTTGAGTGAGGCCCATGGTATCATATATTTAGCCCTTGTGTGGGGCCATGGGTCCACTGTATGTTAGGCTCTATGAGGGTCATGCCATGTGGGCAATGTTGGTTAAATGTCCGCATTGTCGAGTTCGACTGTCGATGCCAGTTATTGATACCGATTATGAGTATGTGACAGTATAGCATCATGATACATGCCCATACACATCATCTGCATGTTTATTATAATGTGTGGTTGTCCATTGCATATGTTATTGGACAGATTGTTATGATACTTCTTGATAGGCGGAGGTTATCTCACGTGAGTGCACGATATGCACATGACTGATGCCTGACTAGGTTGTATGACTCATGCATCTTGCATTGTGACTTATGATTACTGTATGCCCCAGCGACATCAGGGCCTTAGCCTCTATAGGCATATCATGGATGGCCAGATGGGACATCAAAAATGTTTGGTTCGAGCATCGGGCTGCCATAGATGGCCCTAGGTGAAAATTTCTAAAATTCTCTTGGTACCAGAGGACGCCCCAATGTTGAAACCGAGTGGATATACATGAGTACCCGAGTGTCAAATATCAGGAGGCCACGTCTCCCACTGTATCTTGGTAGGTTCGGAAGGGGTGTGGCCTTACCCGCCCGAGGGAGTAGGCATAGCTAGGCTGAGTTTAACCAGCTCAAGGAATGAGTCCGCTATCGACAAGCCGGGTAGGTATTGGCAGACTATTGGCCAGGCGGATAGTGAGGTCTCTTCCACTTACCCAATTGTGCGCTTGATGGGGCGACAGATGGCGTGGAGTGTACTAGACCCCGGTGATGATCCCAGAGAGGAACTGTACTGATATGTGGACTTATTGAGCAGGAATTGTATCTTCATTCATTCATTCATTCATGATCCACTCGGGCTGGTGGTGCGTAACTATTTATAACGTGTACCTTCGCATGGCTAGGATTCGGTTGGACGCGCGACTAACCTGAGACCAGGAGTTTACTACATTGAGTCTGAATATCCAAATTTAGGTATGAGACTGGTTTGGATAGAAGTCCCTTGTGATGGACCCCGTAGCCTGCGAGACTACGTACTATCTCCCGACCTCACACTCCAGCTTGGTCATTTCATTCGCATTGCACATTGCATTCGCATTCATATGACATTTTATGTCATTATGTTTTCTATACTTATATGCGTAGACGGACTTAGTAGGATTTACATATTGCATTGTACCCTTCGCATCTGATATTTGGCTCTCTATGAGTCCTCATTTGCATTGCTGATCTGTATTGCGTATTCTGATATTATATGACTCATAGACTTACCAGTATATTTTCGTTTACTCTGATTTCTCTGATATGTATGATTCATGATCTTGTCAGTATTTTCGCTTATTTCGATTATGTATGATTTATGAGCTTTATGGTATACTTGACACTTATCTTGTGCACACACTTTCACCACCCTCTAAGCTTTCTATAAGCTTATGCACGATAGATACGTGCAGGTGGCGTTAGGTTGCAGCAGCGTTGAGCTTGGAGTGTGTAGCTGCCTTCTGGAGCTTTGATTTTGATATATGCATTTTCCTTTCAGCATTGTATTTAAATGTTTATATTAGTGGATATGTGATGATGATGTTGCTTTTGTGATTCGGATAAACTTGTGGTTATGCTTGTTATGAAACAAATTTACATTAAAAATTCTCCTTGTAGGATCCCAGGATCGGAATCTGGCGTATGGATGTTGGGAGCCGAGAATGGAGTACTACGGAGGCTGTCGGCACCGGATTCGGAGATTGGGATTCCTGTGAATCCGATTTCTGGATTTGAGGCGTGACAAAAAATCTCTTTGATTCTTCCACACCAGCATGGCCCATCGCGTACAACCACGTTTACAAGAGAGAGACTCTCATTTACATTAATTAAAAGTCCTAATATATATGAACTCCCACATTGGAAAGTTGTTGTGATCCTTACATCACTTAGCTTTGGCATCTATAGAGAGTTGCTTTTAGCAAGGTTCTATAATTTAATGATAGATAGAGATCTCCTTTTAATGAGAATTTGGCATTTAATACTAAGAGAGTGAGTTTCTTTAATAAGACTTTTTTCTTATTGAAGAAAGTACTTTTTGATAGAATTCTATAATTTAATTTCTCTCTCATGTGCATGTCTATACTTCCTCCTCTTGAAGTCATCTACACCACACATGACACGACTGCCACATGGCGTCTTTTAAAATGTTTAATTTGTCTGCGTTAGATCAGGTATAAATAATGGAGGGCACAAGTATGATTTTGCCTATCATTTAACGCATAATGTCGACACGTGGTGGCATCCCCATTAGCCCACGTAAGTGTGCCAAAAATGAGTGTAAACAATGCTACCCACATCTCTTTGTATTCAAAGTTTGTACTCGCATAATATGAAGAGATGTTAAATAATAGTTTCTTACCATTTTTGCTCTCTATTTTTTTTTTTAATTCACGGTTGTTTTACTATTCACTATCGATACTATTCACTGACACTACCCACCGATCAACACTATTCATTAGCACTATTCACTCGTTGATACTACTCACTGATTGATTTCACCATTCATCCGACCCCTATTCACTCGAGCACTATTCATTGAGCACATTCATCGGCCACTATTCACCAATCAACAATATTCATCAGCATTATTCGCTAACAAAAACTATTCACCAGGCGCTATTCATTATTTGATTTTACTATTCATCAAACCTTTTTTTTGTGTTAGTGACTTGATAGGCTGCCCCCGGGGCTATTCAACACTTGTAGACTAAAAGGTGTAGCACCAAAGGCATGAGAGGTTGCCCCCCGACTTGGTCAGCACATACATACTACTGCCCCCTCAGGATATGAGGTATTGGGGCCATACTAGTCATATTGGCCGTATGGTTGACCACCGGTTGTCTTTTCTCAATTGACTTGAGAAACGGCAATCTGTTTTAATCGGCCAAACTTCAGTTATGCCTTGTCATTCTTTAATTGCATGCCTGAATTGGAAGAGTTTTTTAAGCCAATTGTCACAAAGTGGTAGCGATTCCATCAACCTTTCGATGACTTTAGACAGTATTCTCGACGATTCTGTCATTAGTAGCATGTTAACAAGTATGTCATTTGTGTGTGCACATATATTGTTTCTAATGTGTGTAATCTCTAGTAAATTGTTGTTGGAGGGTCCATACTCATGGACTGCAAGTGCTAGGGGATGATTGACTTTTAAGGGCATATCTTTCTGCACAAGCCTTAAGTTTAGATCTTCTAACTATATTGCTAAACTGTTAAACTTCTGGTTGCAAACGCATCCCATTGATATGCCAAAAATATGTTGGTACCAATTCAATCAAATAAGGCCATACGTGTGAGGGAGGGTGTTGATTGGTAGTTCGTGTGTGGGTAAGATGCGCGAACATGACAGAGTCTACTCGACTCAAAGGTTTGATTGAATCGTTGGTGTTCTCGTGTCGAGATAGACATATTGGAGAATAGACCAGGATCCAGTTATCCTCTCAACTAACGGTTTGTGCTCCATTCAAGCGATTTATGAAAGGGTAGGGATTAGCCATTTTGAATGGATTCTTTTAGTCTTGTGACAATAGATGTGAATCTATGGACTTAAGTACTTGTTCTTTTAACTTGATTCGCTACTGAGTTCAATAGTAAAAATAATGGAAAAAGAAGATATAAGTTGAAAGTGTTCTTTTATTAATTATTTTTACAATAATGGCACTCACGATCGGCTTGAGGGACGACAATCAGTTTGTTGCCCAATCAGGACTGAGCTCCATTGCGGGATGGTCATCTATTTGTTGCTCAGTTACAAACTGGGCATCATGCTAAGTCGATTGATGGAGGGAGAATCTTCGACAATCTGTTCATTACTCGATTAGAATCGAGTTTGTGGTGAGATGGCCGATGGGGTGACAACCTGTTCGTAGTCTTGGTTGGAACCAATCATGTGACAAGATAATCGTGAATCAGTTATTCGTTAGTCATCTAATTTGGACCAGACTTCGTAGCAAGATGGTCATCAGAATTGTCTAGCACATAGCAAGAGAGTCCCATAACCTTCCGTTTGAAACTGACCAATCTTCATTGCAATCTAATAAGATGTCGTGGATAAATGGTGAGAACTAAACTAAGAATTAACAACTAAGGCCCCTATGATATGTGCAGCAATGGGGAGCTGAGATAAAATAAAATAAAGTATAAAAGAAAATGTTCATGGTGGATAGATAAGCTGGGCTTGATTGTGTTAGCGCGAGGCTTTGAGCTCTTTGTAGAATATTGTTTATGTAACATCCTGAATTTCCATCTCTTTTTCTTGAAACCCATGTATTGAGAAAGGATTGACATGAATTTCTCACATGCAAGAGCTTATTTTAGGGATTCCGACCGTCTGACCTAAAGCCCTCATTCATAGGTCGTTTCTCAAATCTCCAACGATCCATAGGTGCGGATTATTGTTCTTAGGTGGCTCAGTACCAATTTTAGTACGAGCTTAATGATTTTGATTGCTTGGATGTTATATTTGAAATTCTAGAGAAACCCTAGGAATTATATGTTTGTTGGAATTGTATGGATGTGCATGCTTAGCTCTCAAATTTGGTATTGATCTTGACTCTCACATGATATTATGTATGGATGATTGTATGCTCATGTTCGCTTGATCCTTTTCCTCATATGTGGTGTTTCAATATGTGTATAATTTATTACCCTTGTGCATACGATTTCTTAAGATGGAGGAAGTGCTTCACATCCTCACACACCCACACACTCACACGCACTTGTTCTTGATAATATTTGCTACTTGTAGGAGTATCGGTTTTGTATGATTGAGATGCATGAGAACATGTTATTGTTATGCTACTTGATAACCTGGAGAGTTTGCATGTTATGGAACCCCTCACACTCTTGGGTTGGTCAGGAACCTGAGGAGAGAAAGTAGTCCCATTGGTAGGACTATGCTATGGCCAGACCCGTGGGTTTGGGCGGGTGTGTTCGGGTGGATGTAGTTCAACTACATGGGTCCCTTGTGCCCGATGCCACTCGTCTCGCGCTCGCCCGACTCGTATGGTCTAGCCTACTGCCTGATCAACCTTGTTTGATTAACCCTGGTTACTCACATATGTATGGAACTTGAATCACCCTACAACCTTTGTAGCCCATCAATAACCCACTTGAAACTGGTTCACAGCCTCGTGAGCTGGGCGTGGTAAAATGAGACACTGTGTCCGAGCTATCGGCCTACGCTGGGGTGTCGCGCCTCCCCGTAGTGACCTCGAGCGATCCCTTTCTCTCGACACTCCTCATGTGCTTGAAGTCGGGGATGAGGAACCCGACGGGATCACGGACCGCGGGGTCTCGGCCTTACGCATTGGGGGCCTTGGCCTCGCAGCCCGTTTAGGGCATTGATACGTGGGGTGTATCAGATTCCCCAACCTGCTCGATGAACGGACTTAACTAAGAACTCAACTAACACTATCACATTGCATCACACTAGATAGGGTGGCGACTTTGCAATCGAGGTTGCTTTGAGGGAGTGTTGTCAACGCGATCGTTAGATGGAGTCGCCCAAGGGAACGTTGTGGCGAGGGTATGCATCATATCATCCAGCATGCATGCGCATTAATAAGATTAGTTAGATGTTTATGATTGACTGTTTTTCATTAAGTTCCTATTATAATTGATGTCTGTTATAACTTAAGATTAATAGCACCCATTAAGTTGATCACTTACTCCTACTCTGAGACGGTGTTTTAAAATACTAACAAGACCTTTTACTAGATGCAGGTGAGGCGGAACTCGATTAGCCGAGCGAGGTGAACTAGGATAGGGAAGAGGAGCTTCCCTGCTTCCAGATTTTTGGTGGATCCTTTCAGTTGAGTTCGGGCTACCGCAGTGTATGAACCAGGGCCCTAGTCACTTTGGGTCATGTATGGGTGGGACTAGTTCCCTATTTAGATGAGTTTGGAATTGTGGTTTGGATATTTTTTATTTAGTAGCGATTGATACTGCTTTATGATGTACTTATGCTTCATGCCTTGCTTAATCCTTCATTGTTTAGAGATCATCTAAATGTAATTAAATATGAAGCCCATTAGGGCATCCATGACACCTGGGAATTCGGGAGCCGAGTTCTTACACGGCCCCTGAAAACCCGGGGTGTTACAGATGGTATCAAAGCAACAGTTTAGATTTAATTGGGCTGTGAATTATGAACTCGCCATAACGCTTTCGCTGACTTAGGAGGGAACAATCGAACTTAGAGACATTTATAGGATCCCTGGACCATGCCATTTGGCACCGAAGACTAAAATATTAGGGTTTACGGATAGAAAGACTTAGACTGTGGAAAGTGATCCAAATCACTTCTAATTGGAAGGTTTGATGACTTGAGTCGACTCGACCTAAACACGATAGGTTCAAGCTGCTGAAGTAGCTTGTGTGATCCCAACATCTAGCATATCCTGGCACTCAACGCTCAACCGTCTGGTAATCGACACTCAACGCTCATCTACCCACTCGGTTTAGACGTTGGAGCAACCTCTTGGTACCATAAGGGTTTAGGAACTTTCCAACCAACATTACACTTGTAATATGGACGTCAAACCAACATTGCTCCCAAGGTACGATCGTCGCAAACCTCGTTACATAAACCGAGTTGGGTATACACATTGCAATGGACCTTAGGTTCATTCCATTAGGCTTTACATATATATTAGATGGGCCATATCATATGGGCCTTTTATTCATCAAGTGGGCCACATAAATGGACCGCACCAATGGGCCTTATGTGCATTGCAATGGGTCATAACCCGTGGGCCTTAGAGTACGTCATAGTGGGTCTAATCACATGGGCCTTAAGTGTCTTAAATGGGCCTAATCCCATGGGCTTCAAACATACCAAATGGGCCTGAACCATAGGTCTTATATAAATCAAATGGGCCTAACCCATAGGCCGTATATAAATCAAATGGGCTTAACCCATAGGCCTTATACAAATCACATGGGCTTAAACTCATAGGCCGTAAATAAATCAAATGGGCCTAACCCATAGGCCTTATATATCAAGTGGGCCTAAATCCATAGGCCCGTTATATCAAATGGGCCTAACCCATAGGCCTATTATAAATCAAATGGATGGACAGATTGGATGCAGCACCTACACCAAGGGTGGGGGCCTACAAGAAGGCCCACCATCATGAATGTTATATATATTACATAAACAGCATATATAATATATATACAATATTACATATATATACACACACACACACACACACACACACACACACACACACACCCACACACGCTGCACACACACACACACATGCACACCCACACGCACACATGCACATACCTAAGGGGCTCCACCGTCCGCTGGACGGTGGAGGCAGCACACATACATCATGGTGGGTACCACCGTCCGTCTGGACGGTGGACGCTAAATACACATCACTATGGGTCCCATGTGGGGCTCACCATCATGTTTAAATGACATCCAAGCCGTTCATATGGTCATACGGTCCCGGGTGAAGGAAAAACACAAATTTCAACTTGATTCAAAACTGTTGTGGCCCAATAGAAGGGCAGATGTTCAATCACACTGTTTCTTATGGTGTGGGCCACCTGACTAATAGATGGGGCTGAAATTCGGAGGGGGCCCACTACTGGGGGTGGCCCACCTCGTGGACAGCTTAGATGACAAATAAACATCACGGTGGGGCCCACATGCAGGGCCGTGAGCCTCCCACTTCCGTCCTCCCAGATGCTGCACGCAGCAGCGTGCAGCTTGCTGCCGTCTGTCAGAGAGAGAGGAGGCTCTGCCTCTTGCAAAAATTGGGAAAAACCCATTTTTCTGGGGTTTTTCACGTGCGGGGTCCGTAACTTGAGCATCCACTCCGTCCATTAATTACTAGGACCCGAAACATACAAAACGAGTCTAATGTTCAGTATTTTTAGTACGTAGGTACAGCAAGGCGGGTCCTAATAACATTTGAAGGGTAAGAAATATCTTTTTTTATGGTATGGCCCGCCTGATTATCGGATTGACCTCATTCTTTGGCTCAACGCCTAAGAAATCATGTGAATAAGAGGAAGGAAATCATATATACTATGGAGCATCTATACATGAAAAGAATTCAACAAGGCATGAGCATACACCATCCATACATAACATCATATGAGAAGCATGAACAACATCATGTGAGTCAAACATACCATTCAACACCATTTCAACAAACATGTAATTCCTAGAAATTCTCTAGGTTCTCCAAAGATGTCACCCAAGCAATCAAAATCATTAAACTCATACTAGAATTGGTGCTAGGCCACCTAAGAATAATAGTCCGTACCTTTAGATTCGATGGATGCTTGGAGACGACCTAGGGGATGTGGATTTCGGGTAGATCGGCCTGAATCCCTAAACCAATCATTGTATGTGAGAAATTCCATGCCAATCTTTTCTTATTACTTGGATCTCAAGAAGAGGTGGTGAGAGGTTCTTACCTGGATGGCCAACGGATGAATTTGGGGGTTGTGGCGGAGTGTTTCTTCCTGGAGGAGAGGTAGGAAGTTGAAAAGGGTTGATGCCCTTAGCCCCACCTCAATATATGGTCCACCTTGCTCTTCTTCATCCTCTCTTTGTCTCTTTCTTCTTCTCTTTTTCTCTCTTCTCTCTTTCTCTCTTTCCCTCTTTTTTTTCTCTAGGGCAAAATCGTATGGGGAGAGAGGGTGCCCAAATGAGGCCCTTTTATAATGCCAGATTTGATGTAAATGGCCCCAAGGGCTAGGTTTTCACTATACTAGACCTTTGGGAGGGTCTTTCTAAGATCTAGGGCCCACTATGGGGTGTACAAGTCAATATACACCGTAGGATAGTTAGCCCTAATGATGATCTACGTATGGATATGATCGGTCCGCCATTTGGATGCGCCGATCGACAAATATGATTAGAAGTTTGTTTAACGGTCACCGATAGTAGATCGGGGCCGCGACTATATGGATATGAGCAGGGAAATATTCTTACTCCACGTGAGAAGTTTGGTCGTAAACCAACGGTCCAAGATCCTCAACTTTGCATAAGAGTGGACGACTTAATTCACTTAAGTTCTAATTCCTTGCTTTAGGGTATTTGCGCTTCTCATGCACTTGTCCTTTGACTCAAGTTGAGTGGTTCTGGGAAGTACCCAGTTTCGACTCCCATGACGGACGTCAAGCCCAGTAAGATGGACATTTCTCTATAATTTTGGAACTAGTGGCCCGCCAACGAGTGGTTTAGAGCTTATTTAGAAATTTGAGATATTTCTGGTGGTCCCCTGGCTATGAAACCTATGTGATAGGTGCTCCATGGCCCGATGAAGGGCGATGCAAAATTTGAAAACGATCGGATATGGGGTTTGGTCGTACGGGTCCGATTTGCGATCAACGGTTATCGTACCATGATCGGGTCCCAGATTTTGTGGACGGGTGAAGAACAGTACATTAAACCTTCACCAAAAATTTTGAAGAAATCCGACGGCTGGAAAGCCCGTAGTCTCAGTTTCTTTAGCTAGTGCCAGATTTCAACTCTAGCCTTGGGTGGGTTGACAAGTGCTGATGGAACGACCCGATTAATTAACTTCGGGGTGTCCAATGAGTCCGTAGTCCGTGATGGACCACAAGCCCAGTGAGATTTATGGTTCCCTAAAGTTTTATAATTTTCTGACCTTCCCGCGTCGCGGTATGGCCCACACGGGCTGTTGCTAAGTGTAAACGGGCTATCGGCTTGATGGCCCGCACTCGGTCTAATCACGACCAAACTGGTCCACCTGTGTATAAGCTAACATCAAGTGTTAATCGTCAATAAGTGATAATATGAGCTAATTAAAAAATAATAATAATAATTTTAAAAAATTCAAAATAGTGAAAATCCAGGATGTTACAGTCACACAAAGAGCACATAAAAACTAGGCACGCATGTGTGCGCAAAGCTAAAAGGAAATTATCAACGGATTCCTTGTAATAATGTGATGAAGGAAATTCTTATGCTTAGAAGCTAAGTAGGGCCTACTATGATGTTTGTGTGAGATTCACCCTGTCCACTGCTATCTCATGTTTGGGTGTGAGCCAAAAAATGAGGTAGACCTAAAACTGAAGTGGGCCACGTGACGAGAAATAGTGAGGATTGAACATCCACCGTTGAAACATTTGTGGGGCCACATAAATTTTAGATCAAGCTAATATTTTTACATTTTTAGTTCATCTCAATAGGAATGACCTCGTGAATCATTTGAATGGCATCTACACATCATGGTGGACCCGAGGGAAGTTTCAATAGTAAGCATTTGCCTATCACTTTTTCTTGTCATGTGGCCTACTTACTTTTGCATCAACGGCTACATTCGTGCCTTCGAAGGACTAGAGTCCCCTACAACATGGTTTTACACGAGTATAACACCCAAGCTTTGTGGACCACTATGTTCTTTCTATGACATCTACTCCATCTCCATAAGAAACAGTACGTATGAAATGAAAATCATAGATTTTTGTATGGACCAATTTGACGTGTATGTTTCGTCAAACCCATTTATCATATGTAATTAACAAATTAAAGTTTTTTTTTTAAAAAAAAACTTAATCTTAACCTGAATTTAAATATTTTATATCTAATTTTATATAATTCTTAGTAACATAGCTCATCTAAGCTTTATATCAAACTGATCTTTTAAATAAATAACCAATATAACGGTTAGTAAACGATGGATGTATTGATGTTAAACATGAGACATGATGGCCTTATATAGAGAAACACGGTAATGTTATTAAGATTTTAATTATTTTTTAAAAGTATTTTTTCCATTTATATTATATATTTCATTAAATATTTAACTAAGTATATAAAATAAGGTGTTATAAAATTTTTAAGCTACATAAATAATAGGTACATAGTTGTAAGATTTTTATTTTTATTTTTTTATTAATTTCAAAACAAAAACTCCTCGAATTACATTTTTATGATTGTATACTTACATATGTTAGGTCCAACTACTTTCGGTGGTCTGGATTTAAAGTTCTGATACATGTGTGTGATTTGTACAATTGCTGAGTGCATGTGATGTCCAGCTAAGCAGATCAAACACCCCTCAACGATACGGAGCCTGATGAATGGAAGTACGTAGGGGCATCCTTCCACATTACACGTGGCATGGTCTATTCATCAATCTCGACCATCCATCAACTTGGCCCTAGACTAAGTGGAATATTTCCTTAAAATAAGATCTATAAGGTAATCTTATCCGTCACTTTTCTACTGAATACTGGACCCTCAACTTTTTTTATTCTGTACCGTGTCTTTGAGGAGAAAGATCGGCTAGATAGATTTTTCGTATTGATGTAATTTGTGATAAATGAGCCATGTATTCTATCTTCCAACCGATGGATGGATCAGATCGTTAATTAAAACTGCCACGTGTAACGTTAAGAGATGGATGTACCGTATTTTGTGTATTCCAGATGTACGATATCATCTCCTCCCAAATAGAAATTTCAATTTGTTCTCTTTCTTCCCTTCTTCTTCAGAAGAAAAATAAAAATAAAAGTAAAAAAAATAAAAGAGAGATTTCATATTGTCCAGAGCGTCTCGCTTTCGTTCCGGATCTCTCTCTTTCTTCTTTTCTTCCTCTTCTCTTCAATTTCTTTGATTTTCTTGTTTCAAATTCTAGCAATTTCTTCGGTGTATAAGGCGGTTTGGTTTCTGGGCTCTCTCTCTCTCTCTGCATTTGATTGTATTGAATTTGAAGGATTTGAGATTGGATCATGTCGTCGTCATCATCTGCGCAGCTTCGGCTGATGTCCGATCTCAAAGCGATAACAAATGAACCTCCTGAGGTGAGATTTGTATATTATTTGCTTATTCTTCTTTTTCTTCTTTTGAATTTTGGGCTTTGTCTCATTTGATGGATCTTAGGATTTTGAATGCTGGGTTTTGGATGTTTTTGGGTGCATCTTGGGATTTTGAATTTTGGGTTTTTATCTATTTTTGTGTGGATCTTTTTCTTTTTTTTTCTTTTGTTTGTTTGTTTGGAATTGAATTGAATTGGGTTCTCTGTTCAATGGCAGGGGTGCAGCGCGAGCCCATTCACTGAAGAAAATCTGTTTATGTGGAGTGCGATGATATTCGGTCCGGACGAAACGCCTTGGGAGGGTAGGAAGAAGAACCAGAAGGAAGATTATTATTATTATTATTATTATTTAATTTCTCACCCCCTTAATTTGATCTTTCCACCCTTATAGGGATTGATCTTGCCATATAAAATTTCTAATTTTGTTGGAGGTGGAACGATCCTTTTATTTTGTAATCCAAACATCATTTTCCTTTTCTCTTCTTATCTATTTATATTTATCTTTTTGGTCGTTTAATTGATCTTGCTTTGGGATTTGAAGGTGGCGTGTTCGGGTTGCGGTTGATTTTTGGGGATAATTATCCGGGGAAGCCCCCTCGCGTCCGATTCACATCGGAGGTTTTTCATCCCAACGGTCCGTATGATTGTTTTCTATTTTCTTAAAAGATGTTATTGGACTGATGAATATGTTGATTGTTACATGGGTTCGAATGTCCTGAATTGGATGTTGCTTTTTTCTTTTTAGATTCTTGGGTTACTTATTTTTATTGTTTTGAGGGCATCAAATGATTTTAATTGGTTGCATTGCCAGCATGATTCCTTTGCATCGAAAGATTCAGTGAAATGATTATCAGTAGTTGAACAATTGGGTGTTCTAGATGCATTCCCTTACCTATCTTCGCTGTTGATTCTGGTCTTATGGTTGTCAAACTTGACTTGAAACTCCGCCAAGTTGACTTAAATTGGTTGAATCTCGAGCGCTAGTATATTCATCCATGACTCGGTGGACTTGAGTGACTCTGTGGAGTGATGCTATTCTCTTTCTTTCTTTTTCTTCAAAGGCTTTGAATTGGAAGTTTCTACTTTACGCATCCCAAATGTAGAAAAGCATGGATGTATCTATCAGCTGAAGTGGGCGCTGATATCAATTCCCTTATTTAAAATGCAGAGACGAATCTTTGAGTCCACCCAAATTGGCTAAACATCAAGTTGAATTGAGTTGGGTCCTCGGCTGCTATGGTCTTGATTCCTTTTGCTCCTCTAGAAAGCATGTATGAAATGGCCAATTCGTGTTTGGTTCTCCTAGTGACTAGTTTGATCCACCTTACTTTCGTACAACTTATGAGTCCAAGGAACTTGCATGGATTAGAGTTATTGCTCTGCTAACTAACAACTAACATTAGTTAATTCAGACTCTGAACTTGTTGTTGTGCCAAAATCTCAGGGCCTGTTTTGATGTTCTATTCAATTGAGTTGCAATAGTTCAACGCAATAAAGTGGAAATGACCAAAGTGGATCAACCCCACTCAAATTCGTAATGATGGGCTTGCCCACAAATGATAAGTGTGATCATTTCTGAGGCCAACTTTGGATCACATGGAATTGTAGTTGGGGGATGTTGACGTTAGGAATTAAAATGGCCCAAACCCCATTTTGTATGTTATGCAGTTTGATTAAACCAAACTTCTCAAATGCACACGTAGAGCTGTGGAACCCAAACTTGGATACTGATACTGACACGAATGTGGGTATGGGG
This sequence comes from Magnolia kwangsiensis, assembly GCA_037074715.1. Taxonomy (NCBI): domain Eukaryota; kingdom Viridiplantae; phylum Streptophyta; class Magnoliopsida; order Magnoliales; family Magnoliaceae; genus Magnolia; species Magnolia kwangsiensis. The sequence goes on along the minus strand of CM073580.1, from coordinate 104,407,367 downwards.
ATATATATCTCCTTTTCTCAAAGATTGACAATACGAATATGGATATTTAGTTTCATGACCTATTCAAAAAAAAATTAAAACTTATTAACCAGGTAATGTTTTTTATTCCTCCAAAATTGTAAGACATGATACTTTGAGCATATGCTAGTAGCTAGGTATCATGGCCTTAATGTACAACAAATCCATGAATTTAATCAATAGCATTACTGCTTGGTCCTCACAGAGATTAGCTTCTGCCTAATCCCCACATACCATCGATCGGTTTCCATTCATAGAGGTCTTTTGGTGCAATTTCACAATCACTATGACCACCACCACCATCATCATCTAAGCCCTATCTTAACTAACTGGGGTTGGCTACGTGAATCCTGTTTGCCACTCCACTCTATTGAGGACCATCTCCTCAGAGGACCAGGTCCTCAGTTGAACGGTAGGTAATCAATCAAATCTTTCCTTACAACCTATACTCATATCCTTCTAGGCCTTCTCATTGCCCTTTTGGAATCTTCAACTTGAACCAACCAACTCCTAACCAGTGCAGTTCTGGTCTCCATTGCTATGGACTAAGGGTGCAACTTGGGTGCATTGGGTCGGGTTGAGGGTCAAGTCAAGCCTGAACCTGCAGCCCAACCCAACCTGAATTCTAAGCTGAGCTTCCCGACCTGAATTCCTCTATACTTGACCCAAACCAACCTGATCTGACACAATCCAATTACAGGTGATGTTCCCAACCTGACCCGAATTTGCTTAACCCGAATCTAACCTGAGGACTTTGCCAACCTGACCCAACCCAACTCGAAATCAGGTTAGGTCAATGGGGTTCGGGTTGGCCAAAATCCAAGTTGCAGCCCTAATATGGACAAACCAACCATCTATGTCTCCTTTGATGCAATATGTGCGGGCCAAATCCTCTCACCTCTTTTGATGCATGGTATGGTCAAGGGCTCCTATTTGATGTGATAGACTACTTGAGTCAAGAATCAGCAGAACGGAATTCTAGAGATAAGGAACTTGGCCATCTGGTTCACACTTAATTCTTTTGATGGAAAGGAAACAATTGATGATGCTACGATGAGAAACCTATAGGCAAGTTTCTGTCCGATTTAATTATTTGAGCCATGAGAATTACATAATTTTTTGAACTTGGCAGAAGGGCCTTGTAGAGAGAAAGTTGGATGTCTGACATCCTAGTGCGGCCTACGTGGGTGCATGATTGGATGGACAGGTTGTCTATTCGGTGAGTCCTATTGTGGATAGTCACATTTCAAAATTCACGTTGATCGAAGAATCCTGGGTATTTAGTATCTGGCCTTCAAAAGAACAGTCTAAACCAAGATGGTAAAGGTTCACATTCAGCAAGAGAAGATTGTGTTAATTGGGTGTTCCGGTCATCCACTTGATAGCGGTTCACCATATGGACAGTCCTAGTTGTGCTACCGTATAGCCATTTGTACAATAGTAATGGAAGAGATTGATAAAATTGATAAGATGACAGGATATGATTTTCCACGTACTTTCTCGCTTTATGATTTTCTGTCACCGTCTGTGGCTGATGCTGATTTCCTAGTTAAATATCAAACTCAGGTACACATCATAATTGATTCCTCTTTAGTAAATATATTTATCGATAGATCATGTGAAAATGCCATCCAATAACACCGAATCATACCCTGACTCCAAACTTATCTTGATGGATCACATGATCTGTAGGCCTGATAGATGCACAGGGCCCATTTTGGGTTGCAATCGAAGCGGCCGAGGATGGGTTGGGATGCCCGCAATTGAAGTCTATTCCTTACTGTTTCCAAACTTCTGTAACATGTTTCTAAAGTATTACTAGATTCAAATCATTTGTAAGGCTCGGTCTTTCTAATCCATGCTTCAATGTTTTCTCCTTTTGGTTGGATTTGGACCAAAGTGTGCCATAATGGTAACGGTTTAGCCACCACCTTTATAGTTATGATAGAGGCCATAACGGCGATTACAAGCTCCTTTTTTTTTTTTTGAAAAAAAAAAAACTTTATTGGCTCCGTCACAAATGTTACAACTCCGGTAACAGCCATAATGGGTCCAATACGGTCACTTTTTCCGTAACAGCTGTTATGACTTCATAATGCTGGCACCGTTGCCGTTAAATTATGGCTGAAACGGCCCTGTAATGGCCGTTACGGCATACCTTGATTTGGACACAATCTAATTGAATTGGATTGCATTTACTAGTAATCTTTAAAAAAGGAAAAAAAAAAAACATTTATTAGCCTAATAAAAATTGAAAATAACTACTGTAGTTACACCACCCTTTGCATTCATCCAGGGTCTTAGCCCTTAGGGTTTCCAAAATAATGTTACTTTACTTTTGCATTGGGACTCAGTTTTGAGGGGCGACATTGAGGAATTAAGACTTGTTGGATTTGGACCAACCCATCCGGTCCTGAGTCTAGTCATGACTCAGCTGGGTCTGAGGTGACACAGCTGAGTCACCCCAAATTTTCAATTCTGACTTTTGGTAGTAAACCAGATCAGACCCGAAGAGTCCAAGTTGATTAAGATGAATTCAGCCAACTTGGATGAGCTATCAATCAATGCTGCTACGGATTATGGATTATAGGAAAGTATCATCTATTTTGTAATGTCCTCTTGATTAAGCTGGACAATCACAATTTATATCACTTGTGCTCCCAAACGCAGCCCTTAGAGCATATCTTTACCCGTTTTCCTTGATTTTGCAGTTTATCACGATGGGGCACTCTGCATGGACATCATTCAGGATGCATGGTCACCATGTCACAATGTTTGTACTATTTTGACATCAATTCAGGTCTCTCTCCTCTTCTTTCTCCTTATTCCCACATGGTTAAAGGTCTCAGTGACTCAAACCGACTCTCTCAGTGTCGAATCGAGTCACCACCTATCCTAGCCGAGGGTGAACTGGCCCCACTTGCCTGTGTCTGGGGTGAAATTCGGCCCGACTCACCCAAGTATTGGGTGAATCTTTGGGGTGACTCATGGTGCTGAACTGGATCAGGTTTCACCGAGTCATCATCTGACTTGTCCGAGTCTTGAAAACATGACTCCCCAACGTGATCACTGCCAGACTGGACATGCATGCAGAAGCACACAAGTGGATCCATGGGTAATAGATGGGTCCCACTAATCATCTCGTTAATGACCATCCAAACTGTTACAGTCACTACTCACTGACCCAAACCCGGCAAGTCCTGCGAATCCCGAGGCCGCTCAACTCTACCAACACGACATTCAGGCTTATAACAGGTATGTGACATGTTACTGTGTTGTTTTATGTAGCATTCCATATGAACCTGAAAATCAGCTCAGTATTAGCTCATCTATATATGTGCTTGTAGGAGAGTCCGACGATGTGCTCGCAAGTCTATCGAATGTTTGTAGCTTCTGGGGTCCGTCCTTGTCGATCCATTGAGGCGACCACTTCTCGGTATCTTTAATCACCTTACATTCTTTTCTTTTTCAATGTTGTGTAGATAGATGATTGTTGTTGTTCAGGTAGTAGGGAAAAAAAGCCGAATTGCACATTTTTTGCAATAATACATGAGACCAACTTCTTTGTGTACATTATATTTTTTGTGTATACCTAAAATCTTATGATGTTCATTGATGGTGGTTGCGATCATGATGTACTCTCAAAATTGGGTTTTGAGAAATCCCATTTTGAATGCGCATCTGGATTCTTGCCTGCATTGATGACCGAAGTGATTTGGTTTATCAATTCTGGCCCATTTGGGAGCTTGGATTAAGAATGCATTGGAATCCAAATCACAATTATATTGGTATCAAGGTGATTCTGAATCCTCAGCTATGTTTAGTTGAAATGGACCGGTATTTAAATCTTCCATTTGGGAGCTTGTATTTGGAATGCATTGGAATTCTTTGGTACATGCACATGATTTGGATTTAATTAACTAAATCAATTTTTATATCCTAAATTAGTATATGTGTGATATTTGATAGAATGATTGTAATAAGCCCATTGAAATACACTGGAATTACAAAGCATTTTGTTAAGATTTTAAAACACAACAAAAGGGTGTATTTTAAATATCCGAGATTCCATTTAATTTCAATTCAAAGGCTGTCAAATGCATAAAGTAGCTACTTGGATTTGAAATACACCCGTTTACCTCTAAATCTGATTCGATAATCCTAAAATCTGAACAGGCCTGCTAATGGTATGGGGGAGAATGGATGGACGGCGTGGATGAAATACGTATATCATGTTATGTTGGGGCCCACAGAGTACCATCTGGTAGTGATGTCATTATGAAATCCGCTTAGGTGTTCCCCTTAAATTTCATCCTGTACCGTAAAAATCAGGTTGACCCAAAATACAGGTGGTCACACCACAGGAACAGTTGTGATGGGGACATGTACCATTAAAAATCTTCCAGATTGTCTGGGCCCAGTGTTTTGTTTAATGCCATTCAATCTATTCCGTTCATAAGCTACACCCCATCACGATGGGTGGACACCCCCAAAATCTGGCCATTCAAAACTGAAGTGGGCCAGACCACGTGATTTTGGAAGTTTTAGGCATGATGCGGCTATTGTGTACGTACTCGAGCAATGGACAGTAGTTCTGTTCCCTGGACTCTTGTTACCTGAACTCGAGCGAGTCAGATTTTTTGGCACAAGCCCCTCACACTTAGCAATGTGGCACACATGTAGGAGATCTGAGCCGCTCATTTATTTGGATCCGAACTCCTCAATTCAGTTTTATCATAGCCATCCAATTATTTTGTAAGGTTGTGCCCCACTTGATGATTGAACATGGCTGAGGTTTGAACAAGGCATCTATCCAGTGCAATCCTGTATGACAACCGGCTTGGATCTTTCACACGTGACTCATTTCCACGTGTGAGAGAGATGAGGGCTATAGAAGCTTATTTCGTCTAGTTCACTTATCATTTCTCATCAATGGATATGAATTTGCCCTAATTGGCTAATTCATATTAGTCCATTCAGGCCACTTCTTAGGAGAGGAAAGAAAATGAGGCTGATCTTTGTATAATCAGGGCCGTTCATTTGATAGGTCCGTCATGAGATGCACCCATCTCTAAAGTTTCCATCCATTAGATGATGATATCCGTTTGATTAATGGTCGACCCAAAAAAAAAAGTACCATATGGTGGATATTGTCAATTAGTTGGAGGGCCACTGGATTAATGGTTTGGATTACAAGAGAGTGGGCCATGATTATTCGGTTAACTATTATATATTTTCATTTTCTAATTGCTTTTCTTATTTCTAGAATTTAAAATAAACTAACTAGTCAACCTGACACGTGGGACTTACAATTAAAAAAAAATTATTGGGTAAAATCATAATTTTAAGCCCTATCCGAGAAAAAAAAAACGTCATTTTATAGTCATTAATTGGACGGTTAGAATTGTTTGTTTACATTATTTTTGGCAATGATTAATCCACGGCATGCCGTACTGATTGGACGGTTAAGATTGAGCTACTTGTACAGCTGGGACCATCCATCTGGTCGCCACAGTTTGACCTACGCAGATCCTAACATATGAACGGTCTGGATTCATGTACATGTTCCCCAATACGACACAAAACAACCAGAAACTTTGCACGGTACTTCCCAGGTTTTCGATCATGAACAAGTGGGCCATGCTTCAATAATCCGGACAGTTGCTCCGTTGAGTCCTAAATTGGGTGGACCACAACCCAAAAAATCCAGCTATCTGATTCAATGGCTTCTCAATGGACGGTCCTAACAAATAAGAGTTAACAGAGCACATATGAAAGGAAGACAAGAAAATCAACGGCTAGGATTCTTTGTTCGATATAATTTTTGTAAAATGAGCCAATCACAGAAGGGCCCACCTGATGGATGGTCTGGATTCACTATTCAAACAATCATGTGGGGTCATCAGAGGTTCGCTGACTCCATACGCGTGTGAGATCTGAACACGTATACACGGGCACATTTTCACAATTCGATATTATTTTAAGATCTGAGTTTTCCATTCGGTGAGCGATAATGTTTAGATCCTCTGGAATAAAAATCATGTCATTTAACGTCTCAGGTGGGCCACAAAAAATCACAATAAATGAACGGCAATAAAAAGAAAAACTTTTAAAGAGTAAAATCATCCGATTTTTAGGCAGAAGATCTGAGCGTGATTTCCGACCTTATGAAAAGGTTTGATCTTACACACGTTTCATATTTGTATGTGTGCCTGCTATAGATGCAGGAACAATGGCTGAAGTTCATCATAAACTATCATTGCTTCAAAGAGAATGGTTGAGCTTTACCTATACAAGGGACGGCATAGATTGCACCTGCTTCTTTTCACTTCTTTAATATATTTAGCTTAAATTTTCTCGTGCAAGTGGTTTATATGAAGCGTCTTGTTAAGGAAATTCGCACCAAAGTAGGGCTGAAAGTCGGGCCAGTTGAGTCGGGTTGGTGCCCAACCATAGTCCAATTCAAGGTTTTCATGCCACAACTTAACCAAAGTTAGGAATTCTCAACCCAAGTCTAACCCAAGCAAGCTTGGTTAGGTTGATTGGTGAATATATACTAATATTTTTGTTATTATATTAGTCTATTATATTTTAGTACATGTTTTATTTTTTATAGCTATAATTTTATTAATTATATATGTAATTATTTATAAGTGAATGACTACAATTTTTCTAAACAAATAAACTAAAATATACGACTCTGCTCCTTTAAAAGTCGTGTTGTATGGCACACGATATATTTGGGAGAGAGAAATCCAATGTCTCTTGTTAGCTTGAGTTATCGAAAATAAAGTGGATCAATGAGACCAAACAACACTAGAATTTTATGTGCCTTCAACACAAATGATTCATTTATAACTTATATATTGATTAGGTTCAGGTTAGGCCAAGCAACTCAAGATCTTAACCCAATTTAAATCCAACTTTTATATTTATATAAACCAAGCTTGAGACCAAACTTGATACATTTTGCCTAAGCCCAACCCAATGTTAAGTCGGTCACTGGTTGGTCACCTGACTTTCAACCATATAACAAAGGGGGTGCACCTTCAGTGGATCCTTAGATCTACCAAAGTGGGTGGGATTCCGATGGGGCTCACTATGATATATGTGCCTTGTATCCACATCGTCCATCCTTTTTCAAAACTCATTTTAGGGTTTGACCCCAAAAAATGAAGTAGATCTAAATCTCAAGTAGACCATAATATAGGAAAAAATGGTAATCAACCGTTAGAAACTTCTCGTGAGCTCTAAAAGTTTTGGATCAAGTTATATTTGTGAGGTCTTTTCATTTACGTCCTTGTGATCTTATCAAAAGGTTGAATAACAAATAAACATTCCGATGGCTCCTATGAAGTTTTTAATGGTGGGGATTCAACCGTAACTTTACCTATGGTACCATCAAATAAGATTTGGATCTACTTTATTTTCTAGACCATGCTGTAAAATGAGTTGTCTAAATACATAAATTATGTAGATATAAGGCACATACATCAAAGTGGGCACTGGGATCCACCCAAACCGCACCCAACAAAGGGTCTATACTTTTCACCTTGATATCCATTAACTACATTCATATCTATGGATTAATGTTAGCACATTAGTCAAAAATGTGACAAATGGAGTACTTGAGTAGGATATAGCAAGGGAAATAGTCTATAAGACCTTATCAGGTGGACCACACATGATCATCGATTTAAATTTGATTATTTCATTATTTAGATTGAGTGATTGATACCGATATAGTTGTGATCATTGCAAATATGTATGGGAGAGAGAAAGAGTTGCATGCACGTAGTTTTCACCTTTACCTCCCACTTTATTTGTTTTTCTTCCCTTTTAAGTCTTAGCGACCTTGCATGGCAACCTTTGAAGACAAAATTTATTTATTTATTTATTTATTTTCTCTTTTGACCAGCACTATTCTCTCTCTCACGCAATCCACACATGTACATCTATCATAACTGTTCACAAGCTCTATCATCCCGTCTCTCTCTTTCTCACGGTCCCTGTGCATGCACATCCAGCATGGTTAGTCACTAGTCCTATCATCCATCTCTCTCTACCCATCACCTTAAGTGTATGGATTTTCTCCATGTAAATTCATCCATGAAGCTTTTTCCGTTGTAATTCATAAAGATGACCACCACGATTATGATCTTGAGACCTTTACTGAGCAATGAGGTATGTAGATATAAACATCTATCATTGTCCCCTATCTTCTTGACATTGCACTATTTCAATTTTCTAAGTTGCACTTCCCTTGTTTGAAAGACTAGATCATGATGTTCATAAGAAGTCTTTAAGTGATTATGATTCTAACCATCAATCCATGATCATTAATTAATGAATGGTATAGATATCATTAATTAGTTGATCACATCACCCCTTCTGATGGGACCCACCTGATTTTAATGATGGGCCACACAATTCAAATAAATTGCTGGACAATATTTAACTGATTGATTTGTACGGTCATGATTTAATGGTGGTAATTGTCCACTCAAAACTTACTACCCTACTACATTGAAAAAAATGCCCACTCGTAAAATCTAGCAAGTTCACTGATAAAGTGGGCCACATCTATTGGAGATTAAGGTGCATGTGTGGGACCCAGTGTGGATGATCGTGAGTGATGGACCACGTTTCAATTGATTTTTCATGCATTGGATACAAATTCAGAATCAGACCCATTTACCAATTGGATTGACTCTTTTGTGTGGCTGGTGTGCATTTGGACGCCTATGTATGAATTGTCATACTTTGCCAGAGTATATTTGATTAGACTTCCAATAAAAGCATAGCATGTATATAGATGGACCCACTTCATATCAAGGATTGATGACTTGGATGAGTGGGATGCCACTCCGTCAAATCGGATTGCTTACAGAGTAAAATCTGTGGGCCCCATCCTGATTTATGTATTTCATCCACTCCGTCCATCCAATTAAAAATATGATTTTAGGGTTTAATTCCAAAAATGAAGTATATCCAAGGATCAAGTAGACCACGCCACAGGAAAAACTGTCAATTGAATGTCTACTGTTGAAGATATCTTGGGGCCCACAGAAGTTTTGGATCAAGCTTATATTTTTTTCTTTCCATTCATCCATGTCTGTGTGATGTCATGAACAGGTTGGATGACAAATAAACATCACTGTGGGCCCTAGGAAGGTTTCAACTTTGGAAATCGTTATTCACACTGTTTCCTGTGGTGTGGTACATTTGAGATTTGGATACGCTTCAATTTTTGCATCAATCATTAGAATGATCTAGAAAAACGGATGGACGGCTTTGATAAACCACATACATTCATGGTTGGCCCAAAAGAGTTTACTCATTACGCAATCCGATTTCAATCTGGACCGCTGCTGTAACCATAGCAGATGGGGATCCACAATATTTATCAGGGAACCAATGGTTTCGATGTTTCGCCTGCAAATAGACGAGTCAGGGCTCTGTATCTAATTCGTTCCTTTGCAGGACTAAAAATCAAGGGGATGGTATCATCTACCGGTGCAATTTTCCACATTGATGGGCCACCGTGTGAAAATTACTGAGCCGAAGATCAAACAGTCCGATGACCGCGTGAAAACCTATGGCTAAGATTAAAGGTTACCATTATGTTTAAACCATCCATTTCCAAGCCAGATATCTGAATGTCAGTCTTTTGTGATGGGCTGCAGCAATGGGCAGGGGCCAGTAGACCTGTTGGGCCTGGGCTTAAACTCTAAGTGTCAGGGCTGGGCCAGACTCGGCTAATGATGAATGACCTATTCTGCCCATTGCCCCATTCAATCATCAAGTCGGTCACCATTATCTAATAAGAATGTACGGTTTGAAGATGTTTGTGACTGATTCTCATTTACCATCCATAGTTTAAAGATATTTGTTAGATGTGTCTATGTTTCTATAATCTGAATTATTAATATGATGTGACTCGTAGATGGATGAATTCCAAAAAAATTCTTATATTGGACTGTTTTAATCCTTTTATCGTATATTCTTTAGTACGGCCCGCCCATTGATACTCATAGGCTGCCCATAGCAGGCACGGATTAAGTAGTGGCCCATATATGGTATGACTGTCATTTTAGACCCAGGACCCTAAACCTTAAACCCTAAACCCTAAGCCATACACAGACCATCGATTTTATGACCTGGACAAGTTAGATGCGATTCATTCCATTCATCTCAGATTTAGTCGGACACAATCTCCGGTGAATTGAGCGAGTCATGACTTGATTCATGATCAGATGACTCGATGACTCACTGGGTCTTAAATCCACGATACGGACCCGTGATAGTGTATACATGTTTCTTGTATAGCAATCATATGATGGGTCCCATACTCGCCGAAAAAACATCCACACCACATCCGATAGGGGTGGCGCCCTACCTGTCGGTCTTTCTATCTTTCGCGTACATTTGATAAATGATGCCCTGCACGCTAGTTACATGTCATTGCGGCCATCGATTTTTTCATGATGGTCCATTGATCATCCTATACAACTCAACGTAAGCTCGATTTGGCCTTAATAGAGCCTGCATTAATCAAAACTGAGTTAACTCGGTGAGTTGGACACTACTCAGCCTAGTTGTGGTTAAACATCTGTTTTTGGTATTATATAATGTTGAGTTTGAGAGTTGGCTCAGTAATGACAGGTCGTAGTTTGTACAATTTTACCCAATCGTTCAGTGATCCAAGCCGTTGATATCATGGGCATGAGCGAAATCTAACCACCCAATTGGTTGCTAGTGTATAGACGGCATAGAAAGAAAATACAACTGCACCACATTCAACAAAGCGAGGTCAACGGTCCGATGGACTCGAACTCAAGACCCTATCAGACTCAGTCACCCCTTACTCAATAGGATCGACCGGTTGGTCACCCGCATGATAGGGGCTTTCGCTTCCTCACTCGGTTCTTCTGCTCCACTCCGGTTTAGGCCCCCCTTTATTTATTTATTAAGGAGCCTGTCAGGTTAAGACGATTCAACCGCAACTCGACTTAGGCCCAAATGAGTTAGTCCGAGTCACTGAGTCTTTAACCATGGTGTAACCCTTTAAATACATCCAACTAAGGCAATTAGTGCAATTAAAATCTAGGTCCAATGCCTAGGCCAGTTGAGTCCATGCCAATGATGAATGGCCCAGGCATTGAAGGGGTCTATTAAGTAGGGATGGAACTCAGGTGAGTTAGATCTGATGGAGGTTTAACCTGAGCCCAGCTTGATATCAAGACTCAACCCCATTTCCAATGCAACCTAAGTTCCTCTGGACTTAACCCTAACTAACCCAACCTCACCCAAATACATATCATTATTCCCATAATTACCAAACCCAACTTGATTTAAAATGGGTTTGGCATTTTCCAATCCTAACCCAATCCATGGACCCTGACAACTCAACCCAATCTTAGGTTGAGTCAATCAAGTTGGGTTGACCCAAACCCTAGTTGTGAATGGGGCCTTAGAAATGATTACGGAAATCTGTTTCATAAAACCAACTCCAAATAGGTTGAGTTACTACTATAATGATACTGATGGTGATGAAAATGATGATAATGAGGAAGATGACATTGGGGCCGAGATATCAGATGACACCTTGGGGCCTTTTTTGTTAAATAGTTTGGAAGAAAAAATATTGAAAATAATATTAGCATTATATGCTTAAATTAAACTTAATTAGGAAAAGTGGCATGCCGAAGCATGCATATATAGGATGGGAGAGAGAAAAGGTTGGAGCAATGGGAATGGGTGGAGAAAAGGTGAGGAAAATTGTAACAAAGGCGCAGACTATATGCAAAGAAAAAGAGAGAAGGGTGCTCATGATTTCAACTGTGGGAAACACTTCTCAATATTTTAATGTGTTGTGGTTCACTTGAGCTTTAGATTTGCATTGTTTTTTAATTGAATTCTTTACATAAGTTGACTCAACAAATATATAATGTAGATTTCATACCATCATCATGGTAGCCCTATAGAGCCTTTGTTGTATGGCCTTGCTATAAATACTCTCTGTATAAACTACCAGCAAAGATGAACAAAAGTTGTGAATGAAAGTATTTACACATAGTAGAAGTAAAAATAAATAAATTGGATTTACTCTAAGCATATGCATGAACTAGCATGAATTTAAAAACTATCCATACAAATTTTAGAGAGTAAAAGATGATTAGTGTTCCCTCTCTCTCTTTTTTTCTCTCGAATAGGCCAACATAGGAATTTTCCTTTTTGAATATTGTTTCCATATATTTATAGACTTCTACGCCTTTGCCACAAAGTTTTCCTAGTTGTAGGTTAGGTTTGGACGTACCCATGTGTACAACACGTGGATGTATAAGATCAGTCTTATCTCATGCTACCATATACATCCTATTAAACTGCCTCCCTTTTCTTTTTTTTTTACACACCCCCACACACTCACGCTACTGGAATTTCATCACCTATGGATACTCGAACCCTTGACTGGGTGTTGAAACTCCTTAAGGCTACTATTCTATGCCCATTATATTCCATAGTCATGATTAATCATCTAAAAATAAATTTAAACCACTGATTTTATAAAACAATACACAAGATGATTTTGAAATTAATTATTTAATTAAAATGAACTACAAAATTAGTTTAATTTGCCATGTTGATCAATAATTTAATTCTTAATATAAAGCTAAAGTTATAAAAGCTATAAATCATTTCTTGAGAATCCTAATTCCCTTGGAAACACAATCCATTTCACATTTCATCACAATCTACTTAAGAGGCTTACATATTAGTGAATCAAAGCAATCAATTAAATCTCTACTAAGACCCAAGGTTCTCTCAAGCTTAAGGTTAAATATAATAAGCATAGTAAGTGTAAGCTAATACTAGATAATTAAATTCACCCTGACTTCTTAAATTTAGTCAATGCATATACATACACATACTTGCCCCCGTGGGGATCAATAATATTCCATAGTAGAGACTTAGCATACACAAGGCAATCACACCATGTATAGTGGCCTATGCATTAAGCGATCACAACTTATCATCTAGCCATGACAATATTCTAAGTATATAAATAACCAAATAATTTAGGCTTCATAATATATTTTACATCGGTTTTGTCTTATTTCATTCCCTGAGAATATAGAGATCTCAATGAGATCTCCCAATGAATCTATCTAATAATAATCATTTCATATATATATATATATATATATATATATATATATATAACAATAAGCAATAAACAAAATAGTAATGAAGGAAATATATAATTCATTGAAATAAAATGGTATATATTCCAATTTTAAAGCAATCCAACTACACAAATCAAAGAACTAAAAGATTGGGTAAAATCTAACCTCTTGTAGGCTTTTATTGTGGTTAAAATTTGAACAAAATAACCCCAACTATTAGCTTAGAAATATCCTTCATTTCATTTAAAATATTTTCTTTACCAAACCAATTGCAGGGTAAATTAATTATGTAAAAGCTACTCACATTATTATATATCATAAATATTTAATAAATGTATATGCAATTTATTTAACATGATATATTAGTGGTTATGGATAAATATTTGGAAAGACATCTCAGCCATCAAAGACCATAATCGCCCCAAGAACCCAAATCAACTCGATTTAGGGCCACTGAACGGTTGCTATAAAAATCAAGAGTGTCCTGTGGGACTCTTACAAACATCACATCCGTCCAATCGTTTGATGACTCACCAAATTTGATTAAATATTCATTTATGTTGTATTTTTGCTATTGGCATCCTACAGGACCGGGTTAACTCAGCCAAGTCAACCCAAACCGAGTCTTGCACTGCTCGTGTAGAAACCCGTATACTTCATTGCCTGTCCACATTCTCCCCTTAACTCAAGAGAGATATATCACATGGTAGATTGAAGAAACATCCCATCTTAGATTTATATTTTGTAATCCATGAATAGTTATAAGCAGTCTGTATCTAGACCATTCATTTGTTGGGTTCTATCATGGATGGCCAAGTTAGGTCTGATTTGAGACCATGAGTCTGTAGTCAAACAGGCTCTGACTTGGGCGAGTTCCAACTCAACTCACGGCCAAACGTGGCCCAGTAAAAGAAAAGATACAGATGGCCATGGGCCCAAAAATAACAGCTGTCAAGTGATTTATGTGGTGGCAGATAATGGTGATGGGCCATTAAAAACTTTTTCTGGGCTGCAGATGTTTTGGATCAACCTGATATTTGTCTAGTCCCTTCATCCAGACCTTTGTGACCCTACAAACAGGTTAGATGGAAGATAAAAATTCTGGTGGCCACACAAAGTTTTTAATGTTGGGAGTTCAATCACTACTTTTCCTGCTGTGTGGCCCACCTAAGATTTGGGTAAGTTTCATTTTGGGAATCATGCAATAAAATGATCTGTAAAAACGGATGGACGGCGTGGATGTGATGTACATACATCAAAATGTGCTACGCAGTCAGGGATCCACCGACCTTGATGGATCCGGGTATCCACCGAAGTCGCGCCCGGCCACTGGCAAAAGTGCGCACGGACACCAGGTGCGCACCGAAGCTCCAGCCGGCCTATTCAGCTCCCCACTTTCTACCCCGTGCAAATTGCTGCGTATGTAGATCCGAACTGTTGATTCATCAGGGGCAGTGACGAAAGGGGCATGGACCAAAAACCACAGAGTTAGACGGTCCAAAACATTTAAACAATAACAAACAAAAAACCCATAAAATCCACTTATTGATTTTTGTATGACACCTTTTAGATGGTTAGGATTATCCAATCAGTGCAATTTCAAACTCTAATGTCCACTTATGAACCCTTACAATGAATGAACGGTTCGGATCATCACACCAACATGCCAGGCTGTAAAGCAAAGAGGACGTGACCATCCACGTGGACCCCACATGCACAAATTCTCTCCTTTAACCACCAAAGCATGTAACCCCATTTCATGACTCGTCTTTCCTCGAACAGAAAAAAAGCAATTAACCATATTTCTCTAAAAGATATCATCACCCACATTTTTTATAATCTCCACCACGTAGGGGTGCACACGGTTCGGTTCGGTCTGATTTTGGGGTAAAATCAAAACCGAACCGTTACCAACGGTTCTAGGATTTTTGGAACCGGAACCGAACCGTTAGCATACTAGAACCGAACCGTGAAAACCGGTTCAATTCCGGATCGGTTTCACGATTCTGGGTTTTTAGACAAAAAAAATGTGGAAAAAAAATAAATCATGTGTAGTAGAGCTCATCTGCTCACCACACATGTGTCATCATGTACATAAGTGCGAGATCCAATCCATCCATCAGGTTGGTCAGACCTTCTACGTGTTTCCCCAAGTAAAAATAATCTGGTCCTCTTAGCATGTGGGCCCCAACATTGCAAACAGAAGGATGAGTTGGAGCTGTACATTTGTTTTACAAAGGGTGGTTTTCGACAACCTCTTTAAGTAAAGAGCAGTGGATCAACCCTGATGGTTGGGTTAGTCATCAGTGTAATCTGTCCTTTCTGATGGATGGATTGGATCAGATCTATCATGCTATGATGGCACGTGTAGCGTGTACATAAGCTTTTTACCCACATGAGTGTGGTTAGTAAAACTCTTCATGCATGAATGAAAAATGTCATCTCAGGCATGGTACATGTGTATGCGTAATCAATGGTCCAAAACGTGGTCCCCATGCTAATAAACGGACGAGATTTAAGATTCTTAACCATCTTCATTTTAACTGCCCATTTGACGGTTAGCATTAAATGGTTCTGGATCAACGGTTCAGATCCACGGTTCAACAGATCGGTTCCACGGTTCGGGTCCACGGTTCGGTTCGGTTTTACATACCCCTAAACCGGAACCAAACCGTTCCTAACCGAACCGTTAGCATACTAGAACCGAACCAAACCGGACCGATCCAACGGTTCCGGTCCGGTTCCACGGTTCTATCGGTTAAATGTGCACCCCTACCACCACGTACCCCCAGTCTCTTTAATCAGAACCATCCAATTCCCCTTTCAAACTTCTTACAAATGAAAGAACGGCTGGGAGACTTTGTAGAAGAACTCTCTGTGCCACTCCATCTCGTGCCGGGGGCCAGCAAGTGACCATTTCTCTTTCATAAAATCTCTTTTTAGAATGTCTTGGGATCCCTGCCAACGAATTTGAACGGTTGAAGATTTTTGCCTGAAAGCGGACGGTCAGTGTTGCGTGATTGGCACAAATTTCCAGAGTGTCCCATCTGTGGCATGAACGTTAAAACGGTTACAACCACCGTATAATGCCTACCTGATCTTTGCCAGCATTAGTATATATAATCTAACAGAAAAAACTGTCCTGGGTGGTAATGCTAAAAACTGAAATGATTCGGTATTCCTAGTCACGCATCCAGGCTCAAAATGATGAATGAGATCTCCTCCATCATTATACCTTACATGTGCAACGATCATACGATGGGCCCACACTCGATCTCTTTGGATGATGTTTAGCTACGGCACGTAATAGGTGGCTTTTATGTTGATATTCTATGTGTATTTTTGAAAAAGTTGTTGGAGTTTTCAAATATAAGAACTGAAAGAAAGAAATAAAAGATGTGGCTTTCGATAATTTTTTGTGACAATTTGATTGTGAATCATAGCAAGTGTAGGTGAATGAATTGATTTTGAATTCAAAATCTCAGTAGAGAGTTGTCATTGATTAAGAGATATTATGGAAATACATCACTACGATGAAGTCGTAAAAAAACGAAGGAACTCTTAAGTGTTCCTTGTTGGTCGATAAAAATTCATATTTAGATCATTTTGAAAAGAAACTATCTCTAGTAGTATCTTCTCTTCATATTTTTCTCAAGTATTGTTGTTTTAGATAGTTTGAAAAATTGTAAAAATTTTGTAGGGTATATTACGAACAGAAAAAAAGTTAGGGGTTAATTTATGAAAATAAAAAAGCTAAATGTATGCTACAAAAGTGTGTTAGGAGTGTAATTTTTCAATTTTGTAAGTTGAAGCTCACATTTATCCAGTTTATAAGGTGGAGCTTATTTTATGCTGGATGTGAATATGTTGTGACCTTCTTACAAATTGGTTTAACCATTATCAGGGTGCAAATATCACCTTAAGATAACGACACTGTATATGTCTTAAGCATGCCTTTCTTTGTTTCCTCATCTTCCATATGCCTCCTTCCTTTTAATTTTAAGGTAATATTTATGGTCACTTTTAGGGGTCATTTTGACTTCATTTGAACATCGTTGGATGGCTCAAATTTCCTTTGATGGTAATTGAGTATGCATCTCTTCCTTATATAATTGAAGTTAAATCATGTACCCATTAAAGATATCCATCTAAACCACTTTTTAATAATAATGACCAAACAAGTCAAAAGTGATAAGACAGGGAGTGTAATAACTACCTATGCAAGCGGCCACATGATGAATGCACTTTCTGACTCGTTGTATGCGGTTCATTGAAAAAAGAAGACCGCTAAGGAATTACAGGTGTTATAGCTAAGTGGTATATATAAGATGATGAAGATAAAAAAACCTTGTATGTCAATTCTTAAAATTCAAGATGTACGAAATATATTTCCTCGGTCAAGTTTATGAGTTAGAGGTTATCATTTAAAGATTATTGTCAACACAATTCTCGATAAATTCTTTCAAGATTCCACCATTATAATCAAACTGCCACCTAAAGAATACAAGGAAATCTCTAAAATAAAGAAAGAAGAAACTATCTTTAGATGATCTCTTGAAGTTTTATTTTATTTTTTAATAACAGAAGAGGAATTTAAAATCTGTGATAAAAAGAAAGAACAAGAGAAGATCTTGGCTAAGGCCATTGTAATTGAGAATAGTGTGAATCAGGACTTTTCAAGAATGATGATTGGCTCAAACCCAATAACCAAGGGTTCATAAAAAGTACATGAAAAAATGGTTTATACTTCTTATGCAAAATTTTGGGTCACTTTAAGAAAAAAAATGTCAAAAATATTTGTTTAAATGCAAGAAAAAAGATAGGTTACTATGACAAAAGACATGAATTTGATTGTGGTTATCATTGAAGTAAACTTGGTGAGCAATGATGTTGGTTGGTAATAGACTTTAATGCAACTAAAAATGTTTAAAGAAATCATAACTTGTTTGGTTCTTACAAAATGAAGGATGATTAAGAACTATGCATGGAAAATACTTTCATAACTAAGGTTATAAGAAAATGGAATGTATTGTTTAAGTTAACTTTAAAAAATGTCTTTAGTTTGAATGATGTATTGCATCTTGCTAGATATTATGAGATATTTTATTTCTACTAGTCTATTAACTATGTTTGGCTATAGATTCCTCTTTGCACCTATTACGCCCCAAACTCGGAAACCGGGCTCACAAAATTTTCGATCGCCGAATCCGGCGCCGACAGCCTCCGTAGAACCCCATTCTCGGCTCCTAGCTCCCATTCGCCAGGTTCCGATCCTGGGATGCTACGAGGAGGATTTTCAACATCAGTTTGATTCGTAATAAGCATAACCAAAGGCATAACCCGCAAACAACAACCAAGAACTCCATTACATTTCCACTATGATCAAAAACTTTACAAGTACAATGAGCATAAAAGGAAATACAATGGTAAAGAACAAAAACTCCAAATGATCAGCAACGTGCTCCTGCCTCAGCGCTGCTGCGATCCAACGTCACCTGCACGCAACGGTCGTGCATAAGCTTACAGAAAGCTTAGAGGGTGGTGAAAGTGTGTGCGCAAGGTAGTAATATGAACATGCAATGTCAGAGTAAAGCGGAATATGCAGATGGATCTATAATATCATGAGCCGTAACAAGGTTATACGATGCAAGACATGAATGGTATCGGCCATCCCAAGGCCATGCGATGTGCAATGTAGCTCAAGCATACAAATCCTCATCTATATCCACACATCAATACATCTCAAAATATGGAATATCACCGGGGTCTAGTACACTCAAAACCAGATTGCCGCCACATCGCGTGCAACAAGATAAGTGAAAAAGACCTCACTATCCGTCTGCCAATATCGAGCGCAACTCGTCGATAGCGGACCCATTCCTCGAGCTGGTCAAACTCAGCCTAGCATTGTCCACTACACTCGGACGGATAAGGCCGCACCCCCTTCCAACCGACCACGACACAGTAGAGAGCACAGCCAACTGGTATTCGGCATTCAGTGCTCATCTACCCACTCGGTCTAGACGTTGGAGCAACCTCTTGGTATCATAAGGGTTTAGGGACTTTCACCCAGGGATATCTATAGTACCCCATGTAGAACAAGATTTTCGGTATCCAATCCTGCCAACCACGATGCGTCTGTGGAGGCTACGGCCCTGATGTCGCTAGGGCGTACAATATCCATGTCATACAAATGCGATATGCATGATTCACACTATCCAGTCATGTATCAAATCCTGCGCATATCGTGCGCTCATGTAGGGCAACACTGCCTAATCAGGAACCCATAAACAACCTGCCCGAAGGCATATGCTATGATCAGTCAATCCTCATATCAAGCATACATATGATGCGTATGATCATGAGTTATGAAACTGTACTAAACATGATAAAATGAACTACCTCACAATGCAGATGGACCTGGACGGCCTATACACGATAAGTATGGCCCAGTAATGGGCCCTAAGGAGAGTCGTAATGTGGACATCTAACCAACATTACACTCGCAATGTGGACATCAAACCAACATTGCTCCCAAGGCACGATCTTCTTAAACGTCGCTACATAACCTGTATTGGGATTACACATTGCAATGGACCTTAGGTTCATCCCATTAGGCCTTACATATATATCAAATGGGCCATAACCTATGGGCCTTTTATTCATCAGATGGGCCATATAAATGGGCCACACCAATGGGTCTTATGTGCCTTGCAATGGGTCAAACCCGTGGGCCTTGGATTGCGTCAAATGAGCTTAGTCTCGTGAGTCTAAAATATGACCAATGGGCCATACCAATTGGGCCCCACATGTAGATCAAGTGGGCCTCAACCCATAGACCTAACATGAGTCCAATGGACCTAAACCCCTAGGCCTTACATATATCAAATGACCTACTTCCATGGGCTTTAAATTTCAACAAAAGGGGTCCAATTACCTGGGCCTTGAACTACATCAAATGGGCCTAGTCCCATGGACTTGCAATACATCAAATGGGCCTAAGTCCATAGGCCTTATATGAATCAAATGGGCCCAAATTCTTAGGCCTTAAATGAATCAAATGGGCCCAGCCCATAAGCATTTTATAAATCAAATGGGCCTAGCCCATAGCCCTTTTGAAATTAAGTGGGTCCCGACTCATGGGCCTTACAAAACATTTATTTCCATCCAAACTATTCATCGGGACATATAGTCTAGGGCCCACTAAAATTTTCATATTATAAAATATACATTTAAACTATATAGCATACATAAAATATATAATATATAATATAATATATATATATATATATGTAATGGTGGGTCCCACAGAACTCGCTGGCGTCAGATGACAGTGGACCCCACCATCAAAACAGATGGACGGCATGGCCCGGAACACACATGATGTGGGGCCCACGGCCTACTATCGCAAGAGAGAGAGAGAGACAGAGAGAGATATAGAGGGAGAGAGAGATATAGAGAGAGGAGGGCACGTGGCCCTTGCCCCCCTTTTTTTTTTCTTTTTCTTTTCTTTTCTTTCTCATCTCTGACCAAACAAAGGTGGGTCCCACGTAGGGCCCACCGTGATGTTTATTTGAAATCCAACCCGTTCATAAGGTAACTCAGACCTGTATGAACGGAAAACATAAATTTCAGATTGATTCGAAACTTCTGTGGGCCCCAGGAAGAGTTTCAATGGTAGATGTTTATTCACACTGTTTCCTATGGTGTGGGCCACCTGAGTCTTGGATCTGTCTCATTCTTAGAAGGGGGCCACTTTAGAGGGTGGCCCATCCGCTGAACGGTCTGAATGGCATATAAACATCAAGGTGGGGCCCACGGCTGGAGCCGTGGGTCCCTTGCTGGACGCCACCGCCCGCATGTACCACAGCTGCACGCAGCAGCGTGCAGTGCTGCCAGCGCCACTAACCAGAGGCTCTGCCTCTTGAATTTGAAAATTTGAGAAAAAAAGTTTTCTTGAGGTTTTTCGCATGTGGGGCCCGCTAAAGTGAAATCCGCCCCAGCCATTGCGATCAGCGGCCCGAAACAGACGAAATGAGTCCAGAGTTCGAATTTTTTTGATGAAAGGAAATGAAATAAATTAAGAAAATGATGTTTGAATGGTGAGGGTGCGATCTTTGACGCTATGGCCCACCAGGTGCTCCGTTCAATCTCATCTTCTGGCTCAACGCCTAAAATGAGATGGTGAAAGGAATGGACGGCTTGGATCAGAGCAATACATCAGGGGGGCCTATGCAAGTGGGCCACCCCAAAAGTACCTTTCTTCTTTCTCTTTTCTTGTTTTTTTTTTTTTTTTGTTGAAACGTCCAGCGTCTCTGACACTGGACGGTTTTTCTCTTCTTTTTTTTTTTGATTGCAGTGGGCCTTGATGGAGTGGGCCACCATTGATGGGTGACACGAGTACAACGTCTAAGGTGGGCCTCACTTGAATAAAATTTGAACAAAATAAATATTAAGGTGGGATCCATTCAAGTGGGCCACACTCCTCTAGCATAAAAATAAAATAAAATAAAATAAATAAAATAAAAGCAATAAAAGAGATAGAGAGACATGGAGAGTGGGACACGGCTTGTGATGGAGGGACCCCGACATTATGGGCCCTCCCTTACAAGAAAATTTTACAATAAATGGATCCCTTGCATATGGGACCATTGAAAATGTAAATCAACGGTGGAGATCCATTATCCACCGATATGGGCGGTCTAGATGACATATCTAAATGAAAATAAACATCATGATGGGGTCCATGAAGAATGGTCCCATCATGGAATGATCATGATGATCCAAGTAGTCCATCGGCCACAAATAAGGGTCCCAAGTGAGATCCATACCATGGATCGGTGGGCCTCACTTGGTCCACCATAAAATCAAGTAAATCTACCCTATAGAGGCACCCACCGTCCGATCTTCTCGCTCCTAAGGGTTCCTTGGCACCTTGGCTTCAACTTCAATGGTTAAGATGAAGAATGGAGGGTTGAGATGGGAAATGATGGGGTAGGAAGGTGGGTCACTTGGAGCTTAAGAGCTCTTACAAATTCCATATGTATGGACTCTTTGGCTTTGGGATTTTTTTTGAAATGGGAAAGAGAGAAAGAGAGAGAGTGATGTAAAGGGAGAGAGAGAGAGTGATGGATGGATAGGTGAGTGATGGTTGTGTAAGAAATGTTTGTCTTTTGTGGCTTTTGTGTAAGAGAGGTATAGGTGGTGAAGACTTTTGTGGCTTTTTGTGTAAGAGAGGTATGGGTGGTGAAGAATTTTGTGGTTGCTTGGAAAAAGGGATGGAAGTGATGTGTACTTGACATGTGATGGATTGATGGGTGATTGATTGATGGGATTGATGTGATTGATGTGACACATCGTAGAGATTCCCTTGGGTTTAGCAACGCGCGGCATTTTCTCGCACCGAACATTGGCCCATATCTCTTGACCAAGGTATCGCCTCGGCGCGCGAGTCGCAGGTATCAGAACCGCGGCGACGGTGCGGTCGCTATAGTATTGGTCTCGGGTTGAGTCGACTCGGGTTATCAGCACATGAATCAGGGTCGCGCGTCGATACTGGTTGAGGGTCGAAAGTTGTCGGAATTCGACCGGTAAGACCGCGGAAGTGTACGGAAAGGTACGGACCAAGATACGAGTCTTATAGCACCCAATTAGTTATTCTAAAAATATAGTATATATAGAGAAGAGCTATATATCTAAATGAATATTCTAGTTGAACCTAATAAATATGAAAAAATTTCTTATAGCTTTTAGTGATTCTCAATAACCCTTTAATTGTGAATCATGGTAACTATTCGTGAATAAGTCAATTTTTAAATTCAAAGTCTTGGTGGACAATTTTTATTAATGAAGAAACACCATAGAAATATGTCACCATAAAGAAACTGTAAGACCCGTATCCTAAACTGTACCGTTCCGTAGACTTCCGCGGTCTTACCGGTCGAATTTCGACAACCTTCGACCCTTAACTGATATTTTCACGCGACCTAGATTCATATGCCGTCAACCCAAGCCTACTCAACCCAAGACCATTACCATAGCGACCGCACCATTGCTGCGGTTCCAATGCCGTGACTTGCGCGCCGAGGCGATACCCTGATCAAGAGATGTGGGCCAACGTTAGGTGCGAGGAAAATGCCGCGCATTGCGAAACCCAAGAGAATCTCTATTATGTGTCACATCAATCCCATCAATCAATCAATCCATCAACATGTCAAGTACACATGTAACACCCTGAAAATCGGGGGTCGTGTATAGACTCAACTCCCGAGTTTCAGACCGTCACTTATGCAACAAAAATGGTTATGATTCAATGTTGTCTGATTTAAAGCATTCACATGAGTAAAAGTATACCAAAACTGCAATTCATACTTCAGATCCAGTGATAAAAGCAAGCGGAAGACTAAACAATATATATATCACTGTATGGAAAACAAAGTAAATCTCATCTGTCTCCAAAGTATGACTACATCTCTGAGCCTCATATACATACACGTGAACAAAAATAAAATGTTCAAAATAGTCCCACTGGAACCCCATCGATCCAGGTCGCCTACGGGAAGCCGTCGTGATACTGCATATACGAG
Source organism: Magnolia kwangsiensis (assembly GCA_037074715.1). Lineage (NCBI taxonomy): Eukaryota > Viridiplantae > Streptophyta > Magnoliopsida > Magnoliales > Magnoliaceae > Magnolia > Magnolia kwangsiensis. The sequence continues at coordinate 104,383,576 of CM073580.1, read as the reverse complement.
AACTCATCCTGGTCCTCGTCGATCTCTGGCTCCACCTCCTGGATCTCGGCCTCACCTGCATCTACAACAGGGTCTGATGGGTGTTGCAAACACCATCCCGTAACGTGGGAATGAGTGATCAACTCAGTGGAATCATAGAGCAAGGATTAACATATTCACAATTCAATCATGCAATAATAGTAAAGCAGTAAATCAGACAATTCTAATACTGTTGTTAATGCAAGATGATATGACGTGATGTATGCCCTCACCGACGATCTCCCTCATACGGCAATATCTTACGACCGCGGCATGCCACACTCCCTAGAGTGCTCCACATCTTCCAGGCACATGCAATGCTATGGTGATATGATTTCCAAGTTGTTATTAGTCCATTCAAACAGCAGGATTGGGAAACTAAGGTACTTCCCTTGTATCAATCCCAACACAGATCCTGTCTAGGGTCGTCACTCCTAGTAATCTCATACGATGTATATTTCGTAGGTTACTGCAAGGGCTTCCAGGGCTGTTGCTCGCACTCGTTGCACCGCTCCCCCATCACCTTATCAATACAGGCCTACTGTACTCTACTGCAACGGAAGGGTCGTCGCCTCCCGTGGACTCAGAATAAGCTCGCGGCCACTACAAAGGGCTCGTCGCCTGATCAGTGTAGGCCGACAGCTAGAATATAGTGTCCCATACCACCATAATCTGCTCACGAGTCTAGGTGCTCACTGGTCACTACGGGGAGGTTTGTGGCCCCAGCGTAGGCCGACAGCTCGACCACGGTGTCCCATACCACCATGCCTGGCTCATGAGTCTTCGTGGATCAAGGTACCATGGTTAACAGGGTTTTCAGTGGTAAGTTCAGTACCCTAGGTTCAAGCAGTTATGACTCATACAAGGTGAACAAACATCGGCCAGTCGGGTTGCTTGACGGGCTCGACTAGTGCGATCGCATCTCAAGTCGAACGACATGAAGTGCGTAAAACACTTCGCGTGGCCTAACCACTGCCGCCAACTCCAAGCACGAATCACGTTCATCGAGGCGTCATTCGTGGCTATGACCAGTCAGCCACGAATTCGCTCGGTTACCGACTGCCTGGACTAAGTCTAGTCCCACACATCTATGGAATCACATTAGCAATATATGTAAAGGTATTGAAATTTAGATACAATCATGTGAGCATGTTAACACATGTTATAACATTCAACTTAAGCAAATCTTCAAGCACATATATTCCATGCATGTAATGAAATCATGCATTTAGTCAACATGTAGAAAATCATTTAGGTCAGCATATTAGTTGAGAAATCAATCACAAACTATCACATAACATCATTTAATTCAATACATACTAATACAAGCGTTTATACAAACACATACACTACACACTTAAGTCTACATATAGCATGTTGACCCAAAGTGCGCAACTAGGCGAATCTCTTCGCCAAACTAATTATGCAAGCATTCCTAACTCCCTAATGCGACAACAAACCATGTCAATCACGTCAGCAAAATATGAATGTAGACCGTACTTCCTACAAATGACTAAAATGCCCTAAATCTCATATTCTTCGTTAATTTACGAAACAGGAAACGGAGAGCATGTTGTACATGTCAAACGGCGATGCCGTCGATAATCTACTATTAAACGACATTGAAAGCATTGTAAACCATCAATCAAAGCGTCTAAAATCCTCACCTAGTCTCTTACGGATGCGGGATTTTGAACGGAGCGTGTACGCTTCGTCTACGGCAGTAGGACAACCTGATTTACGAAATACGTTAGCTAACACGTTACGAATCCAAGTAATCCCTAAATCAGCAAGTTTTAGGGTCGTTTAATACCTGAAAAAGCAGAGAAATCACCGTCCAGGTGATTGGAAAGAGTTGCTAAAGCAGCAGCAATCGGTGGCTCGGAAGCGGGAAAAATTCCTTCCAATCTCTCTCTCAAACTCTCTCTCCTTTTCTCTAGGGTTTGCAATTTTCGGATGGGAGAGAGAAATAAGGGTTTCAACCCCTTTTATAAGCTTAAAAATGCCAGAAACAGGCTCCGGAACGAAGTTTACTTGGTGCCTATCCATTTCGGGGCTGTTTCGGTCCAAAAGCTGCTTTCTGGTGGTCGCCTGGTCGATTGCGATAAGACTTAAGCTCATGCGTACCAGATGTAGCACGTATTAAGTTTTCAGTCTGGCAGGGTTCGCAGATCGCACGTGGCGGACCAGTTTCAGTTCAGCGGTCACCGCACGTAGATCAGGGCTGAAAGTCTCATGATAATAAATAGAAATTTTTCCTGATCCGAGGGTGTAATCTGGATGAATTCTGACGGTCAGAACGCTTAATACTGACGCGTCAATTCGTGTGCCAGATTTGAATTTGAAATTCCAATTCTGTCCCTATTCGCGGTCGCTTCAGTCCGGGTTCAACAAAATAGTCTGTGATTATCGGTTTGACTTGATTTTCGAAATGCTTGTCAAGTCCAGCTGGGCGGTTCTAACGGTCTAAGATAGGAAGTATCGGACCTTCGACGCGCGGTCTAAATCCAATACAAAAATTCATTGTGGTCCAGAGAACAGACCTGCTTAGAGTTTGATCCGAGGTTATAGAGTATTGTAGAGTTGTTTGTTCTACTCGATTTGGGTCTTGTAGAACGTATTTAAAGTGATCAGGGACTATTTCCCAGCTACTCTAGCGTTGCGCTAGCTAATTTACGCTTAATTTCCATGGAATTTAATTCTACGCGATTTCGGGTCGAGTTGGTACTCGAGCCCAAGTACGGATTTTTCACGGGCGTTACAACACATCACTTTTTCATCCTTCCCAAGCAAGCCCATACCTTCTTACACCAAAAATCCTCAAAAGTCAAAAAGGTCTTACAAAACCCATACTTTTCTTACACAAAAGGGCACCAAAGTCAAGATTTTCTTACACACCCCTCTCTCTCCCATCCATCACTCCATCACCCCATCACCTCACATCTCCCTTTTACAACTCTCTCTCTCTCATTTCTCATCTCATTTTCTCAAGCAAAAAATCTCACGTATGAGACATCCTCCAAGCTTTTCAAAACTCCAGGTGTGGCCCACCTCTCCATCCCAAGATCTTCAATCCTAGTCATCCATTCCTCATCTCACCCATTGAAATCAAAGTTAAGGAGCTAAGGAACCCATAGGAGCAAGAACATCGGACGGTGGGTGCCTCTATAGGGTAGTTTTCTTATTTTTATGATGGGCCAAGTGAGGCCCACCGATCCATGGTGTGGATCTCACTTGGGACCCTAAGGTGTGGCCGATGGCCTGCTTGGATCATCATGATCGTTCCATGATGAGGTCATTCTCCATGGACCCCATCATAATGTTTATTTTATTATTTTGGGAAGGTCATCTAGACCGTCCATATTGGTAGGGAAAGGATCCCCACCGTTGATTTGATTTAGGTGGTCCCATGTGTAAAAGGGACCCATTTGATTGTATAATTTCTTCAAGGGAGGGTTCATAGTGGCGAAGCCCTCCATCACAAAGCGTGTCCCACTCTATCTCTCTCTCCCTCTCTTTTCTTTTAATTATTTATTTTGTGTGATGAAATGGCCTTATGGCCCACTTGGATGGACCCCACCATGATGTAAGTATTTTGACCAAGCTGTCTACTAGTGGGGCCCGCCTTAAATGCATTGTACCCACCCCACTCTCCACGTGGTGGCCCACCTCAATGCATATTCAAGTCCCAAACAGTCCAGCGTCTGGTACAAAGGAAAACACAAATATAGGTTTGGCTCAAAGCTTTGGGAGTGGGCCCTTGTATAGGCCCTACCTTGACGTATGTATGAAATCCAAGCCATCCATCTTCTTACCCATTTCATTTTAGGCGTTGAGCCAAGAGTTGGGGATTGATAGGAAGATCTGGTGGGCCATAGCATTGGAGATCACATTATCACCATTCAAAGATCATTTTTCCATTTTATTTTATTTTCTAAACAAAAAAAAAATATCCTATATTAGACTCATTGGGACGGTCTTGAGCCACTGAAGCCAATGGATGGGGTGGATCCACTTGATGCTGACCCCAGATGCGAAAAACCCCGAAAAATGGATTTTTCCAAGTTTTTGTTAAAACCAGAGGCTTTGCCTCTCTGACGTGCTGCAGCAGCAGCACGTTGCTACGTGCAACAGCGCGTGGCTGCGTTAGGCGGGTGGATGTGAGGGGCCCACGGCCCTGCATGTGGGCCCCACCGTGATGTTTATTTGTCATCCAAGCTATCCACGAGGTGGGCCACCCCTAGTAGTGGGCCCCCTCTAAATTTCAGCCCCATCCATTACTCAGGTGGCCCACACCACATGAAACAGTGGGGTTGAACCTCCACCATTGAAACCCCAATTTGGGGTCCACAAAAGTTTTGAATCAACATGAAATTTATTTTTCCTTCTCATCCTGACCCCTGTGACCTTATGAACGGTCTGGATGGTAAGTAAACATTACAGTGGGTCCCACGTGGAACCCACCTGATGCATGTGAACCCACCAGATATATTTGTTTAATTCCCACCGTCCAGCGGACGGTGGGGCCCTGTTGCATGTGTTTTACACACGCCGTCCATCTGCCTTTGATGATGGGACCCACTGCCAGCTGCCCTCAGTGATTTCTGTGGGTCCCTTGAGACCAAATAAGACACGTCTAATATCAAGAGGACCACACTACAGAAAACAGTGTCAAGTGAGCGTCCACCATTGAAATCCTTCTTGGATGGGGTCACAGCCGTTCTGGGTCAATTTGAAAATTGTTTTCATCTTGATTCATGTCATGTCTATGTGACCTTATGAACAGATTGTATGGAGAATTATATGCTATGGTGGGCCTTGAGAATTCTAATGATGGGAATCATTATCACCACGGTTAGTTGGAGTGTGGTCCATGTGATTTAGATATTCCTTTGGATACTCTAAAATGATCCTTAAGAATAAATGAATAGTGTAAATGGCGCGACCACTTGATAAAGGTTAGGCCCATTGGTGTGGTCGGTTTGAGTTTCGTTTGGCCTATTGGTGTGGCCAATTTAATATACACGAAGCCCATTCGACTCGGCCTATGTGATTAAGCCCATTTAATGTATTCAAGGCTCACGGGTTATGACCCATTGCAATGCACGTAAGGCCCATTGGTGTGGTCCATTTATGTGGCCCATTTGACGAATAAAAGGCCCATATGACATGGCCCATTGGATGTATTTAAGGTCCAATGGGATGTACCTAAGGTCCATTGCAATGTGTAAACCCAACTCAGATTATGTAACGATGATTACGACGATCGTGCCTTGGGAGCAATGTTGGTTTGACGTCCACATTGCGAGTGTAATGTTGGTTGGATGTCCACATTACGACTCTCCTTAGGGCCCATTGTTAGTCCCGTACTTATTGTGTATAGGCCGTCCAGGCCCATCTGCATTGTAAGGATAGTTCATCTCATTATAACATGTTTAGTGTAGTTCCATGACTCATGATCATACGCATCATATGTATGCTTGATATGAGAAGTGACTGATCATAGCATATGCCTTCGGGCAAATTGTTTATGGGACCCTGATTAGGCGGTGTTGCCCTGCATTAGCGCACGATACGCACAGGATTTGTTGCATGATTGGATAGTGTGATTCATGCATTTCGCATTTGTGTGATATGGTTATTATACGCCCTAGTGACATCGGGGCCGTAGCCTCCACAGGCGTATCGTGGTTGACAGGATTGGATACCGAAAATCTTGTTCTACATGGGGTGCTATAGATATCCCTGGGTGAAAGTCCCTAAACCCTTATGGTACCAAGAGGTTGCTCCAACGTCTAAACCGAGTAGGCAGGTGAGCGTTGAGTGCCGATTACCAGACGGTTGCGCTCTCCACTGTATCGTGGTCGGTTGGAAGGGAGTGTGGCCTTACCCGCCCGAGAGTAGAGGGCAATGCTAGGCTGAGTTTGACTAGCTCGAGGAATGGGTCCGCTATCGACGAGTCATGCCCGATATTGACAGACGGATAGTGAGGTCTCTTCCACTTACCTTATTGAGCACGATGAGGCGACGATTTGGTTTAGAGTGTACTAGACCCCAGTGATATCCCAGAGTTGAGCTGTATTGACATGTGGACTTAGATGAGGATTGTATGCTTGACTTGCATCTTTCATCGCATAGCCTTGGTACGGCTCATGATATTATGGATTCATCTGCATATTCCGCACTACTCTAATATTGCATGATCATATTACTACCTTGCACACACACTTTCACCACCCTCTAAGCTTTTTATAAGCTTATGCACGACCGTTGCGTGCAATTGACGTTGGATCACAGCAGCACTGAGGCAGGAGCACCTTGCAGATCATTTTAGAGTTTTTATTCTTTACCATTGTATTTTTCCTTCATGCTCATTGTACTTGTAAAGTTTTTGATCATGGTGAAAATGTAATGGAGTTCTTGGTTGTTGTTTGTAGGTTATGCCTTTGGTTATGCTTATTACGAATCAAACTGACGTTGAAAATCCTCCTCGTAGCATCCCAGGATCGGAACCTGGCGAATGGGCGCCAGGAGCCGAGAATGGGGTTCTACGGAGGCTGTCGGCGTCGGATTTGACGATCGAAAATTTTGTGAGCCCGGTTTCCGAGTTTGGAGCGTGACAGAAACCATATCTAGTAATTTTTTGGGTCATTTCTAAAAACTACCGTCTCTAGTAATTTTTTTCTCCATTTCCTTCTCCACTAGTCTTGTTTTGGATAGTTTTGAGAGTTATAAAGAGTTATAAAAATTTTAAGAGATAAATTACAAACAAAAAAGTCAAGGGATACACTACAAAAATAAAGAAGTTAAGAATATACTATGCAAAAGTCTGTCAAAAGTGTTCAATTTATATGTTGAAGCCTATGTTTTTTGCAGTTTAGGAAATGAGATTTATTGTATCCTACAGACAAATTTGTTGTAGCCCTTTTATAAATTGATTTAACCACCACTTGATGCAAAAATTGCCTTAAAGATAGCGACAATATAACATGCCTTACACCTATTTTTAAGTGTGTCTTTCCTTATTTCCTCCTCTTCCATACGTCCATTTATTTTCACCATATATATGCATGTCATTGCCATTAATGCATATTATGGATCTTTGAGCTTATAGAGCAATGGAGCATTTCCTATTAAAGATACACAAACCCAACTAAATGATCATTTGGAAAATAGTATTTCGAATGTATTGGAATCCAAATCATAGTTACAATTGAACAAAGGTGACTCCGAATTCTTAATTGCACTTGATTGCTTAATTTGAACTCGAACCCATCATTTATGAGCTTGTATTTGGAATGCATGAGAATTTTTTAGTATATTTATAAGATATGAAATTGATTAACTAGATCAACTTTAGTATCTCAAATTAGGTGTTACTAGGGAAAGTGGGTGTTACCATTCTTAGTATCTATGGAGCCTGATCATCAGAGATGTACTATTCATCTAGCTAGCACTGTAATGGGTTGAGTTTCACCCTGAGCTACTCCCCTTGATTGAGGGTCCTAAGGATAATTTTACAATTTTACATTGATTAGTTTTATGTAAACCGTAACTCATTTGGGGTAATATATATATATATATATATATATATATATATATATATATATATATATATATATATATATATATATATATATATATATATATATATATATATTCTTTCATGAGTGAGAGAGAGAGTCGTCATTGTATCGACAACTGCTTATTCATCTTAGTCTTTAAGAATGGTGGATCGATGTGAATCCGTGGGCATATCAAAAAAGAACCACATAAATATGTGTTGTGGTTTATATCTTTTCTCCTTTTTTAAAAAATAAATAAATTTAATATTGATATTGGTTGTGTGCATCAAGAAGAGATCTCTTCTCCCAACAACCCTTATTATGTGGGGCCCACCTTGATAATTGTTTTGTATATCCACATCATCTATTCATTTTTTTAAGCTTATTTTAGGACGTGATCCCAAATCTTAAGCAGATCCAAATCTCAAGTGAACCACACCACTGAAAATAGTGGTGATTGACTATTAAAAACTTTTTACAAGCCACGGAAAATTTGGATCAAGCCAATCATTGTATTTTCCCTCCATCCAGGTCTAGTTGGCCTTATCAATGAGTTGGATGTCAAATAAACATTAACGTAGGCCCTAAGAAGTTTTTAATTGTAGGCATTCAATCACCACTATTTCCTGTAGAATGGTTCACCTAAGATTAGGATCTGCTTAACTTTTGGGACCAAGTCTTAAAATGGGCTGAAAAATAAATGAATGACATGGATATATGATAAATCATGAAGGTGGGCCCCATGTTAAGGGTAACAGCCACTAAGGTATAACTTGGTTAACATCTAATCCACCTCCAAGTCATATTTGAGAGAATGGTCATAATAATCCTATTGAAATACATACTCCCCAAAAAAAATGAAGAAATTTTAAGCCTCTGGTGGGCCACAAATACAAGGATCACAAAAAAGTGATTCACTGACATTTTCTAATTATTCATTCAGAGGATTTAAGTGTTGCAGCTGATGACTGAATTGTTTTGAGGTATCATCAGTATACCACTAATGATGCACATGCGACTCTCCTACCTTTTAAAAGGGAACCAAAAAGTCATCTCACTCCAATTACACACCAATCTCATTAAAATAAATAAATTTAAAAATTTGTAAGATTTCAAGAGACATTAAAATTGTGTATTTCAAATACTTCCAATTTCATTTACCTTTAATACAGGAGCCAAACAATGAATTTAGAGCAAAATCCAGTAAAATGCTCTCAAGTCCCCTCAAATGCACACTATAAGAGTCTACCTAAAAATAGCCTTAGGCCAAAGATGAATGGCCTGAGTTTGACCTGCCTCACCCTAGGCACCAAGACATGCCCCATTTTGCATAAAAGTCTGAGATCCAGTCCGACCATCTTGAGCTGAGAGCCACACCTGATTATTAAATGAGTGATTCTGGTTCGGAAATTCTCCCTAATATAATACCACTTTCTTTTTTAAAGAAAAAATCACTATGGATAAAAAATTAAAAAAAATGAGAGAATTTTATATATTTTGGCAGTAATACAATTTGGTGTCTATCTATTTATGGGCCACTTATTTTTGTAAATCTTCCTCGAGTTTTTGATGGGCGACTTCCAATTTAGCCTTGGGTCTGTTAGTGTAAATACGTGTGTTTCGGAAATTCTCCGGAATATAATACCACTTTCTTTTCTAAAGAAAAAATCACCATGGATGAAAAATAGAAAAATGAGAGAATTTTATATATTTTGGCAATAATAAAATTTGGTGTCTATCAATTTATGGGCCACTTATTTTTGTAAATCCTACCTCGAGTTTTTGGTAGGCCACTTCCAATTTGGTCTTAGGTCTGTTAGTGTAAATACGTGTGGTTCAGAAATTCTCCCGAATATAATGCCACTTTGTTTTTTAAAGAAAAAATCACTATAGAAGAAAAATAGAAAAATGAGAGAATTTTATATATTTTGGTAGTAATACAATTTGGTGTCTACCTATTTATGGGCCTCTTATTTTTGTAAATCCTACCTCGAGTTTTTGGTGGGCCACTTCCAATTTGGTCTTAGGTCTATTAGTGTGAATACGTGTGGTTCGGAAATTTTGTCGAATATAATATCACTTTCTTTTCTAATTAAAGAAAAAATCACCATGAATGAATAAAAAAAAAAAATGAGAGAATTTTATATATTTTGGCATAATACAATTTGGTGTCTATCTATTTCTGGGCCACTTATTTTTGTAAATCCTACCTCGAGTTTTTGGTGAGCCACTTCCAATTTTGTCTTAGGTCTGTTAGTGTAAATATGTGTGGTTTGGAAATTCTCCTGTATATAATGCCACTTTCTTTTTTAAAGAAAAAATCACTATGGATGAAAAATTAAAAAATTAGAGAATTATATATTTTTTGGGAGTAATACAATTTGGTGTCTACCTATTTATGGGCCACTTATTTTTGTAAATCCTACCTCGAGTTTTTGGTGGGCCACTTCCAATTTGGTCTTAGGTCTGTTAGTGCAAATACGTTTGGTTCAGAAATTCTCCTGAATATAATACCACTTTCTTTTCTAATGAAAAAATCACCATGGATGAAAAATAGAAAAATGAGAGAATTTTATATATTTTGGTAGTAATACAATTTAATGTCTATCTATTTATGGGCCACTTATTTTTGTAAATCCTACCTCGAGTTTTTGGTGGGCCACTTCCAATTTGGTCTTAGGTCTGCTAGTGTAAATACGTGTGATTCGAAAATTCTCCCGTATATAATACCACTTTCTTTTTTAAAGAAAAATCACTGTGGATGAAAAATAGAAAAATGAGAGAATTATATATTTTTTAATAGTAATACAATTTGGTGTCTACCTATTTATGGGCCACTTATTTTTGTAAATCTTGCCTCGAGTTTTTGGTGGGCCACTTCCAATTTGGTCTTAGGTCTGTTAGTATAAATACGTGTGGTTCGAAAATTCTCCCGAATATAATACCACTTTCTTTTTTAAAGAAAAAATCACTATCGATGAAAAATAGAAAAATGAGAAAATTTTATATATTTAGGTAGTAATACAATTAGGTGTCTACCTATTTATGGGCCACTTATTTTTGTAAATCCTACCTCAAGTTTTTGGTGGGCCACTTCCAATTTGGTCTTAGGTCTGTTAGTATAAATACATGTGGTTTGGAAATTCTTGCGAATATAATACCACTTTCTTTTCTAAAGAAAAAATCGCCATGGATGAAAAATTGAAAAATGAGAGAATTTTATATATTTTGGCAGTAATAAAATTTGGTGTCTACCTATTTATGGGCCACTTATTTTTGTAAATCCTACCTCGAGTTTTTGGTGGGCCATTTCCAATTTGGTCTTAGGTCTGTTAGTGTAAATATGTGTGATGTGAGTGAGTGATGTATGAGTGTAGTGAAATGCTCACTAACCAGTTCTCATGAGAATTCGCATGTGAGTAATGCTCACATGCAACTAGTTGTTGCGTCCAAGTAGTTGGCATCTAAGGCCCACTATGGTGTTTGCATGACATCTTGCCCATGCATTAAGGGCGTGTTTGGATTCACGTTTTGGTTGTATAGTATCGTATTAGTGTGGTTGATGGGACATGTCCCTCGTTTGGAAATGAACGAGGCTGCGATGCATTCCACATGCGCGAATACTGCGTCGAACCACTTTGCATCATCGAGTGTACCGTACGAGCGGACAGCTATTCAGAGTTCGGTCCCGTCTCTTCACTGTATTGCATTGAAGAGGGTTGAAGTCAGTTTGGACCCATTTTCAAGTGTTCGTTGGGAGAACGAGCGAACGTATACTCCTTCGTCCCTGTATATCATCTCTGTATGCCTGTATGTCGACGATGAACACAAAATCTTTCATCTCTTAGACAGACATCATCTTTATAGTGGCGAGAGGACCTTGCTCCCACCTTCGTTTTGGGGTACCGGCTATCCATGCAACTCATTCCAAGGTCGCTAAGCACTTCCTCCAGGTATGATCCAGAATCCTTAGCAAATCGGTTTCTATTCATCCAACGACGTTTACCAAGATCATATTCTCTCTCTATACGGTCAGGCATATATCTCCTGACCGTATACACCCTATAGCCCATGTTAACATGCTTATACAAACGAGGGTGGGGCAATCTTCTCTTAATGGTTCTAATATCAGTTTCAATAAACCATTTCGTTGAATAAAATTTGTCTGGAATGGACGGGTGCATGACACCCATCTGTTTGCGGAAGGCCATGTACAGGTGGTGTTTGTACTAATGATTCTGTCCATCAGGTGGATATGCCCTGTATTACATAAAATCCCGTCTTTTGATTTCAAAACCATTCCTCATCGACATTTATTGTCTTCGAACCTTTCGTTTTTGGGGAATCAGCATTATCTCATAAAGATCTGCACATTTTGGGTTTGGCTCAGATAGAGGTATTGGTGTACTATCTGTAACGTCGTTCATATCTTCTGACACTGGATGATAGAAATTGTAACATGAAAGGAAGAAATTGTGATCTCAGTGCAGATTCTTTTGAAGTTGTTTACATGCTTTTAGTTTCAATCTGAGTCAGATGTGCAAAAATTCTTTGGTTGAAGTCTGTTGTTATCTCTGTTGTACTTTCTAATACTCTACATTTATCTGCTTTTTAAATAATATATTCCAATATATTCCGTAATGTTGTCTACTGGAACACTTGATGTTAACACTTTTGAAGATTCAATACTATTTAACACACAATATAAATTTTGGATTTTAGTGACTTACACTGTTTATGTTGTATGACTGTGTTCAGCAGTAAGTTAATAAATTGTCCCCTACAACATTAACTATTGCTAGGAAACAAGTTGTTAATCTGTTATTTGTAACTACAAGTAAATCTTCTAATTCTGCATTTATCAGATGGGATGTATCACTCAGCTCACTGACGATAATGCAGAGGACAGTGAGAACCAGCATGTTTTGATCAGTTGTAATGCACTTTTATCTCAATTAAAAGAATTAGGCCTACAAGAAGAAAGCAAAAAAATTTACAATTGCTGAAAGACCAACTGTAGTATCAATTATTTAGAATTATACAAGATTGATGTAGTCTGTATACATGCTTATATACAAGTCAAATTCACATTTTCTGCTTATTGTAGATCAGATCCATTTGTCGAGTTCCCTATAAACTGCCATGGTTTCTGAAAGTGTGGAATATTCTGATGATAGATCATCTAGCAGTGAATGTCATGACAGTGAAATAGCCGTTGTCATAACCACCATCGCAGCTGCAGTAATTGTAATGGGAGTGACTGAATATTATCGTCGTTACTGTATGAAGGCTAAACCCAATGATAGTCATATTAAGAGGGATAGGTTCATAAGACGAATTATATGTAAGAGCAATACTGAGTGTCTTGCGCAGCTGAGGATGAGTAGAGACAAATTTTTTTAATTATGTTCGTTGTTGAGGGATTGGAATTTACTTTCCGATAGTAGAAGATGTAGCATGGAGGAGCAGGATGTAATGTTTCTTCATACTGTCGGACATAACATACGTAATCGTGTAATTAGTCATCATTTTATATGATCTGGTAAGACTGTGAGCAGACACTTTAGTAGGGTGCTGGATGCTATAATCGGTCTTTTATCCCGAGTACGTCAGGTTTCCTGGTTTACACACACCTAAGGAAATTTTCGACAATCTGTTGTAGAGTTCATATTTTTAGGTAAAGTTGAAGATATGTTAGAGAAATTCCTATATTAACAATTCATATCTAATAGATGACCTGATCATTGCCACCATTTTGATTGTATGACTGCATCGGAGCCCTAGATGGTACCCATATATCGGCTTATTTGTCAAAAGGAAAAAGCTCAACTTTCAGAAATCGGAAAGGATTTCTATCACAGAATGTTTTGGCCGCATGTACATTTGATATGAAATTTGTATACGTGCTTACTGGTTGGAATGAATCCGCATCCGATGCTCGTGTCCAACAAAATGTACTCACTCGTCACCCTGATTATTTTCTTATTCCACATGTTAGTTGCGTATAAGGGGTGATTGTTTTTTCTGTCATTAATTATGTGTGATTGATATTTAAAACATATGTTGCAATTGTGTAGAAAAATATTATGTTGTTGACGCTGGGTATGCACATTCGCCTGGATTTATGGCACCCTATTGAGGTGTGCGATATCACTTGAACGAGTTTCATACTTGAAGAAAGTCTACCAATAAAAAGAAACTTTTCAATTATCGTCACGCACAGTTGTGAAATGTCATAGAGCGTTCATTTGGCCTGTTAAAAAATTACTTCCTTATTCTACGTACTCCTCCTCAATTCAAGTTTATAACATAAGTGAAAATTGTTATAACTTATTGTATCCTTTATAATTTCATTCGTATCAGTGGTGATGATGGATTGACTGAGGTAGTTGAGAATAGTGGGGACAATACAGAGGATGTTGCACCATCCCCCTAAATGTAACCTCTGTAGATGAAGTAGTAGCGTTAGCTCGGGTGCCAAATCGCGCACGTGAGGAGTGAACAAGGAAGAGAGACGAGATTGCTGAGAGAATGTGAAATGACAGTATTCCTCGCATAAGATAACAGACTTATGTTTCCTGATTTATGTAATGATCCGCTTAGTCAAAAGTGAAAATATTTGCACATATTTTCATTATGTTTGGGATATTATGTTTAAGTTTCGTGTTGAATTTTATATTATCTGCATATGAGTCACTACTATAGTCCGTTACTTCACTGTACTTGTTATATCTCTATTTACATTTTCTACGTATAGGATCTATGAATTTCGTAAGGAGCACTGACAAGGACCCAAGAAAGAAAGTTGTGAAGCCATCACCTTCAAAGAAGGGTGTTGCTTCAAACCAATGCCTAAATTCACCGACTGAAATAATTAAAATTTCTAAGAAAAAGAATACACCCTCCCGCAAAGGGACATCCCCGAAATCTATATCCCAACCAGGGCGTAGTATAGGCAGTCCACGTAAAGTTAATAGACTTCAATGGACAGACAACATGGATAATGCATTGGTTGATGGATTAGTTGAATAAGTGAACTTAGGACTTAAAACTGACGTCGTGTTTAAACCCGAGGTGTATAAGGCCACGATTAAAGTAATCTACGGTATTTGTAGCATATTGCTTGAGAACCGTCATATTTCTAATCGCTTGCAGACCCTTAAGAGGCTGTACTAGGCAATAAAGGACATGCTCAATGCCTCGGGTTTTGGATGGGATGAACAAAACAAGATGGTTCTTATTACAGAGGATGCATGAGAGGGATACTGTAACATCCCAGATTTTTCACTTTTTTGAATTTCTAAAAATTCTTAAATTTTTTTATTATTATTAATTAATCTATAATATCACTTAATGATCGTCAACACTCAATGTTAATATATACAGAAGTGAAACCAGTAAAGAACCTGTAACGTCCCGTCCAACCAACACAGTGTTCTGGGGCATCCACGTAGGATCTGTCGCAGGACCGTTCGTTTAGACTACTCGTGGTGAGGTACCATAAGTTAATTAACTTAGGATTAACCCATTAGAGTAGACCAGACGTATTATAATAGGACCTAGTGTGGGCCGCCAAGCCAGATGACCGTTTGTACTTAGCAACAGCCCGTGCGGGCCACACAGCGACGCAGGAAGGTTAGAAAATTACAGAACTTTAGGGAATGCTAGATCTCACTGGGCTTGAGGTACATCGCGGACCCCAGACCCAGTGGACACCCAGAACTGGGATCTGGCACTGCCCAAATGCACCCCACCAATGCTAGAATTTGAATCTGGCACTTACAAATGAAATCGAGACTCCGTGCTTTTCAGCCGTCGGATCTCTTTTAAATCTACAGTGAAGGTCTAATGTGCGGGCCTACGCTCGTCAACAAAACCTGGGCCCCGATCATGGTACGGTAACCGTTGATCGCACATCGGACTCGTACGATCAAACCAAATATCCGATCGACTCCAAAATTTGCATGGCCCTTCATCGAGCCATGGTCCACCTATCTTATAAGTTTCATGGCCACGAGACCACCAGAACTTCCCCAACAACCGGAATGGACCCTGTAGGACCATTTAAAGATCGGAACCGTATGATCAAACCCCATGTTCGTTTATCCATTTGCTCCCAAACTTTGCATGACCCCTCGTCATGCCATGGAGCACTTGTCCTATAAATTTTGTGACCAGGGACCCATCAGAGCAACCCCGTTACTCTTTTAGCCTTAAACCGACGGTTTAGAGTAATCATGACCAAATCTCCACTTTCATTAGTTATAAATAGGCCATACTATAAATATAGTTAATCCAAACCCTAATCAGTGCCCACGAGAAATCTCATTACCTAATTCATTATAGAAATGCTCCAATTTTTCGTACAAGCTCTAGACCCCTCGTTGGTGGGCCACTAATTCCAAAACTATAAAATAATGTCTGTCTTACTGGGCTTGACGTCCATCGCGGGAGTCGAGCCTGAGAACTATCTAGAACCGCTCAACTTAAGTCAAATGACGAGTGCATGAGAAATGCAAATACCCTAAAGAAAGGAGTTGGAACTTAAGTGAATTGGGTCGTCCACTCTTATGCAAAGTTGAAGATTTCAGACCATCGGTTTATGACCAAAATTTACACGTAGAGTAAGGATATTTTCCTTCTCATATCCGTATAGTCGCGGCCCCGATCGACCATCGGTGACCGTTGAACAGACTTCTAATCATATCTATCGATCAACGCATCCAAATGGCGGGCCGATCATATCCATATGAAGATCATCATTAGGGCCAACTATCCTACGGTGTATATCACCATGTACGCCCCGTAGTGGGCCCTAGAGGTTAGAAAAACCTTCCTATAGGGCTATTATGGTAAAAACGTAGACATTGGGGCCATTTGTACCAAATCTGGCACTATAAAAGGGCCTCATTTGGGGCACCCCTCTCCCCATACGAATTTGCCCTAGAGAGAAGAAAGAGAGAGAGAGGAGAAAAGAGGAGAAAGAGAGAAGGAGAGAAGGAAGAAGGGAGAGAAAGGTGGGCCCAAGGGAGGTGAGATCTAGAAACCCTTCTTTCCTTTTTCTCAAGAAACCCCACATCTAATGCAAGTGATTTTCATCCGATTGGGGAGGTAAGCACCCATATTTTTTATAATCTTTTGTGTTGGGATAGAATTTGTATGAAATCCTAACATGCAAGTGCATTGTCTTAAGATTTCGGCCAATCAACATTGAGTTCGACGCTTTTAGGTCGTTCTCCAATATCTTAACGATCCATAGGTGCGGACTATTGCTCTTAAGTGGCCTAGCACCAATTTTAGTATGTGTTTAATGATTTTGGTTGCTTGGATGCTATGTTAGGAGAATCTAGAGAAATCTTAGGACTTACATGTTTGTAAAAATGTATGTTTGTCTCTCATATGATGATGTTCTTGCCCCTCACATGACTTTGTGTATGAACAATTCCATGCTCATGCCTTGTTTGATTTTCTCATATGATTTGCCCTATAACATGTATGATTCATTGATTTTTGTGTATTTCGGTTCTAAGGGAGGTAGGAAGTGCTTAACTTCCTTATCCACCCACACAACACACAGACACCTTGTTCATGATATTGTTAGCTTTACATGTTAGTAAAAATTTAAAATTTTATGTTGAAAAGTATGAGAACATGGTGTTGTTTATGTTAGATGATGCATTGATAGTTGGCATGTTTTGAATCACCTCCCAAACCCTTGGGTTGGTCAGTAATTCAAGGAGAGCGAAGGCGGCCCCGTTGGTAGGACCGCCTCGAGGCTAAACCCATGAATTTGGGCGAGTGCGTGTGGGCGACAGTAGTTAGACTACATGGGTTGCTTGCACCCGATGCCGTTCCGCCACGTACTGGCCTGACTCTTGCGGTTTAATCTACGGTCTGACCAACCCTGTTTGTTAACCCTGTATGCTCACATTTGTATGGAACCTGAATCACCCTACAACCATTGCAGCCCATTATTAACTCACTGAAAATTGGTCCATAGTCTCGTGAGCCGGGTATGGTGGAATGGGACACTGTGTCTGCGCTGTCTGCCTACGCTGGGGTATCGTGCCTCCCTGTAGTGACCGCGAGCGATCCCTTTCTCTTGGCAGTCCTCATGTGCTTGAAGTCGGGGATGAGGAACCCGATGGGATCACGGACCATGAGGTCTTGGCCTCACGCATTGGGGGGTCTTGGCCTCACAACCAGCTTAGGGCATTGATATGTAGGGTGCATCAGATTCTCAAACCTGCTGGATGAATGGACTTAATTAACAACTCAGCTAATATAATCGCATTGCATCGCATTAGTTAAGGTGGCGACTCGAAAGTCGAGGTCACAATGAGGGAGTGCTGACATACGCGATCGTTAGATGAAGTCGCTCGAGGGAGTGTTGTGGCGAGGGCATGCATCATATCATTCTGCATGCATGCATTTTAAATAAGAGTTGCTAGGTATTGTTGATTATCTATTTTTCATTAAATTCATATTATAATTGATGCATGTTAAAACTTAAGATTAATAGCACCGACTGAGTTGATCACTCACTCCCACTCTGGGACGGTGTTTAAAAACACCACTCAGATTTTTCAGTAGTTGCAGGTTGTGCTGAGCTCGATGAGTCGTGTGGCGCAAGCTTAAGCGAGAAGGATGAGTTCTCCTACTTCCAGTTGATGGCCGTTTCTCCATCGGTTTAGAAGACTGGAACATAGGGTGTTGAGTCGTGGGCTCAGCGCACCATTCTTTGGACATATGTTTCTCTTGTGATTTTTGTTGGGCAACGCCTTGGGCGACCCCTTTATATTCTTCTGGACTTGTTCATATGTATATATATATCTCTTTCACTTCAGTAGACTATTTGTGGTTGCATTTCATGCTCCAAGTAATTCCAGGCTGTGCGTTTAAACTTGATTAATCTTAAAATCATAAAATTGATGATAAGTGACACTCGGAAACTCGGGAGTCGAGCGTATGCACGATCTTCAATTTTCTGGAGCGTTACAGGTGGTATCAGAGCAATAGTTTGGAATCCCTTGTGTCATGGGTCATGAGCTCACTAACACGTCCGCTGACGTGAGAGGATACGTATTAGATAACGCAATAGGGACTTAAAACGCTAGACGAACAATCTCGGACGAAGGGTAGGACTTGCTAGTAATTAGGAATGGGTAGCGAGAGAAGGAATCTGAGGGTCTCAACCTGACGGCGAGATTCGCTTTGATTGACTAGGAGGTTTAGCTCGTTAACCCACCAAATTCCTAGAGCCATGGGCCAACTGAAATAGACGGGTTCAGGGTGAAACGAATGTTGGAGTAACGATCAATGTAGGTGTGAAGTAAAGTCCAGGGGATGAGTGCATCCCATGTTCCAGATGCCATGTTGGCATGTATCCAACTATAGGTAAAATTTTGGGTTTCCTTTTGAAATTTACTTGGGAAGTTTATCATGCGATTTGGAAATCCCGCATTATGCCTCTTAGCACCAGACTTATCTAGAAAAGCCTAAGAAGTTAGTTTGGAATCTCATTCCACACCCATTCCAGACATGTCATTCCCAATAGTGAGCTGGGATTGACATTGTAACCCCATTTAGTATAGCCTAATATCATTGGCCAAACTGGCCTAAGTCCAATTTCCTCTCCCCGACCTATCCCCTTCAAATCTTCACCTACCTTCACTCTGTCCGTTAATTTTCCCGGGACATTGACAGGAGCGAACCGGGAATTGAGTGATTAGACGAACGGAGCCATCGTCCTAGTCCAAATGACCTGATACTGGACCAAATTTGATAGTTCCAACCTATTCGGGGATGAATACATAGAGGTGAATGAAAATTCATTGAAATTAGTGAGACTATAGAAAAATTAGATTTTGACTACTAATCGAGGGAAATATCACGAAACCATTAAGCTCATTGCTTAAATCGGCTTCTCCTACCATAAATTCGTATATGGTACTTTCCGGGGGACCTTACAGGCACTCGGGAAATCACGAATCAAGGGAGCCATGTAGGGGACCGGCGTGCCCACGCCGAAAACGGCGTCTCCCTACGCCGGTTGTCCAGGGAGGCGGCGTAGCCTACGCCGGTCAGGCCAGTGTGGAGGCGTGCCTACGCCGATGGTGGCGTAGCCTACGCCGGTCGTCCAGAGAGGTGGCGTAGCCTACGCCGAGCGTGGCGTAGCCTACGCCGGTAGGCCAGAGAGTCGGCATGCCCATGCCGACAGCGGCGTAGCCTACGCCGGTGCCCAAAAATTAGGATTTCTCCCCCCTCTCTTTTCAAATACATGTGAGGCCTATCTCACTTACCATTTAAGAAAAATTAAAGTCCATTAGCCGCATTTTCACTCCACACTAACCTTCCTAAGTCACTAGGAAAAACCTTCCCTCTCCTATTTCTCCAAAACCCAAATCCATACACCCACCTTCTTCCTCTTCACTCTAACTCTATCAAACCTCACCCATCCATCACTCTCAAGCCATTTCTTCAAAACCCACCTTCATCTCTCTCACATTTTTCATCCTCTCTCATTACCCACATTTCTTTCAAGACTCATTCACCAAAAATTCACTCCTCTCACTCTCTTCTTCCTCATTTCTAAATTTCATTTGTCAAAACCCATTCCATTCTCATTTTCAAACCTCGTTCTCCAAGCTTTCCAAGGAAAACCCTCTCCTTCTTAAAGCCCCATCTCCCAACTCTCATTCCTTCACACAAACCCATTCCAAAAAAAATACGTTTCTAAGATCCATCCTCAAACCCCATTCACCGATTCAACATCAATCCCTATTCAAATACCTCACCTCAAACTCATCCACCAAATCCAACCCCATTTCTCATAAGCCCACTCCAATCCCTACTCAAATCCCATATTTTCAACTCACTTTCTAATTCATCTTACTCAATATCACCTCAAAACCCATTCTCGAATTCCATCTCAAGATCCTTTCTTGAACCCCACTTCCTCACCACAATCTCAAACCCATCTCACTCATCATCCCCTCAAGTTGATTTTCCTTAAAACTCATCCACTCTTTCACTCTCACTTCACCATCCTCCATTCTCTCAAATCTTTAGAGAAAAGCCCACCTCTTTCTCTAAACCTCAACATATCATCCTCTTGAAAACCATCTTCATTTCCTTCACATCTCTCCTTCTCCATTCTCAATCAAATCTCAACTTCACATTTTACTTTACATCTCCCACAATCCTTTCTTAAGCATTTCTCAAATCCCAAATCTCAAAACCCATTTCTTCAAAATCATCACCTTCCCCTTCTCATTTTCCATCTCTCTTACCCATCTCAATCCTCATTCTCTCAAGCCCTTTCCAAAATTTTCCCAATATAATTTCTTTAACTCACCTCTAAATTCATCTCACTCAATATCTCCAGACCTATCTTTTCTTCCTTCACGAACCCGTCACCAAATCCATTCTCAACATCATCTCAAACCCATTCAAAACCACTCACGCATTCACTCCCATAAGCTCATTCACAAAACCCAACGATTGGTATAAGAATAAAATAAAATTGATTTTTATATAGTTTAGCATAAATTGATCATTAGATTGTTGCAATTGAAAATTTTTATAAAGTTTGATAATGATCAAGAGGCAGCAATTTACTATCCATTTTCAACTTTATTTTAGCTCAATTATTAATCTTTTCCATTCCCCTCCTTTCATAGGCCAATTGGGGCTGTTACCACCACACAAGCACAGACCTTAATTTCTTTCCGTTCTCCAAAGCTTCCCAGATAACGAAAGCTACTAAGGATGCTATGTAGCCCACCTAATCAATGGGATTTAAGTTGCCTCTAGGATCCAACACACTGACCTGGATGGTGTGATCTGACCCTTCAATAGCTTGGGCTACGTATTCCATCTGATAAGTTGCCCTTGTTATGTTGTTGGAGCTATAACAGAAGTTGAGTCTTGATTGGCTCCATTAGCTATCTCCAAATCACCCTCATCCCTTTCTGAGCCTTAAATTGTTGCGACAACTCGTCCGACCCAGAAGAATAATAGCTTAACTTTACAGAAATTATTAGTTGTTTTAAATTAGTTTAGACTACTACCATATATTGAAGATACTTAAAACTCCTACTTGATTTGTTTGCTTTTTCTTCTTTATATTTAAAGTACCTAGTAATACATGTAAATCCATATTGTAGGATATAATTAGTCATACTAATGGCATTTTGAATTCAATATGAATGTATCGATTGTTTGAGAATTTTCTTGTCGTCTTGTGAATGCTTTTATGAATAATTGCCTTACTGTGTCCATATTAGCCTTATTAGCACTCTAAACCACATAAATGCCTTAAAGCTTTCGACTCTTCCTTCCCTGTTAGAATTTATGAAACCAAAGCATGGTTTACTCATAACCCACTAGCCATATGACCGAGACGATAACATATAGATACAATCTTAGGCTATTGAAAATTTTTCTAAGATAATCGTTTGACCATATGCACAGTGAAAGATTTATTAATCACAAATTTGGACATGAATTAAAATAAGAAACTCTCTTGACAAAGATCCAAATGACAACCTTAAAAATAAGAGATTTTAACATTTCAAAGATAAGAGATATTCCCTAAATATTTAAGTTGATCGAACTACGAAATTACGGAACCATACATTTGTGAAGTATTCGCGGCCTAACCCAACTCTCAATCCTGGGCGACTACCAATGGACTCACTGCTTTGACCGAGCAAAAGACCAGGATCTATTAGGATGAAGAAAGGATACGATGAGCCTTCTACCCTGGTCAGGTAGATGATCGATGTATCGGGTTCAAGCCCACTACGACCGTCTCTCCGTATTAGTCTAACAAAATAAATAATTATATATTTTTACTCTAGATAGAGTAAAATCGTTACCATAAATTCAAACATTTAAAAAATAAATATATAAGTAAATAAATTGTAGTATACCATTAGGATAAAAAAGTTTTAAGGGGGGTAGACTAAAATGAGCCAAACTAGCATAGATAGAATACCCCCTACCATGCATATAAACTTGGAATCCATAAAAACTTAGAGATAAGAAATAATAATACCTTTGCTTAATACCCTTAGGCAATTTCGGGGACGAAATTGTTTTTAAGGGGGTAGATTGTAACATCCCAGATTTTTCACTGTTTTGAATTTCTAAAAATTCTTAAATTTTTTTAATTATTATTAATTAATCTATAATATCACTTAATGACCGTCAACACTCAATGTTAATATATACAGAAGTGAAACCAGTAAAGAACCGGTAACGTCCCGTCCAACCAACACAGTGTTCTGGGGCATCCACGTAGGATCTGTCGCAGGACCGTTCGTTTAGACTATTCGTGGTGAGGTACCACAAGTTAATTAACTTACGATTAGCCCATTAGAGTAGACCAGACGTATTATGATAGGACCTAGTGTGGGCCTCCAAGCCAGATGACCGTTTGTACTTAGCAACAACCCGTGCGGGCCACACAGCGACGCAAGAAGGTCAGAAAATTACAAAACTTTAGGAAACGCTAGATCTCACTGGGCTTGAGGTCCATCGCGGACCCCAGACCCAGTGGACACCCAGAACTGGGATCTGGCATTAGCCAAATGCACCCCACCAATGCTAGAATTTAAATCTAGCACTTACAAATGAAATCGAGACTCCGGGCTTTTCAGCCGTCGGATCTCTTCTAAATTTACGGTGAAGGTCTAATGTGTGGGCCTACGCCCGTCAACAAAACCTGGGCCCCTATCGTGGCACGGTAACCATTGATCGCACATCGGACCCGTACGATCAAACCAAATATCCGATCGACTCCAAAATTTGCATGGCCCTTCATCGGGCCATGGTCCACCTGTCCTATTCATGGCCAGAGGACTACCAGAACTTCTCCAACAACCAGAATGGACCCCGTAGGGCCATTTAAAGATCGGAACCGTATGATCAAACCCCATGTTCGTTCATCCATTTGCTCCCAAACTTTGCATGACCCCTCATTAGGCTATGGAGCACTTGTCTTATAAATTTCGTGACCAGGGACCCATCAGAGCAACCCCGTTACTCTTTTAGCCTTAAACCGACAATTTAGAGTAATCATGACTAAATCTCCACTTTCATTAGTTATAAATAGGTCATACTATAAACATAGTTAATCCAAACCCTAATCAGTGCCCATGAGAAATTTTATTACCTAATTAATTCTAGAAATGCTTCGATTTCCCGTACAAGCTCTAGACCCCTTGTTGGTGGGCCACTAATTCAAAAACTATAGAATAATGTCTGTCTTACTGGGATTGAAGTCCATCGAGGGAGTCGAGCCTGGGAACTGTCTAGAACCGCTCAACTTGAGCCAAAGGACGAGTGCATGAGAAATGCAAATACCCTAAAGAAAGGAGTTAGAACTTAAGTGAATTAGGTCGTCCACTCTTATGCAAAGTTGAGGATTTCAGACCGTCGGCTTGTGACCAAACTTCACACGTAGAGTAAGGATATTTCCCTTCTCATATCCGTATAGTCGCGGCCCCGATCGACCATCGGTGACCGTTGAACAGACTTCTAATCATATCTATCGATCAACGCATCCAAATGGCGGGCCGATCATATCCATATGAAGATCATCATTAGGGCCAACTATCCTACGGTGTATATCACCATGTACGCCCCGTAGTGGGCCCTAGAGGTTAGAAAAACCTTCCTATAGGGCTATTATGGTAAAAACGTAGACATTGGGGCCATTTGTACCAAATCTGGCACTATAAAAGGGCCTCATTTGGGGCACCCCTCTCCCCATACGAATTTGCCCTAGAGAGAAGAAAGAGAGAGAGAGGAGAAAAGAGGAGAAAGAGAGAAGGAAAGAAGGAAGAAGGGAGAGAAAGGTGGGCCCAAGGGAGGCGAGATTAGAAACCCTTCTTTCCTTTTCCTCAAGAAACCCCACATCCAATGCAAGCGATTTTCATCCGATTGGGGAGGTAAGCACCCATATTTTTTATAATCTTTTGTGCTGGGATAGGATTTGTATGAAATCCTAACATACAAGTGCATTGTCTTAGAATTTTGGCCGATCAACATCGAGTTCGACGCTTCTAGGTCGTTCTCCAATATCTCAATGATCCATAAGTGCAGACTATTGCTCTTAGGTGGCCTAACATCAATTTTAGTATGTGTTTAATGATTTTGGTTGCTTGGATGCTATCTTAGGAGAATCTAGAGAAATCCTAGGACTTGCATGTTTGCAGAATCATATGTTTGGCTCTCATATGATGTTGTTCTTGCCCCTCACATGACTTTGTGTATGAACAATTGCATGCTCATGCCTTGTTTGATTTTCTCATATGATTTTCCCTATAACATGTATGATTCATTGATTTTTGTGTATTTCGGTTCTAAGGGAGGTAGGAAGTGCTTAACTTCTTTATCCACCCACACAACACACACACACCTTGTTCATGATATTGTTAGCTTTACATGTTAGTAGAAATTTAAAATTTTATATTGAAAAGCATGAGAACATGGTGTTGTTTATGTTAGATGATGCATTGATAGTTGGCATGTTATGAATCACCTCCCAAAACCTTGGGTTGGTCAGTAATTCGAGGAGAGAGAAGGCTGCCCCGTTGGTAGGACCGCCTCGAGGCTAAACCCATGGATTTGGGCGAGTGTGTGTGGGTGACAGTAGTTAGACTACATGGGTTGCTTGCACCCGATGCCGTTCCGCCATGTACTGGCCTGACTCTTGCGGTTTAATCTACGGTCTGACCAACCCTGTTTGTTAACCCTGTATGCTCACATTTGTATGGAACCTGAATCACCCTACAACCATTGCAGCCCATTATTAATTCACTGAAAATTGGTCCACAGTCTCGTGAGCTGAGCATGGTGGAATGGGACACCGTGTCTGAGCTGTCGGCCTACACTGGGGTGCTGCGCCTCCCCATAGTGACAGCGATCTATCCCTTTCTCTTGGCACTCCTCATGTGCTTGAAGTCAGGGATGAGGAACCCGATGGGATTACGGACCACGAGGTCTTGGCCTCACGCATTTGGGAGTCTTAGCCTCGCAACCAGCTTAGGGCATTAATATATAGGGTGCATCAGATTCTCAAACCTGCTGGATGAATGGACTTAACTAACAACTCGGCTAACACAATCGCATTGCATCGCATTAATTAGGGTGGTGACTCGAAAGTCGAGGTAGCAATGAGGGAGTGCTGACATACGCGATCGTTAGATGGAGTCGCTCGAGGGAGTGTTGTGGCGAGGGCATGCATCATATCATTCTGCATGCATGCATTTTAAATAAGAGTTGCTAGGTATTGTTGATTATCTGCTTTTCATTAAATTTATATTATAATTGATGCCTGTTAAAACTTAAGATTAATAGCACCCACTGAGTTGATTACTCACTCCCACTCGGAACGGTGTTTAAAAATACCACCCAGATTTTTCAGTAGTTGCAGGTTGTGCTGAGCTTGATGAGCCGTGCGGCGCAAGCTTAAGCGAGAAGGACGAGTTCTCCTACTTCCAGTTGATGGCCGGTTCTCCATCGGCTTAGAAGACTGGAATATAGGGTGTTGAGTCGTGGGCTCAGCGCACCATTCTTTGGACATATGTTTCTCTTGTGATTTTTGTTGGGCAACGCCTTGGGCAACCCCTTTATATTCTTCTGGACTTGTTCATATATATATATATATATATATATATATATATATATATATATATATATATATATATATATCTCTTTCACTTCAGTAGACTAGTTGTGGTTGCATTTCATGCTCCAAGTAATTTCAGGCTACGCGTTTAAACTTGATTAATCTTAAAACCATAAAATTGATGATAAGTGACACTCGGGAACTCGGGAGTCGAGCGTATGCACGACCTCCAATTTTTCGGGGCGTTACAGATACCTTGTGGTATGATCTTCACATATAAATGCATTTAAAGTTTGTACAGTCTGCTTTTACAAAATTGATGATTACATTCTATCTTTGTGTATATAGACACCCCTATGCCGAACGGGTGCGAGGCAAACATATTGACAGATGGGACGACCTCGCGTTCATGTTTGGCAATGATTGTGCCCCACGGTGAATTCGCTAGTACGACATATTCTTCTCCGATATCAGGAAAACACCGCGGCCGTGACAAGTTCAACTTTGATGATGACTCGGATGATGGGGCTTCCCAGACGGTTCATTTGTCATCCTCTAATGAGGATGAACGGAGGCTCCCTTTCCGAGTTCAAAGTGGTGATGAATCCATATTAAATCAGGCAAAACGTACTAGCAAGAGCCTAATGGAAGCCTCTTCAGCTTCTCGTCATAGTTAAATAGATGGGAGTGAGAGAAGTTGTGGGCGGAGGGGCAGGCCGAGTGAACATATCGGTGAGAAGATGGGGGAAGTGGCTGAAGCCATTAACAACCTAACAATTACTTTGGGTCAGGGAAAAACCATGTCGCGCATTCAGCGATTGCTGAGTGTACTGGAAGAGGTGCCTAGTCTTTCACATAAAGACCAACTTCGTGCTGCAAGGTTCTTGCAGATTGATGTAGTCAGTGCTGGGTTTTTTTATAAAGATGGGTAATGAACGCAAGAAAGAATGGATAGAAAAAGTGATCATTCCTCGTTGTGGTGCAGATTGAGAATGTGGCACGTGGTTCATATCAGTTGACTTTTATCTTTTTAGGATTACCAGTTTTTTGGACGGTTTGCTGTATTAAGTTTGTTTTTCTCGAGTCTGTCATGGCTTGGTTTGGAATTGTTAACTTTTATCTACTTTGGATGATACATATGCTGTTGGAGCAGCATTGCTAACTGTATTATTTTATTTGTTTGGATGATACATATGTTGTACTGGATATGGTTGTATTATAATTGTTTGTGAAGCTGTTAGCAGGTTAAAACTACTTGCATGTTGAAACTGTTGATACTACTTGTAAGTTGAAACTTTGGACTTATACAACATTTTAGTTTCAATATCCCCGTTTTTTTTTTTTTTGATAATGGAGATACATTTCAGCAATCGTTCTTATGTCATTGGATTCAGACAATGACCGGGACAATGATTGGTATTATGTCTTACTTATTTTATGTCACTAACCTAAAAAGTCAATTCCTTTGCTTCTCCTTTATTCATCTCTGTTGTACATTGGTGTTGCTGGTTACTTTTCTGAAAGCTATACTAATATGCTTTTCTCAATGGGTAACTAACGTAGATTAAGACGCTCCTTCCTTTACGATTATCTTGGCTTGTTACTGGTAATGTCTCTCCTTTTGAGAAACTCATATATTTGATCTATCGAAATTTCTTGATACTATAACTGGTATTGTGAAAATTCATATTCTAGCTAAGGTTTATTAGTTTAGTTCCTACTGTAATTACACATATCTGTCTCATTTAATAAGGTCCTAATGTAATCAGTTCAAAGAGTATGTTGTAAACAGAACTTAGCTGGGATAGAGGTTAACTGATTATGATAATGATAATCAGTTACCTGAGTGAATTCATTTGGTGGTACAATGGACACCACGCATGCAGCAATCATTTTACTCTTGATTTGAAAACAGTAATACGGTTGTTGTTATTGGTCAAGTATATTCACTGTCTTAAGTTGTGAAGAAATGAATCTGCATGTGCAATTGTAAGGTTAATGAGCACTATAGTTCAGCGAAGTTTCCATTACTTGGATACAGTTTAACTTCTATATCGTGCAATAGAAGCCTTTGATTTCTTTTTCAGTTTCAAATTTTGGTAATGGTATATAGTATTGAGCTTCAGAACTTTAACTGTCTTAGATGGATTTTCGACAATTTATAGTTGATATTCTCTTTACCTCCCTCATTTAACTTCTGAAATATACAACGCTCTGCTGAAGGAGATTCAATATAGGAGTGATATAGTTATATGTTTTCATGTAAATCACTTGGTTCACTTCATCATATTATATAGAAAGTCAACGTAATACTAGTAATAAGTCTGCTATTGAGAAACTTTTAATCATGAATGTTAATGTGAATATTTCATTATGGATTGATACAGGTTTTAGTTGCATTACACTTGACAGGTTATTTTTCAATTCAGGGCCTTAAGATCAATGAAAGGTCTGCAGCTCGAAAGTGTTTGCAAATTTATCTAGGTGGTAAGGAGATTTAATAATGTTGTCAATGTGTCAACCGGTTAAGTACATCATTGTTGACGTGAACATTTCTATTTATTTGCAAAGGTGGCCGTGGGGATCTATTTATAACCTGATTCCCCCTGAAATGAAATTTGGTACTATCATCTTCGAAAGTCTTGTAATATGGAGATTACATAGTACAAGTAGAGGCAATAGAAAGATGAAAGTTTTAACTTTTTATTTAAGTTTTTTTCTTGTTTTTTGTCTGTTACATTCAGATATCATACAGAGTAAGACATTTGTTTATTCTTGCAGCGGAATGAAACAAAAGTATTATGTAGTGTTTGTGGGGAGGAATCCCAAGATCTATGCTACATAGGATGCATGCAATGCTCCAGTCAACGGATTTAGTGGGTGCAGACACAAGTCGTTCATGACTTTTGAAGATGCTACAAAAGCCTGGAATGAGTATCAGGTTTATACGATTTTTTGTTATTACATGTTGTCTGAATTTTTATTAGTCGAGGCAGTGAAGAATGCATCATATCCTTCTCTTTGGGGGGGAGGGGGAATTAATTTTTTATTGTTTTATATATCATTTAGGCATCTTTCCCCAATCTCATGGTGCGACATACAACTATAACTCGTGCATCTCATCGCCACTTAGCAATGGATAGTGGTAATTGTGTACCGGTTCTCATAGATTGGACCGAAATCGGCACCAGGAATGTCCGGGAAGATGGCAGGGCTGAGAGGGTGCCTGTTGCTGAAGTTGGAGAGGAATCTTGCATGGCTCGGCTTCTTCGTATGTTGCTTGGATTATTGATTTTTTATGCCGGTATCAGGTTATTTTGTTGGTTAGGGTATATGTAGGGCTGATTGGGATGCAATAGCTTTATATATATATATATATATATATATATATATATATATATATATATATATATATATATATATATATATATATATATATATATATATATATATATATTTCCTTTGTTCTTTTTTGTTTGTTTGTAGTACATGATGGTTGGGGCCTCTAGTATTATCGTGGACTGTTTTCTCATATACTTTCAAGAAGGGTTGGTACACCGATCACACATTTACATGTTCATTTAAATGAAACATGTTAGTGATTTTTTTTTATATAAATTTACAATGTCCTGTGAAATATTTTCATTGATATTTGATCTTCACCATGGAAAAGGTTTGTATGATCAGGATAATGTATTCTTCGTGAAATTGTGCCAGTGAATGTGACATCCAGGCCGTTCAAGTCGTCAATCAAAGTAATTGATACTGGATGAATGGTCAGGATACTTCGAAATGGCTAATAACCCATGTGGGGCCCACGGTCTTCTTAGTAGGGAAAAATGTATCCCCAGCATTTAGGTATGGTTCAGAGTGTAGATGTTGTTGATGTGTACCATGTGTTAGATTGTAAGGATGCTGAGACATTTTTAAGGACATCCATACCGTTAAACAGGTAAATGGAAGTGGGGACACTCCTCTGACGGTCATCATTCATGAAATAGAACGTGATGGATTGTAGTGATTAATCATAGCAACAAGACTGGGCCCCATTTGAGATAATATGCACATTCTCATGTACAAATATGCTTCATCGCACACAGATTACCATATCAGTATGTATATACAACGTGTGCCCCTTATACGTCGTTTCCAAATATTGATGTGTACTACAAATTGTATACATGGAAGGACAATACGTCCTATCCAAACATTACTTATGGCAAGTTTTTCGTGGACGTATTCTGAAAATCGCTCAACGTATATGTGAACAATACTGGAGTACAATACACTACAACCAAAACGTGAATCCAAACACGCCCTAAGATTATCCCTTTGTGAAAATGAGATACCCAACGTTCAAGTGAAGTAGCATATTTTCACAGTGGATCATCCTAATTGTTTGGGCATTCTATTTTTGTGGTGGGACAATTTCGTTGGACTAGTTGCATGTGAGCATTACTCATATATATATATATATATATATATATATATATATATATATATATATATATATATATATATATATATAGAAAAAGGTTCTATGCGGTTGAACTTCCCATGAGGTCAAGCTATGTGGGCCCCACCATGATGTACGTCGAACATTAACACTGTTCATTTGATGGGTCCCCTTTAAATTATGGGATATCCTGAAAATTAGCCATATACAGAACTCAAGTGGGCCATACCAACTAAAATCATGTGAAGACATTCAAAAGCACTTGGTGGGGCCCACCTGAAATTTTGATGCGTCTGAAACTTGGTCTGACCCCTCATCCAAGTGGGACACACATAATGAATGGTCTGGATTTCTAAACCACATCTCGATGGCTCAACAAATGATTATGAATGTTTTAATGGAGGGTAACCCCTCTCAACTTTTGTATGTGGTGTGGCCTACACAAGTTACGGATTGACTTGATTTTTAAGTGTAACGCTCCGAAAAATTGGGGGTCGTGCATACGCTCGACTCCCGAGTTTCCGAGTGTCACTTATCATCAAATTTATGGCTTTAAGATTAATCAAGTTTAAACGCGTAGCCCGAAATTACTTGGAGCATGAAATACAACCACAACTAGTCTACTGAAGTGAAAGAGATATATATATGTACAAGTCCAAAAGAATATAAAGGGGTCGCCTAAGGCGTTGCACATAAAAAATCACAAAGAGAATCATATATCCAAAAGAATGATGCGCTGAGCCCACGACACAACGCTCCAGAATCCAGTCTCCTAAGCCGATGGAGAACCGCTCATCAACTAGAAGTAGGAGAACTCGTCCTCCTCGCTTAAGCTCGCACCGCACGGCTCATCAAACTCAGCACAATCTGCAGCTACCAAAGAGTCTGGGTGGTGTTTTAAAACACCATCCCAAAGTGGGAGTGAGTGATCAACTCAGTGGGTGCTATTAATCTTAAGTTACAACAGGCATTAATTATAATATGAATTTAATGAAACGCAGTCAATCATCAACACCTAGCAACTCTTATTAAAATACATGCATGCGAAATGATATGATGCATGCCCTCGCCACAACGCTCCCTCGAGCGACTCCATCTAACGATTGCGTATGTCAACAATCCCTCATTGCAACCTCAACTTCTGAGTCGCCACCCTAACTAATGCGATGCAATGCAATCGTGTTAGCCGAGTTATTAATTAAGTCCATTCATCCTACAGGTTTGAGAAACTGATACACCCCACGTATTAATGCCCTAAATGGGTTACGAGGCCAAGACCCCCTAATGCATGAGGCCGAGTCCTCGCGGTCCGTGATCCCATCGGGTTCCTCATCTCCAACTTTAAGCACATGAGGAGTGCTAAGAGAAAGGGATCACTCACGGTCACTACGGGGAGGCGTGGCACCCCAGCGTAGGCCGACAACTCAGACACAGTGTCCCATTCCACCATGGCCAGCTCACAAGGCTGTGAACTAATTTTAAGTAAATTATTAATGGGCTACAACGGTTGTGGGGTGTTCAAGGTTCCATATATAGGTGTGCAAACAGGGTTAATAAACAAGGTTTGCAAGTGAGTAGGCAGGACCGCACAAGTCAGGCAAGCATAGATCGAGCAACCTTGGGCACAAGAGACCCATGTAGTCAAACTACAGCCGCCTGAATACACTCGCCCAAACCCGCGGGTCCCTCCATGACTTAGTCCTACCGATGGGACTACCGTCTCTCGATCTGTTCCTGACCAACCCAATAGTACAAGGGAGATCTATAGTATGCCAATAATCCAAGATAACAACCAAGGTCATAAGATCATATTCTCATGCATCGCTACCTAAAAATATAGATAATCCTACTAAGCAAGAAATCATAGTCATGAAGCATAGTGCGTGTGAAGTGTGTAGTTTGAAGAGGAAATTAGTGTTTCCTCCACCTTAAGACATCATAAGCACAATAGCAATAGTTCATGCATACCAAGAAGCAATAACATTTGGAAAAAAATCATACAAATACAGGCATGTGATCATACATACACACATTCACTTAAGAGGCAAGTACAAACATCATAAAGAGTCAAATCACATTCTTGCATGCAATTCCAACCATCATGAAATCCCTAGGGTTTCCCTAGACCTTTCAACATAGCATCAAGGCAATCAAAATCATTAATCTCATAGTAGAATTGGTGCTAGACCACCTAAGAGTAATATTCCGCACCTTCGGATCGGTGGAGGCTTGATAGACGACCTAGAAATGAGAGGTTTGGGGGTTGGCCGGCCGAAATCCCTAAATCAACATTTGGAGGTTAAGTTTATATGTAAATCCCCCTCATCATAAGGGTTTTAAGGAGAAAAGGTGATGGTTCTTACCTAGATGCTCAACAGGACAAGAGATCGGTTGCGGATGAATGATTCTTCTTGGAGGAGATGTAGGAAGTTGTGGGGGTTACTCTCCTTGGGCCCCACCTCGATCCAAGGTCCACCTTCACTCTCCTTCACTCACCCTTCCTCTCTTTCTCTTTTTCTCTTTCTCTCTCTTTTTCTTTCTTCCTTTCTTTTCCTAAGGCAAAAATCGTATGGGGAGAGGGGTGCCCAAGAGAAGGCCTTTTTATAATGTCAAAATTGGTGTAAATGGCCCTGAGGGCTAAATTTTTACTATATTAGACCTATGAGAGAGTCTTTCTAAGATCTAGGGCCCACTATGGGGTGTACATATCGATATACACTGTAGGATAAGTGCTCCATGGCTCAATGAAGGGTCATGCAAAACTTAGGATTAAACGGATAAGCGGATGTGGGGGTTTGACCATATGGTCCCGATCCTTAAGTGGCCCTGTGAGGTCTATTCTGGCGATTGGAGAGGTTCTGATGATCCCCTGGTCATGAAACTTATAGGATAGGTGGACCATGGCCTGATGAAGGGCCATGCAAATTTTGGGGACGATCGGATATTTGGTTTGATAGTACGAGTCCGATTTGCGATCAACGGTTACCGTGCCATGATCGGGTTCCAAATTTTGTGGACGGGTGTAGGACACTACATTAGACCTTCACCATAAATTTTAAAGAAATTCGACAGCTGGAAGGTCCAGTGTCTTAGTTTCATTATCCCATGCCAGATTTTGACTTTGCCCTTGGGTGGGTTGACATGTGCTGTAGTTACGACTCGAATATTTAGATTTTAGGTGTCCAATAAGTTTGTGGTCCGTGATGGACCATAAGCCCAGTGAAATATATGTTTTCTTAAATTTTTATAATTTTCTGACCTTTTTGCGCTGCGGTATAGCCCGTACGGGCTGATGCTAAATGTAAACGGTCATATAGCTTGGCGGCTCGTACTAGGCCCTATCATGACTTGTCTGGTCTACTCTAATGAGCTAATCCTAGGTTAATCAACTTGTTGTACCCCACCACAAGTGGATTAAACAAATGGTCCTGCGGCAAATCCTACGTGGACGCCCCAAGACACTATGATGGTTGGACGGGACGTTACAAGGGTTGATTTAGTTTATTAGTTAAGATCCGGGCTTTATCTGACTCGGCTTCGGTTAGATTTTTAATTTAGTTATGATCGTCTTAATTAATTAGCGACGGGTCGGTTGATTTTGGGTCCTATGTGAGTAAATCATGGGACTGCACCTGATGTTCAAGTGATCGGGCAAATTCGGTGGTTTTCTACGGTTGATTAATCGGACTTGTGTGGTTCTTTACTGGTACCACCCCTGTATAGACTAACATTAAGTGCTAATGGTCATTTAAGTGATGTTATAAGTTAATTAATAAAAATAATTTAAGAATTTTTGAAAATCCAAAATATTGAAAAATTCGGGATGTTACATTAAGTCCTAGGCCCACCATGGAATGGTGCATCTGACCGATTGGGTAGATGTTTGACAGACATCATGGTGGGGCCCACACAACTCGACCTCATGGGAAGTTCCCATGAGCTCGACCGCATAGAACATTCAGCTCGACTCAGCTTGGTCCTCGAGCCTAACTGGCCAGCTTGGCTCGGTTCGATCAGCAGCTCGGGCCAGTTCAAGCCAAGTTCGCCATTGCAACATTTTCACAAACACCTAAACTGCACCTTCAAAATCTCACTGTATTTGATACAACAGCAATAGTTTTACAAGTATATTATCAAACACCTTCTAAGTAACATAAAAATCAAGAAGGGTGTTGGTTTCATAGAGATACCTTCATTGCCATCAGCCACACTTCTTTGAGTCATTTCATCAAACACTTGGTGAGCAACATCAATATCAAAGTAACCGGGTCACCGAACTGGTTTGACCTGAGTTCGATTCGAGCTGGGTTCAATTCGAGTCGAGTCAAGCTAGGGCCAGCTCGAACTCATTTTTAAGCTCAAAAAATCAGCTCGACTCAGTTTGTACTCAGCTTTGAACCGAGTTGAATCGAGCTTTTTTGAGTCGAGTCAAGCGAGCTAACCGAGCTATCTCAGTTCGTGTACACCTCAGTGTGTGTGTGTGTAGGAAATGCTCACCTACACACCTTTGCACATGTGTCATGGGCACAAAATCTGAATGGTCCACGTGATGTAGCACCCTGTAAAACTTTAGGGGCTCAATTTTTAGCCTAATCCAAAACTCTAGTGGACCATAGCAAAGAGAAATGCAAATCAATGGAGGAAACTGTTTCCTTTTGCCATGGCCCACCAAAGTTTTGTATTGGGCTGAAAATTGGGATTTTGCGGTTTCAGGGGTGCTACATCACATGGACCAATCAGATTTTGTGCCCATGACACATGTATAAAGGTGTGCACAGGTGCTTGGGTAAGAAGGTGGGCAGGTGAGCATTCCTCTATCTCTATATTGATATGCTTAACTATGCATGCCAGTTCTCCCGAGAGCTCCTAAGAAGTTTTTAGACATGTGATGTGAACACAAAATCTAAACCATCATGAAGCCCTCAGGGCTCAAATTTCATTCTGATCCAAAACTCTAGTGGGCTATGGCAAAAGGAAATAGTTACCTCATTCGATTTGACTCTCTTTGTTATGACTCACTAGAGTTTTGGATCAAGTTGAAAACTGAGCTGAGTGTTTCATGGGGTGTAGCATCACATAGATCGTTCAAATTTTATGCCCATGATACGTGTGCAAAGGTGCATACGAGTGCTCATGTAAGAAAGTACGCATTTGAGCATAACTCTCTCTCCCTCTCTAGACGCACATAGATACATATCTACTACATACGTACATGTGTATTTACATTATACATCTACACACATGTACACATACTCTCTTGTTACTTATCTCATAAAATACAAACTTTTTACCGCATAATCTCTCTATTTACAAGGTATCAGAGCCCATCTCGGCCCTTGATCTCCCTTCCCTTCATAATCTAGTGTCTAGGGCTGTATGTATTCTCTTGTTGCTTATCTTGTAAAAATACAATTTTCATCTAACCTATCTAATTATAAGTTTGATTGAGTTCTCACAAATTTTCGCTTAAGACTATTTGATTTATTATTTCCTTTATAAATACCTTATAAATAGGTAATAATGCAATTACCACAACAACCTCATGCATAGATCATAAGTAGAAATGATTAGGGGAGTTGAATTCACAAGGCCAACCTCTAGACCGGTGAGCCACAACCATAACGACAACGACAACAATGACAATGAGGCCGCCGATGATGAACTTGATACATGGGATAACCAAACAAGAACTTGGACGACACTTGAACGGTTTCGGCCATTATTACCAAATAATTTGGATATAAGTTAAAAATAAATATTACTGTTTAAAAAACTTACCATCTTGGTGGTTATTCAATATTGAGAAATACTCCCATCCTCACTGAGCACTGTAAGTTATACTGCTCCTAGTTGCGTGGGAACACTTAGAATTCATTAATCTAGACTGTTCACTAGGTTCAGTGTACATTTCGTGCACGAACAAGCAAGAATCACAATAATCTAACAAATATTAAGCATTCAATCAATGTTCTATAATATGGATGGTTGTGATCATTTGTTAGGTAATCATAGCCATCACTGTCATTTCCCTTCAATTTTTAATAAGTTGGAATATCCATGATTGGAAACAAGAAAATGAAAAAAAAAAAACTTTAAATAAATATTATAAATTGGTTTATTTTATTAGTTATTAATATCGATTTGAATCCTTATTCTTGCTCAGTGGTAGACTTGCAGGAGTTTCAACACCGGTCAAGGGTTCGAGTATCCATAGGTGGTGAAATTCCACTAGTGTGAGTGTGTGGGGGTGTGTGTAAAAAAAAATTTTTAAAAAAATAAAATAAAAATATCAATTTAAGTCTTCGAGTCAACCAAACATGGCAGAATATCAAGTTGAGTCGAGTTTTTGAGTTTTGAAATTATGGTTTATAATGATATCTTGATGGTTTTAGAGAGATATTTAGACTGATTTAGGGGTTGAGATACACCATTTACATAAATAGGGGTGCCCTGAAAGCCAAAATCAACCTGGAATTTGGCCATTGAATAGTTGATGGGATCCTACGGTGTTCCCGAAAAAATAACATATGTTTGATTAATTTAGATCATTTGCTTGTCATAAATAGAAAAATTCTGCTTGTTGCAATCTAATTGAACTACATCATTATGCTGTATTCGGTACTATAAATGTGGACCAATCACAATGTAGAAAAGATTTTTTTGCCTGTGACAAGTAGATGATCTAGATTGGCATTGGATTGCCTAATGACTCATCAGGCTTGCTTCATTGAATTTTCCCTTGGGACTAAGTTAACTCGACTGAGCTGACACATTGAGTCTGGCACTCTTCCCTCGTCAACGTCAACTTGCTACACTGTCTGTGCCCCTTACCTAACTCTTGAGTACAGTGCATCAAAAGAAACCTCTTTTAAAAAAAAATAAAAATTCTTCTGTTAAATCAAGATCATAGGTGGGCCTTACTTCGATAATCTAATGCGTTCATTGGTGGGTCCCACTTAGGGGTGTACATTGAGTCAAACTGAGTTGAGCTGAGGCTCGAGCTGGCGTCAGCTCGACTCGACTCGGCTACGGGTTGACCTCAGCTCGAACTCGGCTCTGCTAGGTCCTCAAGCCCGATTGGCCAGTTTGGCTCGGTTCAGTCGGCAACTCAGGCCAGCTCAGGCCGAGTTTGAGCCAAGATCGAGCTGAGTTCGCCATTGAGGCATTTTTACAAACACTTGGACTGCACTTTCAAAATCCCTCTGTATGGAAAACAAAGCAATGGTTTTATGGGTATTTTATCAAACACCTTTTATGCAGCATAAAAACTAAGAAAAAAAGAGTATTTGTCTTGCGTACATACCTTCCTTGCACCAGCCACACTTTGTTGAGTCATTTTATCAAATACTTGGTGAGCAATATCGATGGTAAAGTAACTGAGTGACCGAACTGGTTCGATTTGAGTTCGATTCGAGCCGGATTCATCTGAGTCAAGTTGAGCTGGGGCCTGCTCGAACTTGGCGCAAACTTATTTTCGAGCTCAAAAAATCGGCTCGAACTCAACTTCAAACTGAGTGGAATCGAGTTTTTTCGAGTCAAGTCGAGTCGAGTCGAGTCGAGTCGAGCAAGCTAACCGAGCTAGCTCGGTTCGTGTACACCCCTAGTCCCGTTACCATATGTATGAACAAGACCCAATATCTCTGCCACTGGAAGATCTTAACCGCCCCGTTGGTGGCTCTAAATTGGACAACTACATAAATGGGCCATGATTAGTGGATGCCAAAGCGGACAAATTGGATCAACCCATCATGAACGGTCCAGATTGAATCTCCCATCCATAACTGGATCCACTGTATGAACGGTCCAGATCACCAAAAAGGAAGGCCCCCACATATCCTTGCCATCAAGTACATCAAGAGATACACAGATTAAAATCAAAACCTTCAATTGCAATGCAAGATTGGACAGAATATAAAAAGCGTATAGTTCCCCAAAATTTCAAGCCAAAGAAACCCACCACCAAAAGAAAAGAAAGAAAAAAAGACAGAAAAAAAAGAAAGAGAGACCGCCCAAAACCAGATTCCTCAGCATTTGGATTTGCAGGTGGTTAACAAACGTAAGATATTTGGATTACCAAAATCAAAGCAAGCAACGACTCTCTCTCTCTCTCTCTCTCTCTCTCTCTCTCTCTCTCCCCGCTCCCATGCCTTACAATTTCAGAAGGTTGGTTGGTCCCGTGCTTTTCTTTAAGGTTACTTGAAATTGTACTCCCCCAAGATTGATACTATAAATGAGGAGGCTCTTTGCCTCCTGCTTCAGAGGTCCAGTCTCCAAGAGACATATCCAACCAGATTCTAAGGTACCCAAAATTGGATTTTCTTCTTCTTTGGGTATTGTGATTTCTCTTTTGTAGACATAAATGAAGAAAAATGAGCATGATCTATAGCCCATGTTGTATTTTTCTCTATTCATCTCTCTATATACATGAAGAAAAATGCCTATTTTCAGAGACCCATTTCAGATACATCTGTTTTTTGTTTTATGCATACATACATGACCAAGAATGCCTATATTCTAAGACCTATTTCTTATTTTTGTTATATCTATCTTAGTTCCTACATATATGAAGCAAAATGCCCATGTTCATGTACCCATTTCAGATTTTACGTACATGGAGAAAAATGCCTATGTTCACAGACAGATCCATATCAGATTTCACTATATCTATCTTGTGCATTCATACATGAAGAAAAAATGAGCATGTTCTAAGGACCATCTCTGTTCTCAAAGTATCCCTCTCTTATTTATACATGCATGAAGAAAAATGCCTATGTTCTAAGTCCCAGATCAGATGTCTCGAAATCCCTCTTATGCCTAATGCATACATACATGAAGGAACATCCAATGTTCTATTTCCCATTTTGCTATTTCTCTAAGAAACTTACTCTTTTTTCTTTTTTCTTTTTTTTTTTTCTTTTTTTTCTTTTTTAAATCTAGATATCCGAAGTAACCATGGCTAGTCAGGTGAGCAGCAATGTCAATGGCTGTAGCAGTGAGGTAAGGCTTCTGTTGAATTTTGAGGATGAGGGCAGGTTGGATGCAAGTTAGGACGACCCATATTTGTGAATGTGACAGCGATTGGAAATGGTCAAGAGGAAGGTCCTACCATGGATAGTCCATGGTGAAAGAAAAATCATTTGTAGACTGTCCTAACCACTCGAGCAACGGACAATAGAAAGAAATGGATGGCACTTCAAATTCAGTGGGCAAATTGCCAAAAAACATTGGTTGAACGGTTATGAATTTACATAACCTGAGCTGTGTGACCTTTGGTCTATGGTCTATCCATGCTGGGGCACTCATCTTGACTGGTTCTGATCACCACATGCATGCCCCAAGATCCTGAGGAGTGCAATTTTTAATGCGCCTGAGGTTTACTAGCCTTTCCTTCAAATGGGTTTCCTTTTCTCCTCTTTATGCAAGCACTGTTAGATTGTTTGAATGGATTGCACCCGATGGCTAGCATATGTAGTATGAAATGTTAACTATCACTGAGTTTTAGCTTTCTTTGATGCACTATGGTTTTGGATGTATGGATGGTTTTTCAGATGGAACTTTTCTAAGTTAAGAAATGCTTAATACAAATTGAATTACTAAACTCCAAGAAAAAGAAAAGAAAGGAAGAAGAAGATTTAGTAAATGAATAGTTCAAGTCTACAAACAACAATGCTTTGAGCTACGTGTATGAACAAGAAAAAAAACCCAATTGGGAGTTGGCCAAATAAACTATGGGGTTTTGTGGTGACGGGAAGTGTTGATTATGAGAGTGTACATTTCCTGGCATCAAGGCTTAGGAAAAGAGAAAGAAATGGGTACTTGGTAAGAATAAATGTGTCTGGTATGCCAGCGAATTGGGCCATATTTTCTTGTATTTGTGTCATATGGAGGGAGATTCTGCTCACTAGAATGTGATTCGGCTTATAGAAGATTGCAATGCTTTTAATGGGAATGAGGTGAGCATAACCAGCGTCTTTGTTTTTGTACATATACTTTTGTTTTAGGATGGGGCCACCCTCCCTAGTCCCTCCTGCTAAGTAGACCATTCCGATCTTGTCTTTCTGCCTCCCCTCTTTCAATTCAATAGAGGACTTAACCATACTGGTGATTTCTAGCCTTATGGTATGGCTGAATTGAGCTCAATGATCTCTCTCTTCGAAGGGCCACTCATCATAGATATAATGGCATGCTTTTGTATTGAGTGATGGAGGGTGTGAAATCTGGAGTTTGATTTTTATGCTTAAGCTCGAAATTACTAGATATCCCCATCACTTCTTCTATGTGGCCAATGTGGAAAATTTCTATTTGGTATGAAGAAACGGAACCGTTAATCTAGTACATAATCCCATTTAGGACATTTCTGATTGTTGCCTTTTTTTCCCCCAGGGTACTGCCAAAACCAACATAATCCATAATCATGACTTCTCTGGTGGGTTGCATTCATGGCACCCGAATTGCTGTGATGGGTATGTCGCTTCGGGGGAGTCTGGTTATCTTGGAGGAGTAACACCCAACTCAGGTGGTGGCTATGCCGTTATTTCAAATCGCACAGAGTGTTGGCAAGGTTTAGAGCAAGATATTTCCAGAAAAGTTAGCCCCAGTCTCACTTATACTTTCTCTGCCTTTGTTCGAGTTCTTGGGGCTCTTCAGGGACCTGCTACAGTCCAAGCAACACTGAAATTAGAGTACCCGAATGCAGCACCTAACTATATATCTGTGGGAAGGTAGTGGAATTTGGACCTTCTTGATGTTCTCTTTCCTTCTACGGAATACTACTACAACGTCCTCTATGGAGTTCCATGGGATAAGCACCACCATTCTCAATTGTACACACTGCACTTGTGTAAGATTATCAGGACCCTTGATATGGTGGGCATGGGCCATGACCTTGAAGATAAGATGATTGGACTGCGGTGGCTATTGTATCAGTGACCTGCAAAGGCGCATGCAACAATCAGATGGAAAAAATTTCCAGACGTTATGATCTCCATCTGTGTGGTGGCCCACTAGATCAAAGCTCCCGATCATGATACATGCTCGGTACATATACGATAGGGATGACACTTCATAGATCTATGGAGTGCACATCGTAATAGCATTTTGCATTTCTCTTCTTTCACTTGTCTCCGTTAAGGTTCTTAATTTTGGGAATTTGGTCTACCTCTCTATGATGCTCGGTGGTTGCAGGACCTTGGCAACGAAGGAACGATGGGAGAACTTGGAAGGCAAATTCTCAT
The DNA here is from genome assembly GCA_037074715.1 of Magnolia kwangsiensis. Classification (NCBI taxonomy): domain Eukaryota; kingdom Viridiplantae; phylum Streptophyta; class Magnoliopsida; order Magnoliales; family Magnoliaceae; genus Magnolia; species Magnolia kwangsiensis. The sequence goes on along the minus strand of CM073580.1, from coordinate 104,341,663 downwards.
TGGAAAGCATGCCCAACCGTGTCGTATTTTATTTGGAGGGGCCTTCTCCTGGTGTGGACCTTCTCATAGATTCTGTCACAATCACTTGTTCTAGTGTTAAAGAGTGCAAGGTATGTATTCTCTTGCTTTCCTTTCGATTATTCAACTTCACTGAATGCGTTGTTTTCTTTGACCACATTGCTGGGTTTCTTCTTTGTTCATTTTGATCCATCTGCCAAATGCTAGAAAAAACTACGAAGCATGTTTCATTTCTTCATTGTAGATTTTAGTTGATCTGAGGGAGAGACTTCCAATTTTTTCCCCCTTTCAAAAGCAAATGATAACCTAGTATATAAGAACTCAGGAGATGATATCCCAGAGCTAGAAAAACCAGAATATGGTAGGGCCATATTGCTGCATTAGGTGTGGCAGGGTTATCTTTCAATCAAGATTGTCCATTTTGATATCACCCACAATGGATGGAAATTGATTCTGCATTTGCATAGATCAGACCATCTAAGCAGTGTCCCTAGAGACGATTGTGGAAAGAAAAAACATTTACTGGCCAACATTAAGTGTTGGAATGTAAAGATAAAGTTATCGCTATGGTCTTCTGATAACTATGATTTTTGAAATTCTATCCATCCCTTATGAGCTCCATTAGTTGGGCAGTTCAGATTGATGGATAGATAACCCTTTCATGTGAGATGTAGAGAGATGACTCTATCATATTCTGGTTCTTGTGGCTCTACCTTATCGTCTCCCTAAAAACCCTTTAACTAAAATTCCATAGTTTCTTCCAAGTATCTTATCTCAAAACAAGTTGTGCTTTGCATGCTCTATTGAATTGAATTGCAATAATTCAATTTGATCAAAGGTAATTGACCAAACTGGGGTTATCCTCACATGGCACGTAGCAAGTGATTAGCTTCAAATTCCTATCACTATTAAGATGGCAGCAATAAAAAATAAAATAAAATTGAGGGGCTCATCCCTCACCATGAACCATGTGGGCTAGCCACATTTCCACTGTTTGTCGTTGATCAAATTGAATTATTGCATTTCAATTCAATACCAAACACAGATTTAGTTGGTTCTTTGATATACCCATTTACTAAATATCCAACTTTGGCTCAGTACAAACCATTTCACTCATGCTTCTTTAATGAAGTACTAGCTCACTCCCTCTCCCACCCAAAACAACCTCACTCCAAATACCCAGCTACTAACACACTTGCACCTACATGGTCACCTCACCTTTCTTTCTTACCCGCACTGAAAACCTTTCTTTCTCACTTGGCCTAATAGAGTTGTGCTTTCTCGGTACATTGCCTTTCATTACCAACCTGTCGTCTTACAGCACGAAGTTACCAGATGTGTTTTCGTATCTTCAATTCATCGTCTGTTTCATCTTTCTTCTTTAATTTATCGACTACTAAAACCGGAAATGTGCCACTGTCTTATCTTGAAGGAAGCAAACACACGGTGTTTGACTGATGGAGATCAAAACATCATACAAAACTCAAATTTTGATGATGGACTTAATAACTGGTCAGGGAGAGGCTGCAAGATTCTTCGGCATGACTCTATGGGAGATGGGAAAGTACTTCCACTGAATGGGAAGTTCTTTGCTTCTGCAACAGAACGTACTCAGTCCTGGAATGGAATTCAGCAGGAAATTACTGGTCGGGTGCAACGAAAGCTTGCATACGAGGTCACTGCCACAGTTCGAATATTTGGGGGTACTGTTACTAGTACTGATGTGCGGGCGACTTTGTGGGTCCAAACACAAAACCAACGGGAACAATACATAGGCATTGCCAAGTGAGCTTCTGCATTGTTTTTCAATTTTCATTGCACATATGAGATTTGCTAAGCCACATGTGCCGACCTGTAGATCAGGTAGGCCCCATTGTGTGGGTGAATGACCCAATTGAATCAACCCTGTCAACTCATCAGACGTCACTTTGTGCACATAAACAATGGACTGCTTTAAAAAAATTGCAAACAGTCCACATTCAATGTACATATGAAGCCCTCCTGATTAGTCGACCTGCCCTCTCTTGGGTTGGGTCATCTACACAGTGAGGCCCACCTTTTGTACTGTTTGGATGTTGCACCCATGTGCTGAGTTGGCATATAGAATCACACGTGGAGGGTACATGTGTTCCTTGAATTTTCTCAAAATCCTGAAAGGTAAGTGTTTTGTTTCCAAAGTTCACAGGCAACAGACAAGGACTGGGTACAGTTGCAGGGAAAATTCCTTCTTAATAGTGTTGTCTCAAAAGTAGTCATTTATCTCGAAGGCCCACCTGCGGGTACTGATATTCTTCTCAACAGCTTAGTTGTAAAACATGCAGCAAAAGTCCCTCCCTCGCCACCACCAGTGATCGATGTGAGTTGATCTATTACTCTCACCCAACACATCAGTTGGTTAGGAAACATATAATGCTTGCAAGATGAATTTTCAGCCATGGGGCCCACCTTCCGTTGATCCTAACAATTCATATGGTGGGACAAATGCAAAACAAATGCAAATTTTAATAACCCAAAAGTTCCACCATTGGATGATCTTAACCATCCAAAAGGGGCCTCATCAAATGTGGACCATTGATTATAAGTCTCCACTTTCATAAGATGGTTAGGAGCATCTGATTGTGGAGATATTTTAATGCATGGCCCATCAGATCAACAACTTAATCTACCAGAAGGTGGGCATGCTGGTACCATTTCTGGCTAGAAAGAAAAACGAGATAAACTTGGACACTTTGGCATGAGGGTGTATGCAGGTGCTTGGATTGCCGGACAATTATTGGATGGCTTAAAATGAAAATTACTCAATTTTCCTATTTCAACTAGTGTCCGATTTTGGAACTTCAACTTCCCAATATTTATGCCAAATGTACAATTTCTGAGCACCTGTTTATCAAGTCTCATACACAGATGGAGTATCAAATAACTCTCCATGAAAGAAAAACACTTTTTAATATTATTGAACACACACAAACACTCTAAAATGTATTTTTCTTCTTTTTGTAGAATGTTGCTTTTGGAGTTAACATAGTTGAGAACAGCAACCTTAACAATGCTCTTAATGGGTGGTCTGCGCTTGGGCCATGCACTTTGAGCATTGGTACTGGTTCTCCTCATTTGCTTCCTCCAATGGCAAGAGATTCTCTCGGGCCCCATGAACCTCTTAGTGGTCGATATATTCTAGTAACGAATCGCACGCAAACCTGGATGGGCCCTTCTCAGACAATCACAGACAAGTTGAAGTTATACGTGACATACCAAGTTTCTGCCTGGGTCCGTGTTGGTCGTGGCACCAGTGGACCGCAGAATGTCAATGTTGCACTTGGCGTAGATGGTCAGTGGGTAAACGGGGGCCAAGCTGAAGTTGGTGATGACAGATGGCATGAACTTGGGGGATCGTTCAGAATCGAGAAGCAACCGTCCAAAGTTTTGGTTTATATTCAAGGCCCTTCATCCGGAGTCGATTTGATGGTTGCAGGGCTTCAAATCTTTCCTGTCAACAGGCAAGCGAGATTCAAGCATTTAAAGATGCAGACGGATAAGGTACTTTTCTTCCTTGACAATCCAAAGCTGTTTGATCTTTTGGATAAAGGAATCATGAGATGCTCCACTGAGTTTAAACGGCATCTTCTATGCAACCATCAATGTGCGGGTAAGCCCCATCTTTCTATGCTGCAGATAGTTCATCTGGTGGGGCCCATCATGGATGGGTCATTTCCCGAAGGTACTTCCATTTGAGAATCTTACTATAAAGATTGCAGAGCCTTTCTTGTTGAATGTTGACCATTGGCTAAAGTGTCCATTTCCAGGACACTAATCAGATAGCTAAGAGCATCTTTTGGAGGGAGATTTTTGGGTCATGGCTCATCCGTAATAGCGCCCACACGATGAATGGTATAGACCACCAGAAGGTGCACTCAACCTGTACAAATCATAGTTGAAAAACCCAGAAAATGGACTTGACTTTCAGTTGGGCCAGGTCAACTCGAAGACTAGATTGAGTCTTTCATTGACTCAACTTGGTATGTAATAATTGAACTAAAAATATTTAGAGTGTTAATAAAGATCTAAAATACTCACAGAATCCAGCCTGTCGGACCCAGAAATCAGAGCGATCTAAGACTAAGGTGGGCTACAAGAGCTGGGAGGCAATGTCCTCCCTTGAATTTCACAGGGTTCCACCTGACTTCTACAGCCTGAATTTGGCCTGACCCTTCATTTGGACTGGATGAAGGGTATGAATGACCTTGATTATTTATATACACAACAACATGGTAATAGTATGTTTTCCCTCTCAATATGTTCCCTGTTCTGTGGCCTATCTGTATTTTGCATTGGGCTGATTTTTGGGGTCTAAGCAGTTTTGGTGGTGACACATCTTATTAACGGTTTGGATTCCGTGAACACAACACCGTGCCTCACATCTGCCCAGTACCATTGTAAGCTTACAGTGGTACTGGTACCACTGGAGCACACCCCTAGAGAAAATATAAAAAAATAGCTAAGGTGAACATAATTAGCAACCCTGGTCCTCCAGAGACATATGCTTCCTTTGGTCAGATCATGATTTTTCAAAACTCACAGGCCTTTTCTTAGCTTAAATTAAAGAATGAAGAGCTGATCAGTCGTGTGATTTGGCTCGAGTCACCATGAACTGAGTCAGTGAGCCAACTTGTCAAGGCGTACAGAGTCACACCATGAGTGCATTTTCCAGTTACTCGGCTCGAAATCTTGTCGAGTCACGTAATTTTAGAATGATGGTAGAAATGTTGGCCAAACCCAAGAGGTTGTTTGGTTCGGTCGAGCATCATAGTAAGTATTTTATAAGACAAACACTAACATGTTGAATTTCTCATTGCCCATTTCAACCTCTCCCATTCGTTTCCCAGGTACGCAAGCGTGATGTTGTCCTAAATTTCTCAGGACCAAATGCCAGTAATTTGTTGGGCACATTTGTGAAAGTCCGACAAACGCAGAACAGTTTCCCCATTGGGTCTTGTGTCATGAGAACGAACATAGACAACGAAGACTTCGTGGACTTCTTCGTGAAGAACTTCAACTGGGCCGTGTTTGGCAATGAGTTGAAGTGGCCATGGATCGAACCCCAGCAAGGAAATTTCAACTACAAGGATGCAGATGAGCTCTTGGACTTTTGCAAGAAGAACAGTATAGAGGTCAGAGGCCACTGCATCTTTTGGGAAGTAGAATACACTATCCAATCATGGGTTCGAGCATTGAACAAAAATGACCTGATGACAGCCGTCCAAAATCGCTTGACGGGTCTCCTCACAAAGTACAAGGGGAAGTTCAGACATTATGATGTAAACAACGAGATGTTGCATGGATCGTTCTATCAGGATAGATTGGGTAAGGATATCAGGGCCAACATGTTCAAGATGGCCAGTCAGCTCGATCCGTCTGCCACCCTCTTTGTGAATGATTACCACATTGAGGATGGATGTGACCCCCGATCATCTCCTGAGAAGTACATTGAGCACATCCTTGATCTGCAAGAACAAGGTGGGCCAGTTGGAGGGATCGGACTACAGGGCCACATTGATAGTCCTGTGGGGACCATCGTCTCTTCTGCATTGGATAAGCTGGGGATACTTGGGCTTCCAATCTGGTTCACCGAATTGGACGTCTCATCGGTGAACGAGTGTGTTAGAGCCGACGACTTGGAGGTTATGCTGCGGGAGGCATTTGCACATCCCGGAGTAGAAGGTATCATGCTATGGGGATTCTGGGAGCTGTTCATGAGTAGGAATAACGCGCATTTGGTGGACGCTGAAGGCAGTATCAATGAAGCTGGAAAGAGGTACCTTGCTCTTAAGCAGGAGTGGTTGACCAACACTCATGGCCACATCGATGATCAAGGACAGTTTGGATTTAGAGGCTTCCAAGGATCCTACACTGTCGAAGTCTTTACCCTCTTGAAGAAATTCTCTCAGACCTTTGTCGTTGACAAAGGCGACTCTCCATTGGTGGTGTCCATAAACTTGTAAGTCGCAGAAGAATTGATAATGGGCCAGACCATGGTTTGCGTTCGCTGTCCATTTTCTAATTGGGAGTGTGACTCATCCACCGTACACGTGGCATATGCATAAGCATCAATCATGACTAGTGATTGAATGATCCTGTCCAATTTGTGGCCATTAGTAGATGTATAAAATAAATTGGTTATGATCACTAGATCAGTGGGATTTTTGGGCTATTCTCTATTCGGAATGGGCCCCACAGTTGTGAATGGTCTTGGATTTTCCATTTGTGTGGTGGATGACTTGTGAACATTTAGAAAATGGCAAACATGGACCCGAGTTTTAGCCCCTTGAATGCTTAGATATCAAATAAGCGATTCTTTTATCTAAGCTTGTGTGGAAAAGATTGGAAACTGTAATAATCTGTTTGGTGGTTTTGAAAATGGGGATATTTTCTGAGAAGCTGGTGTAATAATCCAAGATTGTATGTATATGCTTGTTTGGAAAAGATTGGAAAATGTAGTGGTCTGTTTGGTGGTCTTGAAAATGGAGATTTTTCTGAGAAGGTTTGGCTGGTGGAATAATCCAAGATTGTATATGTATGCTTATTGTCTATTATTTTCGGGCGCTCACTGGTAAGCTGTGTAAGGGCGGGTCCGGTTGCATAGAATCAACCCAGACCTGACGCATTTAACTCAAATCGAGCCACGTTGTCTATTCTGAGGCTGATAAGTTAGCTTGGCCCAAACCCAACTCGGCAGCATGGTGGCCGGTAGATCAGCTGATCGACTTGACACCATTGTAATAACTGTAATGTGATCCCATACAAGTGGGATGCGATGGATTAATCATGCAGGCCATTGATCTCATGGACCCCACTGAGGAAACTGTTCTCCAAAAACAACTAAAGACCGTCAAGATCTTGCTTTCAATCTTTGGCTTTCTTCCATAGCCTGTCCATTAATACACTGGATAGCAGTTGAAATGTCAGGATCTGATGAGCAGCATGACAATTTAAAAACCCAACATACAACTTTTCCCTGCCTAATCTGCAGGTCTAGCCTGGTATTGGGCCATGGCAGATCGAACCAACATGGATCTAACATGTACCAAATTGAAATCTAACTGCAGATCCACCAAATTAATGGCATGGATCTAACATACGTACCAAATGCAGTACAAATAGCTTCCGAATTGTGTTATGTCTCTCGGGCTTTGGATGTGGGCTTTTCTTTTCTTTGACAAAAGGTGTAAATGTTACATTTTCCTAACTTGGGATGTGGGCGATTTTGGCTTTTTTTTGTTGGGTTGAGGTTCCTTGTCCTTCTCAGCTTTAAGTCAGCAAGTAATGCTTATTGAGGAAAGATTAACCAAGGTATATGCCTGACATCCAACCTATCCAACAGATGCACCATGTCGTGATTATCAGAAAGACCAAAACTCTGGCATATCAAATGAGAAGATGGGCCCCACTATAAAAATTAATATACACCACTGAAAAAAATCTAAATTCATCCATTTTGTCATTCAAATTGAGAAATCTTTTTGAGTGGTGTGAAATCATAGTGGGTTTCATATGTTAGAGGATTGTATGCTATACGCATAACACGTGGAGTCCACGGTTCTCGCATTTAGTACTTCTAAAGAAAGAATGGTGAACAAAAGTAGGTCCCACATGATGGATAGCCCCATCAGAGTTGGCCCACATGATGCATGGTCCACATTAAATGTGGCATCACATGGGCGGATGGATGGTGGACATGAAAGGTGGGTCCCATATGATGGACGACCTGCCGTGAAAGTGGGTCCAACTTTGGTTGTCCATTCCTCTTAATTAATTAGATGATTTTAACAATTTCATCAATAGCCAGAAAAACCAAATAATCCACCTTGTTCATGATGTTGTAGCAGTTTTTAAAATTGACAACAACTATTCTTGAAAAAAGTTCTTATTTGAAGTTTTAACAAATATGCTTATTTTAAATAAGAACTTTTTTTAATTCTAAAAAAGTGATTTTATCAGAGGAGTTTACTGTAAAACAAAACCTAGAACAAAAAGTTCTTACCTCTTATTATCTTATTAGAGTAGCTTTTAATAGATTAGATAAGAGTTTCCAAACGGGTCTTTATAGATTTTAGGAATAGTTTTACCTTGTTTCCATTGGCCTGGAACAATATATTCTTTATTAGCTTGATTTTTGTATGCACTGTTCAAATGATATTGGTCCACACATGATGGATGGAGTGAATTTACATATAAAGCATGGTAGGCCCTCGTACATATTAGGTTTTTTCACGCATGTAAAATTGCTTATTACATGCGTGAAAAAACCTTGTAGATGGTGGAGATCAGAAGGGAAGAAGAGGGGGAGAAAGATGTATAGGAAGAGATGGGAGAGTGAATGAGATGCTTGAGTGCTTAGGGTTATGAAACCTAACCCTCTCTCATATATACAATAATAATAATAATAATCTGAATGGGCCCAATGGGCCTTTTTACACAGCTTAGGCCCAACGGGCCTAATTTCTTTCAACACACTCCCTTAAGCTAGAACATTATAATTTGGGGCAACTTGGAAGAAGGGCTAATAAAATTAAACCTAAGAAAGAAAAAAAAATTCTTCTCTAACATCCCCCTTAAACTCAATGTGCTTTGAAAAGGGAAACTCGAGTTTGGAGAGAAAAAGATTGGTTTAAAATCAGAAAAAAGTAACAGGACCCATTGGGCCCATGGTGAGAGGTGAGCGAACGATAAATGGAGGCGACAAGATGATCAATAACTTCAGGCTAATATGTACTTTTGTAACTTCAGTGATGTGAGCTATTGGAATAATTATCCAACATAAACTAGTATGGATCAACCATCCAGCTCAAACAAGGTTAGACTAACAACCTAACGCAAACATGAGTCAAGATCAACTATTCTATAGAATTGATAATTAACCAACTGTCAAATATGAACAACGAGTTCAAGTTAATTACCCCGAGTAAATATGGTTGGGAGGACAACCCAACTCAAACAAGTCTAAACCAACTAATACACAAATGGGTTTAGGCCAACTACTCGCGGATTGCCATGTATAAACACTAGTCACATCACACGATAAAGAAAGATATAATATAAAGAAGCTATTATGGTGTTGAAATAGGTAGTGGAGAAGAGGCAAATCCGTGTCACATAGTCATAATACAAGCCAACAATAATAATAATACTTTAAAACATGAAAACTAACTTGAACTAAAAAACAACAAAAAAAGATTGTAGCCCACAACGAACTATGCCACAAGCAAGATAGACCAAACAAGCACGAAATTAAACCAGCTAAATTGGCCTGCCAACGTCAAAACATGCTCTTCATGGCGATGATCGTGTAGAAGCCGCTTGTAGACGATGAAGATGAGAAGGGAAAAGGAAGAGGAAGAGAGATGTGTTGGAAGAGATAGGAAAGTGAACGAGATGCTTGGAATGCTTAGGGTTATGAAACCCTAATCCTCTCTCATATGACAATAACATAGCGTAAATAGTCTCTATGGGCCTAATTACAAGGACTTGACCCAATGGGCCTAATTCCTTTCAACAACCGTGTCATATATAGACATTTTGGTCCTTCAAATCAGAAATGAGTTATATTAATACTCAGGCTCCATGTGATGATTGATGCACAGGGTCACAGCATTCATTACCTCAAATAAAACCTACTATAAGATCAGACCTCTGATTTGTGTACACTTAGTTTGTGGCAATAAGATAGATATTTTTTCAATTTTAACCATCCAATAAATGTCAACCAATCCAATAATCAATAGTCAATTAAGCTTAACTTTTAGTTTATGATAAATCTACACTGGCTATGACAACTTGGATGGTTTATTGTATGCCACGTGTGTAATTTCTAAGTAATTTATGTTGTAAATCAATGGTTTTTGAAAAAAATAAAAATGAAAATTCGAATTTTTCAAAATTTCGGGATTTTTCCGCCAAAACGCTTTTTGAAATATTTTGAATTAAAAGTGCGGTGTGTGTGTTTTGTCCCACATCGGAAATGGTTGAGAAACTTTTGTGGTTTATATGAGATGTTGTGTAGAGTATTCCTACTTGAAGCTTTTGGAGAAGGAGATACACGGGTTACGCACTGGAACACACGCACACACGCGCGTGCGCTCGCGCTCGGGCTCGGGCTCGGGCACGGGCGTGGGCAGTGTGGCTGTAGTGGCGCTAGATGGCGCACTTCGCACGTGCGCATCGTATCGCAGAGTAGTCACTCCTTAACGACCTTACGCGAACCGGCGCGATACGGTGCGACCTCAGTGCGATCGTGGTGCGATGGGTCTGGTCAGTGCCTTAGGGCGGTGAAAATCTGAAATGAACCTGGGCTTTTATAGGTGACTGAGAACGGTCGGATCTTAAATCCGAAACGTTCAGCGGTTTAAGAAAACGGCTCTTTGCCTTGAAAGCTAAACGGTCCGAAAACGGACGGCTCATGATGATCCAACGGTCAAATCCTTTGATCCGACGACCAGAAACGTCTGTGATTAATAGATAACGGACAGAAACGTTCTCAAACGTTATAGACCTTTGATTGCACCCTAGCAACGATCCACTACCTGATGCCTATATAAACTGGACCATTCCAGTCCGAAATCATCAACTGAACACTTCCATCTCTCCTATCAGATCAAATACAAGAAATATCTCCATTTTAGAATATAGTTATCATCTCTACCGTCCAAGTCTGCCAGAAGAGATCTACTGCGTTAAAATTGTTCCACAGTGGACCTATCGTGATTGCTGCACGCTAGATCCAGATAAGGCTTGTCTTATCCTGGAAGCAATTCGCCTGTAACCCATCAGCAGTTTATAAGGGGGCGAATCACGCTTTAAGGACAGCGTATTTTATACGTGATTCAGCCGATCAATTTTTATTTTTTTTATTTTATCTTCAATATTTCGGTGTATCCAAACTTGAATTCCTAATAATCTTAAAGCATGATTCGATGGACACCGAAAGTGTTGCATCAATTAAATTGATGAACCAGGATCTGATCCGATTGGACTGATTCGATGGTTCAAATTTCACCAGATGGTAGGACAAGCTAAAATTCCTGCTAACCACTCTGAAGATCTTCTACATCCTGGACCCGACTCTCCAGCCTCTGCCTGAAGCAAAGGACACAGACACTCCAGAACAGATCACTGTTAGGATCAAGCGATGAACTGCTGTGTCGTAGTCACATCCTCAATGCCCTCTCTGATCGGTTGTACGATTTGTACACAAGGACCACATCAGCTAAAGAAATTTGGAGTGCGTTGGAATACAAATACAAGGCTGAAGAAGAAGGTACACAGAAATTTCTAATTGCTAGGTACTTCGATTTCACAATGGTAGACAATCTACCGCTACTGGCCCAAATCCAAGAATTGCAGCTTATTGTAAATAAAATAAAAGCCATAAAAATTGAGCTTCCTGAATCCTTTCAACTCGGAGCTATAATCACAAAATTGCCTCCGAGCTGGAAAGATTACATAAAGAAACTACTGCATAAATCCGAAGAGTTCACACTAGAACAAATCCAGAAGCATCTTCGTATTGAAGAAGAATCTCGTAACCGAGACAAAAAGGATGACACCAATGGTACATCCTCATCCAAAGTGAACGCAGTAGAAAGGACATCTCAAAAAAATACCTATGAGAAAGCTGATTCCCTTAAACCTAACAAAGATTAAGGAAAATTTAAGAAAACTCAAAATAAGAAAAATGGCAAACCTAAGGGAGCCTGTTATGTCTGCGGCAAGACCGGGCATTTCGCCCGAGTCTATAGGGACCGAAAAAAGCCTAAGAAAGAGGCTAATGCAGTAGACGATGAAATCGTAGCCATGGTCACATAAGTGAACCTAGTTCAAGAGAAAATTTCTGGTTGGTGGTATGATACAGGTGCCACTGTCCATGTATGCAATGATCGATCTGCCTTCAAAACCTATGAAGACGAGACCAATGGTCAGGAGGTTCAAATGGGAAATGAAGGACGATCGAAAGTTGTAGGCAGAGGAACCGTGAAATTACTCTTTACCTCTGGAAAGAAGGTAATTCTGACTAACGTACTGCATGTCCCAGACATAAGGAGGAATCTTGTCTCAGGGGATCTCTTAAGCAAGCCTGGGATTAGGGTTGTGTTTGAATCAGGCAAGCTGATCTTGTCTAAGAATTGAAACTTTGTGGGTAAGGGATACGCTTGTAATGAGATGATCAAATTATCTTTGAATGAAAATAATTCTTCTGCTTACATGATTGAGTCTATAACACTATGACATGGTAGACTAGCCCATATTGGCTATAGTACGATAAAACTCATGGCTAAGAACGGCCTAATATCATACAATGATAGTGACAAAGATAAATGTGAAGTATGCATACGGTCTAAAATAATCAAGAAACCATTCCCTAGTGTTGAGAGATCATCTCAAATCTTAGACCTAATGTATACTGACATATGTGAACTAAATGACGTTCTTACCCGTGGAGGTAAAAGGTACTTTATAACATTTATAGATAATTGTTCAAGATATGTATATGTATATCTGTTAAAATCGAAAGATGAAGCATTTAATGCATTCAAGATCTACAAATCTGAAGTAGAAAATCAGTTAGATAAAAATATTAAAATCCTTCGTAGTGACCGAGGAGGAGAATATTTTTCTAATGACTTTTCTAACTATTGTGAAGAACGCGACATAATACATTAGTGCACAACACCTCATACACCACAACAAAATGGTGTAGCAGAAAGGAAAAATAGGACATTAGTAGAAATGGTCAACTCAATGCTAATACAAGCACAGTTGCCATTAAACCTATGGGGAGAAGCACTGTTAGCTGCATGTCATGTTTTAAACCGAGTTCCATATAAGAAAATCAAGACCTCTCCATATGGAATATGGAAAGGAAGAAAATCAAACATAGGGTATCTTAGAGTGTGGGGGTGTCTTGCATACTGTAGAACACCAGAACCTAAAAGAACTAAGTTAGGTCCAAGGGCTATCAAGTGCATCCTTGTAGGATATGCACAACATAGTAAGGCCTATAGACTTCTAGACTTAGACTCCAATGTAATCATAGAGTCTAGAGATGTAGAGCTCTTTGAGAATTCCGTATTCACGGAGAAAAAGAATGTTGAGATTCAATCTCCTAATGAAACTACAAAAGAAACACATATAAAAGATAATATACCAAGTGAATCTCGTAGAAGTCAAAGAACAAGAGTAGAAAAGAGTCTTAATCCTGATCAAATAGACTCTCAGCGACTCTCCTTTCATCTGGTTGAAGGTGATAGAGAGAATGTGATTAGGAAAATACTTATGGTTTTAACTATAGAAGATGAACCTAAAACCTTTAGTGAAGCTATAACTTCAAGAGACTCTGCTTTCTGGAAAGAAACCGTTAATGATGAAATGAATTCTATAATGTCTAACCAAACATGGGAATTGGTAGATCTACCTCCAGGTTCTAAATCAATAGGTTGTAAGTGGGTATTTAAGAAGAAATATCACACAGATGGTACAATTCAAACCTTTAAGGCAAGATTAGTTGCTAAAGGTTTCAGACAAAAAGAAGGAATCGATTATTTTGACACTTATTCACCAGTAGCTCGAATAATATCGATTAGGATTTTATTCGCTCTGGCATCCATACATCATCTTCATATTCATCAAATGGACGTGAAGACAGCATTCCTGAATGGTGATCTCGATGAGAAGGTTTACATGGAATAACCAGAAGGGTTTGTTCTACCATGAAATGAACGAAAAGTGTGTAGACTTGTTAAGTCTTTATATGGATTAAAACAAGCACCAAAACAGTGGCATGATAAATTTGATTCTAAAGTTCTGTCTTATGGTTTTGAACATAATATTGCTGATAAATGCATATATTCAAAAGTATGTAATAATTATATTGTAATCATATGTTTGTATGTAAATGATATGTTAATAATCAGTAACAGAATGGAAGGTGTAACTGAAACCAAAAAGTTTCTCTCTTCAGTTTTCAAAATGAAGAATCTTGGACAAGTAGATACCATATTAGGTATCAAAGTTAAAAAATATAGTGGGGGTTTTGCATTATGTCAGTCTCATTATATTGAGAAAGTAATAAACAAGTTTAATCACTTGAAAATTAAAGAGGCAAAAACCTCGTTTAATCCAAGTATTAAGTTAAAAGAAAATAGTGGAAGAGCAGTTGCACAACTAGAGTATGCTAGTGCTATATGCAGTCTTATGTATGCAATGCAATGCACAAGACCGGATATACCATACGTTGTGAGTAAAGTAAGTAGGTTTACGAGTAATCCAAGTGTTGAACACTGGAAAACAATAAGTAGAGTTCTAGGTTATCTTAAAGAAACCAAAGAACTAGGACTATTTTACTCAGAATTTCCAGCAGTATTGGAAGGATATACCGATGCAAGTTGGATATCAAGTGCAGGGGACAACAAGTCCACTACAGGGTGAATATTCACCCTAGGAGGTGCAGCTGTATCTTGGGGGTCCAAGAAACAAACTTGTATAACGCACTCAACTATGGAATCTGAGTTCATAGCTCTAGCTGCTACAGGCAAAGAGGCTGAGTGGTTAAGGGATCTTCTATTAGAAATCACATTCTATCCGAAGCCTATACCGGCTGTTTCACTTCATTGTGATAGTGAAACCACTCTAGCGAGAGCCTATAGCGGTACCTATAATGGAAAGTCCAGACATATAAGTTTGCGACATGACTATGTAAGGTAATTAATTCAAGATGGAATCATTACGATCTCATATGTGAAGTCAAGTAATAACTTGGCTGATCCTTTTACTAAACCTCTAACGAGAGAGGTAGTAAGGACAACATCTAGAGGGATGGGGTTAAAACTCTTTACTTAAGTTTCACCAGTGAAAGAAACCCAACCCTAAATTAGAAAATTTCTAAATATTGAGTTTAATAGGTAATAACAATTCACTGATAAGTGAAAAGTTTCAGCACTAAAGAAAATAATAACCTCATTCAGGATGATAGTGCTGGCCGTTATAAAAGAGGGATGAGTATTAAACTCTTAATGAAGTCCAGTCAAATATGACAAGTGTTTTAACGGAAACACTGGACGGATTTCACCTATGTGAACGTAGAAGTGGTGCCGCTTCTCATGAGAGTTAGAGTTATCTCGGGATCGTTCATGAAACAGGATAAGCACATGGCCATTAAAAGCGCTTAGCAAGATTATAAAGGAACATCTAACGCAGGAGCTATTATGTGTATCATATTTTCGGTTATATCATATAGGAATAATTGGTTCAATGTTGCGGCAACCAGAAATTTCGAAATAACTTTAAAATACTTACACTAAGAAAAGATTAAAATCGCAAGATATCTTTCTTTATGCATAATAACTGTTATTCTGGCAGAATTTTCAATGTTTTAAAAAACCAGTGGGGGATTGTTGTAAATCAATGGTTTTTGAAAAAAATAAAAATGAAAATTCAAATTTTTTAAAATTTCAGGATTTTTCCACCAAAAAGCTTTTTGAAATATTTTGAATTAAAAGTGCGGTGTGTGTGCTTTGTCCCACATCGAAAATGGTTGAGAAACTTTTGTAGTTTATATGAGATGTTGTGTAGAGTATTCTTACTTGGAGCTTTTGGAGAAGGAGATACACGGGTTGTGTGTTTCAGTGCGTAGTACTGCACTGGAACACACGCACGCTCGCGCGCGCGCTTGCGCTCGGACTCGGGCTCGGGCACGAGTGAGGGCGTGGGCAGTGTGGCTGTAGTGGCGCTAGATGGGGCATTTCACACGTGCGCATCATGTCGCAGAGTGGTCGCTCCTTAGCGACCTTACGCGAACCGGCGTAAGACAGTGCGACCTCGGTGCGATGGGTCTGGTCAGTGTCTTAGGGTGGTGGAAATCTGAAATGAGCCTAGGCTTTTATAGGTGACTGAGAACGGTCGGATCTTAAATTCGAAACGTTCAGCGGTTTCAGAAAATGGCTCTTTGCCTTGAAAGCCAAACGGTCCAAAAATGGACGGCTCATGATGATCCAACGGTCAGATCCTTTGATCCGACGACCAGAAACGTCCGTGATTAATGGACAACGGACAGAAACGTTTTCAAACGTTCTGGACCTTTGATTGCACCCTAGCAACGATCCACTACCTGATGCCTATATAAACTGGACCATTACAATCCGAAATCATCAACTGAACACTCCCCTCTCTCCTATCAGATCAAATACAAGAAATATCTTCATTTTAGAATATTGTTATCATCTCTACCGTCCAAGTCTGCCAGAAGAGATCTACTGCGTTAAAATTGTTCCACAGTGGACCTATCGTGATTGCTGCACGCTAGATCCAGATAAGGCTTGTCTTATCCTGGAAGCAATTCGCCTGTAACCCATCAGCAGTTTATAAGGGGGCAAATCACGCTTTAAGGACAGCGTATTTTATACGTGATTCAGCCGATCAATTTATTTTTTTTTAATTTTATCTTCAATATTTCGATGTATCCAAACTCGAATTCCTAACAATTTCCAAGTACCTGCGTATCATCCATCACTCTACCATAGTATAAAATCTCTCCCAAAACCACTCTCCTCTTTAGAAGTTGGTCATTTTCATGCACTGCAACATTTTTTTTCACACCCACACTGCAATAGGCCTGCGTTGCACACTTGTGAATATCAGAGACTTGTAAATCTACTCTGCATTGCACACGTGTGAATATCAAAGACTTGTAAATCCAATCTGACCATCAGGTACAAACCATCATTTTGAACCGTTGGTACAAAAGATTAGGTGATAAAGATTCTTATGGGCTACACCAATTGGAATAATGTAAAACTAGTCTTAAAACCTCTAAATTCAAAAGATGTGACACCTAAGCAGCAGGTCTGATGTGATACGGTTGGCATCTCATCTCCATTGTTTCTTGTGGTGTGTGGCCCACCTGAGTTGTGGATCCAGCTGGCTTTTTTTTTCCCAAGTCCTAGAATTAAGAATAAAATCTAACGGACGGAGCAGCTTTTACCTATAAGCATGGTGGGCCCCACAATCTTTGGTGTGATTTGGTTACGAGGGAAAGGGAGTCTGCAGATGTTCTTTAGACAAAAAGTTTCACAAGGGTAAGGTGTTTTAATAAAATTTTAATATTTAAGTAGTTTTTGGATTAAAATTTTTTTAAATGAATTTATTTTGGTAAGTTTACTTGTTTATTATAATGAATAAAATTAGAAAAAGAATCACTGCCACTTTTCCTTATGAGAAAAAAAAATAGAGAATTAATTTTGAGAAATAAAATAAGGAAAGAAAACTAGTGTTCTTCTTCTTCTTCTTCTTTAAAAAACACTACAAAAACATCAGAGTTAAAAAATAATAATAATAAAATTAGGAAAAAGAGTTTTTCTTCATATTAAAAAAATATAACAAATAAAATCATTAAAAAAAATCCATCTTATTCTAGGCAGAAATACAATAGAAAAAATATCGCAAATAAATCAGATAAAGCATACCATCCTCCTTTTCTGTTTCTTCTTCAATGGAGATTGGATTTCACCAATGGAGGTTTAAGAGGAATAGGGAGAGGAAATTAAAAAACTACAGCTAGTAGAAAGAAAAAGAAAAGTAGTCATTATTATCTACCATTTTTCGATCTCTTCAAAATTATGAAAGCATCATGAGTTGACTCAGCTAACCTGTCTTTAGTCTTCTGAGTCAATCAAGTCCTAGGCTGACTAGGGAAACTAGACCCAGGTCAGATGTGGGTCAATGCAGGCTGGTAATTATTTTTTGACCAGTTTAGTCTACTTGGCCTAGTCTTTGGTTGACCCACCTAGTTTGTGCCTATAGCTTCAAGACTCATACAATCATTTAAATATCTGTTTTTAGTCTTCTAGTAGAGGCATGGTTAGTCAACCCTACTACTAGAAATTTTATTATCTTTTGAAAAAAAATATATTATTTAGAAAAAGTTACAAACATTAGATTTATATAAGTCATATTTAAGGGGATGAGAATCGCGTTGGGAAATGGGCAGCAACTTTGAGTGGCCACCATGATGTATGGGTCTTATCCACAATGTCCATTCATTTTTTATATCATTTTAGGTTGTAAACCCAAAAATGAGGCAAATCCAAGGATCAAGTGGACTACACAATGGGGATTAAACTCTTACAGTTGAAAACTTCTTAGGGGCCACAGAGGTTTTGGATGGAGCTGATATTTGTATTTTCTCTTTCATCTAGGTATATGTAACTTTATGAATACGTTGGATGGCAAATAAATGTCACCGTAGGCCTTGGAAAAGTTTCAATGTGAGAATCATCATCACCGCTGCTTCCTGTAGTGTGGTCCACTTAAGCCTTCGATCTACCTCATTTAAATGGATGGACGGTATGGATAAAACCCATACATCACGGTGGCCACTCAAAGCTCCTGCTCGTTCCCCGCTGGAGATGGGCAAAATCTGAACCATTCACCTGATGCAACATCCCATGAAATTCTCAAGGCCCAACTTTTACCCTTATCCAAAATTCTGGTGGGCCATGGAAAAAGGAAATAGTTTCCTCCCTTGATTTGCCTCTCTCTTTCATCATGGCCCACCAAAGCTTTCAATCAACGTAAAATTTGTTCCTAAAGGGTTTCACAGGGTGCTACATCAGGTGAACGGCTCAGATTTTGAGTTCATATCACTAGAAATGAATTCTCAAAGAGTTTTCACGGAAGCTCGTAAGAACAAATGCATGACTAGCATTCCTCTCTGTACATATGCATGTTCACTTGCGCAAGCGTGTACCTTTGCACACATGGCATGGGCTCAAAATTTGAACGGTCCATGTGATGGAGCACCCCATTAAAGCTTGAATCCGCCAAGACAATCACTTGGATCTTCCCCTAACCCAACTTGAGAATGGACAGGAGGGAACCACAACATGGGGAATGTCCACGTCTAGCCACAAGGCCCATTTTGAGTTGTGGGACATAGGGCGGGCTTTGGGCTGACAGTGCAA
Source organism: Magnolia kwangsiensis (assembly GCA_037074715.1). Taxonomy (NCBI): domain Eukaryota; kingdom Viridiplantae; phylum Streptophyta; class Magnoliopsida; order Magnoliales; family Magnoliaceae; genus Magnolia; species Magnolia kwangsiensis. The sequence continues at coordinate 104,322,638 of CM073580.1, read as the reverse complement.
TCAAGGGCACAAGGGTCCTAGTACTATTCAGGTGCAAAGAACTCTGGAAGTGACTGCAATGAGCAGAAATGTCCCTCACTGGGCTAAACGACGAGTCAAAAGGAACCAATTTTCACCTTAATCCAAAACTCTGATGAGTTATAGCATAGAGAGATGCAAATAAAGAAAAGAAACTGTTTTCTTTTGTCATAGCCCACTAAGGTTTAGAGAAGATAAAGGTTGGGATGCAAGGATTTTATGAGGTGCTACATCACGTGGACTGTTTAAATTTTGGGCTCACATCAGGTGTGATGAGTTCTTAAAAGGTTCTTGCCAGAACTCCTAGTGAGATTGCTGCAGAGCTGAACATTGACACACACACAAATATAAGTCGCCAAAGTTTGGAAGAGAGAAATAACAAGTTAATTACAATCTCAAAAACCGTGATTGCATACATTTAAATCAGATGGAGATTGTATAAAGAAGATCTTTGGAAACCCCTGTGATGTATTTGTTGATCCATTTCATTCATCCATTTATTATCTCATTTTTGGCGTGAGCCTTAAAATGCAAGATGCATACCACATGAAACATGGGGGATCATATGATGCCTAACGTTGAAAGTTGAAACCTTTCCAACGCTCACTAGGATATGCATCTGCCATCCAATCTGTTTATAAGGTCACACAGACATAAATAAGATAACAAATTTTAGCTTGGTCTGAAACTCCAGTGGCCACGAGAAGTTGGCATTTAACTCTTGTTTCCTGTGATGTGATCCACTTACGCTTTGGACCCATGCTTTAAAATAAGCAAGTAAAAGCAATTAATTAATGGTGTCCATAAGATTATTACGTAACATTGGGTTCTGCAAATTTCTCAGCCAACTGGTATGAATTACTAAAGTAAATAATAATTATTTATTACTAAAATATATATATATATATATATATATATATATATATAGAGAGAGAGAGAGAGAGAGAGAGAGAGAGAGAGAGAGAGAGAGAGATGCTCCCCTGCGCACCTACGCACATGCGCACCTTTGCACACGTACCATGGATGTCTAATCTGAACGGTCCATATGATGCAGAATCCCATGAAACCCCGTGGAATGAATTTTCAACCCGATCTAAAATTCTGGTGAGCCATAGCAAAGAGAAATGCAAATCAAGGGAGGAAACTGTTAACATTTTTCATGTGGATCAATATTTTAGATTAAAGTAAAACTTAGGCCCAGGGGGTTTCACGAGGTGTTGCTTCACATTAACAGTTTAGATTTTGGATCCACATCACGTGCGATGGGTTCTCAAAAAAGTTCGTACTATGTACGTACGAACTAGTTCGCAGGTGAGCGATCCACTATATATATATATATACAGGGAAAAGGTACTATACGCTCGACCCTATTATACATTTCATAAGGTCGAGTGTTGGCAGCACATTATTGGTCAGATGGTAAAAGTTTTAAACAACGGAGAGATTTTATAGGAAACCGAAGAAACACGCCGTGAGTTAGATACTAAAATAGCTAGAAATGTTATTGAAGTGTGTCACGATGTTTCGTGGCCCCATCATGATGTATGTTTTATATCCACACCTTCCATCCACTTGGCGAGATCATTTTAGGGCAATACGCAAAGAATGAGTTAAATCCAAAGATCCAGTGGACCTAACATAGGGGATAGTGAGGCCTACCATTGAAAACTTCTAAAGGCCACGAAAGTTTTAGATCAAGCTGATATTTGTGTTTTCTCTTATTTCATGTCTTTTTTAACTTTTGAACAGGTTGGATTTCAAATAAACATTATGGTGAGCCTTGGGATAGTTTCAATGGTGGGAATCACTCTCCCCACTGTTTTCTTTGGTGGATTCATTACAGATTTTTATCTACCTCATTCTTTGACTCATGCCCTAAAATGATATTTCAAAATATATAGACTGTGTGGATACAACACATACATCATAGTGGGGCTCACAGAACCTGGTGATGTAGCTTCAGTAGTCGACTCGCTACTTAACCGTGCGTACATCTGCTTCCAAATTAAATGGGGAAGCGGATGGGCTGGTTAACAAGTTTTTTTGGTGTAATCCTGAGGTATGTGTTATATATATCCAAACCGTCCATCCGTTTGGTGAGCTCGTTTTAGGGCTTTGGATGAAAAATAAGACAGATCTAACTATCAATTGGACCACACTGCAAAAAGCAGTGTAAGATTGAACATCTACCATTGAAACTCTTTTTGGGTCACAGAAGTTTTGGATCAGTATGAAATTTTATTTTTTTTCCCTCTTCATTCAGGTCCTTTTGAACTTATGAATAGATTGGATAGAAAATAAACATTATGGTAGGCCCTATAAAGTTTTCAACGGTGAAAATCATTATCTCCGCTGCTACTTGTGGTGTGGTCTAGATGATCTTTGGATATGATTCATTTTTTGGAATAATGTTCTAAAATGATCTCTAAAAATAGATGAACCGTGTAGATATAATAAATACATCAGTGTGGGCCACGTAACTTTGATCTCCTTTAAACCGTTCGTACACCTCGGAGCTGGAGGAGTGTTAATGCTCGTCTCACTCGCGGGACACGTACCTTTTTTTTAAAAATTTTTATAACACACGCACGCACGCACACACCCCACAAACACACGCACACACACCCCCACACAATCTCGCGGGACACGTACCTACGGACGTAGATTTACTGTGAAAGCCTTTCGTAGGAAGTTCCTGCACAAGGATTCCAGGTGGGGCCTACTACGCTGTTTGTGAGAAATCCAACCCTGTCCATCCGTTTTTTAGTCACATTTTAGGATACTTTACCGAAAATAAAGTGGATCCAAAATTAAAATGGTCCACACAAGAGGAAACATTGGAGATTTTGTGACCACCGTTAAAATATTTATATGGCCACGAAAGGTTTGTATCGGTCTAAGTTTTTGATTTTTTCAATTCGTCCCACTAAAAATGACCTAATAAACGGTTTGTATGGCATATAAACATTAAGGTGGAGCCTAAGAAGGTTTCAACAGTAGGAATTCTTTTTCCCACTATTTCATCTTGTATGGCCCAGTTGAGTTTTTGATCTTCCTAATTTTTTGTTGCATTTCCTAAAATGTGATTGAAAAATGGATGGACGAGTTGGATTTCTCACAAATAGCATAGTGGGCCCCACCCAGAATCCTTGCGCAGGAACTTCCTGCGAAAGCCTTTCGCAGGAAATCCGCTTTCGAGTCCTACCACCTGCCGGACGGATTACCATCCGGGCAGGGCTCTATGGGGTCCAACGTGGTGTAAGTGTTTTATATCCACGCCGTTCAACGATTTTGTCAGATCATTTTAATGTATGAACCAAAAAATGAGGCAAGTCCAAGGCTTAAGTAGACCACAAGGTAGGGATTGAACGTCCACCGTTAAAAACTTCTTACGAGCTAGAGAAGTTTGGTATCAAGCTGATACTTGTGTTTTCACTTCATTCATGTCTACATGACCTTATGAATATGTTGGACCATAAAAATTCAATAACAACTTATTTTTCCCTGCATAACCATTATAGCGCACCCTAGGAGTTTGTAACAATAGAAATTCAATAACGACTGTTTTCCCATGATGTGGTCCATCTGAGATTCAGATATAACTTATTTTTTGTGTAAATCCCTTAAGTTATATTTCAAAATGGATAGAAAATATACATCATGGTGGGGTCTACATAGCACTAGTTTTTTTTCTCCAGATTTCCTGTGAAATCCACGCCATGTTTCTTCAGTTTCTTATAAAATCTCCTCGTTGTTTAAAACTTTTACCATCTGAACAATAATGTGCCGCCAACACTCAACCTTATGGAAGGTATAATACGGTCGAGCGTATAGTACCCTTTCCCATATATATATATATATATATATGGGAAAAGGTACTATGTGCTCGACCTCACGAGTACGTCCTATAAGGTCGAGCTGCGTGGGCCCCACCGTGATGCGTTTCAAACATCTACTCCATCAGTCAGATGCACCATTCCATAGTGGGCCTAGATCTTAAAAATCAAGTCAATCCGTGACTTTTGTGGGCCACACCACATACAGAAGTGGAGAGGGGCCGTGCACCATTAAAACATTCATAATCATTTTTTGGGGCCACCGAGATGTGGTTTGCAAATTCAGCCCATCCATTATGTGTGTCCTAGTTGGATGAGAGTTCAGACCAAGTTTCAGACACATGCAAATTTCAGGTGGGCCCCACCAAGTGCTTTTATATGTTTTAACGGTGTCTTCACATGATTTTAGATGGTATGGCCCACCTAAGTTCCTTATACGGCTGATTATTGAGATATCCCATAATTTAAAGGGGACCCATCAAATGCACGGTGTTGATGGTTGACATGCTTCATGGTGGGGCCCACACAGCTCAACCTCACGGGAGCTTATTGTGAGGTCGAGCGCATAGTACTTTATATATATATATATATAGTGTTGATGGTCGACATGCTTCACGGTGGAGCCCACACAGCTCAACCTCACGGGAGCTTATTGTGAGGTCAAGCGCATATATATATATATATATATATATATATATATATATATATATATATATATATATATATATATCGAAAATGGTACTAGAAGGTTGACCTCATGGGAACCTATGAGTTCGAGCTGTGTGGGCCCCACCGTGAGGTGTGTCAATCCATCGCATCATTTAACGGGTTCCATTTAGGTCATGGGATATCCTAAAAGTCAACCAAGTCCAGAACTTATGTGGACCATACCGTCTAAAACCATGTGAAGACATGCCTAAAACATATAAAAGTACTTGGTGGGGCTCACATGAGTTTTGGATGTGGCTGAAATTTTGTTTGACCTCTCATCCAAGTGGGGCACACACAATGGATGGTCTGGATCTGTGAACCATATCTCAGTAGCTCCAATAAATCTTCATGAATTTTTTAATGGGAGGGTAACCCCTCTCGTCAACTTTTGTATGTGGTGTAGCCCACCAAAGTCATGGATTCACTTGATTTTTAACCCCGTTGGCCCACCATTGAATGGTACAACTGACTAATGGGGTAGAAGTTCAACACACATCACAATGGGGGCCACACAGCTTGACCGCATGGAAAATTCCCATGAGATTTCCACACACACACACACACACACACACACACACATATATATATATATAGTAATGGTCTCCTGTGAACCATACCGCGGGGATACCTTGGTGCGGTCCAATTCGCACCACAAGAGACCCTTGTGTGGGGATGTTGCTATTGAATTTGTGGCCCCACCATGATATATGTTTTATATCCACACCGTTCATCCATTTGAACATATCATTTTAGGGTGAAATCCAAAGAATGAGTGACATCCAAAGCTCCCATGGACCCCACTACAGAAAATAGTTGGGAGAGTGATGTCACCGTTAAAAACTTCTAAAGGTGACAAAAAGTTTTTGATCAAGCCTATATTTATATTTTCCCTTCTTTGATGTCTTTGTTAACTTTTGAAAAGGTTGGATTTTGAAAAAAAACATCATGGTGGGCCTTAGAAAGGTTTCAACGGTGGGCATCAATCTTCCCGCTGTTTTTTTGTGGTGGGGTCCACTAAAGATTTGGATCTACCTCATTCTCTGGCTCATGGCTTAAAATAATATCTCCAAATGGATGGACGTTGTAGATACAACCCATACATCATAGTGGGCTCCATAAAGCTTGGTGAAGTCACTTCCGTAGAGTGACGTCCCGTCTTAGGAAGCGGATTGCGTGGTGCATAACTCAATAGGCTTAGTGTACTAAGTAAACTCTGTGAGGTCCACCATAGTTTATTTATTTTATCCACTCCGTTCATACATTTTAACAGATAATTTTAATACTTAAACCAAAAAATGAAGTATATCCAATGTTCAAGTGGACCACACCATAGGAAACAATTGAATTGAATGTCTACCATTGAAAAATACTTGGAGGACCACGGGAGTTTTGGATCAAGCTTATATTTGGTTTTTCCCTTCATCCATGTCTGTATGATCTTATGAACAGGTTGGATGAAAAATAAACATCACTGTGGGGCCTAGAAAGGTTTCAACGGTGAAAATCATTATCCCCACTGTTTCCAATGGTATGATCCACTTGATCTTTGGATATCCATCAATTTGGGCTCAACCCCTTAAATTAGATGGAAAAATGGATAGACAGTCTAGATAGACCACATACATTCAACGTGGCTCAACTTTATTTACTTGGTATGATAAGAGCGGCCTGAGTAACTCAGCAGGCAATTTGGTTTCCACGTACAGGTTGGCGGTTGGTGTGGCTGGTAGTCGGTGCTCTATGGGTCCCACCATGATGTATGTGTTTCATCCACTCCGTTCATCCATTTTTAAAGAAAAGAAAATATAAATATAATCTTGACCGAAAACTTTTTATGGCTTTTATAAGTTTTTAACGGCAGCGTCACTCTCCCTACTCTATTCTGTAGTGGGGTCCACTGGAGCTTTGGATGTCACTCATTCTTTGGATTTCAACCTAAAATGATATCTCCATATTGATGGATGACATAGATGCAAAATATATATTATATTGGGGCCACAAATTCAACATCAGCTAGCCAATGTGCGCCCGTAGGAGGGTCTCTTACAGTAGAAATTGGACCGCATCTAGGTATCCTGTGGGATGTTTCGTAGGAGACCGTTACTCTCTCTCTCTCTCTCGCGCAGGAGACCGTTACTCTCTCTCTCTATATATATATATAAAGTAAGCTTTTAGAGGTTTGTTATTATTATTATTTTTATTTCATAAATTTAGTATTACTTTTATATTTATCACGGAAGAAGAAGACAAAGATCTCTCTTCATTTTCATGGTCCACCTGCTACACCTAAACTTTTGAATACTTTTGAGTTGCCCTTTTCATCTCATAGCTGTCTATATCACTAATTAACGGCCCTGCATATACGAAAAAAAAAAATGTGTTTGGCACGGGACTATATACCCACTCGGACGGATGAATGGTCCCGATCCAAACTGGTTTTAATTCTTTAAAATTAAAACATTTATTTCTTCTGACACGGTGGGCCAGGAAAAATGTTCAAAATCATGTATGCACAATCCCACTTACATGCCAATGTACGCATTTGAGCACACGTGCGCGTGCAGGTGAAAATACAGATCATTTGAAGATATAAGGGAGTTGTTTGATACTCTGGCAGACTGTGATGGTTCATAGACAGTCATTCAGGACTTGTATGCGTGGCATGTATTAGGTCAAATTAAACTATCTGAATTTTGAAACCCACTGTGGATAGGTATCATATAAAATTCAGATTGACTGAAGGATCCTAATCTCTTATTAAAGAGAATTAAATATTGATCTAGGACCGTTGATATTTTCATTCAACTGCTTGTTGAATCTCAACCATTCATTCATTCATGAGATCAAAACAATAAAACTTTTCCTTTACCGGCCATCTAAGTGGGTCCCAAAATTAGAACGTACGGTTTAATTTATATTCTCCATAGCCCACGTGTAAATTCTTAGTATCTGTGTATTAAGTGTTGTACTCCACTAGAGTACCAAAGTTTTGGCGGGCTTCAAGAGAAAATGACCACTGTAGACAAAACCTTTTACCCAGCGGTTTTAATCGCGGAATAGAAACTTAAGTTACCAACTTAGACTAGCACGTGCGGACAGCGACGTTGAGGACGAAACTACCCCTTCTTTTCACTGCGAAGACGAGAGCCGACGCTCCCCCAACTGAGAGTTGTACGAACGGCTTAGGGGAGATCAAAGTTACATGGCCCCACAGCTATGTATTTATCTTATCCACGACGTTCATCCATATTTCAAAATCATTTCGGAGCATTATCCCAAAAAAAATAAATCATATCCATAAATCAATGGACCACACCACAAAGAGCAGCGGGAAAATTGATTTTCACCGTTAAAAATTTTTGTAAGGCCCATCATAACATTTATTTTCCATCCAATCTATTCATAAGGTCACAAAGTCGTGGATGAAGAGGAAAAAAAAATTCCATGATGATCCAAAACTTCTGCAACCCCTAAAAGGGTTTCAATGGTAGACATTCAATTCCCCATTACCTTTTACTGTGTGGTCCACTTGATAGCTAGATCTGTCTTATTTTTCATCTCAAGCCTTAATACGAGTTCACCGAATAGATGGACGGTTTTGATATAACATATACCTCATAATGGGACCCACAAAAATCAGTGGGGATTACAACTGGGAAAGGGAAAAAAAAAAAAAAAAAGTGAAAAAGAAGACAGCAAGTTGGGGTCGACCTGGTCAACCCGGTCGACCGGCCTATGGCTACGGATTATAACCGTAGCCAAAACTACAATGCTATGCAATTGTTTTTCCTTTTTTCTTATTATGTTTTATTTTTAATTTTTACATGGAGAATTTTATTGTACCTACATTTTTCTTTAATACATGTTTATATAAATATGTGTGTGAGTGTGTGTGTGTGTGTGTGTGTGTGTGTGTGTGTGTATATATATTTTTCTCTTTTTTTTTCATTTCTTTCTTTATTCATTTAACAAGAATATCTTCTAAACTAAAATTAGTTACTTGACGTATCACATATAATTTTGGGGTAGGAGAAGCTATTTTAGCTAACCAACCTAGTTATTTTTCAAGATTCCATCAAGTCAATGGTCGAAAATACGTTTCATTCACTTCACGATCAATTTCAATCACTTCATGGTCAAACTAAAAATTGAGCGAGGCAAATATGAAATTGAGTGAGTAAATTAAAAATTGAGCAGGACAAGGTATGAATTGAGTGAGGGAAGCTAGAAAATGAGCGAGGTAATAGAAATTGAGCGAGGTAATATAGGAGTTCAGCGAGGAAATTTAGAAATTGAGCGAGGTAACTTAGGATTTGAGCGAGGAAAGCTAGAAATTGAGCGAGGGAACTTAGAAATTGAGCGAGGTTTAGGCTACGTTGAAATTGAGCGAGAGAACCTCGCTCAAATCCTAAGTTGCCTCGCTGAATTTCTACGTTGCATCGCTCAATTGATAGGTTGTCTCGCTCAATTCCTAGGTTCCTTCGCTCAATATATATATTGTCTCACTGGATTTCTAGCTTCTCTCGCACAATTCGTAGGCTGTCTCGCTCAATTCATATATTTTTCCAGATCATTTTATGGTATGAGACCAAAAATGAGATATATCCAGTTCTCAAGTGTACCACATTACAGGAAATAGTGTTGAATGAGCGTCAACCATTAGAAACCTTTAGGGGGCCCACTGTGATGTTTGTGAGAAATCCTCCTCGTGTAAGTTCATTCATAGGGTCAAAAAGACCTGGATGAAGAGGGAAAAAAAATTTCATAATGATCCAAAACTTCTGTAACCCCTAAAAGGGTTTCAATGGTAGACGTTCAATTTTCCATTGCCTTTTACAGTGTGGTCCACTTGATAGTTAGATCTATCTTATTTTTCATCTCAAGCCTTAATATGAGCTCGTAAAATATATGGACGGTTTGGATATAACACATACATCATGATGGGACCCACAAAAGTAACATAGCAAAAAAAAAAAAAAAAATCAATTTGCCCCGCTCAATTTTCAGTTTTCCCCGCTCAATTTCCAGTTTCCCCCACTCAATTTCTAGTTTGGCCCGCTCAACTTCCAGTTTGCCCTGCTCAATCTCTAGTTTGCCCCGCTCAATTTCCAGTTTGCCCCGCTCAATTTCTAGTTTGCCCCGCTCAATTTCTAGTCTGTCCCTCTCAATTTCCAGTTTACCTCGCTCAATTTCGAGTTTGCCCCGCTCAATTTCCAGTTTGCCTCGCTCAATTTCCAGTTTGCCCCGCTCAATCTCTAGTTTGCCCCGCTCAATTTCTAGTTTGCCCCGCTCAATTTCCTGTTTTCCCCGCTCAATTTCTAGTCTGCCCCTCTCAATTTCCAGTTTACCCCGCTCAATTTCGAGTTTGCCCTGCTCAATTTCCAGTTTGCCCCGCTCAATTTCCAGTTTGCCCTGCTCAATTTTCAGTTTACCCAGCTCAATTTCCAGTTTACCCCGCTCAATTTCTAGTTTAGGTTTAGGTTTAGGAATTTGAGTTTAGGTTATAGGTTTAGGTTTTGGAATTTGAGAATGGGTTTGGGTTTAGGTTATAGGTTTTGGTTTCAGTTTAGGTTATAGGTTTTGGGATTTGATAATAAGTTCCGATTTAGGTTATAGGTTTTGGTTTTGGTTTAGGCTATAGGTTTTGATTTAGGTTTATGTTAAGGTTTAGGTTTAGGTTATAAGTTTTTGGATTTGAGAATGGGTTCGGGTTTAGGTTATAGGTTTTGGTTTAGGTTATAGGTCTTGGGATTTGATAATGGATTCTGGTTTAAGTTATAGGTTTAGGTTATAGGTTTTTATTTAGGTTTTGGTTATAGGTTTTGGTTTAGGTTTAGGTTATAGGTTTTGGTTTAGGTTATAGGTTTATGTTAAGGTTTAGGTTTATGTTATAGGTTTTTGGATTTGAGAATGAGTTCGGGTTTAGGTTATAGGTTTTGGTTTTGGTTTAGGTTATAGGTAATAGGTTTAGGATAGGGTTTAGGTTTAGGTTTAGGTTATAGGTTTTGGGATTTGAGAATGGGTTCGGGTTTAGGTTATAGGTTTGGTATTGGTTTAGGTTATAGGTTTTGGTTAAGGTTATAGGTTATAGGTTTAGGTTTAGGTTAAGGTTAAGTTTAGGTTATAGGTTTTGGAATTTATTAATGGGTTCGGGTTTAGGTTATAGGTTCTGATTTTGGTTTAGGTTATAAGTTATAGGTTTAGGATAAGGTTTAGATTTAGGTTTAGGTTATAGGTTTTGGGATTTGAGAATGGGTTTGGGTTTAGGTCATAGGTTTTGGTTTTAGTTTAAGTTATAGGTTTAAGTCAATTTCATGTTTGTCCCGCTTAATTTTCAGTTTGCCCCGCTCAATTTCTAGTTTGCCCCGTTTAAGTTTCAGATTGCCCTGCTCAATTTTCAATTTTCCCTGCTCAATTTCCAGTTTACCCCGCTCAATTTCTAGTTTTCCCCGCTCAATTTTCAGTTTAGCCCGCTCAATTTCTAGGCAAACTGGAAATTGAGCGGGGCAAACTGGAAATTGAGCGGGGTAAACTGAAAATTAAGCGGGGCAAACTAAAAATTGAGCGGGGCAAACTAAAAATTGAGTGGGACAAACATGAAATTGGCCTAAACCTATAACCTAAACTAAAACCAAAACCTATGACCTAAACCCGAACCCATTCTCAAATCCCAAAACCTATAACCTAAACCTAAACCTAAACCTTATCTTAAACCTATAACATATAACAAAAACCAAAACCAAAACCTATAACCTAAACCCGAACCCATTCTCGAATACCAAAACGTATAACCTATCCCTAAACCTTAACCTATAACCTAACCTAAACCTATAATTATAACTTAAAACTATTCTCAAATCCCAAAACCTATAACCTAAACCTAAGCTTTCCCTAAACCTATAACCTAAACTCAATTTTCTAAAGTGAAACCTATACCTAATCCTAATCTCAACTCCCTAACATAAATGTAAACCTAAACTTAAAAACCCAAACTTAAACCTAATCCCGAACCTGAACCCAATTTCCTAAACCTAAACCATTACCCATTCTCAAATCTAAAAACCTATAACCTAAACCAAAACCAAAACCAAAACCTATAACCAAAACTCGAACCCATTCTCAAATCCCAAAACCTATAACCTAAACCCAAACCCATTCTCAAATTCAAAAACCTATAACCTAAACCTAAACCTATAACCTATAACCTTAACCAAAACCTATAACCTAAACCAATACCAAAACCTATAACCTAAACCCGAACCCATTCTCAAATTCCAAAACCTATAACCTAAACCTAAACCTAAACCTAAACCTTATCCTAAACCTATAACCTATAACCTAAACCAAAACCAAATCCTATAACCTAAACCCGAACCCATTATCAAATCCCAAAACCTATAACCTAAACCTAACCTTAACCTAAACCTAAACATATAATCTATAACCTTAACCAAAACCTATAACCTAAACCAATACCAATACCTATAACCTAAACCCGAACTCATTCTCAAATCCTAAAACCTATAACGTAAACCAATACCAAAACCTATAACCTTAACTCGAACTCATTCTCAAATCACAAAACCTTAACCTATAACCTAACCTAAACCTATAGTTATAACCTAAAACTATTCCCAAATCCCAAAACCTATAACCTAAATCCGAACCCATTCTCAAATCCAAAAACCTATAACATAAACCTACACCTAATCCTAATATAAACTCCTTAATCTAAACTTAAACTTGAAAACTCAAACCTAAACCCGGTCCCGAACTCGATTTTCTAAACCTAAACCTTAACCTATTCTCAGTTCCTTAAACCTTAACATATAACCGACACTTATAACCTAAACCTAAAACCTAAATGTATTCTCAAATCTCTAAATCTAAACTTACACCTAATCTTAATATCAACTCCTTAACCTAAACCTAAACTTGAAAACCCAAACCTAAACTCGGTCCCGAATCTGATTTTTTAAACCTAAACCTTAACCTATTCTCAGTTCCCTAAACCTTAACATATAACCGACACTTATAACCTAAACCTAAAACCTAGATATTAACAGTGGGGTCAATTTCATGTTTGCCCCGCTCAATTTTCAGTTTGCCCTGCTTAATTTTCAGTTTGCCCCGCTCAATTTCTAGTTTACCCCACTCATATATGGACGGTTTGGATATAAGACATACATCATAATGGGACCTACAAAAGCAAAAAAAAATATATTTCGGTTTACCCCACTCAATTTCTAATTTGCCCCGCTCAATTTCCAGTTTGCCCCACTCAATTTAGCGGGGCAAACTAGCAATTGAGCGGGACAAACTGATTTTATTTTATTTTTTACTATGTTACTTTTGTGCGAGGGAATCTAGAAATCCAGTGAGGCAATATATAAATTGAGCGAAGGAACCTAGGAATTGAGCGAGGCAACCTAGCAATTGAGCGATGCAACGTAAAAATTCAGCGAGGCAACTTAGGATTTAAGCAAGGGAACCTCGCTCAATTTCAACGTATCCTAAACCTCGCTCAATTTCTAGCTTCCCTCACTCAATTCATACCTTGTCCTACTCAATTTTTAATTTATTCACTAAATTTCATATTTGCCTCGTTCAATTTCTAGTTTGACCATGAAGTGATTGAAATTGACCGTGAAGTGAATGAAATGTATTTTCAACCATCGACCTGATGGAATCTTGGAAAATAACTAGGTTGGTTGGCTAAAATACCTTCTCCTATCCCAAAATCATACGTGGTACGTCAAGTAACTAATTTTAGTTTAGAAGATATTCTTGTTAAATGAATAAAGAAAGAAATGAAAAAAAAAAGGAGAAAAAATTATATTTTTATATATATACACATACACACACATATTTATATAAACATGTATTAAAGAAAAATGTAGGTACAATAAAGTTCTCCATGTAAAAAATAAAAATAAAAAATAAAAAAGAAAAAAGAAAAATAAGTGCAGAGCATTATAGCTATGACTACGATTATAATCCGTAGCCATAGGCCGGTCGACCCCCACTTGCTGGTTTCTTTTTCATTTTTTATTTTTTTTCATTTTTTTTTTTTCCTTTTTCCTGTTGTAATCCTCACTGATTTTTGGGTTTTGGGATTTGAGAATGGGTTCGGGTTTAGGTTACAGGTTTTGGGATTTGAGAATGGGTTCAGGTTTAGGTGATAGGTTTTGGGATTTGAGAATGGGTTCGAGTTTATGTTATAGGTTTTGGGATTGGAGAATGGGTTCGGGTTTAGGTCTTAGGTTTTGGTTTTGGTTTTGGTTTAGGTTATAGGTTTTAGGACTTGAGAATCGGTTCGGGTTTAGGTTATAGGTTTTGGATTTGAAAATGGGTTTATGTTAAGGTCATAGGTTTTGGTTTCGGTTTTGGTTATAGGTTTTGGGATTGGAGAATGGGTTCGGGTTTAGGTCTTAGGTTTTGGTTTTGGTTTAGGTTATAGGTTTTAGGACTTAAGAATCGGTTCGGGTTTAGGTTATAGGTTTTGGTTTTGGTTTTAGTTTTGGTTTAGGTTATAGGTTTTGAATTTGAGAATGGATTCGGGTATAGGTCATAGGTTTTGGGATTTGAGAATGGGTTCAGGTTTAGGTCATAGGTTTTGGTTTCGGTTTAGGTTATAGGTTTTGGGATTGGAGAATGGGTTCGGGTTTAGGTCTTAGGTTTTGGTTTTAGTTTTAGTTTTGGTTTAGGTTATAGGTTTTGGTTTAGGTTATAGGTTATAGGTTTAGGATAAGGTTTAGGTTTGTGTTATAGGTTTTTGGATTTGAGAATGGGTTCGGGTTTAGGTTATAGGTTTAGGTTATGGTTTTGGTTTAGGTTATAGGTTTTAGGATTTGAGAATGGGTTCGGGTTTAGGTTATAGGTTTTGGTTATGGTTTTGGTTTAGGTTATAGGTTATAGGTTTAGGATAAGGTTTAGGTTTAGGTTTTAGGTTTTCGGATTTGAGAATGGGTTCAGGTTTAGGTTATAGGTTTTGGTTATGGTTTTAATTTAGGTGATAGGTTTTGAGATTTGAGAATGGGTTCGGGTTTAGGTCATAGGTTTTGGTTTTGGTTTAGGTTTATAGGTTTTGGGATTTGAGAATGGGTTTGGGTTTAGGTTATAGGTTTTGGTTTTGGTTATAGGTTTTTGGATTTGAGAATCGGTTCGGGTTTAGGTTAAGGATATGGTACCTGCAAATACAAATATAAACATGGCTTGTCCAAATGGCCAGGTCCTTCCAATGTCGTCCATAGTAAATGGACAGCTTCATCATGGTCATAACAGCGGTTCCCACCTTCGAGGGACCCCCGCTCTTCCGGATAGCTCCGACGCACATCCAGGTCTGCTCCATTAATTTCGAGCAAATACATAAACACAGCCTGTCCAAATGGTCAGGCCCTTCCAATGTTGTCCATAGAAAATAGACAGCTTCATCATGGTCATAACAGCGGTTCCCACCTTCCAAGGACCCCCGCTCTTCCGGATAGCTCCGACGCACATCCGGGTCTGCTCCATCAATTTCGAACAAATAATAAACACGGTCTGTCCAAATGGCCAGACCACTCCAATCATGTGCATTCTTGAGTCAAGAGACATACCAGATGCTTAAATCTAAAATATGCATTTAAACATAAAATGGCATTGGGAATTGCTTCTCAAAACTGCAGACTGTTTTCTTTTGAAACTCGTTCATCTCACCTGAAAACCTGTCACATAATGAATAACTATAACCATAATGATAACTATACATGTGCATTCTTGACAAGAGACATACCAGATGCTTGAATCTGAAATATGCAGCTCTAATCCTCCCACATGCAACATCCACCTGAAATTCCAATGGTATAGACTTCAACAAAATGTTCAGTTCAAGCTACAGTCCGCATTCCAGTTCAAGTTCAGTTCACAAATGAGTTCCAGTTCACAGATTTGTCTGGAGTTTAGTCTATGAATCAGTTGACAAATTAGATTAGGATTTGCTGCAATCACATGACACAATCCAGTTCACATGAGTGCATGAATCATAAAATGAGTGTAAGAAAGAAAAGTAACCATTGATTTGGAAAAAAAACCATTAATGTGCATCACTTCACAAAAACGTACAATCCATCACTGCAATCACAGAATAAGTCAATGAATCACTTCACAACCATCCATCGATCTGCATCACTTCACAAGCATGTGCATTAGTTACAAAAGTCTAGGATCTATTGCAATAAGGAAAAGTCAATCAGTTATACAAATGAGTTGATGAATCAGGCTATAAATGAGTGCATGAAGCTCAAGAACCCATTCTCAAATTCCAAAACCAATAACTTAAACCAAAACCAAAACCTATAACCTAACCCGAACCCAGTCTCAAATCCCAAAATCTATAACCTATAACCTAAACCCGAACCCATTTTCAAATCCCAAAACCTATAACCTAAACCAAAACCAAACCTATAACATAAACCCGAACCCATTCTCAAATCTCAAAACTTATAACCTAAACCAAAACTAAAACCTATAACCTAAATCCAACCCATTCTTAAATTCCAAAACCTGTAACCTAAACCCGAACCCATTCTCAAATCCCAAAACTCAAACCCAAACCTAAACCTAAACCTATAACCTAAACCAAAACCAAAACCTATAACCTAAACCAAAATCCATTCTCAAATCCCAGAACCTATAACCTAAACCAAAACCTATAATCTAAACCCGAACCCATTCTCAAATCCCAAAACCTATAACCTAACCTAAACCTATACTTATAACCTAAAACTATTCCCAAATTCCAAAACATATAACCTAAACCAAAACTAAAACCTATAACCTAACCCGAACCCATTCTCAAATCCCAAAACTTATAACCTAAACCTAAACCTAAACCTTATCCTAAACCTATAACCTATAACCTAGACCAAAACCTATAACCTAAACCAAAACCAAAACCTATAACCTAAACCCAAACCCATTCTCAAATCCCAAAACCTATAACCTAAATCGAAACCCAAACCTATAACATAAACCCGAACCCATTCTCAAATCCCAAAACCTATAACCTAAACCTAAACCTAAACCTTTTCCTAAACCTATAACCTATAACCTAAACCAAAACCAAAACCTATAACCTAACCCGAACCCATTCTCAAATCCCAAAACCTATAACCTAAACCTAAACCTAAACCTTATCCTAAACCTATAACCTATAACCTAAATCTAAACCTATAACCTAAACTCAAATCCCAGCGGGGATTACAACAGAGAAAAGGAAAAAAAAAAATGAAAAAGAAGCCAGCGAGTTGGGGTCGATCGGGTCAATGTAATGCAACTTTTTTTTTTTTTTTTTTTTTTTTTAAGGATTATCCCGAAGCCGAACCTGATTTCTTAAACCTAAACTTTAACCTATTCTCAAT
Source organism: Magnolia kwangsiensis (assembly GCA_037074715.1). Lineage (NCBI taxonomy): Eukaryota > Viridiplantae > Streptophyta > Magnoliopsida > Magnoliales > Magnoliaceae > Magnolia > Magnolia kwangsiensis. Next base: position 104,305,672 of record CM073580.1, on the reverse strand, counting down.
TGCCTAAAGCTATTACCTATAACCTACACCTAAACCTAACCTAAACCTATAACCTTAACCTAAACTTAAAACCTAAACCTAAACCTAAAACCTAAATGTATTCTCAAATCCTTAAACCTAAACCTACACCTAATCCTAATCTCAACTCCTTAACCTAAACCTAAACTTGAAAACCCAAACTAAACCCGATCTCAAACCTGAACCCAATTCCCTAAACCTAAACCTTAACCTATTCTCAATTCCCTAAAGCTTTAACTTATAACCTAGAACTTATAACCTAAACCTAAACCTAAACCTTAACTTAAACCTAAATCAAAACATATAACCAAATTTTCAATTTGCCCCGCTCAATTTTCAGTTTGCCCCGCTTAATTTTCAGTTTGCCCTGCTCAATTTCCAGTTTGCCCCACTCATATATGAACGGTTTGGATATAACACATACATCATGATGGGACCCACAAAAGAAAAAAAAAAATTTCAGTTTGAGCGGGGTAAACTAGAAATTGAGCAGGGCAAACTGAAAATTGAGCAGGGTAAACTGAAAATTGAGCGGGGCAAACTAGAAATTGAGCGGGATAAACTGAAAATTGAGCGGGGTAAATGAAAATTGAGCGGGGCAAACTGAAAATTGAGCGGAGCAAACTGGAAATTAAGCGTGGCAAACTGGAAATTGAGCGGGGCAAACTAGAAATTGAGCGGGGCAAATTGAGCAGGGCAAACTGAAAATTGAGTGGGGTAAACCGAAAATTGAGCGGGACAAACTGGAAATTCAGCGGGGCAAACTGAAAATTGAGCAGGGCAAACTGGAAATTGAGCGGGGTAAACGCTCAATTGAGCGGGGTAAACTGGAAATTGAGCGGGGCAAACTAGAAATTGAGTGGGGCAAACTGAAAATTGAGCGGGGTAAACTGGAAATTGAAATTGAACGGGCAAACTGAAAATTGAGCGGGACAAACTGAAAATTGAACGGGGCAAACTGAAATTATTTTTTTTTTTTATATGCTACTTTTGTGGGTCCCATCATGATGTATGTGTTATATCCAAACTGTCCATATATTTTACGAGCTCATATTAAGGCTTGGGACAAAAAATAAGATAGATCTAACTATCAAGTGGACCACACTGTAAAAGGCAACCTAGGATTTGAGCGAGGCGAGGGAAGCTACAAATTGTGCGAGGGAACCTAGAAATTGAGAGAGGCAACCTACGAATTGAGCGAAGAAGGTAGAAATTGAGCGAGGCAACCTATGATTTGAACGAGGGAACATCAAAATTGGAGCGAGGCAACTTAGGAATTAAGTGAGGGAAGCTAGAAATTGAGCGAGGTGAGGGAGGCAACGTAGAAATTGGAGCGAGGATTGAGCAAGAGAACCTAGAAATTGAGCGAGACAACCTAAGAGTTGATCAAGGCAATGAAAAAAATTCAACGAAGCAACCGAGAAATTGAGCAAGGAAAACATCAATTTGTGCGAGGCAAGCTTGAAATTAGGTGAGGCTAACATGAATTGGAATGAACTTTAAATATAATTGACCTAGCCTAACAATTTGCTTTGTTGAATTTGACCGATCAGTTAATGAAATTAACCGAGATTTACATGAAATTCTCTTCGGTGAATTTGATCGAGCAATTAATGAAATTGACCGAGCGGTTCATAAAATTTTCAGTACGCACTTATAGTGCTGAGTTAACTAAGTTTGGCACACCCAGATCCATAGCTCAATTGGCAGACTGAGTAGAGATACCTCATGTCAACACTTGAGGTCCTGGTATCGATTCCTAACGGGGGTGGCTAACATGGAGTGTGTGTATTGACATGGGTGTGTACTAACAAGCTAACCTAAAAAAACTTTTTTTAAAAAATTAATAGTAAAATATTAAAAAATTTTAAAAATTAAAAATATTGAGTTGGGCCCACCTTGAATGTATGTGGACTATCCATGACGTTCATCCATTTTTCCATCTAAAGCAAGGGTTTCAGCCCAAAATGGTGGCATATTGAAATATCAAGTGGATCACACCACAGGAAAGATTGTTTCCACCGTGGAAACCTTGTTATGCCCCTACAATGATGTTTTACTTGTAATCCATCATGTTCATAGGATGATTTTCGCATGGATGAACCGAAAACCAAGATGGGAGCTTCATTCTGCATTTCAATGGCCCACAAAAAATTTATGCCGTTTAGGTAAATGTATATCATACCTGTCATGCGTATTGTCTTCCGTGGAGGGAACATTTTCAGGAAAAACGAGATAATGTTGATTAGGGGTGTACATCGAGTCAAACCGAGTAAAGCTGGCCTCATGTCGACTTGGCTCGGCCACTGGCTAACCTCAGCTCAAACTCGGCTAGGCTCGGTCCTTGAGCCTGACTGGCCATCTCAACTTGGTTTAGTCAGCAGCTCGAGCCGAGTTCGCCATTGAGGCATTTTCACAAACACCTGAGTTGCAACTTCAAAATCCCACTACAAACAAATGCAATTGTTTTATAGGTATTTTATCAAATACCTTCTAAGCAACATAAAAACCAAGAAAAATAAAGAGAAAAAAGGTATTTGTTTCATGTACATACTTTCCTTGCCACCGGCCACATTTCGTTGAGTCATTTTATCAGACAGTTGGTGAGCAACATCAATGGCAGAGTAACCGATTCATTCATTGAACTGGTCCGATTCGAGCTCGATTCTGTCCAAGTTGAGTTGAGCTGAGGCTTGCTCGAACTCATTTTCGAGCTCAAAAAATCAGCTCAACTCAGCTCGAACTTAGCTTTGAACCGAGTTGAATCAAGCTTTTTCAACTCGAGTCGAGCGAGCTAACCGACCTAGCTCGGTTCGTGTACACCCCTAATGTTGATGAATAGAGAGGGTGGGATCCAGCTAGAGCATGGTGCGATCCAAGCAACAGATGTAGCGGTGGAGTTTTCGTCCTTGTTTTTTTAAAAAATGGAGCGAGAGAAGTGAGGGAGAGGAAAAGCAACGGCAGTAAAAAGGAGGGGGTAGTTTCGTCCTCAAAGTCGCTGTCCGTACGTGCTAGTCTAAGTTGGTAACTTAAGTTTGTATTCCGCGATAAAAACCGCTGGATAAAAGGTTTTGTCTACAGTGGTCATTTTCTCGGGCTTCAATGGTCTCAAGACGATCCATGTGAGTGTTCAATTCCAGTGCACCTACATTATTGTATGGTACACAGTCACGCTACAGAGAGTGGCAGGTGACCATTTATTTCGTCCCAAGTGGGCCCCACCTTAAAAGCTCCATTTTAGTTAGGTGCACGGATAAGATAATGAGAGCCACTCAATATCAGCAATGACACATTAACCGATGGTCACATCTTAAACCAATGGTGCAAACCACTCGTTCAATAAGAAATATCTGGCCCACCACATTAAGATCAGACCATTGGTTTAAGATGTGACGATCTCACCGTAGATGGATCACGTGGAAAATAAAAATAAAAAATCTAACGTCCACACAAAAGTTGGTGAGAATCAACGGCCAGAATTTCAACACGTGTGTATGGACAATGTTAATCTTTGATCAGTTGGGTTATTTCTATATAAGCCATCGAAAGTGAGGTCTATTGAATGAAAGGTGTTGATCAAAATGTGGTGAAGGAGCAGTTAAGCTGTGACATCCCAAGAAAATCTATTCATTTAAGACATGCATCCCTCCCTCCAAATACACACGTGCACATGAACCTCACCTACTAATTTCCTATTAATTCCCACACCTAACGTTAACGAGAAATGCACGCACACAACCAGTCATACATCTAAACGGCTGGCGTGTGGGGCCCACTTGGTATTTGTACGACATCTTGCCAGTCCAGTAAAGTTGTAGCATTATGAAAATAGTACGCCCAAAAAATTAGATTTGTTTGGCGACTTATATTTCAAATATATTGATTCCAAATCAAGGTAATTTCATATCCTCCGGTTACATTTGGCAGCTTATATTCAAAATGCATTGAAATTCAAAAAACTAAAAAAAAAGCAATACATTGAAATTATTTAGTAGACTTGTAAGTATTTGAATTTGATTATTAACTCAACTTTAATATCCCCGACATAGATACATATATACAGCCGAATGTTGAGCTGCTATGCACCAGTTGTGAACTTTTTTGAAAACTCATCATAGGTGATGGGACTCCAAAATCTGAATGGTCCACATCAAGCAGCACCTCATGAAACCTCTTAAGTCCAAATTTTACTTTGATCTAAAACTTTGGTGAGACATGAAAAATGAAAACAATTTCCTCCTTTGATTTGCATTTCTCTCTGCTATGGCTCACTAAAATTTTATATCAAGGTGAAAATTTGTCTCTTATGATTTCATGGGATTCCTCGTCACATGACTCTCTCTCTCTCTCTCTCTCTCTATATATATATATATATGAAAATTTGTCTCCTGTGATTTCATGGAATTCCTTATCACATAAACTGTTCAGATTAGATGCCCACGATACTTGTGCAAAGTTGTGCACATGAGTAAATGCACAGGTGAGCATGACTCTCTCTTTTTATATATATATATATATATATATATATATATATATATATATATATATATATATATATATATATATATATGAAATGGTACTATAAGGTCCACCTTATGTGAACTTCCGATGAGGCTGAGTTGTGTATGCCCTACCATGATGTTTGTGAACTTCTTATGAGGTTGAGATGTGAGAGCTCCACCATGACGTTTGTTGAAAATCAACACCATGTATTTTATGAGTTCCCTTGAAGTTATGGGATATCTTTAAAAAAATAGTTGTATACAAAACTCAGGTGTGCCATACCATTTAAAATCATGTGAAGGCATGCATGCCCAAAACATGTAAAAGTACTTGGTTGGGCCCACTTGAGTTTTGGATGCAGCTGAAACTTGGTTTGACTCCTCATCTAAGTGAGTCACACACAATGGATTGATTGAATTTGTGAACCACATCTAGGTGAGCTCAATAGATGATTACAAATGTTTTAAGCGGAGGATAACCCCTTTCAACTGTTGTATGTGGTGTGCCCCACCCAAGTTTTGGATCAACTTGATTTTTTTACTCCATAGCCCTCCATGAAATAGTGCATCTGACTAATGGGGTAGATGTTCGACACATCACGATGGGGCCCACACAACTTGACCTCAAAGTTACTATGAGGGCGGTACCATTTCATATATGTGTGTGATGTTTGTCATAATGATTATAATAAACCTATTAAATATATACTTTGATAAAAGAACAATAAAATTCAAAACCTCAAATGCAGGATTATTGTGAAGCGTCTAACTAATGTTTTTTAACTATTGATTTATATGACTAAAGTTTGGTTTGCTCAAATTATTCTATTAATATAATTTCAGTGATATAACTAATAATTTAATTATTTTGGGATATCATTAGCGGCCACATTTACAATAAATCAATAGCTCATAAACACTTACGTTACATATGCAACTCTCACGCATTTAAAAATGAGTCAAAGGAGATCCACAAACTCCACAAAAAGAAGAGATTGCATGACTCACAAAATTAAGTACTTGAAATTCTTATGAATTGCGAATTCCTATCAATCCACACTATCAAATGACTTTCGAATTCTGAAGTCACTCCACTACATTCCAATGCCTCTTAATTCAAGCAGCTGGATGACTCAACTACTATGTGGGGCGCACCAAAAACAACCGTTGAAAAGTCTCATTGTTCACATAGGACATCCTATTTTAAGTGCAGAATCAAGCTAATATGTGGGACATCCCATTTTCATAAAATGGTAGGACAGCCTTTCTGGAAGGGCGAAATACCACACAAACAGGATGGTAGCCCTCACATGCCAGTTGGACGTACAAATACTTTAGTATGGGTATCTCTATCAAGGAGAAATGCTGGCATACAGCTAGTTGTATGCCTAACTGGTTAGTGTGTGGGGCCACTCTGGAATTAGTACGACATCTTGTCCATCCAGCCAGGATGTCCCATTGTGAAAATGGGATACGCAAAAATTTGTACATCATGCTCATGTTTTGAGATCTGAAAAGTGGGGCTAAGGTTTAGGTAATCCTGACCATTCGTGTGTTGACTCGCAACGTGGATGATGGATGGCCCAAAATCTCCCACAATTGAAAATCATAGCTACCAATATCAGGACCATTAAAGTTGAGTGTGGATTGATGTTGTATTTCTCTTATTAACCGTCTATTAGTTAGGCCGTAAGTTCAATGGTTCAGATTTTCCTACCATTGATAGCTTTTTATGCATGCTTAATCCACCGTGGAAGCAACAGGCGAATGGTTTAGATTTCAGACGTGGACCCCACTAGTACGAGTTTTGCAAAAAATCTTGGGCCCACTTGTTGGAACTGTGCAGAAAAACATATGTTTTTGTGGGACTGAGGACATCGAGTTCCATGGTACAATCCAACGCTGGCTAAGCCCACAGGCGTCCCATACAGCAGTCGATCATGCTGGCCTAGATGTGTATGGGACATCAGAGCCGTACAACGGGTATGATCCATACAATGTGGATGATCGACCAGGAAATAGGCCACATGCACGAAAACAACGTATAGTTTCTTAAAAGTTGCCAATGGTCCATAGAGTAAACATGTGAACCGTTTGATGAATGACCTGCCTCAGTTTCGGTTTTATCATCTACAAGGTAGGCCTGTCTGATTCTTGGCTGCCATATCTCTCACACTTGATGTGAGATCCATGGTAATGTAAGTATTTTATACGCCCCATTCCATTGAGCTCTGGATATGCTTCAATTTTGATTCATCGTCTAAAATGAGGTAGCAAGACAGACTGGTAATATTGATGGCCCCATGAAATCCTATAGCCTACTTGGGCTTTAGATATGCTTGGCTTTTAACTTCATTCATTAAAATGAGCTTAAGAAAATGATTAATGGTATGGAAAAAATGGACCCATTAAAGTGAGCTTTAAAAAAAAAAGAAAAGAAGATATGGAAAATATGGACGCGGATTAGCTACTGACGGGGTTGATTAGGAGACTGGATATTAAAGTGACATTACCTAATTATGAAGGTCCCACCGTGATATATGTTTTGTATCTACATTATACATCCATCTGGAGAGATCATTTTAAGGCATGAGTCAAAGAATGAATTGGATCCAAAGCTCAAGTGGACCACACCATAGAAAATAGTGGAGAGGGCGATGCTAACCATTAAAAACTTCCAAGGGCCACAAAATTTTTCATTCAAGCTTGTGTTTTCCTTTCTTTAATGTCTATGTTAACTTATGAACAGGTTGGATCTCAAATAAACATAAAGGCGGACCTTAGGAAGGTTTCAATGGTGGGCGTCACTCTCCCCAATGTTTTATGTGGTGGGGTCCACTCCAGCTTTAGATCTGCCTTATTCTTTGATTGATAACCTGAAATGATCTCCCCAAATTGATGGACGGTGTGGATACAACACATAGATCATAGTGGGACCCATATAATTGGGTGACGTCACTTCGGTAGTAAGTGCCCCTATTCAACCTGTCAATAGCTAACAAAGGCTACAGTTTCCTTACACATGGAGCTCCACCGTTACTCTTGGAGGCGGTTTAGATACTGTCAGGTTGAGTAGCGAGTGGACTACTGAAGTGACGTCACCAAGTTATGTGGGCCCTACTATGATGTATGTGTTATATCAACACCGTACATCCATTTTTAGATACTATTTAAGGATATGAACCAAAGAATGAGGCAAATAAAAATCCGTAGTGGGCCCCACCAAAAAAAAGTGGGGAGAGTGATTCCCACCGTTGAAACTATCCCAAGGCCCATCATAATGTTTATTTGAAATCCAATCTGTTAAAAAGTTTAAAAAGACATGAAATGAGGGAAAACACAAATATCAACTTGGTCTAAAACTTTTGTGACCTTAAGAAGTTTTTAATGGTGGGCGTCACTGTCCCCACTATTTTCTGTGCTAGGTCCACTAGAACTTTGGATTTAACTTGTTCTTTGGATATTGCCCTAAATGATCTCTCCAAATGGATGGAAGGTGTGGATACCAAACATACATCATGGTGGGGCCAAGGAACTTACTAATGTGACTTTAGTAGCTAGTCTCCCTATTCAACTTGTCAGTAGCTAATTCGCGCCCATTACCCTTGGGGTTAGAGCTGGGCATCGGACCAAGTCGGATCGGATTGGGTCCAACCCAACCCTATCTGAAATCTTATCAGCCTAACTTGAATCCAATCCGTTTTGCAACCGAGTCCAGGTCACTTGACTCGAACAGGTTCGAATGGTACATAGCCTGATCCAATCCGATTCCGACTCGGTTAGGAAAACCAAGTCAGATTAGATTATGTGCAGCATGGTTCGCATTAATAAGAAATAATATCAATGGTCAGGATCACTGAACCATAGGCCTAATCAAACGCACCTTGATGGCCCATGCCTAAAACAATACTAATCACTGGCAATGAGCAGCCAATCAAAAGATATACAGCAATCATTTGCGTCAATGGGAAATAGACTGTCGAATCTGTAAGTTTAGACGGTCTATTTGACGTTGAAACCCCAGTCACAGAATTGGAAAACCAAAACCAAGTATTCTAGATAGAACAGGGGAGGGCATTGTGGTCATTGTGGATGGGCAGCGGCAAGAGTAGTAGAAGGAAAAGGTAAGAAGGGATTTGACAGTTACCTGACGTGCAAAGGCTTTTCTGTAAGTGAGGATATGCGGGAGTGAGGGGATGATGTAGACAGTGAAGCTAACCAGGAGCGCTCCCACGGCCGAGTTGATAGGACCGAAGGGGAAGATGATGGCCAGGAACCATATCGGTATGACCATGGGCAGCTGGGTGAGGAAGAAGAACGGGCGAAGAGGGTAGGCTAAGAAAAGAATGGTAAAAACGATTTAGGGGGAAAGGGTTTTGGGTAAAAATAGTATTTATACTATTGACTACCCACTTCGGGTTGGGTCGGGTTGGATCGGTTCGGATCCTTTCGGATCGGATCTGTCCGGATAGACCACTATCCGAACCCGACCCGAAAATCAATTGGATCTGGATGAACAGACTCAATCAGGCCCAATCTAAGCCGTCGATTCAGATCGGAACGGGTCGAATCGGGTCGAATTCACCGGATCAGGTAAGAAATGCCCAACTCTACTCGGGGGTGTGTATTAGCGTATGGCTCGGATGGGGATTAGATGGTGTTGTCCACACACGGCCCACTAAGTGGACCACACCATAAGAAAAGGTGTGGACAATAACACTTAAGGCACACCATAGCCATCCAACCTGTTAATAAGTTTACATAGGAGGTAAAACACAAATATCAACTTCATCCAAAACTTTGGTGTCTCCGAGAAGTTTTCAATGGTAGCCATTCAATCACCACTTTTTCGTTCCAAAACTTTGGTGGGCCATCATCATGATCCAAAAGATAAATCTTAACCATCCATTCGTTGCAGAAGGTTGAACCTACCGTAGAGAAGGAGTTTCTCCAAACCCATGCACACATACTCAAAAGATCATTGATCAAATGCAGTCCGGACGAAAGAACAGTATTCTTGATGGGCCTCACCAAATACGACCCGAATAACATCAATCCCGACCAGTTTTTCGAGACCAATCTAATGGTCAGAATGGATTTATGGACTAACAAATGATCCTGGGCCACACCAAGCATTAGCGCAATTGATTTGCGATGACTGCGTAAACAGGTCCGAGAATTGGTTGATCCGGGCCATTCAACAACCATCAACAGGATAGGACCACCGATTCTGACCGTCTAAATCCTACCCAGGGAAGCACCGATCAAGATCAAGGAGCCTGAATGGCTTGGATATAGCATTTGAGGCGTTGATGGGCTGAACGCAACGCACTTAATGTTGCTGCGCGAAGGAAATAAAGGCTCGCGTGGGGTCCCTCCGCGAATGGGAATCACAAAGAGAGTCGGTGCGCCGACTCTAGTCAGCCGCCAAACAGCCACCGACCTCCCTTGCCTATATAAAAGAAAGAAAGAGAGGTGAGAATGGATCTGGGCACGGCTGAAGACGTGGAGCAGCTTTGGACGTGGAGCAGACATTGAAAAAAAAAAAGAGTAGAGTTTATTTTTTTATTATTTTATTTAGTTGTATATTTTTAAGGGATTTAGCCCGATCATGGCTAGCTAAACCTCTTAGCTAGGGCTAAGAGGTGAAGCTTGTAACATGATGGGAGGACCCGATGCTTGTGCCTTTTGTTTAAGGCTGAACTGATTTTGATTTTAGTTTAATTAGTAGAATACTTTTAGTCTTTAATAGTCTGTTGTGACTGAAATTACAATGGGTCTGCAATGGCTTTGAGCATGTCCTTTCTCCTTTATGTTTATGACGTCAAGAAGCCCTGTTGTTCACCATAGTCTCCTGGGCATGGTCGGATGACGGTACCTTTCCTAACCTTCATAGCATGTTGATTGATTGGTAATTAGTTTAATTCTGTTGTTTGTCATAGTCTCCTGGGCATGGTTTGGTGATGGAATCCATTCTAATTCATATACCTTTCATCTCTTAAAAACTATCTCAACGACAGTTCAGTTTAAATTCCATGATTCTTGATGCAGGCATAAGATCTTCCTGATCTATACAAGTGGATCCTCTGAATCCCTAGTTTCCTTTCCTCTGATTTCTATAAATTTTAGATTGATATTTTCATCATTATTCCTCAAATTACATACAGTTTAGATTTCATCTTAGCCTAGTTCTAATTCTACTTAACTTCAGTTAACGTACAAGTTTCAGTCCCTTGAGATTCGACCTCGGTCTTACCGAGTTATTGCTACATCACAACCCTGCACTTGGGGAGTGAACAAGAGGAAGAAGAGCGGAGAGGGTAGGCTAAGAAAAGAGGGGTAAAAACAATTTGGGGGGAAAGGGTTTTGGGTAAAAATAGTATTTATATTATCGACTACCCATTCTGGGTCGGGTCGGGTCGGGTTGGATCGGTTCGGATCCTTTCGGATCAGATCTGTCTAGATATACCACTACCCAAACCCGACCTGAAAACCAATTGGATTTGGATGAACAGACTCGATTAGGCCCAATCTAAGCCGTCGGTTCAGATTGGAACGGGTCGAATCGGGTCTGATCGGGTTGGATCCACCGGATTAGGTAAGAAATACCCAACTCTACTCGGGGGTGTGTATTAGCATATGGCTCGGATGGGGATTAGATGGTGTTGTCCACACACAGCCCGCTAAGTGGACCACATCATAAGAAAAGGTGTGGACAATAACACTTAAGGCACACCATAGCCATCCAACCTATTAATAAGTTCACATAGGAGGTAAAACACAAATATCAACTTCATGCAAAACTTTGGTGTCCCCGAGAAGTTTTCAATGGTAGCCATTCAATCACCACTTTTTCCCATGACGTGGTTTAATTGAGCTTGAGATCTACTACATTTTTGGATTCACGAGCTAAAATGAACAGGAAAAACGGATGGACGGCAGGGATATAAAGCAAATACATCATGGTGGGCCACACCACGTAATCCACGTCCGGAGAACTTGTGATCATGCACTACAGTGATATTTAAGCACCGTTTGATAATGTTGTGCTCATCCAAATCTACGTAGCATGGATTTATAGCAATCTAAACAGTCTAAATCAGGGTTCTATCATGGATTTGAACGGTTTAACATCTTATTTTTATCCGTTCATTTGATTATTATCAATTTGATTACACTGATTGTAAAATCAATGCGATTTTTGGCTCATGCTCCATCCACGATAGGCCTAACGGTATGGATGGTGTGGGACAAGTGTACAGTGGATGAGACGCTGTTAGCCGTAGCTCTCACGAAAATAGTTCCATCCATGTGACATGGTCAGTTTACACACGGTCCAATTCTCAAAAGACGATAAACGGCGCTTTTCTTTCTTGCAAGTCAATCCACACCGTCCAAATTATAAGGTTGGAGCAAATCCCAAAAGTCTCAGTGATCAAAATATATTAGCCATCCAATTGGTGGTCATCAATTGAGCTGTTGAAAATCAAAATGGTAAATGGTTTGATTTCAACTAACTATCATCCATCCACAATAAAGGCCATGATTTGGACGGTTGTGATTGCCACACGTGTACCACGGTTTAGAATGGCTGTGATGCCACAACTGAACAAATGGGAACTGTTGCTGTAAAAGTCTCTGTTTGTTAGGACTCTGGGCTGTGGTATTTGAACAGTACTCGCGCCGAGCGACTGGAGAATGCAGTTTGAGTTGTCAGGTTGTACGGGGGTCATGTTTCAGTGATCCAAGCCGTTGATATCATGGGCCCCACTGTGTCTCATCGAGTCACCAAAAGTATCTTCGAAAGAAAGATCGTAAACTTTAAATAAGTCAACAAAGTAAGAAAAATAAAGCAATGGTTCCCATTCCACCAATAAAAGGCCAAATACTCTGCATACAGGATCGTCTGATTTTGATGGGTAGATCATCCTCACTGATTCCCATCATATGAAAGTTTTGGATCAGTCAAAAATGGGCCCCACTTATAAAAACTAAAAGTCGGAAACGGATTGGCTACTCCCCCTGCCACCAGCCCAGTGGCGGATTGTCGGTGCTCTGTCGGCCCATCATGATGTATGTGTTTCATCCATTCCGTTCATCCGTTTTTTAAATTAATTTTAGGGCTTTATCCAAATCGAATCATGGGTAAATAAATATGAGGTGGACCACACCACAGGAGAAAATAGTAATTAGATATCCACCTTTAAAATCCTCCTAAGGCCCGCTATACTGTTTATTTGAAATCCAATATGTTGATTAGGTCATACAGGTCCCAGAAGAATGGAAAAATCAAAGATCATCTCGATCCAAAACTTTTATAGCTCCTGAAAGGTTTTTAAGGATTGACACTCATTCAACACTATTTCCTGTAACGTGGTTTACTTGAGAGTGGGATATATCTAAATTTTTGTGTCATACCATTAAATAATCTTCGAAAAATATATGGACGGAATAGATGAAATGAATATATCATGTTGGGACCACATAATAATGAATACTGTGGCAGGGGCACAGTAGCCAATTCGTTTCTAATGGCTGGTGGTGTGGGAGTACTCCCCCGCCACCGGCCCGTGGCTGATGTTCGGTGCTCTGTGGCAGCCATTGTGATGTATGTGTTTGATCCATACCTTTCATTTATTTTTTCATTTCCAAGTTTGATACAAAAAATGAGAGGGATATAAATCTTAGGTAGACCACATCACAGGAAAACAATAATGATTAAATATCTACCATTAAAATCCTCGTAGGGCATACTATACTGTTTATTTGACATCAACATAGATGAAGGGAAAGAAAAATTAGCTTGATCGAAAACTTTTATGACCTCAAAAAAGTTTTTAATGATCAACATTCATTTAACACTGTTTCCTATAATGTGGTACACATAAAATTGGTATATGCTCTATTTTTGTTCTCATACTATAAAATGATCTAAAAAATAGATGGACAGCTAATGTAGAGATGAATGTAATGAGGTCGATCACTATCTTCATCAAGGATAACTAATTAGAATCTACAGAGCTTCCTAGTACTCCTCACAGAGAGACTTCTCAAATCCACGATAAAAGAAAGTAAAAGAAAATAAAAGAATAGATTAATAAATGAATAAAAACGAGTACACAACCTTTTAAATAAATAAGGATATTAAGTAATAGGAAAGAAATCAGAATTAAACTACAACTAAAACTCTTAGAATCCGCAACTTACTATAAATAGTAAACTTATTATTTATAAACGATCATGATATCTATTAGTGCGCATGGTTTTTGGCCCAAAATAATAAGTGTCCTATTTAGCTTTTCCAAACCGTTCTTCCTAATTATCTTAAGCACTTTTCATATTGGACACAACTTCAAGAGCCCAACGGATGAAGAACTATAATCAAACTAAAACTTGCTATTTAGAGTGAAAACAAAAATAAAATAGAGAAACAATTGTTGATTGGAAGTTTCTTGTAAATTCAGACCGTGCAATTTAATGTATTTGGCTTAGTTGGCTAAAGTAGATCATTTTATGCTAAAATCATATATTTTATGTCAGATAACTCATTATAAATTTTAAGATATATCCGATCTAAGATATGCCCTGGTTTACCTGTTGATCGGGCCTTTTCATCCATCTTTGCCGTGAAACGGCAATAAAATTGTCCGCGACCCGCGTTAGATGAAACCAATACAGTATGGCGGGCCCACAGAGCACCGACCACCTGCCATTGAACGGTGGCGGGGAAGTAGCCAGTCCATTCTAATCTTTTGGGCCCGTAGTTGAGTAGTCACATCTGCTAACTTTTGCTGTTCTACTCGTCTGCAAACCGCTCGTAGCTCATCGCGACTCACTATAGCATACACATATGCAGGGTAGATAAAACTAAACCGTTCATCTCGTGGATCTTTCTGTTGATAGCAATTTACAGGAAATTGAAACTTTATAGCCGTCCATTTAACGGACTTTTCTCATATTAATATAAACCGTTGAACTACTTTCCAATGCCATCTTGACGGCCCAGATTGAAAATATAGTATTTCCCAAACGGTGTTATTTCTTAGACCATCCATGATGGACCTATCGTATACGAACACGTGCACATTATAATAGCAAGGAACCAAGATCGATTCATCCGGAGATGAACCGAACTTGGATTCTGACACATGACGTGAAGACGGGTGTGCGGATTGCAGCTGCAAGAGGCGACCTCGGGCAAGAGCCGTCCGTACTCTCAACGATACTAAACCAATGGAAATTCGCAACGTGGCAATCAAATAATGCAGATGGTTGGGGACGTCGGAGTTTGTCCGCATTAGAAGACACGAGCATTGGAAGCCGTATTCGAGACGCGTGTGGTTGGAAGCTATGTGGGGCCCAAAAAGGCACCCTTTATAAATCCACTCCGTCCATCAGTTTCTCAATATCACAATAAGGCATAATTCAAAAAATCAGCTACATACAGCACTTAAGTGGGACACACCACTTGAAATAGTAAAAATTGAACGTCCACCATTAAATGCAACATAAGTGTTGTATCAATACGATATTTTATCTGAGTAGTAAAAGCCGTATGAACGGTTTGGATGGCTTATAAACACCATGTTGGTTCTGAGAAGGTTTTGATGGTGGAAGCTCTTCTGACTCTGTGGCTCACCCGAGTTTTGAATGTGCCTGATTTTTTGATTGAAAAATTAGTGGAGAGAGTGAAACTATCACCCACATGTGGAACCCACGTAGCTTCCGACCACAAGAACTTTCTGACAATTCTCGTAGAAAGATTCCTACAGTACTAACTCTCTTCAAGGGTACAGGCTGTATATGTATCATATGTGCGTCGGTCATCTGTCCACCCCGCTCATTTTAGAATATTGGCTTAGCAAGTGGACCACACTATAAGTAAAGAGCAGAGTTATTGATACTGACCGTTGAATCTATTCTAAGGTCCACCTTAACAATCATTTGCCATCCAACCTATTAATAATGTTAGTAAGACATCACAAAGGAAAAACACAAATATTAACTTGATGTAAAACCTATGGTGCTCTTAAGGAGCTTTTAATGGTGAATATGTAATTTTATTTACCTTATTATTTGGGCTTGTGCATTAAAATGAGTTGTGCATGCATCAACGTGACCTGTATGGTGGGATTCCACCCTGTGAGTGTTAGAACTTTGTACAGGATGTTAATTTTTGTGTAGGAGTGTCAGATATGTAACCTATATTAAAAAATAAAATTATTATTTTGTATAGTGAAATCTAAATCTTTTACTACTCACATGTTTGCGTTACGTTGCCACATAATTCACGTTAGTGCATCGAGGAGGCAGATTCCTCGGGGGCATTTATCACGTGGTATTAGATAAGGTTAGGTGGGTTCGAATTGCATTTAATTTCACGCAATTCCATCTAAGCATTTGGAGAGGTTGGGAAAGGTGAGGATTAGGTGGGATGGAGTTGCATTTAGTCCCATAAAATTGTATTTGGTCTCATGTAATATGAGACTATCATAATGTATGTGTTTTATATCCATGCGTATTCATGTTTTTGACCCATTTTAGAGTATAAGTTCAAAAACCAAGGAGATCTAAAGCTTGAGTGGACTGAATCATAAAAATAGTAACGATGCCTATAGTTGGGATGTTGATTGTGTAGTGAGGAGGTCACTATGCTGTCATGTGGTGTGGATTCTCTGTAAGGTATATGATGATTTATGTGTTTTATTTGCACCATCCATCTAATTTTCTGATTCATTTTAGGACATGATCTCAAAATTAAAGCGTATCGCAATCTCAAGTGGACCACATCACAAGAAATTGTTAGAGTTGAACACCTACTATTGAAAACTTCTTGAAGGCCACATAAGTTTTGAATCAAGCTGAAATTTATATTTTTCCTTCATCTATGTTTTTGTGATCTTATGAATAGGTTGGATGTCAAGTAAACATCACCCTGATCCAGCTATGGACATGGTCATCCCCATTGTTACGCTGCTCTACTTGAGCGATAGTGATGTTTATTTACCATAGCTCAAGTGGTAGGTTGAATGAAAGATACCTCATTTCAACACTGATGTCTTGGTATCTATTCCTAGTAGGGGTGACTAACAGTGAAGTGTGAACTAATAGTGGAGTGTACTAACAAGCTAACAAAAAAAAAAAGTAATATTGATTTACCATCCAACTTCTTCATACGGCCAAATGGAGGGAAGGCACAACTATCACCTTGATGCAAGAAATTTGTGTCCCTTAAGATGTTTTTAATTTAATAGTGACCTTAGTTTACTGTCTCATGGCCTACTTGAGCTTTGGATTTGACTCGTTTTTAGGTTCATGCCCTAAAATAAGGGCTACAGTTAAACTATTGTCGGTGCTCTGTAGGCTCTACTATGATGTATGTGTTTAATCTATGTTGTGTATTCATTTTTCTGTATCATTGTATGACATTGTAGACACTGAAAAATTGGCCGTCTAAGCTTGATTTGTGATTCGTGTTGCTGATTGAGGTGATAGGTTGATTATGGATGTTGAAGTCGCCACTAGTCGAAAAATCTCGAAATCTCGTGGTCGGCTAGAACCAAGAAATACGCAAGGTGAAGAAAATCTGGAGACTTCCTTACCTTAAATTGACTCTTAGTCTGCGATCCGAGATTCCGAGCAAGGGACCTCAGTTACAAAGAGGAAAGGTGTTAGGCACCCTCTCTGCCCGTACAAATGTACAGTCTCTACTCAGTGTGGTAAAATAATCTCAAGGGATGATGGATGTTGTGACCGAGATGGGACTAGGCACACACGTGAATTTCTGATGCAGCAAGATCCGAGATTTCGACAAGCCATAGAGCATATGTCCAATGGTGTGTCTAGAAGGCGGATGTGATGATGCTTATACAAAATGGTAAGAAAATTGGACTAGATCACTAGAAATTTCTGATGCGACAGGATCCGATGTACGGCAAGTCATAGAGCATACGTTCACTAGAGATCTAAAGAAGCAGGGGGGTTGAGAAGGGAGTAAATGTGTAACACACCAGATTTTTTGTCAACCTGGAGTTAGACGTCCTTAGGCAATGGGTCAACCATAACACTCTCAAAGCTCAATCCCAAGGCCAAAGAAATCGCTCTTTAACCCATTTCCTTCAAAACTCACCTTTCACCACCTCATTCTTCAAACTTCTCCAAGTACTTTCATATTATATATGACTCCTCAAGTTTAAATAGTAAAGAACACCAATCTTAGGTTATTAATGATGAAGAATAATACCGAAGCTAAAAATTACCGTGAATAGTAAATAAATGGGTAAAATGGGTTTCGACCCTTAACATTTTGGAATCTAACAAAATAGATGGGTTAGTTGGATGGATTAGCCTCTCCTACCCCAAAATCATATGCTACATGATGCATAAACTCATTTTGGTTTATAAACTGGCCCCGAAACGTTTCAAATGCAGTCTTGGGCTTATCCAAGCCCAAATACAATGAACCAAGGTGGGATCAACATACATTTAGGGTCCCTAGGGCAAGGGGAACTAGCCCCATAGGGCGGCCATCGCCAGATATGAATTTGGTCGGCAATGGCATCGCCGATTCCGGGATGCATCCCCTGTTAAAATGCTCGGTTGGGTCCGAGCTTCGGGCTGGAGGTGTTTGGGGGATAGGGTAGCCCACTGGTATGTTGCTCGTCCGTTAAAACCTCCCCGATCAGGTACTTCCTTCACAAAGTGACCCTCCAAGCCCTCCTTTCTCACCAAAACGCTTGATTTTTGACAAAAATCACCCCTCCAAACTCTTCCTTCTTCCGTTTCCAAATACCCTCGCTTCACCCTTCAAATCTCATCTCAAACAAAAATCAATAAAGGCTACTTCCTTTAGAAATCCAACGAGAATCAACTAGCGCTGCACTAGATGGCCTATGAAATTCTCACCAATCACTTTCAATACGATCTGCTAGAGTCAAAACGTATAGGATAGGTGACGCTCCAATACCGTAAAACCTAGGATCAAGCTCTATTCCCGATTGCTCTCGGGAGCACCTTGAAACTTTGTATCGGCTCTGGACCGCACGTCGGAAGTCCGATTACCCCGAACTTAGACAATCCTGACCGCCTAGTTGGACTAGACAATCACCTCGAAAATCAAGTCCAAATGATATCCCACGACGATTTCCTTGAGTCCAGAGTGAAGAGTGTGAGAAATGTTAAAAATTAATATAATTTATGAAATCTGGCACGTGTCGCTTGCGCGACATTTTTTAAGCGTTTTGACCGTCAGAATTCGATAAAATTTATCCTCAGATCAGAATAGGTGGCCCTTACATGTCAACGCACTTGTGGCCCTGATCGAGTACCGGTAGCCGTTGAACTGAAACTGGTCCGCCACGTGCGATCTGGGAACACTACCAGACTGAAAACTTGATGTGAGCAGGATCCAGGATCCATGAGCTTAAGTCCGACCGTATTCGGCCAGGGGACCTCTAGAAATGCTCCGTTGAGATGGAACAGTTCGTATTTGGACATAAAATAAGTATACCTTGGCCCCAAGTCTATTTTCATCGCTTTTGGACTTATAAAAAGGGCTTAAACCCTTGCTCTTTCATTCCATACGAATTTGGAGAGAGAAGAGAGAAAAGAGAGGGAGAAAGAGAGAGAAAGGGAAGGAGATTTGGAGCTCTCTCCTGGGATTCTTCCCTTCTGCTCCATGTTCCATAGCCGCCGCTTCTGCACCGCCATTCCGGTATTTTTAACTCCATTCTTAGGTAAGAAATCCTAACCCTAACCTAATTTGAAGCTTAGAATAGTTGTAGTGTTGGTATAGCTAACTTGTTTCATACCATAGGTAGGGTACCCGCCGTTGACGAAGACTTATCGTCTGAATTAACTCCGTTTCACAATTTCTGTTTTAAGGTGAGGATTTTAGACGCTTAGATTGACTGATTTCAAAGCTTTCAATATCGTTTAATAGTAGATTATCGACGGCAACGCCGTTTGACATGTACAACATGCTGTCCATTTTCCGTTTCGTAAATATACGGTAAATATGAGATTTAGGGTATTTTAGGCATTTATAAAAAATACTGTATACGTCTGTATTTTGCTGAAATGTTTGACATGTAAATTTATCGTGTTATGATATTAAAAATACGTGTATGATCGGTTTGGCGAAGAGATTCGTCATAATGCGCACTTTGAGTCGACATACACTATGTGGACTAAAGTGTGTAGACTAAGTGTTTGTATAAATGTTTGTATTAGTATGTATTGAGTAAAATGGTGTTGTGAATTAGTTTTGAGATTGAATTCTCAATTAATATGCTGATGTATATGAATTCCATCATGTTGGCTATATGTATTGATTTCATTATATATATGAAATGCATTTGTTGGAGGATTTGCTTATGTGGTATGTTATAACCTGTAACAACATGCTTATATTGTTTATTTACATTCTTGTTACTCTCATGCGTTTACTGACATTGGTTTACAAATGCTTGGGGCTATGACCTAGTCCAGGCAGTCGGTAATGGATTGAATTCGTGGTTGGTTTCTATGTACCACAAAGGACGCGTCGATGAACGCGAGTCGTGTTTTGGGTTTGCGGTGGTAGTTAGGCCACATGAAGTGTTTCATGCACTTCATGTCGTTCAGCTTGAGATACGCTCGTACTAGTCGAGCCCGTCAAGTAACCCGACTGGCCATTGTATGTTCACCTTGTATGAGTCATAACTACTTGAACTTAAGGTACTGAACTTACCATTGAAAATCCTGTTAACCATGGTACCTTCATCCATAAAGACTCATAAGCCGAGCATGGTGGTATGGGACACTGTGGTCGAGCTGTCGGCCTACGCTGGGGCCACAAACCTCTCCGTAGTGACCAGTGAGCACCTATGACTCGTGCGCAGATTATGGTGGTATGCGACACTATATTCTTACTGTCGGCCGACACTGATCAGGTGACGAGCCCTTTGTAGTGACCGCGAGCGTATTCTGAGTCTACGGGAGGCGACAACCCTTCCGTAGCGACGAGAGTATATTAGGCCTGCATTGATAAGGTGATAGGGGAGAGGTGCAATGAGTGCGAGCAAAGGCCTTACAGCCCTTACAGCGACATACAAATATAACATCGTATGAGATTACTAGGAGTGACGACCCTAGACAGGATCTGTGTTGGGATTGATATAAGAAAGGTACCCTAGTTTTCCAATCCTGCTATATGAAAAGGACTAATAACAACTCGGTAATCATTATCCATATCGCATTGCATGTGCCTGGAAGATGTGGAGCACTGAGGAACGTAAGCATGTTACGGGCGTAAGATGGTGCCGTATGAGGGAGTATGTCGGTGAGGGCATTCATCATGTCATTTCATGCATATATTAACAACAGTATCTAAGAATGTTTGATTGTTTGCTTTACTATTAACGCGTGACTGATTTGATAGCATGCTAATCTTTGCTCTATTCTCCCACTGAGTTGAACACTCACTCCCACGTTATGGGATGGTGTTCCAGACACCCACCAGTCCCTATTTTAGTTGCAGATGATGACGCTGCTTGAGAAGCGGAGCTGGACTTGTATGATAACGAGGAGGACTTCTCCTCTGTGTTCTGATCGACGGGATTACAGGGAGGTTGAGTAGATGTCTGGACACTTATCATTTTATATTTTTGGAGCACTCATGTATATTCTTTTCTTTCCATTTTTGGAGTATACATGTATTTAATTAACCTGGTAATATGTTCACACTCTGGAGACTTACAACTAATTATATATTTTATATATTTATCACAGTCTTCCGCTTGCTAATTTAACTGTCTTTGGAGTATGATATGCTGTTTTGGCTTAGTCTCAATCTTGTTTAATGTCATTCTACAGACAACATACATTTATCATTATCTATGTTGCATAAGTGACGTTCTGAAACTCGGGAGTTGGGTTTCTACCCGACTCCCAATTTTCAGGGTGTTAAAAAATGTCATGATGGATGCTTGTAAAATGAATGGATTTTTGGCTTGATCTCTTGAGTAGGCTAAGATGTGGGTTGAACCATGATCAACAAGGTTAGGTTGGTGGGTTGGAAGGGTTGAAAGAAAGGCTAGGGGGTGGCTAGAAAGATCAGATCTTTGAAGGCTTGGGAGCTCCTTTCCTTTCCTTCACTCTCTTCCTCACTCTCTTTTCCTTACTTTCTCTCCCTTGGATGAGAAGATCCTTTCTTCTTTTTTGTAAAGAGGAGAGGGCTATTTATACCCTTTTCCAAGGCATTGTTATAAATTCTGAGTTTGAGAGGAAAAAAAGGTGAGGTGGCAAGTTATGGTTGGTTATGGAGAGAGGAATGCCACATGACACTCTCTCATTAGCCATGAGGGGCGGTAAAAAGGTAAATAGTAAAATTTGGAAGGATAATTTTGAATGAAAGTTGACTTTTGGACGCTGGGACAGCTGTCCGCACGCGGCCCGTTAGCGGCGGCACTTGAAGTACCGCAAGCGGCAGTCAGACTATCGCCCGGGCTCAGTTCGGGCCGGTTTTGCGTGTGCGAACCTTATACACTGTGCGGGTTCACTCGGAAGTCTCTTTTTGAATTTTTCAACTCAGAAAAATGGGTTTCGGCTTGGATAATGAGGATTTGGGCCATGGTATGGGGTATAGGCAGGGTTACATGTGTAATGAATGGTTTTGATCATGATTTTGGATTACGAATTTGGGTTTTAGGGACTTTGGTTTGGTTGGGTATGATCATGGTTCCTGAACGGTCTTAACCTTTTCAAGATGTAGCCTGGTTGGGGTGTCTATAGATGCCCCTCTTTGACCTAGGTTGCAAGCAACCGAAGGTCAAAGCGAGTGGACACCCCACCCTTCTGATTAGAAAAAGGGATAGTGACTCAAATCTGTTGTCTGCCATTGTATCATTGTCAATTGACTGTTTGGAAAAAGGATGACCTGCACATATCACGAGGGTTGAGAAAAATATTGTGATTGCCTCCTGCGCATTTGTCACGGCTTTATGGATCACCAATCACAACCCTTTTAGGTCTGATTGTTAATAGCATTGGAGGGTAAGTCTGAAAAGTAAGGGCCTTTGTGCATTTGTCGTGGCTTTACGAGAATTCTCGTACTGTTTAGTCTATCGTTTCCTTTGCTACATAATCACCCTATGAGTATTCGATCTGTTTGACTGTCAAAGTGATTAGCTGCCCTGCGCATTATTGCGGCCTTACGGGGAACTCATTATGCCGACTTGGACTCAATCAAACTTTTTCGCATATCTCGGACTAATTATGTGCGAGTAATCTTTTGTCATACAGTCTGCTGATTCTGATACTTTGGTTACAATGGATTGTTGCCACTTCGAGTTTGATTATTCTTTCCAGAGCTAGATCCACTCATTTTACTAGCATTCGTACGACTGTCCAGATATAGAAATCGGGTCAATCGTACTTGTATCATATATGGATTCGATCATTCACTGGGGTACCGGAAGAGATCGAATCTTATTTAGTTGTGTGCATTGGTCGCAACTGAAGAATATGGTAGATTCCTCAGTATACTGCGCGTCGCGTGCGGTGAAAAACTTTGTTTAAAAGCTATTCCCTTTTTGAGCTAGACTCCTTGAAAATTTTATTTGAAGATATATTTTTTTAGTTTTCTTTCTTGAAAGATCCGTCCAATCTCGCGGGAGGGCGTCGTCGTACGGTTTTTTATTGTATGAAAACTCAGATGGCCTCCACTAAATAAATTAATGGGGCTTGTTAGCTTAAAAGGGACAGACCTCTTTTCGAGGTAATACTCACTGGCGATTTATTCCGTGCTTACTTTGGTAATTTTTAGGATTTTTTTTAGATTATTTGAAAACCTTTGAGAGTTTGGGTTTATTTTTGAAAATATTTTGGGTATTGTCCAGTGGTTAGAGGTAAAAACTGGTTGCTTGCAACTACCTTAGGGGACAGCATGCTGCCCCATGCACTCTTTCGGTCGGGCGGCAGTCCGGCTACCGCCTACATGTCATTTGGACCGCTGGTCCGTTCAGTGCATCGGTCCGTCCGATGTGGCCTTCTCCTCTATTTCATTCTTGCAGTTGGGACGTCCAGGGACCCATTGTGGTCCCTGAAGCTATTTTTGGAGAGGTTTTTCAGCTCATTTTCTTGCATCTTTCTCTTTCTTTCCATTTCAGGTAATCTTGGCCTACAAATCTCTGCTGGATCTTTGTGGGACACTTTCTTCAAGAGCTTTTAGTGGGCCGAATTTTTTCTTGGGTTGGGAGAGAGCCATGATCGAGACCGTTAGATCATCTGGATTTGATTTGAGCCATTGAATCTTGTTGAACTTGTTTTGTTCGGGCCAGATGGTTGGCTGGATCATTATTGTATTATTTTTTGATGGGGTGGGGTGTGATAAGAAAAGGGCCCCACCCCTTTTTTTAACATTTTTATCTCTTTTTTTTGGGTAATCTGAACCATCGGATCGATGATTTGGGGCCTATTTGTACGTATGGACGATGCAGATGATGATCGGTAGTTTATGGTGGATGATGGACGGATGGAATTTTAAAAATGGGCCCCACATCATGACCTTGATTGGTTCAGATGTAGGGATGGACCTATGGAATGTGTACTGGGTCTTTTGGCATGGGCCTGGTGGGCCTTGAATCATGAGCCTGATGGGCCTGAGCTTTTTTGAAATGGGCCTTGGATGTGGGCTTTTTGAAATGGGCCTTGGACATGGGCTTTATGAGATGGACCTTGAACATGGGCTTCATGAGATGGGCCTTGGATATGGGCTTTTTTGAAATGGGCCTTGGATATGGGCTTTGGGCCTTGGACATGGGCTTTATGAGATGGGCCTTGGACATGGGCTTTTTTGAAATGGGTCTTGGATATGGGCTTGGGGCCTTGGACATGGGCTTTATGAGATGGGCCTTGGATATGGGCTTTTTGAAATGGGCATTGGATATGGGCTTTGGGCCTTGGACATGGGCTTTATGAGATGGGCCTTGGACATGGGCTTTTATGAAATGGGCCTTGGATATGGGCTTTATGAGATGGGCCTTGGACATGGGCTTTTATGAAATGGGCCTTGGATATGGGCTTTATGAGATGGGCCTTGGACATGGGCTTTATGAGATGGGCCTTGGACATTAACTTTATGAGATGGGCCTTAAATATGGGCTTTTTGAAATGGGCCTTAGACATAGGCAGGGGTACTTACTCGAATACTTTGTATACGCAGCATGCCTCGACGTGGTAAAAATGAGGCTAGCTCCTCACGCCAGTTACCTGATCCGTGCTTTGTGCCTCGTGAGGGTTGACATTTGTTCGACATTGCCCGAGAAGGTGGTGCACCTGTTGTTTTGAGAGGGCGTGGGGTTAAGACGCACTGGCCTGATTGGTTTGAGGATCCACAACCGTTGTTCTTTGATGTTCTGGAGCGGACCCCCTTCTCTCACCTGTTTCGGGTCCATCTGAGTCGGACAAACATGTCTCTTTTGCCTGCTCTGACTGAGAGATGGCACCCTGAGACCCATACCTTCCAGCTTCCTTTTGGCGAGTGGGGTATTACCCCATATGATATTTATATGCAGCTAGGTCTCCGATATGATGGGGGGTCTATCCCTTTTGAGGATGACCTTCCGGTGCCTACTGAGGAGGATTGGATGAGTCTCCTTGGGATGATGCCAAATGCAGCGGATTTTACTGGTCTTCGCTTCAAACTCCTCTGGTTATCATCGAATTTTGCCTAACGTGTAAGACCCGTATCTTGGTCCGTACCTTTTCGTACACTTCCGCGGTCTTACCGGTCGAATTCCGGCAACTTTCGACCCTTATCTAGTATCGACGCGCGACCTGGATTCATGTACCGATAACCCGAGTCGACTCAACCCGAAACCAATACCATAGCGACCGCGCCGTCGTTGCGGTTCCGATACCGCGACTCACGCGCCAAGGCGATACCCTGATCAAGAGATATGAGCCAACGTTCGGTGCGAGAAAACGCCGCGCGTTGCGAAAACCAAGAGAATCTCAACGATGTGTCACATCAATCACATCAATCCCATCAATCAATCACCCATCAACCCATCACATGTCAAGTACACATCACTCTCACCCATTTTCCCAAGCAACCACAAAAGTCTTCACATCCCATACCTCTCTTACACAAAAGCCTCAAAAGTCAAGCTTTTCTTACACAACCATCACTCACCCATCCATCCATCACTCTCTCTCTCTCCCTTTACATCACTCTCTCTCTTTCTCTCTTTCTCATTTCAAAAAAAAAATCCAAGCAACTAAAATTGCAAGGGGCTCCCACGTATGGAATTCCCCAAGTCCTTCTAAGCTTCAAGTGGCCCACCTTCCTACCCCAAAATCTCCCATCTTAACCCTCCATTCTTCATCCTAACCGTTGAAGTTGAAGCCAAGGTGCCAAGGAACCCCTAGGAGCGAGAAGATCGGACTGTGGGTGCTTCTATAGGGTAGATTTTCTTAATTTTATGGTGGACCAAGTGAGGCCCACCGATCCATGGTGTGGATCTCACTTGGGACCTTTAAATGTGGCCGATGGACCACTTGGATCATCATGATCGTTCCATGATGGGGCCATTCTCCATGGACCCCATCATGATGGTTAGTTTCATTGCAAAAAGGTCATCTAGACCGTCCATAACGGTGGAGAATGGATCTCCACCATTGATTTATAATTTTGATGGTCCCATGATCAAAGGGATCCATTTATTGTATGTTTCATTGCAAGGGAGGGCCCATAATGACAGGGTCCCTCCATCACAAGCCGTGTCCCACTCTCCATGTCTCTCTCCCTCTCTCTTTTATTTTATTGAATTTTATTTTATTTTATTTTATTTTATTGTAATAGGATGGTGTGGCCCACTTGAATGGATCCCAACTTGATGTATTTATTTTATTCAAGTGGGGCCCACCTTAGATGTTATTTCCGTGCCGCCCATTATGTGGTGGCCCACTTCATCAGGCCCACCACAACTATTTGTGTATGAACGTCAGCCGTCCAGCGGACGCTGGACGTTTCTAAGAAAATGAGAACAAGAAGAAAAAGGAAAGGAAAAAGGAAGAAAAAGAAGGGAATGGGGTGTTCCCTTTGCACAGGCCCCACCCTGATGTCTATGCCCTATCCAAGCCGTCCATCCTCTTACACACGGCGTTCTAGCTGTTGGGTAGAAGTTTGGAGCTGATCCAATCACCTGGTGGGCCATAGCATTGAATGTTGCGCCCTTACCATTCAATCTCCGTTTTCTTATTTTATTTCACCTACAAGCATCAAAAAAATTGGAACTCTAGACTCATTTGGACGGCGTCGAGCCACTGGACGTAATGGTCGGGACGGATCTTGGTGCAGCGGGCCCCACGCACGAAAAACCACAGAAAAACATCATTTTTTCTAAATTTTGAAACAAGGGAGATGAGGCTCTGCCTCTTCTGACAGCGCCAGCGCCTGCACGCAGGCGCGTGCAGCCTGGCGACGGGCGGGCGGGCGTCACTGACCCACGGCCTCCAGCCGTGGGCCCCACCTTGATGTATATGTTATATCCAGGCCGTCCGTGAGGTGGGCCGTCCCCAGTAGTGGGCCCCCTCCGAATTTCAGGTCGATCCAAAACTCAGGTGGCCCACACCATAAGAAACAGTGTGAATGAGCTTCCACCATTGAAGCTTTCCTGGGGCCCACAGAAGTTTCGAATCAAGCTGAAATTTATGTTCTCCGTTCATACAGGTCTGAGTTACCGTATGAACGGGTTGGATTTCAAATACACATCACGGTGGGCCCTACGTGGGACCCACCTTTGTTTGGTCAGAGGTGAGCAAAAAAAAAAAAAAAAAAAAAAAAAGAAAAAAAAAAAAAGAAAAAAAAATGAGGGGAGCAAGGGCCACGTGCCCTACTCTCTCTATATCTCTCTCTGTCTCTCTCTCTAGCGGTAGTAGGCCGTGGGCCCCACATCTTGTGTGTTTCGGACCATGCCGTCCATCTGTTTTGATGGTGGGGTCCACTGTCATCTGACGCCAGCAAGCTCTGTGGGACCCACCATTACATATATATATATATATATTATATTATATATTATATATTATATGTTTTATGTTGTATATATTTATGTATGCCATATAATTTAAATGTATAATTTATAATATAAAAATTGTAGTGGGCCCTAGACCATGTGTCCCTATGAATAGTTTGGATGGAAATAAATGTTTTGTAAGGCCCATGGGTCGGGACCCATTGAATTTCAAAAGGGCTATGGGCTAGGCCCCACTTGATTTATAAAACGCTTATGGGCTAGGCCCATTTAATTCATTTAAGGCCTAAGAACAAGGCCCATTTGATGTGTTGCAAGTCCATGGGACTAGACCCAATTGATGTACTTCAAGGCCCATGTAATTAGACCCCTTTTTGTTGAAATTTAAAGTCCATGGAAGTAAACCATTTGATATATTGTAAGGTCCATGGGACTGAACCCATTCGATTATAAAAGGGTCCATAGGATTAGGCCCACTTGGATATGCATGTAAGCTCATGGATTAGGCCCATTTGAATCATTTAAGGCCTAGGGAGTTAGGCCCATTCGACTCATATAAGGCCTCTGGGTTGAGGCCCAGTTGATATGCATTTGGGGGCCCAATTGGTGTGGCCCATGTGATACATATTGGACTCATATGACTAGGTCCAATTGGTGCAATCCAAGGCCCACGGGTTTAACCCATTGCAATGCACTTAAGGCCCATTGGTTTGGCCCATTTCTGTGGCCCATCTAATGAATAAGAGTCCATAAGCTATGGCCCATTTGATATATATGTAAGGCCCAGTGGGAGGAACATAAGGTCCATTGCAATGTGTAAACCCAATACCGATTATGTAACGGTGTTTTAAGAAGATTGTGCCTGGGAAGCAATGCTGGTTTGACGTCCACATTGCGAGTGTAATGTTGGTTGGATGTCCACATTACGACTCTCCTTAGGGCCCATTACTGGACCATGTTTATCGTATTTAGGCCGTTCAGGCTCATCTGCATTGTAAGATAATGCATTTTATTATAACATGTTTAGTATAGTTTCATGACCCATGATCATACGCATCATATGCATGCTTGATATGAGGATTGACTGATCATAGCATATGCCTTCGGGCAGGTTGTTTATGGGCTCCCGGTTAGGCAGTATTGCCCTACATGAGCGCACGGTATGCGCAGGATTGGTTGCATGACTGGATAGCGTGATTCATGCATTCCGCATTTGTGTGACATGGTTGTTGAACGCCCTAGCGACATCAGGACCGTAGCCTCCACAGACGCATCGTGGTTGGCAGGATTGGATACCGGAAATCTTGTTCTACATGGGGTACTATAGATATCCCTGGGTGAAAGTCCCTAAACCCTTATGGTACCAAGAGGTTGCTCCAACGTCTAGACCGAGTGGGTAGATGAGCGTTGAGTGCCGATTACCAGACGGTTACGCTCTCCACTGTGTCGTGGTCGGTTGGAAGGGGGTACGGCCTTACCCGCCCGAGTGTAGGGGGCAATGCTAGGCTGAGTTTGACCAGCTCGAGGAATGGGTCCGCTATCGACGAGTCGCGCCCGATATTGGCAGACGGATAGTGAGGTCTCTTCCACTTACCTTATTGCGCGAGATGTGGCGGCAATCTGGTTTAGAGTGTACTAGACCCCGGTGATATTCCATACTCTGAGCTGTACTGATATGTGGACATTGATGAGTATCTGTATGCTTGAGTTGCATTGTACATTGCATGGCCTTGGGATGGCCGATACCATTCATGTCTTGCATTGCATAGCCTTGGTACGGCTCATGACGTTTTGGTTCCATCTGCATATTTCGCATTACTCTGACATTGCATTCATATTACTACCTTGCGCACACACTTTCACCACCCTCTAAGCTTTCTGTAAGCTTATGCACGACCGTTGCGTGCAGGTGACGTTGGCTCGCAGCAGCGTTGAGGCAGGAGCGCGTTGCTGGTCATTTTGGAGTTTTCTGTTATTTACCCTTGTATTTCCCTTTATGCCCATTGTATTTGTAAAATTTTTGATCATAGTGGAAATGTAATGGAGTGCTTGGTTGTTGTTTGTGGGTTATGCCTTTGGTTATGCTTATTACAAAACAAACTGGTATTTGAAATCCTCCTCGTAGCATCCCAGGATCGGAACCTAGCGAATGGGAGCTAGGAGCCGAGAATGGGGTTCTACGGAGGCTGTCGGCGCCGGATTCGGCGATCGGGAATTTTGTGAGCCCGGTTTCCGAGTTTGGGGCGTGACATAACGTGTCCCTGAAACCGAAGCTGCAGCTGTGATAAAGGCGTGTGTCCTAATTTTATACACTATGGGTGATTTTCTGTCACGGGAATGAGCTGGTGAGTTCCCGTTTGTTGTCGCTCGTGGCAGATATCACCTTTTTCACATCGTACAATTGGAATGCAGCCCTCCTGGCCCATTTGTACAAAAGGTTGGACAAAGCCATCCGTTGTATCAGTCGATCCCTGACTGGCTTTTATCCCGTCATCGAGGTATTCTCTTTGGCCTCCATCTTTTACAATATATTCACTAAGGATGAACTGGTTTGTCCTCCTCTGACCATGAGGCGTGCAGGTCTGCTTCTTTGACCACTTTTAACATTTGGTCTCCACCTTGATCGACCATTTGCCTCTGTTTGCTCACATGATGTTGTGGTACAAGGATAACCGTAGCCGCATGCGTTTATTTTCAGACCTTGCCTGGAGGTCAAACGTTGATGCCCTTGTTCCGAGTGATGTGAGTGATCTCGCCCTTTTCTGTGTTGCCCATGTGTTATCCTTTTTTGCTCAAATCTTCGATTTTCCTTTTTGCAGTTCTTATCCAGGCCGTATCTCCGATCGAATATGGCACTTACTCCTGGGGTCCAGGAAGCTTTTCAGGCTTCTCGTCAACGTCGTATTCTTGAGGATCCTCGTGTGACTAAATGGTACTTGGGAAAGAGACTTTTCTGGCAGTTGACCGGTAGTCCCATGGTACCACTCAGTCCTCCGTCTGATCCTTCTGATTGGAGATCAGTGCCCGAAAGGGAACTGACTGCTGCACTGGAGGGCTATGACGCTAGTGCTTTCATAGATCCATCTAGAGAGTACAGCATCTGGTGGGAGCAACATGGTATCGGCCCGATTCTACAACTTGGTTATGCTCCCGGCGGCGGTGTGCATTTTGCTGGAGGAGGAATTCTGGGGCCTTACTTTCATCGCCAGGATACTGATGCATATCTTCCTGATGATGACTAGCTTATTGTATCTTACTTTTCTTATAAAATCTTCATGTTTATAGATTTCAGTTTGTTGATACTGTTCTCTTTCAATCTTTACTTTTATGCACCCTTGGGATCCTTGTTGGATGTATAGATATTTGTTCTAAGGTCCTGGCATACAGAAGCGGGTCCCACATAGAATGTGGCCGAAAGTGGGTCAGGGTGGCAATCGGACTGCCGCCCACTGACTTTTTCCCTGCCCGTTCTGCCCTGTCAGTGTTGAATCAATGACACAAAAATGGCAGGTCTGCAGGCGGTGATCGAATTACCGTAGGCGGTAATCGGGGTGCCGCCTCCATTCATCTTTTCTTCCGGCGACCGTCCCCTCTTCATGTTCATTCTAGCTGACCTGTTTCGGATATTCTTTGTTATCTTTGTCCGTCCGATCATCCCCTTTGTCCATTCTCCTTTGTCTCATTCTCTTTGTCTTCTTCCCATTTTGTCTTCTTTTTTTCTTTTCGGTGCTGATTATGGCCAACAATGATGGGAGCAATGATGGGCTCACGAGTGGTGAGAGAGTTGGTGGGTCCAATAATGGTGGAGGGAATCCATTTATGGAAGAGTTTATGGAGGTTGGTGGGGGAGTAATGGGCTCTTTTGGAGATATCAATGCTATTTATGGTATTCCTACCACCATTTATGGAGGATGTGAAGTTGAATTGGATGGGATAGAAGAGTTTGATGGGTTTGATGGATCCATGCTGGATGGGCGACCAGGGTTCATGGATGTGAGTTTGGCGAGGATGGATGGCTTGATTGATGGGCCGATATCTATAGATGGGGTGGATGGTGGTATGATGGTGACGGATGGTGTGGATAGGATAGATAAGATTTCTATGGATGGCGGGCCCTATTTTGGTGGCGCAAGCGGCTTGGATCTGACGGGTGATGATTCGCTCGCAGATGGTCTGGCTCAGATTTTTGGCACGAATATTGAGACAGTGTTGGGACAGGCAGTCACTATCGAGGCTTGTAGTGTCAGTCCTGTTGGCCATTGGGAGTCCGTAGGTGCTGCAGATCCTGGGGCGCATATGTTTCAGTCAGCTTCTGAGGTGACAGTTATTGGCGGCTCGGGCCCGCCTGTTGCTGCTTTTCAGGACACTCTACGTGATGCGATAAGGGATGCTGGCTTCTTCCGTCATCATGAGATTGACTTACTGGACGAGGGGATGCCCATTTTTTATGATTCTCCTGCTGATCCGGGGATCTTGATCGTTGAGGGCATACCTGTCCGGACTTGCCCGTTGCAGTCTCGTGGTACATGTTCCGAGTGATTGTATCTTTGGATCGAGAGTTTGACCGAGTCTGAGATCTTCGAGTTGAGCTCCCTGGATTTTCGAGAGGTTCTCCACTTGCATCAGGTCCACCTAGATTGACAGTTATTGAGTGCGGCGCTATACGATTGGGTTCCATCCTTGAATTTATTCGCTTTTAATGACTTGGAGTTGGGCCTGTTATTGAAGGAGTTTTCTCGCCTGTCTGGTCTGCCTCTTACTCAAGAGCCCTATGTTCCCTCATCCGAGCTGGTTCGATCTTCTAATTTGATCGCCTGGTTTAGATTTCTTATGGCCCTCCCTACTGCGAAGGGTGGGGCTGGTGAGTTATCACTTGAGATGCTGTATGATTGCTGCTCTACTTCTCGAGGCACCCCTGGATCTGATCGTCAGCTTCAATGCCTGAATGCGCTAATATTCTGTGTCTTGGCCGAGCTGCTCTTCTCAGGATGGAGACGATCGTCGTTAGGAGCTTTGTTGGACGTATTCCGTCGTATATTGCATCGCAGGAGCATCATTTCGGTGATGCTGGCGAAGCTCTTCTTAGGGCTGATTGAGTGCTCACTCGGACGTACCCGCATCTTGCGGAGTTGCTGCTCGTTCCTTCATGTACTCTTTACTTTGCTTCCTTCTTTCTCCCCTCTTTTTTTTTTGCTTGCATCTTAAGTTTGATTTATTCCTTCCCAGGTGTGGTTATGGGAACACGTTTATATTACCCCTATGCTTTCTTGGCCTGATTCCCGTCGTGATGATGTGTTGTCTTTGCTACTTGATGGCCTTCCCTCTAGTGCTGAGGCCACTGAGCCATTGTACCGCTGCATGCTCTCTCAGCTTCAAGATTGGGAGGTTAATTGGGAGGCTACCTGGCTCTATCGCCCGCCGCTGATCAGCAGTGCAGCTCGCACTCCCTTGCTGTTGCTAGGCTTTCGGGGATACTACTCTTATCATCCTATGCGATTTCTTCGTCAGTTTGGCTTTTGGCAGGACATTTCAGAGTTTGCCTTTTCTGAATTTGGTCATGCTTCTTTTCCTTCCAACCTGATTGCTTTGTATCAACGGGTTTGAGTTTCTTGGCAGGGGTCGTTGGATGCGGCGATGCTAGAACTTGAGTCCTAGGCTCCTCCTTTGGCCACAGTGCCGTATCAGAGGTGGGTTGAGGAACAATCTCTTTATCGACAGGTTCCGGATTGGTATTTGGAGGATGAGGCTGCTGATCAGGACATGGTGGGTGATACTGCTTCACCCTCTTCATGTGTTGTTGACTCGTTTGAGGCTTTTGAGGAGTGACCCTTCATTGATCCTTCCTTCTTGTTAGCCACACAAGGCCACTTGATCAGTGAGATTGTTGTCCTCTGGCACACATGTGAGGACATGGCTCATCGTTTGGAAGTGGGGCGACAATATGATAAGAGTATACTTGCGACGCATCGCTTGGATAGGGACGAGGCCTTCTACCTACGCATGGAGATAGAGAGGCTTAGGCAGAGATTGTCGATGTATGAGAGATAGTAGTTTACCTGTAGTGCTTGATGCTGACCAACTGTTTTGCTTGCCTGAAACTTTGTTTCTTTTTTCTTTTTTAAAAATAGGAAGATAAAATACTTGCAAGGAAATTTTAAAGGAATGAAAGAAAATTTTATTTGTGCCAAATGTCAATGTTTTGCTTGTGTTTAGATTCGTGCATTTGGATGATTGGGATTAGAATATTGGGCTTAGCCCACGTTGTGTGCAGTAATCTATATTGTATCCTTAGGGTCTTGGTTCCCTGAAGGGGTATCTGAGATCACATCCTATGGATTCGGGCAGAGTTTGATAGAGTGTTGTTCCGAAGTTATCCCTTCCTTTTATCTCGTTGTGATGCTTTCTATCTCGGCTTCTTTTTGTACCTATACTTTTATTATTTTTTATTTTCTTTCCTTGTTATTTTTACTCGTAGCACCCTTTTAGGTTTTCACTACGTCCAGCTTTTTCCGTCATTTTTACCTGTAGCGTCCTTTCAGATTTTCACTACGTCCTGAGTTTTTTATCTTGCCTGGCCCTTGGCAGCTGTACTATTTTTACCCTTGGCGCCTCTTCAGGTTTTCACCAAGTCCGCTACATGCCTGCTATTTTTACTCAAGTCACCTTTTCGGATTTTCAACTGGCCCTTTTTGCTTAGGCATGTCCTTTTTTTTTTATTTTTTATTTTCTTTTGGTGCGCCAAGGATGTTGGAGGAGGCGGAGAGACTTCCTTCATTGCCGGCCAACTGATTTTCATCCTATCCTTGTCTCTGAGTACAATTGAAAGCTGCCTTTGGTGAGGGGGAGATTTGGGAGGGATTTGTTTTACATATTTTTTTTTGGAGGCTTATTTGTTGATTTTTTTTTTTACTTTTGCTTGTCTTTTCTTCTTTCTTCTTTTTCTTCTTTTTCTTTTTGTTTTGGGGATAGACGATTGGTGTTTTTCTGACGGCGTAAGTGGTGGATATACCCCCTTTTTTTTCTCTTCTTCTCTTTTTTTTTCGTGGGGGAAGTGATGGGTGCAACTTTACAATTGTAATCATTGACAAAGTCAGGTAGAGTTTTTCGTGATAGATTTTCACGTTGTCCGCGTTGATGGACTCGAGAAGATCGTCTCCCTTCAGACTAGTGATCCGGAGGGCGCCTCCTGGGAGCACTTCTCAGATGATCAGTGGTCCTTCCCACGAGGGTTTAAACTTTCCTCTGGGATCGGGTTGGTGCGGTGGCAAAATACGCTTCATGACCATGTCGACGATTTTAAAACTTCTTTTGCGAACTCTTTTCTTGTAGGCCCGAACGATCCTTCTCTAATAACATTGTGAGTGGCTTAGCACCCGCATACGTTTTTCATCTGCCAGATGCAGTTGATCGAACCTTGCTTGCTGCCACTCGCCCTTCTCGACTTCGCTTTCTATCAATATCCATAGTGATGGGATTTCGATCTCAACTGGTAGTACCGCCTTCATTCCGTATGTAAGCTCATATGAAGTTGCGCCTGTAGCAGACCGTACATACGTCCGATAGGCCCAAAGTGCGTAGGGAAGTATCTCCGACCAGTCGCGACATGTTTTCACCATTTTCTCCAGGATTCGGATGATAGTCTTGTTGGCCGCTTCAACCCCACCATTCATCTGGGGACGATAGGGGCTTGATCGATGACGCTGGATCTTTAATTTATCCAGAAAATCGCTCATCCTTTTATTAACGAAAGGGGTTCCATTGTCAGTAATGATGGCCTGAGGAACCCCATAACGGCTGATGATGTTGTTCTTCATAAACTTTACCACATGAGATGCTGCGATGGTGGTGTAGGATACTACCTCTATCCATTTGGTGAAGTAGTCTACTGCTATCAGGATGTACTCATGCACATTTGAAGCTTTAGGGCTGATTTTACAGATGATGTCTAGCCCCCATATAGAAAAGGGTCATGGGGATGTCAGGTTGTAGAGTTCGGATGTGGGGCCATGGATCTGGTTTGCATGTCCTTACATTTGAAACATTTCCTAACATGCTTGCAACAATCTGTCTCCATTGTGAGCCAATAATAGCCAAGTCGCAAGATCTTTTTTGCCATCATGTGCCCATTCATGTACATGCCACATAGTCCTTCGTGGATTTCTGACATGACATGCGTAACTTTCGTTTCATCCACGCAACGAAAAAGGACTTGATTGAAGGATCGCTTGTAAAGGATGTCACCGGTAATTACGAATTGCGCTGCCAACCGTTGTATGGTGCGATGATCTATTAGAGTTGCTCTTTCTGGGTACTTCCGGTGCTCGAGATACTCCTTGATGTCTGTGTACCATGGTCGATCGTTTGAGGGAAGGTCGGCTTCATTGATCTGCAGGCAGAATGCGGGTTCCTCCTGAAGTTCGACGGTAAGTTCCCATTCAGCGACTCCTCTTGGGATTTTCAGCATTAAAGCGAGAGTAACCAAAGCGTCTGCAAATTGATTCTTCGCTCGGGGCATGTAAGAGAAAGTGATCTCCTCAAACTCTTCGATTAAATTCTCCAGATAGACGTGATACGGGATCAGCTTCTCGTCCTTGGTCTTCCAGTCACCGTTCGTCTGATTGATGATGAGTTGCGAGTCCCCGAAGACTCGTAATTTCTTCACATTAAGGATTATGGCTTCTCTTAGACCAACGATGCATGCTTCATATTCTGCTACGTTGTTAGTGCATTGGAACGTTAGTCTTCTGGATATAGAAACTGGGACATCTTCGGGAGAGTAGAGTATGGCGTCTACTCCACTTCCTTTCGAGTTTGCAGCTCCGTCAAAGAAGAGTGTCCATTCTCCTGCCTTTCTTTCCTCTCCTTCCTCAATTAGGAGGATGTCCTCATCAGGGAAGAAAGTCTTCAGTGGCTGGTAGTCAGGCAGAGAATGTGCTGTTAGATTATCGGCCAGTGCTTGCCCCTTGATTGCCTTCTGAGTGACATAGGTGATATCGAACTCAGAAAGTAATAATTGTCATTTTGCAATCCTACCCGTTAGTGCTGATTTCTCGAACAAATACTTCAATGGGTCCATGTGAGCGAGCAGAAGGACTGGGTGAGCGATCATGTATTGTCGCAGCTGCTGCGTCGCCCAGACTTGGGCGAGACACGTTTTATCTAAGCTAAAGTATTTTGGCTTCATAGTTCGTGAATCGTCTGCTCAGGTAGTAGATCGCTTGTTCTTTTCTTCCTGTGTCATCATGTTGGCTAAAAACGCTAACAATTGCTTCTACTGCAACGGAGACGTATAACAGTAACGGTCTTCATGGGACAGGTGGCGTGAGCACTAGAGGGTTTAGCAGGTACCCTTTGATTTTGTCGAAGCCCGCTTGACAATCGTCATTCCATTCTTTTGACGAGCTCTTCCGCAGGAGCTTGAATATGGGCTCACAGACCGGAGTGAGCTACGCAATGAACCTACTGATGTACTGGATCCGTCCGAGGAAGCCTCGAATTTCTTTTTCGGTCTTGGGCGGTGGCATTTCGATGATTGCCTTGGTCTTGATTTCATCTACCCGAATACCATCCTCGCTGACGATGAAGCCCAACAGTTTACCCCCGGTTGTCCCGAAGACACATTTTTGCGGGTTGAGTCGGAGCTTGAACTTTTTTAACCTGTCGAAAAGCTTCTTGAGATCTTCGAAGTGTCCTTCGATTGTGCGAGACTTGACGATCATGTCGTCCACATAGACTTCCATTTCCTTGTTTATCATGTCGTGGAATAAGGTAGTCATGACTCGTTGATATGTATCTCCTGCGTTCTTCAATCCGAAGGGCATGACCCGGTAGCAGAAAGTTCCCCATGGTGTGATGAAAGAGGTCTTCTCGCGATCCTCAATGGCCATTTTAATCTGATTGTATCCAGAGAATCCATCCATGATGGAGAAGATCTTGTGTCCAGCTGTATTGTCAACCAGTGTGTCGATGTGAGACAGAAGGAAGTTGTCCTTAGGACTTGCTTTGTTGAGATCTCTAAAATCGATACACATTCTGACTTTCTCATCCTTCTTCAAAACTGGTACGATATTTGCAAGCCATTTTGGGTAGTTGGAGACTACCAGAAATCTCGCATGTATTGCTTGATGACTTCATCACGGACCTTCAGGGCCCATTCGGGCTTCATTCTCCACAGCTTTTATTTGACTAGCTTCATGTCTGGCTTTGTCGGTAGATGGTGCACCACCAGATCTTCATCAAGCTCAGGCATGTCCTCGTACGAGAAAGCACAGTTGGACAACCTTGGTTTCAGAAACTCCATCATCCTCTGCTTGTACTCCGGAGACAGCGATCGTCCGATGCGCACCTCTCTAGGGAGTTCCGTTGACCCTAAGTTTACAATTTCGAAATATCTTTCACAACATTGGCCTTTATTTCAAAATTTTCAAGGGAGTCCTCGAATTCGAGAGCTGTATCATCATTTTCCTCATCCAGGGCTTCATCCAAACCCATGAGCTCGAAGTCCAACTCGAGATTGAAATCATACGAGTCGACCTCAAACTTCTGCGATGTGTGTGAGATGTTTGGCACAGTGGTTTTTGAAAGCTTTTCTGTTATTTTTTTGTTTTGAATTTTTTTTTATTCTTTTGTGCCGCCTGGAGGTCCCGAACAGGACGGTGTTGCGAGCCAAAATTGATCCTGTCCTAGTCCGGGGTACCAACTACTATTTACATCGGTATTTTTTTTAGGTCGGCACCCACAGAGGATTCACCGTCCAATTCGATTGTTAGGGGGACTGTTGTTCATGGTGATTCTTCTCTCCTTCCAATTTTACTGTCTGAATCAGTGTGTTCCTGTGGGTCACCTTCTTTGATGACCATAATGTCTGCTGGGCTAAGATCAGAGTCAGAATCTGATTCGACTTCTTCGCCCAAGAGCTGGAATTCTTCTGGTTCCTTTGATTGGTCCTGCGATGGGACCTTGATGTCCGTCCAGTCAAGGGCAGGCTACTTCCTTTTGTCAATCTAATGAATGGGCTGCTTCTGCCCCTTGTGTTGCTGGGCTGGTGTTGGAGACATGTTCCCTTAAGTGTGTGCGGGAATGAGTATCTCTCTTGGTTTGCCTGCATCCTTTTCAAGAGGCATCCCTAGTTCTGGATCCCGCATGAGTGGACCTGTTTTCGTGCCCCTTGCCTTTTGTGGTGGATCTGGAGGTTTTGTCCCTTTTGTCAGATTTGTTTTTGCTGCCTCGAGAATCTTATCCCATCTTATGGGTGGCCAGACAGACTCTGGGTGGGAATGATCTGAGGGTTTGAGCCTTTGGAGGTGTCCTCAAGGGGAATCACCGAGATTTCACAAACTGTCCCAGCCCTGATGAAATTGATGGGTGTGCACCTAAATGGTTGTCTCTTCTTAGACTTTTCAACTTGACCCTCCGGTGTTGGTTGATATCCCAGTCCCTGTTTCTGTATATTAGTATGTGCTGGTTGTACTAATATATCTTTTTCATGGAACTCAGTATGGTAGTTCCAGATTAATCGTTCGGCGGGGGAAATGACATGTTCAACAATGAGAGGGCGAGGATTAGTAATTGAATTTACAACTTCGAATTCAAAGCTGTGATATGATACATCGCTCTCTGTATGTTGGATGTCGATCATAGGGATGTCAGTTTCTGGAATATTAACCGCTACTGGCAGGACAGTTTTCGGCTTGGCCAATACTGAGATGATTCGATTTCCTGAAGGGAACTTGACCCTTTGATGAAGGGTTGAGGGAATGGCTCCAACAGCATGAAGGCATAGCCGCCCCAACAGAAGATTAAACGAGGCAGGTATGTCAATGACCTGGAATGTGACAAGGGTCAGGTCTGGTCCAATTTGTAGCACAATGTCAATCTCTGCCTCAACCTGCCTTCGAAAATTATCGAAGGCTCTAACACTCATGGTGCTAGGCCTGAAAGCGGATGATTTTATCCTTAACCGTTCAGTAGTCCTTAGAGGGTAAACATTAAGGGTAGATCCATTATTAATGAGCACAAGTGAGACTTTAAAATTTTTGTGGCGGGCCACTATGTTTAGTGGGCGCCCGTGCTTGCGTCCCTCAAGTGGTAATTCATCATCAGAGAAAGTGATGGCTTGCGGTGCGAGGAGTTGTCCAATCATACTTGCCACCATTTCGGGGGGTACGTCAGGAAATATATGTCCATCATTCAGAGTTTTTGTAAAGATTTCTCGATGTGATCTTAATGTGCATAAGAGTTCCCAAATAAAAATTTGTGTGGGAGTGGTTTTGAGCTGGGT
Organism: Magnolia kwangsiensis; assembly: GCA_037074715.1. Taxonomy (NCBI): domain Eukaryota; kingdom Viridiplantae; phylum Streptophyta; class Magnoliopsida; order Magnoliales; family Magnoliaceae; genus Magnolia; species Magnolia kwangsiensis. The sequence goes on along the minus strand of CM073580.1, from coordinate 104,265,857 downwards.
TGTTATGTCATAAGCAGTGTCAGTTTTACAGGTGGTTCCTGATAAAGCTCCCCGAATTTCTTTTGAGTTTTGGTTATCTCTCCTAAAGTACCTCCCATTGTTGCCTACTTCGGTACATTTTAGGTAATGTCATGGGACTGCCTTCCGGTTGTAGGATGGAACTGCCTTTCCTTCCAAATATATTAGGGGTTCCTGAGGCTGAGGGGTTGTGGTTGTGACAATTTGTGGAAGACTTGATGATTTCTCTTGAAGTACCATTGGGGTTTGGCAGGTTTTAACATTGGTGTTTTCCTCCATTTTTTTATGTACAAGAGAGGTCCTCTTGCCGTATGCCAGTTGGTGAGGCATCAGGAATTCGGGACCTTGAACCGGGGGTGCCCCTTGCAAAGTAAGCGAAAATAGATCAGGGAGACCTATTGGGAGAATGACAGGTTCAGAATTTGACCTTTTTGGATATGCGAGGTGTGCCTCTTGAGAGGCAAGATGCTGTAAGTGTGACCTATTGGGTGCGGCTTCAAGGGTCACGAGAGGCGATGTTGATGGTGCTACTTATAGAAAGACAAGGGGTTGAATGGCTGGTGCTGCTTCGAGGAATATCTGTGGCCCAGGCGATGGAGTTTGTTGGTATTCCCGTGCCTGGTTCGTTGTGATTTCTTGTATGGAATGATGTAGGGAGGAATACCTGGGTTGCCCTCCTTCAATGTGGTTGACAGTAGAGGCGTCAAATGTGTTGGGTCCTGTTTGATGCAATGGCAGGAAATTTTGAAAAATGTTGGCCTGAACTGTATTGTTAGCCTGTGGGGTGATTGCAATCTTCTGGCTTTCGATCAAATCTTGGACCGCATGTTTCAAGGCGAAGCAACGGTCCGTCAGATAGCCAGGAGCCTGGTGATATGCACAATATTGATTTTCATTGTAACCAGGTGGCAAGGGGTTAGGAGGAAGTCGAGGTTGGAGAGGTGTCAGGAGTTGCTTTTGCATTAACATTATCAGAACCTGACTGTATGTTTGTGCTAAAGGGGTGAACTTCCTCCCTAACATTGTCTACTTGTATGGGCCTGACGCATTTTCCCTATATTGTTGTTGTTGTTGTTGAGACGACTGTCCCTGATATCCCTGCTGGGCTTGCTGTGATTGGTACTGCCTGTTTTGTTGCGATTGGTATTACCTGTCATGCTCCTATTGTGGAGCATACTGATTGCCTTGAGTGTTGGCAACAATGTTGTTAACTTTTGTAGTGCGTTGCGCAGGAGCAATGCCGTTTCCATTCCCATAACCAACAGGTTTCCCTTCGGCTTTGTTTCTTTTGATTGTAGGGGTCTGATGTGGCCATGGAGAAATGGTTCCGGCTCTAATCTCTGCCTCGACTTGTTCTCCAGCTCGGATGAGTTGAGAAAAGTTTACGTATGGGTACGAGATTAGATATCCTGAAATACTAAGATTTGTCGAGTGTACAATCATGGATATCTGCTCCTCGTCATCGATGGGGTTTCTCATCCGAGCTTCCATGGCTCACCATCGTCCTACATATGTTGATAAGGATTCATCACTTTTTTGTCTCAAGGCAGCCAAGTCAGACCTTCTGGGAGCCATGTTCAGGTTGTACGAGAACCTGTCAATGAATGCCTAAGAGAGCTTTTCCCAGGTTCTGATTTGATGGCTGTCAAGTGATGTGTACCAATCTAGAGCGTGACCCTTAAGGGATTTTTGGAAGAGCCGTATCAAGGCTCCATCATTCCCTGCTATCGAATTGAGTTCCCCGCAAAATGCTTTCAAGTGTGCTGTAGGACACCCACTACCGTCATACCTTTTGAATTTTGGTACCTCAAAATTTGGAGGTACTCGGGCGTTCGGAAAGGGACAAAGGTCCCTGAACTTAGTGGATGGGTGATCCACTACTTGCTGTTTTTGAAGCTGGCTTTGCACCATTTGTAATTGCTCTCGTACTTCCTCAATCTCTGACTTGCCTTGTTGCGGGTATCTTGTCCCTTGCTGTAGGGTCTGCGCTGCTTCTTCTTCATATGGATCGATGATGGGATGTTGTTGGAAAGAAGATGTACTCCCGGTGGCGAGAGGTAGCTGGAATTGGACACCGCTCCCTTTTGGAAGAGGGTGTGAAGTTCGGAAGTGGCTCCCGCCTAGGGTATCTGCCAACTCCGAAATGTTACTTCCATTGGAGGGGGGGGGGTGAATTGGACTCGAAACTGACCCCCTTCATGGGCATCCGCCAGTTCTTGTCGGTGGTTCCCGTTAGGGAGAGCCTGTGTTGTAATCTGATTGTTGTGATGTGTTGAGTAAGGATGTACGGGAGGGTTGCTCCCGTTTGCTTGTTGCTGTTGTTCTGGTACTGACTCTTCTGGGAGAAAGAACACGGGATTTGCTGGGGGAATGGAGGAAAAGGCAAAGGAGGTTTGCGGGAGTGAACTATTCTGTATACTAGGCTGGGTTGCCTGTGTGTTTGGTGTGGCATTTGACACTAGGCGATGTAGCAACTCTTGTACTGCCCGTAGACTCTGGGCCATTTCTTGCATGGTGGTGTTGGCTTGTGGGTCTACCGGAGCCGTCAGTAGTGGTTGGGCCGGTGCAGATATGGGCGCCGGTGCTGATGTTTCGGGAGCTAGTGTTCACTCCCCAAGTGCAGGGTTGTGATATAGTAATAACTCGGTAAGACCGAGGTCGAATCCCAAGGGACTGAAACTTGTACGTTATCTAAAACTAACTAGAACTAGAACTAGAATGAGATAAAATTTAAACTGAATGTAATTTGAGAAATAATGGTGAAAATATTAATCTAAAATTTATAGAAATCAGAGGAAAGGAAACTAGGGATTCAGAGGATCCACTTGTATAGATCAGGGAGAACTTATACTTGCATCAAAAATCATGAAAATTACTGAACTGCCGTTGATCTAGTTTTCAAGGAGATGAAAGGAAGATGAATTAGAATGGATTCCATCACCAAACCATGCCCAAAGAGTATGACAAACAATAGAATCAAACTAATTACCACCCAATCACATGTATGAATGTTAGGAAGGGTACCGTCATCCAACCATGCCCAGGAGACTATGGTGAACAATAGGGCTTCCTGACATCATAAACATTAAAGAAAACGGAAATATTCAAAGCCATTGCAGACCCATTGTAATTTCAGTCACAATAGACCATTAAAAACCTAAAACATTCCCATAATAATTAACTAAAATCAACGTCAATTCATGAATTAAAATTAAAATAAAATCAAATCTCCCATCTCACTACAAGCTTCACCTCTTAGCCCTAGCTAAGAGGTTTAGCCAGCCATGGATGGGCTAAATCTCATAATAAAAATAAAAGAAAGAAGAAGAAAAAGAAAAAAATAATAAATAAGAAAGAAAACCAAAAAACTCTGTTTCTCTCTCTTCTCTCTAATCCACGTCCAAACCCAAGCCTCCACGTCTCTCTTTTTCTTCCTTCCTAGCCTTTAATGAATGCTCCCCACGTCCAAAACCTCCTTTTATAGCTGCTGGAAGGCTGGAGTTAGTGACAGAGTTGTAGCAGGACACGGAGTGCAATTTTCGCAGCCAAGTTCGGTGCCTCGAAACATGCCACTTTCCTCGCTCAAATTCCAAAGAAACACCGTCTCTTAGTACTTTCTTGAGTTCTCTACATGATAGACAATTCAGATCTGCCATATGATCAAAGATGGTGGCCCAAAACTGCCTGGAAAAGTCAGTTTTCGCGGATGTGCAAAACCTTTCGCACCATTTCGCTGTTGTGATCGGTGGGCCCAAAGAAGCATTTTCTGAAAAATCCACCCTGTCCATTGGATTCAGAACGAAATTTCAGTCAAGAATGGGTGGTTTTGAACGTCCATTGACGAAGCCCAGATAAGAAATAACTAAAAGATCAGATTTGAATGCTACCAGGCAGCTCTTTTGTGGCTCCTGTATCGCACACGTGTGTACGCATGGGTACAAAAAGTCAGCATGTTTTTGTAGTATTCGAGCCCCTCTACACGGTGAACGGGTCAGATTTTCCATATGGTCAATGGGTAGGGCCCACAACCGTCCGCAAAAACGGCCAGCGGCCATTCGTTACGCAGCTGAAAACGGCAAGTGCCATTCATGCACGGTGCAGGCTCTGTTTGAATTTTGAAAGCGGTCTGGTGCTCAAGGTACATACAATGTATGTGATGTACATGCACCATATACAGGGCCTACTATAATGCTTATCGAAAATCTACACCGTCCATCCTTTTTCTCATATTCTTTAAGCCGTTAGGACTAAAATTGAGGCAGTTTCAGACATCAGGTGGGCCCCAAATTGAAGATTAATGGGCTGATCTGTCCATTGGCCCACTTCTCAAGATCTTCAATGGCTTAAATTTAATATGTACGGTTAATTTATGGCCCTCATCTCATGTATGAAGTTTCGAATCGATCAGATGTCGGGAACCATGTGATCTTGCATTCTGAACGTCTTTCGGGCCACTTGAGCTCCAGTTTCTCGATTTTCTTGGATTCCTGGCATACAATTCTGTCGATCCTGGTTTCATGGGGTCCGTCTCTTGCCTATGGTGTCATCAGATCGTTAAATCTCAACTTTTAACGTCCTTTTTCCATCCATGCTCATAAAATCACCTTGCAACACAAGAGTGAGAAAACGAGCCATTAGATAGCATTATATTCGTAAATCCAGACAATATCTGGGGTCTAATATGCAATATTTGACCCTCAACACAACCCCCAACCAGCATTTTGCTAGCCCCGAGCAAAATATGCGAAAAATAAGTTGAGAATTATAGGAGAACTTTCTATGAAATCGAGTGAGATTTTAAACAAAATACGAGAAATTTAATATCCATGAATGTTAGAAATTGTTTTCTCCTAAGCTCAATCGCACGGTAGACTTCATAATCAAGTGTAAAGCATTAATCCATCAATTAGAAAAATTTTAAACATTAAGATCCATGGATGTATAGTCTAATCTCGGCTTATCATCATTAAGAGATCCAATCGTTAATTTCATGATATCATTGGTAACCAACAAGAAAATTCATGACAACCAAAACCTAATCCAAAACTTGCCTCATAGATTAACCTATTAACTTGTAATTTTTCTATTCAAAGTAATGCCAAGGAAGGGGAATCAAATCCTCACCTATAGGGAGCAAACCTATGGTGAAGATCGTACACCTGACTCTTTTTAGATATCATTCATGGGGAATTAACTCCACACCTATAGGGAGCAAACCTATGGTGAAGATTAGCTATCTAACCTTTCCAATTTTTATACCATGATGGCAAGATATTTTAGGCTGGTTCCTTTCGTGCTTAGTGATTACCAAATTAACCCTTCAATATCAGACTGAAGTCTTAATGTGTAAGCAAGACGTGTCCTGAAATCATGATTCAATCAATGTTTACAACTTCTAATCATGGATTAATAATTCACTTAACTATGAAATCTAACAGATACGGAATCCAAGAGTCATAAATCCACCCTTATGTACCTTGAAAATCTAAATTAGGGATATCTGTCAAAATCACTTCGAATTTATAGAAATTTTCAGATTTTTTTTTTTTTTAAATTTCACAATTTTTGCTCAAGACCAAGAAAATACTGATTAGGAAACCTAATCTCCCACCCCAACCTAAAATCTATATTGTCCTCAATGTAAAAGATATAAACATGCAGTGCACATGGAACAACGAAAGTAAAGTGATGGGAAGATAGTACCTGGATAACGAATCAAGAGAGTTTCCAATAGATCACGACATGGAAGCTTGTCAGTATGAGAGAGAAAGCAAAACAAAAATAATGAAAATAAAATCCTACCTATACCACTTTCTTACGTGCTCTCGATTGCATTTAGCGTATGCAATAAGCCTTTAAACTCTTAGGTTACCCCTAGTGGACGAGTTGTAGTCTCGTGAGGGTTTGCAGTAATGTTACCCACAAACATTGAATCATCTACTAAAGAATGAAAAGGAATAAAAAAAAAGCTGGGTTGCCTCCCAGAAGCGCTAAATTTACCGTCTTCAGTCAGACAAATAAAGCAACAATCCTAGACCTAGGAAAGCGATAAACCTACCTATACCTCCATCAGACTAGGAGATCAGTCCTGGTAAACAGGAGCAATCAGAGGCATGGACATGTCCTCTGAATCAAATGTCTCAACAAATGGCTTTAATCGATGTCCATTTACTTTAAACTCCTTGCCATTGTCGGGATCTCTTATCTTAACGGCCCCATGAGGATAAGCAGTAACAACAATGTAAGGGCCGGTCCAACGAGATCGAAGCTTACCCAGAAAGAGGTGGAGTCGAGAATCGTACAAAAGAACTTTCTGACCTGGCGTGAATGATTTTCGTAGAATATGTTGATCATGAAACGCCTTCATCCTGTCCTTGTAAATTCTCGAGTTCTCATATGCATCGTTCCGGATTTCTTCCAGTTTATTTAATTGAAGTTTGCGTAGCGAACCAGCGTTGTCCAGATTGAAATTTAGATTTTTGATCGCCCAGTATGCTTTATGTTCCAATTCCACAGGAAAATGACAAGCCTTTCCGTAGACAAGTCTAAAGGGAGATGTTCCAATAGGAGTTTTGAAAGCAGTACGGTACGCCCATAAGGCATCGGTCAATCGGATTGACCAGTCCTTACGATCAGGGTTAACCGTTTTTTTAGGATATGTTTGATCTCTCTATTGGAAATCTCAGCTTGTCCACTTATCTATGGATGGTATGGGGTGCTCACCTTATGAGAGATACCGTATTTCTTCATTAAGCTCTGAAATGGTCTATTGCAGAATGTGAGCCCCTGTCACTAATGATGGCTCGAGGCGTTCCGAACCGCGACAGGATATTTTCTTTCAAAAATTTAATGACCGTGCGATGGTCATTTTTGTGGCATGGAATTGCTTCGACCCATTTAGTGACATAGTCTACGGCGAGCAAAATATACAGATTTCCAAATGATTGGGGGAATGGTCCCATGAAATCGATGCCCCAACAATCAAATGCTTCTATAGTAAGGATGGGATTCAAGGGCATCATATTTCGACGGGACAATGCTCCCAATTTCTGACAACGTTCACAAGCCTTGCAAAACTCATGAGTGTCCCTAAACATAGTGGGCCAGTAGAAGCCACACTATAAAATCTTGACCGTGGTCTTTTTAGCAGAAAAGTGACCACCACAGGCCTGTGAGTGACAAAAGGAGATGACACTCTGATGCTCATCGTCTGGCACACATCTCCTTAAGATTTGGTCTGGGCAATATTTAAACAAATTTGGATCATCCCAAAAAAAGTTACGCACCTTGGTAAAAAATTTCTTCTTATCTTGTGATGTCCAATGTGTCGGTATGGAACCTGTAGCAAGATAATTAGCAATATCAGCAAACCAAGGTGACTGGGAGACTCTAAACAGTTGTTCATCAGGGAACATATCATTAATATGAGTCGCCTCAAGGGAATCAGAGGTATTAAGACGAGAAAAATGATCGGCCACTACGTTCTCTACTCCCTTTTTATCTTTGATTTCCAAATCAAATTCTTGGAGCAGAAGGATTCATCGTATCAGGCGGGGCTTAGAATCATTCTTAGAAAGAAGATACTTAAGTACCGCGTGATCTCTGTAGATGATGATCTTAGATCCGATCAGGTAGGACCTAAATTTGTCCAAAGAGAACACTACGGCTAAGAATTCCTTTTCCGTAGTCGAATAGTTCACTTGGGCAGGATTTAGAGTCCTACTTGCGTAGTGAATAACGTAAGGCCGCTTATCTTTTCTCTGGCCTAGAACCGCTCCAAGAGCATAATCAGAGGCGTCGCACATAAGTTCAAAAGGAAGACTCCAGTCAGGTGGCTGCATGATAGGTGCAGTGGTTAACATGCCCTTAAGCTTAGTGAAAGCTTCTTGGCACTGCTCAGTCCACTCGTACAGTGTATCTTTTTGAAGAAGATTACATAAAGGACGAGAGAGGAGACTAAAGTCCTTTATAAACCGTCTGTAAAAGCCTGCGTGTCCTAAGAAGGATCGCACGTCTCTGATATTCTTGGGTGGAGGGAGGTTAGAGATAAGATCGATTTTTGCCTTATCTACCTCGATTCCTTTGGACGAGATGATATGCCCAAGGACAATTCCCTTTTGTACCATAAAATGACACTTCTCCTAGTTAAGTACCAAATTTTTTTCTTCACATCTTTTCAGCACACATTTAAGACTTGCTAAGCATTCGCTGAAAGATGAACCAAAAACAGAGAAATCGTCCATGAAGACCTCTAAATATTTCCTCACCATGTCAGAAAAGATACTCATCATGCATCGCTGAAAGGTGGCAGGGGTATTACATAACCCGAATGACATCCTTCTGTAAGCAAAGGTACCATAGGGACATGTAAATGTGGTCTTTTCCTGATCCTCAGGGGCGATTTCAATCTGATTATAACCTGAATACCCGTCAAGGAAACAATAATAGGAATGACCAGCTAGCCTTTCCAGGATTTGATCAATGAAGGGCAAAGGAAAGTGGTCTTTCCTTGTGACGGTATTCAGCTTTCTATAGTCAATGCACATTCTCCAACCAGTGGTAACTCTGGTTGGCACGAGTTCATTATTGGCATTGGCTACGATGGTGATCCCGGACTTCTTAGGAACCACCTAAGTTGGACTCACCTATTGACTATCGGATATGGGGTATATGATCCCCACATCCAATAGTTTGAGAACCTCGGCCTTAACCACTTCCTTCATGTTTGGATTTAATCTACGTTGTGATTGCCGAACAACCTTTGCATTGTCCTCAAGATATATACGGTGAGTACAAATCGATGGGTTAATTCCCTTGAGGTCCGCTATCGTCCATCCAAGAGCTCCCCTATGCTCATTGAGAGTAGATATCAGCATACTCTCCTGTTCTTTCTCCAGGTGGGCAGCGATCACCACCGGGTATGTCTCATCTTGACCTAAATAAACATATTTTAAATCAGAGGGCAAAGGTTTTAGGTCAAGCTTCGGTGGCTTGAGGTTAGACGGTAGAGGCACTACATCAGTTTGGGGCAATTCTTCAATGTGTGGCCTCCACCGGTTAACTTCAAGTACCGGTGCAGTATCAAGCATGGCACACGTCTCCCTAATTATATCATCATCAAGATCATGGGAGTGGGTCAGGCACGTCTCTAGAAGATCAGAGGATAAGGTGAGAGGCGTTATATCTTCCACAAAAGAATCAATCATGTTAACATCGTGGAAATCGTCATCATCCTCTGAGTTGCTGCCGTTATTGAAAAAGATATTCGATTCCAATGTCAAATTTTCAAAGGACAGTCATGACACTATTCCTACAATTGATAATTGCATTTGAAGTGGACAGGAATGGGCGACCAAGAATGACGGGAATCTGAGTGCTCGTGTCATTGATGGGTTCGGTGTCCAAGATGATAAAATCAACAGGGTAGTAGAATCTATCCACCTGGACTAACACATCCTCGATGATCCCTCTTGGTATACGAACAGAACGATCAGCAAGTTGTAGTGTGGTTCGAGTGGGTTTTAATTCACCCAAACCTAACTGTTGGTATACCGAGTAAGGAATCAGATTGACGCTTGCTCCTAAGTCAAGAAGTGCGTGATCAATTCGATAGTTCCCGATCACACATGATATGGTTGGGCAATCGGGATTTTTGAATTTTTGCGGCACATCTTGTTTTAGGATGGCACTCACTTTCTCAGTCAAGGAGATCTTCTTTTGAACACTTTTCCGTCTTTTGGTAGTGCATAAATCCTTTAGAAATTTAGCATATGAAGGAATCTGTTTTACAACGTCAAGCAGAGGAATGTTGACTTTCACTTGTTTCAATACCTCTAGGATATCCTGAGAGTTAGATAGACGTTTTGGTTCAACCAACCGTTGGGGAAACGGAGCAACTGGCTTTTTTAGAGGTTCCGGTTCAAATTTTTTTGTGGCGCCACTAGATCCATCATTGTTATCCTCTTCTGGTTCTTGAGGCTTTTCGGGCCTAACCGGAAGGGTTTTATCAATAACCTTCCCACTCCTAAGAGTGGTGATGGATTTAGCGTGCCCCATTTGATTTGAAGAGCTGGGATCACTTGTCTCGTATTGCAGTTTCGGATTAGGGAGTGATTGTGCAGGGAGCATCCCTTTTTCCATAGCCGTCATACGTGAATCTATTTTTTGCATAAAATCTGAAATTCCTTGCATTGTCCGAGCCAGCTCTTGTATGGAAATTTGAACCGATTCTTCTTGAGGTTTTCCCTGATTTGGATTTTGATTGAAGAAACCTTGAGGGGTAGCAGTTTGTCCGTTCCTCCAACTAAAATTCGGATGATTTTTCCAGCCAGGATTGTAAGTATTAGAGGGTGGTCCATTGAAAGGTCTTTGATAGTTATTTACGGCATTAGATTGTTCATTCAATACTTCTCAAAAGGCAGGTATTGAAGGACAATTTTCAGTAGTATGAATGTTGCAATCACAGATGCCGCAAACACTTTCATTAACCTTTTCTTTCCTTCCTTCCATGGCCTCAAATTTTCTGGTGAGATTGGCCACCTTAGCGTTAAGATCATTATCCTCTTTCAGGAGATATATTCCTCCTTTTTTCCTTGAATGAGTCGGCCTAGACGTAGTGTTTGTCCTTAGGTAATAGTCCCATAATTGTATTTTTTCAGCGAGACTATCGAGGTAATCTCATACCTCGTCAACATTTTTATTTATGAATTCTCCATTACACATCGTCTCGACCATTTGGCGCATGGAAGATGTTAGCCCATCATAGAAAAAATTTGTAATGCGCCATATTTCAAAGCCATGTTGTAGGCATACATTAACCAGATCTTTGAACCTTTCCCAACATTGGAAGAATGTTTCATTTTCCTTTTGGGCAAAGTTCATGATTGCTCTCCTGAGGGTAATTTTCTTATGATGTGGGAAAAATTTCTTTATAAATTCCCTCTGCAAATCATTCCATGTGCCAATGGATCTAGGACACGGTGAATGTAACCACGTCTTGGCTTTTTCTTTCAAGGAAAATGGAAAGAGTTTCAGCCTAATAGTATCCTCAGATACATTAGGAAAGCATAAGGTGCCTATGATTTCATCGAACTCTTTCAGATGCAAGTATGGTTCTTCAGATTCAAGCGCATGGAACTTAGGAAGGAGTTGGATAATCCCTGGCTTGATGTCCATATGTCCTGTATTCTCAGAAAAAATCATGCATGAGGGCGTACTCACCCCCGCCAGTTGTAAATAATCTCGTAAAGTACGAGACGGGGGTGCCTGATGCACCTCATTCTCATCATGTACTTCCTCAACCCTTGGTTGGGGTAGTGCTTGAGGTTGATTTTCAGCCATAACGTCTTCTAACTCAGGAGAATTCAAGTGGTGTCTAGTCCTGCGATGGACAGTCAATCCCTCAACTAATCCTCCTTCAGTCACGAGACGTCGAGTGTTGTCGCGTGGCCAATGGGGCATAAAACACACTCAGCCCTCAAATTCTAACTTAAACCTAAAAAAAAGGAAAAAGAAATCTAGAAAATAAAGGGAAAAGATGGAAAGAAGTTATCAAATTTGGAGTCCTAGGTTAAGAATCTACAAAACAAAACAAAATAAGTTAGTTTCTAAGAATAGAAAGTCCTAATTAAAAGTAAATTAATTTCTAAGGAAAGAAGAAATTCTAAAGAAAGAAGAATTAGAAAGAGCTTACTAAATTAGAAGCTTCCTACAAAACAGAAAAATTGAGTTAGTTCTAAAAATCAGATAGAATGAAGAATAGAAAGTTTCTAAAGTTAGGAAAAATTTTTAATAAGGAAAACAACAAGCTTCTAAACCTAGAATTAAAAATTTCTAAAAGGAAAATCTAATCCTAAACTAATCCTAAAACTAATTAATTTCAGAAAAACGTAGCCGACAGTCCCCGGCAACGGCGCCAAAAACTTGTTCACTCCCCAAGTGCAGTGTTGTGATGTAGTAATAACTCGGTAAGACCGAGGTCGAATCCCAAGGGACTGAAACTTGTACGTTATCTAAAACTAACTAGAACTAGAACTAGAATGAGATAAAATTTAAACTGAATGTAATTTGAGAAATAATGGTGAAAATATTAATCTAAAATTTATAGAAATCAGAGGAAAGGAAATTAGGGATTCAGAGGATCCACTTGTAGAGATCAGGGAGAACTTATACTTGCATCAAAAATCATGAAAATTATTGAACTGCCGTTGATCTAGTTTTCAAGGAGATGAAAGGAAGATGAATTAGAATGGATTCCATCACCAAACCATGCCCAAAGACTATGGCAAACAACAGAATCAAACTAATTACCACCTAATCACATGTATAAAAGTTAGGAAGGGTACCGTCATCAAACCATGCCCAGGAGACTATGGTGAACAACAGGGCTTCCTGACATCATAAACATTAAAGAGAACGGAAATATTCAAAGCCATTGCAGACCCATTGTAATTTCAGTCACAATAGACCATTAAAAACCTAAAACATTCCCATAATAATTAACTAAAATCAACGTCAATTCATTAATTAAAATTAAAATAAAATCAAATCTCCCATCTCACTACAAGTTTCACCTCTTAGCCCTAGCTAAGAGGTTTAGCCAGCCATGGATGGGCTAAATCTCATAATAAAAACAAAAGAAAGAAGAAGAAAAAGAAAAAAATAATAAATAAGAAAGAAGACCAAAAACCTCTGTTTCTCTCTCTTCTCTCTAATCCGCGTCCAAACCCAAGCCTCCACGTCTCTCTTTTTCTTCCTTTCTAGCCTTTAATGAATGCTCCCCACGTCCAAAACCTCCTTTTATAGCTGCTGGAAGGCTGGAGTTAGTGACAGAGTTGTAGCAGGACACGGAGTGCAATTTTCGCAGCCAAGTTCGGTGCCTCGAAACACGCCACTTTTCTCGCTCAAATTCCAAAGAAACACCGTCTCTTAGTACTTTCTTGGGTTCTCTACATGATAGACGATTCAGATCTGCCATATGATCAAAGATGGTGGCCCAAAACTGCCTGGAAAAGTCAGTTTTTGCGGATGTGCGAAACCTTTCGCACCATTTCGCTGTTGTGATCGGTGGGCCCCACAGAAGCATTTTCTGAAAAATTCACCCTGTCCATTGGATTCAGAACGAAATTTTAGTTAAAAATGGATGGTTTTGAACGTCCATTGACGAAGCCCAGAGAAGAAATAACTAAAAGATCAGATTTGAATGCTATCAGGCAGCTCTTTTGTGGCCCCTGTATCGCACACGTGTGTACGCATGGGTACAAAAAGTCAACATGTTTTTGTAGTATTCGAGCCCCTCTACACGGTGAACGGGTCAGATTTTCCATATGGTCAATGGGTAGGGCCCACAACCGTCTGCAAAAATGGCCAGCGGCCATTCGTTACGCAGCTGAAAACGACAAGTGCCGTTCATGCACGGTGCAGGCTCTGTTTGAATTTTGAAAGCGGTCTGGTGCTCAAGGTACATACAATGTATGTGATGTACATGCACCATATACAGGGCCTACTATAATGTTTATCGAAAATCTGCACCGTCTATCCTTTTTCTCATATTCTTTAAGCCGTTGGGACTAAAATTGAGGCAGTTTCAGAGATCAGGTGGGCCCCAAATTGAAGATTAATGGGCTGATCTGTCCATTGGCCCACTTCCCAAGATCTTCAATGGCTTAAATTTAATATGTACGGTTAATTTATGGCCCTCATCTCATGTATGAAGTTTCGAATCGATTAGATGTCGAGAACCATGTGATCTTGCATTCTGAACGTCTTTCGGGCCACTTGAGCTCCAGTTTCTCGATTTTCTTGGATTCCTGGCATACAATTCTGTTGATCCTGGTTTCATGGGGTCCGTCTCTTGCCTATGGTGTCATCAGATCGTTAAATCTCAACTTTTAACGTCCTTTTTCCATCTATGCTCGTAAAATCACCTTGCAACACAAGAGTGAGAAAACGAGCCATTAGATAGCATTATATTCGTAAATCCAGACAATATCTGGGGTCTAATATGCAATATTTGACCCTAACAGCTAGCTGAGCTGTTGGCTCTTCTTCATGGGTAGCTTGAGAGGTTATGACTGTCCGGGATCGGGTGGTCATGGTTCTGATATGTATCTACGCAAGAGTAAGCCAAAAGATTTTTTTGGGTTTTGTATGAATGCGAATGATGATTTTCCTTGAGATTAAAGTACCACACGTTTTCAAGTTGGGTCTCGGCTAGTGTGCCCTAGCAGAAGTCCCCAGTGGAGTCGTCATTCTGTAGACACTGAAAAATCGAGCGGGTACGATTGATTTGTGATTCGTGTTGCTGATTGAGGTGATAGGTTGATTATGGATGTTGGAGTCGCCACTAGCCGAAAAATCTCGAAATCCCGTGGTCAGCTAGAACCACGAAATACGCAGGGTGAAGAAAATTTGGAGACTTCCCTACCTTAAATTGACTCCTGGTCTGTGATCCGGGATTCCGGGCAAGGGACCTCAGTTACAAAAAAGGAAGGTGTTAGACACCCTCTCTGCCCGTACAAATGTACGGTCTCTACTCAGTGTGGTATAAAAATCTTAAGGGATGACGGATGTTGTGGCCGAGATGGGACTAGGCATACACGTAGATTTCTAATGCTGCAAGATCCGAGATTTCGGCAAGTCATAAAGCATACGTCTAACGGTGTGTCTAGAAGACGGATGTGATGATGCTTATGCAAAATGGTAAGAAAATTGGACTAGATCACTAAGAATTTCTGATGCGACAGGATCCGATGTACGGCAAGTCACAAAGCATACGTTCACTAGAGATTTAGAGAAGCAGGGGGTTAAGAAGGGAGTAAATGTCATGATGGATGCTTGTAAAATGAATAGATCTTTGGCTTGATCTCTTAAGTAGGCTAAGATATGGGTTAAACCATGATCAACAAAGTTAGGCTGGTGGGTTGGAAGGGTTGAGAGAAAGGCTAGGGGGTGGCTATAAAGATCAGATCTTTGAAGGCTTGCGAGCTCCTTCCCTTTCCTTCACTCTCTTCCTCACTCTCTCTCTCTTCTCCTCACTTTCTCTCCCTTGGATGAGAAGATCCCTCCTTTTTTGTGAAGAGGAGAGGGCTATTTATAGCCTTCTCTAATGGCATTGCTGTAAATTTCAGTTTTGAGAGGCGTAAAAGGTGATGTAGCAAGTTATGGTTGGTTATGGAGAGAGGAATGCCACATGACACTCTCTCATTAGCCATGAGGGGCGGTAAAAAGGTAAATAGTGAAATTTGGGAGGGTAATTTTAAAGGAAAGTTGACTTTTGGACCTTGGGACAACTGTCCGCACGCGGCCCGCAAGCGGCGGCACTTGAAGTACCGCAGGCAGCAGTCAGACTACCGCCCGGGCTCAGTTCGGGCCGATTTCACACGTGTGAACCTTGTACACTGTGTGGGTTCACTCGGAGGTCTCTTTTTGAATTTTTCAGCTCAGAAAAATGGATTTCAACTTGGATAATGAGGATTTGGGCCATGGTATGGGGTATAGGCAAGGTTGCATGTGTGATGAATGGTTTGTATCGTGGTTTTGGATTATGAATTTGAGTTTTAGGGACTTTGGTTTGGTTAGGTATGATCATGGTTCCTGAACGATCTTAACCTTTCAAAATATACCCTGGATGGGGTGTCTATAAACATGTACTAAGAAAATGAGGTAAATTCAAATACCAAGTAGGACACATCATATGAAATAATGATAATTGAATGCCCACTTTTTAGAAACGACAAAAAGTTTAAGCTGATATTTTTCTTTATGCTTCGTTGAGGTTTGTACGAACTAATCAAAGGTTGAGTGCCAAATAAACATTACAGTGAGCCGTTGGTGATTTTTAACGGTGGACATTTAATCACTACCGTTTTCTCACGGAGTGGTCCACTTAAGATTTCTCATATCTGGGATTAAGCCCTAAAATGACAGGGAAAATGACACAAGCATCCGGGTTTGGGCGGACAGTGCACTGACAACTCGCCAGACTAAAATGAGTTGTAAAAACGGATGAAAGAGTGTGAATAAAACCCGTATATCACGGTGGGCCCCACAGCGACTGCTACCAGCGATATACCGGGTCAGCACCAGACAAATCGCTTCCGTGGAGTGGAGGATGACGTGACATTTGAGGTGTTCGAGGATTGGACAAAGGTGAGAGTTCACCACCGTGCACATGGTATGCATGCATGACATTTTGTCAATCTAGACCGTCCAAAATATGGGCCAAACCGTGGATGGAGAATAAACCAAATTCATACCGATCTAACAGTTTCAGGCATCTGATTTTAAACGTTGGATCTGGACAACATATCATTTCATTCCTTAACTGTCCATTTTTTTACAAACACCGGAGGTATATGATTTTTTTCAGTCACTGCGATTTTCTGGCTATGGTTCATTCAGAGTGGGCCCCACATTTTGACCGTGCATGCCACATGTTACATCACAACTTCAAAAAATGGATTTGAAATATAACCATTACTGACTCGTATTTCAAGGACCATTTACGTAGTACACGGGACCACCCAAAACCGCAGCTTGTGATATCTCCACCACGTGGATTGTCCCGCATCATGTTTGGACCTCTAATCCAGCCTACATGTGTGGCTGAGGTAGGTGATGAACGTTACGAGTTGGATCTCTGTCTTCCTCAAGGATGACTACTCCAAATACATGGAGCCACAAAGATTTCTCTAATGCTTGATTTTTTTAAAAAAAATGTAAATAAATTTTAAAAATTTGTAAAATGTTTGATGATTTAAATAAATGAATTTACATCCCTTTAAATATGGGTACTAAGTCATGTAAGAAGTTTTGAAATTAAACTACAACTAAAACTCTTATAAATCACAACTTACTATAAATAGTAACTTAAAAGTAGGTTGTCATAATAGCTATTAGACTTTATAGTTTTCAGCCGAAAATAATAGAAAGTGTCCTACTTGGCTTCACCATGCTATTCTCTTAATTATTTTAACCACTTTTAATGTTGGGCGTAACTCCTAAAGCCTAATCGATGAAGTGTTATATTCAAACTAAAACTTATTATAAATAATAAAAATCAAATTAAAATAGGAATTTCACAACTATTCTAATGAATTTTTCCCAATTTGACATGCGCAACATACTATAGTTGAGTTGGATAGCCAAAGTAGTTTGTTCTATCTAAAATCATATATAGTACGTCAAATAACTTATTTCGGTTTATGAGTTACCTACGTTTTAAGGTATGCACTGCCTAGATCACTTTCACTTCCGAACTATCCTTTTTTTATCCAACTTGGCTATGAAAGTGTCTACAACTCGCTCTACATTAGGGACCGACGGTGAAATAATAATAATCTCGTGAGTGGTGTTAAGCAACCAATGGTGGAATTCTTCCATTGGCCCATTTCAATGCTACGGTGGGGCCAGATGTATAGTCCAACTGATACTATCCTGGTATTCAAAGTGGGCCCACCGGATCAAGAGCTCGTGTCTCTGAGATGGGCTCCTAGTCCTGGGGTAGTCAGAACTATAATTTGATGGTATTCCTGCGCGCTACCTTACCTTTTCATTCGCAGTTCACGAGCATAATCAAATGTACCTCAATGGACGTTACGTGCACATGCATCGCAGTTGCCAGGTATCCAACCCATCATACTAACGTCTTGAATCAATGGAACATGGGCCCCACGTGTACAAACCATCGGCCTGAGAAGTCATCTAATCCGAGCTATTTGATACTCTGACGGAGCGTAACTATTGATACGCAAGCACTGAGGATTTATTTTTTTTCAACACACGCACACACAGTCACGCTGGTGGAATTTCACCACCTATGGTACTCGAACCCTTGACCGAGAGTTGAAACTCCTGAGAGTCTACCACCGGACAAGAGTAAGGACCCTAAACCCTAAACACAAGCTCTGTGGATATGTACGTAGCATTCTCAATATCAGACTAGCCGAACAATCTAATCTGCGCCCTTGTTAATTGAAATAGGACCATTAGATACCTTTTATTTTAGCCGTCCAATAAACTCTCACCAATAGTAATTTTGGTTCACGATAAATCTAAACTTGGATCCATGATTTGGACAGTTTAAATCGACCCTTTTTTTTTTTTTAATAACACGCGCGCACACACACTCACACACTCACACTGCAGTGGAATTTCACCACCTATGGAAACTCGAACCCTATGAGTCTACCACCCGACCATGAATGAGGATCTGTTTAATTCGACTTTTATATATATATATATATATATATATATATATATATATATATATATATATATATATATATATATATATATATATATATATATACACACCACTTATACAATTTCTAAGTAATTTCTAAGCGCCTGCATGCGTATCATCCATCACTCTAAAAGAGTATCAAAGCTTTTACCAGAGATAATACACCGTGGAGACGGGAGCAAGAATATTCTGCTGAATAAAATGGGTACGGAGGACAAGCAAGCATGGATGATAATATAAGTCCTCGCGTGCACACGGTTCGGTTTGGTCGGATTCTTGGTTGAAATCAAACCGAACTGTTTTCAGCTAGTCTCAAAAAACTAGAACTGGAACGGGACTGTTTACACCTTAAAACCAAATTGAAACCAGATAGTAAAAAATCAGTTCTATGATTTTCGATTTTTTATCCAGTACAGTTGCATAGTTTTTTTTTTTTTTAATTCAGCCAAAGCTCGTCTATTGAAAAATTTCACTAATAGTAATCTTGTCACGGTTTGTTTTTACGATACTTAAATGTTCTCAGAATGATTTTGTTGCTAATATTTATCCATGTTGTTATTCATTTGATGAATGGTCTAATTTTTTATAATTTATTTTTTTTAATATTTATTGACCAAGGGTCTAGCTCTAGGTTAAATTTCAAGGTTTGATTCTACGGTTCCATCCACGATTACACTGAACCTTAAATAAAAAATTGATTTGAACCGAACAAACCGGTTCTTTACTTTTTAAAATTTGGAACCGGACCATTTCAGAACCGGACCAAACCGTGCGGTGTAATCGGTTTAGTCCCGTTTTCTAGTTGTATAGATTCCCTTCCGTGTGCACCCCTAAATATTACCATGCATCTTGCACGTGTGCCCAACGTCTGTCACGTGTATATATATGAACCCTGTTCTGTCAAAAAGGCTGGGCCCACCTTGTAGATCATTGGATAGAAATATTAAGCCAATCCACCCGTTGAGTGGGCCACACACGTACATTCAGTTGATCTATTGGCTGTTCACCGTTGAATATATTGTGGCCAACATTTCCCGGGACCACACCGTGGATGGTCGGTGCAAAAACGTCCAGATTTAAAGATTGTATATGTTGAATATCTGGCGTTTTTGTTGGTTTTGAATGGGAACTTGTGCGAATCTTAAAAACCAGATCATACACCATTAAAAACCTTCCAGATTGTGGGTCGGATCCACCATGGTCTCTACATGCCATCCAATCCGGTCAGAAAACGCAACCCACTAGAATGAGTGAAACCCCATAAAATCAGCCTACTACAAAACTCAGGTGAGCCACGTCAGGTGATTTCAGAGGTTTATTCATGATAATATGGTGTGGCCCACCTGAGTTTTGGATCAGCCCTGATTATTAGAAGCAAAGTAGGAGATGAGGGGGTCACTTGATGGGCGGATTGGATTCTACGGACACATTATTCTGGGTCCACACATCATGATGTAGGGTAATCTCAACTTACAAAGCTTTGCAGTGGATCTGGCCCATTCATATTCATGATCATGAAAAAGGGTTCATCTAAGTCATTGGTCACTCTTATATACGAATTTGTAAAGAGATATGATTCAGTACCGGCCTAAGTAGTATTAGATTCAGGATTCACATTTTGTAGAACATCTGAGCCGTGCAAAAGGGGAGTATTTAATTCTCTGGCTGCCTATGACTTGATATGCAGGCAGGTAAAAATGTTACACGTGGCTCATTTAGCTCAACTTAAACTGACTAGATTGTGGACCCCACTGTTGCTAAGTTACAGTCCAAAAGTCAGATTGATTGAAAAATCATGTCCTTTGATTCCTGAACACTTGTTGTTGAAATAAGACAATTGAATCTTCTTTTAATTTCAGACCGTCCATTAAATGTCTGCAATCTGATCGTCAGATAATCAAGTAGCTGTACTTGTTGGTTCATAATACAGCTGTAGGTAGTTTGGACGGTTTAATTTGAACTACTTGTATGCCAGATATGCAATTTATAAGTATTTTTTAAGTGCCCGAGTATCATCCATCATACACTGACAGAGTATCAAATCTCTCTTTTAAAAATGGGGCCCATCCACTTATAGGTGGGCCATCATGCAGGTTTGGCCCACCTGATGATTGGATTGGATTGGCCTGATTTTCAGCCTAAGCCATATTCATGTACAGACGTGTTACATTGGCGGGAAAAAGAAGCACCGTAACTGAGTCATTAATCATCTCAACCGTTCAGTCAGTTTGCATATGTCTGTTGATCTGGACTATTAATGATGGACCACACTCATTAAGAACTGAGGTGATGATTATACGAGCATTTTCATCTGAGTAAATTACTTCTTCTTCAGATGGATCAATTGCATAGGAACATCTCATCCATCCGTTTATTATTATATATATATAGGAAACTACACGCAACCCACCGATCGGACGGTTTGGATGGATGGATGGGCGCGAACACTGATTGCACGGTGGAGATCACTCTTCCTGTTGCTATTTCAAATTTATCCACCAGGCAGTAGGTAAATACTTCACAGTAATCCCATGATATGATCATTGACCGAAAAAGACTAGTAACGGCCAATCTCTCACGGATCAATGATCTTCACCATTGATCTAGTGGACCCATCCAAGTTCCGGGGACCCACCAAAAATCTCCTAGCTAGGAAGATCCTAACCTCTCAAATCCATAATCATTTCTCAACCATCCAGTTGTAAGCAACTGATCAAAGGGTTTGGACCTTCCGATCTAGGCGATATTTTAGGTATTGCCTACAATAACGAGATTGATGTAGAGTGGGTCACGGGTAATTCCATAGCCAAGATGGACTAGAAAAGGTCCAATATGAGGTGGAACTGATCCAGACCGTCATAACTTAAAATAGGCCTATCCTGCAAATCAGGATGTATTATCAACGTACCATATATGATTTTGGGGTCGGACGAACTACTTTAGCCACTCAACCCCATCCTTACTAATTTTAATAGAAATCATGACCGTCTATAAATACTAAATAATAAGTCATGATTTTTAGGAGTTTTAATTATAATATGGTTGCCAAACTTTTTCCTAAGGCTCATGTTATTATTGAAGATGTTGTAAGGTTGTTTTTCATCATTAATCAATTTATTATTAATAATTTTTAGAAATTATTCTATTTTTCTTATTTTTTTTTGGCGAATATGAGGTATCTCTCTTAGAAGTCAGTGCTCGACCTCAACACGTCCTTCCCCTGCATCAGAGACCCTCCAATCAACGTTCCAGATGACCAAACCATGGGCCCCACATGTACCGTAACTAGCACTAAAAACACCAATTAGCTGTCGTGCTATTGGCCCTTCAATCTCTCAATGAACATTCCTTTAAAATTTCTGGCGGGAAGAAACATTTCGTTATAGTCTTATAGATGGTGGGCCACGAGGACGGCTTTCTATTAGCTGGATGATGGGCCTCAAATCCAACTGCAATTGTCATTTCCATTTCAATGAAGCAGTCCCAATCACTTGAGAAACCTCTCCTTTTCCTTACTATAAAACCACAACTCTCCAACACCATTTCACTCACAAAAATCTCTATTCTTCTTACACTACAATCATGGCCATCCACACATCCATGGGCCACAATATACTCTCTCTTCTTCTACTACTCTCATTTTCACTCACCGTCGTGGCCCGCCCGGCTACGTTCCAGCAAGATTTCAGAATCACATGGTCAGATACTCATATCAAGCAAATGGAAGGTGGAGATGCCATCCAGCTGACCCTAGACCAATCTTCAGGTACCATAAGTCACAGTTTTTGTTATCCGGCACTACCCGTACTTATGTTTGGACGTTGAATTGAATCGATTTGCTATAATTCAATTAAGCTAAGTGGAAAATGACCATGTGGGTTTAGTCCCATCTCCATTACATGTGACCTAGTTATTGCAATTCAATTGAATTGAGCATCCAAACGCACCCTTAAGTGCTGTCCATTTACATATTCTTCCCAATTGGAATATTTTAGGATGTGGGTTCGCTTCCAAGAACCAGTACTTGTTCGGGCGTGTGAGCATGAAGATCAAGCTCGTACCGGGCGACTCAGCTGGAACGGTTACTGCCTTTTATGTACGTTTCTCTTCTCAATTGAAGACTTGATTTTCTATGGTGAGGTTTGATTTTCACTAAGTGGATTATCTTTTGCCAATTTGTTTGTTTTTAGATGAATTCAGACACTGATACCGTCCGCGACGAGTTGGATTTTGAGTTCTTGGGCAATAGGACCGGACAACCGTATACTGTCCAAACGAATGTGTATGCACACGGGAAGGGTGATAGAGAGCAAAGGGTCAACCTGTGGTTCGATCCAGCGGCTGATTATCATACTTACTCGATCCTTTGGAATCATCATCAAGTTGTGTAAGTTTATAATCCAGTAGCTTAACAAAAAAAAAAAAAAAAAAACCAAAATTTCAATTAGATGTAATAGATATTTGATTTCTTCCATCATTTCTAGCTTCCAAGCATTCAATTATGGTACATGTGCAATGCATGTAATCGATCTGTAACGTTTATTTATTCGGTCCCATAATGGATGGACCATTTGCCAAAATTTATATTGATTAGATGATCATGGCACTTGAGAGGAAGATCCAGATTCATTATTTTTTAAAGGATTTTTTGCACTAATGCTGCGGTAATATCATTTAGTGTATTTATTGTGATATTTTCAAAATCTCAACTATATTTATCACACTCATCCATGTCGGTTGGATTGCTGAGTTTCAGCACCAAGTAGAATTTTATTCACAAAATGCCTTCACCCATGATATTTCCAAATTTCTACAGCATTGTTACATTTCTATCACGTGCATGGCACATATCTTCAAATGGTTATTTGAACTAGACATCATCGTCATTGTCCTACATAGGGGTGTACGTGGAACTAGTAGAGCCAACAAACCAGACCAGGACCAACCAGACTCCACTGTTTGGTCCGGTTCTGAAGTGCACACTAGTTTCGGTTCTAATTCCGAAAATCAAAGAACTAATCAGTACAGCTCGATTCTCGAATCTCTAAATGAACTCGTTGGTCAATAAATATTTAAAATTTATTTTTAAAAAATATATATAATAAAAAAAAAAACTTTAAAACCTAAAAAATAAAAATAAAAACTAGACCATTCACCAAATGAGCCACAATATGAATAGACATCAGTAGCAAAATCATTTTAACAACACGAAAGAGCCGTAAAAATAAACCATAACAAAATTTCTCTATGTGAAAATTTTTAGTAGAAGAGTTTTAACTAGATTAAAAACAAACCATGCAATCAAGTGGGATTATAAAAACAAGCCATATAATTGACTTGAATTATAAAAAGCCCAGAACAGTATAACCAAACTAGAATTGAATCCATTTATTACTGTCCGTTTACAATTCAGTTCTAGGGTGCAAACGTCCAGTTCTGGTTATAATTTTTGGACAATGGCTCGGATTTCACTCCAAAATCAGACCAAACCAAATCAAACCAAACCGAACCGTTCCTAATTACTCTATTAATGAAATTAATCTTAATATAATTAATTTCATAATCTTGTGCAGCTTCTCCGTAGACGAGGTGCCCATTCGAGTATACAGAAACAACGAAGCAAAGGGCATTCCATTCCCTAAAGTCCAACCAATGGGCGTGTACTCGACTCTGTGGGAAGCTGATGACTGGGCCACACGTGGCGGTCTAGAAAAGATCGATTGGAGCAAAGCACCATTCTACGCATACTACAAAGATTTCGACATCGAAGGCTGTCTGGCCCATGGTCCACCCACCTGCGCATCCAACCCCTCCAACTGGTGGGAAGGCCCATCTTACCAACAGCTCGATGCCGTCCAAGCACGTCGCTATCGTTGGGTTCGTATCAACCACATGATCTACGACTACTGCACCGACAAATCCCGTTACCCCATCACCCCTCCCGAATGCATCGCCACCGTTTAATTCTCTATTTATCATATTAGATTATGTACTGAGATCTCTCATCGTCCATGATTGAATCCTATCCATCCAAGTTACCAAAATCAACGGTGGATTCCTGCTGGTCGTCAATCAATGGTGGATGAAATTGGTAGATAATCTCTTCTTACGTACTAACTGGTACACACAATCTTTAGGTTGTGTGGACCTGTCCATGCAAGGGGTAGAATGGGAATAATGATGTGTTGTATAGTGATACACACCAATGTATCGTGGCCTATCTCTATCTTCGTTTGTGTTTATTAGCTGGAAACCGTTGTGTAATAAAGTCATTGCATGATTGTGAAAATGATGGCAGACGCACTGTTTAAACTTTTTAGAGCTTTGAATAGTAAAATGAAAATCACCAACTGCGTTTTTACTGCATGGTGAGTGAAGGGCAAGCGCACGCGGTTTGGCTAGTGATAATGCCACCAGCCAGGTGGCTAGTGGTCGGTGCTATGTGGACTCCACCATGATGTATGTGTTTTATCCATGCTGTCCATTTATTTTTAAAGATAATTTTAGGGTTTGATACCAAAAATGAGGTAGATCAAAATCTCAGGTGGACCACAACATGGGAAAAAAGTTGTGATTGAATGTCTACCATTAAAAACCTCCTAGGGCCAATGTAATGTTTATTTGACATATAACCTTTTGATTAGGTCAGACAGACTTGGACGAAGGTAAAAAATATATCAGCTTGATCAAAAACTTTTGTGGGCCCAAGAGTTTTTAATGGTGGGCATTCAATCAACACTGTGAGGTCTACTTGAGATTTGGATCAACCTAATTTTTGGTCTCATACTATAAAATGATCTGTAAGAATGGATAGACAGCATGGATGAAATACACACATCATGGTGGGTCCCACGGAGCACCCACCACTAGCCATTGGCTAGTGGCAGGGTGCGTAGCCGATCCGTGTCCAGGGCAAATGGCTAGGCCCCGGAGGACGCGGCTTGCCTCCTGACAGTGTCAGCAGGGAGGTGGCTATTGGGTGCTATGTGGACCCTATCATGATATATGTGTCTTATCCACTCATCCAATTTTTCATACTATTTTATGTGATGAGCCCAAAAATGAGGCAGATCCAAATCTCATATGGACCACACCATAGGAAAGAGTGGTGATTGAACACTGACCATTAAAAATTTCTTCTGGCCACAAAAGTTTTAGATTAATATGATATTTGTGGTTTGTCTTCATCCAGGCGTGCGTGATCTAATCAAAAGGTTGGATGACAAATAAACGTTACAATGAGCCTTAGTAAGTTTTTAAGGGTGAGAAATCAATCAACATTGTTTTCGAGTGGTGTGGTCCACTCGAGATTTGGATCTCCCTATTTTTTGGTATCATTCTCTATAGTGATCTGAAAAAATATATGGACAGCTTGATAAAACACATATACATCATAAAGGCCCCCAGAGCACATGAATTTTAATTTAGCTTTTATGCATCCATCCATATGGCAGAGACTTTTAGTTTCCTCCATAAATCTAGTATTCATGATCTCCACAATCCTAGTGGAGTGAGAAAGATAATAAATTTTGATTTTTTTTTTTTATTTTTAATTTTTGATTTTTTTTACCTTTTTAAAGTATCAAATTGAATTAACTATTCTTTGTTAAGTTTTTCTTCCAAGTTAAAAAACTTGTTTTCGACCGGACAATTCATACATGAAGGTGTCATAAATTGAGTTATTTTTATTCTACAATAATTAACTTGGAACTCAATTAAGGATATATGCTATAATTTTTTTAGCATATGACCTGATAGAGGTTCTGGCATTGTTGAATTATTAATCATAATATGTACCATGTTTTATAAGGTACGATTGTGTCTTTTAGTTATGCTATTACACTCTAGTATCTCAAGCATGATGTGTTAGGTGACGATACCATAAATTTATAGAAATTTTATAGACCTTAAATGCATCTAAAGTAATTGTACATTAGATATGAATATCCATAGGAAGATTTTATCAGTTAGGCGATAAAAATTACGTTTATCTATTTCAAAATGCAATAGGGAATAATTCACAAATGTTTCTATGTATTATTATAAGAGTCATATGCTTCTAATAACACATTTCTTCATTCATCCTAATCTATTTATACTTGATGCAGTTAATATACACCTTAAACTCCACAAACTCTTACGAGTAAAGAATTCTTTCTCGCATGACTCCTTCCATCATCTCATGAGAGATGTGGTTTGATTGCTTATGCTATAACATGGAAGAATTTTCATGTTGTAATCTTTAGTTAGTACCTCTTTTATTTCAAAAAATGCGTTAACTATACTCATAAGGCATTCAAGTCAATTTTGTTGGTTAGTATCTCTTCTATTTTCACACAAAGCATTAATGTTGAAGATGTGTAAGGTATCTAAGTCTAGTTAGTAAATGTTATTAATTAAAGTACTAGTGCTAATTGCATTTGAATCATAACAAACACCTAACCTTTCATTCTCAGATTTAAATGTGTAACCAAAATTTTCTAAACGAGAAACATAAAATTAAATTGTACCTTATGAAAGGTGTATGGACACTATTTATTAAATCCGAAATGTGGGTTAACTTTATCATAGCTTACAGACTTTAATTGTTTCCACATTCACCATTATGTCATTGCCTATATAGATTGATCTTTCTACATTAGTTGGTGGCTAACTTTGCAACATACCTATTCTTTGATAGCCTGGTTTCTTACAAGAAAAACAAACATTCTTCTTAGCCCACTTTTTATTGTACTAATCTTTGGGTTGAAGTTGATATCTAACTACTGAAGCTAAAGCTTCTTCTTTAAAAAAAATATATATATTTTGTCTCTTTCTTTTTCTTTTTTTTTAAAATTTCTACCATGTCCTTGTTTAAAGGATACAAGATATGCACTATGTACCTTTCATTGCCCACTGATCTTATCATCCTCTTGAATGGATTGAGAAATCAACTCATTCAATGCCCAACTTTCATTTCATTTTGAGTATTATACTTGATTTGAAATTGAACAAATTGAAAAAGAAAAGAGTTTAAAACTAAGAAAACTAAAAGTTCATCTTTATCTTTAGGTTCAATTCATAGATTTTCAAGATCATATCAGACAATCCCATATGTATTATTTGATATTTTATTAGCAATTATAGGATGCACTAGTTAACTTAACTAAAAGTTTATCTTTATCTTTAAATCCAATTCACAGATTTTTGAGATCATATCAGACAATCACAAATGTATTATTTGATATTTTATTGGTAATTATAGGATGCACTAGTTAATTTATACAAAAGTGAACTCACATATACTTTATTTGATTTTTAAATATCGATTTACTATTTCAGTCAGGAATTCCTTAACATTCCTAGTGTTGGGAATGTAACGTCTCATTATCTAAAAAATTGAATGCTTCATGCTTTGGTGGTACATTTTATTAAAGTTTAGCTAAGTCCTATAATGTTAATTTCTAACTTGTGGTAGTGTTAGATGGTTTAGGAGGTTTTTCCTCTTTTATGGCAAGGTATAAGTCCATGTAACCTAAGGAAATTTGTTAGTGCACAGATTTGTACAATCTGTTTGTTAATCACGAGAGTCCTTGTATCATGTAGTTGATTAAGCCTCTAGAAGTTGAAGACCGAAAACACAAGAAAACAAAAGCATCAAGGAGTAAAAAAACAGGTAAATAAGGTGCCTTGGTGACTTTAACTCTTAACTCAAATTAAACAACCCTTGAACCTCTAGATGATCTTCGCTTAATATGTATCATCTCCTAGCCTTAGAAACCTAATTGGAACATGATAAGTAAGGCTAGAAGAAGTGTGAAGCTGTTGTGAACTCATACGCCCAAAAACAACAAAATTTAAGGAGTTTTTTGTGGCATCGAAGATCCCCTCGATGGCATTGATAGAGAATTTAGATATGTCCAGAAATAATTCATCATTTTAACTGATTTTCTCGATGGCATTGAAGACCACTTGATAACATCAAATACGGAAAGGTAACTCAGATATGTCTAGTAAGAAATAAACATATTATCTGATTTTCTCGATGGCATTGAGGTACCCTTCGATGGCATCGAAGGTTCATCTCGATGTCATCGAAGACCAATCGATGACATTGATAGAGCCATTATCTATTCATTTTCTAACAGTTGGAACTCAAACTTCTTATAAATGGCATTCGGTTCTTGAGCATTGGTATGAGTTTTTGATATAATAAAAGCTTAAGTTATTCTTTAATCATATCCCTCATTCCAAGCCTTTAAATCAATAAGTTTGAAGTCATCTTCCTTGATATTAATACTCTAATAAGAATTTCGACCTTCACCTTGAAGATGTGATTAAATTTCTCTATTTTTTAAAGATTAGACTCAACTTCTACAGGCATACCATTGTCTAAATCCTCTGGATGACTCATCAAAGTGTAAATCCCCTAAGAATTATAACTTTTCATTAGTCGTAGGAGATTCAATCAATCTCCCATCACCTTGGTCACCTTAAAGGAATACTACATATAAGATGTTTGATCTTGAAGTTGAAGCCTTGACATCACGATCGGAGGAGTAAAGGAAAACTAATTGAAGTATGGGAGAGCATCAATCAAGCTACCAAGGAAGGCGTTACAAAAGGGGCTCAATCGAATAAATAAGTTGTCAATTATAAGAGTTTGAATACTCTCATTCCTTGTATATGATTGAGGGTAAGAATTTATGACCCAAACTCGATTAGGTTCTTGTGTAGGGCCTAAATCCAGGTTCTTGTGTAGGACCTTAGATCTTGCGTGGGGCCTAAACTCAGTCCTTGTATAGGCCACTGGACAAGGGTATGTTCGTGTTAGTCTCCCTGAAAGCCTTCAGCTACAGTAAACATAGGTCCTTAGACTAGTACCGAAGTTTTTGGTTAGCCGATAAAAAACTAACTAAAGTACCTCTTACGGGAGCCTTCGATGGAAGCATACATCAGTAGGTTCTTATGTAAGATTGAGGTTCCCAGTGAGCTTATAAAAAACCATGGAAAGTCTCTTACAGGAGATGGTCTTTGTGTAGAATTATAAATATTAGAGGTCAACTTGATTTAAAACCTCCGATAGTTAAATCTAGTACACTCATGGGTTGAGTGGTCCGTTAGGAATGAAGTAGGGAAACTGAATCACTATAAATGCTTGTGTTTAGGATTGTATTTGCGCACTTGTTTAATTATACTTATGTGATTGAATGTTTAATTATATATATGCATGGTTAGATGAATGCTATAAATTAATAGTTAACACATCTCACGCACACATGTACACTATCAAGTTTATAGACTAATTTCTTAATTGACATATCATTTGTAGTCCATATGATTGAACCCTATATTAGCTTGGAAGCCTTAGAGTTAATTGTCTTGCTTAACTTAATTACATGTTAACTTAAATAGGTAATTGGGTATTAAAAAATCAAAAAATTTAATTGGTCATAATCACCCTCTATAAGATATAGCCTTCATTCCTTAGCTCCACCAAGCTTCCACACACGCAACCATGGGAATCCTATTACACTACAGGTGAATTTTCAAAATCTCTATGGACCTTTTCTATTTAAGATTAAAGATGATATGAAATTATATTAATTTAGAATGCTGAAAAGTTTATAACTTAACGTACGAAACTAATACACACGTGAATTAACATACATGTCCCATCTAAGCAATGCATGATATAAACTGAACATGATTTGAAATAAAATGTAGTACACTATTATTTAATTGATTGAAGCTTTCAATCGACTTGCCCTGAATAAGATAGGCTTACTTCATCAACTTTGACAAGAGCCTAGTATTATTGTGATTCTTCCTTTGGGTGAAATCATGATATATAAGTAAATCTAATGAACATGAAGTTAATAAATACCAATTACATAAATTTAAGGAATCTAACACCTTTAGATGAGATTGATCTCTTAAAGTTATATTACCAGTACCAATCACTCAACACCACTTATGTCCTACAAAATAAGAACATTCTATATTTCGATCACTACTAGCAATTGACTAAAGATAACCTCTACAATCCTAAACATAGATTATTAAATTTCACAGATGAGCGTAAAAAATAATAATTAAGGCTACTTTGGTGGTTAACAAAATTAGTTTAAACCTTCAGATTTTAGACTAAGGACTGCAGCATGATCATTCCCTCAACGGACCACTATAAAGAAATTTGATTTGGTTTAAGATATAATTAACTAATATTTAATGTTGATAAGTTGAGAGTATTTTGAGTAAATTAGATGGTTGAATTTTTCGTTCATTTTACCACAAATAATAGTTCATATTAGCTCCTTAAGAATATGTAAAGACCTAAAAGTTTTAGGCCTATTCAAAACTTGATATACAAATGTGGAGCAATGGGTGGTCATTTTTTAATTTAGTTAGTTATTTGTTTTCATATAGGCCAACTTCAGCTTTAAGTGGAGAACCCGAGTATGTTGTGGGTAAGTACACAGAGCGGTTTATTTTCATGGATTATTTTAATCAAATCCCAACGATTGGACTATCCTTTGGTCAATTTGAACTGACGAATATTTTTAGAAAGTGTTAATTGGGGCTAGAAAGTGAATTTTAGTCCAATCTAATATAAAATAAATCAATTCATTTAAAATATCCTATAAATTGTCACGATTAATATGGCCATATTTGGAAAGAATATGTTTATTCCTACCAAATCATTTTGAAGAACATATCGAAAGAATCACTTAGACCAAATTTTATCTTATTCTGATAATTTGATTATAATATAAAGCTTGTTCAGTATATGATTAATACTGATTATCTAATAACTACAACGTTCAAACTTTGATCAAAAAGAGTGACCACTCATTTTTAAAATCTAGATAATTGAAACAACATAAATGGATCAAATCCCTAAAAATAAGATGAAAACTAGGCAAAAAAATATCTGAAATCTACTAACATCTTGAGGACTACACATAGGCCCCGATATGCATGTTTTAACATACCCAACATGTTGATCCAGTAGTCCAATGGCTATAGAATTAGATATTTAATAAGACAAAGATAGGCCCCACATCTCTAAGTGGTTGAATGGTCAAATCTATGCATGGATAATCTTATATGAATATAAACATCATATACACACAATATGACTATAATGAATAGTGTGGATTCCATAGGGACATCTAGGCCTTTAAATTTAAAAGTTTTCTAAATTAGGTATTTTTTAATTATTATAGGATTTTAGGAAAAAAGATGAAAAAATACTTGATTAAGTTAAACAAGAAAGCTCCTCCCCCCCTCTCTCTGAAATACTTGATTAAGCTAACCAAGAAAACTCCTCTCTCTCTCTCTCTCTCTCTCTGAGAAATACTTGATTAAGCTAACCAAGAAATTGCTCCCCTCTCGGTCTCTCACTCTCTTTGAAGTACTTGATTAAGCTAATCAAGAGCTCTCTCTCTCTCTCTCTCTCTCTCTCTCTCTCTCTGTTAAGGCCATCTGGCTTGGTGTACATAGGGAAGGAAAAGCTGACCTATTCCATAGGCCTCACATCGCCATGGTCATGATTTGTACTATTCATTACTTTCTTCTCTTTATATGCTTTCCAATGATTTTCATATGTATATGTGATTTCCAAACGATGTTTATGATATAATTTCAATGGCTTGAAATACATCCACTAGATCTACATTGTGCATCAAGAATTCAGTAAATGTAAGTGGTCTAATTCAAATAATTAGACCGAAATGTTTTAACACTTCAATTATTTGACTATATTTCTTTGATTACATCTGGTCTAGTTAACCTTTGTGTAATAAAGGATTGAAATATTTTGACTTAGGAGATTTTTTTAGATACCTGCATTTACGTTGAAACGATTAATTTAGATGATTTGAATCATTAAAAGTAATCCAAGTTGTCGAGAGTAGTAAGATAATACATCTCGGGAGACATGATGTAATATTTCAACCACTTAGGAGACATGATAGATAATAGGTTCCATCTATACACTCTGTGGCAGCATAGATGATATAGACACTCTAATTCACCAATTAATGTCCATTTAAAAGGTAGAGAAAATGATAATAGTTAATAGGCAAAAGATTAATGATGGATGGAATTGTTTGATATGGATTTATTTTTAACACAAATAATCCTTATCATATCTCAATATATGGATGGACCTGATTCGCATAGGTGCCACTGCACATTGCATGGATAACTATGGTTATATTAATATGCGGAAACTAAGGCTACATTCTTACGTTAGTTTTGTGCCATTTAAAAAATGATATAGCAACTCTTCAAATATATAGGAAACGGTTCTATGCGGTCAAGCCCATGGGTACTTCCCATAAGGTCAAGCTGTGTGGGCCCCACTGTGATGCGTGTCGAACATCTACCCCATCAGTCAGATGCACCATTCATGATGGGCTTAGGGCTTAAAAATCAAGTCAATCCGTGACTTATGTGGGCCACACCACATACAAAAGTTGAGAGCTGCCCTCCATTAAAACATTCATAATCATTTGTTGGGCCCACCCAGATGTGGTTCACAAATCCAGCACATCAATTATGTGTGTCCCACTTGGATGAGGGATCAGACCAAGTTTAAGATGCATCCAAATTTTAGGTGGGCCCCACTAAATGCTTTTATATGTTTTAGGCATGTCTTCACATGATTTTAGATGGTATGGCCCACCTGAGTTCCGTATATGACTGATTTTTGGGATATCTCATTATTTAAAGGGGACCCATCAAATGCACTGTGTTGATGTTTGACACACATCACAGTGGGGCCCAAACAGCTCAACCTCATGGGAAGTTCTATGAGCTCGACGACATAGAACCTTTTATATATATATATATATATATATATATATATATATATATATATATATATATATATATATATAGACACACATATATATGACATAGTTGCACGGCAATCTAAATTGTCCAAACTGCTGACCCAACTGAAGAATTGGGCTAAGAAAATAATACTAACCATCTGATTTTAATTTTTCCTTTTGAATTTGGACCATTTAGTATTTTACTTTTAACCACCCGTTTGATAGCCATTGATCATATGGGTAAGATTACTTTGATTAGTGTGATTTTAGATTTATGTTCCATCCACAACAGGACCCACATTTTGGATGGTCTTTGATTGCCACACATCAGTGTGACATATGAGGAGCATGAGCCACCATCATTTTTTTAAATGTGGCCTGCATGAATTGCTAAATGTCTTTATTTTTGGGGCGTCCATTCATCCTAGAGGGGTATGGCACATAGATGGATTGGATTGCATATCTACACCATGATGGAACCAATACACAATTGAAAATTTTATTATGATTTCCCATCACAACTTTCCAAAGGTGTAGCATACTTAATTTTTGGACCAGCCTTATTTTTGGGCATAAGGCTCCTTGCAAGATGATGCAAATTAACACCCCCCCTTTTGATTATGCAAGTCATGGTGGCGTTTAACTCTTTACATAGAAGTCTTCCACTTCAAGTAATGCAAGTCTAAGATCACATTTAATTCTTCCCACGAAGGTCTTCTGCTAAAAAGTAGCTTGCCTGGTTGCCCAATCACAATAAAGCTAATTAATTATATACTTGGCTTGACCGAACAATTTTTAAATATGCTTTGCTCAAGTCCCAAATTTTATAGGAGCAAGTAGCCCAATCAAATCCACCTATATTGTGTCATCTAAAATATCCCTCATGATTCAGTAAAATTTAATTAGGGTTGTTTGGCACACTATGGATTTGGGAGGATTCAAGGGAATTTTTCTTTGGCACCATAAAGTAAATGGGAATCCAAGATGCAAGTGAGAGTTACATCTAAAATCTTTGTAAGAGTCGCATGTGTAACATGTGTGTCACTAGGCTACTAATCTATTGGGCACAAGGTCCACTGATGACATTCCAAAACAATTAGATTATCAACCGACTTACAACAAGTACTTTAATAGGATGATTTGTGCCACCCAAACATTGTCCATGTAAATCAATGGTTAAAAATAATTGGTTTGTCACTTGAATGTACTCCCATGCTTATGGCCCATTTGAGACTAAGAATTTCATAATTTTCACCCAAAGTATATATTTCAACATATTTATTACAACCATTATGTAAAATATTACATACATACACTAACTATGAATATTAAAATTAATTTAGTAATTAAATTCAACAGTGTTTCAAATCCAGGGTATTTAAATTAAACCAGGCCAGGTCCCTTGTCTGGCTCTAAAAGTCTGAACAGCAGGTACTAAAAGTCATAGAAAAGTAACAAGAGTACGACCACATAAGTCAAACATGCACATCAATCCGAACTGTAAGGATAGTGGTTTCGGTGGTGGACAGGAGCTGACAAAAAGTTTGATTGACAAAACCTAATAATTGAAATCTACCCGTTGATTTTGAACTGCTTTTTTTTTTTTCGGCTGTCCATTTAATGGCCACAAATCAGATACTTAAAATAATACCTTTTCTATGCAGATGGTCATGACAATTCATCTGGATTATTTGGATTATAGTACATATATGCCACCAGGAGCTCACATCAAGTGGAGAAACAAACCAATTAAGTTCCCACTCATTGGCAACATGCTTATGAACAGATAATGTGAAATAACAATAACCACGTAATTAGGTATTTATATTTAAAAATAAATAGAGAAAGAGACAAAAGATGTACATGATTTGTCACATCATGATTATATTTATGAAAAAACACCAAAAAATACTTTTGACAAATAAAATTAAAAAAAAAAATACAAGATACAAGAGAAATATTACTCATAAATAATGAAGAAAATAGTAAACACGTTTTTTATTTTCTAATCATGAGTCCTTACTCTGCTCCTGTGGTAGACTCTCAGGAGTTTCAACTCTGGTTCAAGGGTTCGAGCTCTCATTGGTGGTGAAATCCCGCTATAGTGTGTGTGTGTGTATATGTTTCAACTCTGGTTTAAGGATTCGAGTTCTCATTGGTGGTGAAATCCCACCACGATGTGTGTGTGTGTGTGTATTCTCTAATCATTTACTAAAAAACATTTGACGGGAAAGAAAAAAAACTATTCATTTTTTACACCTTAATAATACATGAGATGTTACCGTAGAAAAACTAGTCTACATTTGATTTAAGCATCTCTTTTCTCATCTCCATCTTACTAGTACAGTGAAAATTCTTTTAAATTTTATAGAAAAAATATTTTTTTTTTTTTTTTTATAATATGAATTAATTTGGAGATAAGAAATTTTTATCCTTAGAAAGATATCCCTCATTTAACTTATGAAACTAACAAATTAATTTCACCCTTGAAAAAGTACTCCTCACTTAAAATTACTTTGAAGACCATCTCAACATGTTGCTCTAATGGATAGCGGCGCATGCTAGATCTTGAGTTTCACATGGATGTAAAAGCAAACTTATGTTAAATGTTACTACTTAAACGATAGTATTGGATGGTTATATTTGAATTGTTGATTGTTAATCTAGTAGGCTAAATGCATGGAAGTCTTTTATCAACATAATTACATTTAAAATCTCTATTAAATCCAAGCTCTTCTCATTCTTCTGTCTTCTATTGGGAAAAAATCAAAACAAACGTATGATTTTAAGCCTAACTTTTAGGAACAATCTTTTACATCCATTTTGCATGCCACTAGCTGCACGGCTTGGATCATCCGGTCATTGTGAAATTTTCAAGGCATCCTATGAAAACTGCACTAGACCTAATGGACAGTCGAAATGGTCGATCTGGACACCATGGGTCTAAATGAAACTATGCCTAGGGGTTTGAATATTTAGTACCTTGGGGTGGATAGGGCCACCGACTGGTATTGATGCTGGG
Organism: Magnolia kwangsiensis; assembly: GCA_037074715.1. Taxonomy (NCBI): domain Eukaryota; kingdom Viridiplantae; phylum Streptophyta; class Magnoliopsida; order Magnoliales; family Magnoliaceae; genus Magnolia; species Magnolia kwangsiensis. Next base: position 104,229,751 of record CM073580.1, on the reverse strand, counting down.
TTGGGTTTGGATTGACAACCTTACCTGACCCACTCAGTAATACTAGGACAAAATACATCAATGGTGGGGCCCACGACAGTCTGCACATTCATGCAGTGTGGTGACACCGTTGAAATGATGGTGGCCAATCTAACAACAGAAATAAATAGAAAGATAAGAACTCCAGCTTGGATCACTGTTCATACGTGTGATGGTGACACTGGAGTAATGATTATATCTGCATGGGCCATACTTAAAGCTCAAACTCCGTGTGGGGTCTTTTTTTTTTTTTTTTTTGGAGACTTGGACACGACCGTGTACCATCTTGTCAACGGTTCGGTCTCAAACGTCCCATTGTGGTCCAACGGGTTCAACCTGTGGTTGGGAGAGATGGTCACATGCAGCCACTGTATGTGAACTTCACCATGCAGCTATTTCTTTCCCTATGTCATTTCAAACTAGTAGAGCATCTTATCCGTGTAAAAGGTGGGCCGTGCTGTGATGAACGGTTGGTATAAAAATAAAGCAGACAATCAACTCAAGTGGGACACACGATTACATTGAGTCATATCAATGGCTGTCCAATGACTTTGGCATGGTGGCCTGGTGAATGGATTGGACTGATTTTTCTACCAGGTAACCATCAAGGCATGGCCCACCTCTTGCACTGATATGATATTCTATCTAGGGGTGCACATGGAACCAGTGGAACCGGTTAACCAGACCAGAACCGACCAGACTGCATGGTTTAGTCCAGTACACAAGATCCGGTTCCGGTTCGAAAATCAAAGAACCGGTTAGTTCAGTGTAGAACCGAACCTTGGATCCAAACTTGGAACCGGACCCTAGTCAATAAATATTTAAATTTTAATTTTTTAAATATAAAAAGTAAAAAAAAAAGCCTAATTTTTCTTTATTCTCCCTCTCTTTCATGGCCTCTCTGTCTCTCAAGAACCATGCAATTGGACTGGATTAAAAATCATTTAAAAAAAAAAAAACCATGCAATTAGATTGGATTATAAAAATAAATCATGCAACTGAACTGGATTATAAAAAGCCCAAAATTGTAGAACCGAAACAGAATCAAACCAGTTTTTTACGATCCAGTTCCGTTCGGATTTAGGGTGCAATCATTCCAGTTCCGATTCTAGTTTTCCTAGAACCGTTGGAAACAGTTTGGTTCCGGTTTCACCCCTAGAACCGGACCGAACCGTATGCACCCCTAATTCTATCCCACAACATATTGGCATGGAAGAAACGGCTGTATTGAAAGTTCACATTATTGCATGAGGTGTAAAAGGATTTATATGTAAAAATATCCCAATTATGCTGATTTTATATAGGATCCAACGGGAAGTTCATGTGGCCCAATGCAATCTCCATGGTAAATTACTTCATCCATCAGCTCTGCAAGCTCACAATAGAACAGGAGTCCAAAAAGGAAGTAGATCAAAAGCTCAGGTGGGGCAGATGACAGGAAACACTGAGAAGAGATTTGCCACCATTGAAATCTCCCTAGAGCCCACCATGATGTTTATATGCCATCCAAACCATTAATATAGTTACTCCCATTTAGATGAACTACAAGCACAAATATCATTCTGATACAAATCTTTTTCTAACGGTGGGCATGTAATTTCCAGTGTTTCATGTGGTGTGGCGCGGGTTATGGATCTGCCTACTTTTGGGACTCCCGTACTATCGTGAGTTTGCGAAGCTGATGGACGGAGCAGATTTCTCATGAACATCATGTTTGGCCAAAAATAGCTTTAACCTTTAGGAAATTCCTGTGGGCAGGGCACAGGCAATTCTTAAAATTAGTACATGTGGCATACATTAGCACAAGTTAAACCGATCAAATTCCATAATTCACTGAAACATAGTGATATTCTAAAAATCAAATTGATTGAACAATCCTAATCTTTATTTACAGAACTTGTTTGCTGAAATAAGACCACCAGATATTTTGTATTTTTAACTGTCCAAAGAGTATTTAACACACACATATCGAAGTATATTTAAACCGGTACCTATAATTTACTTCCATGCCACATGCAATTTCGGAGTAATTTCTACTTGCTTATCATCCATCACGCTCTGTCAAAATATTAAAGTTTTTTTTATATATAAATATTAGAAGTAAGGCGTTGAGATTCATTATGAAGTCTTAATTTAATTATGAACTTCGTTGTTAAGCAAGCTTTGGTTTAATCAAATTTTAAAAATAGTTATTTAGAAAATCTTCTTCTTAGAGTTATAATGTTAGTAGAATTAAGAAATAATAACTGTAAATGATAGGCAGTATCTAAATAACATATAACATATATGTGAAAAACTATCCCTTCTTTCTCTTTTACTTTTTTAATAAAGTAATTTTGTCTATTTTACTATCTCTCTAATGCTTTTCCATTCTTCTTTTTCTTCTTCTCCATGGATGCCAAGATGCTCTTCACCATAGCCTTGGATGTGTGATTTTCTACATGGTATCCTAACCATGTCTATGAGTCGGTTGGTCCTTTTTTTAGCTTTTCCACTTTCACTTTATATTAAATCTCCTCTGCATTTTTTGTGGTGTTGCCGTGTTGGTATACTTGAACATATCAACATCAAGTGCTATTGTTCCTGAAGTTCTTAAAAATTAAAATGAAGAATTGTGGCAATTGAAAAGTATGGCTACAGAGTTATTTAATAGGCTGGGGTCTATAAGATATCGTTAATGGTAAAGACCTCAAATCAATGACAGGGAAGCTAGGTTTACAAATTAAAGGAAGAATAATGGAAAGGCTTTACATTCCAGCCCAAATTTCTTATAAATCATATATGCTTTCTTATATTAGAAAATTTAATTCAGCCAAGGAAGCATGGATCACTTGACTATGTGCACAAGAAAGCAAGCAGAGCTAAGAAGACATTTTTAAAAGTATAATTGAGGGCGATCAACAAAAGGCAATAAATGGTGTATGGAAACCTTTCCATCCACATAGCTTCACTTGAACTCATCAGAATTCACATCTCCATGGGGTCCACTCCAGTCTTATTTCACTTCTGTGAAAAGATCACGGCAATCTAACAGGCCTAAACATCTGTCATTACACCATCCATTTTTACACTAACTTGACGGTTTGGATAAATCTGATTAGTATAATTTTTTCGAGGTAACCTAACACGACTGCAGCGAGCCTTTTGCACGGTCCAGATTAAGTGATGTGGATGCTAATGAGTCCGCCAGATCATAATTCATTAGCAAAAGTAGGAAATGTTTCTTGAAGCTAAAGTCCAGTTGATCTCTGAGCAGCCCACAGAATCTGAGGGCCCACCTAAGTTATGGAGTCGACGGTATTTTAGGAATCTCAAATTTATTTAACTGCTTATTAGACATCAGAGAGGTTCACGTAGGATACATGGTTGAATAAAACTCATTGGACCACCTGCATGGCATGCCCTTTTCCAACGTGCACATGGCCCATTTACAGTGATCAGAATATGTTGGGCCATGATTCAAAACTGGTATCAATCAGAGAATTCAGTTCCTCTACTACAGAATTAAGTTATTCTACAAGTGCTATGGGTGGGGCCCACTAAGATGCGTATGGTATCCAACCAAAAAAGGGCTGATCTGACCGTAATGTTTTGGCCACCACTAAAAAAATTTGGATGGTTATCCATTGTTTTCTATGGTGGGGCTCACCATGTGTATGTGCCATTCAACCAGTTCAATCAATGGCTTAGATTGATCTGTAGACATGAAATAGCATTAACTGCTATAAATGACATGATTACCACAGTGAAAGATCTAATAATCACAAATCCGCATATGACCTGCGATTGCAACATTTAACTGTGGCTTACCATTGTCTAATGTCTTAAATCTATCTCTAATCGGGTTTGCATCAAGAAAATTTCAATTTTTGGCCTTTGATCACAGGACAGTTTCTAGGTCTAAATCGATATGATCGAAAGAGGCTTCAATCATATTGACAAACGTCAACGGTACTCGATATGATCCAAGCTCCCATCGACCGACTTGCGCAATTTTGCAGAATTGCAGGATTTGTTTTCTATTTCGGTTTGAACTCCTGAAAAGGATTCATAATCGGGAATTAGGGTGTGAAAATCATGTCTAGAACTTGTGAGGAGCAAAGTGTGAAGAAAAGTTAGGATTTTGTGGTGCTTGAGGTGTATTCTCAATCGGTAAGCTCGTTCCATCTCTTGTACATTGATTTCATAATGGATTTCACCGTCACTTTGTGCCGCGGTTTTTTTCCCGTGAGGGTTTTTCCACGTAAAACCTTGTGTTTCGTTTGCGCTTGGTTAGATTGATCTCTTACTGTTTGACACTTACCTAATGAATTATAAGAACAAAATGCATAGCTTGATGAGGGTCATCACTCCATACACATAGGGTCCATGGTTCAACAATCCAGACCACGAATGGATGGAGGGTGCCCCTAAAGTATCAAAGATTGGAGAATCCTCACCATTTGATAAGTGAAATTTAAGTAAAAAACGGCACCATGATGTGGAAAGTAGGCCAAACATTAAAGGGTTGGGTTCTTCTCTCGGAACTGCTCGGGACATCCTCCATCAACAGCGGGGCCCAGCTGAATGGAATCCAGGATCTGTAAACCATATATTTTTTCAAGGTTCAATACCTTATGATTCTTCTTGCTTTATGCCCAAATGTGGGAAGTTTAATGAAAGGGTTATCTCTGTATTTGGATGCCCGATTTAACTGAATTGCAATCCATCCAATCTATCATATACAGGAAATAGCCATAGTGCAGTGGCAGCGCCATTTTCATGCATTACGGAAACCAAACCCCTAATTGCAATTCTATCTATTTCTAGTTGGACTTGGAATAATAGCATATCCAATTTTGGGTATAGGCCCTCACTATGATCAGAGTGGGGCCAAGCCCACTTTCATTTTTTTTAAATCTTTCCTGAATCAATTATCGCAATCGGTCATCCAAACACAAGATAACCATCAGTTCTAGTAACTAACCAAAAGAATGATATTACACTATTCTACACATTACTATTAACTGGCACAGCTTCAGAATAGCATAGGCGATTCCCAAACGGTATCATTGATCTGATATTCAAAATCATGAAAAGAACTTGCAATATTTTAAAATGGTACTGTAGAAATGTAAAGGAAAAGAAATTGCATCCTGTTTTAAGTCCAAAAGATAGGTAGAGATAATGCTATCGGTTTACCTTTCGCTGCTATTGATTTTGACCACAACTGGTTCAGAGCAGTATGGGCAGTTCCCGAACAGAACACCAAATGACCTGCAAATACATGGATTGAATGCATGAATGTATTAAGACAAGCACAAGCTCATGCATGTCTGAAGATATGTCAACATACTGCCTTGTTGTCGTAATGGTACGCAACCAATCTCCAAGGCACACGCTATGGAAAGCTCTACTGCAGTTGGGGTTATCGCATGTATAGTCAGGTCTGCTTCCGCTCATAGCTCCAAGCTCATCATCTGCATTGGCAATGAAAATCCATTGATCAATGGTGACTGAATTATATCAGGAGAGGATTATATGATCCATAACCCGGGATATGCTGAGGATCCTCAGCTTTTCAGTTTGTAGAAGTAGGACCCATGATTCATTGATCCAAGCAGTTGATATGATGGGCCCTATCATGCTGGATCATGTCCCAAAATTCCCATTTCTCAGTTGAATATGGATCGTTGTTTTGGGGCATGAGCCATCAACTTTGAGGCCCATCAGATCTACATTCTGAATACCGAATGATTCCACCTGTACGAACTGAGACCCGAGGATACCATACATATCCCCAGGTCAATGATCATATAATTTCTCAAAACAAAATAGCAGAAGGCCATTGACCTTACCAACTGGAAGGTAGTAAGCATAACAGATTCCACAATCAACTTGCTGATCGTCCTTGCAGACATTTGGAGGCCCAGGTATTGCACTTTCCAATACATTTGCAAGATTTTCAGGAAATGGTTTGTCACTCATCCTACCCAAAAGAAGAAGAACAAGATTCTACAAACATTCACATTGGAGAAAGCTATCATGTGATCTAAACAGGAAAGGCAAGATCTAAACGTACATAGATGAACAGATAGGAAACCGTAGGCATATATAGCAAAGACCAAACAAAACTGCTTCTCAAAAAGCTACAGAAAGAAATGCTATAATGGAGGAAATTGAACTGTTAGAAAAGCATGTGACCATAGAGAAAAGAACCAAAGTAAATCCAATACGGAAGAAATTTTATTCAGCCACAAAGGCAATTATGCAAACCATTCTTTTTCCCATCAAATATTGCCACAAGCAAGGTTTGAAATGGTTGTGTTACATAATGTATCATCACCACCATTACCTTTACATATCCCTGTATTGGGTTGTTTCGGGCCGATACACCCGTATTGTTATGGGCAATAGCAGTACGTATCAGGCGATGCATACCAGCTTCAGACAATAATTTAAACCTTGACCGCAAGTTGCATAGTTACTCTTTTGTATCTGCACAGTTCACATGCAGATTGAGTTGGTTCAGTCACACACAGCAAAGACTAAAAGATGGCCCAGATAAGGATGGGTGCATTGATTGAGGTTGAAAGGCCTGAAGAGAGGATGAGAAGACCTAAAAGGACTTTGGATCAAGGTGGTGAGAATAGGTCATGGAAGCTTGTTCACACACTGAGAATGTTGACGCCTCAGATAGGAATAACTGGCAAAACATGGTCTATGAAGCCAATTCCCAAATAGCAGGGACAAGCCTATGATAATGATGATGATTGGATATCAAATGGGCCTTATATCAGAACCAAGAACGTATTCATGAGTAAACCACAAATATATAAAAAACACGAGTATAAATGTGTATAGAAAAGTAAGGACGAATGGTGTTGGAAGTATACACACAAAGGGCCTGTTTGGATGTACACCATCGAAACTATTGTTTGGAGATGAAACCTTGAAACGACAGTTTGCGGCCTTTTTGGAAACCCTCCTGAGACTGCCGGTTTCAAAATCACTCGATGAAATAGGCGCAATAAAGCCCACTCACTGAATACCATTTGGATTAGTTCTCCCCAAGTCTACTAAAACGTTGCTTATGCAGGAGAAGCCATTTTGCAGAAGTTGCTTCCAAATGGGCAATAATTACATTTTCTTATTATCTTGGGCAGAACAGCTGTTTCATTTATGCGACAATTATCTCTTTTTTCTCTTTTTCTTTTTTTGCATTTGTAATTATTTGTGTGCCCTGTGCTTAGTGGTGTGCTTGGCAACTGCCCCTCCATGACCCTCCTTTCCTTATTTGCCCTTTCAGGGGTGCATCTATTAGTTGGGTTAGGCCTGTTGGCATCCAGATCCTGGCAAAAGAAGAAAGTTGATGTCCGGTAGGCGATTGATTCCAATCTACCATTTAAAGGCTGACCACAAATTATTCGGAGAAAGAAGAAGAAAATGGAAACAATGATAAATCAAAGATCGACCCAACGTCCAAAATTGCGAATAGATACTAGTATTTCTAGGTTAACAGCGATTATGCATCTGCATGTTCTCAGCAGAAGAAAACTTATCCTCTACCAGATTTCAATGATGAAAAATATGTGCACACACCACATGGATAATATCAGATGTAGTTACAGAATAATCCATGCAAAAGGATTAAAACATACCATCTCTTGCTATTTCTCCTCCACTTCTTTATCATAGAATCTGTGAGCAAGTCTGGACCAAGAAAACGGCACCTAGCAAAACTTAACAGCCAGTTATGGAAGAGCAATGCTAAGATCACAGACGTGAGCTGAACAGAGGGCTTCACAGAAAATGTGCTGACATGGGACACATGTCAAAGATCCATCTTCTGTATGCCCTGGCCCAAAAATCAGGCTGACCCACTCATCGTGTAGGCCCACATGCACACAAATATTGAATGTCGCTCGTCTGTCAACCTCCATTCTTTTTGCATGTGTCACCCCCACCAACCTAATGAGCAGATTGGCAGGATGACCCACTCTATCATGTAGGCCCACATATGCACACAAATATGGAATGCCACTCGTCTGCCAACCCCTATTCTTTTTGCATGTTTTGCCCTCACCCACCTAATGAGCAGATTCGCACTATTTTTTGGGCCAAGGAATCGAAAGAATAGGACACAGTGGCTTGATCTTGCTCACATATACCACATGCCACATGCCAGAGATGAGTACCAAAGAAATGTAATCGCTCAACTTCATTTAGCATTGATAACACTAAACATATCCTAGCAGATGCAGTACTCAATTTCAAGAAGAATCTTACTCTGGCAAAGACCTCGAATTGCAAGGATTTATATACAACAAAAGGTAGCAATCATTTCCTAAATGAATTGACACAATCGAACATTATGAATAGGAACAGTAGTAATGGATGATTGAAAAGAAAAGGAAAAGCTGACATTGCATGTGCAAACAACAAGCCCTCACCAAGGCAGATTTGGCGAAACGATGAAGCATGAGATGACTGTCTTGGATCAACAACCCAGAGAGCCCTGTCAATATCATCCAAGGTAGACCAAAATTCCTGCAAATTCTCCAAATGCTAGGGTACAGTTGTACAGTGGTGCAGATTTGTGACAAAATGCAGGAATTCATGAGAGAGAGAATAACTGATATCCCAACATAGAGAGGAGAAGTCTTTAGACAAGAAAAATTGCTTTCTTTTTAGACACATCTTACAAGCTTGGCTTGAAATACCTCACTGAACTGGCGCACAACATCTTTCAGTCTTGAGTGCGCTGACCATTGTAATTCACAAACATAAGGTATATCCTAAATAAGAAACCAATATTGATTTAGATACGGAACATCATTTTAGCTAAGATATTGCAGTCTGTATATATTAAAAAATGGCTCTTGAATATGAAGAAACTTCCTAAGATGTCCATTGGGAGGATTCTTTGTATTCAATGGTTCAAACAACTGGATTCAAGTAGGAGAAAATTGCTGAAAAACATGACTAGCAGAAGAATCTTATTGGGTCATCCACAAATATGTATTTGATTCTTCTATCACACAATTCTACTATTAAGAATGGCATTGAAAAGGCAAACCTTTCATCTCTAATAATAACGAGGTTGAAAAGGTCCTGGGCAGTTGGGCCTATTTGGGTATGTCGGCAAGAAAAGAAAAAGAAGTAATACATGTGCATGATTATTTCCATGAGCACAATTGAAACATGGATTCCATTTTCAAGGGTTTTAATGGGATAGCAAGTGGAAATCTCATATTTGTGAGACAACAGTAACTTTGTGTCTTATGCTAGAGAATTTGACTATGGAAAGGCCAATAATTGCTATATGGTATCCAGTATCTTCTTTACTATCCAAACAATACTACAAAAGGTCAAATCAACAGAGAACCATTTTCATAACCCACCTTTTCTTTCCCTGCTATCCAAACTGGCTGAAATATCAGAATTTGAAAACCAGCATTTATATCTAAGTGCAATTTATCATAAAATATATGTAGACCTATTGGAAAACAACCAAAATAAATTACCGCTGCAACTGAAGGTGAACATTTAGGATAATTTTGAGGCAGTGCTATCTCCATAATATGTGCCTTCCCCTTCTTGTCTCTAACATTCAGAAACCAACAAAACATAGTGCCTCATATTAAACAAATGAATGCATTGAGCAAGAGATTGAAGGAAATTAAAGCAAAAGGTATCACATGGATGCTGGAAGTATCATGTATGTATTGGCATCATGTATATATTGGATACCAATTGATGAGAAAATTTCTCTAGAATAGGAAATAAGTCCTCCCTCCCTCATGCATACACACAGAGATATGGAAAATTAAGCTTTCCTTCAAGCACAGAATAATACAGATAAATGATTATTATAATCAATAGATTGAAGAAACTGAAGCTCCTGTGTTCGTATAGGCACACACATACACGTGTGTATGTGTAGATAGATAGATGTATGTATTTCCAAAAAAAACAAATGGAAAATTAAGCTTACCTTCAAGTATGCAAAATAATACAGATAAATTATTTTTATTATAATCAATAGATAAAAGGAACTGAAGCTCCTCTTTTAACTTACAAGATGCGAAAGGTAAGAGAGGCTAGGTCTTCACTAGAGCTTACTAGATGCTCCCATCCAACTTCTTCTATCTGTATACCAAATAAATATAACCTATGAGTATTAGATTTATTATTTGCTTTCCATGGAAAGAAGGAAGTGTGTACCCACAACACTTTTGAATGCTAAAAATTCACATCATGCTCATCTTACTGCCACAACGGGTGGCAACGGACGTTGCATGGCATTCATAATGAGGAAGAGACACCCTCAATATATAGTTTCATTCCTCTCCAACAATAGCACAATTGCGTGGGGCGCCACACTAGCTTTCTCACTAACATGCAGTAGGCCACACCATAAGATCATCCTTCTCGAAATCAGGTTGGTCAACTCGGTAGGTGGATCACACCTGTATGTTGAGTCAGACTATTGACTGTCCATTGATTCCAATGGCATGGCTCATCTGATGACTGCAATATGATCTTCAAGGTGAGGCTTTACCATTTTCATGTTATGGATGTCTAACACAAGTGGCATGCTAGCATGAAAGATGGTACAACATTAAAAGTTGTAGTCTGCTTGCCCATAGACGATCAGCTGCTCCTTACAATTTGGTCATTCAATTTAATTGGACAAATAATTGCAATTTGATTGGATGGTGCATCCAAACATGCCTAATTGATATGGTGGGCCTTTTCATTTTAGAAATTCACAAGGTGCCCTATGTGACATAGAGAGGCAAGTTTAGTGGCAGACTTGTTAGCCCACTTAGAGCTAGGTGTATTTTTTTTTCTGTTGGAGATTGTGTGTGGGTGTACTGCCTTTATATGCATGTGATATAAAATATATTTTCATTATTATGGGTGTGCAAGTTTATGCATTAGGTGCTCCCTCCTTTTCAATTCCACGGTATCAAAGATAGGGTTCTGTGTGCAAGTATGACACCTATGTTGTAGCTTGAATGGGAATGTTGTTGATTGTGCATGAGGGTGTACATGTTTTCATGTGCATGGGATGTAATGTATATTTTCCATTATTATGAGTGTGTGAATTAATGCCTTAGGTGCTCCCTCAGGAATTCTCTTAATAAAATAAGATTAGAAAGAGAGAGAGAGAGAGAGACGTTAAATCTCTCCTCTTGCTTCACTCAAACCTTTTTCCTTTCCTCTTCCTTTCTTCATTATCGATAGGGAATTCCATTCCCTAGTTTTCCTTCTTTTTTTTTAATCCATTAAGATTTAAGGATTGGAACCAAGGTATTCAAAAACGGTTACATAACGACCATTACGTAATGGTAACAGCCATAACCGTTATGTGTTAAGGGGCCGAAACGGCCGTTACAGGAAAAAAACCCCGTAACGGCCTTGAAACGGTCCCATAATGGTCCCATAACAGTCTAGAAACATGTTTTTTCAAAAAATAATTAAATAATGACGTAAAAGTAACAGCAATGACCATTACAACCACCGTTACCATTATTGCACACCTTGGTTGTAACCAATGTTCGAAATATCGGTATCGCGTTACATATTGCATCCTTGAGATATAAATACGCATCGATTATCATACGGGATATATCGTTTGTATCAGGTAATTTATCACACTTTTTGGGAAACATAAGAAAACATTGGGAAAATGGTTGATTTTTTCAATGAAACTTCAAATATTGTTAAAAAAGACCTCAATACACACTTTTAAATCATGACATCTCAAAAAAGAAATGCACATAATAGGTTTCCTTTGTATAGTGTCCAGAGATATGCGCTGTATGATTGAACTAAAACAATTATATTCAAATTGAATGCATAACATTTAGAGTGTATATGATGATCATTGCATCAAACACTCATAAATACTTCAAAATTAGTCTCAATTGACAGCTGGTTGAAGGAAAAATTTTGAAAAAAAAAAGAAGATAATTTAATAAATTTTTTATTAAAAAATAATTTTTTTTTTTCAAAAATTGACAAGACTTTACAAATCAGTAGATCAGCCCTCGTACATGCTTGATTCCATGTTTGGAGTGCAACATTGCATGTAATTTGGGAAATTTCAAATTTTCCCTAATTTTACCAAATCGAACCACCTACACTCAAATTTCAAAATTTTTATTTTTTATTTTTTTTATAACACACACACTCACGCTAGTGGAATTTCACCACCTATGGGCACTCGAACCCTTGACCGTGAGTTGAAACTCCTGGGAGTCTACCACCCGGGCAAGTGTGATGATCATTTAATCAAATACTCCTAAATACTTTGAAATTAGTCTCAATTGACAGCTGGTTGAAGGAAAATTTTGGAAAAAAAAATATAGAGAACACGAAGAACCAATGGATATCAAAATCAAAGTTCTAACTCCATGATTTTACATGCAAAACATGAAGAACCAATGAATTTATAACCAATTGACACTGATTTAACATAATTTCAACCAAAAAGGGGATAAAAATATGAAAATGCTCACCCAATTGAACACGTGGGATATATCGGCACTACTCATGCGTTTCGTATCGCACAGGTGGGATACAAGATATATCGTGGGATATATCGGCACTACTCGTGCGTTTTGTATCGCACATGTGGGATACAAGATATATCGTGGGATATATCAACTGATATCGTCAATATTTAAAATATTGGTTGTAACCACAACAGTGATTGATAGATAATTGCCAAGTGAAATAAATCATCACAATGAAATAAATAGCATTAATCATCACATTGTAGTGAATAGAAATCTCATATCAACATGTCATCTTGCTATATGAGAGACAGGAAGAGAAGAAATGGTTTGAGATTTCTACAGTAATCAGTCTCACCTCTGAATACACTGAGCAGTAGAAAGAAGATGATGGAAGCATTTTACGCTCCTACCCGGCTAGCTTGCAAAAAAAAAAATTTCTCCAAAGACTCAACAACATTTGACAAATTGCAATAAGCAAGTTTCTGATTTTCAAAGAAAAAGTATAATAAAAAAATTAATTTTTTTTTAAAAATTTTTAAAAAGACACTTTTCAAGAACTAAAAACAAAACATAAGGAACTTTCCAGTTTGTTGTGTAATGGCCATTCATGGTTCATTGCCACTCTACAGTCAGGAATCCAGATTGTCCAACTGATGGCCCCAGTATGAATGAGTAACAAAACCACTCTGATTGAATGATGCTGGTCCATGATTCACAGACAGTTCCCTTTCGAAGCTGGACCATGGACACCTTTCAATCTTCACCATCCATTTGTGGGCCACAATTCGACAAGTAAAATTGCTTGTCCAGTGTGGTTTCTCTACTGCGGGTCATCGATAGTATGGAACACCAATGGATGGTCAAGAATCCCCAACCATACAACCACATGAAAATTACAATTATAATAGAAAACAATCTCTTTCTAAGAAGTGAAACACTGGGAATGGGCCTTCAATCAAAAGAGAAAACCCCAGATAGCCTTTTATATATCTTTTTCTAAATTGAAGACTGAATAATTAGGTCAAGAGACCATTCGGCCCTTGGAAAAATGCCGCTCAGCTGATGCCAAGGTGATGGTCCATTACACCAATGATTCTATAATACATTTAGTTCCCATAAGCATCAATTTATCAAAGTGGTGCAGAACCAACTCCGGGGTTGTGTTTGGATGCACAGTGAATTGAATTACGAATGTTTGGTTTAGTTCCTGTTGCGCCCACTACTCTAAAACATGTTTGGTTTCCATTACCATCAATTTATCAGTGTTATGGGAATGAGGCCAGATCCTCTACATCACTTTGCATGTTAAGCTTAACGTACAACTCAGATGTGTGGGGACCACCATGATGTGTACATGACATCCAAGCCGTCCATACTATGCCCCCTCATGTTCACCTACGCAACAAAAAATTAGGCCAGTCGAAAGCACAGGTGGGCCACACCATAGGGAATAGTTGAGATGGGGACACCTCCAATTAAAAACCTTCCAGATGTTGTGTGGGGCCCACTGTGTTTTGCATGTGCCAACCAATCTATTCAGTAGATGCACCCCATTGGGATGAATGAACCATCCAAAAAGCAAGCCATTCCAAAACCCAGGTGGACCAGCCCACATGATTCTAGAGGTTTAGGCATAATTTTAAATGCCACCCACCTGAGTTTTGGATTGGCCAGACTTTTGGGTGCCGCAAAGAACATGAGGCGGCACACATGACGGATGGTTGGATGTCATGCAGATATCATGGTGGGCCCCACACATCATGTTGTAGGTTAAGCTTAACCTACAAAGCTTTCTCATGGATCATCTGGGGGCTCTGTTTCAATGTAGAAGTGAATTGAATTACAAAGGTTTGGTTTAGTTTCCATTGCACCCACCATTCTAAAACATGCTTAATTTCCATTAGCATCAATTTATCAGTGTTATGGAAACAACTCTGGGGTTGTGTTTGGATGCACAAGCAAATTGAATTGTGATTTTTTGGTTGAATCAACAGGAAATGACAACGATCGATGATGTTTCCTAGCATTTATATCGAGCAAGTAAGACACAAATTGCAATTTTCCGTAATCACAATTTAGAGCCAAAACCCCCCAATATGGTTGCTATGAAAGGAAAAAAAAAAAAATTACAGTAGGTTGATCCCACTCTATCAGAAATATTTGCAATTCAATTCAATAGTGCATCCAAACGCATCCTAGAACCATCCAAGCATTCAAAACCATGAAAGAAGAATCTAAGGAATGCCAGAGGCACGGCAAAGCTGTCCACCCCTTCTGCACCATCACATGAAGATCCTGACCGTTCATCTATAAGATCCCACTGTTGATGAGCCAATAGAGAAAGAAAACCTCACTCGTCAAAGAGATCAATGACTATACAGAGTTTACTAGAAACAACGGTACAGAAGGGACAGTTTTAACTCACCTTTTGTATGGACAATGAGGATATCTGATCAGTGAGATTTTCGCCATGGGCCTCATATACAGTGGGACCTTGCAGATGAACGGTCAGGATCATCTGGGGCATAAGGAGCGGAGAAAGAAGGAAAGGAAGAGAGAATTACCAATTTGCCCTTCTGTGGGAATGAAATGGAAAAGAGGGGGGAGAACGGAAGGAAATAGAGGCGGGAAAGGTTGCAGCTCTTCTCTATCGGATGCAGGGTGCGCACTTCACCATCCCTTATCTTTGCCGGACGCGGATTAGCTACTGAACCCGATATTAGCATATTGAAGTGACGTCAGCAAGTTCTTTGGGCCCCACCATGATGTATGTGTTGTATCCATACCATCCATCCATTTGGAGAGATCATTTTAGAGCATGAGCCAAAGTTTGAGGCAGATCCAAAATTCAAATGTATCCCACCACAGAAAAGAGTGGGGACAGTGACTCTCACCGTTGAAACCTTCCCAGGGCCCACCATGATGTTTATTTGAGATCCAATCTTTTTATAAGTTAATACACTCATGGAGTAATGGAAAAAAAAAATATTAGCTTCATCGAAAACTTCTATGGCCCAAAGAATTTTTTAATGGTAGGCATTCAATCCCCACTGTTTTCTGTGGTGGGGTCCACTTGAGATTTATATGTACCTCATTCTTTGGCTGATCTCCTAAAATGATCTATACAAATGGACGAACGGTTTGGATACAATACATACATCATAGTGAGCCCACAGAACCTGATGACGTCACTTCAGCAGCGACACTGCTACTGTCGAGTTCAGTAGCTAATCCGCGTCCAACTTTGCTTCCTATAAACACTGGGGAGGAAGCACACGTGTGAAAGATCATCGGCTCTCATAGCACCACTCTCTAGATCCAATGTCTCATTAAGATCTGGTTTATCTGATTAGAAGGTAGCACGTGTGTATATAGAATTTGAACGGTTGGTCTTTCTCGCACAAGTGTGGCCCACTTGATGATCATGACGTTGTCAGCAGCTCGAGTCAGCCAGATGGGCATCTCGTTTCTCACGCGTACTTTTCTTTTTAGTGAACCGGGCTTCGTGCCACTAGATATTGAAGAGGGGATTTGCATGCACACGTGTGCATGATTCGAGCCATTCATGATGTCAGGCACGTGGCCCAGACCTCGCACACGCTTACCATCCGACAGGATATGTGTCCACTTCGTTCCGCACTCTCGTGTTGAGGTCACAGAAACACGACCAAAATAATATTGATTGGCAATCTCAATCGTTCAATCAGGTGGCTTAAAACGAACGGTCTATATCTGAACTCAATGGGAAAAATCAGACGGCTGAGACGTGTCATGGTTGTGGATTTCAGACAATTCTCATCCACCACGCGGCCCACAAAATGGACGATCTAGATTGACATGCATGCACTGTGAGTGCCTACACGAGTCGAGCTTGGCACAGCTCAGCTGGACAAGTAGCTAACCCCAGCTTGAACTTGGCTTGCTCGGTCCTTAAGCCTGGCCGGCTAGCTCACCTCGGTCCAGTCAACAGCTTGGACTAGACAGAGTTTATGCAATATTTTTTCAAATGCATATAATGTTTTTTTAAACTTTTATTAAAAGATGCTGGGCGCGGAGTTTGGTTTTTTTTTTATAGTAATTTATTTCAAAACCATTCTTTCCCCGCTGCTAGCAAATCTCACAAAGAATGTATGCACACAGAACATTAATTCATTGAGTTATTTCATCAAAAACTTGATGAGCAACATCGGTATTAAAATAAATGAATAACTGAGTTGATTCTATCCAAGCTGATCCGAGTTGAGGTTTGATCCGAGTTGTATCAAGCTTGGCTCAAAAGTTTTTTGAACTCAAATAGTCAACGTGGCTTGAACTCAATTTCAAACCGAGTCAATACGATATCTTTTAGGAGTCGAGTAGGGCAAGCTAACTCAGTTCACGTACAGCTCTCATGGCACATATGGTAAATGGGCCGGGCTGGAACAGCACAACCCCTTCCGCTTTATGCCGTGATGAGCCAAAAGCAAGAAACAGCCACAAGGTTGGCCCATGATAATTGGACAAAGCCTGAGCCGAGTACCCCGGAAGATCTGTGCTGTTAAATAAGTGAGCCCCACTATGCATTATATATGACAATTCCCTTGAAACCTTAAATGGACCAGGTCCATGGGTTCTTAAACATAGCTTAAGCCTGGATGGATTAATAAACAGGCCCAATTGTAGCCACAGGCCCATTCCCACGCCTCATATTTCGATCCAAGCCTATCTAAGAGTGGGCCAAGCTCAATGACCAATGTGTCGTAAAGCATGGCCTGTTGATCATGGATCCTTGCTGTGTTTTTCTTTCCTCGTGGGTCAATGATAGGGCTCAATGGGGTAGAATATGTGCTCACCCAAGCAATGTGGTCGTGATCATGGCACCCACTTTGATATATGTATTGTATCTCTACTTTGCTTCTCTATTTTTTCAACTAATTTTAGAATATAAGCCAAAGAATGAAGCAAATCCAAATCAAAACTAAAAACTTTTGATAGGTTACAAAAGTTTTGGATCAAAATATATATATATATATATATATATATATATATATATATATATATATATATATATATCCTTTCTTTTCATCCGTCTCCTTATGATATTTTATTAAAAGGTTGGATGGAAAATAAACATCATGATGAGCACTAAGGCCAGCCTTGGGATGTTTTTTTTAATTTATTATTTACCGCGAGAGTCCAATCACCTCCATTAAGAGATTTGAATTTGCTTTATTTTTGGGCTCATACCCAAATAGCAGGCGAAAACGGTGGACCATGTGGATGTACAATAAATACATTAAGGAAAGCCCCAATGTCAAGGCTTGGCAGGTTGGGTGAGAGTGAGACCGGGCTGCACCTAATCCGCTCTCGGTCGCAATGGGCCATGGTGGCTTGTAGCGCTTTCAGGCCTACCTTGCTTTGGGCGAGGGTTGAAATGAAATATTAGGCACGTGGGCCAGACCCGGGCCTACACAAGAACAGTTTAAGTCGTTATAAACTGAGATATCCGAGTCCTAAGAATGTTTGGGTTAGATCACACGGTTTAGCATTGATGTTGGTGTGGTCCACCTTATTACTGGATTGTCAGATATCTTCATGATGAGTTTGAACTTTTGGCATGGTATGGATGTCCTACGGCTTATGACATGTTGCCAGAAAAAGCTCATGGTACGGACGTCCATCATCTCTCTATATTTTGCCCAGGCTGTCAGTGGACCGTCCAGAAGACGGTCTTTGGTCCGGATTTTGAGTTTGTGCTGTCAGTGGGCCAGGATCAGCCAGGCAAAATCAAAAATTTCAACAGTCCTTGGAACAGTTCAAAATCGGGGCCGAAGCCCACAGGCTACGAGCATGGGAGCGGATTAGCCGTTACCGGGTAACATCTTAGTGGGTGTTGTCCCAACCGTGTGGGACCCACCTTGATTTACTTTTTGTATGTCCACGCCGTCCATCTGCCTTTTCATCTCATTTTATGATTATATGCCAGGTATTAAATTGATCCAAATCTCAGGTGGACCATACCACTAGAAAAAGTGATAAATGACCATTAAAAGCTTTTTGTGGGCCACAACATTTTGGATCAAGATGATATTTGTATTTTCCCCTTCTTTAACGCATTATTGACATTATCAACAGATTGGATGGCGGATAATAATTACTGAAACCTTTCAATGGGCCCTTTGTAAATTTTAATGGTGAGGCACTCCATCATCACTGTTTCCTATTCGGTGGTCCACCTGAGACTTGGATCTTATTAATTTTTAGCAACAAGCCATAAATTGGGCTGGATAAACGGATGTACGGAGTAGATATACATCACATCATCAAGGTGAGCCCTACGGTAATGGTAATACCTAATCCGCTCCCCACACCCGCCCTGCTAGTGCTAGGGCTGTCAGGCAAGGCCTGTAGAACACTTTGCGCTTGCTAGTTGCTACACCCAAGCCCAGCCCGTTTGCGGGAGCGTATTAGGTTTGTAGGTGTTACCCTGACCATGTGGCACACCTTGATGATGTGTTGTATATCCACGCCGCTCATCCGTTTTTTGAGCTCATTTTAGAACATAATCCTGAAACTTAAGAAGATCCAAATCTGAGGTCGACCACACTATAGTAAAGAGTGGTGATTGATCGCCCACCATTAAAAACTTCTTAGGGCCCACCGTAATGTTTATTTCCTATCTAAACTGTTGATAAAGCCAAACAGACTAATTAAGGGAAAATATAAAGATCAGCTTGATCCAAAACTTTTGTGGCTCACTAGAAGTTTTTAATAGTTAATCACCATTATTTCCAGTGGTGTGGTCCACCTGAGATTTGGATCTTCTTAGGTTTTGGGATCATGTCCTAAACTGAGCTAGGAAAACGGATGGACAGCTCGGATATACAACTATATTCATCAATGTGGGCCCCGCAGCCTTGTTGTAACTATGGGGGCCTGATGTGATTTACAATCTTAAGCCATCAAATCAAAAACAGTGGTTTGGTCATCGAAACCATTGACCTTGTAGGTCTCACTTTGGATGAGAGGTGTCCCAGTAACATTCAATATTGGAACATCCCAATCTTCCATCCACTTACTGCAAATGGATGGTTAAGATGAACTAGAGTAACGGTTGGATGATGACTTATTCGGCGATTTCTAATCTAGATGTTGTGACCACGTGTACAAGTTTTGTTTATTTGTTAATACCGAGTCTAATCAACTGAAAACCCGCCTGAGTCAGACTCCTGTTTTCCAATAATCCGGGGTGGGTATGGAGGCACAGATGAACGACCACCAATTAATCTCCATCAAAAGGCCGAGTCCACTCATCAGCTGATCCACACGTGTTTGAGAAAATAGATGAATGGTCTGGATCTTGTCGAGCAACCCTGAATTTCCCTTGGGCCAGGACATGTTCAGATACGTCCACGAAATGAATGGCCTGGATCTTGCTCATGTTTGTGCAAAAGGGGCCTATTGTTCAATGATCCGAAACATTGATTGAATGGACAGTCCACGCACAAACTTTCCTAGATGAAAGAATCCTCACCCTTAAATAATAGATGGTTAATAAAGAAAATAGAAAAGAAAAAAAGGAGGCCATCCAACGTGGTTCCTATCATACCAACGGTTTAGATTTCACTTTTCGCCCAAGCTTGAACCAACCTACAGTACAAACTTTTGGCCCGAGCATTGCACAATCTCATCCATCGGCTGGTAAGCATGCACAAAAGCCATCCGTTGATCCCAAAGGCAACATACAACTCACGCTCACCATTTTCAAAATCTACCCCTTTGCTCTAGTGGGCCATAGCACAAAAATCTATATCGAAACCAACGCAATGCAATAAAAAAAACAAAATAAAGACAGAAATTCCTCAAAAACTATATTCACATGCATGGACAAGTGCAAATATACAAGTGTGTGAGATATGAGCCTTCCATTAGGTGGGATAAAACTATTTACATCTCCTGGCCTAAAAATCAGGCCATTTCACATTTAAAAAAAAAAAAAAACAAATAGACAGCTAGAAAAATTATTTTTACCGTCAGTTTAATTTATACATTGTGGCCCACCTGAAGAGTGAAACGGCCTGGTTTTAAGAATCAGAGATCTAAGTATTATTTCCAACCAGATGGAAAGCTCAGATCTCACAGACAGCTTCCATACTGCGTGTGATTGGACATCATTCTCCAGCATACATGCATCTCGGGCTGCACTGTGTTAAACAGTGGCAACTCATTTACCGTACATCTGGTGTAAGATCACGTCAATCCAGACCGTCCATATCATGGGCCCTACCATGGAGGAGCATTGTTTGAAAAATTCACTGATCAGATGAATTTAATCACCACCGAATTCTACCGTCAAATTTGGATCATTAACTTTAAATCGTTAAAATCATCGACTGAGTGTGATTTTGAGGCCATGAACCGTCCAAAGCAGGGCCTATTATTTGGACAGCCAAGATCAACGTAACACATGTATGACCGTTGGATCATCACACATCTAACAAGGCGTGGCAAACAGATACTTGCGTCTGGCCCACCATTTCTCTACTTGTTATGAAGAGGATTAGATCCTGTTGGTACAACTCTCTTCTCCTCCAACGTAGCATGGAAAGAAGAGGACGGTGATAACGAAGTAGAAGAATAAACTGATGATGATGAAGGAATGTGACCATGACCCACCATTTCTTGATGAACGGTGATCGACCCAAGAACCGATACTGCGAACAATAGCACTGCGGCCACGACAAGCCGACCCAGATCGACCGTTGGATGTGAAGAACTCATCATAATATTCGGTGATCCACTCGAAGGATGGGGGGGTTCTAACAATTTTGAGATGTACATTGAAAAATCTGTTTAAGTAGTGGCCCATGGTCCATGAGAGAGGTGACAAGAGAGTAAATGAAGAAGTAAAAAGAGGCCGACAGATCTGTGCCGTTCATTACTCTAGTACAAATGTAAAAAATGAATGTACATGGAGGAGTAAATGGGCCCATTAAGATAAAGGTGGTCAAACTGCCTTTAATCAATGAGGTCGGTTGCTCTACAAACGTTTGTAGAATGAGCTTATTCCACAATGGTTTTTGGGGGCCATGGTGGTACGTAAATAGAATCCAGTCCGTTCATCATGTGTGATCTTTTATTTTCTCGTTGGATCCCAAAAATCAGGCAAACCAAGAACTCAAGTGGACCACAGCATGTAAAGTCAAGACCAAAACCTCTAAAATCATACTGTAAGGCCCACCTGAGATCTGGAAGGTCCATTCATCCTGGTGAGTCTCATCTTCTGAATGGATTGGATGGTAAATAAATAAACGGTGGCCCTGATCCACAATTTGGAAGTTTTTAATGGTGGGTGTTTGCATCAGAACTGTTCATGTGGTGTGACCCACGTGTGCTTTGGATCTGGCTGAGATTTAGGGCACATAACTAACTGAAGGGGCACATCTAATGGAACGATTGGATGTGAATCCTTTTACGGTGGGCCCCACACACTAAATTGAAAAATAAACGTTGCATAGGACCATCCTCTTAATCAGGAGCCATTGGGAAGCGGATTGGCTGGGGTATCACCCACCAGCTATATGGCTGCTGCAGGTACGTGTCGTGCGAATACGAGCAATGGCGCTCCTGGAGATCCGAGTTGTACGAACGGTTCAAAAAAGATCAAAGTTACATGGCCCCACAGTGATGTATTTATTATATCTGCACCGTTTTTCTACTTTTAGAGATCATTTAGAGCATTATCCAAAAAATAATCATATCCAAAGATCATTGGACCACACCACAAATAGCAGCGTGGATAATTATTTTCACATTTAAATAATTCATAGGCCTACTATAACATTTAACCTCCATCAAATCTGTTCTTAAGGCCACGGAGACTTGAATGAAAAGGAAAAATAAATTTCGCATTGATTCAAAGCATCTATTACCCCAGAAAGGGTTTCAATGGTAGGTGTCCAATTTATTACTTTTTGCAGTGTGGTCCACTTGATAGTTACATCTGTCTTAATTTTTCTCTCAAGCCTTCAAATAGCTCGACAAATGGATGGTAGGTTTGGATATAACACATATCTCATGAACAGACTCAACAGCAGCTAGCTGCTGGTGTGGGTTACACCAGCCAATCTGCTTCCCATCAGATGGCAGGAGAGCTTCCATGCGGGTCATCACTTTTACTTTGGTGGGCCTTTGCACTTCTCTCCTAGGGGTAGTTTGGCGCATGGTACTGAGAACGAGTAGGTGGGATAGGATTAAAAAAACATCATTAATACACACGGTAGAGATTGTCCTTTGTTATAAAGGGATATACTCAATTTCATATTATGTTTATAATATGGTGGTACATTAAATGGCTATACCCACCATTATTTGAAACTATTGAAAATAACACATATTTATTAACCATCATTTGAAACTATTAAAAATAACACATGTATTATATATAAATTGTTCACCAGTTTTCAACAATATGTAATTAATTCCTGCCGCTTTCTATGATGAGGTTTATTTGAGCTTTAGATCTACCTGATTTTTTGATCACTTTTTAAAATTATTTTGAAAAATGGACGAACAATGTAGATATAGCCCACACATCATGATGAGACCTACATAATTTGCTAACATTGAATGGAATTGGCATGGGACCCAACACAATTTCATATAATCTAATTCTATTCTTTTTCATTCTTTCCAAATATTGAGTGGAATTGGCAAAGGACCAAATACAATTCCATCCCATGTAATACCATGTGCCGTGGTATTAGATGGGAGTAGGTGAGATGGAATTGCACGAGGTTCATGCCAATTCCACTGAATGTTTGGAAAGAATGGAAAAGCTTAGAATTCCTGTGCTAAATCTACTCAATGTTAGTAAGTTGTGTAGGTCCCACCATGATGTGTGGGCTATATCCACGCCATCCATTCATTTTTTGAGATCATTTTAGAGCATGAATTAAAAAATTAGATAAATCTAAAGCTCAAGTAGATCCCACCATAAAAAACAGTGGGGATTGAATACCTATTGTTGAAAATTTTTTTGGGGCAACATAAGTTTTGGTTTTACCTCATTTTTAATCCCATGCCTTGAAATGAGATTACAAAACAGATGAACCACTTGGATATAACATATGTGTTATTCTCAATAGTTTCAAATAATTGTGGGTATATCCATTCATTGTACCATTGTATTACAAATGTATCATAGAATTAAGCTTATCCCATGGTGGAAAATAGATGTTATGGTGGGCCCATGAAATTTTTAATGGTGAATATCATTACCTGCTGTTATTTGTGGTGTGGTGTAGATAATCTTTAGATATGATTCATTTTTTCAGTTATGCTTTAAAGTGTAGATAAAGTTTGTCATTATAATAAATATATTACTGTAGGGTTCGTGTAACTTTTTTTTTTTTTTAAACACACGCACACACATCCCGACACACTTACGCCACACGCACACACACCGTGGGATTTTACCACTATGGGTATTCGAACCCTTGACCCGGTGTTGAAGCTCCAAGGAGTCTACCACCCGGGTAAGAGCAAGGACGCAGTGTAACTTTGATCTCCTTTGAATCGTTCGTACAACGCAGACCTCGAGGCGCGCCACACGTACCTACATCAGCTATGTAGCTGGTGTGAGTCATCGCTTCTCTCTCTCATAGTTGTTAAAATTTTCTAAACCGCTGGGAATGGGACCTACCCCATTTGAATCTTTGACCCAGAGTAGATTACAATGTTGGATGGACACAAATCCCTAGATTGTGGCGAGCTACTATGACTTGGTTCAAGTGAGTGCTGATCTGGACCGTCCTACTTGTGGGCCCCCATCGTGGTGGAGCATAGCCCAAAAATCAGACTGATTGGAGGATCCCAACGGTCCAATTTCATGGCCCTTGAATGGATGGACATATGCATTTTATTTATTTATTTTTACCACGCACACGCACCCCAACACACTCACGCCCATGGAATTTCATCACCATGGGTACTCGAACCCTTGCCGGGGTGTTGAAACTCCCGAGAGTCCACCACCCGAGTAAGATATAAGCATGAGTTGACAGTCACACATTTAAAGAAAATAAATATACCATTTGTGTACTTGTTGTAATTTCTTAAAATAAATAAAACCATACAAATGGTTGCATGTTGATGAATCTATATCCTTCATCAAGTGAATGACCCTCCGTAGAAAAATAGATGGTGATCAGGCTATCCTAGTTGTCTGAGCTGTGGCCTTCAAACGGACGGTGGAAATAAGAAACGAAAAAAATGGTCTGAATTTAAAAGGGGAAGTTCGTTATTGGAGGGCTAGGATCAGCCCATCCAGATTGCCAATTCCTGGTCATGTGTATTGATGAGTGAGTCGAGTCACAACTCGGCCGGGGTCAGGGGTGACTCATTTGAATGAGAACTAGGTCAGGTCCTATCGAATCTGAGTCGACTGGAACTAGTTGCATGGGACTCGTCCGAATCTTAAAACCATGATGTTTTTTTTTTTTTTTTTAAATTGTTTTTATTAAATTTAAATTTTAACACCCGCACACGCACCCCTACACACTCACGCTAGTGGAATTTCAACACCCATGATACTCGAACCCTTGACAGCGGACGCGGTTTGGCTGGGAGCAGATTAGATGCACACGTTGGTGTATTTATTGTATCCACACCGTCCATCCGTTTTACCAATTTTAGGGCGTTATCCCAAAAAATGAAGAAGATTTAATTATTAGGTGGACCGTTCCATAGGAAAGAGTAGTGATTGACTATTAATGGACCATACAGATTTTGGATGAAGCTAATTTTTGTTTTTTCCCTTCATCTAGGCTTATGTGACCTTATCAACAGGCTGGATGACAAATAAACGCTTTAGAAACATTAAGGTGCGCCTAAAAAGTTTTTAATGATAGGATTTTCAATCACCATAGTTTCCTAGAGTATGGCCCACATGAGATTCGGGTCTTCTTCAGATTTGGGATCATGCCTTTAAATGATCCAGAAAAATAGATGGACGGTGTGGATACAGAATACATACATCAAGGTGGGCCCCATGGTAAGGGCCGCACAGTCTTGGGTGAGGCCGGGGCTCACGTAATCCGCTCCCGGTTTGGCTAGTGACCCCAACATCAGCCGGCTAGCTGATGTTAAAGCTCTATGGGCCCACCATGATGTATCCGTTTTATCCACGCCGTCCACCTATTTCCATATCACTTTTAGGGCATGATCCCCCAAAAGGAGGTATATTCAAATCTCAAGTGGACCACACCACATGAAACAGTGGGGATTGAACGCTTAATGTTGTAAACTTCTTTTTCTGGGTTCCTTCATCCATATTTGTGTGACCTTATCAACAGATTGGATGGCAAATAAACAGTACAGTGGGTCGTAGGAAGTTTTTAACGGTGGAAATTCAGTCAACACTGCCCAACCTGCTCTCCAAGAATTAATGGTCAGGATTGCCATTCCTGCTGGGCCTATAGGCATGTATGTGTCCATGTTGTTTCGTCATTGGTCTGCAAACGATCAACGGCCGGATCAAGAACTTCTATGTATGAGATAGTGGTATCATGGCCCACCGAACCGGGGCCCACTACCAGACATGTAAGGCTGTCAACTGGTAGATGTACCACGAGCCAAAATATCAGCTTATTTGCTTATATGGATAGATTGGTGGGCATTTATTGGATGGTTGAAAATGAAACACATCCAATGGTCTTATTTCAACAAAAAGTACCCACGAATCAAACCAATCGTTGAATCAAATATGATTTTGGGACCGTAGCTTAGCATGAGTACTTTTCATAATATAATCCATTTTATTTGATTTAATGTAGGCCACGTCTACAATTTCTTAGTGCCTGCATATCAAGCACAGGCTAACAGAGTATTAAATAACTGTTGGGTATAGAAAACTAGGCCCACCATGGTCTAGGTTCCAAGCTCTGGCCCAGGCCTCGTATTGATGGATTGAGCTCGGGATAAGACTGACCCAAATGATTAATACTCCTTATCTTGCGTGGACATCATAGGGTCAGTCATGTGGGCCACCCACCTTTTCCTATGATCATCTGATTCTTAGATTAGAGCCCCACCATGACTTGAAGGTCCATGGGCCAAACATGGCCTAGCTTTACATGGATACAAATTGCCTGTAACCAGGGCTACAGGAGCCTGCTGTGACCCCTGACATAGCCCGTGCAATGTGTGCGTGTCAACGGTGGGGCCCACCATGAAAAACAAAAATTCTGTTGTGCAGGTTTTTTTTTTTATTATTTATTTAATTATAGCCTCACTTTTGATATGCACATATGGTAATTTTAAATTTTCATAGGGTGTGATCTTCTTGAGATCTGAATTCCTATGAGATTTTATTACGTGCAATAAGCATGAAGTGGCCTAACTGATGGATGGAATAGATGGACATCAAGTACTTTTATCCATCGATTTAGCTATGTAAATCCCAATCTCCCTCTCGGATTCCCTTTATGTATTTCTCCAAGTCTCTCTCCAATGGATCTCTCCCTAGTAACTCAGGAGAGTCCATATACTTCTCCCCACATCTCTCCGTAGATCTCTCTCCCTAATAATTTAAGGACTTAACGGGCCCAGTTGTATGTGACCTTGTCCAAACATGCTAGTAGTTGCTGGACCTGACTTGATTTTAGTGGGCCCTGGTCTCTTTTTGGATTATGAATCGACCTGACTCGATTTTAGTGGGTCCTAGACCCTTTTTTGGACCTATTAAGAAAACAGGTCAGGTATATAACCTTTTGGGCTTTGGTTATAACTAGACCTGACTCGATTTTAGTGGGTCCTGGTCCCCTTTTTAGATCTATTAAGAAATTAGGTCGGGTTAAGAGATGTAACCTTTCGGGTAGAGTTGGGCATCAAGTCGAGTTGGATTGAGTTAAGGTTGAGCTGACTCAACCCGGTTTTGAAATAGACTTGACCTGAACTCTACCCAACTCGCTACCAAGTCCAGCTTGGCTGACCCGATCCGAGTCTGGGTTTGTCCTGGACTAACCTGGACCAAATCCGACTCGCTCACGAGTACTGAGTCGGGTATCACCGAGTCAGATGGGGTGCAATGGGTATCTATGGGCTGAAATCACAGCTCATAACCTAGGTGCACCTATCGGAATGACAACCTCTCCATCAGCTACATGGCATCTCAGATCTAAAACGTCAAATCTGTATTATTTTATATGTATATGAGTTGGGTTTCGAATCGAGTTGATTTAGCACTGAGTTGATTTCGGGTCGAGTCGAGTTGAGTTACTGGGTGAACCAAACTCGATTCAGTTCGAGTTCAGATTGGACAAAGTCCACTCAGTTCGGATCAATTCACCCCCTCAATTCGGGTTGAGTCGGATCTGTATGAGGTGGACAAGTTAAGTTTGCTCAGTCGAGTTGTCCCGTGCCTAGCTCTACTTTTGGGCTTGGTTATAACTAGACCTGACTCGATTTTGGTGGTTCTTGGTCTCTTTTTGGACCTGATCATAATTAGACCTAACTCCATTTTAGTGGGTCCAGTACCCATTTTGAACCTATTAAGAAATCAGGTTGGATTAAGGGACATAACCTTTTGGGCTTGGTTATAACTAGACCTGGCTCGATTTTAATATGTTCCAATCCTTTTTTGGACCTATCAGGAAACCAGGTTGGGTTGACAACCTTTTAGGCCAGGTAATAACTAGACCTGACTCAATTTAAGTGGGTCCTGGTCCCTTTTTTGGACCTATTATGAAATCAGGTCAGATTAATGTTATATAACCTTTTGACTCTGGTTATAAACAGACCTAACTCGATTTCAGTAGGTCTGGATCCCCTTTTTGCACCTATTACTCGGTTTTAGTGGGTCCGGGTCTCCTTTTTGGACCTATTAAGAAATCAGGTCGGATTAATGTTATAACCTTTTAACCTTTTGGGTCTGATTATAACTAGAGCTGACTTGATTTTAGTGGGTCCTAGTCCCCTTTTTAATCTATTAAGAAATCAGGTCAAATTAACCTTTCGGGTCTGGTTATATGTAGACCTGTCTCGATTTTAATGGCTCCTACTTGGATAAAACCAAGTCTAGTTAGGATCTCATGTCTACTATAGTCCAAGTTAGATTTAATTATTTCTTAAATTCAGTCCAAGTTAGATTTAATTATTTCTTAAATTCAAGTGGGCCCAAATATACTCCAAAAAACTAAATCTAAAGCTCTTGTTAAGGGCGATTGCACACCTACAATTAAATACTTGGACCCAAGAAAAGTTCCATTAAAAAATTCCTGCAGTATGATAAGATCAACAGTTGCTACTCCACAGTAATTGACACGAAGATAAATTGAGGTAGTTTTGTAAGGCTTTACCCTTGATTAGAGGGAGCCCTTCCAGAAATTCTCCATGGCACTAGGCTGAACCCAGGCCAAAGAGGGGGTTTGGAAATAGTTTTCAACCAGCAATTGACGCGCCTCGGTTAAAACCTCACTAGCTGCGTCATTGCCCCAAGCGCAAAGATGCTTGCAGCCTTTCATCTCCTCTACTTTAATACTCTCAACCCACGTCTCTCCTCTTAGTCTATTGCCGATGTGGGACTGTTTTTTTTAATTCGCTTTTCCTCTAAGTAAAGGAGCAGTGATGTATTGGACTGTCTATGGATACCTTTTCAAATGCGATGGTGTACCTGCACTTGTTCGAGTCCACATCACCTATCCTGATGGGCCATTATGTTAAGTCCGCTCTTCATGGGCTGCCTTGAAATTTTCATATTGATCAGAAAATCTGGACCGTATATTTACTTGAATGCAAAAATTAGATGGAGAATATCATCTATAAAAGATCGGTCCAGCTTAAGATCATTCAGTTGATGTGAGTTTTGGATAGTAGTGTAAGAACGGTGAAGAAAATGTGACCAACGGTCCAGATAGCTGATGTAGATCAAGAAAAGTCCAAATGAAGCTAGATGCACAGAAATATTTTCATACATAGAGCCCACTAGATAGTATAGGCTGTATAGCCATTGTTTGTAGAGTGGCTTATTTATGAGTGATCCAAGACATTAGCAGCATGCCCAGTCTATAATCTTTGTGTGGGAAATGGAGAGATGGGTGATGGGTTCATGGAAAGAGGAATGGGCTTGGGAAATGTTTTAATGGGCCTAGGTCTTTTTCAGGCCCAAATTGAGAGCTTTTAGTTTTTTTTTGGGCCCAAAATTTTAGTATTATGGGCCTATCTGGATGATGCCCAAAGATGGCGCCTATAATTGTTAAAATGATGTTCCTGATCTTTTTAATTGAGTCCAAATTTGGGCCTGGGCCCATTAACACTTTAATGTGCCATTATCATGGTTTTTTCGACATCGTTGATTTCCCTCATTTGTGTAACAATGTGGGTTTATTTGAGTTGTCCACAAGCATCTAGAAAAGTGTATATGGGCCCTACATTTATGCAAAAAATGAGGTGGGCCTAATTTAAGCCCATTAGCTTTCTCTGGAGAGGGTTAAGAGAATCTTATTAAGAACTGTTTATTAGATATTTATGGGCGGATTTGGGCCAAGTTATGAGAAGTAACGAAGGGTTTTTAGGCAAGATCTATCTAATGATTATTGGAGTACTATGTAATCTGTAAAACCAATATGAGCCTTAATCTACTAGCCTGTGGATGGGACATGGCTGATTTTAGTTGTAGATCACGATGACCGTTTGTCTACTGTGGACACCATAGTATACATTGGTGTGTAGTATCACCCTATGCTTGCATGTATATGGGTTAGTCGAGGGTGAGTCCTCTAGTAGTACATGGGGATTAGAGATCGGACGTAATAGTCATTGAATGAGGAGAATTGTGGTCAATGGATCTCAATACTCTATGAAGACCATGATCATTATAGCTATGTAAAACACACCCGTGGGCATTCTATCATAAGATGTAGGGTCACCCTGTGTGAGGAAACTAACTTGGATAGGGATAGACAGTCTCCACCGAAAGAGATCTGACCTGGTGTCGGTGTGCCTTCTCCCTTTAACCCATAAGGAGCATGACTGTATCATAAATAGAGGATACAGGGTCAGACCTTTAGGACACTTGCATTGAATGGATTTTCACTGGTGTGGGGGACCATTGACTTGGATTAGATGATCATAATATTGTTTGTCCTTAGACCCGAGGGCTTGTAAGGGTCACAACCCTAGCTAGTAGGCTTTGGCTTTCTTACAAGATAACTCATAAGCCATTAAAAGTGGATCTGACTAGATACCTTCATCATGAACCATTGATTTTTGCACAACACATTGGGTTTTAGTCCATCTAATGATGAGATCTATTAGATTAATGACTTATCAAGTGAATTTTCTGCCAAGCTCAACACTTGAAATGTTTTAATCGACTTTTCAAAAGTTTTTATTGTTGAAGTTTTATTTTATTTGTTAAAATTACTTTAATCACACTTGGTGATGACTTGATGGGCCGCTATTTGATTATCATATGAGATATATATTTCTAGTGGATGGCCATGAAAATTGAAGAATTAGATTATATTTAAGTGCATAGATGAAGTGGATTTATATTGGATGCACTCTTGAAAACCTAACCCCTCATTATAAATATGATCATATCCCAAAGGAGATTAGCACCCTGAGAGAGCACTAAACATCTCCGCCCTTGGGACGTGTGAAAAGAAAAAAGAAAAAAGTGTGTCTGGAGAGATGAGACATGCTCAATGTCCTCTCGCTACTTCTATTTCCACATGTGGTCCACCTTATAGACAATGAGTGTCTACCTTAATATTGGAAAAAATCTGTTGCAAATTCGGCCAACCCAACTTTGGGTTTGGCCAGCCCGAAGGTATCTCAGGTCAGTTTTCAGCAATGAATTCTTAGATTTTAAAAGGAATTCGGCCAGCTGAACCTTGTGTTCGGCCAACCAAATTGGAGATTCAACCAGCTGAATTTTGGCTCGAGTTATCCGAATTTTTGATAAATCTTATCTCGCGCAATTCGATAGCCGTTGGAACAGAATTATTGGAATTCGGCCAGCCGAAGCCCTTTTTAGGCTAGCCGAATTTTTAAATCCTTGGACTATAAATAAGGACTTTCTCTCATTCATTTCAACAATGAAAATTAATAAAAAATCTTTTACAAGTTAGAGAGAAACTCAGGTCCTCCCCAAGCTATCTGTGTAGTAATTATTATTTTTTAGCTTATTCAATTCCCTTTCTCAAGTTAGTGTTAAATACAATTAGAGAGTAATTTATACTTTACTTGAGAAATAGATAATTGAATCTGTAGCATTTAGAATTTTTTTCCTTTAAATACGTTAGATCCTTATATTTTTTTCTAGTTGAGTATATACTACTTCATCGATACTCAAGAAAGAAGATCACTGCTTCAAGTCTTGATTACATCTTCAAATTAATATTTAAAGATAAGTATTGTGATTATTTCTTTATTTAGGTTTTTCTGAGATAGCCTGAAAATCTCATTTGAATTTTATTATGGTACGCCCATGAAAATTATAAAAGGATTTTGATTGTGGTAAGCCTATGAAAGTCATAAGAACTATAAAAGGTTGTTAAGGTGAACCTGTGAAAACCTTGAAATAGTGAAATCTAAAATTATGAGGGAAGTAATTTTGGGAGTGGAGTAAGTGTGGGTTTAAGCACCGAACTACTATGACCCCTAGTGCAATTGTGGTGATTGTTTTATTTGATTCTCTGTCTCCTTTTGTTTTGAAAGTTTGATTTTAAAGACATTGTGATATAATGTTGTCCTGCTTAAAATAATAGGTGAATGTTGTCCTATGAATTAATTGGATTCAAGGTTTCAATACTTTGTGCGATTAATATTATTAATTTTATATTTTATATTTAAAATTAGTTTAGCCCTATTCACCCTCCTCTAGGACATCAATAACTTATCTTTCAAAGTGGTTTCATTCGACTTTCACTGTTAATTTTTAATTTTTTGCTTTTAGAAATCGACATCCTTTCACAATGAGAACCGGTCATATTATAGTCCTTTGAATGAGAATCATGTTGTTTTCATTTCACGTCAATCATATTCCTATATTGAAAAATCTAGCCCATTTAAGTTTATGCATTCATCCGTGTTCATCTAAATTTAATTTTTACATTGGATATTTTGGACATGATTTAATGGGCTGATTGAGGCTATTTATATACATCTTATGTGTTATTAATTATCTTAATGATTATTGGTATTGGATTGTATGGTTGGGCATGGATGAATGGTGATAATGGGTTTAACATTATGGATGGTGATAATGGGTTTAACATTATAGATAGTTCTCATTTATCGAGAAACCATTCATCATGATTATTTTAAAGAGAATTTAATCACCTTTATTGTAGATCTCAATGGGAGGCCCATCATGGAAGGCCCAAAGTCACCAAGATGTCTATACAAAATATGAGATCTAAGATGTATAATGCCACTATGCAATTGGATCCACAACTGCCTTATGTTGGAATGAAATGAAGGAAAATAGGTGTATGACTTTCTAATCACAAGGAATCGATTAAGTGAGGTGGATTGGGCCCATCATATGCTCAGCGATTATACGGTCATGTAAAAGCAAGGTTTTATACGACACCCCTCTCTTCCACTCTCACATTTTCAAAATATAAAATAAAATAAAATAAAATAATGCAACTATATATGAATCTCATGGAGAGTTCGATCCCAGCTCAGGATGAACGCTAGCGACATGCTTAACACATACAAGTTAGACGGGTGAGTAAGTTAGAAACCTTCCCCGTTGGATTCCTTCTTCCTCTTTGAGTCATCATTTTCTCTTATTGGTTGCCTCACTAATAAATGATTTAATACTTTCTTATTCTTATTGGCTTACAAAAGATATTTATAATGAGAGCAAATTGATTGCGGCCACAAACTCACCCAAGATGGCGTGGCCCACCTTGATGTATGTATTTTATTTCCACGTTGTCCATCCATTTGTCTTGATCATTTTAAGGCATGAACCAGAAAATGTAGCAGTTCCAAATCTCGGGGGGTATACTATTAGAAACAATGGTGATTATGTTGGGGAACCACAAAATTAAGCAAATAATGAATACAAATCAAACATGCAAAAGATAAGCACAACAAAGCATGCACAGGAACATACTTTGAGTTCTCTCTAAGAGAGTCTGGTTCATACATTACGTCACACAATTATGCTTTAGTGTGTGCCTGACTGTGTTATGCCATATGATCCCCTACAATCCCCTCATTCGAATGAAATTCTCCATCATTGTCTGTCCTCTACACTTTCAATTTTCGCTATACTATTTTTCTACCCTTACTTTTAACATCTTGAAGGTAGCGAAAACATCATATTTATACCTTATAAAGTAAACCCACATCTTCTAGAGTAGTCATTTATAAATAAGATAAAAAATAATGACTCCCCTCTAGAAACAACATACGACAACCCCCATACATTGGAATGTACATAATCTAAAACATCCTTACATGTTTTTCAGATTTAAAAGACAATTGTGATTATTTATCATATATATAATGCTGACATATATTAAAATCAAAACTTTTAAATGCAAGAATTAAGCAACGATTAGAAAGTACCTTTATACCACGCTCGCTCATGTGGCCTAGGTGTGCATGCTACAAACATTCCGATGTGGACTTCGTTACAGACGCTGCAGCTCCACCCGATATGGTGTTCTTGATCAGTTTGTAAAGGTCGCCGCTGTGTTGTGCCTTCATAATAATAAGTGCTCCTTTTAAAACTTTTATTTCACCATCAAATTCGGTGAACTTGCACCCAAGTGCATTGAGAGTTCCTAGTGATATTCGATTCTTTCTTAGTTTAGGAACATGTCTCATATCCATCAAGATACGCCCTATTCCATCAAACATCTTAATGTGCACATTCGGTTTATCTCATCAATCACATGGCTACGAAAATTCTTAATAATGTCTCTCCGTATTTTGTTCCATTTAGTTCTCTCTCTCCTTACTTTTTATTTCATATATTAGTCTATGTTTGTTATGGTCATCTTCCTTCATATGAATGTAATAAACTTTCTCCAAAATTAATTCGATGCATGTTTCTTAGAATCAAATAGACTCAAAAGGGCTACTGTTGCTATGATTCTATTGTTCATCATGTTCATATATCAAGGAATGATGTTTTCTTAGAAAATATTTCATTTCATTTTTCAATCTCACCAACTTCTACAAATTCTTCTACTAGTTATAGAGGATTAACCCAGTTTCTTGATATCCCACCTGTTGTAAATTTATTTCATTATCCTTTGTAGGTCTGTCACTTAAAAAAGTTAGAAGTGATACCTCCTTCGTTCACTCCTACTACTCAACCTGTAACTGATCCATCCCTTCCAAAGGTACGCCAACCTAGCAGAACGTCACATTCTCTTAATAGACTCATTTGTTTTACGTTTTCTGCTCTCGAGTCTGTGTCTATTCTTATATCTTATTCTCAGACTTCTACACACTAGTGTTGACGGGATGCCATGACAATAGAGTTATAGGTCTTGTATATAATTATATGTGAAATTTTGTTCCTCATCTTTCTGGTCAATAGGTGATTGGAAGTAAATCTATATATTCAATCAAGCTCAAATTAGATGGATCCCTTGATTGATACAAGGCTCTTCTTGTCACAAAAGGTTATAAATAAGAGTATGATATAGACTATGATGAGATATTTGCCTCGGTGGCAAAAATAAAAACTGTCTGAACATTACTTGTTGTTTTGACTACTTGTGATTCGCCTATTCACCAATAAATGTACTTTTCTTCATGGGGACTTACATGAGATTGTATACATGTCTCAACCTCTTAGTCTACTACTCCAAAAATTTTAGTTTGCAAGCTTTGCAAGGCTTTATATGGACTAAAGTAGGCTCCTCATGCTTGGTTTCAGTGTTTCCATGACATTGTGATTATAATTAGGTTTAAGAAAATTGGCCATGACCCTTCTCTCTTTAAACTATCTTCCTCCGGTGATATTATTATCCCGTTAGTTTATGTTGATGAGTTACTTCTCATTAACAATGATACAGTTGGCACAATAAAATTTTTAAATGTTCTTCGGTTATCCTTTCATATGAAAAATCTGGAAAATCTTACATACCTTTTAGGTTTGGAAGTCTTTAGTACCGATCGTGGTATACTTGTCAGCCAGCTAATATATACCTAGATCCCATCAAACTCGTCAATATTTTTTTTATTAATGGACAATTGGTACACCAATGAAGTTGAATGTTTAATATGACAAACTGTAACACCTCAAACTTTTCAAGACCCGAGTATTAAAGTCTTCGAGTGTTACCATGAATTTAACTTATTGTGTACACGTGTACGGTACCAATCTAGCTAACCTAACCCTACATCCATTCTCCAACATAAATCTAACCGATTAAGAATGATCTTCATCCATGAATCAAGTCATTCGACTGTTGATCATGTGGTTTGAGATATGTACCTTTTCTTAACTAAATTGGTGAATAACTCTTTATCCATAATGATTTAGATGTAAGTTCTTTTATAAGAATTGTCTAGAAATGGGCATAAAACCATGTAAAACCATTATATTTCATAAAACTCTTAGATCAGCAATAATAACGAAAATGTCATTAACTTAAACCCCTAAATTCTAAATCATACAGTTCTCAAGATCCGTTTCTTATAAAATTTTATACCATGCATATGTATTATAAATTAACTATACACGTCAAATTTCAGCCCTTAGATCATTGTAAAAGTAGCCTAATTGATAAATAAGCCCGTAACCGTTGATTTTGGTGTCCATCGAATGAAGAAACCTCGTGGGTCATAGTAGGATATTTTTCTTCATATGAATGACCTGAATTGCCTATAATATGGACCAAGTGTGAAATATGAAGATCCCATTTTGATAGGCTTTTCCTTCGGCCCGAAGTTATCATTTCCTAGTTTATCAACTTTTTATAAATTTGGATCTTCCAATTTAACCACTTTCTATCATCTATCACAACTCAAATTTGGACCACAGTTTGGTCTCATATGACTACGAGGTTATATAAAATTTTAACCCCTATCTATGATCTTACACCGTTGAACGCTGAAGCCAGTTCCTTCTTATTGACATAAAAGGTGATATTTTAGATCTAGGCTTTTCCCACCATCCATTAACCACCAAAATTTTTCTAATCGTATGCCTATCTTGATTACACATTTACTCCAAAATTTAGCCCCGATCATTAAGTATTGAACGTTAATTGAGATCAAGTTTGTTTTGGGCATCCGCTAGGAGAATTCCAAAGGTAAACTTATCTAAGGTTCGGATATGCTTCATATTTGGGTTCATGAGCCAACACAACCTGCTTAGACCAATAAATGGCGTGGATTCCCTAAAGATATAATGATCAACCCCATGTTATACTTGCACACAAAGGATAAGGTTCCCTCACATATAGAGATGTGTTTGAAGGAAACTTTCTTAAAATTTCTAATCTCGGAAGAAGGTCTTTAAACCTTAAAGGGTGAACATCGTCAACTAATCCAGATCTTGTGGTCCACCTGATTAATGGATCTACCTCATTTTTAACCCCGTGTCCTAACATGACACAGAGAAACCGATAAATGGGGTGGATCACTTACAAACACCATGGTGGACCCCACATTATACCTATTTGTGTTCGCATCCAAGCTATCTCATGTAAGAGATATGTTAGAGGAAATTTCCTTCTCCAAACCTCTCTATTGTAAAAATTAGTGTGACCCACCTAATCGTTGGATTTGCATCCCTTTCGAGCTCATGACTATTATGACCGAGCCAAAACTAATGGACGGAGTGAATCTTTTAAGGGACATCACAAGTGGACCCCAAATCCCTCAGTCAAGCACTAAACCAAGAAATGCATGCAACAGGCATAACCGATTTTCCATACAAAAGTCGTTTCAACGGGGAACACTAAGAGCTCAGATCATCTCCATATTTGAAAGAATGAGCCTACATGTTTCGGCCAAGATGACAAAGGGAGTAGATTTCCATAAAACTCAACTCAGTGGGCCCCACCTATCCCCCACAAGCCAACTGAAAGCTAAAGCCTTCCTTATGCGATAACAACGTGTTCAAATTGGAAATGTCCGATCTCCACTTCTGCAACAGAAACGAACTTGGAATCTTCAATGAAACCCATACATAGATTTGAACCATCCAGCCAAAGAAGAGGAGGATTCCGACCCTCCCAAAAAGTCCAGAAAGATTTGAAGGAGTCCAAGCTCGTTGGGAACAGAGGATCTTCCAGACAATCCGCGAAAGGCTCATTCGCTCCCTAACTTCCACTGCGAAAGATAAGCAAGTCTTGAAGCATGGCTTCCATCCAAGCTATCTGTTCCCTGGAGAAGAGAAATCTGATATCTACCACATCGTCCGAAAGAAAAGGGGAAGAGCAGAAACTGCAATAAGCGACAGATTCCACACGTAACTAGCCGCAATTAAAGCTGGGCATATCTGACCTGATCCGACCCGATTTGACACGATTCGAACCGAACCGACGACTTGGATCGGTGCGGATCGAATAGGGTCATTCAGATCTGACTGTTTTTCGGATTGGGTTCGGATCGTAGTTGGTTTGGACCGATCCAACCCGAAATTTGAACCGAATGAATCCGATCTAGACCTATCCGGACTGATTCAGAGTGATTTTTAAGCATATTTAACACATATTTATCTTATACTTTGTGTTGTTGTATGGTCTACTTGACCTTTGGATATCCATCAATTTTGAGTTCAACGACTAAAATGATATGGAAAAATGAATGGACGGCGTGGATAAACCACATGCATTCACGGTAGGCCCTAACAAAATTTACTCAGTACGATAACTCGATAAGATATCCCGTAATTTGGAAGCGGATTGCGTACTGAGTAACTGAATACGCTGAGTGTACTGAGTAAACTCTGTGGGGCCCACCATGATTTATATATTCTATCCAATCCTTCTATTCATTTTATAAGATAATTTTAGGGCTTAAGCCCAAAAATGAAGCATATCCAAATCTCAAATGAACCACACTGTGGGAAACAATGTGAATTGAAAGTCTACCATTGAAAATTTTTTGGGGGCCACAGAAGTTTTGGATCAAGCTTATATTTTTATTTTCCCTTCATCCATGTCAGTATGATCTTATGAACGGCCAAACAGGTAATATTACAAA
The DNA here is from genome assembly GCA_037074715.1 of Magnolia kwangsiensis. NCBI lineage: Eukaryota > Viridiplantae > Streptophyta > Magnoliopsida > Magnoliales > Magnoliaceae > Magnolia > Magnolia kwangsiensis. The sequence goes on along the minus strand of CM073580.1, from coordinate 104,191,049 downwards.
TAAAAATCACTGTGGCGCCTAGCAGGGTTTCAATTGGAAATCATTATTCCCACTGTTTCTTATGCTACGGTACACTTGAGCCTTTTATATGCTTCAATTTTTGGTTCAACCCCTTAAATGAGGTGTAAAAATGGATGGACAGCGTGGATAAACCACATACATTCAATGTGGGCCCAACTGAGTATACTTAGTACAATAAGATACATGTATCTACATTCACGGTGTGTAGATACAGGTGTAGTCATGCAGAGACGTGCCGTGCACAACACGTCAATAGACAACACAGCAGGCTACTCCACCTAACGCCATGGCTGGTGGTCGGTGCTTTGTGGGCCTCACCATGATGTATGTGTTTCATCCATGCCGTCCATCTATTTTTATAGATAATTTTACAGTGTGAGACCAAAAATGAGATATATCCTAATCTCAAATGAACCACATTACAGGAAATAGTGTTGAATGAGCGTAGACCATTAAAAACATTTTGGTGGCCATAAAAGTTTTGGATCAAGCTGCTTTTTATTTTTTCCCTTCATTTGGGCCTGTATGAGTTAATCAACAGATTGGACGTCAAATAATTAAATAAACAGTACAGTGGGCCTTTGGAGGATTTTAATGGTGAATTTCCAATCACTATTGGACCACCTGAGATGTTTATACCTCTAATTTTTGGGATAAAGCCCAAAAATGATCTTTAAAAATAGATGAACGAAATGGATAAAACACATACATTATGGTAGGGCCCATAAAGCACTGACCATCAGCCACGGGGTTGGTGGCGGGGGGAGTAGCAAGTAGCCAATCCGTTTCCCAACACAACACTATAGTAGGTTACAACTGTAGATACGTGTCGTGCAAAGAGGAGCGAAGACGCGCCTCGAGCTCCGAGTTGTACGAACGGCTCAAATGAGATCAAGATTATATGGGCCCCATAATAATGTATTTATTATATCCACACCATTTATCCATTTTTCGTGATCATTTTAGAGCATCTGAACAAAAAATGACTCACAAATCCAACTTGATCTAAACTATACCCAACCCGATCTAACTCGGTTTCCTTGAACGAGTCGGACTCAGTTTGGGTCAAGCCAACCGTACATCGGGTCGGTTCGGGTTAGATGTCCCGGACTCGGTCCCGGATCGGATCAAGTTCAGAAAGCCCACATACATTTTAGACCGAATCGAGTTGGACCCAATCTGATACGACTCGGTCCGATGCCCAGCTCTAGCCGCAATGCGCAAAAATTTCATGCGCAAGGAGAATGCCAACGGGATGATCGGACCCTTGATTTGATGACTCGTTCAAAACAACTATCTCATGACCCACCTAAACTATGAAAGAAGAAGAGAGAAAACTAAGAAAGAAGAAACAAAAAACATGATTAATAATAGATCATCACCACTTTGCATGTCTGCACTCCATCTGTCACGCCCCGAAATTCGATACTTGAGTTGGCCAGGCCCGAACCCGAATTCCAGAACTGTGAGTTGTACTTAAACAAAATATAAGAAGCATCCCACATAGTTTCCATGCATTTTCAAGGTAACCAGAGTCAAACTAAAAGATAAAATAAATAATAACTCATTCTCATTAATTGGAAGCTTACTAAACCATCATCGAATCTTTATTACATTAGAATAAAAATAAACTAAATAATAAATCATTATCCAAAATGTAAACTAATCCTAAAATAAAAATAAAATTAATATCTTGTCTAGCTTACTCACATTATTCCATCTTTGTACCTGTAAAACAATCTACAGAGGTGTGAGCGCTACAGCTTGTAGGGTCAAATCATTCATTAAATTGAAAATACTACATTGACATTAAGTATAGCTTGATAAAATAAATAAAGTCAACACAACTTATCATAAGTAGACATGTTACAAAATAGAAAATACCAAAAGATCGAGTTGTAGTGCATGGTATCACCGGCCGATAGGGGCCTAACACTAAGGACACAACTGACGTCAGTCCCATACCCAACGTACGAAGTGATTCCATGATGATAGACTCTCAATCCCGAATAGTCTCATACCTATTGGGGATCGTGACCCATGAATGTATGCACTAAAATTTTATTTAGGCATCCACAACCTGAACATAAGATAACATTAACATTTTAATAATAACAACTGAAATTCTAATAAAAAATTTAAATAAAATAAAATGACTTCTGATCCATTTTTGGACTTGGACAGGGCAGAGCACCCATATATAGATTCAGTTAACCTTACAAAATAATAATAATAATAATAATAATAATAATAATAATAACTTGCATCCTGGAACACGGACCAGGGATTAAATATCACACACGACATACATCCTGAAACATGGACCGGGGATTGAATATCACATACGACATACATCCTGAAACAAGGGCTAGTGATTGAATATCACATACGACATACATCCTGAAACACGGGCCAGACATCGAATGTCCACAATTGCTAAATTTTAAATGCGGCACAAACTAAACATCCTTTTCGGGAATGACCCGGGTAGAGCACCCATAACAACATGATCCTTTCTAGGGCAGAGCACTCATAACAACAGTCAATTAAATACGTTGTATTATATGAAACATAAATTAAATAAAATTTATACTACGATCCAATGCTCAAATAAATCCAATTAATCTATAAAATGAGAATTAATAAATTCAAGTAATTTCAATTTACACAATGATGCTCAAATAAATTCAATGTACATATTAATTATTGACTAAACTCAACGTAATGTAATGTTTTCAACAGGGAAGATACACCTACTTGATTGTGAATAAATATTCTGATGTGAAAGAATGAAATTGTGTTGGAGCAACAAGGGTTGGTGGATCTAAAAGATTGAGCAGCTGACAAGAGTTGAAAGGTCTCACGCAGATTGCTTAGTTTTCGTATTTCGAAGAGTTAGAGAGAGAGAGAGAGAGAGGGAGATGTGGCACAACATGTTAATAATGATTTGTAGATTGGCAAAGCAGATAGATCCGAGGGATGGGTTGATCGATGACTAGGATTGAAAGGATGGATAGAAAGGATTCTCTGGATGGAAGTCTTGTGGATCAACAACAAGTCGTGTTTCCCAATGTGGAGGGAGTTCGGTAGAAGATGGGTTTTGTGCACTAATTGTGTGCCCCGAGAGGCTTAGCTTCTGGTTTTGATGGGATAAGGTAGTGTGAAAAGAGTCCAAGCCTTTCGTTAGTTTTACAATGTCATGAAGGGTTAGAGACTTAAAAATAAAGAAGACTGGGATCACATGTGGACCGCACTAGAGGTTTTGGAGCAAAGGATTGAAACAAGTGGAGTTTTATGGGATTTCAATTTGAGTGGTTGGTTTGGATCCTGAAGGTGGGTCTCAACGATGATGGTCGGTTAGAGGCAGATGGGTCTAGTTTTCTCTTTATGAAACGAAGAAGAAGGAATATAAGAGAGAAAATCAGTAGGTTGTTAACGTGGTGACATGCGTCTTAATTTTATTATTTTTTTAACAACAGTGGACCCCACAGAGATGTCATGAGATAAATCCACTTCGCCCCTTAGTTTTTCCCGTTAAAGTTAGGGCATGGGCCTAAAAATTTTGGCAATCCAAAGCTCAAGTGGGCCACATTATAGGAAACAATGGAACCCACTGTTGGAAAAAAAGGGGGGCATTACACCATCTGCGTAGGAATTACGCACGAACTACGTAGTCGGACTTGCATAGGAAGATTCCAGATATCCAGCCATGTATAAAACCCCTACAAACACAACTGCTGATGGATGCATACAATAAGAAAGAAAGGAAATAAAAGAAAAGAAAAGAAAGGGAAAGAAACGTGAGAGAGACCGAGTTGTCGAGCGACAACTCCCTAAGCTGTCGAGTTGAGTCCAAATCCAGAGCGGATTCTCCTGAAAATCATAGGTAAGCCTCAGTTTCCTTGTAAATCTTTAGGTTTCCAACAACTATATATGGATCGTTTAGGATTGAGTCGAACCGAGTCAACTTGGTTAGAAAATCTTGTTAAGGGTTAAGGTGGGTTAGCTAAGTTGGATTACTAACCATGATAATCTTCTCATCTAGTCACATATAATAGGTTACCTTGGTAAGGCAGATCCTAACCATAGATCTTAAGCTGAATTCTAGTATTCAATCCTAACCATGTGAAATAGGTAATGAAGTGATCTAACTACCTGAATTGTTTTAAAAACTATATTAGAATGCAAACCCTACGATGTATGCTCAAAACTGAGGGAGAAAAGACACCAGAGGTGTGAGGGTTTTATGCTTTAAGCTTACGGTACTTTTAAGTTGATATGTTTTATCTTACCTGTTACATACTATGTTTTCATGTTGTTGTGGTTTCCTTTATGCAATTATTTAATTTATCATCAACAATTTTATATCCCTTTAGGAATTATGATGTGATGCTTATTACAAGTGATCTTTATGAATTTACGTGGAGCGATGGATGCAGGCCCTGCCCTTGCCTTTATCAATTTGTTGAGTTATCCCTTTCTACTCTTCTCTCTATTGAGTTGGTTATTACTACTCTCCTTATTATTGAATTGGCCATTGCTACTCTTCTATTTGTTGAGTTAGCCTCTGTTATTGAGTTGGCCATTACCACTCTTCTCTTTACTAAGTTAGCCATTGCTACTCATCTCCTTTATTATGTTAGCCTTGTGCTATTTACCCTTATGGCTTGGGCATGTGTGTTGATATTCCAAAGCTCTCATAATTCAATGGATTTTCCTTTTTGATGTAGTACTATGTTGGGTATCCCACCTCTAGCGATCGAATAAATATTGTGAACGTAATGCGTTTTTCGTAACAGCCCCTAAGGCGACACGTAATTCATGTTTCATAGGTAGTGGTGCACAAATCAATGTAAGTAATTCGCAATGTGTATTACATCACATCCGGTTGCTCCATGAACAATTCGTGTCACGTAATTCATCCAGTCATGTGTTGTATTTGTCTTGGGGTAACTGCATAATTAATTCGTGTTAAAGTAGGACATGCCGGTGAATCTTTGTAGTATAGGATGCGGGGCGAGTCGGATAACTCTAATCACATTCCACATTGTGGCGATCGCTAAGTATGATGAACCGCATATACTTTGCTAGGCATACATCTCATGCAAATTGTTTATACATATTGATGCCTCTTGTAGTTGTGGACTACAAGACGTATCAAAACATTTACATTGCTTTTATGAATATTTTGAATTACTGTTAATCTTAAAGGATAACCATCATTATGAGTAGGGCATTAACCCTCTCCAACCATACAGATGATGAAGGTGATGTACAGATTGAGGATCGAGAGGACCATTGTAACGTCCTGTCCAACCAGCATAGTGTCCTGTGACGTCCACATAGGATTTGCCATATGACCATTTGTTTAATCTACTCGTGGTGAGGTACCGTAAGTAAATTAATATAAGATTAGCCCAATTAAGTAGACCAGATGGGTCATGATAGGACCTAGTGCGGACTGCCAAGCCAGATGACCGTTTACACTTAGCAATAGATCGTGCGGGCTATACCGCGACGCGGGAAGGTTAAAAAATTATAAAAATTTAGAGAAGCATAGATCTCACTGGGCTTGGGTCCATCACAGACCATGGATTCGGTGGATACCCAGAAATTAATTATCCGCGCCATTCCAGTGGCACTTTCCAAATGCAACTTATCCAAGGTCAGAATGGAAATCTGGTACTTGTAAATAAAACTGAGATTTCAGGATTTTCAGCCATCAGATCTCTTCTACATTTATGGTGAGAGTCTAATATATTGTTCTATGCCCGTCCATAGAATCTGAGGCCCGATCGTGGAACGGTGACCGTTGATCGTAAATCGGACCCGTACAACCAAATTTCATATCCGAGCGTTCCTAAATTTTGCATGACCCGTCATTAGGCCATGAAGCACATATCCTATAAGTTTCATGGCTAGGGGGCTACCAGAACTGCTCCAACAACCGGAATGGACCCACATGGCCATTTAAAGATCAGAATTGTATGATCAAACCCCATATTCGTTCATTCGTTTGCTCCCAAACTTTGCATAACCCTTCATCGGGCCATGAGACACCTGCAAACCAAATTTAGTAGCCAAGGGGGTGTTAGGGCTGCCCCAAAGCCAATATGGAGTCCTAGAGGGCCATTGTGGGCATTTGAGGAAACTTAAGGCCAATTGGCCCAAGTCTAGAAAATAAAACCTTAACTCTCTCATTGTTGAGGGTCAAATATTGCATATCAGACACAGTAATTACCTGGATTTATGAGCATGATACCGTTTAATACCCGATTTAACCGTGTTTGTGATGCAGGGTGTATTTGAGAGCATGAACTGCAAAAAGGTGTTAAAAGCATGGATTTAACGATCTAAAGACACCAAGGCAAGGGATGAACTCCATGGGACTAAGACCGATGGAATTACACGCCAGAAATCTGAGAAAATTTGGAAACTGAAGCTCAAGTGGGCCAAAAGTCAGTTAGAATGCGAGATTATAAGGTTCCCACCATCCGTTCAGCTCGAAACTTCATACATGGCTTGAGAACCATAAATTAACCGTACATGATAAATTTCAGCCGTTGGAACCTTGTGAAAGTGGCCCAACGTCTAGATCAGCCTATGAATTGTCAATTTGGGGCCCGCCTGGTATTTGAATATGATCCAGTTTTGGTCTCAACCGTTTAAATGTTATGAGAAAGGAGATGGACATAGAGGTTTCTTACACGCATCAAGGTGGGACCTATTTGTGTGAGAGAGAGTACACACCCGATGTGTGCTCACAACCCACTGAGCCAAACGTGTAGTTTGACCACGTTTGACCCGAGCCTGTGCGTAAATAAGGCAGTGGACGGACGTTGATTGTCCGTTTTCAGGTAGTGGGCCCCACACATTGATCATATGAAAGATCAAGACCGTTCATTGTTCTCGGATGGTGGGGACGACCACAACCATGGTTCTCATTTGGTCCCATGCATGTACTCAGGCAATCTTCACCGTAAATCATAGGATGGACAACAGCGAGTAAAATTCAGTGAACCACATCTAAGTCAATCCAATCTCGTCAGTCCCGGACGGTTTTTCGTCGTGAATCTAATGGGCGACGTGGATTCCTCAAGAAACAAGGAGTGTGGGCTCCACAGGTTACGCCCACATGAATTTTCGCTACGAACGAGTGAAACGGGGGCGTCATTTGATCATTAGTGGGCCTCCATCATGGCCCATGCGGATGATCCAAGTTGTCCATCTTGTAGAGGGAGCAAAACCAATCGAACCCTTGCTGACCATTGGAGTTCATGCACACACACGTGAAGCTTACGACAACCACAAATAGGTTGTCCTGCAACGTCCGAAACGGTTGCAACATGATTTCTTCGTTGGGGTGCATCAATGGATAACCAAAATCATCCATCTCTGGTCAAAATACCGAGGGGAAGACAATGAACGGTGTGAATTTCTTCATCCTTGTCAGTATTGAGCCCCACCGAACATCTCAGCGCAAGAAACGTTATCAGGACCTGCGTCCGGGAAAATCGGACGTTCTAAAAAGTTCTGCGCCACCATCCATGATCGGATCAGTGATCCGAACCATCCAGAAGTTCAACAAGGGGGCCATGACCTAGCCATGAAGTCCAAACAGAGGTTAGGACGATCAGCTGTCCCAAAATCTCCACCAAACGTAACTCGATTTGCATTTTTCATATGCAGGCTGTTACAGTTTCGCAGAGCTGCATAAAAGCTCTTAACTGACTTCTCCTGTCACGCCCCAAACTCGGAACCGAGCTCACGAAATTCTCGATCACCGAATCCAGCGCCGACAGTGTAAGACCCGTATCCTAATTCGCACTGTTCCGTTGATTCCCGCGACCCTTCTCGTCAAATTCCGGCAATCCGCGACTTATGGTTGACGTTGCGCACGACCGTAAGTCGTATCCTATTCAGTTGAGCCGGCTTAATCTGAGACTTGTATCATTGCGACCGCACCGTCGCCGCGGTTCCAACGCCACAACTCACGCACCGATCCGATACCCAGACGATGAGATACGGACCCACGTTTAGTTCGAGAAAAAACACCGCGCGTTGCAAATCCCAAGGAATCTCTACAAAGTGTCCCATCAATCACATCAATCAATCCCATCAATCACCTCTCATGTCAAGTACAAGCACCCATACTTCCTTTCTCCACAAGTCAAGCAACCACCCAAGTCAACTAACACATCACCTCACCCATCACTCACATCCATCAACCATCACCCCTTCACATCACTCCATCTCTCATTAATCACCTCTCTCTCTCTCTCATTTCTCAACACTCCAAACCCAAGCAAGGGAGAGCATCCAACGTCCAAGCCTTCCCATGGAGAGAAGTGCATATGTGAGGCCCACTTTCCATCTCCAAATCCCATCATCCTAGCCATCCATTTCCCATCTCCACCATCAAAGTGAAGCTTTAGGAGACCGGCTATCCAACGGACCAAGAAGATCAAGAGGTGGGTGCTTTGATGGAGTAGTTTTCATGTTTTTAAGATGGGCCAAGTGAGGCCAACCGATCAATGGTTTGGATCTCACTTGGGACCCTAAGATGTGGCCAATGGCTCATCTTGATCATCAAGATCATTCTATGATGGGGCCATTCTCCATGGACCCCATCATGATGCTTACTTTCCTTGTATTGAAGAGGTCATCTAGACCGTCCGTTTCTAGTGGAGTGGGATCTCCACCGTCGATCTTTTGTTGATGGTCCATATGCAAGGGGACCTTTGATGTATGATTGGATGATTGAAACGGAGGGCCCATAGTGCCGGGGTCCCTCCATCACGCGTGTCTCACTCTATTTCTCTCTTCCTCTCTTCTTTATTTATTTATTTTTTTCTTCTTGTATGCTAATGTAGCTATGTGGCCCACTTGGATTAGCCCCATCATGAAATATGTATTTTATCCAAACCATCCATGGGTGGGGCCCATCTTAAATGTACATCCATTTGGGGTGGCCCACCTAATCAGGGCCCACCTTGAATGTATTTCATGCAACCCAAACAAAAAAAAAAAAAAAAAAAAAGAAGAAAGAAGAGACGTCCAGGCGCTGGACGTCACTGGAGTAAATCAAAAAAAAAAAAACATAAAGGCCAATGGGGTGGGCCACTTGTACGGGGCCCACCTTGATGTATGTATACAATCCGTGCCGTTCATCCTCTTCCCCAACTTATTTTAGGCGTTGAACCGAAAGATGAGGAAGATCCGGATATCTAGTGGGCCATGATGTTGAAAATACCATCAATACCATTGAAATCCTTCCAGATTCCTGTTTACACGATGAAAGAGGCTCGATATTGGACTCGTTGGATTCGTTGTGGGCTGTAGAATCCAATGGAAGGAGTGGATTCTTCTGAAGTGGGTCCCACGCAATAAAAACCCTGAAGAACTAGGTTTTCAAAAAAAAAAAAAAATTTTTTTGAGGCAGCAGAGCTTGCTGCCTCTGCCCATGTCAGACGCCCCCAGCGGGCGGGCGGTCAGCGGACGCCAAAAAGGGGGGGGTCCCACGGCTGTTGGTGTGGGCCCCACCTTAATGTTTACTTACCATCCGATCTGTCCATAAGGTGGCCCACCCTCTGAGGTGGGCCCTCTCCAAAAATGAGGCACATCAGGACCTTTTGGAGCTTTTTGATCACTTTGTATTTCCCTTTCTGCTTTGTACTTGAAATTTTGTTATAGTGGATATGTGGTGATGTCGTTTTGTGACTTGGTTATGCTTGTGGTTATGCTCCATTACACAAAAAATTTTTTTATCCTGAAAATCCTCCTTGCAGAACCCCAGGATCGGAATCTGGCATTTGATTGTCAGGAGCCGAGAATGGGGCACTACGGAGGCTGTCGGCACCGGATTCGGCAATCGGGATTCATGTGAATCCGATTTTCGGATTTGGGGCGTGACAGACAGCCTCCGTAGAACCCCATTCTCGGCTCCTAGCTCCCATTCGCCAGGTTTCGATCCTGGGATGCTACGAGGAGGATTTTCAATGTCAGTTTGATTTGTAATAAGCATAACCAAAGGCATAACCCACAAACAACAACTAAGAACTCCATTACATTTCCACTATGATCAAAAACTCTACAAGTACAATGAGTATAAAGGGAAATACAATGGTAATAACAAAACTCCAAAACGAGCTGCAACGTGCTCCTGCCTCAGCACTGCTGCGATCCAACGTCACCTGCACGCAACGGTCGTGCATAAGCTTATAGAAAGCTTAGAGGGTGGTGAAAGTGTGTGCGCAAGGTAGTAATATGAACATGCAATGTCGGAGTAAAGCGAAATATGCAGATGGATTTATAATATCATGAGCCGTACCAAGGCTTATGCGATGCAAGACATGAATGATATCGGTCATCCCAAGGCCATGCGATGTGCAATGCAACTCAAGAATACAGATCGTCATCTACGTCCACACATCAATACAGCTCAAATATGGAATATCACCGGGTTCTAGTACACTCTAAACCAAATTGTCACCACATCGCGCACAATAAGGTAAGTGGAAGAGACCACACTATCCGTCTGCCAATATCGGGCGCGACTCGTCGATAGCGGACCCATTTCTCGAGCTGGTCAAACTCAGCCTAGGATTGCTCCCTACACTCGGGCGGGTAAGGCTGCACCCCCTTCTAACCGACCACGACACAGTGGAGAGCGTAACCGTTTGGTAATCGACACTCAACGCTCATCTACCCACTCAGTTTAGAAGTTGGAGCAACCTCTTGGTACCATAAGGGTTTAGGAACTTTCACCCAGGGATATCTATAGTACCCCATGTAGAACAAGATTTTCGGTATCCAATCCTGCCAACCACGATACGTCTGTGGAGGCTACGACCCTGATGTCGCTAGGGCGTACAATACTCATGTCACACGAATACGAAATGCATGATTCATGCTATCCAGTCATGCAACAAATCCTGCGCAAATCGTGCGCTCATGTAGGGCAACACTGCCTCACCTGGAGCCCATAAACACCTGCCCGAAGGCATATACTATGATCAGTCAATCCTCATATCAAGCATACATATGATGCGTATGATCATGAGTCATGGAATTGTACTAAACATGTTATAATAAAATGAACTATCTTACAATGCAGATGGACCTGGACGGCTTATACACAATAAGTACGACCCAGTAATTGGGCCCTAAGGAGAGTCGTAATGTGGACATCCAACCAACATTACACTCGCAATGTGGACGTTAAACCAACATTGCTCCCAAGGCACGATCTTTGTAAACATCAGTACTTAGTCTGTAATGGATTTACACATTGCAATGGACCGTAGGTTGTTCCCATTGGACCTTACGTATATATCAAATGGGCCATATCTTATGGGCCTTTTATTCATCAGATGGGCCACATAGATGGGTCACACCATTGGGTCTTATGTGCATTGCAATGGGTCAAAACCCGTGGGCCTTGGATTGCATCAATTGGGCCTAGCCTCATAAGTTTAATATATAACAAATTGGCCACACCCATTTGCCCCCCCCCCACATGTACATCAAATGGGTCTCAACCCATAGGCCTTATATGAGTCAAATGGGCCTAAATCCCTAGGCCTTAAACAAATCAAATGGGCCTAACCCATGAGCTTTCAATAAATTAAATGGGTCTAACCCATAGGCCTCGTATGCATATCAAAGTGGGCCTAAACCCCTAGGCCTTACATATATCAAATGGGTCCAATTTCATGGGTCTTGAAGTACATCAAATGGACCTAGTCCCATGGACTTGAAACATATCAAGTGGGCCTAAACCCATAGGCTTTAAATATCAAGTGAGCCTAAGCCCATAGGCCTTAAATATCAAGTGAGCCTAAGCCCATAGGCTTTACATATCAAGTGGGCCCAAGTTCTTATGCCTTAAGTGAATCAAATGGGCCTAGCCCATAAGCATTTCATAAATCAAATGGGCCTAGCCCTTAGACCTGTTACAACTCAAATGGGCCTAACCCATATGTGAGTGGCCCACCAAACCAAAAGCTCAGGCCTTAAAATGATCCCACCACGTGGATGGACGGTCTAGATGCATCACATGCATCATGGTGGGTCCCACTGTCCAGTGGATAGTGTGGATAAAGCACATACATTACACAGGGCCCCACCGTCCGCTGGACACATACAACATTATGGGTCCCATGTGGGGCTGACTGAAATGTCTATTTGCTATCCAAGCCATTCACAAGGTCAGGTGGACGGAAGTGGAAGGAAAACACAAATTTTGCCTTGATCCAAAACTTCTGTGGACCCAAGGAAGAGTTTCAAGGGTAGATGTTCATTCACACTGTTCCCTATGGTGTGGGCCACCTGATAAATGGATCGAGTCGAAATTTGGAGGGGGTCCACCTGAGGAGGGGACCCCCCTCATGAACGGCGTGGATCAAATATAAACATCATGGTGGGGCCCACGGCTGGAGCCATGGGTCCCTCGCTGGATGCCCGCCTGTACGCAGCTGCTGCTGCTGCAGCAGCTGTCAGAAGCAAGGAGGCAAGGCCTCTTGCAATTTTTGGGAAAAATTAATTTTCTGGGGATTTTCGAAGGTGGGGTCCACATCACCTAAATCCACTCCATCCATTGGTTTCCCTGGCCCAAGACGAGCCCAAAGAGTCTAAAGTTTGAATTTTTTTGATGATAGAAAATGAAATAAAATAAGAAAAAGGATTCTTGAATGGTAATGATGCGTTCTTCGACGCCATGGCCCAGCAGGTCTTCCAATCAGTCCCAAACTTCTACCCAACAGCTAAACTACTGTAGGTAAGAGGATGGACGGCTTGGATTGTTTAAATACATCACGGTGGGGCCTAAGCAAGTGGACCACTAAAAGCTTCTTTTCTTCTTTCCCTTTTCTCTTTCTTTTTGAAACGTCCAGCGTCCCAGACGCTGGACGATTTGCTTTCCTTAAAAAAATAGTTTGTGGTGGGCCCTGATGAAGTGGGCCACCACTGATGGGTGATGTGTGTACAACGCATATGGTGGGCCCCACTTGAATAAATCTTGAACAAAATAATGTCTCAGGGTGGGGTCCATTCAAGTGGGCCACACAACCCCATTGCATAAATTAAAATAAAATAAAATAAAAGAAACAAAAAGGGAGAGAGACATGGAGAGTGGGACACGCCTTGTGATGGAGAGCTCCGCCACTATGAGCCCTCCCTTGCAAGAAACTATACAACAAATGGATCCCTTTGTACATGGGATCATCGAAAATGTAAATCAACGGTGGAGATCCATTCCCCACCGATATGGACGGTCTAGATGAACTTTCTAAATGAAATAAACATCATGATGGGGTCCATGGAGAATGGCCCCATCATGGAATGATCATGATGATCCAAGTGGTCCATCGGCCACAACTTAGGGTCCCAAGCGAGATCCACACCATTGATCGGTGGGTCTCACTTGGCCCATCATAAGAACAAGAAGGAAACTACCCTAAAGAGGCACCCACCGTCCGATCTTCTTGCTCCTAGGGGTTCCTTGGCACCTTGGCTTCAACTTCAATGGATGAGATGAAGAATGGAGGGTTGAGATGAGAGATCTTGGGATGAAGAGGTGGGCCACTTGGAGCTTAGGAGAGTTTGAAAAACTCCATACGTATGGAGCTCTTTGTTGCTTGGGATTGAGATGAGAAAATGAGAAAGAGAGAGAGTGATGTAGAGAGAGATGGATGGATGGATGAATGATGGTTGTGTAAGAAAGTATTGACTTTTGAGGCTTTTGTGTAAGAGAGATATGGGAGGTGTAAGAAAAGCTTAACTTTTGTGGCTTTTTGTGTAAGAGAGATATGGTTTTGGGAGACTCTTGTGGTTGCTTGGGAAAAGAGAATAAAGTGATATGTACTTGACATGTGATGGGTTGTCGGCACATGAATTAGGGTCGCGCGTCGATATCGGTTAAGGGTCGAAGGTTGCAGGAATTCGACCGGTAAGACCGCGGAAGTCTATGGAAAGATAAGGACCAACATATGGGTCTTACATCTCCTGCCTCTCCACTAGCCTTTGTTCTCTATAAAAGAGGGAGATTCATCCACAGCAGGGGGAGATCTGAGGCTTAAAGTCAGAGAACGTGAAGGAGATTGAGAGTTAGTTTTTTTTTAAGTTTTATTAATTTATTTTTTTTATATATATTTGTTTGAGGGATTCAGCCCAATTATGGCTGGCTAAACCTCTTAGCTAGGGCTAAGAGGTGAAGCTTGTAGTGTGATGGGAGGATTATTTTATGCCTTTTGTTTACCCTGAATTGATTTTGATTTTAGTTAATTATGAGAATATTTTTAATTTTTAATGGTCTGTTGTGACTAAAATTACAATGGGTCTGCGATGGCTTTGAGCATGTTCTTTTCCTTTTATGTTTATGACATTAGGAAGCCCTATTGTTCACCATCGTCTCCTGAGTCAAATGACGGTACCCTTCCTAACCTTTATAACATGTTGATTGGTTGGTAATTAATTTAATTCTGTTGTTTGCTTTATCTCTTGGGCATGGTTTGGTGATGAAATCCATTCTAATTCATATACCTTTCACCTCTTAAAAACTATATCAATGACAGTTCAGTTAAATTTCATGATTCTTGAAGCTGGCATAAGATCTCCCTAATCTCTACAAGTGGATCCTCTGAATCCCTAGTTTTTCTCTTTTGAATTTCTTAAGTTTTAGATTAATATTTCACAATTATTCCCTAAATTCCATTCGATTTAGTTTACATCTTAGTCTAATTCTAGTTCTACTTAGTTTCAAATAACATCCAGGTATCAGTCCCTTGGGATTCCACTTCGGTCTTACCGAGTTTATTACTACATCACAACCCTACACTTGGGGAGTGAATAAGTTTTTGGTGCCGTTGCCGGGGACTGACGGCTACGTTTTTCTGAGATTAATTAATTTTAGGATTAGTTTAAGATTAGGATTTTCTAATTTTAGGTTAGAATTCCTTTTTTATTTTTAGAAACTAATCTGTTTTCTTGTTTCGTAGGATCCTGACATAAGTTCTAATTTGGTAATCCCTTTCTAATTTCTCTACTTTTTCTATTTTTAGAATTAGGATTTTAGTTTTAGAAATTTAAATTTTTTTCCTTTCTAGAAACTAATATTACTTTCTATTTTAGGATTTTTAATTTAGAACTTTCTAACTTTAGGTTTTCTATTTTTAGAAACTAATTTCTTTTGTTTTTCTTTTTCAGGATCTTAACATAGGAACTTCTCATTTGGTACATTCTTTCTAACTTCTCCTCCTCTTACTTTCCACATTGCTGTAGGATCTTTTTTTCTATTTTTCTTACGATTAAATTCAGATTAAGGGTTTCATCATGTATATGCACGAGTGGCAATGTCAGTATGCTGAGAAGAATAACCTATTTTGGGATGATGATGATATAAATCAACCTATGTCTCAAAACTTTCCTAAAACTATCATTAAGAACCGATCAGAATATAAAGATCCACTGGCTAAGAAGTCCTTACGTGATTATATGCAGGAGAACAATTACACCCCATGGATTAACAAAACAGTACGTGAATGTTGGGGTTATCATAACTATGAGAGTGTGAATTATTATCACCCATCCGATAAAAAGAAAACAATGCGTGATTATATTATGAGTGATAATAAGTATTACCAACCATCAGATGCTCCCACCTATGATCCGTATATCTACAACAGTGAAAACATCAATGTCGGGAAGCTGAACCAGCTATATATCATAGTGATAATTCTCTTGGGTCCTCTACCTTTGAAACCCAATCAGAAACAATCCAAGAGGATTCATTTCAGAAGCTCATGAATGCACAAGAGCAGTTCAATCAACTTGTCATACAGTCATGCGAATTGCTCAAATCCTCAATTCCAATAATTCAGTCACATCTTATGGAGAAGGAAGAGGCTAGGTTATCCCAATCTCATCTCAATCTAGAATCACAATGTGAAGAAAGTGATCATAACTCGCTTGTGGCAGAAATTACACTTATGAATGAGGACATAGATTCCATTAATGAGCATACGATTCAATTTTCCGATGAGTCGATCTCGATGACTATTCAAAAGAATGGTGAAGATACATGAGTGTCTTTCAAATATAATGATGATGACTCACTTCACTCACATGACACACTAGATTTCAATGATAAAGAAGATGTTAGTTTATATGAACCTCAACCCAATCTGAGAATAGAATGTGAGGAAAATGATCCCATCCCAAGTGTGCACTGCATGGAATTAGATGATGATGCGTATTGGGATGATGATCATGAACGTGCAACCCAAATTCCCCTAGAATTCATCTCAAGTATGGTCCAGGTTAGTGATCAGGAAGTGCACGAAGTGATCAGTCAGGAGGATCTACTCCACTCATCTGACATGCCTAATTTAAATGTGGAGGATGAACCCCTTACAACCGACTCTTCTAACTCTTATAAGACATGTTTAGACCACTCCCCTGAATTAAATGATGATATGATTCGGGAGGAGGAGTTGCCCGCGATGACTCTGAAATTTGAAACCACTCAGTTGAGGCCACTATCTGAGCTACACATATTTGACAATTCAATGCCTCAATTGAGTAATTTCAATGAACAGAGTGATCACATCAATGCTTCACTTATTGATCTTCAATCTGTCTGTGCAGGACTGGAACAAGAGAGCATACCTCTAGCCACTTTCAAGGACGGTGGATTATTTGAGCAGATCATCGCGAGCTCTAATATGAAAAATAAGTCACACTCAGTTGAACGTCCCAACTCTTGAAATTGCTTGACACATTTTGCAGTTTCAAATGATCCCATGTTAAAAGACAAAGTGGATACCTTGCGAGACAATATCTCGGTAGTCATCACTGACCGAGAGAACCCTTATGCTGAAATCCTTTCTTCCACTGATCCTAAACGTCTATCAGTAAAGGAAGAGGAGTTAAAAATTGAACCGAAGTTTGGAGCTTCGGAATGTATTGAGCCTACATCGCTTCTTAAGAAGTTTTCTAAACTTTATCTACTTGTAGTCTTTGATTCACCATGTAATACTAACGTTGAAACTTCTTCTGTCATAGGTGAATCATATATATTATGGATACCTTAAGTAATTCAATGGAAGATTTCCTATGAGGTACATAAGTCTCTCTGGAAAGTTATGCTCTAGGGCACCCAAGCCTGTTGCAAAAAGGGCTTTTGGATGATCTTGTTGAGGAACTTACTGAGAAACTTATCAAGATATTGGCCGGAAGAGGAACTTTGCGGCATGATCGATTCAATGTTTGTGGGTAACATTGCTGTAAACCCTCATGAGACTACAACTCGTCCACTAGGGGCAACCTAGGGGTTTAAAGGCTTGTTGCATATGCTAAATACAATTGAGAGCACCTGCGAAAGTGGTATAGGTAGGATTTTATTTTTATTATTTTTGCTTTGTTTTCTCTCTCGTGCTGACCAGCTTCCATACTGCGATCTCTTAGAAAGTCTCTCTCTCGATTCGTTATTCAGGTAGTATCTTTCCATCACTTTTCCTTTACTTTTGTTGTCCCACGTGCATTGCATGCTTATATCTTTTACATTGAAGATAATGTAGATTTTAGGTTGGGGGTGAGAGATTAGGTTACCTAATCAGCGTTTTCTTGGTTTTGAGCAAAAATTGGAAAAAAATTTTAATTTTTTTTGAAATTTCTTGTGAATTCGAAGCGATTTTAACATCCATCCGTGACTTAGAATTTCGAGATACATGATGTTGGTAATTTATGACTATTGGATTCAGTATCTATTAGATTTCACAGTTAAGTTTGAATTGTTAACCCAAAATTAGAAGTTGTAAACATTGATTAAGTCATGATTTTACATATCACATCTCGCTTACATATTAAGGTTTCAGTTCGATATTGAATGATTAACTTGGTAATCACTAAGCATGTAAGGAACCAGCCTGAAAAATTTTCCCGTCATGATCAATAAAAGAAAAAGAAAAAAAAACGATACCTTGGGAAAAGGTTGGCAAATAATCCTCACCATAGGTTTGTTCCCTATAGGTGTAGATTTAATACCCCTTGAATGACATGTGAAAAGAGTCGGGTGTACGGTCTTCACCATAGGTTTTTTCCATATAGGTAAGGACTTGATTCCCCTCCTTGGCATTACTTTTAATAAATAAATAAAAAATCAAAGGCTGAAAGAAAATGAAAAGATGACCTGTGAGGCAAGTTTTGGTTTAAGTCTTGGTTATCATGAATTCTCTTGTTGGTTACCAATGATATCATAAAATTGACGATTGGATCTCTTAATGATGATAAGCCGAGATTACACTATACACCCATAGATCTCAATGTTTAGATTTCTTTCTAATTAATGGATTAATTCTTTATACTTGATTATGAAGTTTACCGTATGCTTGAATCTAAGAGAAAGTTATGCCTAATATTCATGAACCTTAGAATTCTGGAATTTGGATAGTTTTTCAAAAATCACTAGAAAAATTCTCTTATAATTCTCAACTTATTTTTCGCATATTTTGCTCGGGACTAGTAAAATGCTGGTTAGAGGTTGTGTTAAGGGTCAAATATTGTATATCAGACCCAATAATTGCTAGATTTACGAGCATGATATCGTTTAATACCCAATTTAACCGTGTTTGTGAGGCAGGATGTATTTGAGAGCATGAACTGCAAAAAGGTGCTAAAAGCCTGGATTTAATGATTTGAAGACACCAAGGCAAGGGATGGACTCCAGGGGACCAAGATCGACGAAATTACATGCTAGAGATTTGAGAAAATCTGGAAACTGAAGCTCAAGTGGGCCAAAAGTCAGCCAGAACGCGAGATCATAAGGTTCCCATCATCCGTTCAGCTCAAAACTTCATACATGGCCTGAGGACCATAAATTAACCATACATGATGAATTTCAGCCGTTGGAACCTTGTGAAAGTGGCCCAACGGCTAGATCAGCCTATGAATTGTCAATTTGGGGCCCGCTTGGTATCTGAATATGATCTAATTTTTTATCTCAACCATTTAAATGTTATGAGAAAGGAGATGGACAGAGAGGATTTCTTACACGCATCAAGGTGGGACCCATTTGTGTGAGAGAGAGTACACACCCGATGTGTGCTCACAACCCACTGAGCCAAACGCGCAGTTTGACCACGTTTGACCCGAGCCCGTGCATAAATAAGGCAGCGGACGGACGCTGATCGTCCGTTTTCAGGTAATGGGCCCCACACCTTGATCATATGAAAGATCAGGACCATTCATTGTTCTCGGATGGTGGGGACGACCACAATCATGGTTCTCATTTGGTCCCATGCATGTACTCAGGCAATCTTCACTGTAAATTGTAAGATGGACGATAGCGAGTAAAATTCAGTGGGCCACATCTAAGTCAATCCAATCTCGTTAGTCCTGGACGATTTTTTATCGTGAATCTAATGGACCGCGTGGATTCCTCAAGAAACAGGGAGTGTGGGCTCCACAGGTTATGCCCACATGAATTTTCACCGCAAACGAGTGAAACAGGAGCGTCGTTTGATCATTAGTGGGCCTTCATCATGGCCCATGCGGATGATCCAAGTTGTCCATCATGCAGAGGGAGAAAAACCAATCGAACCCTTGCTAACCATTGGAGTTCATGCACACATACGTGAAGCTTACGACAACCACAAATAGGTTGTCCCACAACGTTTGAAACGGTTGCAACATGATTTCTTCACTGGGGTGCATTAATGGACAACCAAAATCGTCTATCTCTGGCTGAAATTTACAGAGGGGAAGACAATGAACGGTGTGGATTTCTTCATCCTTGTCAGTATTGAACCCCACCGAACATCTCAGTGCAAGAAATGTTAGCAGGGCCTGCGTCCAGGAAAATCAGATGTTCTGAAAAGTTCTGTGCCACCGTCCATGATCGGATCAGTGATCTGAACCATCTAGAAGTTTAGTAAGGGGGCCATGACCCTAGCCATGAAGTCCAAACAAAGGTTAGGATGATCAGTTGTCCCAAAATCTCCACCAAACACAACTCGGTTTGCATTTTTCATACGTAGGTTGTTACAGTTTCGCAGAGCTGTGTAAAAGCTCTCAACCGACTTCTCTTGCCTCTCCAGTAGCCTTTGTTCTCTATAAAAGAGGGAGATTCATCCACGGCAGGGAGGAGATCCGGGGCTTGAAGTCAGAGAACATGAAGGAGATTGAGAGTTAGTTTTTTTTTTTTTTTGAGTTTTATTGATTTATTGTTTTTTTATATATTTGTTTGAGGGATTCAGCCCAATCATGGCTGGCTAAACCTCTTAGCTAGGGCTAAGAGGTGAAGCTTTTAGAGTGATGGGAGGACTATTTTATGCCTTTTGTTTATCCTGAATTGATATTTGATTTTAGTTAATTATGAGAATGTTTTTAGTTTTTAATGGTCTGTTGTGACTAAAATTACAATGGGTCTACGATGGCTTTGAGCATGTTCTCTTCCTTTTATGTTTATGACGTCAAGAAGCCCTGTTGTTCACTATCGTCTCCTGGGCATGGTCGGATGATGGTACCCTTCCTAACCTTCATAACATATTGATTGGTTGGTAATTAGTTTAATTCTGTTGTTTGCTTTGTCTCCCGGGCATGGTTTGGTGATGGAATCTGTTCTAATTCATATACCTTTCACCTCTTGAAAACCATATCAACGGCAGTTTAGTTAAATTCCATGATTCTTGAAGCTGGCATAAGATCTCCTTGATCTCTATAAGTGGATCCTCTGAATCCCTAGTTTTTCTCTTTTGAATTTCTTAAGTTTTAGATTAATATTTCACAATTATTCCCTAAATTTCATTCGATTTAGTTTACATCTTAGTCTAGTTCTAGTTCTACTTAGTTTCAGATAACATCCAGGTATCAGTCCCTTGGGATTCGACTTTGGTCTTACCGAGTTTATTACTACATCACAACCCTGCACTTGGGGAGTGAATACTCATAACTCCCTCCTTTACTACAACTATCAAAGAGAGTAAAGGGAGAGCAAGAGAGTAAAAAGAGAAGAAAGAGAGAGTGAAGAAGAGCAAGCTCGATTCCACACTCTAAGCTCGATTCCCAACCGATTGGGGAGGTAAGCGCCCATCGTTTTGTAATCCTTTGTGTTGAGGGTGGATTTGCATGAGATTCTAACATACATATGGTTGCTTTAGGGATTCCGACCGTTCGACCCCAAAAATCTACATTCCAAGGTCATCTTTCAAGCCGTCAACGATCCGAAGGTGTAAATTATTGTTCTTAGGTGGCCTAACACCAATTTTAATATGAGTTTAATGATTTTGATTGCTTGGATGCTATATTTAGAGAATCTAGAGAAACCCTAGGATTTGGATGTTTGCTTAAGGATTGTATGGGATTGCTTGTTTATTTAGTTCTCATATGATATTGTTCATGTTTCTCACATGATTAAGCTACCATGGATGATCACATGTTTTTGTCTTGCTTGATTTCTCATATGATGTGCCCTATAGCTTGCGTGATTCATTGATTCTTATGCATTTCTGTAACGCCCGTGAAAAATCCATACTTGGGCTCGAGTACCAACTCGACCCGAAATTGCGTAGAATTCATTCCTTTGGAAAATTTGACTAGGTTAGCTAGTGCAACGTTAGAATAGCTGAGAAATGTTCCCTGATCACTTTAAATACGTTCTACAAGGCCCGAAGCGAGTGGAACTAAGGGTGCTATAATGCTCTAAAGCCTCGGACCAAACTCTAAGCCGGTTTGTTCTCTGGACCACTTTGAATCTTTGTATTGGATCTAGACCGCACGTTGAAAGTCCGATACCTCCTATCTTAGACCGTTAGGACCGTCTAGCTGGGCTTGACACTCATTCCAAAAATCAAGTCAAACCGATTATCACAGGCTATTTCATTGAGCCCGGACCGAAGAGAGTGTGAATAGGGACATAGTTGGAATTTCAAATTCAAATCTGGCACACAAATTTGACGCATCAGTATTAAGCATTCTGACCGTCAGAATACAGCCAAATTACACCCTTGGATCAGGAAAAATATCTATTATATATCACGAGACTTATAGGCCTGATCTTGGTGCGGTGACCGTTAAACTGAAACTGGGCCGCCACGTGCGATCTGGGAACCCAACCGGTCTGAAAACTGGATGTATGCTAGATCTAGTATGCATGAGCTTAAGTCCGACCGCATTTGGCCAGGGGACCTCCAGAAATGCCCTTTTGGACCCAAACGGCCCCGATTTGGTTAGGCACCAAGTAAACATTGTTCCCAAGCCTATTTTGGGAATGTTTTAGGCTATAAAAGGGGTTGAAACCCTCACTCCTCTCTCCCATCCGAATTTGAGAGAAGCCCTAGCTTGGGAGAGAGAAAAAGAGTGAGAGATTGTGAGAGAGTGGGAGAGTTCTTCCCGCCACTTGTGCTACGTGTTGCACTTGCTTAAGCAACACTCCTCTACCGCTTTCCCCGGCGATTCCACCGCAATCCTAGGTAAGTAAAAACCCTAAATAGTTGGTGATTTGAGTTTTTCTTGTTTCCATAGCGATGTAGCTTATGGATCTTATGTATTAGGCTCCTTACTCGCCGTAGACGAAGCATATACACTCCGCTTCAATTCCCGAGTCTACAAGACACTAGGTGAGGATTTTAGACGCTTTGATTGACGGTTCCCAATACTTTCAATGTCGTTTAATAGTAGATTCTTGACGGCATCGCCGTTTGACATGTACAAAATGCTCTCCGTTTCCCGTTTCGTAAGCTAACGAAGAATATGAGATTTAGGGCATTTTAGTCATTTGTAGGAAGTACTGTTTGCATTCATATTTTGCTGATGTGATTGACATGGTTTGTTGTCGCATTAGGAAGTTAGGAATGCGTGCATAATTAGTTTGGCGAAGAGATTCGCCTAGTTGCACACTTTGGGTCGACATGCTATATGTAGACCTAAGTGTGTAGTGCATGTGTTTGTATAAATGCTTGTATTAGTATGTATTGAATTAAATGATGTTATTTGATACTTTGTGATTGATTTTTCAATTATTATGCCGACCTAAATGATTTTCTACATGTTGACAAAATGCATGATTTCATTACATGCATGGAATGTATGTGCTTGAGGATTTGCTTAAGTTGAATATGCATGGGAAGTATGCCTTGAAGATTTGCTTAAGTTGAAAGTTATAACATGTGCTAACATGCTCACATGATGTATTTCAATTCCAATACCTTGTATAGTAATTCCATAGAGGTGTGGGACTTGACTTAGTCCAGGCAGTCGGTAACCGAGCGATTTCGTGGCTGACTGGTCATAGCCACGAACGACGCGTCGATGAATGTGATTCGTGTTGAGAGTTGGCGGCAGTGGTTAGGCCACGTGAAGTGTTTTACGCACTTCATGTCGTTCAATTCGATATGCGATCGCGCTAGTCGAGCCCGTCAAGTAACCCGACTGGCCGATGTTTGTTCACCTTGTATGTAACATAACTTCTTGAACCTAGGGTACTGAACTTACCATTGTAAACCCTATTAACCGTGGTACCTTGATCCACGAAGACTCATGAGCCGGGCATGGTGGTATGGGACACCGTGGTCGAGCTGTCGGCCTACGCTGGGGCCACAAACCTCCCCGTAGTGACCAGTGAGCACCTAGACTCGTGAGCAGATTATGGTGGTATGGGACACTATATTCTAGCTGTCGGCCTACACTGATCAGGCGACGAGCCCTTTGTAGTGACCGCGAGCGTATTCTGAGTTCACGGGAGGCGACGACCCTTCCGTGCAGTAGAGTACAGTAGGCCTGTATTGATAAGGTGATGGGGGAGCGGTGCAACGAGTGCGAGCAACAGCCCTGGCAGCCCTTGCAGTGACCTACGAAATGTACATCGTATGAGATTACTAGGAGTGACGACCCTAGACAGGATCCGTGTTGGGATTGATACAAGGGAGGTACCTTAGTTTCCCAATCCTGCTGTTTGAATGGACTAATAACAACTTGGTAATCATATCACCATAGCATTGCATGTGCCTGGAAGATGTGGAGCACTCTAGGGAGTGTGGCATGCCGCGGTCGTAAGATGTTGCCGTATGAGGGTGATCGTCGGTGAGGGCATACATCACGTCATATCATCTTGCATTAACAACAGTATTAGGACTTGTCTGATTTACTGCTTTACTATTATCGCGTGACTGAATTGTGAACATGCTAATCTTTGCTCTATGATTCCACTGAGTTGATCACTCATTCCCACGTTACGGGATGGTGTTTGCAACACCCACCAGACCCTGTTGTAGTTGCAGGTGACGATGAGATCCAGGAGGTGGAGCTAGATGATGACGAGGACCAGGATGAGTTCTCGTATATGCAGTATCATGACGGCTTCCCGTAGGTGACCTGGATCGAGGGGACATCAGTGGGACTTTTCTTTTTGAACATTATTCTTTTGTTATGTACATGTATATGAGACTCAGAGATGTAGTCATACTTTGGAGACAGTTGAGATTACTTTGTTTTTCCATACAGTGATATATATCTTGTTTAGTCTTCCGCTTGCTTTTATCACTGGATCTGAAGTATGAATTGCAGTTTTGGTATACTTTTACTCATGTGAATGCTTTAAATCAGACAACATTGAATCATAACCATTTTTGTTGCATAAGTGACGGTCTGGAACTCGGGAGTTGAGTTTATACACGACCCCCGATTTTCAGGGTGTTACAAGTTGGTATCAGAGCATGAATGAGAGTATACTGGGCTTGGGTTATGGTCTTGCGACGTACGCTGTCGCTTCCTTTGACTTAGGTGGGTGCGAGAAGGGTCTAGAAACACTCCTAGGATCACAGATTCGCCGATAGGCGAAGTCTATAAGGATCGATCGCAAGATCGAGTCTGTAACGCATCTCGGGTCGCGTAAAGCGACCCGAATCACTTCTAAGCTGTAGGAAGTCGGGTGGAGATGTCCTATGAGCGGTTTTAAACCGTGAAAGTGAATCCATGGGCCGTGGAATGACCACGACTTTAGTAATCAATCGCCAGGGCTTAAAAACCCCGTTTTGCCAAAAATTCTCAAAATTCCTTCTCTAAACACTTCAACCTTCAGTTCTTTCTTATCCATTTCATGTTAGGCATCAAACCTAATGTGAAAATAACACAAATTAGTACATTCACCAAATTTTACAGTGAATAGTAAAATTTCATGAAAAATGGCCATAAGGCCATTCTCACATCACTTTCTTTAGCAACTAAGGAGCTAGAAAGATGTACTAGATCCTTCTACCCCAAATTCATATGCTGCATCATATGGTTTGGTATTCGGGATTGCGATGTGGACCCGGAAAGCCCCGAACACATGTTTGGGCTCATAGGGACCAAAATATAATGAACCAAGGGGTGGGACCAACTTTTTTGGGGCCCTGGGACCATGGGGGACCAGACCCATGGGGTCCCGCTGGCCAACCTGAAGGTTGGCCGGCGATGCCATCGCCGGCCGGGCGATGCATCGCCGGCCGGCCATCTCCGATGGTGCTGCCCTTTGGGCGCACCCACTTAAATGCCTCCCCCATCACTCCTAGCTACCTCCCATCCCACGAAAACCCCTAAAACACCCCTCTCCTTCACAAACAGCCCCCTTGCATACCCTAGATTTGATTTTCAGCACTCCATTCCAAACCCCGGCGACCCAAACCCTTCCTAAACCCTTCCTTGGCCAAAACCGACCACCACCCATTGATTATTGGGTGTTGGCAGCCCCTTTCCTTGAAGATTTTCCCATTTGGAGCTCCAAAATCCCCCAAATAGTGCCGAAATCGTGAGCAGCTCCATTCCATCTTTTTGTTCTTATTTTTCCCTGAAACTACAGCCTTGGGAAGCTTGAAGCATCCCTCTACGACGCCTAGATTTCCTTTTGTCAGATTGGGCAGCCATTTCTCCGCATTTTCGGCGTTTTCCATGGCTTTCGTGGAAGCTATTTTGGGTCTTTTGTCACTCTCATCCATCCTGTCTTTGATGGGTAAGAGGAAAACTGTAACAGACGAGGCTGGGCCGAGCCGCCCTGCTCGATTGAGAAGACCGCGGGGTGGTGCCGCAAGTTCAAGCGCCGCCGCAGGTCCAGCTGCAGTCCTGGAGTGCCGTACAAAGCGAGATTTAGATCCCCATGCACATCTTGGACGAACCATCCTATCAGAGATGCCTCATGGTGAATACACTGATCGTAGAGTGTTATTTGAGGTGGACGTAGATGGGCGATTGTTTGGCGAGTATCTGTTGTTCGAACGCATTGAAGCTGCGCACTGGGGACCGATCTTTGAAGCTCGCGCTCGTGCTAATGTGAGCACTGTTCGTGCCTTCTATGCTAGCATCCAGAGTCCTACCTTGGAGCCCTTGCAGTTCAAAATCCCTTTTGGTAGAGATCGGATGGCTACGATCGACGTCCGGTTGGTTGCGCGACTTCTCAATGTGCCTCTAGGTGATGTACATCCAAGTGAGAAGAATTTGAGGACTAGACGTGAACGAGATCGCCGCACCAGGTTTCTGTGCGGTAAGTTGGTTCCATGGCAGCCTAATAATAGCCTCAAGGCGACGTACATGTCTGAGGATTTGCGTCTGCTGCATCACATCTACACGTTCAATGTTTATCCTAGGTCGACGAACCGCATTGAATGTACACGTCTTATGGTCGATTTCTTATTTCTGGTGGCCCAGGGAGAGAACGTATGTATGGCCACTTTCATCTTACGGCAGATAGTTCTCATAGCCAGGTCGAGAAGAACATCCGAATCCCTTCCCTTTGGCCGACTCATTTGCAAGATTGCGCTTGAGTTTGCCTATAGACTTGGACCCGAGTTGCCGGTATCGATTCACACCATCGATGAGTCGACGATGGTTAAGATGAAGATTGGGTCGTAATATCGTGAAAATCAACTTGAAAGGGATAGTGGGGACGACTTTGATGAAGAGGAAGATCAAAGCGAAGGAGAACCTAGTGCAGAGGTTCAGGAAGAGACTCAGGAAGAAGCAGAAGAGGAGGCTCAGGATACTGATGAGAGCCCTCCTCCTTCTGCGCAGACTACTATTGACGATCGCATTGCTCGGATGGAGGAGAGTCAGACCGCTTTGCGAAGGGAAGTCCAAGAACTTCGAGCAGAGGTCGCTGATGCTAAGGCCGTTACGAAGAAGAAGTTTGGCAAGGTGACTCGCACCTTGAAGGCAATCCTGTGTTGTTTACAGGATAAGGGTGCTCCTCCTCCGTCACCAGATTCCGACTAGCGACGCGATCTTCGATGTTGTTATGAGTAGTTAGCTATTTTCTGTTTCATGTGTGTAAAGCCTATTAGGGCTAGTGCTTTGCTTTTGTCGCTGTTGCTTAACTGTCTTAATTTCCATGTCATTCTAGTCATGATGCTTGTAAGGATATATCCCTTGTACTGTGACAATTTTGATTAATTGAAATGCATGGAATGCCTTTGACTCTTTAGTGAATGATTGTGGTGTATTTGAGCAATTGAGACTGACAAGGTTGCGCCCTATTTTGAATTTAGGGAATGCCACCTAAGACTACGAGGAGCACGGTTCGGCTTTCGTTGTCTGAGCAGATGGATCAGACTCCTTCTCAGTCTGACACTCGTCCGGACCCTGCTGTGGGCCCGATTCCTGAGACTGTTCGATCGTCTCAGCCTGCTACTGGTCCTACAGATGGACCACCGCCATTTACACCATCAGTTAGAGAGCCACAGCGCGCATCTACTTCCGCACCTCATCCGCCACAGCCTGCTCCGCCACCTGATAGATTCGAGCAGATGATGGCTATGATGCTACAGCAGCAGCAGTTATTGACTACCATAGTCGGGACGTTAGCCCAGGGTGGGGGTGCGACTGCATCTACTCCGCCTACACCACCTGCGCATCCAGCTGAGGATGCCTATGCTTACGCCCAGGATGAGGGCATAGCACTTCCTGCGCAGCCTGCTTTCCCTGCGGGGAACCCTGCCGACACACGGAGCCTTCTGGAGCGATTTCAGCGCTTGCGGCCTCCTACTTTCACGGGTTCTCACAGACCCGAGGAGGCTGAGTTTTGGCTCGACCGAGTGTCGAAGATTCTGCGCATGTTGCACTGTACTGAGGCAGAGCAGGTAGAGCTGGCTACCTTCCAGTTTGAGAGAGAGGCCAGTATGTGGTGGGATAGTGTATTGCGGACTGTTACCGCAGACTTCGTATGGACATGGGCAGCATTCGAGTTTCGCTTCCATGAGAAGTATTATCCTCAGACCTACAGACACGAGAGGGAGAATGAGTTTCTCCGTCTCAGGCAGGCAGCGATGACGGTTACCGAGTATGAGCATCGGTTCACAGAGTTGGGCAGGTACGTCCCGACGATTCTAGCTGATGAGCAGATGCGCATACGGCGTTTTCTGGAGGGCTTGCGACCGGATATTCGGTCGAAGATGTGCTGTATCAGTTTCTCCTCCTATACGGAGTTGGTTCACATGTCCATGCGGGCAGAGCAGGACGTGGATCGACTTGCGCGATCACGAGGCCCGACTACTTCCAGGCCGCGACCGGAGTTGCCAGATAGGCCCTTCGCGGGCAAGAGGCCTCGCATTGATCCTCCTACCAGGACCACGGCGCCAGTGGGACCGTTTCGGCGCCCTGATCTATCATGCACATACTGTGGGAGGACGGGCCACCTAGCGCCGAGTTGCTTTTCGAGGATGCGGGACAGTGGGTTCTCGCCGCCGCAGAAGATGGATCGTGTACGTCCACAGGCGATATCAGCACCGCCTATACGGTCAGCTCCTGCGCAGTCCTCTTTCAGACCCACAGTATCGCAGATTCGACAGCCCCCACGGCCCTTGACACAGCGGCCGAACCGGCCACAGCAGGCTCGAGTTCATGCACTGACCGCTGAGGCAGCTACGACGCCGACTTTCCAGCATTCAGCCTTCGAGGTCACGGGCCATATCGGAGGTACTCCCGTTCTTGTCATGGTGGACACTGGTTCCACGATTTCTTTGATATCGCGTGCCGTAGTCAGACGTCTTGGGTTGCAGACTATTACTATGGATAGCGTGCGAGTCCTTGCAGCTCATGAAGATTATTCGGATGTCACCCAGATGTGTGAGGGTTGTTTACTTGATCTGGGAGGCAGGACGATGACTCTTGATTTGGTCGTCGATCCCTCGCTCGTATATCTCGACGTCATTCTTGGCATGGACTGGTTGACTGCAGCGAGAGCCGAGATTGACTGCGAGGCTCGTGTGGTGACGGTGTACGAGCCTGAGGGCACGCCTTTCACATTTTCAGTGCGGGTAAATCTTCCTTTCCGCATTCTTAGCTACGCCACTCTGTTGCGCGACGCTGGTGCCCAGGTACTTGAGCAGACGCCAGTTGTTTCTGAGTTCGGGGATCTGTTCAGGAAGATCCCTGGTTTGCCACCCCGACGTGAGATCGATTTCACTATCGATCTGATTCCTGGTTCTACACCCGTCTCACTGCCGACGTATCGCATGGAACCATGTGAGATGGAGGAGTTGAGGACGCAGATTGACGGTCTGCTAGAGCTTGGCTTTATACGGCCTAGCGTATCTCCTTGGGGAGCACCGGTCTTGTTCGTGAAGAAGAAGGATGGTTCGCTGCGATTGTGTATTGATTATCGCAGGTTGAACCAACTCACAGTGAAGAACAAGTACCCTTTGCCCAGGATCGACGACTTGTTTGATCAGTTGAGAGGAGCGCAGTACTTCTCGAAGATTGATCTTCAGTCAGGATATCATCAGCTGCGCGTTAGAGATGAGGACGTGCAGAAGACAGCGTTCAGGACCAGTTTTGGTCATTACGAGTTCCTTGTGATGTCGTTCGGTCTCACGAACGCACCGGCCGTGTTCATGGATCTGATGAACAGGGTATTGCGGCCTTTCCTCTATCGATTCGTCGTTGTCTTCATCGACGACATTTTGGTATACTCTAGGAGTCGAGAGGAGCATGAGGAGCACTTGCGTTTGGTCCTTGATACGCTCAGACAGCATCAGTTGTTCGCACAGTATAAGAAGTGCGACTTCTGGAAGCAGGAGGTGAAGTTTCTGGGACACGTGGTGTCCAAGGATGGCATGGCAGTTGACCTGTCTAAGGTAGCTGCGGTGCAGGACTGGGAGCAGCCTGGTTCTGTCACTGAGGTGAGGAGTTTCTTGGGTCTCGCTGGCTACTATCGGCGCTTCATTCAGGATTTCTCGAAGATCGCGAGACCCTTATCTCAGTTGACACGGAAGGACGTGAAGTTTGCCTGGAATGATAAGGCGGAGTCAGCTTTTCAGGAGCTGAAGGACAGACTTACGTCCGCCCCTGTGCTAGTATTGCCAGAGCAAGGGGTTAAATACACTATATACACTGACGCGTCTAGTGTTGGTTTGGGTTGTGTCCTTATGCAGAGGGACAGGGTAATTTCGTATGCCTCGAGACAATTAAGGAAGCACGAGGAGAATTACCCTACACACGACCTGGAGTTGGCAGCCGTTATATTCGCACTGAGACTCTGGAGACATTACCTTTACGAAGAGGAGTTCGAGCTCTTTTGCGACCACAAGAGCCTCAAGTACATATTCACGCAGCGGGACTTGAATATGAGGCAGCGGCGATGGATGGAGACGCTGAAGGACTTCAAGTTTGAAGTCTCTTACCATCCTGGGAAGGCGAACCTTGTGGCTGATGCGTTGAGCCGCAAGAAGGCGATAGAGTTTGCGGCTCCGCTGATGGTTGCCGAGTGGGATATGGTTGAGTTTTTGCGAGACTTTGAGCAGAAACTCACCGTAGAGGAGCCATTTGAGTTCATCGCACATGTTCAGGTGCGATCCCCGATCGATGACCGTGTCATCGAGGCGCAGAGGGACGACGCGCATCTTACTGAGCTTCGAGAGCAAGCCAGTGATGATGCTGACGCCGACTGGCGAGTTGGCATGGATGGGGGCTTACGTTACCGTGGCCGCCTATGCGTTCCTGATGTCCCTGACTTGAGACGAGAGATTCTCGAGGCTGCGCATTCTACTAGACTCGCGATGCATCCTGGCAGCACGAAGATGTATCGTGACGTGAAGAGGACGTACTGGTGGGAAGGTATGAAGACCCACATAGCTGAGTTCGTGTCCCGTTGTCTCACTTGTCAGCAGGTGAAGGCAGAGCATCGCCGACCACCTGGACTTTTGCAGCCTATGCCTATTGCAGAGTGGAAGTGGGATTTCATTTCCATGGACTTCATTTCTGGGTTGCCGAAGACGAGGAAGGGGCATGATTCCATTTGGGTGATCGTCGACCGATTGACGAAGTCGGCGCACTTCCTACCGATCAGAGTTACGAACTCTGCAGACGAGCTGGCTAGATTGTATATTAGGGAGATCGTGCGTCTGCATGGAGTTCCGTTGGAGATCGTGTCGGACAGAGACACGCGGTTCACTTCTATTTTCTGGACTCGCATTCAGGAGGCTATGGGTGTGAAGTTGAAGTTCAGTACTGCCTTCCACCCACAGACGGACGGACAGACGGAGCGAGTGAACCAGATCCTGGAGGACATGTTGCGAGCTTGCGCATTGGACTTCAAGGACAGTTGGGATGACTGTCTTGCATATGCGGAGTTTGCGTACAACAATAGCTTCCAGGCGAGTATCGGCATGGCACCTTATGAGGCGCTGTACGGGCGACCTTGTCGCGCACCGCATTGCTGGTTAGAGGTCGGTGAGCGCAGCTTGATCGGCCCAGAGTTGGTGCAGGCGACGTCAGAGAAGATTGATATTATTCGACGTCGGTTTCTTACAGCGCAGAGCAGACAGAAGAGCTACGCCGATACGAGACGGAGACCACTAGAGTTCACAGTCGGGGATCATGTGTTTTTGCGAGTTTCCCCTATGAAGGGAGTCCTTCGGTTCGGGAAGAAGGGGAAGCTGGCACCGCGATACATT
This sequence comes from Magnolia kwangsiensis, assembly GCA_037074715.1. Taxonomy (NCBI): domain Eukaryota; kingdom Viridiplantae; phylum Streptophyta; class Magnoliopsida; order Magnoliales; family Magnoliaceae; genus Magnolia; species Magnolia kwangsiensis. The sequence continues at coordinate 104,159,115 of CM073580.1, read as the reverse complement.
GGTCCATTTCTGATCCTCGATCGTGTGGGAGCAGTGGCTTACCGATTGGCTTTACCCACGCCCCTCGCGAGCGTCCACAACGTATTTCATGTTTCTATGCTGAAGAAGTACGTTGCTTATCCTTCTCATATCATCAGATGGGAGCAGGTGCAGTTAGGAGAGGATGTTACTTATATCCTGCGACCGACACGCATCTTAGACCGGAAGGAGCAGGTACTGCGTAGCAAGGTGATTCCCCTTGTGAAGGTACAATGGACGCATCATACTGAGGAGGAGGCTACCTGGGAGACAGAAGCCGAGATCAGAAAGAACTACCCACAGCTTCTCGAGGAGTACGAAAAGGTACAAAATTTTGAGGATGAAATTATTTGTTAAGGGGGGTAGATTGTAACGCCCGTGAAAAATCCATACTTGGGCTCGAGTACCAACTCGACCCGAAATTGCGTAGAATTCATTCCTTTGGAAAATTTGACTAGGTTAGCTAGTGCAACGTTAGAATAGCTGGGAAATGTTCCCTGATCACTTTAAATACGTTCTACAAGGCCCGAAGCGAGTGGAACTAAGGGTGCTATAATGCTCTAAAGCCTCGGACCAAACTCTAAGCCGGTTTGTTCTCTGGACCACTTTGAATCTTTGTATTGGATCTAGACCGCACGTTGAAAGTCCGATACCTCCTATCTTAGACCGTTAGGACCGTCTAGCTGGGCTTGACACTCATTCCAAAAATCAAGTCAAACCGATTATCACAGGCTATTTCATTGAGCCCGGACCGAAGAGAGTGTGAATAGGGACATAGTTGGAATTTCAAATTCAAATCTGGCACACAAATTTGACGCATCAGTATTAAGCATTCTGACCGTCAGAATACAGCCAAATTACACCCTTGGATCAGGAAAAATATCTATTATATATCACGAGACTTATAGGCCTGATCTTGGTGCGGTGACCGTTAAACTGAAACTGGGCCGCCACGTGCGATCTGGGAACCCAACCGGTCTGAAAACTGGATGTATGCTAGATCTAGTATGCATGAGCTTAAGTCCGACCGCATTTGGCCAGGGGACCTCCAGAAATGCCCTTTTGGACCCAAACGGCCCCGATTTGGTTAGGCACCAAGTAAACATTGTTCCCAAGCCTATTTTGGGAATGTTTTAGGTTATAAAAGGGGTTGAAACCCTCACTCCTCTCTCCCATCCGAATTTGAGAGAAGCCCTAGCTTGGGAGAGAGAAAAAGAGTGAGAGATTGTGAGAGAGTGGGAGAGTTCTTCCCGCCACTTGTGCTACGTGTTGCACTTGCTTAAGCAACACTCCTCTACCGCTTTCCCCGGCGATTCCACCGCAATCCTAGGTAAGTAAAAACCCTAAATAGTTGGTGATTTGAGTTTTTCTTGTTTCCATAGCGATGTAGCTTATGGATCTTATGTATTAGGCTCCTTACTCGCCGTAGACGAAGCATATACACTCCGCTTCAATTCCCGAGTCTACAAGACACTAGGTGAGGATTTTAGACGCTTTGATTGACGGTTCCCAATACTTTCAATGTCGTTTAATAGTAGATTCTTGACGGCATCGCCGTTTGACATGTACAAAATGCTCTCCGTTTCCCGTTTCGTAAGCTAACGAAGAATATGAGATTTAGGGCATTTTAGTCATTTGTAGGAAGTACTGTTTGCATTCATATTTTGCTGATGTGATTGACATGGTTTGTTGTCGCATTAGGAAGTTAGGAATGCGTGCATAATTAGTTTGGCGAAGAGATTCGCCTAGTTGCACACTTTGGGTCGACATGCTATATGTAGACCTAAGTGTGTAGTGCATGTGTTTGTATAAATGCTTGTATTAGTATGTATTGAATTAAATGATGTTATTTGATACTTTGTGATTGATTTTTCAATTATTATGCCGACCTAAATGATTTTCTACATGTTGACAAAATGCATGATTTCATTACATGCATGGAATGTATGTGCTTGAGGATTTGCTTAAGTTGAATATGCATGGGAAGTATGCCTTGAAGATTTGCTTAAGTTGAAAGTTATAACATGTGCTAACATGCTCACATGATGTATTTCAATTCCAATACCTTGTATAGTAATTCCATAGAGGTGTGGGACTTGACTTAGTCCAGGCAGTCGGTAACCGAGCGATTTCGTGGCTGACTGGTCATAGCCACGAACGACGCGTCGATGAATGTGATTCGTGTTGAGAGTTGGCGGCAGTGGTTAGGCCACGTGAAGTGTTTTACGCACTTCATGTCGTTCAATTCGATATGCGATCGCGCTAGTCGAGCCCGTCAAGTAACCCGACTGGCCGATGTTTGTTCACCTTGTATGTAACATAACTTCTTGAACCTAGGGTACTGAACTTACCATTGTAAACCCTATTAACCGTGGTACCTTGATCCACGAAGACTCATGAGCCGGGCATGGTGGTATGGGACACCGTGGTCGAGCTGTCGGCCTACGCTGGGGCCACAAACCTCCCCGTAGTGACCAGTGAGCACCTAGACTCGTGAGCAGATTATGGTGGTATGGGACACTATATTCTAGCTGTCGGCCTACACTGATCAGGCGACGAGCCCTTTGTAGTGACCGCGAGCGTATTCTGAGTTCACGGGAGGCGACGACCCTTCCGTGCAGTAGAGTACAGTAGGCCTGTATTGATAAGGTGATGGGGGAGCGGTGCAACGAGTGCGAGCAACAGCCCTGGCAGCCCTTGCAGTGACCTACGAAATGTACATCGTATGAGATTACTAGGAGTGACGACCCTAGACAGGATCCGTGTTGGGATTGATACAAGGGAGGTACCTTAGTTTCCCAATCCTGCTGTTTGAATGGACTAATAACAACTTGGTAATCATATCACCATAGCATTGCATGTGCCTGGAAGATGTGGAGCACTCTAGGGAGTGTGGCATGCCGCGGTCGTAAGATGTTGCCGTATGAGGGTGATCGTCGGTGAGGGCATACATCACGTCATATCATCTTGCATTAACAACAGTATTAGGACTTGTCTGATTTACTGCTTTACTATTATCGCGTGACTGAATTGTGAACATGCTAATCTTTGCTCTATGATTCCACTGAGTTGATCACTCATTCCCACGTTACGGGATGGTGTTTGCAACACCCACCAGACCCTGTTGTAGTTGCAGGTGACGATGAGATCCAGGAGGTGGAGCTAGATGATGACGAGGACCAGGATGAGTTCTCGTATATGCAGTATCATGACGGCTTCCCGTAGGTGACCTGGATCGAGGGGACATCAGTGGGACTTTTCTTTTTGAACATTATTCTTTTGTTATGTACATGTATATGAGACTCAGAGATGTAGTCATACTTTGGAGACAGTTGAGATTACTTTGTTTTTCCATACAGTGATATATATCTTGTTTAGTCTTCCGCTTGCTTTTATCACTGGATCTGAAGTATGAATTGCAGTTTTGGTATACTTTTACTCATGTGAATGCTTTAAATCAGACAACATTGAATCATAACCATTTTTGTTGCATAAGTGACGGTCTGGAACTCGGGAGTTGAGTTTATACACGACCCCCGATTTTCAGGGTGTTACAATTTCGGTTCTAAGGGATGTAGGAAGTGCTTAACTTCCTCACCAACCCACACAACACATTCGCACCTTGTTCATGATATTATTAACTTTACTTGTTAGTAAAAATTTAGAATTGTATGTTGAGAAGTATGAGAACATGACGTTATTTATGCTAGATGATACATTAATAGTTGACATGTTATGAATCACCACCTAAGCCCTTGGGTTGGTCAGGAATATGAGGAGAGCGAAGGCGGCCTCGTTGGTAAGACCGCCCTGAGGCTAAACCCATGAATTTGGGTGAGGACATGTAGGTGACAGTAGTTAGACTACATGAGTCGCTTATACCCGATGTCGTCTATCACATGCTTGCCTGACTCGTGTGGTCTAGTCTATTTACTGACCAACCTTGTTTGTTAACCTTGTTTGGTCACATATGTATGAAACCTGGAACACCCTACAACTGTTGTAGCCCATCGATAACCAAATTGAAACTGGTCCACCACCTCGTGAGTCGAGCATGGTGGAATGAAATACTGTGTTCAATCTGTCGGCCTGCGCTGGAGTGCAACGCCTCCCCGTAGTAACCGCAAGCTATCCCTTTCTCTCGACACTCCTCATGTGCTTGAAGTCGGGAATGGGGAACCCGACGGGATCAAGGACCGTGGGGTCTCAGCCTCACACATTGGGGGGTCTTGACCTCGCAACCAGCTCAGGGCATTGATATGTGGGGTGTATCAGATTCTCCAACCTGCTGGATGAACAGACTTAACTAAGAACTCGGCTAATACTATCAAATTGCATCACACTGGCTAGGGTGGTGTAACACCTTGAATTTTTGCCAACCTAGGGTTAGATGTCCTTAGGCAATGGGTCAACCATAGCGCCTTGGTAACCTCTTAGGAATCAATTCCAAAGCCAAAGGAATCATTTAGAACCTAATCCTTTAGAAATTTAACGTGAATTAACCAGCGCTGCACTAGATTTCCTGCAAAATTAGCACTAATAACTTCAAATACGATCTGTAAGACCCAAAACCTATAGAATTGTTGACGCTACGTTACCCTAAAACCTAGGATCAAACTCTCAACCTGTTTGTTCTCAGGAACCCTTTGAAACTTTGTATTGGATCTAGACCGCGTGTCGAAAGTCCGATAGCGATGAACTTAGACAATTACGACCGCCTAGTTGGACTTGACAATCGTTTCGAAAACCAAGCCCAACTGATGTTCTGAGGCTATTTTATTGAGCCTGGAGCAAGGAGTGTGAGAAAGAGTGAAATTCTTTATAAATTAAATGTGATTTAAATAAATCTGGCACGTTTCGCTTGCGGGTTAAGTATAAGCATTCAGACCGTTGGAATCTAACCCAAATACACCCTCGGATCAGGGAACATTTCCCACTTAGGTCAGTATACTTGGAATCCCTGATCGAGTCTCAGTGACTACTAAACTGAAACTGGTCCGCCATGTGCGATCTGGGAACACTATCGAACTAAAAACTTAATGTGATCAGGATCCGACATCCATGAGCTTAAGTCCGACCGCATTTAGTTAGGGGACCTCCAGAAATATTCTTTTGGATCGGGAAAGACCCGATTTGGCTATAACCCAAGTATACCTTGACTTAAAGTTTGTTTTGGTCATGTTTGGGCTTATAAAGGAGCCTTAAACCCTTAGCTTTCTAACCCATACGAATTTGGAGAAAACACTAGGAGAGAGAGAGAAAAGAGAGAGAGTGAGGGAGAAGTGGGAGCTTTCTCCTGGAATTCTTCCCTGCTGCTCTACGTGCCAAAGTCATCCACCTGCATTGTTATTCCGGCGATTTTGATTTCGTTTTAGGTAAGAAAACCCTAACCCTAACTTGTTTTAAGGCTCCTATGGGTACAAGTAGCTAAGTAGCTGACTCACCCTGTGTTGTAGGTTGCCAATCAGTCGTTGACGACGACGTGGAGTTCCTATTCGATTCATTACGCTCCTACGACGTAAGATGCGGATTTTAGATGCTTAGATTACCTTAAAGCTTTCAATGTCGTTTAATGGTAGATTGGTGATAAGGATGCTGTTTGACATGTAGAACATGCTGTCCGTTTTTCATTTCGAATACGTACGAAGAATATGAGATTTAGGATATTTTAGGTATTTGTAGGAAATGCTGTATACGTACGTATTTTGCTGATATGATTGCCATGAGTATTTACCGTATACCTATACTAGTAATACGTGTATGATCTGTTTGGCGAAGAGATTCGCCCTAATGCACATATTGGCCGACATATGCTATGTAGACTAATGTGTGTAGACTAAGTGTTTGTTGAAATGCCTAAATCCATATGGTTTATGCCTGCCATATGTTTTGAATGTAAGAACATGATTGTTGTGTATTAAATAACTCCTTGATATAAGGATCTGTCATACTATATGTTGAAATCAACATATGTCAAGTACGTTGGAGTTGAGTAGTCTAAGCGTTTGTGTAATTGTATGTATTAGTAAGTATTGAGTAAATGGTGTTGTAGATTAGCGTTGAGACTGGATTCTCAACTAATTTGATGATGTATATAATTTTCTCTATGCTTGTTGTATTTCAATTGATTTTCTTATGTGTGAAGTACTTGTGTATGGTTAAATTGCCTATGTTGTATCTCATAACATGTTGCTAACATGCTTGGATTACTTGTTATTTCAATTCTGTTTATCTCATATGATTATTAATTCACATCTTTGCGCTTGGGGCTATACTCTAGTCCAGGCAGTCGATAACAGTTTAGAATTCGTGGTTGGATTCTATTTTTCACGAAGGATGTGTATGACGAACCCGAGTCATAGTAGAATCGTCGGTAGTGGTTAGGCCACACGAAGTGCTTGTGCACTTCATGTCGGTCGATTCGACGTGCGCTCGCGCTAGTCGAACTCATCAAGTAACCCGACTGACCATTGTATGTTCACCTTGTATTCGTCATAACTGCTTGAACCTAGGGTATTGAACTTACCAGTGATAACCCTGATAACTGTGGTACCTTGATCCACTAAGACTCATGAGCCAGACATGGTGGTATGGGACACCGTGGTCGAGTTGTCGGCCTACGCTGGGGCCACAAACCTCCCCGTAGTGACCAGTAAGCAACCCAGACTCGTGAGCAGATTATGGTGGTATGGGACACTATATTCTTGCTGTCGGCCTACACTGATAAGGTGATGGAGCGGTGCAACGAGTGCGAGCAACATCCCTGACAGCCCTTTGTAGTGACCTCGAGCGTACTCTGAGTCTACGTGAGGCGACGACCCTCCAGTAGCAACAAGAGTACAACTAGGCCTGTATTGATAAGGTGATGGGGGGTGGAGCAACGAGTGCGTGCAACAGCCCTAACAGCCCTTGCAGTGACCTAGAAATATATCATCGTATGAGACTACTAGGAGTGATAACCCTAGACAGGATCATTGTTTGGGTATTGATATAAGGGAAGTACCTTAGTTTTCCAATCCTGCTGTATAAAAAAGACTAATAACAACTCGGTAATCATACTCATATCGCACTGCATGTGCCTGAACGATGTGGAGCACTGAGGGAAGAAAGCATGCCGCGGACGTAAGATGGGGTCGCATGAGGGAGTATGTCGGTGAGGGCATCCATCATGTCATTTCATTTTTGCATTAATCACAGTGTTTAGGAATGTTTGATTGCTTGCTTTACCATTATCACGTAATTGATTTGATAACATGTTAACCTTTGCTATATGATTCCACTGAGTTAGCTGCACACTCCCACGTTACGGGACGGTATTGCGCACACCAACCAGTCCCTATTTTAGTTTCAGATGGTGATGATGCTTGCGAAGCAGAACCGGACTTGATGATGATGAGGAGGATCCCTCTTATATGCAGGTTCTGATCGACGGGATTACAGGGTGGTTGATTAGACGCCATGATACTTGTCATTTTATATTTTTGGAGCACTCATGTATATTCTTTTCTTTCTATTTTGGAGTATACATGTATTTAGTTAACCTGATAACATGTTCACACTCTGGAGACTTCCATCATTTATATATTTTATATATCTATCACATTCTTCCGCTTGCTAATTTAACTGTCTCTGGAGTATGATATGCTGTTTTGGCTTAATCCACCTCATGTTTTATGTACTATTACTGTCGACATTCATCCATCATTGAAAATATTGCATAAGTGATATTCTGGAACTCAGGAGTTGGGTTTATACCCGACTCCCGATTTTTGGGGTGTTACAGGTGGTGACTCGGCAGTTGAGGTCGCTCTGAGGGAGTGTGGTCATATTCGATCGTTAGATGGAGTCTCTCGAGAGAGTGTTGTGACAAGGGCATGCATCATATCATTTGTCACGCATGCACATTAATAAGATTAGTTAGGTGTTTATGAATGATTATTTTTCATCAAATTCATAGTATAACTGATGCTTGTTACAACTTAAGACTAAAAACACCCACTGAGTTGATCACTCACTCCCACTCTGGAACGGTGTTTTAAAACACCAACCAGACTCTCCCGTACTCATAGGTGACAAGGAGCACGAGGAGTCTGACGGCACGAGCTTGGATGAGGAGGACAAGCTATCCTACTTTCAGTTGATGGATGACTCTCCATCGGCTTGATCAGGTGGGATTTGGATCGCTGAGTTGCGAACTCAGCTTTATTTTTTTGGACATAGTATTCTTTTTACTGTTTTTGTTAGGCAACACCTTATGCGACCCACTTATATTTTTGGACCTGTATATATACGAGATATCTTTCATTTCAGTAGACTTGTGTGGTTATGTTTCATGTTCTAGAAAACTTCAGGCTGCGTAATTAAATTGGATTAAACGCATATTAATGAAATCGGTTATAAGTGACACTCGGGAACTTGGGAGTCGAGTGTATACGCGACCCCCGATTTCCAGGGCATTACAAGATGGTATCAAAGCAATAGTTTGGAATCAACTAGGCCATGGGTCATGAACTCACTAACGCATCCGTTGACTTGAGAGGGAACACAGTAGGAACCAAGAAATGCTAGGAACCACCCTAGTCCCTGAACCGCCAATTTTAGACATACGGTGAAACTTCCAAAGTGTTAGGGTTCGATAGCGAGAGGGAGTAGTAACGCTAGAGAAGAGGATCTTAGAGTCTTACAGTGCCTCGGCCTATTCCTGGACAAAAATTTGAGAACTTGAAGGCAAGATTCGATTCAACTAACTAGGAAAGTTAGCTATTCCATTCCACCAAATTCCTAAGAGACTGTTGAGCCAACTGAAATAGGTGAGATTAGGGTGAAGGGAATTGTGAGAGTAACGATAAATGCATGTGTAAGGTATCGTCCCTGGAATGAGTGTATTCCATGTTTTACAATACCCTGTTTAGAATGTATTCAATTAAAGGTGAATTCCAGGATTTCCTTTCAAATTACCCTTGGAAATTCATTATCACGGGATTTGGAAATCCCATATCATACCTTCCAACGCAAGACTCATTTTGCAAAGCCTATGAAATTAATTCTAAATTACATCCCGCGTTCATTCCAGACATGCCATTCCCAAATCTTGGGTTGGGGTTAGCATTGCAATCCCATTTAGTACAGCTTAATGTCACTAGCCAAACAGGCCTAAATCAAAATTTCTCTTTCCAATATATCTCCTTAAGATATTTACTTATCATCACTCTATTCTTAAACTTCTCCAGTACATTGTTAGGAATGAGCCGAAAATCAAAAGATTTAACGGTCGAAGCCAACATTCAAGTCTGAATGAGCTAGTTCTAGGACAAATTTGTTAGTTCTGGGTCAAATTTGATAGTTCCGACCCATTCAAGAATAAAGACTCAGGGACGAATAAAAATTTACCGAAAATAGTGAAAATGTAGATAAAATAGATTTTTAACCACTAACTGAGAGGAATCTCATGAAATGACTATATCCATTGCATATATCAACTTCTCCTACCACAAATTCATATATGGCACATCAAATAACTCATTTCGGTTTGTGAGATATGCCCGTTGCAAGGCGACCCCGCCCGAAAAATAGTGAGTCGGCGAGATCCCGCCCGCACGACCGCCTGACCCCGCACGGGCTCCAATGACTCGGCGGGGCCCCGCCTGGACATCTAGAGGGTTGGCGGGACCCCGCCCGACTAGTGTGGCCCCCGCCCGACCTCCAATGATGGGTTTTTCCTCTCTCTTTGCAATATACACACATGTGGGGCCCATTTTCTTGTTACTTAGGGGTGTTTAGAGCCCATTTCCCTCTACTCCCACTCCATCACTCTCCCTTTCTCAACCTCAAACCCATCTTCTTCTTCTTCTTTTTCTTCTTCTCCAAACCCATCATCAAATACCCATTACTACAATCCTTTTTTCTTCTTTTCTTTCTTCCAAGGGCAACCATTGAACTAGAATATGATCATCTAAAACTCAAATGGGCCATCCCATGGAATAGTTGAGAAGGAACATCCATTGTTAGTTATATACGGGGCCTACCATGGTATTTATCTACCACCTAATCCATTCATCTAATGTGCTTCATCACAGATAGGTGATGTTGCTCCAAATGAAAATAAATAGACTGCGATTCCATATACATATCCCCATCTGAATATTGTGTTATCCACAATTAAAGATACTTTATAGCCATGGACACTCAATGCTAGATTTTGGTACTAATGTTGGGTGTGGAAGTGGCTAAGAAACAGATCAGTCATGAAGACAGATGGTTGACTGTGGACAGATTTAGGTTTAGATTATTAGTTTCTTGTTGAACTGCCTTAGGAATTAACTGTTGGCCAGATGGTTGACCGGTGAAAACTTTGCTAAAATAGGAGCTGATAAGAAAGTTCTAGGACATGTTATGGGTGTTGAAAATAGTTCTAGAAGTAGAAACTAAACAACAAGCTGAATTTATTAATGGGTTTTGTTGCAAACACATAATAGGCTATAATGGATTGATTTTAAATAGGTCTGCAGTAGAAACCAAATGTGCAGTTGAAAAAAAATGGGGCGCTAATTATTAATGCAATAGAAAAATCCACCAAGCCTTCTGATTTTCCCACATTAGGATTACAGTAGAACAAATTAAACCGACTGGTAGTGATATAAAATTTCTAGCAGAAAAATAAAATCTAGCATCGAAACAATTTTGAGTAATAGAATTTTGAGGCAGGAAACAAATCATTTTAACTAATTGCTCTCAAAAGCTGAATTTGGTCTACCACACTTATCTACAAAACTAATTTGATACTCTCTTCAAAAGCTCTAAACTAGAACAGGAAACCAAGTTACCTCTCTAACTCTAACAGTCCTACTTCCCTAATGAACTCCCAAGAGCCTATTCAGATTCCTCATTAATTTAGTTCTTCTTCTCCATTAGATTTCCCGTCAAAATGGAAGTGTAGCCTCTGTTTTTATTCTATGTATATCTCTAGGTATGTGCCAATCTAATGCAGAAAATGTAAAAGATAGCCATAATGCACATATTATCTTATGTAGGTGTGCATGTGTCATTTTTTTATATGAAATTTGGCTGATTAGTTGTAGATAACATGTGGAATGCACAGGAGTAACCAGTGATCCATGCTTATAAAGTATAAGAATGTCATTATGCTGGTTTTCAATGTAAAGTAGATCAAGGCTAAGTTATTACAAAAAAAAACTTTTCAACATTAATATAAGGGGTAAATTCCTTGGATAATTCATATATTCTCTGAGATACAATACTGCGCAGTAAATTCCTATGAGACTTGAACGAAAATCTCCCCAAATTGAGTTTACTCAGATGGGTTCCTAGTCGACCCACAGTTTAGTACTATGATAAGTGGGACCTCAAACACTAGGGGTTGGGAGCACGTGTATCTTGCAGGTTATGGGAACAAGACTATATACCTATAGAAGTGTGAAAGGAGTGAAATCGGATTGTTTGGTTAACCAGTCTTTCAATAAAGTACAAACAAGAAATGCTAGATGTGTGGAGAAGCATCACAGTAGCTATAATTATAGGAACAAAAGAGATGGACGAAGTTGCATCATTAATCAGGGGGTCCAACCTATGAGTCACATTATGATATCTACAAGGGTTCCATTACAAGAGTGAGAACATGCTTTGTTAGATTGTATCTAGTAATAGTGGATCTTCGTCAGGTATCAACATGTAAGCCCCGTATCCTAGACTATACCATTCCATAGACTTCTGCAATCTTACCGGTCGAATTCCGGCAACTTTCGACCCTTAACCAATATTTACGTGCGACCCTGATTCGTATACCGTCAACCCGTATCGACTCAACCCAAAACCTTTACCATAGCGACCGCGCCGTCGCTGCGGTTCCGATGCCGCGACTTGCGTGCCGAGGCGATACCCTGGTCAAGAGATGTAGGCCAACGTTCGGTGCGAAGAAAACGCCGCGCGTTGCAAAACCCAAGAGAATCTCTACGAGGTGTCACATCAATCCCATCAATCCATCAATCCATCAATGCATCACATGTCAAGTACACATCACCTTTCACCCATTCCCAAGCAACTACAAAAGTCAAGAATCTCTTACAAGCCCATACCTCTCTTACACCAAAAGCCCTCAAAGTCAAAAAGTTCTTACACTACCTATGCTTTTCTTACACAAATGGCCACAAAAGTTAAGATTTTCTTACACTCATCACTCACCACATCCATCACTCATCTCTCTCTCCCTTTACAACTCTCTCTCTCTCTCTCTCTCTCTCTCTCTCTCTCTCTCTTTCTCATTTTCAAACTCAAAAAAATCTAAGGAGAGAAATTTCATACGTATGAGAATTCTCCAAGCCTCTCCCTCTCTTTCAAAACTTCAAGTATGACCCACTTTCTTACCCCATGATCTTCCATCCTAACCATCCATTCCTCATCTCCTCCATTGGAATTAAAGTTACGATGCTAAGGAACTCATAGGAGCAAGAAGATCGAACGGTGGGTGCTCCTCTAGATGTAAAAAATCTGATTTCTATAGCTTAGATATTTTTTTTCTTTCATGAGGGAAGTGTAGGACCCACCAATCAATGGTGGAGATCTCACACAATCCTATGGTTGTGGCCTAATGGCCTACCTTATGCATGCATGATCCATGCATGGGGCCTTTCTCTATGGGCCCCATCATGGTAGTTTTATTTCATATCATATTATGTTTGGGTCATTTAGACCTTATAACCATGGTGGGGATGACATCCTCACCATGCATTTTAATTATAGGTCATGCATGTGCAAGATCCATATTGTAAATGTAGATCTAGGTATGATGCGCGGGTGTGATTGATCTTGGGAGGGCTCAATAATGGCGGAGCCCCTTTCCCTATGACCGGATTATCCTTCTATCTCTCTTTTTTCTTATTTTATTTCCTGATGTGTGTGGCCCATTAATGTATTTCCCTTTTTATTTAACTTATATAATAAATTTTATCTAAGTACATGTTGCTGTCCAGAATTTTCTGAACAGTTTCTGGTTGTTTTTGGACTGTTTGGGGGACTATTCATACCTATTAAATATACTTTTCAGAAAGGTGAGAATCTCATCTTGATGTCCCCCAAATTTCAGACCCAACTGACCTTCATTGGGGTCCCAAAGGTGTGGTCCAAGTGAGGTGGATAGTCTGGATTTTATGCACTGTTCCAGCAACATTCCACCATGGACAATTGAATTTTTAAAATTTATTAAAATACCTATGGGTGTTTAAAAATTATAAAAATTTTCAGGGGGGTGGCCTACTTATGGTAGGACCCACCTACAAAATTTTGGAGCCAATGGACGCCTGTACACACCATGGTGATGGCGAGACCGGCCCATTATAATATGGTGTCCAGATCAGTCCGATTTTCAGGACAGATTGATTTATGTAAATGAATTAAAATATTTACAGAAGTTCAAAAATTTTAAAATTTTTTAGGAGTATGGTCCACTTATGTTAAAACTCACCTACCAAATTTTAGGGCTAATGGACCCCTATACACACCGTGGTGAGGGCTGGACTGGCCCACCACGTTGGGACGTACAGGTCTGTCCAATTTTTCTGGATAGTCTGTATTGTTTAAATTAATTAAAATACTTAGAGATATCTAAAAATTATAAAATTTTGTGGGGGTGTGGCCCACCTATGGAAGTATCACTCTCTAAAATTTCAGTCTCAAGTGACCCCGTTTGGTTATCCAAAAGAATGGGCCAAGATGATTGGACTCCCAGATTTTTTCTGTTGTGCAGTCCAGCAATATTCCTTGATAAAAAACCATAATTCAAAAATATTTCTTCTGATGGTGGGCCACCTTTTTAGATTTTCTCTCATTGTATGCATGATGAGGGACCTTGGCCCTCAATTTTTAGAGTTTTAGAGGCCTTGGACCCACTCCAATGGAGTGCCTAAATTTAGGATAGCAACATGTTATAATTATGCTGGCCTTGGGCTGAAATTTTGAGGAGTGGGGCCCACCATATTATAAAGATCTTAGAGGAAATGATTTATACCTTTAGTTCCTTAAATATTGGGCTTAATGAATGCACTTTTGAGGCCCACCATAGTTGAATTTAATTGGGTCCATGAATGTAGCTAGTTGTTGAACTATTTAAGGCCCATAGAGTGGACCCATTTGATGTGTTCCAAGGCCTATAGGATTAGGCCCATTTGATGTAATTTAAGGCCCATAGAGTGGACCCATTTGATGTGTTCCAAGGTCCATGGGATTGGACCCATTTGAAGTATTTTAAAGCCCATGGGATTAGGCCCATTTGATATGTATAAGGCCCATGGGTCGAGAACCATTTGATGCAATCTAAGGCCCACGAGTTATGACCCATTGCAATGCACATAAGGCCCATTGGTGCGGCCCATTGATGTGGCCCATTTGATGAGTAAAAGGCCCATATGACATGGCCCATTTGATGTATTTGAGGCCCAATGGGGTGTACCTAAGGTCCATTGCAATGTGTGATCCCAACCTGATTTACGTAATGTTATTCACTACGGGCTACACCTTGGGAGCAATGTTGGTTTGACGTCGACATTGCGGGTATAATGTTGGTTAAATGTCCGCATTGCGACTCTCCCTAGGGCCCATTGGTAGGCCCGTACTTATTGTATGCAAGCCGTCTAGGTCAGCTGCGTTGTAAGGATAGGGCATTACTTTATAACATGCTTAGTATAACTTCATGACGCACAGCCCATTTGTATCGGTCCATTTGATCGGCCTACTCGTATGGGCCATTTGATTGATTTAGCCCATATGATTGATTAGGCCCATCTTGATATATTTTTGGCCTGTTGCTAGGGCCATATATGAGGCCCGTTGTTGAGGCCCACCTTGATGTGTATGAGGCCCGTTGTTGAGGCCCACCTTGATGTGTATAAGGCTTGTTGTTAAGGCCCACCTTGATGCGTATGAGGCCCGTTGTTGAGGCCCACCTTGATGTGTATGAGCCCCGTTGTTGAGACCCACCTTGATGTGTATGAGGCCTCCGTTGTTGAGGCCCACCTTGATGTGTATGAGGCCTCCGTTATTGAGGCCCACCTTAATGTGTATGAGGCTCGTTGTTGAGGCCCACCTTGATGTGTATGAGGCCCATTGTTGAGGCCCACCTTAAATATATATGAGGCCCATGTTGCAAGGCCCATTGTGATGTATGCATGGTCCATGGGTCATGGCCCATTGCAATGTATGTAAGGCCCAATTGGTGTGGCCTATTCGATATATTTATGGGGTCCATGTCATTAGGCCCATCCTGTTGTATTGGTGACCCGTCCATTGAGGCTCACCCGTGGTATATATTTGAGGCCCATGTGTAGGGCCCACCTATTGTGTATTTAAAGCCCATGGGTTGTGGCCATAGTGATGTATATTAGGCCTATGTGATGTAGCCCATACTGATGTGTATTAGACCCAGGTATGTGACTCACCTGCGAAGTATATTTGAGGCCCATGGGTGCGACCCATCTAGATGTATTTGAGGCCTATGGGCAAGGCCCATTGTGATATGTGTTAGGCCCATGACCAGGGCCCACCTGTTTCGATATTTGGCCCTTGTGTGAGGCCATGTGCCCATTATATATTTGATTTTATGTGGCCCGTTCCTTGGGGCAATGTTGGTTAAAAGTCCACATTGTCGACGCCGATTATTGATACCGTTTATGAGTATGTGACATCATAACATCATGATACATGCCCATTCGCATCATCTGCATGTTTGTTATGAGATGTGATTGACCATTGCATATGTCATTGAGTAGGATGATGTGAGACTCCCTGATAGGTGGAGATTATCTCACATGAGCGCATGACATCCGCAGGATTGATGCATGATTGGATTGTATGACTCATGCATCTTGCATTGTGTTGTGATTACTATACACCCTAGTGACATCAGGGTCGTAGCCTCCACAGGCATATCGTGGATGGCCAAATGGGACACCGAAAATCTGTTCGAGCATCGGGCCACCATAGATGGCCCTGGGTGAAAATTCCTAAACACCCTCTTGGTTCCAGAGGATGCTCCAACGTTTAGACTGAGTGGGTAGATGAGCGTTGAGTGCCGATTACCAGATGGCTGTGTTCTCCACTGTGTCGTGGTCGGTTGGAAGGGGGTGCGGCCTTACCCACCCGAGGGAGTAGGCATGGCTAGGCTGAGTTTGACCAGCTCGAGGAATGAGTCTGCTATCGGCGAGCCGGATAGGTATTGGTAGACTACTGATAGGCGGATAGTGAGATTTTTTTCACTTATCCAGTTGTGCGCTTGATTGGGGCGGAAGGTGGTGTGAAGTGTAATAGACCCCGGTGATTTTTCTAGAGAGGAACCGTACTAATATGAGGACTGACATGATATTATGACACCCCGTCACTGTTGTGCATGTGGGCGGGCGGACGCTGATCTGGGTGGGGCTGAGGCCTGGGCGAGCTACCAGCGGTTGGCAGACTACTGTGCTGACAGGCTACTGAGTAAGAGTTGTATACTCATTCATTCATCCATTCACTATCCACTCGGGCTGGTGGTGCGTAACTAATTGTTGTGTATCTTCGTTATGGAAAGAATTTCGGTTGGGCGCGCGACTAACCTGAGATCAGGAGTTTACCACGTTGAGTCAGACTATCCAAATTTAGGTATGGGACTTGTTTGGATAGAGGTTCCTTGTGGTGGATCCCGTAGCCTGCGATACTACGTACTATCATCCCGACATAACAATCCAGCATGGTCATTTCATTAGCACAATATACTGCATATTCCATTACATCTTCGGCGTGTGGCATTGTGGGTTGTTATGTTTTCGTATTCCCGTGTCTTAGATGAGAGTGATGATATTTGTTAGCTCTTTCGAATTGTGTATTATATTATATCCTTGTCATTCGACATTTGATTATCTATGACTCATCATTTGCATAGCTGTCCTATATTGCGTATTCTGATATTGATTAACTTATGGACTTGTTCATACTTTCGCTTATTCTGTTATCGGATGATTATAATCTTGTCAGTATTTCTGTTTATGCTGGTAATTCCTGCTCTTATCAGTGTTTCTGCTTATTCAGTCATTGTATGGTTTATGGATTAATAGCTTTCCGGTATTGTATGATTATGATATTATATTGAATACTTGGCACTTATTTCGTGCACACACTTACACCACCCTCTATGATTTCTACAAGCTTATGCACGATAGATGCGTGCAGGTGATGTTAGGTTGCAGCAACATTGAACTTGGAGCATGCAGCTATTTTCTGGAGCTTTGATTTTGACATATATATTTCCCTTTCAGCATTGTATTCAAATGATTATATTAGTGGATATGTGATGATGATGTTGCCTTTATGATTTTGGTAAACTTGTGGTTATGTTATTACTAGTTAAATGTACAAAAAAAATCCTCCTTGTAGGATCCTAGGGTCGAAAATCTGGCATATGAATGCTAGGAGCCGAGAATAGGGTACTACGGAGGCTGTTGGCACCGGATTCGGCGATCGAAATTCCTGTAAATCCGATTTTCGGATTTGGGGCGTGATACAACATTAAGTCCTTACCTTTTTGTACTTGTTACAAATGAATTAACCACTAATTGGGATGAGGTCTCTTGGTGTATATTGTCTGCAAGATGTGGTATTATATGATGAGATTTTAAGAGGAAAATGATGAATATGAAATTTGGAGGAAGGCTCTAAGGAAACCAAAAAGGACCTGGATTGAGGTAGTAAGAAAGGATACGAAGGCTTGTTCACTTGTTGAAGACAGGGACTTCGATACGATTGAATCGTGAAGTAGAATCAGTAATGACAATTAAATAGCTAGGACATGGATATAGTGATGATGATGATAAACATTTGGTGCAACCTGGTTATCGAGTCAATGAGACCTTGATACACGAATCGTAAAAAATGGATAAGAGTACATCCACAAGAATAATAAAGTAGAGGGTGAAATAATTTTATTAATATCAAACTTATTATCTTAAAATAATAATAATAATAATAAAACGCATACAAAGATAAGAATGTTTATTTCTAATAATACTAGAAATCATCGTATGATTAGATTAATTTTCATATATTTTCTATTTTAAGTAATTTTCAATGCAATTGAATTAGGACCCTTGAGTAGGATTGAGTTTCATAGTTTAAACCTTTAAAAGTTCGTATTAAAGGCGGATTATGATAAAGTATTTCAAATTTTCCTATTCTGTTATAGATTTAAGGTTCGTACCATATTAAGAAGATTACATTCTTCGTCTTTCCTTTTTTGCATCATTCTTAGCGTTATTAGCACTTCAAACCTCTGAAATACTTTAGAACTTTTGATTCTTCCTTCCCTCTCGAAGTTTGTAAAACTGAAGTGCAGTCTGCTCATAACCCACTAGACATAAGATCGAAATGATGATATACATATAAAATTTTATACTACTAGAAACCTTTTTAGGATAATCATTTGATCATAGGCACCGTGGAAGATTTAAATCACTAAGTTAGATAAGAATTAAAATGAGAATTCTCTTAGACCAAGACTCAAAAGACAACCTTATAAATAGGAGATTTAAACTTTTCAATGATGGTTGTTCCCTAAACATTTAAATTGATCAGACTACGGAATTACGGAACCATACATTTGTGAAGTATTCACGGCTTAGCCCAATTCTTAATCCTGGCTGAATACCAATGGACTCACTATTTTGACCGAGTAGAAGACCAAGACCTACCAGGACTAGGAAGGGATACAATGATCTTTCTAACCTGGTCAGGCAGAGGATTGACGTATAAGAACAAAGCCTACCACAATGTCTTTCCGTATCAGCCTAATCATAAAGAGTAGAATGTACCGCCCTCAGGTAAACTTTATCCTCAAGTACTTAGAACGATAATCATGATTTTGACATTTGTTTTCAAACTTCAAAGGTGAAAATTTTTAAGGGGGGTACATAACAATGAGCTAGGCTAGTGTATTTATTATATACCCTAAAATGTATATAAACCTGAAACCAACAAAACTTAATTAGCAAATGAAATGATAATATCTTTACTTATTACCCTTAGGCAATTTCGAGGACGAAATTATTTTTAAGGGGGGTAGATTGTAACATCCTGAATTTTTACTATTTTAAATTTTTAAAAATCCTTGAAATTTTTTTTTGAGTAATTAACTTATGATATCACTTACTGATCATTAGCGCTCAATGTTAGTTTAAACATGGGTGGAACCAGTAAAGAACTGCACAAGTCCGTTTAATCAACCGAAGGAAGCCTACAAATCTGCCCGATCATTTGAACATTAAGTTTAGCCCTATGATTTACTTACATAGGGCCCAAATGTAACCGATCCATCACTAACTAATCAAGACAAGCATAACTAAATTAAATATATAACCGAAGCTTA
Source organism: Magnolia kwangsiensis (assembly GCA_037074715.1). Taxonomy (NCBI): domain Eukaryota; kingdom Viridiplantae; phylum Streptophyta; class Magnoliopsida; order Magnoliales; family Magnoliaceae; genus Magnolia; species Magnolia kwangsiensis. The sequence continues at coordinate 104,139,698 of CM073580.1, read as the reverse complement.
GTCAGATAAGGCCCGGATCTTAACTAATAGATTGAATCAACCTCATTACTCTTTTGGCCTAAAACCGACGGTTTAGAGTAATCATGACCAAATCTCCACTTTCACTGGTTATAAATAGGTCACACTATAAACATAGTTAATCCAAACCCTAATCATTAACCACGAGAAATCTCACTACCAAATTTATTTCAGAAATGTCCCGATTTTCTAAACAAGCTCTAGACCGCTCGTTGGTGGGCCACTAGTTCGAAAACTATAAAATAATGTCCATCTTACTGGGCTTGACGTCCATCGCAGGAATTGAACCTGGGTAATGTCTAGATCCTCTCAATTTGAGCTAAATGACGAGTATATAAGAAGTGCAAATACTTTAAAGGAAGAAGCTGAAACTTAAGTAAATTGGGTCGTTCACTCTTATGCAAAGTTAAAGATTTTGGACCGTCGGTTTGCGACCAAACTTCACACATGGAGTAAAGATATTTTTTTACTTATATCCGTATAGTTGCGGCCCCGATCGACCATCGGTAACTGTTAAACAGACTTCTAATCATATCTGTTGATTGACACATTCAAATGGTGGACCGATCATATTCATATGTAGATCATCATTAGGCTTAACTATCCTACGGTGTATATTGACTTACACACCCCATAGTGGGCCCTAGAAGATAGAAAAATCCTCTCATAAGGTTAGTATAGTAAAAATTCAACACTTGGGCCCATTTGCACCAAATCTGGCATTATAAAAGGGGCTTCTTTGGGGCACCTCTCTCCCCATACGAATTTACCCTAGGAGGAAAAGGAAAAAGGGAGAAGAGAAAGAGGAGAAAGAAGAGAGCGAAGGAGGGTATTGTTGGTGGAGGAGCCCAAGGAAACTTGGAACTTTAATAATCTCCTTCCTTTCTCCCACATCCACACTTCAAGCTCGATTGCCAATTGATTGGGGAGGTAAGCGCACATCGTTTTGTAATCCTTTGTGTTGAGGGTGGATTTGTATGAGATTCTAACATACAAATGGTTGCTTTAGGGATTCTGGTCAGACCCTAAAAATCCACGTTCCTAGGTCGTCTTTCAAGCCTTTAACGATCTGAAGGTGCGGACTATTGTTCTTAGGTGTCCTAACACTAATTTTAATATGAGTTTAATGATTTTGATTGATTGGATGCTATATTTAGATAATCTAGAGAAACCCTAGGATTTGGATGTTTGCATGAGGATTGTATGGGATTGCTTGTTTGTTTAGTTCTCATATGATATTGTTCGTGTTTCTCACATGATTAGGCTATCATGGATGATCACATGTTTTTATCTGCTTGATTTCTCATATGATGTGCCCTATAGCTTGCATAATTCATTGATTCTTGTGCATTTTGGTTCTAAGGGATGTAGGAAGTGCTTATCTTCCTCACCAACCAACACAACGCACACACACCTTGTTCATGATATTATTAGTTTTACTTGTTAGTAGAAATTTAGAATTGTATATTGAGAAGTATGAGAACATAATGTTGTTTATAATAGATGATACATTGATAGTTGGCATGTTATGAATCACCACCCAAATCCTTGGGTTAGTCAGGAATACGAGGAGAGCGAAGGTGGGCCTATTGGTAGGGCCTCCCTGAGGCTAAACCCATGGATTTGCGTGAGGGCGTGTGGGTGACAGTAGTTAGACTACATGGGTCACTTGTACCCAATATCATCTGTCACATGCTTGCCTGACTCGTGTGGTCTAACCTATTTACTGATCAATCTTATTTGTTAACCTCGTTTGCTCACATATGTATGGAACCTGAAACATCCTACAACTGTTGTAGCCCATCGATAACTAAATTGAAACTGGTCCACCGCCTCGTGAGCCGGGCATGGTGGAATGAGACACTGTGTTTGAGCTATCAGCCTTCGCTGGGGTGTTGCGCTTCCCCGTAATGACCGCGAGCGATCCCTTTCTCTCAACACTCCCCATGTGTTTGAAGTCGGGGACGAGATTAAGGATCGCGGGGTCTCGGCCTCACACGTTGGGGGGCCTTGGCCTTGCAATCAGCTCAGAGCATTGATAAGTGGGGTGTATCAGATTCCCCAACCTGGTGAATGAACGGACTTAACTAAGAACTCGGTTAACATTATCATATTGCTTCGCACTAGCTAGGGTGCCGACTCGGTAGTTGAGGTCGCTCTGAGGGAGTGTAGTCATACGCGATCGTTAGATGGAGTTGCTTGAGGGAGTGTTGTAGCGAGGGCATGCATCATATCATTCATCATGCATGCGCATTAATAAGAATAGTTAGGTGTTTATTAATGATTACTTTTCATCAAATTCATAGTATAACTGATGCTTGTTACAACTTAAGACTAATAGCAGCCACTGAGTTGATCACTCACTCCTATTCTGGGATGGTATTTTAAAATACCAACCAGATTCTCCCGTAGTCGTAGGTGATGAGGAGCACGAGGAGGACGAGCTATCCTATTTTCAGTTGATGGACGGTTCTCCATCGGCTTGATCAGGCGGGATTTGGATCGCTAAGTTTCGGACTCAGTTTTATTTTTTTGGACATAGTATTCTTTTTGCTGTTTTTGTTGGGCAACACCTTGTGCGACCCACTTATATTTTTGGATCTGTATATATGCGAGATATCTTTCATTTCAGTAGACTTGTGCGGTTATGCTTCATGTTCTAGGAAACTCCAGGTTGCGCAATTAAACCGAATTAAACGCATATTAATGAAATCGGTTATAAATGACACTTGAGAAATCGGAGTCGAGCGTATGCACGACCCCAAATTTTTAGGGTGTTATAGGGTGAGTGTGGGAGGACGGCAGTAGTTAGACTACATGGGTCGCTCGTACCCGATGTTATCTGTTATGTGGTTGCCTGGACTTGTGCGGTATAGCCTGTTACTGACCAATCTTGCTTGTTAACCTTGATTGTTTACATATGTATAGAACCTGAAACACCCTGCAACCGTTGTAGCCCATTGATAACTAATTAAAATCGGTCTACCGTCTCGTGAGCCGAGCATGGTGGAATGAGACACTTTGTCCGAGCTGTCGGCCTACGCTTGGGTGACGCGCCTCCCCGTAATGACCGTGAGCGATTATTCAGCACTCCCCATGTGCTTGAAGTTGGGGATGAAAAACTGAATGAGATCAAGGATAGCGGGGTCTTGGCCTCATACATTGGGGGGCCATGGCCTTGCAACTAGTTCAGGACGTTTGATACGTGGGGTGTATCAGATTCTCCAACCTGCTGGATGAATGGACTTAACTAAGAACCCAGTTAACACGATTTCATTGCATCGCACTAGCTAGGGTGGCGACTCGGTAATCGAGGTCACTCTGAGGGAGTGTTGGTCACACGTGATCGTTAGTTGTAGTCGCTCGAGGGAGTGTTGTGGTGAGGGCATGCATCATATCATCCATCATGCATGGCCATTAATAAGATTAGTTAAGTATTTATGAATGATTTCTTTTCATTAAATTCATAATATAATTGATGCTTGTTACAACTTAAGATTAATAGCACCTATTGAGTTGATCACTCACTCCCACTCTAGGACGGTGTTTTAAAATACCAATCAGACTCTCCCACAGATGCAGGTGACACGGAGAACGAGGAGCCTGACAGTGCGAGTCCTGGCAAGGAGGATGAGCCGTCTTACTCCCAGCTGATGGGCGACTCTCCATCGGCTTGATAGGTAGGATTTGGATCGCTGAGTAGTGGGCTCAGCTTTATTCTTTTGGACATATCATTCTTTTGTGATTTTGTTGGCCGACGCCTTATGTGACCCATTATATATTCTTTTGAACCTGTATATGTACTTGATCACTTGCATTTCAGTAAACTTGTGTGGTTATGCTTCATGTTCCAGAAAATTTTAGGCTGCGCAATTAAACCGGATTAAACACATATTAATGAACTCAGTTATAAGTGATGCCATGGAACTCGGGAGTCGAGTGTATGCGTGACCCCCAATTTTCAGGGTGTTATAATCATCTCTCTATGGAAGACTATACTGGAAAAAAATGAAGATAGTTTTATAATTTAGTTTTATACTTCTGCTACAAACTCGAAAAATGTAATAAGTTTCCATTGAGAAGGCATTTGATTATTCATTAAATTCTGTTAGTCTGATGAAATAATCAATATAATTAATTTTATTCTCGTGAATGGTTACCTTCATGAATATAACTGGATATGATCTAAATGAGAAAAAAATAGGGTGCGATTTTAAGGCATCCAGTTTATACACCCGGTTTTCTCGGACACTAGTATAAACTCTGGCCGTAAAAATTAGGGATGTTACACAAACAAGATGGTGCTTTATCAGAGTAACTTGTCCTATTCTATCACCTTGTTGGTAGTCCTATCTACCTAATAATGACAAAACCTGACATCGTATATGCAGTACAAGTGGTTAATCAGTTCGTTGCTGAGCCTCGTACCTTACACATGACTGTTGTTTTGTAAATACTTCGATATTGGCAAGGTGTCATAGATCATTCCTTGTTTTTTCTTGAGTTTGTCACATATTTTGATGTTGACTGGGCGGGTTGTGCTCTCACCCGATGGTCCATCACAAGTTAATGATGTTTCTTGGCACATTACTTATCTCTTGAAAGTTCAAGAAGTAAAAAAAAGTCTCCAAGTCCAGCACTAAAGCTGAGTATTATTTAATGTCTTCAGCATACAATGAGATCATTTGGCTTTGTGGACTTCTTTCAAATTTTAAAATTGCTTTGACTACCCGACTCCTCTTCATGTTGATAATACCAACGTTATCTAGATTGCTTCTGATCGAGTGTTTCATGACAAGACAAAATACATTGAATTGGATTGTGAACCACATCTTCGTGGGATCAATAAATGATTATGAATATTTTAATGGGAGGATAACCCCTCTTAACTATTGTATGTGGTGTGGCCCACCTAAGTCATGAATTGAATTGATTTTTAAGCTCGTGGTCCACCATCGAATGGTGCATCTGACTGATGGGGTATATTTTCAACTCACTTCATGGTGGGGCCCACACCGCTCGACCTCATGGAAAGTTTCCATCAGGTTGACCTCGTATTACCATTTTCCTATATATATATATATATATATATAATAAACTTTTTTAACGTCAGATCAGTATAGAAAACTCAAGGAGAATTCTTCAAATTCATTTTCATGTCTCAGTGTGATCATGTAAAACCCTGACCAGTTCCATACCAACCCTTAAAAAGATCAAATTCCTCTTAACCCAATCCAAATGGATCAAGGGCCTACCAAAGATATCAAAACACCAAAATGATCCTTGTGCGCTTTGAGTTATGCTTTTGTTTGTGGCACTTTGGTGACTTAGAAGAGTAAATACTAGTTTGTTGTAACTCAATCTTTGCTGAAGCCGAGTATCCTTCCATGAAGCATGTAATGAGTAATGTTATTTGGTTGAGGGCACTTCTTCAAGAGCTTGGTTTTCACGTGACTTCTCCATTTTCTCTCTTTTATGACAATTGAGAGTATTATATTACATGAAAAGACGAAATATCTTAAATTTTTATGTTTTGCCATCATCTCTATTCATGCCTCTCTCACGGACCAACTTGCTCTTGTATTTACAATTTTTTTTAATTTAATTTAATTTCTTTTATTGTGTAGTTGTCTTCTAATGCTTAAGCTGGAAATCCATGATATTATATGCACTGACTTAGGAGGAAAACATTAAAAAGTACAAGGAAGTGTATCTTATTTTATATTCCTTGAACTATCATTCATTTATTATTTCTCAAATATTATAAATAAATGAGAATGGGATTTTTTGGACCGAGCACCCTCCGATGGAGTTTGGGTTAAGTCCGACCCAAGTGACACCCTAGAATGGACGGCCATAACTGAAGGAGTAAATTTCAAAAATCCAAACGCATGTAAAATGAAAAAAGCGAACGGGATTCGAGCTTTCCATAAGGATGGAAGCAGTGCTTCTAACTTTTACATCTAAAAATCAGAAAATATCAGTTTCAGGTGGGCCACAGCTTTAAGGTAAATTTTGATTGTTGTTCTAGGATCTAGCCGTCCATTTGTTTTGATATGCTGTGGCCCACCTCAGGTGTGAAATGGGCTGAGTGCCAAAATGATCTTAAACAACGTACCTTGCCTGATGGACGGACGCGGATCGGGTACTACCCGGCGGATCCCTAGCTAGATACGCACAGAGGCTCTGAGGGGCCACCGTGGTGTATGGGTTTTATCCACACCGTCCGTCCATTTTTTCATATACAATCCCAAAAATGAGGAAAATCCAAGGCTCAAGTGAACCACACAAGAGGAAGCAGCGGTTATAATGACACTCACCGTTAAAACCTTTCTGGGCTTGCCTTGATGGTTAGTTGCCATCCAACCTGTTCATATGGTCACATTGACATGGATGAAGTGAATACAAATATCAGGTTGATCCAAAACTTCTGCGCCCCAAAACGCTTTCAACGGTAAGTGTTTAATCATCACTGTGTGGTCCACTTGAGCGTTGGATCTGCCTCAATTTTTTCCTTGTACCCTAGAATAATAGGGCAAAAATGGTTGGACGGTGTGGATAAAACCCATACATCAAGGTGGCCCCTCAGAGCCCCTGTCCGTTCAAGCTAGGGACGGGCGGGGTAGTATCCAATCCACGTACTGATGGAATGAATGGTCAGATCTGACGAACGTGTCAAGCGTGCGTTCGCGTGGGGATGTGTATGTCTACAACACGCATCCACACACGTGTACGGAACTAGCAAACCTCTTGAAAGGAAGAGAGACTGAAAGTTCCCGCTGCCAATGGCAGACTATCGATTTCCACAGTTCAGCTGGCTTTACCGTACTATTTTCCATCCATCGAGAGAGGAAAGGGCGTGTGGGTCCGACGACGAGCGCGAGATTCGCGGGAGTATTAAGGTCGTGGGGTCCACCATGTCGGGAGTCTGGTCTTCTCCTTCTGTTACTGACGTACGTACAGATGCTGACCAACGCGGAAGACAGAACAACCACACTGGCCCCTTGTTTACCGTTGTAAAGAAAATCATTGATTGTTTCGTACATTAGGAACGTATTTAGCGTACTGATGCGCGACGAACGCGTCTTGCCTGTGCCCCGTTACACGGTTCCCCGTATTCCAAAGTTCTGTGCGGCCCACTATGATATTTCTGTCGTATCCATACCGCCCATCCGTTTATTCAGCTCATTTTAGTCCGTAGGTTTTTTTAAAATTTTTACATGAGGGAGATTAAAAAAATCAAATGGGCCATAACACAATTGGGGATAAAGAAATCCACCGTTGAAACCTTCCTGGGACCCACGGTGATATGCAGATGCCATCAAACCCGTTTTCAAGGTGATTCCCACCTCGATGAAGGTAAAAAAAATCCTAAGCTGAAACTTCCTTGACCCTCAACAAGGTTTCAACGGTGAGGAATTCAATCCTCACTCGTGTATGGACGGAGTGGGCCCTACAGAGCTTTGGGTAAGCTCGGTTGCATGCAAGTCACGTCCTACTATGGATCAGGACGAGTAAAGAGTCCTGATGCACGTAATCGTCAGAGTGGGACCCAGGTTCCGTACCATTGATGGACCATGACACGCACGACTTCCTGTAGCCGCTTTACAGCCTTGGTATGGATGGAACGATAATTGGACGTCTCAGATTTTTCGACATGGAAGATTCTTTTAAGGCACTCCCCATTCATATCATCGAACCATGAGGTCCACTAGTATGGACTAGGAGCATCAGTCCACATGCGTCCTGATGGATAATAACCATACAATTTCCTTAAGAACCATAATCTCAGATTAGAAGATCCTAACCATCCAAACATTGGCAATTGTTTTCTATTGGGTGAAGGCTAGCTATTCTTGTATTTCTTCATGAATCCTCTATTTTCGTACCACTAATCGAAGGTTCAGATTAACATGATAAGTTGCAATTTTGGTTGACCCCAGTGCCCACATCTCTAATTCATGGCCCACCCTAATGCAAACGTACACCTCGGTGGAGCATCGTTTGACAGTAAAGAAAACTTTGATACTCGGGTAGCATGTGATAGATGATACGCAGGCGCTTTTAAACTATGCATGTGGCATGTATATCTAGTGGGCCCACTATAGATCGCTAACAAAACAACAATTGTGCTGAAGCGAAGACTTCACTTGTCCATTAAACATGCAATGGAAGTTCGGCATGGAAAATAATCAACGGTTCACATTCAAACAAATAAATTTTCATACATCAGATAATATATTGGATTCCATGACTTGGGTAATAAATTTCAGGTCACGTATATGCCACGTTTACAAATGCAAGTGCCCGTATATCAATCAACATAGAGGAAAAAGCTCGGTGGCTATGTAGTACGTATTTGTGAATTTATGGCGAGACAGGTAAATACCATTAAATACATTTCTATGTGATTGCTGTGGGGGCCTGTTTGGTTGTTGGGAAATTTTATTTTGCATTTATATTTTCTAGACAAGTACAGAAAAGAGAACATGTTTTCCAGTCTGGGAATTCTGGGAAAAGCCTAAAACATGTTGGGTTAGCACTGAAAAATCTTGGGAAACGTTTTACACAAGTGGGAATTTTCTTGAAGGGTTGGGCTAAACAAATGCAATTTTTCTTTTTTTCTTTTTTCAAATGCACCCACCCCGAAAACCCAACCAAACAGTTCCAATTTTAGGCCTACGGCATCCCCTGGGTCAGTTCGTTGATAGTCTTGGACAGACCCAAGCCATTCATCAAATGGGTTGCATGATGTACGGATGGGCCTGAATTTTGGACCACACAACTATGACAACTAATATTTTTTTTAAAGACTTAAATTCTAAATTAGAATTTTAATTGAGAATTTATTTTAAATTAAGGATTTTGAAGTAGATTTAGAAATTTATGTCTAAAATATAGAATTTCTAAAACCAACAACTTATATCATATCTAATTGAAAATAATCATAAACATACAATCTAAACCATTCAACTTTGATATTTTTATTTCTAAATCTTAAACCTACATTGGATAAAGGAATTCCAACAACCTAAAAGGAATTAAGAATCTAAGGTGATAGATCACTTTAAACTTATGAACTTCCGGCATAAGAAAATTATAGTTTTAACATTTGTTCATGGAAACATCCTAGTTTTTATTACATTATTTTGATACGGTTATGCACCATCTAATCTAATTTGTGTTATTTAATTCTTATATGTATTTTTTTCATGTTGGAATATCTAATTATGCTTGATATGTGTATTAGAAAAATTAATTCTCAAAATTATATCTTATTGTTACGGTATGTTCTATTAGGACCCGTAAGATACATAGTTTGCGCATCGGATGGGTCAGATGTTTAAATTAGGGAATGAAAGATATTTATGGGAGCCTAACTGACTTAAATTATATTTTTATCACTTTAAGTCAGCGGGTTTAGCTTAGCTCATGTACGGATATATGCTTCATCGGCTTGTACCGGTGGTTAATTTTGTGCACGTGTGTGCTATATACTTAGAACGCTTAGACGTCTCATACCATAGGGGACTGTTTTGAAATTACACGATTATCTAACAAAATACCACAACACGCAAAAACTTAGAATTATGGTTAAGTCCTATAAGGGGGTGAATAAGACATTTTAAAAATATTCGCCAATTAAATCAATATTAGGCCAAGAGGCTAAATAGATACAAGATCATAGACACACAAGATTCAACTAATTGTGTAAGCACGGCGGCCCGGGACGCCACCTAATTCGCCCCGACGATGCCCTGCCCGCTTAGCACGGTGTCCCAGACCACCGCCTAATTCGCCCCGATGAAGCCCTGCCCGCTGTGGCACTAGCCCCGCCCACTTAGCATGGCGCCCTGGGTCGCCGCCTAATTCACTCCGACGAAGCCCTGCCCGCTTCGCACGGCGCCCCTGCCCATGAGGTGAGATTTCTATATCTAGTGTGTACAATGCATTAAATGCCTATAATACAATCTAATCATGCATCATATGAATTAAACAAATCACAATGTAAGTATGATAGAATTACAAACACATAAACAATCACAAACATAAAAATATATAGTGGTTTAGATAAATTTCTACTCCACTCCTGGATGACAAACTCAAACTCGAATTTTTTAATTTTTATTATCTCAATTGATTTTCAATAGGTTCACCAATAACCTTTAAAATAGTTTTCGATATCTTCACTACAAACCTTTGCAGTCCTACATAAGGACCTGCATGTATACACTTGTGTTGGTGACGATCCTGCACAAGGATCTATACGTATGCACCCATGTCGGTGGCTCTCACAGAGACTTACAAAGGTTTTCTATATATTAACCAATAACCTACACGTTCACACCAATGCCGGTAGCTTCATCAGAGACATAAATTTTTTTGTAGGCTAACCAAGAATTGATACAGTCCTACACAATGACCTAGGTAGACTCTCAGCAGAGGCTCCCTAAAACACTTTAAGGTTTTTCTATAGGCTCGTCAATAACATTGTATTAGTCCTACATAAGAATTAATCTATGTACACCCCCATCAGAAATGGTCCTACATAAGAACCTATTTGAGTTTAAGTTTCAAACTCGATAGACTCTAATTAAACTATTACAAGTTTTAAATGAGTCCCGTTGAAAACGCCTTCTTGAGATGCTTGATCAATCTTAATGTAGCTTATCTTTTGCTCCTTCCATCTTTGATGTATTTTTTTTTCAACTCTTTTGATTGGTTGCCTTGCAATGATCTTCCTATTGAGAGTGATAAGATAATTGGAGAAAGGGTTGGTTGAATCTCCTACAACTAATAGTATAGTTGGTTCCAATTTGATGATTCACCTACATGGACATTATAGAGGATGATAGACAAATGATTTGTTAGGGGACCGCGGAAGCACACAGAGATGAATTTAGGAGAGTAATCCAATTGCACCAAGCATACATGAAAAGGACATCAATTTTAACGTGAAAAGACTCCTGTAGGAAAAAACTATGGCACAAAGCGACAAATATTACTATAAAAGTAGAAATTACAAAGGAAAGAGCTTACCCGATTCGAACAACCTCGAATCAACCCTTATTACTCCCTTTGAACCCTCTAGACGAATTAAAAACGCTAAGATACTCTCCCAGTATCGTTTACATCCATATTTATGAGCTAAGAAGGAATCCCAAACGAAATCGGTAACAAATCCCGTAAAATCGTACTTCTGCTTAAATTTGCGCCGTTGAGTTTGATGGCATCGAACACACTTCAATGTCATCAAAACTTATCCTTTGATGGCATCAAACTGACACTCAAACTATCCAGAGACCAAACTGAAAAATCCGATTGCATCGAGTCTTATTCGATGGATCGAACAAACCTTCGATGTCATCAAACACATATCAATGACATCGAAAATACGCCTAATAGGTCCAACGACCAACTAAAGAAAATTCAAAAAATCTCGATGGGATCGAGCACTATTCAATGCCATCGAAGGTGACATCGAATAGTCTGTCACTGATATCGACATGCCTGTACCTAACTCGATTTAAGACATCAATTACAACATGATTTACATATTAAGATTAGTGTCTAATCTCTAGAGAATATAAGAGAACGTGTACATCTTCAATGTGAGATTGGAATGCTCATATAAAGTGATGAATTACAAGGAAAATGGCATGAACTCAATAAATTAGAGTCTAGGAGCAAATGATAAGAGTTATATATATACCTAGAGTTTTTAAAATTATGCAAAAACTCACTTTTGGAAATATCAGAATGATACTTTATAGAGAAAAATCTCTAATAGACACATAACGACTAGTTCAAACGAATTGATCGAACTTTCGATTCGATCAAACATTCACTGAATTTTCCCATTTGCTTGCTAGACAATTTTGGTCGTTCTCGATTAAACTATCAATTCAATTGACAGGACTTGTTGATTCGATTGACTCGAACCGATAGACTATCGATTCGATCGACAGTTCTCTAAACCACTTACAAATCAGGGAGAATTTAAACAATTTGATTCCTGAATCTTGAATGATCTAAACACTGATTTTTCTTTATGAAATTGATCATGTAGAGGCATGTTGTTTTAGAGGGTTGGGGGTTAGTTTCACTAAGGCACCTCAATTTTATTTGTCTTCAAGCTTTAATGTTGTAAGTCTTTAAGTCTTCAGTTTTCCAATGGGGGCTCAACCGACTTAAAACACATTAGCACACATTATTGACAAACTGAGGTACCAACATGTTTGACACTATATAGACATGTGGCATAGTTGCCCATGTCGGGTTTATATTTAGAACAACTTATATGTTGAGTACTTGTGAGAATGGACCTAAAACAAGCTATGTGATGATCATGATATATACATCACTTTTATATAAAGTTTGTGACTTAGAGGGCCGTAACAATTATTAGAATTTCATTTCATTCCTATGACCATGATAGTGGCGAGATTCGATATGAATCAAAATTATCTAGTGACCACGATGTGACATAGATGATGGACACGTTACTCTAAGACTATGACCTGTGGTAGGTACTTGATCGTGTCAAGGACATGTTAATATGTACCATAGCATTCATGGTAGGTTAAGAGTACATGTGGAATTACTTATGATTATAAGATAGATTGAAAATGCCTAAGTTCATAAAAGCTTCCCATAATCGGATTGTATGTAAACTATATTAATTAAGTAATTGATTAATTATGAATTCATGGCAACATGGGATGTTGCTGGATCATAACTTGCCATAAAGGAAAGGGTGAGATGTTGCCGAGTTACAATTGGGTAAACAACTCCCCTTGTTATAGGACGCGGCTGGAATTAAGGGTCCAGATTGGCTAGGCTGGGGTCCATCACTCCCCAAGCTTGGTATATTGTTAGGGCATCGTCAAGTTAGATCCATCCCAACTCTTAAAGTGCATTACATGCAATCATTCATTTAAACAAGAGCATATTATTTTGAATGCTATGTTTTGCTGTATATGTTGATATACTATACTTGCTTATGATTTAGATATTATGTAATCTTAGGGGGAAGTCATTACTAAGTATGGCCAACTCACCCTTGGAATTCCAAACAAAAAGATGATGTAGGTAAGGAATAGATAAATGAATATATATGCAGCAGGGTGATGTATCAGGAGATAAGTAGCATTATCCAAGGAGAAGCTCAAAGAATTCACAGTACAAGACTAGCTTATTTTTAGTTCTTTAAATGTTTAAGTACTTGAACTTAGACTAATAGAATTGTAATAAATCCCAAGTTGAGTGGATATGCTTGAACTTATTTTATGATGATGAATGGTTATGGTTATTTTATTCTTATCTAGAATGCCAACAACCTCTTTGATGTATGAAAATTATGAATTATCTTAATAACCACCACGTGCACATAAAATAATACTTAGAAACTCGGGTCTAGAGTATGAAACTCGTGACAACAGTTTCAGGACATTACAACTTAAGTGTAGAAAAATCATGAGATTCCCTAACTCAAGCGAATCCTGCAGTTAGTATACAACAGTAGATTTTGAGCATGGGCCTCAGTGATAGAAAAAAAAGGGGTAGACATCATTTTTCACCCTTACGATGTGTAGTCTCTACTTTATAGGGTTTCACAATTTTTCAGGGGATTCATCAGAATTTCGACATTTCTATATTTGGTCATGCTTCACATGACCCATAAGGGTCAGGCAAGTAGAGAAAAAAAAGAGAACTATATAACCCTACTTCGTAGAATCAAGTGGCTTCAAGTAGGCAAATAAAATAAAATTATAGTAAAAAAATGAAATGCAACTTACCCTTCACAAAACCAAGTGGTAGAGATAGACAAAAAGAAAATAAATAACGCCTATCCTTGCTTTATGAGGTTTAAGACCCATGGAAGATAAATAAAGTAAAAGAAAATAAATACACAAAAATAATGTAGAATAAAATAAAATTAAATGTATGTGGGTATAGTAAATGTACTTGAAATATGTGAAGTAGAATGCAACTTGAATAAGGATATGAGAGAAAAATTCTTAGCTTTAGTGATTTCTTTAATTGGCCTTTTGATCTCCTATGTCAGGTAGCATGATGATATGTTGAGAATCTTTAAGGCACCTCAAGGTCGACCCTCCGCTCAAATTCCAACTCTCTCGGACTCTCGGTATGTTCTCTTTGTTTATCTTTCCTCTCTCTCTCTTTCTCTCTCTCTCTCTCTCTCTATTATCCTCTTTGAATGGAAGGGTGGTTTTCCTTATATAGACTTTGCCAGAAAAAGGAATAATAATAACAATAATCTATAAGGTATAATTATTAAAAGTGTGTACATGTGCATGCGTGCGTGCGTGCGTGTGTGTGTGTGTATAAGATAATAATGTCTTACACCTTTTAAATTTTAAAATTATTATATCTTTTATCTTTTTCCACAGTCACACAAATATTCATAATTTTTTTCGTTGCCCGTCCATTTTCAGTGGTCTTAGACTCGTTGGAAAGATCGTCAGATAAGCTTCCTAATGAGACTAAAATCACTTTGACCGGATCCCATTTGATATGTCAAAAGTATAATTGTTTAGTGTGTGAAATCATCCATGCACAATTTGACTAAATGTCGTATCTTCATTGTTATATATTTATTTTTAATGATCTCGGGCTCATTGGAAAGATCATATGATGAGCTTTTTAACGGGACCAAAATCACTTCAATTGAATACCATTTGATTTATCAAAAGTATGGCCAAATTTATTATGGTTTCAATCAATTGACGTGCGAATTTAGTAATATCAATTATTACATACGGAGAGTTTTAAGGGTTTGAAAGATTTCAATTGATTTGACAAGGGTTGGATTGGTTAGGTTCTTGATCTACCAATTTATCTTGTCAGTTATTTTCGAGACATGCCGATGATGCTCTCCATTTAATCTATTTAGATTTTCAATGATTTTTTTTGTTAACAAGAAACAATTTTATTGAAATCAAGCTAAAGCTCGAAGACTGATTTATTCTCACTTTGGGTAGGGTATCTATAAGATAATTCTAACCATCCAATTGATTAATGGTTAAGAAAATGGACAATACAAGTTGATTATATTAGAGGTGCAAATATTGATTTAGATTTTTTCTATGGGGCCAATTTTTTATTTATTTATTACACATGCTCCTCAAAAATTACTTTGATATTATGACTATAATTAACCAACTAGTGGCGATGAAAATGTATGGTTTATATTGCATATGCCAAAAACAAAAAGGTTTCATCGTTGATCTGGACTTCCATTTGGAGGATAGCTTTGAGTGCCCATTCCTCCCAAAAATCCTTATGATGGGATGATCTTACCTGTCTATTGATGGATGGGAAATGAAAGAACTATATTTATTATATTAGTCAAGGTCTAATCACTAAACTAGGCCTTCCATAATTTTGGTTAGACATTTGATTACTCGTCCCTTCCAAAAGGTCACTTTGATTGCATCATCCTAACCATCCAATGAATAGTAGCATAATGGGCTGTCTATATTATTACATTAGAAAAGGTCTTATAATGTACGCTTGGGTCCTAACCTTGATTACCCATTCCTTTAAAAAAACACCATGATCTAATGATTCTAACCGTTTGACAAATGAAAGGGAAATGGAATGTCCATATTTGTTATAATAGAAAACGTTTGGCCATTGATCTTGGATGTCCATCATGTGGGATCTACCTTTGATCGATCACCCCTCAAGAAAAGCCACTTCGACAGCATCATTATAACCATCCAATTAACAATTAGCAAATTGTAGATCCATAACCATAACCATTCGAGAGATTGTTTGTACGAGTAGGCTTGGCCCATCCATTTTTTTGAAAAAAATCTACTAGATGCAGATATTTTAGCCATCTTTTACTATTTCTAAACAAATGCGATTGTAGAGATAGAGCGCTCAACATCAATATAGATGACAATTTAGAATGAGCAAATAAATGGAATATTTTGAAAAACTAAATGTGACTTCATGATTAATACGTGAGAGGGAAATGTGAGATTTAACAATCTTAAACGGAAGAGATAATCTGACATTTTTTATTCCAACCCTACTCGCTGAATTCAAGTCAACGTAACCTTTTGTTTTTCTATTCTTCTTTTTTCAATTTTCCTTTTCTCCTTCTCATTTTCCTTTTTTTTTTCTCCATTTCTTATTGAAAATTCAACACATTCTCCTCTATTCAAGACAACTCCCAAATTTCCCTTTTTATCACCCTCCACTACTCTAAAAAAACACCACCCTTTACAAGCAGGGATGATCTACTTATATAGGCAAAGTTGATGGAAATCCAATATCGAACTCTGGGCTGATGCATGTATCTGCTCACAATGCTAACAACAAACGTAATATCGAGTTGAGTGACCGTAAGATATATCTGCTTTCCAACCATCCTTTTATATCTACCTGAATCACTAAACAATTCTCACTGATCATCCAATAACTTTTTACTAGTCTCCATTGGTGTATCAAGAGGCCTACATCCAAGCATGCTAGTTTCCTTCGGTAGATCAAGAACATACTTCCTCTGAGAAAGGTTAATGCCTAACTTTGATCTAGCAACCTCAATGTTAAAAAATAACGAAGCAACCCCAGATCCTTAGTCTAAAAATGCTTCTAGAGATGCTATTTGAGCTCTGAGATGCCAGATGTGTCACTCCCTATATTGACAATATCATTGCCATATATTACCAATGCTATCATACCCTTAGTGTGGTTGAATTATTTGATTATCCTGGAGCTGGTAGTGATAAGGCGGCATCTAGAATATAACCTCAATCAAGACATTCAACATTAGTATTTGAGCTTTCATCTTGTGAATTAGCAAATAAAGATGCCTGTAAATATAAATCTTTCTAGTTGATGGATAGTAGCATTGAAAACTTCTATGGACAGAGTTGTAACTAACAAAAATACAAGGGTACAATTTTGGGTGAAATTTATTGGAAGCTTAATCTCTTAGATATGAAAAAAAATGACAACCAAAACCTTTTAAAGATGAATACTATGTGCATTGCATATAACTTACAGAAAAGAGTTTCCAGTCCAAGGGCTATTGATGGTAATCAATTGAGGAACACATTTGTTGAAAGGCTTCAACTCATTAAGTTTTAGGCACATTGGCATGAAATAGCATAGTTAAACCTATCTCAACCACCGGCTAGTGTTTTTATGTTATGCCCTTTTATTATGGTATTCTTGGACAAGAGATCTACCTGAGAATTTCACAATTATTAAGGTGGTTAATAAATTCCATTTACCGAAATTCACCTCATGCATCACTTTTTTTTTTCTTTTCATAGAGACCGATTTTCAACTAAAATAAAAATATTTAAAAGTATTCCAAAGAATTTTAATTCATTTTACATGGGATATAACCATGTAATCTATTATAATAGTTAACAAAAATTGCATAATATCATATATTATAAAGGGAGGCAACAGGTGGAGAACTCTAAAGATCACAATGAATCTTAACAAGATGAACAATTGCAATTTTATTTTTTAAATTGAAAGAAAGTCTACAGCTCTTTTTCATCTGATGACTACTACATAGACTTAGTTTTTTAGACCAACTACTAAAAATAATAATAATTTTTGAACTTAAAACTTTAACTAATTTGAAGTTTGGGTGTCCCAAACGCTGATGCTGAATATCTTCCGGGGCTTTTATTGATTTGACTACTATTAGGGCTATAATTACATCTTTGGCAAGGACTTTTATATTTCCTTGTTTACTCCATGTCGCTAAAACCCTTGCTCACTTCTGTTGCAAGGGTGAACGTGATGAGGTCAAGCACCGTCTCCCTCAAGGATAATTATTCTGAATCCACGAAACTTCTCTCGACTCCTCATAGATGTTTCTTGAATCCACGAGAAAGAAAGCAAGCAAAATAAAAAATAAATTCTGAAAAATTCGAAATTGATTAATGAGTGAAATAAACGAGTTCACAACCCTTTAAATAGAGGTAGCAGGCAATAGGAGAGAAATCAGAAGAAAACTACAACTAAGACTCCTAGAATTCACAACTTACTATAAACAGTAAACTTACTATTTATATACGGTCGTGATGTCTACTAGTGCACAAGATTTTCAGCCAAAAATAGTAAGTGTCCTATTTGGCTTCACCAAGCTGTTCTCCTAATTATTTTAAACCCTTTTTATGTTGGATACAACCCCTAAAGCCCAACGAATGAAGAGTTAAAATCAAACTAAAACTTACTATTTATAGTAAAAATAGAATTAAAATAAGGAAACAACCGTCGATCCAGGGGTATTTCGCAAATCTGGCTTGCACAACCTGGCGTAGTAGGGTTAGTTGGCTAAAGTAGCTCGTTCTACCCCAAAATCATATATTTTACGCCCGATAACTCATTCCAGATTGTGAGATACGCTTGATCTAATGTCCGACGGTCCAGATCACTTCTGTCATTGACTGGGCCTTTTCTGATCCATCTTGGCCATGAAACTGTCCGCAACCTGCTCTACATCAACTTCTCAATC
This sequence comes from Magnolia kwangsiensis, assembly GCA_037074715.1. Lineage (NCBI taxonomy): Eukaryota > Viridiplantae > Streptophyta > Magnoliopsida > Magnoliales > Magnoliaceae > Magnolia > Magnolia kwangsiensis. The sequence continues at coordinate 104,121,163 of CM073580.1, read as the reverse complement.
CTTTATTATAAACCCGAAATCAATAAATTAAAAAATACCGGATTATCCTATGCTAACTTAGAACCAAATAATGAATTCTTCTTAATTTTAGGAATGACTAGAACATCTAATTAGGGGTGTACATCGAGTCGAACTCTCGACTCGGCTCGGCTTGGCCACTAGCTGACCGCAGCTCAAACTTGGCTCGGCTCGGTTCAATCAGCAGCTCGGGCCAGTTCGAGCCAAGATCAAGCCGAGTTCGCCATTGCAGCATTTTCACAAACACCTATACTGCACCTTCAAAATCTCACTGTATTTGAGATAGCAGCAATGGTTTTACAGGAATTCTATCAAACACCTTCTAAGCAACATAAAAATCAAGAAAAAAAAGGTGTTGGTTTCATATACATACCTTCCTTGCTGCTGGCCACACTTCTTTGAGTCATTTCATCAAACACTTGGTGAACAACATCAATATCAAAATAACTGAGTCACCAAACTGGTTCGATCCGAGTTTGATTCGAGCTAGGTTCGATCCGAGTCAAGTCGAGCTAGGGCCAATTGAACTCGGCTCGAACTCATTTTCGAGCTAAAAAAATCAACTCGATTTGGCTCGAACTCAGCTTCGAACCCAGCTTTTTCGAGTCGAGTCAAGCGAGCTAACCGAGCTAGCTCGGTTCATGTACACCTCTACATCTAATGTTGCCTTAACTAGAAAAAGCACCAATATGAAAAATATTCAGTCGAGAACTATCTCCTACTATCATCCTAGCAAGACCACTATAGGAACCAAGTTAGTGGTTCCTATAGTCACTGACTTTAGAATCGACACACTTATTTAGATGTTGGGCTTTATTGTCTGTCATTGTAGCAAGAGCGTATGACAAATTTTCTTGAGCCAGATATGAGAAATCTATTGTGGCTGTAGGACCTTACGGCCAGCCACAGATCTGGAATTGATCCTGATTAGTCACATATGTTGAATCTGATACACCTATAGGTCTTGGTAGAGGAAGATAAATATTTTGGTCTGGACCATTAGGGGACAAAATACATAAACTAGGTCCCCGTTAGGCGCCCTTTGTGGTTGAATGGCAATCCCTTGTTAAAAATTTTGAACATTTAATAATAATAATAATAATAAATAACAGGAGTATGGGACCTAAAACTAGGGTTTTTGTAATCAATATCCTTAATAGTTTTAATTTAACCCAGATTAAGCAAAGCCTCATCCACCAGCATTGAACTCATATCCGAAAACACATCGACAATCTCCACCATTAGGTCGTTGGGTGAAAAATGCCATGTTATAATCTCCCGAGTGTGGTTAAGGTTTCATGCTTATATCATAGCCTTAAACTGAAATAACAAATGAAGAGTAAGAGGGAAATGAAATCTTTGTAAGCATAGAAGTTGCCAGAATATTGTATTTTTGGACGAGCTCAAGAGACATGCAAAAAAAAATTTCATCTTCCAACATGGGTTTTTAAATATATAGCTGCTAGCCTTTTTTCTTTTCTTTTTTTTTGAAAGCTTTGATATAATCAGACAATGATTATATGCCTAATTTCAAGTTTTCTACCTGCTACTTCAGTTGGATCACACAATTTTCGTAGCCCATAAGAAATTTTCGTCGAACGCTTTGCAAACCTCATCAGCTGTATTATATCCGACCATAAGGTAAAGAACTTGTTGGGATAATGTTCCTGTAATCCAATTACAAAGATGAATATCACATTCTTTCCATGACGTGATCAAAGAATTCCACACCGTCTCACATTTGTTATCATGTATTAGTTTTGTCAGTAGATCCTTATTAAGAAGATTTTCAAATCTAAGATTTTGAATGAATAGAAGAATTTATATTCTTTCAATTTAATAGACATAATATGAATTGAATGATAAAGTGAGAACAATGATGGTGGAGACACTGAAAAGAAGAAAAGTAGGGAAAAGAAGAAGAGTGTGAAGAGCAAAGACAAAAGGTAAAAGGGTTTTTCTTTCTTTTTTGTCCTTTTTTCCCTTTTTTCCTCTCTCTCTCTCTCTCTCTCTCTCTCTCTCTCTCTTTCTTTTTTTCTTTTTTTTTTTGCAGGGTAAGAGGTTTACGGTAGCTAGTGAGGTTTACAACTGATTGGCTGCTTTGAGTTATTCAATGGCGAAATGGAGGGATCGACAAAGGTAGTGATCGAACAGCCACAACACACGGATCTGTTCTCGCCGGATTCAATGGAGCTTTCTGGAGATTTCGTTGGCCCAAAGCCCGTCCCTGCTGGATTCGAGAAAGGATGCTGATTGGAGATTTCCAGATCTAATGGAGCTCTCTGGATCTCTCCAAGTGCCATTCTTCTATTCTTCCCTCTCTTGTAAATCTCTATTAAAAAATAAAAAAAAAAACAATAGCAGCAACAGTCTCTCTCTCTCTCTCTCTCTCTCTCTCTCTCTCTCTTCCTCTATCTCTCTCTCCGGCATTGCTATTCTGCTGCCCTACCATTCTGAAAGCGGGAGACCTTTACTCAGCCTCTGATCTAATACTTGCTATGCGCTAACCAAAATCCACCTACCACCTATTCTCCTCCCATTCAGTATCTCTATGGTGTCATTCACTTGCTCCTTGAATCGAAATCCTACAAATGCAAACCCACAACTTCAACACCGACCCCACAAACCTCAAAATGAAAACATCCATAAATATCTACCGTCTGCATCTTCTCCTCCTCTTCTCAATATGTTTGGAGACTAATTGCTAAGCATCTGCAAGATTCTCAATAGTAATCCATCACACAAATCTCCTAACACGACTGCCCCTTATGAGATCCAAACAAATCATTTGTCAGGCACCAACGTCAATAGGGTTTACTAAGAGACGCCGGATTAGCATATATTAGCTCTCTACACTAAAGCCTGATGCAACCCATCTTTAAATGAGAACGTAATGCGTACTGTGGCCAAGAAAGGGATCGAAATCTCTACAAAGATCAACAAAGAAACAGTCCAAAAGAACCCTTCCGACTGGCTCAAGCCTCAGATTAACGAGTGTGGGATCCAACAACTTCACAAATAAAACAAGCCATGAATGGCTCAAGTTGGATCCATGTCAGCTTCAACACAGGCTGTGAGAGACCGAAGGACACCTTAAAGCTATAATAATAATATTATCTTAATCTTCATATATTTACAAATTTAAGAGGATACTCAGTCCTACTCAAAATCCTAATATGTCTAAAAACTAATATATAAAGGGGGGAAAAAAAAAAAGACAGCCATGTTTAAAACACAATTCATGTGGGACCCACGGTGACCAACGCTCAATGCAATCTTTATCATTGATCATGCCTACATCAAAGCAATACAAAATGGGATTAGGTGGGATAGAATTGCATTTGGTCCTGTGCAAATTCCAGCCAACATTTGGCGGGCAAAGATGGGAAAGGTTGGGATTAAGTGGGATGGATTTGCTTTTGGTCTCATGCAGGATTTTTGTGGATTTTGAAATCCACTACACGTGGACCCTACATTGATGCATGCGTTTATCCATGCCGTCCATTCATATACACCATTTACATATGACATTCTGGTTATACGTGTACGAGTGAATATATATTCATGCCGTCCATCCATATACACCATTTACACATGACATTCTGGTTATACGTGTACAGGTGAATGTACAAGTGAACGATATCTATTGTGAATTTGGTTCATTGAATACAATTCCGTGGTCCACTAAATAGGATTTTGGTTAATCCAGTGTTTTCTAGAATTTTATCCCAAACATGGGATTGGATGGCTAGAATACCATGGTATTTCCAAACATGTAATTATTGTGCAATAAGGGCATCAATCCCATCTAATACAATTCAATACCATTTAATTCCATGAACCAAACACACATGGATGAACGTGTGCAAAAGAGGGAGTTTAGAGACGGAGGTTTCCAGCCTACTTTTCAGTCTAGTCAAGAATCCAATGGGATTGGTATATCAAGTGGGATTTTAACGCCTATTTTGTCTAGCGGGATAGTCATATGGAATGGAGGTTTCAAAGGTACATTTGGTAAAAAAAAAAAAAAAAAACCCTTGTTTGGCTCTAAAGAGGGTTTATAGCTCTTACAAAAATAATATAGGTCGTCCAATCCCAGCCACAATTTGATGACATTTTTGGGTTATTTCACGGGGACTAAAATTATTAAGGTAAAAAAAATGTTCCAACTAACGAAGTCATGGCTATAATTATCCGACCAGTGGCAACCAACAAATGAAAGCGCCAATTAAAATTTCCAAAGGCAAGCAAGATAATTTAGGGCATGTTTGGATACCATCAATTTCATAGAATTCAGTGAAAATGGAAATGTTTTCTATTAATTTTTCAATTGAAATATTTGGTTGGCAAAGATACATTCCGTAAAAATGAAAGGATTTCATAAAGCAATCATAGCACTGCATGGTTCTCTGGCACAAGAAGCTTGATAACCATTGTCATACTAAAAGATTAGTAACCGTTGTAAGAAAATATGAAATTCCTTGTAACCATCCAAGAGTGGAATCCATCATTCAATGGTGCCCATCCCTCTTATAACATCAATAAATTTTCCCAAGCACATTTCACAACATTATTTAAAGAGATAAATTCATAATAAAATGTATCTACTTGGCAAGAAAAGAAACATTTACCACACATGGCACGACATAAATTGCACCAGCTTCCTTTCACTGTTTTATAGTGTAGCCCAAACACTCATCCCTAATCGGACAACTTCAAATTACAGTAACCATATGATAGGATCTATGAAGCCCACCGTTGTAAGTTTATCTCACCCACTCTTAACTATATCTCATCCACCCCATGCATTCGTTCCGTGGGCTTATGTTAGGACATCGGCCCTTATACTGGACTAGGAAAAAATTAAGCCAGATCACAGATTACCTCCTATTCTCCTCTTTATATAAAAACACCTCCTTCATGTAGCCCCACCTTTCCCCTGACTTCTCTTCCTCCTTTCTCCCCAAGTATCTCTCTCCATCCCCTCCTCTCATGTGCTATATCCCTACAGGAAATAATCATTTGCCTAATCGTTATCTTTTCTTTTCTTTTCTTTTCCTTTAGAAGACACCTAATCATCATCTTTTCTTTTGTTTTCCCTTGGATGACATGTAGCCAGACATGGCCTTAGAACTTTCATAATTTAGATATCATAATTTAACAAGCTTCTCATATGCAAAGGAGAATCCTATAAGATGACTTTCCTGGGGTACTTTTGGCTTTCATTTCATTCGACTATCCTTCTAAACATTCGTGTAAAAAGGCCAAGATGAAGGCTCAAACGGAGACTTGCAATCGTGGCCCTACAAAACATGTACATTCAACATATATTGTTGGACTCGCAAGCATCTCATCATCTTGAATTAATCTCAAGAACATATACAAATGCTACAAGATAATACATAACTTTATATGATGCCGGTCATTAGAGATGAATGCCCAGCCAAACCATAAAATAACAAGAAAAACATTTTCCACTCTCACCCGAAAAATAACCGCATCACGGGCCTAGACGATAAGAACCATCAGCCATGAAGTGGCTGTCCATGTAGAGGGTCGCATTCTGCGGATGGAGGCCGTCCATGACCATGTATTGCATGTCCTCAGATGGTTTCCAGTGACGTTTCCTTTGGTTTATAAACCAGTTATTTATCTGTTTCTGGTCAAGCCCTGTTGACTCCGCCAAGGCAACCTTCTCCGCTTCCTGCTCATTGTACCATAAACGTGTTCATCTTCAGTACAAGCTTATCAATCAAATATAGTTGACTGCTTGAAATGGTAGGGCAATTTGTGAGACCCATGATTATCCTATGTCAGTTGCATTGCACTTGTGTAAGAATGACTGTCAACATACAATGCAAATGGCAGTGGCCGTCCAATGTACACATGGTCTATAGGGTTGGCAATGGGCCAGGCTAGGTCTGGGCCAAGGTTGGCCTTGGCCCAGCTCTAGCACTACAAGGCAGGGGCTAGGGCCACACAAATGGAACAATCTCATCCGAGTATCCTTGTAGAATTTGGGCTGCTGACCGATATGTTTTTAGCTGTGCATTTGATGGGTCATCAGTGTAGTTTTCGGTCTTATGCTCCAACTGGGGCTGCAATTTGGATTGTCAGGAATGAAATGCAGGCAGCCAGATGTATGGTGACGAGTCGTCTCATTTAAAAAGTAGTGGTGAATACAAACCACATATTCATTCCTAAGTCGTGGAGTGATTGCAGACCACAGAATTGTTCCCAAGACGATTCCTTAAAAAAAAAATAAAATAAAATAAAAAAATCAATTACTTGGCATGTGTTTGGTTGCACCAAGTATCATGAAATTTCATGGCCTTTTTGGGCAAATCAAAACTGATAGATCATGAAATATGCCACCAATCGCACCCTTACCAGAAACAACTTTGCTACCAATGATTACATAAGTGAAACATAATTCAGGTCCACTACAAGTGGACCTCACCTTTCTGTGACCCAATTTTTCATATGTCAAGAGCCTCACCACGAAATGGCCAAGCCCCAAAATCTTATCCACCATCAATCTTAATTTATGGTTAGTAGCCAACCAATAGATGGTGTATCCAGCAGTCTAAATTGAACAAGAAAAAAAAAAAAAAAAAAGAGAGAGAGAGAACCAATCACAATTGTTAACTTTTTCCAATGTGGGAGATTTTCGGGTATGGCACATTAATGATGGGTCCAACCAGATGAACAATCTGCTTCAGAAAGGTAGGCCCACCTGTAGGGTTCCCATTGACCATTGTCATTTCATCTTTTCATATTGACTGACTGGTACTATATTTCCTTAAATATTCATGTGAGGTAACAACCATAGAGAGACTTTGCTATGGCCTCTTCCCATTAGTCTCTGATCTTGATTCAGCATTGAAATGGTACACCCATAGAGAAATTTCAATATGGTTTTACCTAACACAGAATATTCTGTCACAATGCAAGTAACACGTACCGACGGATATGGCCACTTGTAGTGCAGCTCCCACCAGTTGAGTAGCTTCTGCCTTGCATCCTTTGGCAACTTCCCTTTCTTCTTCTTCTTTGAAAGCTCTTGCTTAAGACTGCTCAAATACCCACTGTACTTCTTCAACAGGTGACTCTTGAGTTCTCGGTCTTCCGCACGAGGATCAATCTCAGGTAGTTCCGTTTCTCCCCCACTACCGTCCTGATCCTCTTCCGACGAACCAACTCCCTCGCATTTCTCACCTGCATGTGCCATTAGGAACAATATAAAAGTCAGCTTCTTTCAAAACATGAAAGAGGATTAGGGCCATGAGGAACTTTTTTTTTTATCACACGCATTCACACCCCACACACCCACGCACTCACACCCCCGTGAGATTTCACCACAATGGGTACTCGAACCCATGACCTCATGTTGAAACTCTTGTGAGTCTACCACTGAGGCATGAGTAAGGACCTAGGCCATGAGGAACATGATCTAGTGCATGTGGAGCCTATGGTTCAATCTTACAGACCAGAGATCTATCGGTCCCACTGCAAAAAGGAAATGCCTTTAAAAGCTCCCAGATTGGACCTTGATGTAATCACAGCATCGGCAATTCAGTGCAGACCAGAAACTTCAATCTTAAGTAAGAAAGGAAGGAAAGAGGGAATTCCAAGTGAAATAGATTGCAATTTGCAATGCCAAACACCTCCCAAACTAGAGGAGAAAGGGGCTCTCAAGCATTCCCTCAAAATGTTGGAATTCTCATTCAATTTCTTCAGAACTCGAAGCTATTACAAAATGCAAAAACAGGGAAGTTTATTCAATTCCTAACAAATCCTTAACTAATCAAGTGATTCGTTGCTAAGAACCTTATTAACAATTAATACAACAAACGATCACAAAGGAAATGATAATGATACCTAAGGATTCCCACTCAAACAAAACAGGAAATGAAAATGTTGAAACAGACTTCTGTTGGACTGAATAGAATTTCAGTCCAATAGATACTCTAATGTTGGCATGTTTCAAGTGATCCACAAATCTGGATGACCTATGGGTGTCGCTTCCTTGTGTTCTCTATGCATCTGGGTGCCTGGATATCCAGGCACATGGGGCCAGCAACAAAGAGTCTCTGCTGCCCTCCCAGATTGAATACAAAATTCTACAGATGATTCACCTCTGATCGACAGCCCCAAAGGTCCCAATTTAAGACCCTCTTTGGTGTTTATTGTACTAAAATCACTTCAACTGTTGGCCTACTTTCCAATGACTGGCATATATTGTTTGTTTGTTGACCCCTCTAATGGAAGGGTTAGGATTTTCAAGTCTGAAATTCTTTCAGGACATCCCTCATCCATAGTACATGAAAGCATGTCAAAACTATGGGATGCTGCATCACAATACTGTTGGTCCAACCATGCGAGGAATCCTGCATGCTTGAGGCTAGGGTTTTTAGAAGTTTCTAACAGTTAATATCGACATTAAAGACATGAAAAGAAGCTGGTGGTGCCCTCCCACTGGTCTCTCAGCAAGTCTACTGAAAAACACTCAATAAAAAATCCAAACCTCACCTATCATATATAACACGACACGAACCACGCCAACACAAATATACATAAAAAGAACGGCCAAAAAAAAAAAAAAACAAAAATAGAGCTCCAAACATAGATCTCCCAGATCCTACAGAAAAATCTGGAAAAGCCAGATCAACCCAAACTTGTAAAAACATGTGAAGCCAACTCACATCTGCAACTTCACCTCCATCACAGCAGACTCCAGACTGCTGAACAAAGGAAGGCAATCATAAAATGCCTATGCTGCACCTTCAAATAGCCAGCGCCAACCAAAACGATGACAATCTGGCAACCTTCGTCAGGCCCTCTCTTGAGCAGAGAATCAAGGACAATAGAAACAACCAGGCCTCATTCTGAGCAGAGGACTTAGAGACCCATCAACAACAACATCCAAAATGCTGCGATCCTGACCTTCACATGCTGCAGCAACCATAGCAAAGCAGGTAGCCTCCACATGTACAACAGCATGTAAAAACTTGATGTAAAGCGGGTCGCGTACAGTTGGCCAAGATCAATTAGAAAAGGCCCAGTCGACGACAGAAGTGATCTAGACCGTCAGACCTTAGATCGGACACATCTCGCAATCCGGAATGAGTTATTGGGCGTAAAATATATGATTTCGGTGTATAATGAGCTAATTTAGCCACCCAACCCAGCCAACCCAGCTGGGTTGGGTAAGCCGGATTTGCGAAATACCCTCGGATCTATAGTCGTTTCCCTATTTTAATTCCGTTTTTACTATAGATAGTAAGTTTTAGTTTGATTATAACTCTTCATCCGTTGGGCTTTAGGAGTTGCGCCCAACACGAAAAGAGATTAAAATAATTAGGAGAACAGCATGGTGAAGCCAAATAGGACACTATTTTTGGCCAAAAACCTTGCACATTAGTAGACATCACGACCGTCTATAAATAGTAAGTTTATTATTTATAGTAAGTTGCGAATTCAAGGAGTTTTAGTTATAGTGTGCTTTTGATTTCTCTCTGATTGCTTGGTATCCCTATTTAAAGGGTTGTAAACTTGTTATTTTCAATGATCAATCAAATGACGAATTTATTTCTATTCTTCTTGCTTTCTTTCCTCGTGGATTCGAGAAGTCTCTATGAGGAGTCCAGAGAAGCTCTGTGGATTCGGAGTACCTATCCTTGAGGAAGACGGTGATCGACCTCATCACGTTCATCCCTGCGACAAACCCGCATTTCCTATCATTTGACGAAACATACATCACTAAGAACATCCAAAAAACAACAAAAGGGCACCAAAAGAAAATAAACCGCCAGCCTGTTGCGATCCCATCCTACCTTTGAAACCCAATGCAGTTGGACTGAATTAGACACAACACAACCCACCACATAAGAAACTCCAACCAGCAGCCTTCCTATTGTAGCCCCCATCCAAGAACCAAGCAAAACAGGGAGTGTAGAGGCAGAAGTAAACTTGGACAAAGCCCCAAACTGGACAGCCGCATCGCCACACAGAACACCAACCATAGCAGGTGCAAGGAGGAGGCCCCTATCATTTGCCAATCCTCATTGCACCCAACCCCACCCTATCGAGAAAGATGGCTCCTTGGATAGCTTGGGGAACCAATTTGGTGAAGATAAAGAGTTATTGTTGATTGTACTCCCTGTCCTGACTAGCCCGTTCACAACTGAATTGGCCACCTGAGGCACATGATTTAATTTGAAATTTCTCATGCAAAGATTCTTTTTAACTGCTACCCACCAAAAGCATAGAGACCAAGGAGGGGGAGAATCGGACTTCAGAAGATTGACAACCAATTTTGAATCGCTTTCTATCACAACGTTGATAAGTTCAATTTTCGAACACATCGAGGTCCGCCAGAGCACGAATTTCAACCATAGTATTGGACAACAACAATCCTACAGACAATGCTCCGAGGATTAGAGCATTAATGAGTGTGGAGTCCATGACCTTTTATTATAGGGAATTTGATCATTCAATACAAGAGATGCATGAGAGGATTTCTCAAGTGATTGAGGATGTGGATTGTAAATATAATTGCGGCAATGAATAGCCCATGACTGTCAAAGGGGCTCATGGTCAGTCAGTTTGGGGCCAAATGCTCTTTTGACCAATCAAATATTGAAGAAGAAGAATAGGACTTGTATAGATCAAGGAGTGCATGTAAGTGGACCCATCTAGAGGAAGGAATGCCTCTTGATGAATCCATCTTCGAATTACTTGATGGATCTACATATGAATTAAGTGGTGGATTGAAAGATGATCTAGAAAAAATTTCAATTGAACCAAAGCATCTGTAGACGGATGAACCGACAAAAGGGATTAATCAATCAATGAATGAGGACGACTTGATGGTCAGCCCAAAGTGCACAGATCAAAAGACATTAGTAACTATGACGATATCATGGCTAAGGGGTTACTGATCGAGAGCATCTAATGATGCCACAATCAACATTCCTGTAATCCATTATCATAAATCTATTGTTGCATGTGAGGTAGAAATCAACAACCCAGACACAAACTATTGTAAACCTGTTGAGATGTGGAGTCACATCTAGATAGGGCTACTCGACTAGTCGAGGGCTGGCTCGACTTAGAGTCCAGGGAGCTATGGTTTTCTGGGTCCGAGGTGCTCAACCGGTCGAGGCCCCACTCGACCAGTCGAGCGGCCTACTCGACCAGTCAAGGTTACGCAGATTCATTTCCGGATTTTGCACGGACTGCGAATTTTTGAGTTAGTTTTTGCAGAGGTGCAAAAGGAAAGTTGCCTAAACTATAAATAGGAGTCCCGAGGGCTTTACTAGGGTTATGAGAGTTATTCTAAAGTGTGGGCAAAGGGTTTTCTCTATACATTCAAGAGAAAAGGTTAGTATATTGTTTGTAATCTCGTTTTCTTCTTAGTAGAAGTTTGCATCCATGGTTTTTTACCCTTGTTAGAGATTTTTCCACATATATTTTGTCTTGTAGTTCGTTTGGTATGCTTTGATTTTACTTCTGGATTATATTTCTTTCTGTTTATTGTTTGTGGGTGAGACCGGAGATTAGATCTCAGTTCACTGTGTCGTTAGCGTGCTGCACAACAACTGGTATCAAAGCTATTGGTTTAGTTCTATTGGAAGTGATGGTGGAAGAAGGGAAGACCAGAATTGAGAAGTTTGATGGTTCAAACTTTGCCTTTTGAAAGATGCAGATGGAGGATTATCTATATCAAAAGGACCTCTATATTCCTCTAGGAGGAAAAGAAAAGAAACCAAAAAAGATGACAGATGATGAATGATTTTTATTAGATCGGAAGGCTTTAGGAACGATCCGACTCTCTTTATTTGAGAGCGTCGGCTTCAATATATCCAAGGTAAAGACCACATAAGAATTAATAGAAGCCCTAGCTATGATATATGAAAAAACCTCAGCATCCAATAAGGTTCATCTTATGAAATAACTATTCAACATGAAGATGTCAGATGGTGGGAACGAGGCTAAACATCTAAATGAGCCCAATACAGTCACGAGCCAGTTGGAATCCATTAGCATCATTTTTTAGGACGAGGTCAGGGCGTTATTGATCTTGTCCAATTTGCCAGACAGTTGGGATGGTTTAGTGATTGCTGTGAGCAATTCTTCATGGTCGACAAAGCTGAAATTTAATGATGTGGCCGATCTAATTCTCAGCAAAGAATCTAGAAGAAAAGCACCAGGAGTTTCAAGGGATTCAGAGAATGCTCTAAACGTTGAAGGAAAAAGAAGAACGTTGAACAAAGAAGGCAATAAACACAAACGTTCTAAGTCAAAGAACAAGTCCAAAGGACCGAAAGACAGATGAGTGTTGGCATTGTGGCAAGAATGAGCACATAAAACGTGATTGCAAGGCGCTTAAGAACAAGAAGGAAGCTCTCAAGGCGAGAAAGATTCAGTGAATCTATCTGAGGAGAGTGACACAAAGGTATTGATCTTGTCTCTTGATGCGAGAAATGAGTCATGGGTCATAGAATCGGGTGCTTCGTTTCATGCTATTTCATGTAAAGAAGTTTTGCGTGATTATGTGTCAGGCGACTTCGGGAGTCTACCTGAGTGATGATGAGCCGTGCAGTATTGTTGGAAAGGGAGACGTTCACATAAATCAGAAAGACGAAACGACTTTAAAATTGAAGGACGTTAGACATGTACCGAGTTTGAAACGAAATTTGATCTCAGTGGGACAGTTGACAGATACCGGATATGTGACGACATTCACTAGTGATTTCTGAAATATCACAAAAGGTGCCTTAGTGATATCTCGAGGCAAGAAGGAATGTACTTTGTACGTGACTTCAGGATCGTATAGTTCACTCGCAACCGCATCAACTGGAGTGAATGGGCAGTTATGGCATCAGAGGTTGAGACATGAGTGAGAAAGGGATGAAAGTGCTATTATCAAAAGGAAAGCTACCAGGGCTGAAGCCTATTGACTTGAAATTCTGCAAGGACTGCGTGTATGGCAAGCAGAAGAGGGTAAGTTTCAAGAAAACAGGACGTGCTCTAAAGACACATCTGTTGAAGGTTGTACACACGGATGCGTGGGGACCAGCACAAGTATTATCTCTTGGTGGCTCACGTTATTTTGTTTCTTTTATTAATGATGCTAGTAGAAAACTGTGGATCTATTTCTTAAAGCATGAATCTGATGTATTTGATGTATTTAAGAAGTGGAAAGTAATGGTAGAAAACGAGACAGTTAAAACAGTTACGTCTCAAATCAGATAATGGGGGAGAGTACTGTGATAAAAGGTTTGAGGAGTATTGTGCAGCAAATGGAATCAAACATTAGAAAAAGATTCCAAGGACACCGTAGTAGAACGGTGTGGCTGAGCGGATTAACAGGACCATCCTTGGCTGAATCCACATCAGATCATGGAAATGGACTCTCTTGAGTCAAATCATACATGGAAGCTAGTCACTCTACCTAAACGTAAGAAAACTCTTCATAACAAGTGGGTTTACAAATTGAAGGAGCATGATAGTTCGAGACGATACAAGGCTAAATTGGTTGTGAAAGGGTTTCAACAAAAGGCAGGTATCGATTTCACTGAAATATTTTCACCGGTAGTGAAAATGTCTATGATTTGTATGGTCTTGAGTATAGTGCCTACAGAGGACTTACATCTAAAGCAGCAAGATGTTAAGACAACCTTTCTTTATGAGGACCTTGAAGAAGAGATATATGCATCAGCCGAAAGGATATGATTCACCAGGAAAGGAGAACAAGGTGTGTAGACCGAAGAAGAGTCTATATGGCCTGAAGCAGGCCATGAGGCAGTGATATAAAAAGTTCGACAGTTTCATGTCACGTAACGATTTTAGGAGATGTCATGCAGACTACTGTTACTATTTGAAGAAGTTTGATACGTTGTAGATCATCTTTCTTCTGCGCGTTGATAATATGCTTGTGGCCAGTTCAAGCATGAAGGATATTTCAGATCTCAAAAGACAACTGTCTAGAGAATTTGCTTGTCTAGAGAATTTGCCATGAAGGATTTAGGAGCTGCAAAACAAATCCTTGGCATGAGGATAAAGTGTGACAGGAAAAAACAAAAACTAATTTTGTCACAGGCAGAGTACATAGCCAAGGTACTTGATCAATTCAATATGAGAGGTGCCAGCCAACCACTTCAAGCTTTCTAAGAAGCAAGGTGCAAAGACACGGGGAATGGGACTACATGGCTAGTCCCATACGTGTTAGCTATTGGGAGTCTCATGTATGCTATGGTGAGCACGAGGTCAGACACTACTCAAAGCAGTGGGAGTTGTTAGCAGGTTCATGAACAACCCCGGGAAAGAACATTAGGAAGCTGTGAAGTGGATCCTCAGATACCTGGTAGGTACCGTGGATATAGGGTTGTGCTATGGTGGATCATAAATCAAGCTACGAGGTTACGTGGCTTCAGATTTGGCAGGAGATATCAACAGCAGAAGAAGCACTACAGGTTATGTTTTTACTCTGGGTAGTGCTGCAGTCAGTTGGGTCTTTCAGTTACAAAAGATAGTATCTATCAGTACGACAGAAATAGAATATGTTGCAGCTACAGAAGCGTGCAAGAAGATAGTGTGGATGCAAGGTTTCATAAAAGAGTTGGGTAAGAAGCAAGCAGATTGCAAGCGGTACAGTGACAATCAGAGTGCAATACACTTGGTTAAGAATTTAGTTTTTCATTCAAGGACCAAGCATATTGACATCAGATATCACTTCATACATTCGTTACTGGAAGATGGATTGATTGCTCTGGAGAAGATTCATACAAGTGAGAATCCTACAGATATGCTGATCAAGGTGGTCATATGGGAGAAGCTGAAGCTCTGTTCAACTTTCATTGGTCTTCAGGCTTAAAGAATGGAGGTGGTGCACTCCAGATGTAGAAGACAAAGGTTTACAGTGATGTGTCTCCAAGTGGGAGATTGTTGAGATGTAGATTCATATCTGGAAAGGGCTACTCGACCGGTCGAGTAGCCCACTCGACCAGTCGAGGGGCTTGCTCGACTCAAATTCCAGGGAGCTATGGTTTTCTAGGTCCGAAGTGCTCGACCGGTAGAGGCCCCTGCTCGACCAGTCGAGGTTACGCAGATTCGTTTCCGGATTTTGCACAGACTACCGATTTTTGAGTCAGTTTTCGCAGTGGTGCGAAAGGAAAGTTGCCTAAACCATAAATAGGGGTCCCTAGGGCTTTTCTAGGGTTATGGGAGTTATTCTAAAGTGTGAGCAAAGGGTTTTCTCTATACATCTAAGGAAAAAAGTTAGTATATTGCTTGTAATCTCATTTTCATCATAGTGGAAGTTTGCACCCGTGGCTTTTTTACCCTTGTTTAGAATTTTTCCACGTTTATATTGTCTTGTGGTTTGTTTGGTATGCTTTGATTCTACTTCTAGATTATATTTCTTTCTGTTTATCATTTGTGGGGGAGACCGGAGATTGGATCTCGGTTCACTTCATTGTTGGCGTGCTGCACTACAAAACCAATGGAAGGTAAGATGGCATTTTGCAAAGTTTTATTTTGTTAATAAAATTTTGATTTGACATAAAGAATCGATTTTATTTTGCAAACCATCAATTGATGTTAGAACCAGCGATGACGACAATAGAAGATCCTGTCAATGTGTTACTATCACGACAAAAAGTTTAATTTTTCAAGTGGTCCAGGTAAATTATACATGCGTCCAATATTGAGAAGAATTAGGCCATATGGGTCGAGATCGGGTAAAAAAGTTATAGCACACCACTATTGACTCCAACAGCCATAACTTTTTGACCGGTTATCTATTTGCATGTATTATATGTTGTTGGAATGCTATCAACGAGATCCACACGCTAGCCTACGATAAAGTCTATTGGCCCTGAACGGTTTTCCACAAATACGTCATTTTAGAGGTTAATTTGAGTCAAGTTAAAATTTTCTATTTCTAATAAGTAATAATTTTAATATTTTTTGGGTGTTTTAGGATTTCAAGAGTCATGTGATAGCTTAATGTCCTTATTTGAGTCATGGGAAAGAGTTCAAGTCAATTTATAAGTATTTTCCTATTTTTAGTACATTCTTGCAATTTTAGGAATGTTTACTATTTCAGGAAACTTATGAATTTAGGGTTAAGGCCTATACCAGTCATATGAATGGGCTTTGTAAATAGACTTCCATGAATAATATCAATTTTATCTCTCATTTTTGAAGATTTCTCTCCATGTGAAATCAAGGGCTATTTTCTATCTCCGTGATTTCCATCGTCAATTGGCCTCACACTCTTCTCCCACCTCATTGTCATCCTCTTCGGTAGATTGTCGTGTAAGTACTTCTCATTCCTTATCTAATTTTTTGTCTATGATAAACTATCTTCCTCTCACCATGCTTTCTCTGTAGCCATCTCTTCTGTCACATAACCTAAAATCTCAATTCTGGCTTTAAAAGACCCAAAATGGTGTAAAGCCATGGCTGTTGAAATTTGAGCCTTGGGAGGAGATCAACACTTGAACCCTAACCCCATTACCTACCCACAAGAAACCCATTGGATGTAAATGGGTTAATAAAATCAAGCACAACTCCGACAACTCCATCACATGTTACAAGACTTGTCCTGTAGCTAAAGGGTATAATCAGAAGGAAGGGTTGGATTATTATGAGACATTTGCTCGTGTCAAAAAATGGTCACTATACATTGCTTATTAGCCATTATTTCCATCCAAAATTGGCATCTTCATCAGCTTGACGTTAATAATGAAGAGGTATAATGACCATTCTGCTTGGATTTGCACAAAACGAGGAAACTAGGGTGTGCTGCCTCAATAGGTCGTTGTATGGACTAAAACAAGCTTCACGACAATGATTTGCTAAAATTTTCAACAACACTACAAGAAACTGGCTACACCTAATCGAAGGCAGATTATTATTTGTTCATGCAATCCCTTGGTTCCTCTTTCGTTGCAGTTCTTGTTTACGTTGATGACATTATTATTGTCAGCAATGATATGAGCTCTATAGATGCCCTTAAAAGGCTCCCTTAATGAAAGATTCAAAATAAGACACCTTGCTATTCTCAAATATTTTCTAGGCATTGAGGCAGCTTGCTCTTAATATGGCATTTTTCTTTCTCAAAGAAAATATGCTTTAAAAATTCTTGAACATTCTGGTTTTCTTGGAGATCGTCTTATTACCTCTCCCATGGATCAAAATTCGAAGCTCACCAACTGCGATGGAAGTTTACTATCTAATCCAACTAGCTACCGTCGCCTCATCCATCTTACAGTCACGCAGCCAGATCTTGTTTATTCGATGCATGTCCCGAGTTAATTTATGGACAAGCATCGTTAGCCACTCCTTGACACGGCTCATAGGATTCTTCATCACCTCAAACAATCAGTGGACCGAGGCATTTTGCTCTCTTCTAGTAGTCTGGAACTCAAAGCCTTTTGTGATTCCAATTGGGCAAGTTGCCCTAAAGCTCATCATTCCATTACGGGATACTGAATAATGTTGGGCACTTCTCCCATTTCATGGAAGCCTAAGAAACAAACCACCTCGTACTGCATTATGTTGGGCACTTCTACCATTCCATGGAAGCCTAAGAAACAATCCACCATTTCCCGCCCCTCTATCGAAGCAGAATATCGTGCCATGGCCTCTACTGTTGTGAAATTGCATAGCTTTATCTTCTACATGATCTCCACATAACACATTCTCAACATGCTCAACTTTTTTGTGACAATAAGGTTGCGCAACACATCGCTGCGAACCCCATCTTCCATGAACGAACAAAACACATCAACATTGATTGTCATATTGTTCATGAAAAGATTCAATCAGGTTTGGTCCACACCATTCACATTCCAACTAACCAGCAACCTACCAATGTATTCACCAAGCTGCTCGAAGCCTCTCAATCATGTGTGTCGTAAAGGCCATTACGTAAAGGTAACAATGTTAACCGTTACACATTACAGAGTCATAAAGGTCGTAACGATAGTTATGGGAAAAAAAAAAAGAGCCATAAAGGCCATTCCAACCCTTGTAAAGTATCTATGCACATTTCCTCCTTCCGAAGCTGTATCAACAAAGATGATATCGTTAATATAATCAATACAAGGAAGATTTTCTAAAGATAAAGTAGTGATTATTTTGAGGCAATATGACACAATATCAATGCATTGGTGATATTTCACCGATACTTCAAAATTCGCATTTCCAGTGGCATCTACATTGCCAGCTTGGCAATAATTTAACCCAATATATATATATATATATATATATATATATATATATATATATATATATATATATCCATTTTTTTTTGCTTTTTCCCGATTTACACAATATTTATGCACGTTTTTCCCCTTCTTGAGTTGTATCAAGAGATGATATCGTCAATATAACCAATACATGGAACATTTTGTAAGGATAAAGTGCAATTTTTAGGTGATATTATAAACAGTGAAAAAACAGAGAGGAGCTGAAAGATTTTTTGTATTTGAGACAACCCAAAGAGGTTGAATATATACAAATTAAAGTCATCTATACAAGGAAAATAATAAAATTAGAATCCTCTACCTATGGAAATGAACTATACAAGATATACGAGGCATGTGAGCCTGTCTAACATCCCCCCTCAAACTAATGCTGGTCATCAACAAGTAATAGTTTGTCAACTAGAAATGAGTGACGTGCAGAAGTGAGAGACTTGGTGAGAATGTCAGCAATCTGATCATTAAATGCAACATTTGAAAGAGAAATGAGACAAGACTGAAATTTCTCGCGGATAAAGTGACAGTCAACTTCAATATGCTTCGTCCGTTCATGAAAAACCGGGTTAGAGACAATCTGAATGGCACTTAGATTATTGGCATGGAGTGGAGTAGGATTTTGCAGAGGAATGCCCAAGTCAGAAAGAAGTCCACGTAACCAGACAAGCTCACTACATGCAGCGGAAATCACCCGATACTCGGCTTCTGTGCTCGATTTGAAAACGGTGGCCTACTTCTTACACTTCCAAGAGATGTAAGGCCAACAACAATGGACCAATCAACCGAATCGAGAATCCAAATAATAATCCGTCCATTGTTCATTTCCCAATCAGCTAATTTGTCGGCATCTGTGGAAGTGGGGATAGTAACAGATCCATCAATTAGTCCCCACAAACCACGACCCGTGAGGAAGTTCTGAAAATGGACAGCCCATAAAGAATAGTTGGCACCATCAAAACTACAACATGGGGCCTCGGTACATGATGAGTCATTGTCCATTGATCTGAAGTAATGTAAAGCACGTATAGAGTCGCAGCAGAAGAAGTTTGCAGCAGGAGATACCCAAGGGATTGCAGTTTCTGGGTCTGGCGTAATAGCAACAGCAACAGGGGTCGCTGGATCTGAAAAATCTAGATCTAGAACAGCAACAGGGGTCGCTGGATCTGGAATGAAGTTCAGCAACAACAACAAATCGAAGAGCAGAGGGGCGTGCAATAGGGTTGGTCGGACGAGAAGGGGTGGTCGGACAAGCAGGTGCGTTGGACGACGCTGTAAAGGTGGCCGGACGACGCAGGGGCAGTCAGATGAGCAGGGATGGGGGCCGGACGTAGGGATGGTCAGATCTGACAGGTGGTGCCAGTTTTGGATCAGTGAAGCTCTAATACCATGTAAACAGTGAAAAAACAGAGGAGCTGAAAGATTTTCTGTATTTGAGACAACCCAAAGGGGTTGAATATATAGAGATTACAGTCATCTATACAAGAAAAATAATAAAATCAGAATCCTCTACCTATAGAAACGAACTATACAAGCTATACTAGCTATACAAGGCATGTGAGCCTATCTAACAAATATGACACAATCAATGCATCGGTGATATTTCGCCAATACCTGAAAAACTCGTCGTTTCCAATGGCATCTACATCACTAACTTGGTAATGCCAATATAATCGATAATATCAGCGATAACTGAAACAATGCCTCAAACACTTTGAAATAGATACGCTAAAATAAATTTAAAATATTCTCACTTTTGAAATGAATGGAATAGATGTTTTTTGTTCAAATTCTTTAATCCTTGTTCCCTTCGTCTTGAATTTGAATTCAAAGAGACATCCGTATGAGACACATGATCCAGTAGGCATGTGCCACGTCATCCACGTGCTCACAATCATCATCACATTAGCATGCCATGTGGCACACACATGTCATCCACATGCGTGAATTGTTGTCCGCATGTTCAACATATGTGTTTAGATGTGCACATGGTGTCCTCTAAATGCATGCCAAGTGCCTTAAAGCCAAAGGTGGAAAAAGGCTCTTGTACGGTTCTGAACCCTAGTTGACTTTAGTGATATCTGAATATTTGTATGTGAAACAAAGCTTCAATAGTTGAATTTTTTTTAAGCATATTAAAACCTTTGAAGCGCTGGGCAAGTGAAATACCATTTGATGAATTCCCAATCCAACTAGATCTCGTCCTAAATAAGTCCCGTGATAAAACCAATGGATCCCTTATTGGTCCATTTAAGAGTAAATGAACCTTGATGGATGTACCTAGCATCAACTACTTTCAGTGGCCTATACGCAGCCTCGAAAAATAAGCCAAAGCCTCCCAATTAAGATCTAACACCCTCACAAGTCCTCGAGACTAAGGATTGATCAATTAATGTGTAATTAAGTCCTCGATCACATTATCATAGTCCATACGAATGGGCCTTAAAACTATTGACTTGAACTTCAACCTACTAATGTAAGTGTCTAAGGGTCCATACCAGGATCTAGAGGTGTACACGAGTCCAACCGAGTCAAGCTTGGCACAACTCGACTAGACTCGACTCGGTCGCTAGCTAAACCCAACTCGAACTCGGCTCGGCTCGATCCTCGAGCCTAACTGACCAGCTCAACTTGGTTCAGTTAGCAACTCGAGCCGAGTTCGCCTCTGCGGCATTTTCACAAACACAAGTTTTACAAGTATTTCATCAAACACCTTGTAGGCAACATCAAAATCAAGAAAAATGGGTATTTGTTTCACATACATACCTTCCTTAGCACCAGCCAACACTTCGTTAGGTCATTTCATCAAACACTTGGTGAGCAACATCAATATCATAGTAATCGAACTGGTCCGATTCGAGTTGGGGTTCGATTCGAGTCGAGTCGAGCTCGACCAAGCTCGAACTCGGGTTCGAAATTTTTTCGAGCTCAAAAAATCAGCTCGACTCGATTCGAACTCAGTTTCGAACCGAGTCGAATCGAGCTTTTTCGAGTCGAGTCGAGCGAGCTAACCGAGCTAACTCAATTCGTGCATAACCCTACAAGGATCACATATCCATGGCATAGTCACTCCAGCGTAAGGCAAGGGCAGAAAGACACAACTGACACCAAGTAAATTCCAAATGGAGGAGACCTACCATTCTGACCCAAGTCAGATCCCTCAACAAGATGACTTTACATCTCTAAAATCGATGTTCACAGATGTGCACTAAGCATCTATACAAGTCATGGCTCATCTGGATACTGAGATCCATGGAATACAACTCCCCGGTCAGTGACCATTGTGTCCATTTGTAAGTTTCCTAGGACCAAAAGATTACTCACATAGATCAATGGCTAAGATCAACCTTATTATCCAATGGATAATGCACACATTGGTTTTCCATAGTACTAACTCCAACAATTCTTCTCCCACCTCCATCGCAACTATCACCATTGCATGTTGCCGACACCATAATCATTCATCACCTCTCAGGCCCTCACCATCCAATCCATCAAAGTTGTTCATCAACCTCAAGTGGCTCTACCTTGAATGCATCGAGGCTTCAAGCTTGAAGATTTACCTGATCATTATGTTGGAGCTCTAGATTTCAACAAAGGATCATCTTTGATCATGAAACCAAAGAGATCGGCCCAACAACGACAATATCCACAAGGAGATCATCATCAGAACATTCAAGGAGTATTTGTATCCACAAAATCTAGTAAGTGCAACCATTAATTAATGCCTACATTCACTAGAACATCAACATTAAGGCCCCCGAGTTTGTTGTGGAAGATGAGATTATCACACTGGCACCCTTGAAAGAAGATATGATCACACAACATAGATTAAGTGGCATTACAGAATACCTATCCATCAATGACAG
Source organism: Magnolia kwangsiensis (assembly GCA_037074715.1). Classification (NCBI taxonomy): domain Eukaryota; kingdom Viridiplantae; phylum Streptophyta; class Magnoliopsida; order Magnoliales; family Magnoliaceae; genus Magnolia; species Magnolia kwangsiensis. The sequence goes on along the minus strand of CM073580.1, from coordinate 104,099,004 downwards.
TCTTATGTGGTATAGAATAGGTGGCGGATGACTGCATGGGCAGCTATGATTGAAAGAAACCAAGCTAGAAAGTTCAATATGGACATAAGTGGCCTACACAAGCACTATAGCTTTTGATAGCAATAATCGTAGCTGAGTATCTATTTCTCGTGTATAATAATGTTGTTGGAAAGCTAACGAGGACATCACTTCACGTACTCCTTTGCATACGTATCAGAGGCGGCGGCGGGCCGTACTGATTTCTTTATGGCTAGGTGGGTATCCATGATCATGTTGAATACCCCATGTGCATGTGCGAGCATCTAGAAGACCCCACACTGGGAAGATGCATATGGGTTGCTTTAGACAGCGATTTAGACCATCAGATTTAAGGGAAGTAACGATCGGGTCCATTGGATTGCATAGATCACATCATCATGCCATTAATCGTGGATCGTTTTCATCATTATTGGACATTACTATCTTTTAGGATTTATTTTATGAACGATTTATGTTTTGGACACCTTATGAGTGATTTTATTTGATTTTTCATTAGACTATGGTTATTTTGGTCAAAATTCATGAGATGGGTTTAAATTGTAATTTTGAAAATTCTTGAGGTTATAAAAGAGAGAGTTGCTTGTTTTCTTCTTCCATCTTCATGTGATGTGAGGGTGACTTTCATGTGAATTGGAAGGAAGATTGAAGCGAAGCTTATCTTTATCAACGAAAGTGCGAGGCTTGCTTCTATCTCCCACACTCTCATATCTTCATCAACAAAAAATGTATTCTTCCACATTCTACGATTTTCGTTATCCTTCATTCCAAGCCATCAACATCCTCCCAATCTTCATCCCTTATACATCCAAACCCTAACCCTAAACCTAGAAATCCCAAAATTTTGGTATTTCCCCAAATTACCAAACCCTAGTTCTTCACAACCTTCAATTAAACTCAAATCCTTACATTCCCTCCATCCAAAACCCCAATTCTCTTATCCTAATACATAAACCCCTCAAACTCTTATCTAAATTACCACATTATCCCTAATTCCAAGTTTTTCCCCTAAACCCTAATTTCACCATAGGTAGTTTTAGACCTTCCCATTTGGAAATAGGCATACCCTGTGCTATTTGGATGTCCCTACATCCATTAAATCATAGTTTTCCTTATATAATGGTATTGTAGGATGATGCTTGGTAACCTAGGCTTGGATTATGCATACTCTCCTTTTGAAATTTTGGTATTTGTGATGATAGTAGCAAGTTTTGTGATTTTTATTAACTAATTTAATTTAACAAGTTGATCTCACACAGTATTTGAGTTCATACATCGGTCCTACTTCAAAAGCTATTGACAAGTCGTACGCCCTAGCCAATCACCCACGCTTCATTAGCCCCAAACAGCTTTCCAAAATTCAATCATTTTAAGGGTTAACTTGGGTTTAGGATTAGACGTCTTTTACATGAATCTAATTTTCTGGTGTCTCCAAAGCAAAACTCACTTTCAGATTTGGGTCTTCGAGCAAAAGGATTTGGAGATTGAAGGCCGTATAATTGGTTTGGATGAGTACATGAATTTGGTTCTCGATGATGCTAACAAACTCGACATCAAGAAAAACACTAGAAATCCAACGGGAGGGCCTTTTTTTTTTTTTCTCTCTTTTAAAGGGAACAACACAACACTATGGGAAAATGATCTTCCGCTCTAGTGGGGATTTTGTATTACATGGAGGTGAGTGCAACATAGCTCATTAAAAAATACATGAAATGTTGAGATTGTCTGCTCATAAATCAGAAATGACTAATCAAGTCATGTAACTGAGATTGTCTGCTCATACATCTTAGTGATGATTATAATGCTTTTTTTTTAAAAAAAAAAGATTAGGTTTCCTTCACTATTTTTAGTAATTTGTGCTTTTAATATTTTTAGGGTTTTAAGAGCAAGTTATTTTGTAACAATAACGGTGGCCATAATAGCCACCACCGTTACCAAGGTATCCCAAATCGGTTACGTTTCAGCGGCCGATACGTAACGGTAACGGCGGTTACCGTTACGCGATACAGGGCTGAAATGGAGAAGTGTAGAAAACGGAATCAAAATGGCCGTTACAAGGCCACAACGGTCGTTACAAGGCATAACGGTCGTTACAAGGCATAACGGCCGTTACGAGCCTGTAACAATTGTTACGGGCAGTAACCATAAAAGGGAAAAAAAAAATGAAAAGAACAGAAAAAACGAAAAAAGAAAAGAAAAAACAAAAAATGAAAAGAAAAGAAAAAACGGAAAAAAAAAAAAAAAAACCAACCTTATTTTCGCTTCCTCCTCTTCTTCTTCTCCACAGCGCTGCTGCAATTCATCGCGGCGCTGCTGCAGCTCCTCCTACTTCTTCTTCTTCTTTCCCCTCTGGTGCAACTCCTTCTCCACCCTCTTTCTTTTTCCTTTTCGTTTTCTCCTTCTCTCTCATTTTCCCTTTCTTTCCTTCTCATTTTTTTTATTTTTCCCTCACATTTCTCTCTCCCTCTGTCGCAACCTCAAAAAAAATGAATGGAGGGCGTGGTCGGAAGCGGATTAGATACTGACAGGTTAGTAGCGAGTCAGCTACTGAAGTGACGTCACCCAGTTCTGTGGGCCCCACTATGATGTATGTGTTGTATCCACACCGTCCATCCATTTTGAGATATTATTTAGGGCATGAGCCAAAGAATGGGGTAGATAAAAAGATGTAGTGGACTCCACCACAGAAAACAGTGGGGAGAATGATTCCCACCGTTGAAACTATCCTAATGCCCACCATAATTTTTATTTGAAATCCAACCCGTTCCAAAGTTAAAAAAGACAAGAAATAAGGTAAAACACAAATATCAACTTGATCTAAAACTTTCGTGGCCTTTAGAAGTTTTTAATGGTGGGCGTCAATGTCCCCACAATTTTCTGTGCTGGGGTCCACTGGAGCTTTAGATTTAACTCATTCTTTAGATATTGCCCTAAAATGATCTCTACAAATGGATGGAAGGCGTGGATATAAAACATAAATTATGGTAGCGCCCACGAAACTTGGTGACGTCACTTCAGTAGCGTGTCTCGCTGCTCAACCTATAGGTAGCTAATCCGTGAAAACAGCCACGCACCTTATTTTATGGGTAGTCTGCGGCGCATGCCGCTTAGTGCACTTGCACTATTTTAGTGCATGAGGCCCACCTTGATTTATGTGTTGTATTATATATCCATGCCACCCATCATCTTTTCCTGATCATTTCAAGGCATAGTCCCTAAAAGGAAGCAGATCCAGATCTCAAGTGGACCGCACGGTAGGATTGAATGTCCACCGTGCACTTGCATTGTTTTTCTGCATGTGATCCACCTTGATTTATGTGTTATATTATATGTCCATGCCACCTATCAGTTTTTCTTGATCATTTCAAGGCATGGTCCCTAAAATGAAGTAGATCCGGATCTCAAGTGGACCGCATGGTAGGATTGAATGCCCACTGTTAAAAACCTATTATGACCCACTGTAATGTTTATTTACCATTGAAACTGTTGATAAGGTTGCATGGACATGAATCAAGGAAAACACAAGTCGCAACTTAAAAAATAATATTAACAAATAATAATAATGTAAGTTTTAATAGTAGGAATTCAATCCCTATTGTTTGGTCCACCAAAGATTTGGATTTGCCTCATTTTTTGGACCATGCCCTAAAATGAGTTGGCAAAAAGGATGGACAGCATGGATATACAACAAATGCATCAAGGTGGGTCCTATGTTCAGTGCGTCATTCACTAGTGGTCCACCTAAGATTTAAATCTATCTGATTTTTTGGATCATGCTTTAAAATGAGTTGGCAAAATAGATTGACGGCACGGATATATAAATACATCAAGGTGGACCCCAATTTCAAAGCCTCACCCACTAGTGGTCCACCTTAGATCTAGATCTACCTCATTTTTGGACCATGCCTTGAAATGATTTGATAAAACAGATGGATGTCATTGATATACAATACATATATCATGGTGGGCCCTATGTACATGGCCATAAAAATTGTCCATGAGGCATACATTAACTCAAAATTAATAAATTAAATTATGACACTATTGTTGCAAGTCACAATTCCAAAATTAAATTGTTTAAATGATTCTCACCGTTAATTTGCAAACACTTGTTTTTTTGAAATATGATCATTTGATATTTTTCATTCTTCACTGTTCAATAAATATCCACCAATCCATTAGTGAGATAAGTGCCAATAGATTGCATGAATTTAACGTTGATTTGGGGTATCAAATGATTCACTAAATCAGCTCTAAATCGACAACACTATATTTACTTGAATATAATTTCAATTTTTTTCTTAAGATTTATTGCGAAGAATTATCTTAATTTGTTAGATATATGAATTACACAATAGCACAAAAGTCCCTAGATTGTATATTGAAATAAAACGTACACAAGTCACAAGGTATGTAATATACCAATACCTACAAATATGAAATCTGAGATATTTAGATATTAGATTCATTCTAATTAATTTATATTGATATCATATAGTTAGATAATTAAATATAAAAGATCTATAGCCAATACTAAGTTGTCAGGTTCATAAATTCATCAGGTAGACCGATACAACTTCTCACCAAAGAGTGGACCGTTACACCACCATAAACATGTTCCAAATTATAAATGAATGCATATTTGGAATGTTTGGAATATTTCAAATTTAATCCATATTTTTTTGACAAAAAAAAAATTGCACTGTTACATGCCGTTACGCCCCCGTATCCGTATTGGTGGGCATCGTTACGCCAACCGATACCGATACAGAATACCTTGACCGTTACCTTCATGATATAGGTTGTAACGGTTGTTACGGCTCCCATAACAACTCTCTCTCTCTCTCTCTCTCTCTCTCTCTCTCTCTCTCTCTCTCTCTCTCTCCAAAGAAAAAACCCAAAAAACTTATATTTGCGCCATATTGTTGGAAAAAAAATCCAAAAAACCTCCCCGTAACAAACCATTATGAGGTTGTTAGAGCCTTTTCAAGGGACATAATGGGCCATTAACGACGATGATAGGTCATTTCTTCCATAACAATTGTTACGGCAGTTACAACCCCGTAACATGTAATGGTTGCCATCATTTACCTTTACGGCCCTATAACAGCCTTTACAACACACCCTGTTTAAGAGTTCAAATCTGGTTCCAAAGTCTTTGTTTCAATAATCCAAGTCTTTTAGAAGTTTCTGGAACGCTTCCTTGTTAGAATCGAATTAGGGGTCTAGGGACTCTTTTGCTTATATAAGGCCATCAAATACATTGTCAACAACATTTCTCATCAATAATATTAATTCAAATTCTCATTTTTAAAGATTTCTCCTCCTTATGGATTCAAAAAGCCATTATGGTTGAAAATCAAGTAACAAAACCACTTAAACAACCAACCCATTTTTTTCAAAACATTAAAACAAATCTTATATGAGTGAATATTATGAAACTAATTTATTTTGAAAAGTATTTTAAAAATACAGCAAAGCACTAGTGGAAGACAAACTGAAGCTTCCATTCTTATAATAGACAATAACAAGTTCTGTTAAAAAGCCAATGCAATGCATTCTAATTTTTTTTTTCCTATTTTGTTAAAACTCACAAGTTTTAAGCAACTAGACCATGACCCATGCTCAGATGTGCTATTGGACATGTTCAGATTTGTCAGCAAGTTTCTTTTAGGTAGGTCATCTGAGACCTCAATACTGAAGCAAAAACCACCTATCATTGGCTTGAACTATTCTAAGTAACATTTTATTGAAAATAGAAGCTCAAAACCATAAGGTGTCTAATAAATCCACAATATTTCAATAACCAATTGCACTAATTTGATGTGGTTGAAGAACCTAATCTCTATCTCAGTCATAGAAATTAAGATATGATCACTCAAAAGTCAATTAACTTGAGTTTTAGATAAACCAAGTTATTCTCCATTGATGCCATAACACTATTCATATGTGATCTGAGTCTAGTAATATATGTAACTTGCTTTCATTTTCTTTGCTTTTCTTTTGGTTAATTCTTTTTTCTTCTCAAATCTTCCTCTTATTTGAGTTCCCCACGCATGGGACTTGGCCCACCACCTGCTCTCAATCAAACATGTAATTCTATGGATAATCATCTTGGGCCTTTGATAGCAGATAAGCCATATGCACTTTATGAGGTTTTCTAACCATGACATACAGATGAATAGGGCAGTCCACATGCGTGCAACCACGTGTAAACATGAAGAATGGGTACCACACATACCAATGTGGCATATTGGAGCAAGACCCAATCCATCCATCAAATGGGCCCTACCAAGAAGACGCCCAAGCCCAGATAGGCCTGCCTAAAAATCAGTTGGGCCATAGTTTTTAAAACAATTGGATGTATAAATATACATGGCCACATTTTTATAAGCCATCCATTTGTTTCTAACAGAGTGATGCACCTGATGAGCAGACAAACCTGATTTGGGGATAAGGAATGCATGCAATGAGACCCACTGATGGACTGCTTGGATGTTACACCATGTGCCATGCTGGCATGCATGGTGCCTTCATGGAGATGGTCAGAGTCTGGTATTAGAAAATCTCTCCATTCTACAACATGATAGAATCAAACTCATCTACGAGCAAAAAGGAATGAATTAGGCATTCCAATCATGGTCAAGAAGAGTCTTATGAAAGCAATAGTCTAGAAACGTCACACCAAACAAAGATTGATAAATGCATAAGTGGCTCAAATGTCAGCATTAGCAAAATAGTTGAGAACTCCTAGGAAAACCATGTGACTGAAAGCAATGAAAAACATAGTAAGATTTTGGAAATCAAGACGAGATTTAAGGGGCTTAATATTAATTAGTTCAATAGATGTCCAGACAAGATGGAAAATGGAGTGTTTTAGGACCTACACATACAAGAGCTAACTATAGGCCATGTAACGAGGACACGGTTCTCAAACTTGTGTCATGTTAACACGCGTCCATACCCATGCTTCCAACAGTCATGGACATCATGGGAAACAATTTAGTCTTTAATTATTTATAATCTTTTTTTCTTTTCTTCTCTCTTTTTTTTTTAAAAATTTCATTGTATAGATAATTGCTTTTAAGTTTAATGTTAATATTGCTACTATTTATGTTTTGCATTTTTTTACATAAAAATAACTATAGCATCACCATCATCGCCTTCTCCCTCAATTTGGGGTCAGCTGCCACCAGACATTGACCTTCCTATTTTATTAGGGCTCTTGGAAACCAACACAGCGAGGGCTCCCATTAAAAAACCATGCATGCCAACATGTCCCATCCAGAACAAAACTCTAGCCCAACTAATACACATACACCCCAAAGTGAAAGGAAGCAAACTAGGGTGATTACCCATAACTATATCATAGTTATATTATAAACAATTGTGTATACTATTAAAATACTCTAATAATAAAAATAAAATAAAATAAACTGTCAACAAGTTGGTCAATGAAAGATTTACCGTGTACAGAAAAAAGGTACGGAATATAGATGGAAGGTGACTACATAGCCAAAGAGGTGATGCCCAATGTGCTGCAGTCCAGTTATTCTTATCCTTGACTAGTTCAGGAATGGTAAATGAGGATAACACATGGATACCTCTCAACATTTTAGAGAAGGAAACCAGATGGACGATCGTCTTCAAATTTTGCAGGTTTCAAAAACAACAATGAAGAAAAAAAAAGGAAAAAAGAAGACATCCCCCTTGTTTCAGACACCATGCTATTCCAGGCACTAAGAGCCTAAGGTTCTCATCATTCCTGATTGTTTCTTTCCCTTGTAAGATGCCTTGTGAACTTTTGGCATCCTCTTTAACTCCTTTCCTCTTCAGAAATTGTAAGCTGGCCATCCATTAAGAAATGTAAGAAATACCAGAATTTTCAGATGGCTCAATTGTATGGAAGTGTGAGGCTTGGTAAAATGCTCCACAAGACACCAAGAAATAAGTTGCACACACTCACAGGCAAGATGTATTACATTACTACTACTTGAAGTCCTTTAGTCTTCATGATTCATGAGATTATTTTAATGTAATTATACCTGTACTTTCAGATACCCAAAACTCATTTTCGAATTACAAAACAGATGCCAGACAAAAAAATGGAGATAATGATAATATATCAGTTTGGATCTAAATAAGACTATAGCTAATTGGTATTTAAGAGTTACGGGACCAATGGGAATGATTTCATGAAGTTCATTCCTTGCTCAGGATGGAATTTGATATAGTCTTATAAATCAGACCCACTTTACACCAAATGATAATGAAATGGAAAGGGAATCTGGTACTAATTAAAATAATATTCTAATGCCTTTTTTTAAATGTTAAATACAGCTACAAATCTGCATTGTAAAATCTGGGATAAATTTATGAATAATTTCTATGAAAGTGATCTAGAACTTGTCTGTGGCATGTTCAATAATTTATTGTAGAAGATGTTAATGTCTTCCTCTTTCCCATGTGAATCAATATCAACAGAATTCAATAACCTGTGCACCAAAATATTAACCATATGTTTTGGCATATCAAAGTTAACGTAAATTAAAGAGTAAAGGAAGAGAATCTAAGCCCAAGGAAATCCAACAAATTTCTCCACAAGAAAGAATGTTGTGAAATCAGACATGACAAATAGTTAAATCACTTCATCATACTAGGGTCATCAAGAAACTTGAATTACCAAGGCAGATACAAATGAGCATATGAGCACAAGGGATCCTTGGTTCTCTCTCTCTCTCTCTCTCTCTCTCTCTCTCTCTCTCTCTCTCTCTCTCTCTCTCTCTTGTTTTTTTTCTTTTTTCACCTAACCTCCAAAACATGCATTTTCAACCTGCGCAGCCTTTGCATTCTAGACCCATAAATCATTAAGAACCAAAGCTTCAATTTACAACATGTTAGGTTATAAAACCTAATACACCTATACATCCATGCAAATATTAAGATAATATAATATCATTTTGAAAGACATATTGAAATTGTTTATATCAAAAGGATTTCAAAATTTTATAGTAAAAATAATCAAACTATAAATCAAATTTATGTAAAAATACATCCAAAAAAGTAAAAGATAATAATAGCTTAACATGATACTTCCCATACTCAAAACTCATAGCATTTCCTTATTAGCACAAGTAATTTATTCTCTACCATGTGAAAGAGATGATGATAATGGTGCAATCTTGATCCCTTTTCTAACACACATAATTCACTAACTTCACACCTGCCATTGCTTTTTTACCCTTCTAACATAGAAGGCCATGTTCCTGATACCCCATTAATCAATCCATGACAATGAGTTCTTGGCTCCCTCTTCTACATGTGCAAGAGGCTAAAATTCAAGCCCTTTTGGTTCTTCCCCCTTATTTCCAGGCATGCAGTCCCCACCATTTAGAACTTTTCACATGCACTAGTCGAATATAAGATTTCCACAATGAGGGTAAACAAACAAGACATACTTAGAACATACATGTGCCATAGAAATCAATCTATCAACATCAATATAAAATCATATAAAATAGAAACCGAAGAAATCTATCACCAACCACGTTACCTATCTTTATATCACATTAAACAATGCATAAGTGGAAACAACTTAAAAAATTCGGATTCGCCATAGGAAGAATCCTGAAAATCTCCTATTAGTCTAAATGCATACAGGCAATTCAAAAACAGCATCCAATGTTCCTCATTTAATAATCTGCATTAGAAAAAATAAAAATAAAAGATATACCGCAGGCATTGGAGGCAGATCATATGATGAAGCTGCAAGATCCAGAATATGGTAGGGTCCTGTATCAATCCAGCCGTCCACTTAGTGGTTCCTATCATGCATGATCCGTGTTTCAAAAATCACACCTATTTGACAATGCCATCCACAGCTTTTTCTCCATACTATAACTATTTTAGTTTTCCATTCTCTTCGAAGGACACCTATCAGATGGCTAAGATCGTCCTATTCATGTGTTTTGAACCATTTAGCATCAACAGTGGGAACAACCAGATCGACAGTGACCCTGGAAAGTGTAAATATAAGAGACGGTTCTACCATATTCCGGTTCGTCTGGATGTACCGTTTCATCTCCCAGCATTGGAACCACAGAGCGAGAGAGAGAGAGAGGGAGGGAGAGGGAGAGTTGGGGGGGGGGGGTTTCAGCACCGAAAAATCCAACCCGTTAGATTTGAACGTGTGTTCTTAGATATCCTAAGAGGCGTTTTGTCTGTTCTTTTTGTAGAGAGAGAGAGAGACTAACAACGACACTACTACTGTAGACTCGTGATGGTAGGGTTCTACTTCCTCCGTATATCTGATTCTTTAACAGTTTTCTTCACTTTCTCTAGGGTCAAAGTCTCTCTCCCTCGCTGAAACCGGAGGGGAGAGAGAGAGAGAGAGAGAGAGAGAGAGAGAGGGTGGAAATGAATAAAAAATACGGACTGGTACACAGCCAGGATGGGCAGAAACCCGCTGCGTCCGTACATCTGGGCTGGCTAGTTGCAACAGCAATGCAAACATGGTAGCCATTTTTTTTCTTTCTACAACTGCAAAAGAATTTTTCTCTTTGAAGAGATGTTTTCTTTCCGTGTTGAGTAAAGACATTGCCTAAAGAAAGCTCTTCCTCGTAAAAGGACTCTCTCTCTTCCTATCTTTCTTCCTCGCTTACTCTTCCTTTTTTTTAAGTAGTAGTAGTAGTAGTAGTAGTAGTAATAGTAGTAGAATAGCAGTAGAGAGAGAGAGAGATCTTAGTAATGGCAGTAGAGAGAGAGAGGGAGAGGGAGAGTTACCTGAAGTTAAGATGCGTACGGACCCGTTGGTTAGAACGTTGAGTTGAGACTCAATCCTCCTCATGAAATCCATGGCTTCTTGTATAGGCCTTGTTAGCTCTTCTCGGTATTTCACGAGCGTATCATAGTAAGCTTCCTGTGATTTTCAAAACAAGAAAAGAGGAGAGAGAAAACCCAAATTGGAAGAAAGAAAAAGAACCCAAAAAAAAAAGAGAGAAAATTTTCAGTTCCCACAAAAGATAGAATAATCAAGGCAATGAAAAGAGAAGAAACCCCAAATGGGGAAATTTGAAAGATAGAATAATCAAAGAAATTTAAAAACCCAAATAATGAAAATTAAATTAAATTTTTTTTTTAAAAAAAAAAAACCATTTAGGAGAAAGATTTCAGTCTTATGGGAATTGAATAGGATTTTAATGGAATAATCATCGAAACCACCACGCGCTGATAGGCTTCGTTGAGAGAATCGAATCAAACAATTACCATGAATTGATCAAGTTCGGGGTCCGCCGAGGCGTGTCGGCAACTGACTGTCGATCGTTCCCGTGTTTCAAACTCTTGCATGATGGCAGCAAGGCGTGCCACTACTTCAGGTGGGGCTCCAACCTAAAGAAATCAAATACAAATTAGAAATTCTATCCTCTCCTTCTCCATCTCATTCTCCTTCATTGTTCTTTTTACCTTTTGGCAATCCATATATGCTTCCAAGAGATTAGAGTACTGAGGGTGGGCGACGATCTTCGCCTTGATCGCATCCACGTCGTTGGAACTCCCATTCCCTTGCTGTTGTTGTATTGTTCCATGCCCTTCTCCTCCTCTCACTACCAAAGGGTAGTGAAATTCCTTCAGATGCTGATGGGAAGACCCTCCTCCTTCACTTTTCACAGTAGGAGAAGCTTCTGAGAGAAAGCACGAAGCGGTTTGATGGTGAAAAGACGCCATAGGTAGAGGCTGCTGGAAGCTGGAACCACTGCTGCTTCTACCATACACCGAAAAATTCGGTGCAAGTGAGGGAGAAGCATATAAAAAGCTACCTCTAGATGTATTATTCTCGCTCAACTGAGGGTAATCATCCATTTCTAAGAAGACCCAGATGAGAAAAACAGTGGAAAATCTCAAAACCCTAATCCTATAGATAGAGAGATGTTAGATGGGTTTCATTGCACTTGCAGCGTTACTGAGGTAAGGTGCAACGTGAGAGATATACACCGTAAGCTAACGGTGTATGTCTGATTGACAGAAGCCGACCAGACGTCTCCATGACACTGGGGCGGGTTTCCAAGAGAGGAAGGAAGATGGTTGGATATTTTTCTTTTCTTTTTTCTTTTACGCTCTTTATTATTTCTCCTTTTTACTCTCTTTCTCTCTCGTTTTTCCTCCGTCGCGACTATTGATCCATAGTGTATCGCCACCCACTGCGGCCCACTTTCTGAGTGTTCCGATGATCAGAACTGTCCATGTTGTGGAACCTTATGCCATTTAATCTTCTAGAAGAAATTTACACTGGACGGATAACTTCGATCATCAGATATTTAGATCGGTGTAAATAAATTTTTTAGCTGTTTTCATTTAGATCTAAAAATCAAAGGTTACTATCATTAATGAAGGGAGGGATTATTGCTTATTTATCGTGGTGATGAGAAAATGGACGGTTCAGATTATCAGACCATTCAGAATGTGACGCCTTTTATCAGTAGTGAAACATTCTGGAACCTGAATCCCGACGGAGGTAAAAGGACGCGTATGCCGCCCGTGGGGGCCACACGCAGGATGGTCCGATGATTGCAACCCTCCGTCTCTTATGGACGGAAATTTCCTCTAGCACCTGTTACGAGGATAGGAGCCTGGGCAGCAGAAAGCTATGTGAGGCACAGATATACAGTCCGTCCATGCTGCCGCACCAGTTAATGTTAGGACGTGGACCAACAATGCAGGAGATTAAAAACTAAGTGGGCCAATTCCCCACAAACCGTCGACAGTGGATGTGCTGCAACCTTCTTGGGCCCACCGAGGTTATGGAGTGAGGGTGTCTCACCTCAGTCGGGTAGCCTCAGTGGCCAATTTGTAACCGTCGGATTAAAGTGGTCATTTAAAAATAATTATTTTAAACATTTGTCCAGTTAAGACAAAAGGAATATATATATATATATATATATATATATATATATATATATATATATATATATATATATATATATATATATATATGTTGCTGTGTCATCTAGCTTGGCCAGCCATTGTGATGCTCGTGAGAATCTACTGTATCCACTAGTTTGGACAGCTTACATTACGACACACCCCTTATGATAAAATAAATAATTCAAAATTAATGCAAACGACGCGAAACTGTGAGGATAGAAAACCCCAGCCGTTGAAATACTGGTGGAGGTAGCGCACTGAGATATTTATATGCTATCCAAACCCTTTGTAAGATTATGTTAGCATGAAATGAACTAAAACGACAAATATTATCCAGATCCAAAACTTGCGTAGGCCCCACAAAGGTTTTTATAGTAGGGTTTTAGCAGGCCCCACAAAGGTTTGTATCGTAGGGCTTCAGTTTTTGTTGGATGCAATTTTTACATGAGCTTAAAGGTGAGGCAGATCCAAAAATCAAATAAGTAGGCAATACAAAACAATTAGGGTAGAATGTCCACCCTTGAAATATCTATGGCCCATCAAAGTTCTATGTTAGGTTAATATCTTGTGTTTTCAGCTAACCTCAATAGGAATTATTTGGATGGCATACAAACATCATTGTGGATCAAAAAGAGGTTTTAACCAAAGGCATTTGTGAACCACATTTTCTTGTTGTGCAGCCCACTTTAGTTTCAGATCTGGCTCCCTTGTTTTTTTTAGCTCATGCATTAAATGGGCCAGCAAAATACATGAACCAAGTGAATTTCTCACAAACATCATGTGAACCTCATCTAGTTTTTGCCTATCAAAATTTCTTATGATAGGCTGTTATATGCAATCTTCTTGTTTCTTTTATAATTTCAACTTTATTAAAGGGGACGGAACGGCCAACAAATACAAACGGGTCAACTTTAGCTAAAATTCTAAGGCCAACCTATCATAACGTATAATAACAAATGCCCCAAGCCAGTAAACTTAGCCCCAAGCCTCCCTAATGGAACCCAAACCCACCCTATCAAGAAATAAGTTTCACAAGATGGAAAGGGAAAGAGCCGAAATGGACAAAGAGATCTTGTTTCCTTGAGTTTTGCTCCTTATATAGGCTAAACCATCTGCCACTGAATTAGCTTCCTTAGGAGTGTAAACAAGGGTGATATGAGCTTTTCTCTTGAAGGGCACTGCCCGAGTCCACCACTACGGGAGGGCCCATTTCTCTTTATGGGCACAAGCTCCCCCAATAGCCCTAAAATCCCTCTAGTTGACCCGTCCATGTTGACCTCAAACTAGTCATCTCCTAGCTTGGTCCATTTGATTACAGGCGAATAGAGGGATGAGGTGGCCTTGGATTAATTTTCAGGGCCCGACTAGATGACGAAGAGCTTGAGTGTCCCGGAGGGAAGAGAAGGGCCGATAAGCTCGAGCCAATTCTGGATGCGGGAAATGGTTTTAGCCAAATTTCATTGATGCTCTCAATAATTCAAAATGCGGCCAAGCAATATGTGTTTGGTGTGCTCCACTTTAGTTTTTTAATAGCCTCATGTTTGGACTCATGTTTTAACATGAGCTAGTGACACTAATGGATGGAGTAGATTTCACATGTTGGGCTCATATAGCTTTTACTTACAAGAACTTCCTGTAGGTCGGAGCACAAGCGACCTGCGTCATGGATCTAAAGCCTAACACACCAGGACTAAAAAATATAACCAGAATTGTATGCATCACCAGATTCGTCATTGCTGCATAAAACCTAATCCGTGGGACATACCACGCTATATGTGTAAATCCATTCTATCCATCCGGTAGGAAACCTTATTTGTACATTGCATGCAAAAGATCAATACAGTAAAATACTTTGAAGGGCCACATCAATGGGAATGATGTAGAATTGCCCCAAAACCTTTAAATTCACTTGGAACATTTTCATGAGTTCTCCATATACAGATCTTTCATATTTTTATGCTTCATTATGTGGGGATTTGATCAAAGACATACATAATGATAACCCCACTTATAAACCTTTGGCATCATATCCCCATTATTCCCCTTGGGTGTGGCCCATATGAGCTATAGATGTTCCAAGGGCTAGAATCAAGGATAAAACCTGATGGATGGAAAGGATTTTATATGCACTGGGCACCATAGGCCTCTGTGGTCCACCATGTTCCTTGTAAAATCCACTTATGGGCCCATCATTTCCTATATGTAAAATCCACTTCTCCACCAGTTGAGAACCCTTTATGTCCACTATGTAAATAAAGTGTTTGCTCAATAATAAACTTAAACGGGCCATATTAATGGAAACAATGAAAAACTGCACGTAAAACTTTTATGTTCATGCGAAGTGGCTTGTCTGAATTTTGGATCATTTTGGATCATTTTAGATCCAGTGATTTTTTTTAAAATTATTATTATAGCTATTATTATTATTATTTTATTACCATTATTTTTTATTTTTTTATTTTTTTGCTTAGGGGTATCATCCAAGAATGTACAATATAAAAAATTGATGTCTCACATGCCACATGATGGGTCATGGAGATTTTTGTTGTATACTTATGTCAAAGACAAATTCTAGGGAGATTGGGAGAGGTGAGGTAAAAAAATGTGAATGAAAGGGGAAGTTACTATCGAAGTTATTGTGATAATTTATTTTTTATTAAAGATAAATTTTTTAATATTTATTTTTATCTTTGGTTTTTAACTTTTCTTTGTAATCATTTTTTAATATATAAAATAGAAATAGTGCAACTAAGATATATATTGGATGCAAGAATTATTGTACTTAACCAAGGGTTGGGCCCTACCTTGACCCATGATCAAAGGGAGAAAACAACCCCGTGTAGATAGTTGTCCTCCAATAATAACAAAAAGTGTTTTACCCCAAGTACACTTGCTGTTCATGGGAGCACCATGTTCTTTTTTTTTTTGTTTTTTTTTTTTACACGTTAAAAGTTGTGTAGCATGGAATCTATTTGAGAGAGAGAAATCCTGCATATATATATATATATATATATATATATATATATATATATATATATATATATATATATATATATATATATATATATATATATTTTTTTCAAAACGTGGGCTCTAGCCACATTGCATTCATCAAAGCTGAACAAATATATATCCATTCAGACGGGCCTGACAAAAATCACAGGCCACACCTATCATGTAGAAAAAGAAAAAACACCCAAGAAACCACCAGCACCTGCCCAAAACAAGACAGGATCCCCACTCAACCCACAAAACATCACAAGTAATCCCTGTGGAAGCAGAACAACGCTACACAGACCAGAAAAATGCTACTCTGGGGGGCCCCTAATTGAGCCAAAACCAACTCTGTCTAGAAAAAGCATGCCACGAATATGAGGAGGAAGATCCCGGGCTTCCTCAAAAACTTGCGAAAGCTGCAAATGGCTGCCCTCCCTAGCCATACCATCGGCCGGGCCATTCTCCTCCCTGGGGATTGCGGAGAAGACAATAGACGCATTCTGACTCAGTCGCTGGATTCTGCTAACCCATGGACGCCAATGGCAGGGGACTTGAGGCGACGAGGAAATGAGGCCAACTGCCAACATAGAGTCAGATTCAACCATGATTCTGTAGAGGTGTCGCTCCAACCAAAGAACAATACCATTGTAGATCGCTCTCATTTCTGCCTTGTTGTTAGTCCCCACTCCGTACCCTGCATGAAAGGCAAAAATCAACTTACCGTCCTCATTTCTACAGACCCCTCCAGCCCCTGAACGGCCCAGATTATCAGACGTCGAACCGTCGACGTTAAGTTTTATCCAACTAGCAGCAGGTCTTGCCCATTTGATGACTTGAAGGGAGCTAGAGAAGCGAGAGGAAGGGATGCGAATAGACCTGACCCCCGTAGAAAACCTCTTATGAACGTCGATAATATCCGCCAGCAGGGTGACCGTCCACCACCTGATTCGAGCAATTGCAGCGTTTGTCTTCATCGACTGATTATCATATTTGGCCCCATTACGGCTTGTCCATATCTCCCACAGAATCAACACCAGTAAAACACGCCTAACTAACGCAGAGGCTGCCCCGGCAGCATCCGCAGCCTTCCAATGCCGAATTTTGTCCTCTACACCGGAGTGATTGTAAAAAGAGATGCCGCTGGCCGCCGAGAAATAGCGCCAAATGGCGCTCGCCTGCTGGCCATGCAGAAAAAGGTGGGGGATCAATTCAACCTGTGAGTTGAACATGGGGCCGTCCTGACAACTAAAGCACTTAGAGGCAAGATGGATACCTTTGCTTTGCACCCTACTATCCACAGGAAGAGCCCCATTCAACAGATGCCAACTGAGCAAAGACATCTTTGGAGGAATAATGGGATGTCATAACCATTTGAACCATCAGACTTTTTGTCCAGGTTCCCTACCCGACCGCCATGCCGTCTTGGTAGAAAACTTACCAGAGGATTCAAAAGGCCAAAAGCAGGAGGGAGCCTCCTCAGAAGTTGCAAAGCCACAACTAATAATGAAATTAAAAATATCTTCATGTAGGACGAGGTTGATTGATGAGGGAGGGCACGGTCCCATTGGGCCGATGAAGTCTTTAACCTTCAATGATAACAATGACTGAGGAATATAAGAGGAAACCATTGATTGGAGAGGCCCCATTCCTGTCCAATTGGAGGACCAAATGTTTATATCGCCATTTCCTACCTGTCATTGCACAGAGCTAGTTATAACCGGGAGTTCTTTTCTAACCTCCTTCCAAAAAGGAGACGCCGATGAGGATGGGCTGGCCAGGCTCCCCTCCTCCAAGTCCTTCCGCTGCCTCGCATGCACATACAACACCCAAGGGCTTCTACCTACCCATATTTTATGTTCTAAGCCATTTTCCTCCGAAGAGCCCTCAACACCGCCTTTAACTTTCGAACTCCTAAGCCACCTTCTTCTATCAGACGCGAAATCTTATTCCATGCCACCCAATGCACCTTCTTCTTGCCATCTGCCCAACCCCAGAAGAATTGGGCAAACCTGCGCTCCAGCTCCGCCACTAGGTTACTGGGAATATTAGTCGCAGCCATAGTATGGAGAGGAATACTCCCCAGCACATGGTTGATTAACGTCAGCCGACCCGCCTGAGACAAATGCCTGGAATTCCAACCTGCAATTCTGCTCCCCACCCTGTCCATCAACGCCCTATAGGAAGCCGTGGAGATTCTTCCCTTGAAGAGAGGAACGCCAAGGTAAAGCACCCCAGCACGGGCCTTAGGCATACCTAGGAGCCTTTCAGTCTAACGGATCCTCCCAATGTTCAACTTAGCTGGGTAGAGAAAACTACTCTTCTGGAAATTTATCCTTTGTCCAGACGCATCTTGGAAATTCATCAAGAAAGCCTTAACTGTGCGTAACGATTCCTGGCTGTCATTCACAAACAGTAAAGTGTCGTCAGCAAATAAAAGGCGAGAAATAAGGGGGCATCCACGATGCAGCTTAAACGGAGTACACCAGCCCCTCGACACCAGCTGCTTAAAATTTCTAGAGAAGACCGCTGCTGCAAGGAGGAATAATCTCGGGGAGAGAGGGTCTCCCTGACGAAGGCCCTTAGATGATTTGAAAAAACCAGTAGGTTCCCTGTTGAGAATGACCGAAAACCAGCAGTTTCCCCAGCATACTTCCATTAAAGAAATTCACCTATCATTAAAACCAAAATGCTTCATCACCTTCTTAAGGAAGACCCAATCCACCCTGTCATAAGCTTTTTCAAGATCAAGCTTGATAATGAGGTTATCGCCTCTGACTTTCCTGTCAATGTTTCTCATCGCCTCTATCGCCATAGCAACATTTTCTAAAATGGACCTGCCCTGTACAAAAGCCCCTTGCTCCATAGAGATAAGCCTAGGGAGAATCTTACCCAGTCTGGACGCTAGGATTTTGAAGAAGATCTTGTATATTACATTGCATAGGCTAATCGGCCGATAGTTAGCAAAACTGGCCGCAGATGGGTTTTTAGGGACTAAGCTGATGAAAGAAGCGGTGAACGCTCTAGGCAATTGACCCCCTTCCAAGAAGAAACAAACCACCTTATGAATATCCTCCCCTACCATTTGCCAACAGTCCACATAGAAAGAAACGAAAAAGCCTTCCGGGCCGGGTGCGCTATCCATAGGCATAGATTTAATAGCATCAAACGTTTCAATTAATGTAGGTGGTGCCAGAAGATCCGCATTATCCTGATGGGAAAGCACAGACGGAATGGTGGCGAGGAGCTCATCTGTGCTAGACGGCTGGTCCGCCTGAAAGAGAGCAGAAAAAAAACCACCGCCTCTCTCTTCAAGTCAGCCACCTCGGAGATAGCAACACCATTACTATCCTTTACCTCGAAAATAGTAGCTCGCTTGATGCGCTCTTACGCTACAGCTTGAAAATGCTTGGTGTTCCTGTCACTTGCCTAAATCCATGAGTTTCTTGCCTTTTGTTTCCAAAAAACCTCTTTCATGAGATGTAATTGAGCCAATTTCCTCCTAGAGGCCAGGCTTTGAAGCAAAACATCCTCCGATTCCTCTTCCTGCAACCTGTTTTCTAATTGTATAAGATTAGCCTCTGCCTCTTTTATCTGGTTAAACACATTTCCAAAGACCTCCTTATTCCACAACTTTAAAAGCTACTTAGTCTTCTTGAGTTTTAATTGCACATTAGTCATGGGATCGAAAGAACAAAGACCCTCCCACGCCTTCTTCATCACTTGCTGGAAAGATTCATGAATGGCCCACATTCGTTGGTACCTAAAAGGTTTAATGGTCGGTTGCTTCACTGGTGGGAAAGAGATCAGAAGGGGCGAATGATCCGAATTTACACGAGGCAGATGTTTAACTCTTAAAGAGGGAAAAGCAGCCATCCATCTATCATTGACCAGAATTCTATCCAGTCTAGCCCATATCCTTGCTTGCCCTGCTCTATTATTGCTCCAAGTGAAGGGATTTCCAACAAACCCCGCATCCAGAAGCCGCATATTTTGAATGGCATTAGAGAAGTCTGACATACTAACATTGCCTGCCATGCTCGCACCTCGTCTTTCACTTGCATTAACCACTGCATTGAAATCTCCCCCCACTGCCCAAGGATCCGTCACAGTTCTACTAATATTGATCAGATCCTGCCACAGCTCTCTTATGAGAAGATGAGAGCATTTAGCGTAAACAATGGATAGCAGCCCAGGCAGCCTGCCATCCTGCAACGACACTTTGAAGGATAACAATTGATTAGAGTACGAGTGGAAAGAAATTGAGAGCTGATTAAGATAAAAAAAACCCATATCTTGCCACCCACATTGGCATTAGTGAGAGAATAGTGAAAACCCAACTTCAGCCCAATTGTTATACATTTTTCGTCCCGCACCATAGGCTCCAGAATAGCCAGAAGCCAAGGTCTGTGGAGCCGGACTAACCTCCTCAAGGACCTCATAGAAGCTTTGTTCCCTACCCCTCGGGCGTTCCATATGATGGCTCTATCCATCTGACACACATCTTGAGTTTACTGACGTCCTCTTCAGTCTCCTCAGCCGGCAGAACCAATCCCCTTCATCAATCAGTCTTGCCATTTTCCTGCTATAAATAAATCGTCTCCTCCCTTTACCTGGAGGTCTGACAGGGCAATGCACACCTGCAATTTTCTTTTTCCTGGATTGTCTCTTCTCCCCTAGGGTCATAACATTCTGATAAACTGCATCGCTGGTCCTCTCCTGACTGGCCACCCTGCATTCTATATCCTGTTTCTGCAATTTATCTTGGCCAACATGCAACTCCTCTAACTAGAAGAACGACGACAAATCTACCTGGATCTGGGCATTCTGCTCCACTGCAAGACGCTGGGGCTGAGCATTCAGCGCCTGATTCCCTTCCTCAGATCCAAAAGCTTGGCCCTAGTTACTGGATGAGACACCTGCAGGCATGACAGATTGCACTGGAGAACTACCCACTGATCGAGCCTTAATAACTGGTGGACTATCAGAATGTCTCTTGAGATGACCCCACCTTCAATCAGCCCTGGAGGAATCAAGGAGAGGGTGGATGGAATTAGTTACCATATATCTATGATCAGGTGAAACACCCTGATAACGTCTGCCTCCCTGAAACACTCCAACGGGCTGGGTAGACATACGCCTGTCCTGTTGTCCCTCAAGAGTAGTATCAGATCCCACCTGACATCGGACTGGTAAGATAGTGTTGCCTCAGGTTGGAACTGATTGCATACCATCACCCATGTGATACGCCGAACAGGCCCTATCCTGTTGGACCGCAGGAGGCTGAGCTACACCCCCTGCACTGTGAGGAGAGAGCGTGGGACAGTTCTCCCGACCCGCTGGAGGAGGTTGATCTGAGATCTGGGACATTCTACCTGGGTCATTTGGTCGGTCATTGATGCTTCTACTGTCGCTAGAGACAGCCCGTAAATGCGCCATGTTAACCCGCCCTTGAGATACAGAAGCATTGGATGGCAGCATAGGCATCCTATCTGCTGTCACTGCCACATTCTGATAACCAGGAGGATGCAGAGAATGAGGGACACCCTTACCAGCGACAATTTCACAAACAGGAGAAAGGCATTGGCACTGGAGAGATCTGGCATTCACACAACCCGGGGCTGCTGAGAAAAGAGATCACTCTTATCAGCGACATCAATGCAAACAGGTAAAAGGCATTGGCTCTGAGGAGTTTTGGCCCTGTAGAAAGACTTCTCCACCCAGGATCTCGTTGACACTTTAGCAGTGGTAGGGGCTGTATACGATGGGGAATGATTGCCAACCCAGATCTGACTCTCAATGACCCCAAAAACTGGATAATCTCTCCCCTTGACCTGTAGAATCCTCACACGCTGCATATCTGAGCAAGAGGTGAGTTTAACTCGAACACGAGCAAACCCCTGAAACATCACCAATGCCGTGACTTTATCAATCTCCACCACCTCCCCGAATGATTTTGCAACCCCCTTAATGGCGTCGGGGAACCAAGCATTCGAGGGAATCCCCAATAAACGAATCCACACTCCACGAATGGTGGACGTATCCCAGTCTGACCATTTCTTCAATTCAGCAATGCCCATGCTCTTCTGTAGGGCGAAGTCAGATTCAAAACACTCCAGGTCAAATATTGATTTGAACTTTCAGGAATCTTCTAGGGCCAACTCTACAAAACTCCGCCTGGGTCGGAACCTGTTTCGATTTACGATAGACCTCTAGCAGGTGAATAACAGAGGCCTCCTGAGTAGTAGCCGCCATGAGAGCTAGGGCTAAGGATTTCTCCATCTGATCGACTTGATGGGAATCGGCACGGACAAAGAAGGATTTAGGCCCCTTGGTGGAATACGAGTCATCAGTAGCAATGGGTGAAATCAGATTGAAGCCTGGTCGATGAGAAGCATTCACCACCGACGTAAAAGTACGCTTGGGAACCGAAGTTCTATTGCAATCAGCGATTGCCATAGCCTTCTGCTTCAGTTCTGGCATCCACTCCCGAACAGATCTAACAGATCTAGCCCCCCGGCCAAATCCCGAGACTGCAAAGGGGCGCCTGGCCCAGGCCAAATAGGCTATCCGACCGTCAATCCTCCTCCCATGGAGGCATCTGGCAGCGTTATAAGCCTCCTGCTCCTAGTTGAAAGTCACAAACGCATACCCTTTAGATTTTCGCCGCTCTCTGTCCATGGGGATATGCACCCCCAATAATTTTCCATACCTCCCGAAGATACGGCGCAAGTCATCTTCAGATGTGTCGAAAGTGAGGTTCGCCGTAAAAATGGTGAAAGGAGGCTGCCTTTGGTGACTCCGACTAGCCGTCACCTTCACCCAACCGTCATCCCGTTCCCCTTCCTCCATTCGTTTTCTTTTCACTGGAAGGAAGGGATATGGGAGCACCATGTTCAACCACCCAAGTGCAGGTGGCATAGACAATACTCGGTAAGACGAAGGTTGATCTACAAGGACTATTTATATTGGTTAAAAACACTACTAAAACTAATCTTTTGAGATTGATATATCCGATGAAATAATTAGGGTCAAAATAATAATCAAAAGCAACTAATTAGGATCCAAGAATCCTCAATTAACAAATCGTTAATGTAATTTGTCTAATTTGAATAGATAACTATAATCCAACAAGGATTCCTTCTAGTTAGAATATGATTATGTTAATTCAATAAACAACTCCCAATTAAGATATATGAATTGAAATAAATTGATCTCTCATGAAGATATAGATCATTGATCACAGGGAATCTAAAGCATTTATTGTACCAAGAGTTAAAAACAGATCAATGGATTTTACAGATCAATTACTTCACTAATACTAAGAATTCAACGAAAACAATCTCAATTCATCATTAAAACTAATAAAAATGAGTTAATATTGAAAATTTACCATAAGGTTCATTCCTTAGCCTTAGTTAAGAGACTAGTTAAACATACCTATCTTTAAAACATAAAAATAGGAAAATAAACTAGAAAATGAAGGTTAAGGAAAAAGGAAGGCGCCATTGGCGCTATGCCCTAGCTCTCTCTCTTTCTCTCTCTCTCTATAAACCCTAATTCGGGTTATAAACCCTAATTCGTGTTTTACATCCATTTGAAAGTTTATCGAATTATCTTTCCAACGAGCACAAGATCATCTCATCTGACTTGTAATAAGGAAGATTGTTTTCGTGAGACCACGCGATGCATTGTCTAAACTAGGATCGTTGTTTTATCTAAGTTATAATAGGGACTTTGGGTCCACTTTGGAAAGGTAAAACGATTTTCAAATGAGTTAATTCCAAAGTCATTTGTAAGTTTATCAAATTATATTTCCAAAGAGTATAAGATCACTTTGATTCGACCAATAATGAGGGGCTTATGCTCATTTCTCTGAGATTGTGCATGGCACAATGGAAATCGTGATTGTTGTTTTGTCTAAATGTTGATCATGGTTAACACGAAATGTTGATCGTGGGTTAGATAAAATGTTGATCGTAGGTTAGATAAAATGCTAATTGCAGTTAGGACAAAATGTTGATCATGGATTAGACAAAATGCCGATCATGGTTAGAATAAAATACTGATTGCGATTTGGACAAAACAACCATTGCAGTTTCCACTGCGTAGCGCATTATCTCACGTAAATGAGCATAACTCCATCATTACTCGAATTGGGGTGGTCTTCTGCTCATTGGAAAGATAATTCGATAGACTTTTGAATGACTTTAGAATCAATTCATTTGTAGACTGTTTCACCTTTCGAAAGTGGGCTTAAAGTCTATATCGTGATTTGGACAATGCTCATGCCCTAAATCGCAATTTAGACTATGCATTGAGTAGTTCTATGAAAACAATCATAGCTCACTCGCAATAGGTTTGATTGGGGTGATCTTATACTTATTAAAAACTAATTCGATGATCTTTCAAATGACTTTAGATCACCTCATTTAGTCATTGTTTGACCTTTCTAAACTGGGCCAAGAAAATAATCATGGTTTCAACAATGCATCATGTGGTCCCACTAAAATGCTCAAACTCTCTTGTCACAAGTTGAATCAAGACATTCTTCACTTATTTGAAAGATAATTCAACAAACTTTAATAATGATTTTGAAATCATCTCATTTGGATGTCGTTTAATCTTTCAAAAGTGGGCCTTAATTACAATTCTTAGTAAAAGTCTAATCTAAACCTAATCTTTTGAAGAAAGAAGAAGAACATATTTTTTAAAAGTGGATTTTTTGATATCTCTCATTTCCCTATATTAGTTTCCTCCCAAGCATACTCGTCTAAGTATAATCTTTGTAGAGAAAAAAAGAAAAGAAAAGAAGAACACATCTTCTAAAACTAAAGTTTTTTTTTTTTTTTTTTTTAATCTCTTCTCTTTTCTTCTATTTATTTCATGGCAAAAGACTTGTGTAAATAAAATCTTTTAAAGAAATAAAAAGAACACATTTTCTAAAAGTGTAATATTTATAATTTTTTCATCTATTTTTCTCTTAACTTCTTCCTAAGCAGGTTTAGTTCAATATAAGAGGTAAAAAGAAGAAAAAAACATTTTTCTTCAATGAGATTTTATGTTAGAAAGTAATGATAAAAAGATATATAGGTGCATAGATATAACGTCCCAAATTTTGTGGCTCGAGTATTGATGTAGAGCAGGTCACGGACAATTTCATGGCCAAGATGGATCAAAAAAGGCACGGTTGACGACAGAAGTGATCTGTACCATCAGACCTTAGATTGGGCGTATCTCGCAATCCGGAATGAGTTATCCAACGTAAAATATATGATTTTGGGGTAGAATGAGCTACTTTAGCCAACCACATAGCTATGTCCGGTTGCACATCCCGGATTTGCGAGAAAACCCCTAATTGACGGTCATTTCCCCGTTTTATTTTCGGTTTTACTATAAATAGTAAGTTTTAGTTTGGTTATCGCTCTTCATCCATTGGGCTTTAGGAGTTGTGTCCAACATGAAAAGTGCTTAGGATAATTAGGAGAATGGTTTGGTGAAGCCAAATAGGAACTTACTATTTTTGACCGAAAACCTTGCTCACTAGTAGACATCCCGACCGTCTATAAATAGTAAGTTTACTATTTATAGTAAGTCGCAGATTCTAGGAGTTTTAGTTGTAGTTTGCTTCTGATTTCTTTCCTATTGCTTGGTACCCTTATTTAAAGGGTTTTAAACTCATTTCTATTGATTCATTAATCAATTTCGTATTTATTAGAAATTCTTTCTATTTTCTGCTTTCTTTCCTCGTGGATTTGAGGAGTCTCTGTGAGGAGTCCAGAAAAGTTCCGTGGATTCGGAATATTTATCATATTGAGGAAGACGGTGCTCGACCTCACGTCCTTCCCTGCGTCAAGTATGGTACCTAAGTCTCGATGTTCCAGGTGTTATAAGAATTTTTCAATATTACATTTCATGGAACCATTCCTAATCACATTCTTTCACATAGTATGGATGCATCACAAAGTAAGATATGTTGAAAAAGGAAAACCATCCATCCAAAGAAGAAAATCAGAGTATTCCGCTCAAAAGGGGACGAAATACAGTACACAATGCATGAGTTTAAACTCAAAAGAACCAACAACCAATTAAGCTTAAACAATTTGGCAATGTCATAAAATGGTGCCTTCTCATATACCTCCTCTCTAATATCACTTTTCTCTCCTCATCTAGGCACATCTGTTGGTGCATATGCATATACACATAGGGAGTGAGTGGCCATCTTAGTGAATAATTTCCCCCATAAGATTATACATTTAACATCATTGACAAGTATAGTGTCTGAAACAAGCAAAACAATCGTAACAATTATTACTAGATATAATCTTGATTAAATGTGTGAAATGCGTGAATGCACATCAGCCTAAGAATGCACATCCATTCGAAACTTTTCAGTAAAACCCATGATGCAAAGACTACCACAACATGATCCGGGAATCACAAAGTGACATACTTTGACCTCATGCGAGAGCCAATAAACAAGACCCGTGGGTCATAGGGGACATGCATTGACCCCACTAGCCAAAAATCACTAAGGGCATACATCGACCTCATAATTGGACGGCAATCAGACGCTTCAATTAGTCGTGGGGGCCCCACTTGATATGGACGGTCACCGATGATCAATCGAGGCCGCGACTATACGGATACGTGAGGGGAAATAGTCTTAACTCACACGTTCAGTTTGGTTACAACCCAATGGTCGAAAAAGTCACAACTTCACAAGAGAGTAGAGAGCCTAATTCACTTAAATTTTTAGGTTTCTGCTTAGTGCATTTGCACATCCCATGCACCCATCCTTTGGCCCAATTTAAGTAATTCTAGACACTATCGTGGCTCAACATCCGCGATGAACATCAAGCCCAGTAAGACAGTCATTATTCAATAGTTTTGAATCTAGCGGACCACTAACATGTGATTTGTATCTATTCTGATGAATTCAGGCATTTCTAAGATGAATTGCACGGCTAGATTTCTCATGTACGACTATTGGGGTTTGGATTAGCTGAATTCATAGAGTGAATTATTTGTAATTAGTAAAAACAATGATTTGACTCTAATCTCCCTAATCAAGAATCATAATTGAACTATATTAGTAAAATATAATAAAAATAGAAAATATTAATTTATTCATATAGGATAATTTCTATTATAATTAGAAGTAATTTATAAGAAGACACCGAATATAAAAACTCTAAGATGAAAAAGATATATGCGGCCCATCAACAACATATAGTTGCAGAAATTTCTAATTTCAATAGGTCTAGTTCATATACTAATTTTTGTACTTTTAATTATTCTATTATTTTTAGTATTTTTCTACCAGTTCATCATCAAGTCTACTTTATCTCTACCAAAATTCATTACATTTTGAGTTTTAGAAATTTTCTAAAAATTTCGGAAGTACCAGCTATCTGGAATCAAGAATTTTGGTACAGTTTACAACACCCTAAAATTAACCTCATTTTAATCTTGTTTTTATTTTTCATTTATTTTTTGGTACAGTTTACAACACCCTAAAATTAACCTCATTTTAATCTTATTTTTATTTTTCATTTATTTTATTATAAATATAGACTTATCAAGCTTCAATGTTTCTTTTAAATCACTTTAATCGAAGTTGTATAAAAATATATATGAAATTTTGAAGTTATTACACTGAAACTGTTAAAATCCGAACATGCAGAATATTACTGAACAGGGTTACTCGATTCAATCGAGCCCCAATTGATGCAACTGAAACCTATTATCTAAATTTACTCGGTTGCTCGAGGTTTACTCGGTGCAACTGAGTATTTCTGTCCCAGTTAGCTCAGCACAACCGAGTCTCACTCGGTTTAACCAAACCTTGCTGTCATTGTTCTTCAAAATTCTCAAATTTCACTCGGTCGGGTAGTTGTGGTAGATCCAAGGTCACTCGTATTGATCCCAAACATGTGCAAATACACACTTGTACATGCACTCAAGTCCAGAAATCAAAGGTAATGCCCAAGGATGTCTAATTCCTAGCTGGCAAAAATTTAGGGCGTTACACTGAGCTATGCATTGAGTATGAAGATCAAATAAGCTGAATAGAAGGCGCACCTAATTGGGAAGCTATAGTTATAGGTGATTGTTAAAGTCTTCAGGAACTTACACCCTTTAGAGAAGCATTGAGATGGGAATAAAAGCCTCGATTGTAAGTAGGCTTGGGGACACAACCCTGTTTAAATAGTTTAGAGGCGTTGAGGAGTTTAAAACCCATCGAAACTCCTCTCCCTTAGGCTCCACATGAATTCGAGTATCCTAGTTCAACTAGAACACTGCTGCACATGAGACACATTTGTAGCGCACTATCCCTTACACTATTTTAGATGAATCACAACTGAGTGGGGTCCACTGGTACTCTCGATCACACTATCCAACCCTTAGGGCAATCCAGACTGTTGATCAATAAGGCCCACCTTATAGAATTCTTAGAAAATGAAAATAAAATGAAGCTGATGATCAAAGCGAATGTTGTTGGTATGCACGACCTTTCTTTTATACTTTTGGCAACGCAAAACAACACAAAAAATTGTACTATATGGTGTTGAGGTCATTGGTAGATTATGGACCAGAGCATGGCTAAGTGGTAGAGTGTGTTTTAACACTCCATCATGGGTTTCAGTGTCCATGTGATTTGTGTGTCTAGAAAAAAAATAAAAATTGTACCATGATGCTGTGAAAATGACCAAAGGTAGATAGAAAGGACATGGCAACCAATAGAAATGGGTGAAGATAAAAACCAAAAAGACCAACCAAAGTGTCCATGAGTGAGTCCAGGCTTGGGTGAGTTTTAAAGCCCTAGGTGGACTTAGAGCTACCTTAAGCTCGGGTGAGTTGGTACTGTCCCAGGAAAGAGGGACATGCCTCCACAATCCAAGTCGTTGGTGGTGTTCAATTGTGAACGATAAAATAATATTCAATTGGTAGCCTACAGATTAACGGTTAACAAGAGAGAAATAATGACACATCAAGTTCAACTCAAAAGTTTCTAATATAGGCAGTTAGATTGTTCTTAGGTAAAGATTATTTTTTTTGCTATTCTAAGTTGTGAATCAATAAACGAATGGTCTGTTTTACCTTACTATTGGCCCTTCCATTAGAATGGGAAATAAGGGGTGACTTGGATCAACTTAGCTAAGTCGCCCTAACTAATTTAGTATGACTCAACTTTGGGCCGACTGAGTTGGTCCGAGTTGTTGAGCGTTAAAAGCGTGCATTGGTGATGTAGAGCAAGTCACGAAAAATTTCATGGCCAATATGGACCAGAGGATGCGCGATCGGAGGCAGAAGTCATCTGGATTGTTGGAACCTTAAAATAGGCAAATCTCGCAAATTAGAATGAGTTATTCGACGTACCATATATGATTTTTTGGGTAGGAAAAACTACTTTAGCCAACCAACCCACTATGTTGGGTTGCCCATGCTGAATTTACGATGTTCCATCAGATCAACGGTCGAAAGTCCATTTTATTTCCATTTTTACTATTTATAATAAGTTTTAGTTCGATCATAACTTTTGATCCATTGAGTTTTAAGAGTCGTGCACAACATGAAAAAGGGCTTAGAAAAATTAAGGGATTAACGTGGTTAGGCCAATTGGAGACTTATTATTTTTGGTTGAAAATGATGGAGTCTATTGGAAATCGTGACTGTCTATAAATAGTAGGTTTACTATTTATAGTAAGTCATGATTTTAGAGAGTTTGAGTTGGAATTTAATTATGAAACTTCTTCCTAGATCTGGTATCACTATTTAAAGGATTATAAATTTATTTTTATCATCATTCAATTTATTTTAATTTTATTAGAATTTATTTCTATTTTCTATCTCTCCTCATGGATTCGAGGAATGTAAGGAGCCCAGGGAAGTTCCGTGGATTCAGAGTAATTATCCCCTGAGGAAGAGGGTGCTTGACCTCATCACGCCCATCACTGTATCAATTGGTTGATGGTCGATCATAAGCTTATACAAAAGATGGGAATGACTTAGTGGAGCCATTACAATGATCTTCAATGCAACCTATCTTCCATCATTTACAAAATAATGGGATGGTAATTCACAGCTACTAACCCATCTTCTGTAGTATGTGCATTTTACTCATCTCCCAACCCCATTTGAGCAATAATTTCATAAGTCCAAGGTTTTCTTTCATATTTCTTCATTTAAACTTCAAAATAATAAATCTCCCATATCTAATTTTAAGAAAGGTGAAGCTTAGCCTGATTTTTTCTGGCAAATATACGCGTTGACATTTGAGATATTGATTTAGAGCAAGTCGTGGATACTTTCATGGAAGAGATGGACCAGAGAAGGCCCAATTGAAGGCAGAAATGATTAGGACCGCCAGAACCTTAAAACACTCATATCTCACAAACTAGAATAAGTTTTTTGACATATCATATATGATTTTGGGGTAGGAGAAGCTACTTTAGCAACCAACCCTACTATGCCAAGTTACCCACGCCGGATTTGCGAGATTTCATCATATCGATGCTCAAAAGTTCATTTTATTTTCATTTTTACTATAAATAGTAAGTTTTAATTCAATCATAACTTTTGATCATTTGATTTGTAGGAGTACTGCCCAACATGAAAAGGGCTTAGAAAAATTACAAGAATAACATAGGCCAAATTGGACACTTACTATTTTTGGCCGAAAGCTATCAAGTCTAGTAGAAATCATAACTGTCTACTATTTATAGTAAGTCACGTTTTAGGGAGTTTGAGTCTAAAACTCCATCCTAAGTTTTAACTTAGTATTTAAAGGATTATAATTTCGTTTTGATCATCAATCAATTTATTTTCAAATCTATTAGAAATTATTTCTATTTTGTCCTCGTGGATTCGGGGAAACTTTGTGAGGAATCTAGAGAGGTCCATAGATTCAGAGTAGTTATCTCCGAGGAAGACTATGATCGACCTCATCACGTCCTTGCTTGCATCATCAGATATACCTAGAGGTGTACACGAACTGAGCTAGCTTGTTTAGCTCACTCGACTTAACTCGAAAAAGCTCGATTTGAAAAGGTTCGAAACCGAGTTCGAGCTGAGTCAAGTTGATTTTTTGAGCTCGAAAATGAGTTCGAGCCGAGTTCGAGCTGACCCCATCTCTAGTCAACTCGAATCAAGCCCAGCTCAAATCGAACTCGGATCGAACCAGTTCGGCGACTTGGTTACTTTGATATTAATGTTGCTCACCAAGTGTTTGATGAAATGACTCAACGAAGTGTGGCTGGTGGCAAGGAAAGTATGTATATGAAACAAATAACTTTTTTTTTTCCTTGATTTTTATGTCGC
Organism: Magnolia kwangsiensis; assembly: GCA_037074715.1. NCBI lineage: Eukaryota > Viridiplantae > Streptophyta > Magnoliopsida > Magnoliales > Magnoliaceae > Magnolia > Magnolia kwangsiensis. Next base: position 104,067,729 of record CM073580.1, on the reverse strand, counting down.
TTAGAAGGTGTTTGATAAAATACTTAAAAAACTTTTGCTATTGTTTTACATACAGTGGGATTTTGGAGGTGCAATCCAAGTGTTTATGAAAATGTTGAACAGCTGAACTCGGCTCAAATTGGCTCGAGTTGCTAATCGAACCGAGCTGAGTTGGCCAGTCTGGCTCGAGGACCAAGTTGAGGTCAACTAGTGGCCGAGCCGAGCCAAGCTGAGGCCAGCTCGACTAAGTTTGACTCAATGTACACCCCTAGATATACCCAACCTTTTCTAACCCAATTCATTTGTCTTTTGAGTTTCTGCCATAATTCAAAGCCCCAAAACTTGACTTGATGTTTAGCTAGGTTAAGTTGACCCAAGGAATTTGAAAATATTAGGAACATTGATAGAGACTTGAAATAATTGGATCTTAAATAAGTAATACAAACTGTAACAAAAAAAAGTAATATAAACTGTAATTTAAAGCTACAATATTACTAATTTCTCACTCGGTAAGGTTGTTGTCCATGCCCTTGATTTAAGGGATTCAAATTTCTCTTCTAACTTATTTTTATCTTCTTAATATTTAAGATTAAGGTGCAACAAATCACAGAAAAGGCGACAATGCCAATTGCTTGCAAGAAAGTAGCGGTGGTTTCATTAGACGAAGATAGTGGAACGGAGATATATAAGGTTCGACCCGGCTAACATGGTCTTGAACATCTGCTGCACTGAATGATGGAATTTTTCAGACAAGGAAGAGAGGGAAAGGTAAAGGATGATAAGAGACCATGTTCTTGTGTGTTGGCCCAGCCTAACATTACAAGTAGTGAGTGATCTAAGGTTGGCTAACTCAGTGAGTTGACTCGGTATGAAATCGCCACCGAAGTTAAAAATAGTGTCGACTCGACTCATATAAGTAGTGGCAGGCATGTTGGACCCGATCTGATGGATCCGACCCGATCCGACTCGACTCGGTACAGTTCTGAACAGAACCAACGGCCTAGATCGACCCTGATTGAGTCTGTCCATCCAGATCCGATCGTTTTTTGGGTCGGGTTAGGATGATGGTGTATCCGGATAGAGCTGATCCGAAAACCTGGACCGAATGGGTCCGAACCGACCCGACCCGACCTGGGATGTATGTCTCTATTTTGCAACTTCACCCCGCCTAGGCTTTTCATTTGGTGCCAAAAAACTCCGCCTCCCTAACTCTCTCTATCTCTCTCTCCCTATATCTGTTTATCTCTCTCTCTCTCTCTCTCTCTCTCTCTCTCTCTATATATATATATATATATATATATATATATATATATATATATATATATATATATATATATATATATATATATATATATATATCTGTTTCTCCCTTTCTGTTAGGGCTTCTATTTCTCTCCCAAATCGCATAACATCAATCCCCACATGCAGATCCTTGTTCGTCTATGATTGATGGTATCGATTTATCCCGGGGCTTCAGTTCCTATGAACTCCGCATCAGATCCTGAGATAGGGCATCTTCGCCCATGGGTTTCTTCATAATGACCTTGATCTTCATCTTAGCCGGCGTCGTTACCGCTTTTTCCTTCAGGCTGTGCTGCAATAAGGGCCTTTCCGGCAATCTGTATGTCGATTGCCTCTCTTTAAATTTATTTTATTTTATTTGGTTTTGATATTTTGATTGCCAAATGCATAAAAAATGACGATTGGCTGATTAATTCCTGGACCCCACCATGATTTATGTGTTTTATCCATGCCGTCTATCCATTTTGAAAGATAATTTTAGGGCTTTATCTCAAAAATGACGTAGATCTAAATCTCAGGTGGACCACACACATGGGAAAAAGTAGTGATTGAATTTCCTTCATTAAAAAATCCTAAGGCCCATTTTAATGGTTATTTGACATCTAGCCTGTTGATTATGTCATACAGACTTGGATGAAGGGAACAAATATATTTCAGCTTGATCCAAAACATTCGTGGCCTAAGAAGTTTTTAATGGTGGGCGTGCAATCAACACGGAGTGTAGTAGGATACGGAGTGTAATTTTCGCAGCCAAGTTCGGTGCCTCGAAACACGCCACTTTCCTCGCTCAAATTTTAAAGAAACACCATCCCTTAGTACTTTCTTGGGTTCTCTACATGATAAACGGTTCAGATCTACCATATGATCAAAGATGGTGGGCCAAAACCGCCTGAAAAAGTTGATTTTCGCGGATGTGCGAAACCTTTCGCACCATTTCGCTGTTGTGATCGGTGGGCCCCACAGAAGCATTTTCTGGAAAATCCACCCCGTCCATTGGATTCAGAACGAAATTTCAGTCAAGAATGGGTGGTTTTGAACGTCCATTGATGTGGCCCAGAGAAGAAATCACAAAAGAATCAGTTTTGAACATTGCAGGGCAGCCCTTTTGTGGCCTCTGTATCTCACACGTGTGCACGCATGGGTGAAAAGTAACAACATGGTTTTGTAGTGCTCGCGACTGTCTACACGGTGGACAGTTTGGATTGAGCTTATGGGGCACGTGTGGGGCCCACAGTCGATCGCAAAAACGGCCAGCGGCCGTGCATTACGCGGTGCGTAAGCGGAAGCTTCTTCCGCTTTGATGATCGGTGGGGTCCACTGAGCTTTCTTTTTAAAAATCTACACCGTCCATTGGCTTCAGGATGAAAAACCGTCCAGGTAGGGGTGTTTTTGGAGCATTTCGGTGTGGCCCACAGAATCTGTAACCCAGTTGTCCATCCTGCGTTTCCATCCATCTACGTCCGTACCTGTGCATAGGATCAAAAGGACAGCTAGGTGAGGGTTTTTTCCCCCCTATCGAGAGTATGGACGGTTCAGATCACCAGGCCACAAATGGGGCCCACTAATAACAAATGGACGGACAGTGTAAATACGCTGTCCGTTCTTTCGCAGAAGAGGGGTGAAGACGGGTCAGCGTACGCTGACCCGTTTCTGGTTTTTATGTACACTGCGGACACATGTGCATTGGGTATGCGCACGTGCATATACAGGGTCCATTGTGATGTTTCTCAGAAATCCAAACCATCCATTCACTTCATATTCATATTTAAACCGTCCATGCCAAAGTTGAGGCAGTTCCAGATATCAAGTGGGCCCATAATCACCGGTTTATGGGCTGATCTATCAGTTGGGGCACTTCCATAGTGATCCAATGGCTGAAATTTTACATGTACGGTTAATTTATGGCCCTTATCTCATGTATAAAGTTTCGAACCGATCAGATGTCGGGAACCATGTGATCTTGCATTCTGGATGCGTTTCAAGCCACTTGAGCTTCAGTTTCTTAGTTTTCTCGGATTTCTGACCGTGTATGTCTGTCAATCTTGGTCCCCTGGAGTGTGTCCCATGCTTTGGTGAATTTGGAGCGTTAAATCCATGCATTTAGTATCTTATTTCGATCCAAGCTTGTAAAATCAACCTGCAACATCCACACGATTAAATCAGCCGTTAAACACTATTTTGCTCGTAAATCCGGACAATATTTAGGGTCTAATATGCACTATTTGACCCTCAACACAACCCCCAACCAGCATCTTGCTAGTCCTGAGCAAGGTATGCGAAAAATAAGTTGAGAATGATAGGAGAACTTTTTATGAAATCGAGTGAGATTTTAAACAAGATACGAGAAATTTAATATTCATGAATGTTGGAAATTGTTTTCTCCTGGACTCAAGCACACATTAAACTTCATTAATCAAGTGTAAAGTATTAATCCATCAATTAGAAAAATTTTAAACATTGAGATCCATGGATGTATAGTCTAATCTCGGCTTATCATCATTAAGAGATCCAATCGTCAATTTCATGATATCATTGGTAACCAACAAGAAAATTCATGACAACCAAAACCTAATCCAAAACTTGCCTCATAGATTAACCTATTAACTTGTGATTTTTCTATTCAAAGTAATGCCAAGGAAGGGGAATCAAATCCTCACCTATAGGGAGCAAACCTATGGTGAAGGTCGTACACCTGACTCTTTTTCACATATCATTCATGAGGAATTAACTCTACACCTATAGGGAGCAAACCTATGGTGAAGATTAATTATCCAACCTTTTCAATTTTTATACCATGATGGCAAGATATTTCAGGCTGGTTGCTTTCGTGCTTAGTGATTACCAAGTTAATCCTTTGATATGGAACTGAAATCTTAATGTGTAAGCAAGACATGTCCTGAAATCATGATTCAATCAATGTTTAAAATCTCGAATCATGGATTGATACTTCGATCTTAACTGTGAAATCTAATCGATACGGAATCCAAGAGTCATAAATCCAAAATTATGTATCTTGAAAATCTGAATTAGGGATATCTGTCAAAATCACTTTGAATTTGTAGGAATTTTTAGAAAAATTTTAAAAATTTTCACAAAAAATTTTCACAATTTTTGCTCAAGACCAAGAAAATACTGATTAGGAAGCCTAATCTCCCACCCCCAACCTAAAATCTACATTGTCCTCAATGTAAAAGATATGGTCATGCAGTGCACTTGGAACAACGAAAGTAAAGTGATGGGAAGATAGTACCTGGATAACGAATCAAGAGAGATTTTCCACGAGATCACAGTATGGAAGCTGGTTAGCACGAGAGAAAAAGAAAAACAAAAATAACAAAAATAAAATCCTACCTATACCACTTTCACAGGTGCTCTCGATTGCATTTAGCGTATGCAACAAGCCTTTAAACCCCTAGGTTACCCCTAGTGGACGAGTTGTAGTCTCGTGAAGGTTTGCAGTAATGGTACCCACAAATATTGAATCATCTAACTAGAAAAATGAAATGAAAAGCTGGGTTACCTCCCAGGAGCGCTAAATTTTCCGTCTTCAGCCAGACAAATAAAGCAACAATCCTAGTCCTATGAAAGCGATAAACCTACTTATACCTCCATCAGACTAGGAGACCAGTCCTGGTAAATAGGAGCAATCAGAGGCATGGACATGTCCTCTGAATCAAATGTCTCGACAAATCGATGTCCATTTACTTTAAACTCCTTGCCATTGTCGGGATCTCTTATCTCGACAGCCCCATGAGGATAAGCAGTAACAACAATGTAAGGGCCGGTCCAACGAGATCGAAGCTTACCCGGAAAGAGATGTAGTCGAGAGTCATACAAGAGGACTTTCTGACCTGGCGTGAATGATTTTCGGAGAATATGTTGATCATGAAACGCTTTCATCCTGTCCTTGTAAATTCTCGAGTTTTCATATGCATCGTTCCGAATTTCTTCAAGTTCATTCAACTGAAGTTTTCGTAGCGAGCCAGCGTTGTCCAGATTGAAATTCAGATTTTTGATCGCCCAGTATGCTTTATGTTCCAATTCCACGGGCAAATGACAAGCCTTTCCGTAGATAAGTCTAAAGGGAGATGTTCTAATAGGAGTTTTAAAAGCAGTATGGTATGCCCATAAGACATCAGTCAATCGGATTGACCAGTCCTTACGATCAGGGTTAACCGTTTTCTCTAGGATATGTTTGATCTCTCTATTGGAAATCTCACCTTGTCCACTTGTTTGTGGATGGTATGGGGTGCTCACCTTATGAGAGAAACCGTATTTCTTCATTAAACTCTCAAATGGTCTATTACAAAAGTGTGAGCCCCCGTCACTAATGATGGCTCGAGGCATTCCGAACTGCAACAGGATATTTTCCTTCAAAAATTTAATGACCGTGCGATGGTCATTTTTGCGGCACGGAATTGCTTCGACTCATTTAGTGATATAGTCTACGGCGAGCAAAATATACAGATTTCCAAATGATTGAGGGAATGGTCCCATGAAATCAATGCCCCAGCAATCAAATGCTTCAATGATAAGGATGGGATTCAAAGGCATCATATTTCGACGGGACAATGCTCTCAATTTTTGACAACGCTCACAAGCTTTGCAAAACTCATGAGTGTCCCTGAACATAGTGGGCCAGTAAAAGCTACACTGTAGAATCTTGACCGTGGTCTTTTTAGCAGAAAAGTGACCACCACAGGCCTGTGAGTGACGGAAGGAGATGACACTCTGATGCTCATCGTCTGGTATGCATCTCCTTAAGATTTGGTCTGGGCAATATTTAAACAAATATGGATCATTTTAGAAAAAGTTACGCACCTTGGTAAAGAATTTCTTCTTATCTTGTGACGTCTAGTGTGTCGGTATGGCACCTGTAGCAAGATAATTAGCAATATCAGCAAACCAAGGTGAATGGGAGACTCTAAACAGTTGTTCATCAGGGAACATGTCATTGATATGGGTCGCCTCAAGGGAATCAGAGGTATTAAGGCGAGAAAGATGATCGGCCACTACGTTCTCTACTCCCTTTTTATCTTTGATTTTCAAATCAAATTCTTGGAGTAAAAGGATCCATCGTATCAAGCGGGGCTTAGAATCATTCTTAGAAAGAATATACTTAATTGCCGCATGGTCTGTGTAAATGATGATCTTAGATCCGATCAGGTAAGATCTAAATTTGTCCAAAGTGAACACTACGGCTAAGAGTTCCTTTTCCGTAGTCGATTAGTTCACTTGGGAAGGATTTAGAGTCCTACTTGTGTAGTGAATAACGTAAGGCCGCTTATCTTTTCTCTGGCCTAAAACCGCTCCAAGAGCATAATCAGAGGCGTCGCACATAAGTTCAAAAGGAAGACTCTAGTCGGGTGGCTGCATGATAGGTGCAGTGGTTAACATGCCCTTAAGCTTAGTGAAAGCTTCTTGGCACTGCTCAGTCCACTCGTATGGTGTATCCTTTTGAAGAAGATTACATAAAGGACGAGAGAGGAGACTAAAGTCCTTTATGAATCGCCTGTAAAAGCCTGCGTGTCGTAAGAAGGATCACACATCTCTGATGTTCTTGGGTGGAGGTAGGTTAGAGATAAGATCGATTTTTACCTTATCTACCTCGATTCCTTTGGACGAGATGATATGCCCAAGGACAATTCCCTTTTGAACCATAAAATGACACTTCTCCTAGTTAAGTACCAAAATTTTTTCTTCACATCTTTTCAGCACACATTTAAGACTTGCTAAGCACTCGCTGAAAGATGAACCGAAAATAGAGAAATCGTCCATGAAGACCTCTAAATATTTTCCCACCATGTCAGAAAAGATACTCATCATGCATCGTTGAAAGGTGGCAGGCGCATTACATAACCCGAATGGCATCCTTCTGTAAGCAAAGGTGCCATAGGGACATGTAAATGTGGTCTTTTCCTGATCTTCAGGGGCGATTTCAATCTGATTATAACCTGAATATCCGTCAAGGAAACAGTAATAGGGATGACCAGCTAACCTTTCCAAGATCTGATCTATAAAGGGCAAAGGAAAGTGGTCCTTCCTAGTGACAGTATTCAGCTTCCTGTAGTCAATGCACATTCTCCAACCAGTAGTAACTCTGGTCGGTACGAGTTCATTATTGGCATTGGCTACGATGGTGATCCCGGACTTCTTAGGAACCACCTGAGTTGGACTCACCCATTGACTATCGGATATGGGGTATATGATCCCCACATCCAATAGTTTGAGAACCTCAGCCTTAACCACTTCCTTCATGTTTGGATTTAATCTACGTTGTGATTGCCGAACAGCCTTTGCATTATCCTCAAGATATATACGGTGAGTACAAATCGATGGGTTAATTCCCTTGAGGTCCGCTATCGTCCATCCAAGAGCTCCCTTATGCTCAACGAGAGTAGATATTAGCATACTCTCCTGTTCTTTCTCCAGGTGGGCAGAGATCACCACCGGGTATGTCTCATCTTAACCTAAATAGACATATTTTAAATCAGAGGGCAAAGGTTTTATGTCAAGCTTCGGTAGCTTGAGGTTAGACGGTAGAGGCACTACATCAGTTTGGGGCAATTCTTCAATTTGTGGCCTCCACCGGTTAACTTCAAGTACCGGTGCAGTATCCAGCATGGCACATGTCTCCCTAATTATATCATCATCAAGATCATGGGAGTGGGCCAGGCACGTCTCTAGAGGATCAGAGGATAAGGTGAGAGGTGTTCTATCTTCCACAAAAGAATTAATCATGTTAACATCGTGGAAATCGTCATCATCCTCTGAGTTGCTGCCGTTATTGAAAAAGATATTCAATTCCAATGTCAAATTTTTAAAGGACATAGTCATGACACCATTCCTATAATTGATAATTGCATTTGAAGTAGACAGGAATGGGCGACCAAGAATGACGGGAATCTGAGTGCTCGTGTCATTGATGGGTTCGGTGTCCAAGATGATAAAATCAACATGGTAGTAGAATCTATCCACCTAGACCAACACATCCTCGATGATCCCTCTTGGTAGACGAACAGAACGATCAGAAAGTTGCAGTGTGGTTCGAGTGGGTTTTAATTCACCCAAACCTAACTGTTGGTATACCGAGTAGGGAATCAGATTGACGCTTGCTCCTAAGTCAAGAAGTGCGTGGTCAATTCGATAGTTCCCGATTACACATGATATGGTTGGGCAACCGGGATCTTTGAATTTTTATGGCACATCTTATTTCAGGATGACACTCACTTTCTCAGTCAAGGAGATCTTCTTTTGAACACTTTTCCGTCGTTTGGTAGTGCATAAATCTTTTAAAAATTTTGCATATGAAGGAATCTGTTTTACAACGTCAAGCAGAGGAATGTTGACTTTCACTTGTTTCAACACCTCTAGAATATCCTGAGAGTTAGATAGACGTTTTGGTTCAACCAACCGTTGGGAAAACGGAGCAACTGGCTTTTCTAGAGGTTCCGGTTCAAATTTTTGTGGGGCGTCACTAGATCCATCATTGTTGTCCTCTTCTGGTTCTTGAGGCTTTTCGGGCCTAACCGGAAGGGTTTTATCAATAACCTTCCCACTCCTAAGAGTGGTGATGAATTTAGCGTGCCCCATTTGATTTGAAGAACTGGGATCACCTGTCTCGTATTGCGGTTTCGGATTAGGGAGTGATTGTGCAAGGAGCACTCCTTTTTCCATAGCCGTCATACGTGAATCTATTTTTTGCATAAAATATGAAATTCCTTGCATTGTCCGGGCCAGCTCTTGTATGAAAATTTGAACCGATTCTTCTTGAGGTTTCCCTTGATTTGGATTTTGATTGAAGAAACCTTAAGGGGTAGCAGTTTATCCGTTCCTCCAACTAAAATTTGGATGATTTTTTCAGCCAGGATTGTATGTATTAGAGGGTGGTCCATTGAAAGGTCTTTGATAGTTATTTACGGCATTAGATTGTTCATTCAATACTTCTCGAAAGGCAGGTATTTAAGGATAATTTTCAGTAGTATGAATGTTGCAATCACAGATATCGCAAACACTTTCATTAACCTTTTCCTTCCTTCCTTCCATGGCCTCAAATTTTCTGGTGAGATTGTCCACCTTAGCGTTAAGATCATTATCCTCTTTCAGGAGATATATTCCTCCTTTTTCCCTTGAATGAGTCGGCCTAGACGTAGTGTTCGTCCTTGGGTAATAGTCCCATGATTATATTTTTTCAGCGAGACTATCGAGGTAATCCCATACCTCGTCGATATTTTTATTTATGAATTCTCCGTTACACATTGTCTCGACCATTTGGCGCATGGAAGATGTTAGACCATCATAGAAAAAATTCGTAATGCGCCATATTTCAAAGCCATGTTGTGGGCATGCATTAACCAGATCCTTGAACCTTTCCCAACATTGGAAGAATGTTTCATCTTCCTTTTGGGCAAAGTTCATGATTGCTCTCCTGAGGGTAATTGTCTTATGATGTGAGAAAAATTTCTTTATAAATTCCCTCTGCATATCATTCCATGTGCCAATGGATCTAGGACGCAGTGAATGTAACCACGTCTTGGCTTTTTCTTTCAAGGAAAATGGAAAGAGTTTCAGCCTAATAGTATCCTCAGATACATTAGGAAAGTATAAGGTGCCTATGATTTCATCGAACTCTTTCAGATGCAAGTATGGTTCTTCAGACTCAAGCCCATGGAACTTAGGAAGGAGTTGGATAACCCCTGGCTTGATGTCCATATGTCCTGTATTCTCAGAGAAAATCATGCATGAGGGCATACTCACCCCCGCCGGTTGTAAATAATCTCATAAAGTACGAGGCGGGGGTGCCTGATGCACCTCATTCTCATCATGTACTTCCTCAACCCTTGGTTGGGGTAGTGCTTGAGGTTGATTTTCATCCATAACGTCCTCTAACTCAGGAGAATTCAAGTGGTGTCTAGTCCTGCGATGAACAGTCAACCCCTCAACTAATCCTCCTTCAGTCACGAGACGTCGAGTGTTGTCGCGTGCCCACTGGGGCATAAAACACACTCAGCCCTCAAATTCTAACTTAAACCTAAGAGAAAGGAAGAAGAAATCTAGAGAATAAAAGAGAAAGATGGAAAGAATCTGCAAAACAAAACAAAATAAGTTAGTTTCTAAGAATAGAAAGTCTTAATTAAAAGTAAATTAATTTCTAGAGAAAAGAAGAAATTTCAAAGAAAGAAGAATTAGAAAGAGCTTACTAAATTAGAAGTTTCCTACAAAACAGAAAAATTGGGTTAGTTCCTAAACAAAAACTTATAGAAAAATTCTAAAACAAGAAACACGGTTAGGATTCCTAAAAAGAATTTGAATTAGAATCTCACTAAAAAGAAGAAATAAATCTTAATATAAATCTAGAATAGAAAGGAAGAATTTAAGACAGAATTTATTAATTTAGAAACTATCTTAGAAGCCTATAAAACAATAAAGACAAGTTAATTTCTAAAAATTAAGAAAATATAAACCTAATCTTAAACTAATCCTAAAATTAATTAATTTCAGAAAAATGTAGCCGACAGTCCCCGGCAACGGCACCAAAAACTTGTTCACTCCCCAAGTGCAGGGTTGTGATGTAGTAATAACTCGGTAAGACCGAGGTCGAATCCCAAGGGACTGAAACTTGTACGTTATCTAAAATTAACTGAAAATAGAACTAGAATGAGATGAAATCTGAATTGAATTATAAATTGAGGAATAATTGTAAACTATTAATCTAAAACTTATAGGAGAAATCAGAGGTAAGGATACTAGGGATTCAGAGGATCCACTTGTAGAGATCAGGGAGAACTTATGCTTGCATCAAAAATTATGGAAATTACTGAACTGTCGTTGATCTAATTTTCAAAGAGATGAAAGGAAGATGAATTAGAATGGATTCCATCACCAAACCATGCCCAAAGACTATGACAAACAACAGAATCAAACTAATTATCACCCAATCACATGTATGCAAGTTAGGAAGGGTACCGACATCCAACCATGCCCAGGAGACTATGGTGAACAACAGGGCTTCCTGACATCATAAACATGAAAAAGAATGAAAATATTCAAAGCCATTGCAGACCCATTGTAATTTCAGTCACAACAGACCATTAAAAACCTAAAATATTCCCATAATAATTAACTAAAATCAACGTCAATTCATGCATTAAAATTAAAATAAAATCAAATCTCCCATCTCACTACAAGCTTCACCTCTTAGCCCTAGTTAAGAGGTTTAGCCAGACATGGATGGATAAATCTCCACAATTGAAATAAACTAAAAAAAATAAAAAGAAAATACTCTTTTTTTCTTCTGCTTCACGTCCCTGCCCGAGCCTCCACGTCTCTCTTTTTTCTTCCTTCCTAGACCTGAATGAATGCTCTCCACGTCCAAAACGTCCTTTTATAGTTGCTGGAAGGCTGGAGTCTGTGACAGAGTTGTAGCAGGACACGGAGTGCAATTTTCGCAGCCAAGTTCGGTGCCTCGAAACACGCCACTTTACTCGCTCAAATTTCAAAGAAACACCATCCTTTAGTACTTTCTTGGGTTCTCTACATGATAGACGGTTCAGATCTGGCATATGATCAAAGATGGTGGGCCAAAACTGCCTGAAAAAGTCAGTTTTCACGGATTTGCGAAACCTTTCGTACCATTTTGCTGTTGTGATCGGTGGGCCCCACAGAAGCACTTTCTGAAAAATCCACCCCGTCCATTGGATTCAGAACGAAATTTCAGTTAAGAATGAGTGGTTTTGAACGTCCATTGATGTGGCCCAGAGAAGAAATCACAAAAGAATCAATTTTGAACGTTGCAGGGCAGCCCTTTTGTGGCCTCTGTATCTCACACGTGTGCATGCATGGGTGAAAAGTGACAACATGGTTTTGTAGTGCTCGCGACTGTCTACACGGTGGACAGTTTGGATTAAGCTTATGGGGCACGTGTGGGGCCCACAGTCGATCGCAAAAATGGCCAGCGGCTGTGCATTACGCGGTGCCTAAGCCGAAGCTTCTTCCTCTTTGATGATCGGTGGGGTCCAGTGAGCTTTCTTTTTGAAAATCTACACCATCCATTGGCTTCAGGACGAAAAACCGTCCAGGAAGGGGTGTTTTTGGAGCATTTCGGTGTGGCCCACAGAATCTGTAACCCAGCTGTCCATCCTGCGTTTTCCATCCATCTACGTCCGTACCTGTGCATAGGATCAAAAGGACAGCTAGGTGAGGGTTTTTCCCCCCCTATCGAGAGTATAGACGGTTCAGATCACCAATCCAGGCCACAAATGGGGCCCACTAATAATAAACGGACGGACAGCGTAAATACGCAGTCCGTTCTTTCGCAGAAGAGGGGTGAAGATGGGTCAGCGTACGCTGACCCGTTTCTGGTTTTTGTGTACACTGCGGACACATGTGCATTGGGTATGCGCACGTGCATATACAGGGTCCATTGTGATGTTTCTCAGAAATCCAAACCATCCATTCACTTCATATTCATATTTAAACCGTCCATGCCAAAGTTGAGGCAGTTCCAGATATCAAGTGGGCCCATAATCAACGGTTTATGGGCTGATCTATCAGTTGGGGCACTTCCATAGTGATCCAATGGCTAAAATTTTATGTGTACGGTTAATTTATGGCCCTTATCTTATGTATAAAGTTTCGAACCGATCAGATGTCAGGAACCATGTGATCTTGCATTCTGGATGCGTTTGAAGCCACTTGAGCTTCAGTTTCTTAGTTTTCTCGGATTTCTAACCGTGTATGTCTGTCAATCTTGGTCCCCTGGAGTGTGTCCCATGCTTTGGTGAATTTGGAGCATTAAATCCATGCATTTAGTATCCTATTTCGATCCAAGCTTGTAAAATCAACATGCAACATCCACACGATTAAATCAGCCGTTAAACACTATTTTGCTCGTAAATCCGGACAATATTTGGGGTCTAATATGCACTATTTGACCCTCAACATGGACGGAATAGATGAAACACAGAATGACAAATGGTCTACATATGCACCTGTCCACCAACAGATGATCGGACGGTCATGATTCCTGTACGTGGCATGCATAGAGTGGGGGAGGCGAGATGAACAGCTCAGATGTCACACGTGTGACAGGGGAGCGAAGTAGGAAGAGAATGTCTACTCAATTAATTAATGTAGGGAAATCTGCATCATAAGGAATAGGGAGGGGTACTTGTCTCGATGGCTAGTTGGCCACCGAATTCGTGATTTAAATGGAAGCGGATTGCGTACTGAGTAACTCAGTATGGTAAGCATACTGAGTAAACTCCGCGGGCCCCTATGTCATTCATGCATTATATCCACTCCGTCCATCTCTTTTAACACATAATTTTAGGACTTTATCCCAGAAATGGAGTATATCCAAACCTCAAATGGACCACACCACTAGAAACTGTGTGAATTGAACATCTACCGTTAAAAAATTCTTGGGGACAACAGTGGTTTTAGATCAAGCTGATATTTGTGTTTTCCCTTCATCCATGTCCTTCTGATCTTATGAACAGGTTAGATGACAAATAAACATCATTAGGGGCCTTAGAAAATTTTAAACTGTTGAAATCAATAGTTCCACTTTTTCCAGTGGTATGGCCCACTTAAGCTTTGTATATGCATGAATTTTGGGTTGAACCCATAAAATGATCTGGAAAAATGAATGGACAACATGGATAAACTACATGCATTCATGGTGGGCCCAACTAAATTTACTCAGTACGATAAGAGCGTATTGAGTAACTCAGTACACAATCAGATTTCGATTTAAATAATAGGTGTAATCTCATTATGAGATCTCTTCTGCAACTTCCGTTCTCTCTCCCCAGCATCCGCCCTAACGTTTTATTCTATACATCTCGACGTATTATAATTATATGCCGCAAGTTTTGATATTTCAATTTTCATGCGTATTTCCAGTATCCGAATCGTTTATATGATGTTACTCAAATTGGAATGATAAGCTGCAAGAAACAAAAACTTTACATTGGAACATTTCGACCTTAGACTGTTTCTCTTTTCATTTGAACATGGATGATATCTTTAGTTATTATTTTTTTTTTTAATGGATGTATCTCATAACGAGTTATTCTTATCTTTGAAATGGTTCGGATCATTGAAGATAATATTTATTCAACGGATAAAGTCTCGAAGTTTCTTGCCATAGTACATCAAGATGGATCCTAGCACAGGGGTTATATCATATATGATACTTTGGTAGCGTACATCACTTGATATGCGGACACTGAAAAATAGCGTACATCGACAAACTCACAATCTAAAACTCGGATCGGTTGAGCAATCTTAACCTCTGATTCTCTGATAGCTAGCCTTGGATTAATTTTTAACCGTCAATTCAAATATGGAACAAGCACATTTTCAAATCATCCAATAACTATAAATTTTCCTTCGTAGGACATCTAAACTGGGACCCATGATATGGATGGACTGATTTGATTTACTATATGCCAGGTATGTATCGAACCGTGCCAAGCCCAATCCGATCCGACTCGGTTTTCCTGACTAAGTTGGACTCGGATCGGATAAGGCCATGTACCATTCGGTACGGTTCGAGTCTGTTGACCAGGACTCAGTCCCGGAATGGATCGAATTTAGGTCAAGCAAATGAGATTTCGAATAGGATCGGGTTGGACCCAATCCAATTTGACTCAGTCTGATGCCCAGCTCTACATGTAAGTGACAAAACTCGAGCAAGTCGTACATGACATGTTTTGAGAAATATGACTCGATTTCCTGTTAAAGCCTTTGCAGGAAGTTCATGGGCTGGAAACTAAGTGGGGCCCACAGTGATGTTTATGAAAAATCTATTCCGTCCATCTGTTTTCTGAGCTTATTTTAGGACTTGAAACTAAAATTGAGCAGGATCGAAGACTCAAGTGAATTGCACTAAAGGGAAAGGTGGGTAGGGAAATTCCCACCGTTGAAACTACTCTGGGGTCAACAGTGATGTTTACATGCCATCCATACCGTTCATAACGTCATCCCTACTGGGATTAACTGAAAGCACAAATATTAGATGGAATCAAAACTTCTGTGGCCCCACGGATATTTCAACCGTGGACGTTTAATCCTCATGTTTGCAGCCCATTTGAGTCTCGAATCCGGATCAGTTTCGGTATCATGTCATAAAATGATCTTAAAAAATGGATGGACGGGGTAGGTTTCTAACAAGCATCACGATGGGCACCACCTGAGTTTCAATCTGCGTCCAGTGGATCCACGTAGTAAGGCCTGCGCAGTTCTTCCTCAAGTAAGCCAATGCCACGACAAGTGCAGTGTTATTATTTATTAAAATAAATCTTTCCAGGCCATTCATAAGGTGGGCCCTATTGTCTACTAGCTATTGTAGTTGATAGGCAAGTTTGGTAAAAAGGGAAGCAGATTGGGTGCTACCCCGGCATTTCCTGAGCTCAACACAGGCAAGGGCTCTGAGGTCCCACCATGATGTATGGGTTTATCCACACCGTCCAACCATTTTTCCATATCATTTTAGGATGTAAGACAAAAAATTAAGGCATATTTAAAGCTCAAGTGGACCACACCATAGGAACCAGTGGTGATAATAATGCCACCTTTGAAACTTTACTAGGGCCCATCATGACGTTTATTTGCCATCCGACTAGTTCATAAGGTCACATGGACCCTGGATGAAGATAGAACACAAACTATCAGCTTGATACAAAGCTTCTGCAGCTCCCAATAAGCTTTTAATGGTGGGTTCAATCCCTACTGTGTGGTCCACTTAAGTTTCGGATCTGCCTCATTTTTAGGCATAAGCCCAAAAATTATTTAAAAATATAGATGGACGGTTTGGATAAACCCGTACATCATGGTGAGACACTTAGGGCCCGTTTGGCCGAGCGGATTAGAAGGGATTGGATGGTATTGGAAGGGATTGGAAGTTAAACCCCGGGATTGGCCGGGCATGCCAAATAGACTAGGTGATTTAATCCTGGGATACAACAATCCCATGGATCTTAAGACAATCCACTGACAACACCATCATTACCTTTAAATCCCATACAATCCACCCTAATCCATTCAAATTTTCCTGGGATGTGTTTGGTTCGAGGGATGGGAAGGTTTAATCCTGGGATTGGCTGGGCGTGCCAAACAGACTCGATATAGCAATCCCATGGATCTTAAGGGCCTGTTTGGCCGGGCAAATTGGATGGGATTGGATGGTATTAGAGTGAATTGCCCAAATTTCAAGGTAATGATAGTTGTGTCAATGGATTAGTGCAAGATCTATGGGATTGCTATATCCCATTATATCCGGTATGTTTGGCACGCCCGATCAATCCCGGGATTAAACCTTCCAATCCCTTTCAATCCCTCGAACCAAACACGTCCTAGGCAACTTTAAAGGGATTAGGGTGGATTGGATGGGATTTAAAGGTAATGATGGTGATGTCAGTGGATTGTCTTAAGATCCATGGAATTGCTATATCCCGAGATCAGGATCCCGAGTCTGTTTGGCACGCCTGGCCAATCCCGAGATCTATTTTCCAATCTTTTCCAATCTGCCCGGCTAAACAGGCCCTAAGACAATCCAATGACAACACCATCATTACCTTGAAATCCATGCTATCCACCCTAATACCATTCAATCCCTTCCAATCCACCCGGCCAAATGTTGAGGGTCAAATATTGCATAACAGACCCTAGTTACAGCCTAGATTTATGAACATGATACTGTTTAAAAGCTTATTTTAATCGTGTTTGTGTTGCAAGGTGACTTTAGGAGCTTGGACTGAAACAGGGTGCTAAAAGCTGAGATTTAATGCTCAGAATTCACCAAAGCATGAGACGGACCCCAGGAGACCAAGATTGATAGATTTGCACGCCAAAGATCAAAGAAAATCGATAAACTGAAGCTCAAGTGGCTTGAAAATTGTCCAGAATGCAAGATCACAGGATTCCCACCATCTATTCGGCTCGAAACTTCATACATGGCCTGAGGGCCAGAAATTAACCGTACACGTCAAATTTGAGCCATTGGGTCCCTGTGGAAGCAGCCCAACAAATAAATTAGACACCAAATTAGCAAATTGGAGCCCACCTGGTATTTGGATATGCTTCAACTTTCTTCTCAATGCCTTAAAAGAGGCGACCAAATGGATGGGCGGTGAGGATTTTTTATAAACATCACATGTGGACCCCACCAGCCGTGCTTGTGCATAGTGCACAAGGGCACTGGATCCAGAGCACCCGGTCAACTGGCGCTGACCTGATCCCACTCATGCGAAAGATATCGGAAGGACGTTGTCCGTCCGTTTTACAGTAATGGGGCCCATCCATCATACATATGCATGATCTAGACCGTTCATTGTGTCCGAACAGTGGTGACAACCACAATCATGGTGATTTTTTATCCCATGCACCCGATCACAAGAAATCTATGTTTAAACTTAAGATGGACGGCGGAATGAAGATATCATGGTCTACCACGGTTGGGATTCAAAACTAAGCAAGACTGGATGGTTTTTCATCCTGAAGCCAATGGATAGAGTGGATTTTACACCTGGCATCAATTTACACCTGGCATCAATCAATGGTCCACCGATCATCACAGAGCCGCGACGTTTTCCACTGTGGGCCATAATCATGACCCAAGAAGAAGATCAAGACCGTCCATAAGGCTTGAAGGGGCCCAATGATCACGGCCTAGGTGGAAGAATTATAAAAGAAGATAAAAAGCTCTGTGGGCCACACTGAAATCAATCCAATCTTATCACTCCCGAATAGTTTCTCATTGTGCATCTAGTCAATGGCGTGGATTTCTCAAACATCAAAGAAATCTGGGCCCCACAACATTCACTACAACCTGCTTTACGCAAGGATTGCGCATCCGTGAATTTCGAACATTTCGGGACGTTATGGCCCTTCACCGTTGATCGGTCCATCCATCTGAACGGTCCAAATTGTTCCCACGGTGGGACTAACCAAAGCCAAGATGTCTGAATAGCTTAGATCTTGTATGAGGAACGTCCATGGGCCGAACAAGCGTCAAAATGCAACTCTTGTGTTTCTGCGTTTCCTGTGCACGTGGCTGCTTAGCTTCCACCAACTCCTACCATTGTTCACTGCCTCTATTGTGTAAAGAGGCTCTCCACCGTCCTGCCTATGGCCTATAAGAAAGAAAGAAACATGAGAGAAGAAAGCTAGCTTGGAGGGGATGTGTGCAGCCGTGGAGGCCAGGTGGGGGGTACAAGAGAGAGTTTTTTTTTTCTAGTTTTTATATTTTAGTTTTTCTTTCTTTCTTTTGAGAATTAGTTAATCATGCCTGTGGTTAGCTAACCTCTTAGCTAGGGCTAAGAGGTGAAGTTTGTGGAGTGATGGGGCTGATTTTACAGCTTTGATTTATATTCTGAATTGATTTTAATTATGATTTGATTTTAAGGAATGCCTTTAGTTTTTAATAGTTTGTTGTGACTGAAATTACAATAGATCTGTAATGACTTTGTGTATTTCATTTCCCTTATTATGATTATAATGTCTAGAAGCACTGTTGTTCACCATTGTCTCCTGGGCATGGTTGGATGATGATACCCTTACTAACCTTCATAAATTATTGATTGATTGATAATTAGTTTAATTCTGTTGTTTACTTTGTCTCCTGGGCATGATTTGGTGATAGAATCCATTCTAATTCATATACCTCTCATTTCTTGAAAACTATATCAAAGAAAGTTCAGTTTAATTTTCATGGTTACACCCTTCAACTGGATGAAGATGGACTCTAAATCCAGTTGAGTTTTTGATGCAGACATAAGATCTCCCTGATCTCTACAAGTGGATCCTTGACACCCTAATTATCACCTTTAATTTTATTAGTTTTTAATTAATCTATTCACCATTATTCCCTCATATTTAGTTAATTTAGATTTCATCTTTATCTAGTTCTAGTTCTGGTTATTTTCAGATTACGTATAGGTTTCAGTCCCTTGGGATTCGACCTCAATCTTACTGAATTTATTACTACATCATAACCCTACACTTGGGGAGTGAACACCAAACGGGCCCATAGAGTCCTTACCTTTGCTGAGCTTTGAACAATTCGGGTAGTACCCAATCCGTGTCGGGTAAAAAGTGGGCCACAGGTGCATCAAATGTTAACATATGATCAATCTTTTCTAACCATCTTTTTATCTGTACATGTGCTGCCCATCTGATTTTCTAACTGATGAGTTTTTTTTCCCTGTGCTCGACCGGCCGTGAGCCCTACATGACCGGTCGAGGGCTGGTGCACGACCAGTCGTGGAGTTGAGCCCTGACTTGACTCAAAGTCTAGCGACATGGGGTTAATTTTCTCTGGGGTGCTTGACCGGTCGAAGGTGGTTCTCGATCGGTCGTAAGTGGCGCTCGACCGGTCGTGGCCTCGTCTCGACCGGTCGTGGTTACGCAGATTCGTTCTACGATTTTGCGGATTACGGAAATCTGAGTCCTTTCACAACTGGGATGCGGAAAGGAGTTTCCTAAAACTATAAATAGGGGTTCCTAGGGTTTTTCTAGTGATATGAAAAATACAAGAGGGCTATCGAAGGTGTGTGTGTGAGAGAGAGAGAGAGAGAGAGAGGAAGCTTGTAAAAGGGAGGTTATGCTTGTGGAGGTCATCTACTGTGTAATTTATATCTCAGTGCTTCTACGTCCTCATAATCGGTGAGATCTCTCCGTTTTTCTTTTATTTTCTTATTGTTTATCCCCTCCTGCGTGTGCGAAAAAGGTTGTAATGTTCTACTTCATAGTGGATTGTTGATATGGACGAGGTCCCATGGTTTTTACCTCTTTGAGGGTTTTCCATGTAAAAATTTCTTGTGTCGTGTGTGATTTATGCTTTAATTTATTTCATTGCTTTATTATCCCATAATTCTGGTTTGTTTTGGGAGGCTAGATCCTAAGATTTTGTGTAAGGCCTCCACTACTAACCACAGCTCCTGTGGCGACGCGGACGCCCCTACAAAGTGTACTGAATTCACACACGAGCCTCTAATCCTTTGAATCCATCTATAATGACCTGACAAGATCATTCATGGTTTATAGGGATTTGGTATGCAAAAGGAGGAGGAAAAGATGGGGCATTTGAAAAACGGGCAGAGCCAGTTTTCGATTTCTTATGGATTCATTCCCACCACGGCACGTGGATTGGACACATCAGGTTATTTGCATGGGAGCGGATTAGGCGCGGCGGGCGCGAATTAGGTACTACCCCCACCTGTTCCGCGCTCTGACCGGCGGAGGCTCCTAAGGTAATTGAGGGGCCACTGTTATGTATGAAATTTATCCACACCGTTCATCCATTTTTACATATCATTTTAGATTATGAAACTAAAAATAACGAATGTCCAATCCCTAATGGACCACACAATGGGAATTAAATTCCTACCATTGAAATTTTCTTAATTGGATCAAGACAATATTTGTTTTCTTGCCTCATCCAATTGTATATGACCATATCAACAATTGGATGGAAAATAATTAACACAGTGGACCCTAAGAAGGTTTCAATGGTGGGCGTCCTTAGTATCGTT
This sequence comes from Magnolia kwangsiensis, assembly GCA_037074715.1. Classification (NCBI taxonomy): domain Eukaryota; kingdom Viridiplantae; phylum Streptophyta; class Magnoliopsida; order Magnoliales; family Magnoliaceae; genus Magnolia; species Magnolia kwangsiensis. The sequence continues at coordinate 104,046,910 of CM073580.1, read as the reverse complement.
GCATCTGTGGTGTGGTCAACTTGAGCTTTAGATCTGCCTTATTTTTTGTTTAGCCATCTAAAATGATATGGAAATATGGATGGACGGTGTGGATAAAACTCAAAAATCACGGTGGCCCCTCAATGGCTCTAGGAGCCTTTACTTGTCCCGAGCTCGGAACAGGTGGGGGTAGTACCTAATCCGCGCCCAGGTGGGGCTTGGCCTCACCCAATAGGGTGTGCTAACTCGCCACCACCCAAGGCCCCACCTTGATGTATGTATTCTATGTCCACACAGTCCATCCATTTTTACACGTCATTTTATGGTGTGAGCCTAAAAATAAGAAGATCAAAATTTCAGGTGGAATATATTATAGGAAATGGTGATGATTGAATACTCCACCATTAAAAGTTTCCTAGGACACACCTTAATGTGTAGTTGCCATCTAATCTATTATAAGGTTACATAAACCTAAATGAAAGGAAAAAAAAAAAAAACCAACAAATTTCATCTTAATTGATAACTTTTGTGGTCTACAATAAGTTTTTACTAGTTAATCATCATTTTTTTAATATGATATGGTCCACCCAAGATCTTGATCTGATTCATTTTTAGATTTATGTGGTAAAATTATCTGGAAAAAAAAAAAACAGATAGACGGTGTGGACATATAATACATACATCAAGGTGGGGCCCCCGTGAGGGTTGCACTTCTTGTGTACATACCTCAAGGTGGGGCTCCCATGAGGGCTGCACTTCTTGTGTGCCGCTAATCCACTTCTGATTCTTGTGCGCCTCCATCGGAGGCTAGGTACTTAGCAACTACACACATGGCTTATATTAACTCAAATTAAATTGATTAAAATTTGGAAACTTTTGTTTTTTTACATACATGTGCACTCAAACCTATAACCTTAGGGGTTGCTTGGCACCATACCCTAATATGTTTGGCACCATAAAATAATTGGGGGTTTCAAATCCCTTCCAAAGGGGTTTGAAATCCAAGCTAGAAGCTTGGATTAATTACATCTAAAATTATTCCAAGAGTTGCACGTGTAACATGTGTGTCACTAGGTTACTAATTTATTAGGCACATGGCCCACCGATGATATCCCAAAACAATCAAATTATCAATTGCATTACAATTATTTTAATAGTATAATCTACGTCATCAAGACATTACCAATGTAAATCAATGGTTAAAAATCTTTAGTTAGTCACTCGGATGTGATCATGTGCTTGTTGTTGGGGATTTTGACCTACGGAATCACACAAATTTAGATCTAGGATAGCAATCCAATGACACCAAGCACACACGAGAGAACACAGATTTAACGTGGAAAACCCTTGCGGGAAAAAATCACGGCACAAAGCGATAGATCTCCACTATGAAAATAGAAATTACAAAGAGAAAGGACTTACCCGATTCGAACAACCTCGAATCTCACCCTTGCTACACCGTTTAGAAACTCTAAAATCCCTTTAGGAACCCTTAAAACTCCTTTAGAAAACCCTGACATACCATCTCCCATCCCTAGAAAAGCTCTAGGAACACCTATTTATAGTTTAGACAACTTTCCTTCCGCATCCCAGTTGCGAAAGGACTCAAAATCTGTAAAATCTGTGTTTCCGCAATCGCATTTGCGGAACTCCTCGATAATATCAAAAGTCTCTCGATAAAAACGTCGATATGATTTGAAGGTCTCTCGATCATATCGACAGGACCAAGAAAACTGTCCAGCGACCAATGGTAAAAATTCTGTGAATTATCGATGTCATCAAGCCACTCTCGATAACAACCTCGATTCCATCTGAAACCCTGTCGATATCATCGACAGACCACCAGACAGATTTAAGACATCCGTCCATAACAATCTCCACAATGTCTTTAATCTTCATCCGTGTAGCTTTTTATCCTTTTCTCTTATCTCTACATCACATCATAGCTTCTCTTGCACACTCCGTCTTCCTTTTACGTCATCGCTAAGTCCAAAGAAGTTACACAGAACTTAAACTTCTCTGTAGGAACGATCTAGGTGAGCATATCTGTCGGATCAAAATCCACATGCCTAACCACCTTTGCTCCTTTCTTTCCAAAAGAAAAGACTTAGTCTTTTTATCATCTCACCGCTAAACAATATTGCTTGCCAGGGTGCTTGCTCACAACATTGATAGCTTGTGAAATAACTGGTCTAATCTAGACCCTGACATACACTGCCAATCGCATTTGAATAAGGCTCATGAGATATCCTACTTTTCCTCATCTATTTTGGGACATGTCCTGAGGAAAATTTGAGGAGAGACGCGTAGGGAACGCTGTCCAGCTTTACCTGGCCCATGACATCCTTGATTAATACCTACATACAAGGTATTCCTCCTGTAATTACCAAAGCCTACTCCTCTTTCAGTCTCAATGCTAAGAACCATCTTGGCAGCCCCCCGATCCTTCATCCTGAATGTCCCACTTAATCGAGTCTTCAATACATTGATTTCAGACATGTCATAATTGGCGATCTACATGTCATCAATTCCTGACTCACCATGAAGGAATCAAATCACTACCTGGGCGACAAGTCGAACCACGACCTCTTGCAAAGTCTTTTCTCAGCCCCTTTAACTTCGATCCACTCTGGTTGCTTCATGTAGATCTGCTCTTCACATTCCCTTATAAAAGTGCAGACTCCACATCCATCCTTCCAGTTCAAGATCGCATTTGTCAACCAGTGCTAATCACGGATCTAATAGACACCTGCTATACCGTCGGCACGAATATCTCTGAGAAGCCGATCCCTTCTCCTTGAGCATAACCCATCACCACCAACCTCGCTCTATATCTATGTTGTATCCTCCTGAAGATCAACATGCATCCAACCACTTTTCGGCCCACTGGAAGCTCCATCCGCTCCCATATGTCGGTCTGATACAACGAATCCATCACATCACCCATAGTCACCTTTCACTTCTTAGCATCAGGCTCACCTAAAGCCATCTGAATAGAAGATGAATCCTCCTGCGATATTGGAGTCGTCCATATACCTCATCGATATCCCGTGATCATGCCGTGTATTTTTTCTCACAGGTGGCTGCTCCACCTGCTCTGTATCCCCGTCCGCGCATCTCAACCTTCCTGTCCTGCTTGCTCATGTGGCCATGCCCAACATGCCACACACCTGCAGAGGTGGAATCCGCTACATCCACTGCAGCTCCACCTTTTAAAGTGCTCTCGATCAACCTGTACAAGTTACCGAGTCGTTGTAATTTCATGATTACGCGTGCCCCCTTGGATACTTTAAGAGCACCATCAATACCTGTGTACTTGCATCCTTTTGCCTCAAGCACACCAAGAGAAATTAGATTCCGCTTCAAATTAGGAATGTGCCTCACATCTGTCAAGGTACGCTCCACCCCATCAAACATCCTGATGCGCACATAACCAAAAGCCACAACATTACAGGCAATGTCATTGCCCATAAATACCTGTCCACCATCGCATTCTCTGTATCTGGTGAACCAACTCTGATGAGGAGTCATGTGAAAAGATGCCCTTGTGTCTAGCATCCACTCGTCCTTACGATCATCATATGACCGTCTGAACGAAGACACAGATAAAACATCACCATCACATCCACTCGATCCATCTGACGTGGCAACATTGGCCTCCCTGCATGAAGCTTCAAAATCTTCCCTCTTCGATTTAGGATTTTCACAATCCCTCTTCACATGTTCTTCTTTCCCACAATTCCAGCACTTTACCTTTCCTTTTCCCTTGCCCCTGGATTTGGATCTAGAATCAGAAGAACCTTTACCTTATCCAGAATTTCTACCCACTGTAAACAGTGTATCAGAAGATGTCCCTATATCACTATTCAGTTGTCTCATAACCTTCCCTTGAAGGACTGAGATAACAGTAACGACATTCAGGGTTTTATTCATGTTGCACATAGTGTCCTTGAATGACTCATAGGACGCCAGAAGAGAATTCAACAACATACATGCTTGTTCTTCATCTTTCATTACTTCCTCCATATCCAGTAATTTATAAATTAATTTATTAAAGTTGCTGATGTGAGCCTCCAGATATCCACCATCTATCATCTTGAAGTTATACCATTACCGCTTCAAGTGCATGCGATTTTCAGAGAATTTTTTTTACATAAACACCCTCTAACTTCGCCCATAACTTAGCCGCAGTTTTCTCCCTCATGACATTGTAGAGAACCTCATCCGTGAGACATTAACGGATCGATGATAAAGCCTTCTTATCAAGAGTATTTCAATCAGCATCAGTTATAGTAGACTTCTGCTCCTCAAGAGCACCATCTTCGCCTTGCTTGGTTAACAGGCTAATCATCTTAACCTTCTATAACTCAAAATTATTTTTCCTGAGTACTTCTCAATCTCATACTTGGTGCTCGATATTATTACTAATCCCTCAGATTCAGATCTGTGCCCCAATTACTCTAATACCACTTGTTGGAGATTTTGACCAGCGAAATCACACAGATCTAGATCTAGGATAGCAATCCAATGACACCAAGCACACACGAGAGAACATAGATTTAATGTGAAAAGCCCTTGCGGGAAAAAACCACGGCACAAAGCGACAGATCTCCACTATGAAAATAGAAATTACAAAGAGAAAGGACTTACCCAATTCGAACAACCTCGAATCTCACCTTTGCTACACCCTTTAGAAACCCTAAAATCCCTTTAAGAACCCTTGGAACCCCTTTAGAAAGCCTTGGCATACCATCTCTCATCCCTAGAAAAGCCTTAGGAACACCTATTTATAGTTTAAGCAACTTTCCCTCCGCATCCCAGTTGCGAAAAGACTCAAAATTCACAAAATCTGCGTTTCCTCAATCGTAACTGCGGAACTCTTCGATGATATCGAAGGTCTCTCGATAATAGCGTCGATATGATCTGAAGGTCTCTCGATCATATCGACAGGACCAAGAAAACTGTCCAGCGACCAATGGTGAAAATTCTGTGAATTATTGATGTTATCGAGCCACTCTCGATAACAACCTCGATTCCATCTGAAACCCTGTCGATATCATCGACAGACCACCAGACAGATTTAAGACATCCGTTCATAACACTTGTGGCCCATACAAGACTTGAATTTCATCATTTCCGAGCAAAATATATATTTCAGCAGGGCTTATTGCCAAAAATAATAGGAGGATTCCAAATCCACTCTCCCAAACAGGCCTTTAGTGTTGAAATGCAATCTATCTTCACCGAGCCATGGGCTCGAATCCTCCCTTTAGAGTTTAGAGTTACAATCCAAGGCCTAAATTCATCAAGCCATTCTAACCTCTGAACGGTGGACGATTATTTGCGATGGATAATTTTTCATTACTAACCATCTAATAAATACCCACCAATCTAATACTCAAGACAATTAAATAAGCATGATATTCAGGCCATGTAACATTTATGTTCATACACAAAATTCTAGTAAAGGAATGATCGAGTTGGCAGAGACAGTGTAGTGTGAATGAATTCCCTGTGTCTTTACCTTGTAAGCTTTATTTAAACATAAAAACTAAAAAGAGTGTCGTGTCGCACACTTCCATAAAGTCCACCACTTTTCTGCTACAGACGTTAATTATTCATTCATGGACATATAACGTCCATGACATTTGGCCAAATCTGTGAGAATATCTATATTCATATATAGGAGGTTCTAGTCTTCAAACATATGCTTATGTTTTATAACCATCCGTTTTACAAGCCCCAATTAGAATGGTTATGAGCACCTGATAAAAGCGATGCATTCCATATATAATTTTATTCCATGGTGGACCCTATCTTAAAGGAAACTTATATATTTATCAATCAACATACTTTTGCTGTACATGATCCAAACCATCTATATTGTTGGGGATTGATATGACGGGTAAAAAATATACCATGATCCATATGAAAATTTACAGTGACTCTACGGTGGGGTTATCTTAAGCTTGTTTGGCCTATTGAGATTGGATGAAACCATACCTTAAAAGTGGAAAACGAATAAAGAATTAAAAAATGTGAAAAAATGACAACAGCATGGGTATAAAAGGATTCTCCTGTCCCTGTTTGTATTGCATCATGAATTTACATGGAAAATGCTTTACTTTACCATGCTTAGTGTTTATATTGCAATTATGAAAAGGTAAATGCACCCAACAAAAGAAAAATGCAATAATGTCAACTTTCTGTGATTGTAACGTCACATCGGAGATTCAACTCATTTCATGAGAAAAGGAGAAAGGAAATAATTTTAGCTATTTTTTTTTTTTTATTTTTTTTGAAATACTTATACAAGGAAATTGACTCCCTTCTCTATTTTTTTTTTTATGAACTGCTACCAACAGGTTCATTTTCTTTTCTGTGACTAATCAGCTTTTCTCTCTAAATAATCAAGCCAAAAGTGGAGAAGAAAAAAAAAAAAAAAGTTGTCCTTTAACAGGATTTTTTCTCACAGTTGATGTGGAAAAAAAAGTCACGAATTTTAGGTAGTAATTATTAGCTTTTCTTACTATTGCAATTTTGTAGCGTTAGTTATATTTCTTTTGAAAAGCCGATGAATTATATATATATATATATATATATATATATATATATATATAGAAAGAAAGAAAGAAAGTTCATATATAACAAGGCAACAATACAATCGGGTCGACACATTCGGTGGGCCGACGGCACAAAAAACTTTCTCATCCTGCCTATCACATGGGCTGAAGATGCCTCGAAGGGGCGGATGACTCTTTGATGACTCGATTAGGGCGATGGAGGTCCGATTCAACCTGAAATTCCCTAGAAGTTTATTCCTCGTTGTTAATTTGGACAAGCCATTTGCTACCCCGTTAACTTCCCTCGTAGCATAAACAATGCTAACTTCCACCTCTCACATGAGTGAATCAAGCCAGGTCCACCGGTACCACAAACTCTACTTAGTGGGGCGCTCCCTATTAAGCACGTCCACTGCAGTTTTGGAGTCACTCTCTAACACAATTTTAGAGGAACCACAACTGATGCAGGGATGAATGTTATGAGGTCGATTATTGTCTTCCTCGAGGATAACTATTCCAAATTTATGGAGCTTCTCTGGACTTCTCATGGAAATTCCTTAAAACCATGAGTAAAAAATATGAAAGAATATAAATAAATTTTAATAAATTTGAAATTTTATTGAGAGATAATGAAAATGAATTTACAACCCTTTGAATAATGATGCCAAACTTTAAAAGAAGTTTGATGCAGGGAAGGACGTGAGGTCGAGCACCGTCTTCATCAAGATGATAAATATTCCGAATCCATGGAACTTCTCTGGACTCCTCACAGAGACTTCTCGAATCCACAAGAAAAGAAACCAGAAAATAAAAATAATTGCTAATAAATTCGAAATTGATTAATGAATGAAATAAAACGAGTTCACATCCCTTTAAATAAGGGAACCAAGCAATAGAAAAGAAATCAGACTCAAACTACAACTAAAACTCCTAGAATTCGCAACTTACTATAAATAGTAAACTTACTATTTATAGACGGTCGTGATGTCTACTAGTGTGCAAGGTTTTCCGCCAAAAATAGTAAGTGTCCTATTTGGCTTCACCAAACCGTTCTCCTAATTATCCTAAGCACTTTTCATGTCGGACACAACTCCTAAAGCCCAACGGATGAAGAGTTATAATAAAACTAAAACTTACTATTTATAGTAAGTACGAAATTAAAACGGGGAAACGACCGTCGATTAGGGGGTTTCACGCAAATCTGGGCTGCGCAACCCGGCATAGCGAGGTTGGTTGGCTAAAGTAGCTCGTCCTACCCTAAATTCATATATTTTACGTCAGATAACTCATTCCAGATTGTGAGATACGCCCGATCTAAGGTCTGATGGTCCGGATCACTTCTGTCGCCGACCGTGCCTTTTCTAATCCATCTTGGCCATGAAATTGTCCGCGACCCGCTCTACATCAAAGTTTCAAAATCAAACTCCCTAAAATTTGTAACTTACTATAAATAGTGAATTTAGTATTTATAGTAAGTGTCCTATTTGGATTAACCATGTTATTCTCCTAAATTTTTCTAAGCACTTTTAATATTGGACACAACTCCGAAAGCTCAAATGATGAAGTGTTGTAATCAAACTAAAACTTACTATAAGTAGTGAAAATGGAAATAAAATGGATTTTCGACCGTCAATCTGATGGAATCTCGCAAATTCAGCATATGCTAGGTTAGTTGGCTAAAGTAGCTTCTCCTACACCAAAATCATAAATTGTACATCGAGTAACTCATTTCGGTTTGCAAGATACGCTTGTTGTAATGGTCTGACGGTTCGGATCACCTCCACCACCGATCAGGCCTTCTATGGTCCATCCTGGACATGAAAGTGTCTGCAACCTGCTCTACATCAATAACCCACATAAAGGGAAAGACATTCGACCAAGATGTGAAATTCAACGTGATTTTTTGAGCCTTAGCCCAAACCCTATTGAAAAAGCAAACAAGAATTCCTCGTTCCCCCCTCTACACACACCACCTCAATAGGGGCCCAAATTGTCACTTGCCAAGCCATCCACATTCACTTTGATCCATCCCTCTACTAGTCTTTCCCATTTCAGAGTCACCGAGAATTTGCCACACAGGGGCCTTGAAACAACCCTAAATCCTGGATTGCCATATGAGGAGAAAGGAGGATATCCTTTAACGGATGGAGGGTTGGGCTAAGGAGCCTTAATCGACGTTTGATCTAGGAAATGGTCCTCCTCACATTCACTTGACTGTTTTTAAAACGTCAATGTAACACCTCGAACTTTTTAATACTCGAGCATTAAATTTTTTTTAGTGTTATCATGAAATTTAATTTAGTATATACATGTTTATATCATCAATTTATTTTATCCTAGCCTTACATCTATTCACTAACATGAATTTGACCGTTAGGAATAATCTTCGTCCATAGATCAAGACATCTGACCATTGGTTTGTAAGACAGAACATCATACATCCAAGTATTCTCATATATTCATCATAACCAACCATTTAGTCAAATATTCACCGCTAGATAAAGACATCTGATAGTCCACTTTGATGTTGGACCACCTGATCATAGTAAACTAACTATTTAATCTCTACATCTGTTCGTACATGTATCGAATTGAGATTTTGATCCGTTCATCTTGTTTAGCACATATGAATATGTTAACTCACCATCAAAACTACAATCCGAGGAACTTACATATATGAACAAGTCACTTGAACCTAATAGTATTCATGTTCTACTGCTTGACCACTTCAAAAACTCACTTATATTTATCCGTTTACAAAATTAACCGTACACCCACCTACATACATGATTAGAATACTAGCAATTAAGTTTTTTTATTTTTAACATATCATCTGACCATCTATCATATTTGGATCCGCCAAACGGGCCGCCTAAATATCAAAATAAACTGCTCAGTTCGAAGATCGTAAGATATATACCACAACTATTAGCTAACTTTTCCACTAAATGTTGGAAAGCGTTGATTTAGATGTCATGGTGATAAAGCCTATTAAAAAGGTATCTTGGTCACCTGTAAGCGATTAAGGCCCAAACTAGGGCGATGGAAAGAGCACAAAAAATAAAGAATACCTGTCAAATTTCAATTCATTTGGATGTTATAGCCTACTATGGTGGTGATGGGTGACGGAGAATTAGGGTTTAATTCCGGAGAGGGAGCCTGAGAAACGGCTACCACATCCAAGGAAGGCAGCAGGCGCGCAAATTACCTAATCCTGACACGGAGAGGTAGTGATAATAAATAGCAATACCGGGCTCTTCAAGTCTGGTAATTGGAATGAGTACAATCTAAATCCCTTAACGAGGATCCATTGGAGGGCAAGTCTGGCGCCAGCAGCCGTGGTAATTCCAGCTCCAATAGTGTATTTTAAGTTGTTGCAGTTAAAAAGCTCGTAGTTGAACTTTGGGATGGGCCGACCGGTCCGCCTCTAGGTGTGCACCGGTCGTCTCGTCCCTTCTGCCGGTGATGCGCTCCTGGCCTTAACTGGCCGGGTCGTGCCACCGGTGTTGTTACTTTGAAGAAATTAGAGTGCTCAAAGCAAGCCCAAGCTCTGGATATATTAGCATGGGATAACATCACAGGATTTCAGTCCTAGATGACGAAAGTTGGAGAAATAAAATATGACAAAATTGTAAATACTTAATGTCATTAACCTATACCTTGAATTCTAGATCATATGGTTTTCATGATCCATTTGATGTGAAATTTTATATCATACCTATGAAACATAAATTAACCATACACGTGAAATTTCAGCCCTTAGATCATTATAGAAGTGGCCTAATTGACAAATCAATCAGTTAACACTTGATTTTGGTGTCCATCGAGTGAGGAAAGCTCGTGGCACTCATAGTATGATATTTCCCTTCATATGGATGACTTAGATTACCCATTACATGGACCAAGTATAAAGTGTGAGAACCCTACCTTATTATGCTTTTTCTTAGGCGCGAAGTTATTCATTTTAGGCTTATCAACTCTTTCTAAATACGGAGCTTCTAATTTATCCATTTTACAACATCAATCGTAATTCAAATTTAAAACACACTCTGGTCTCATATGAATATGAAATCATACAAAATTTAGACACCGATTTATTATATTATACAGATGAATGATGACCGCCTTGACTGTTCACTCCCTAAGTATAGGATTGTGAGGTAGTAATAAACTTGGTAAGACCGAGGTCGAATCCCAAGGGACTGAAACTTGTACATAATCTGAAACTAAGTAGAACTAGAACTAGACTAAGATGAAATCTAAACTGAATGAAATTTAGAAAATAACGATGGAATAATTATTTAAAACATAGAAATCAGAGATAGAGAACTAGAGATTCAAAGGATCCACTTGTAGAGATCAGGGAGATCATATGCCTACATCAAAAACTCAATTGGACTTAGAGTCCATATTTATCCAATTGAAGGGCGTAACCATGAAAATTAAACTGAACTTCCTTTGATCTAGTTTTCAAGAGATGAAAGGTATATGAATTAGAATGGATTCCATCACCAAACCATGCCCAGGAGACAAAGCAAACAACAGAATTAAACTAATTACCAACCAATCAACATGCTATGAAGGTTAGGACGGGTACCGTCATCCAACCATGCCTAGGAGACGATGGTGAACAACAGGGCTTCTTGACGTCATAAACATAGAAGAAAAGGAACATGCTCAAAGCTCTCGCAGACCCATTATAATTTTAGTCACAACAGACCATTAAAAACTAAAAATATTCCCTTAATAATCAAACTATAATCAATATCAATTCAATCTAAACAAAAGGCACAAGCAAAAGGGTCTCCCATCATGCTACTAGCTTCACCTCTTAGCCTTAACTAAGAGGTTTGGCTTGACATGAGGAAGTTAAAATACTAAAAACTTACTAAAAAGATGAAAATAAAAAACAAAAGTGCTCTCTTTCTCTTGCACTCCACGGATGCTCACCTTCCAGGATCCAGAGATGGCCCCACGTCCTCTCCCTCTCTTCTTTTTATATGCCTCTAACACGGTGGAAGCAGGTTACGCAACAGGAGTTTGCGTGTGAACCGGACTTCCATGAGATAATACATAACTGAGTTACGTTTTGATCAGTTTTCAGGGAGAACTCTAACCATACTACCGATTTCGACTTCATGGTGAAGGTCCGACGTGTCTTACACTCCCTCTGGACGGTTCAGATGGGCTAGCCGATCAGGTTCATGATCGCACAACTTCCATGAAATCGGACGGCGATCGGCTGCATTGCCTAAGGCATTACGCAAGTGGATGCACTGATGTGTTTGGTGGGCCCCATAGTGATATTCTATAAGAAATCTGATCCATTCATTGGATTCGTGGTGAAAATCCAGTCTGGAAGGGGTGGTTTTAGTAGGTTCTCACATGGCCCACTGTACCAACTCAACTCGCCGTTCATCCTGCGTTTGATCATGATATACACGTGTGTGCACACATGGGAATAGAAGGACACCTAAGCAAGGGTAATACCCCCTCCCTAGACACCTTGGACAGTATAGATTCATGATCTAGATGAAGGGTGGGCCCCACTGAACAAAATCATTTTTTTATCTTGAGAAGAAGAGTCGGTCAGCACGTGCTGACTGACTTTGGGATTTTTTGTGCAACGCAGGAGTGCACCGCCTATGCACTTGCATGCCCCCCTTGTTGGGTCCACCATGATGCTTGTGAAAAATCCATTCCGTCCATTCATTTCCTCAGATCATTTAATGAGTTGAGACTAAAATTGAAGCAGATCCAGATATCAAGTAAGCCATAAATCAATGATTTCTGGGCTGATCTATCTGTTGGGCCACTTCCATCAGGATCCAATGGCCGAAATTCGACATGTACAGTTAATTTATGGTCTTCAGGCCATGTATGTAGTTTTAAGCTGAACGGATGGTGGGAACCCTGTGATTTTGAATTCTGGATGATTTTCGGGCCACTTGAGCTTCAGTTTTCCTATTTTCTACGATTTCTGACGTGTAATTCCATCAATCTTGGTCCCCTAGTGTCCATTCCTTGGCTTTGGTGTCATCAGAGCGTTAAATCCATGCCTTAAGCACCCTTTTTCAATCCATGCTCGTAAATACACTCTGCATCACAAATACGATTAAATCAGGCCATTAAACTGTATCATGCATATAAATTAAGGCAATAACTGGGGTCTAATATGCAATATTTGACCCTCAACATGCATATTTGACCCTCAACATTGACTCCAATTCTTTTCTTTTCTCACAAAAGTTGAGATTTCATTTATAGGAATTTTTCACCATTGATCAACCACCAAATTTTGTCGAACCATTTGTCTATTATGACTACACATTTTCTCCAAAATTGGGCCCTAATCATTAGGCTTGGACCGTTAATTGAAATCAAGATCGTTTTGACACTCGCTAGGAAAATTTTCATGATTGGCCAATCTAAATTCTGGATCATCAAGAAAATCATATACCTTGGCTTTATTCGACAACCCCAACACAATGGACATTAAATTTAAAGAAAGATCGCTAGAAGAAACAAATTGGAGAAACTCGATTCAAGTGAGATAAGAAACCTAATTTAAGAAATCTACAAAAGGGGGTGTGTATCCCTTCTCCACTCTCAAATCAATGCACACACACCACCTTCTCACGTCTAGAGAGAGAGAGAGAGAGAGAGAGAGAGAGAGAGAGAGAGAGAGAGACGTCTAAAGCCTAGACGCTCGTTCCTTTTCTTCATTCTCTACGCGTGTGGTGTCTCCCTTTTGCTCAAGCAACATTATGGTTTGTGTAGAAGCCCTCAAGCATCGAAATCTATCTAGGGTTTACTTTAAGGCTAAGGTATGAGATTTCTTTAAGCTTATACTAATTTGATTTGATTTCTACATTGTTTATCTTATTTTTGCATACTTTTATATTACTGTAATTTTTCATGCAATTAATTAATGAATCGCTATGAATTATCTATTCTTTTGAGAATTATGGTTAAAGTATGATTTTAATTATGAGTAATTTTTATGAATTCATGTGAGGTGATGGATACAAGCCTTGCCCTTTGCCGATTTTGAAAGTGACGTGTATTTTCACTCTATATTGAGTTGGCTTTTGCTTATCTCTTCTTATTTTTTATTGAGTTAGCCTATTTGTTACTCTTATTTTTTATTGAGTTAGCTTATTGTTATTCTTCTCCTTTATTAGGTCATCCTTGTGCTACCTCCTTTTATGGCTTGAGTATGTGTTTTGAAATTTCAAAACTCACATGGTTCGATTTATTTTCCTATTGATACAAGTGATGTATTAGATGTCTCACATCTAGTGATTCATAAGTTTTATCATGAACATAATGCGTTCTGGATAATGACCCTCTTAGTTGACATGTAATTCCATGGGTCTAGGTAGTGGTGCATAATTGATGTAAGTAAACCGCCATGTGTATTACATCACTTCCAAGATTGGATATCACAAATAGTCACTCCATGAAAAAATTGTGTCATGTAAATCACCCGATCCGTGTGTTGTGCCACCTTGAGATGTTCACGTAAATTCATCATAGCGTTGGACACGACGAAAAATCTTCATAGTATGGGATGTAGGGCAAGTTGGGCTTCTATGAACTATATTCCACATCATGATGATTACTACGTATGATGGACCGCATACACTATGTTAGGCATACATTTATTTAGATTAGTCGCGCATACCGATACCACTCGTAGTAGTGGAGTATGAGATGTATTAAGGCCCTCACATTGTTCTTATGTATCTCTTAAATTATTGTTAATATCAAAGAATAACCATCACAATGAGTAGATCATTGACCCTCTCCAACCATATAGATGATGCAGGTAATATACATATTGGAGATATGGATGATGATCTCCTTAAGGAAGATTATTCTGAATAAAGGAGAAGGATAACTTTATGTTTAGTTTTATTCATTTTTTTGTTGCACACTTTGGATAATGTAATAAGCTCCCATTTGAGAGAGCATTAGACGGTTAGTTGAATTTTATGCTTTAATAAGATAAGAAATATAGTTGATTTTATTCTCCTGAATGGCTACCTTCTTGAATGTGATCTAAAAGAAAAAAGAAAAAAGAAGAACAATGTGTGATTTTAAAGTATTTAATGATTACATTATTAACACTCGGAATTCTCGGGCACGAGTATCAACTCGGGTCGTGAAAATTCAGGACGTACAGTCAATCATTCTTTTTTTTTTTTCCAAACTTTAAAAAAGATCAACCTAGGAGTTAAACCGCAGAAGGATGAAAGGCAATCAGAATCCAAGATTGCCTGCCACCATTGGGAGGCGCATCCTAACGCTGGTTGGCCCACCATGAAAGAAAAGTTGAAAATGTTGTTGAAGTGGAACCATGCCTTGGCCGCCAGCTCACTTGACAGAAAAAGAGGATACAGAGATTCTATATCTGGCCCCCTCTCCATACAACAACATTCGTATCTCGAGGCAAGTTAGACTCCCTTAGCTTGGAATCTCCCATCAATTAGAACTGTAGAAAATTGAAATTTTTGACGGCATCTTCGAATGCCAGACCCATTTCGCACAACTTCTACACTCAATTGACGCTCTTCAAGACTCCTAAGCAATCTGTCGTTGAAATCTTCAGAAGAAGCCATAGGCCACATGCACATGTCTTCCCTTTGCGAAGTGAGCTAGCGTTCATCATGGATATGCTCGAGTACAACTTGCAGCAGATGAGAAGGAACCAAGGTTGCCGAATGAAGCCCCTCAGGACACAATACTTCCTTCACTTTAAGTTGAGAGAGATTTGTTGGGATGGGGTTAACTGTCCAAGAATTTAGCAGAAAGAGGCCCGTCTAATCTATAGTCCAAAAACTGCATTGGCCTTTGCCCACCAGCCAACACACTTGACCTATAAAGAACATAAACATCTTGTAAATGCCTTTCCAAAATGAGGATTTGGAGAACTTGGACACAACAGTTTCGCTATTGGAAAAATCTGCCTTGTAATTGCCTCTAACGAATTTCACAAAAATGTTGTTACTTCTGAAAAACTTTACAGACCACGCCAATCTCATTTTGAAACTTGTCATCACCTCCTTAAGATTCTTAATACCTAGCCCACCCTCAGAATTCAGTAACACGATTTTATTCCATCTTGCCCAATGTAGCTTTTCTCTCTCATCCTCCTAGCCCTAGAAAAAAATAATCAAGAAAAGGTTTTCTCCATAATCGAAAGGACCCACACTGGAACATCTATTGCAACCAATGTGTGAATTGGAACATTGCTGACAAAATGATTTACGAGCACAACTTTAGCCACCTAAGTCAAGCATCTACCTTTTCAACATGCAATCATACTAAGGATGCAATCCAACAACAACTGATTAAAAGTGCTCCTCGATCTACTTTAAAAAAAAGGGACTAAGATAGGCCGAATTCATCACAAATCTAGCAATCAATGTCGATCTTTTGATGTCCTTAACTCAGATAGATGGTAACTTATCAAACATGTCGCACCCGCTCTTTGAATTATTATTTTTCTGACCCGAGATTGCTTGTATCTACTAAGGAAATCATTCATCACCTGTAGCAATTTGTTGCTTCCTTTGGTGAATAAGACCCTATCATCTACAAATAATAAGTGAGAAACTAAAGGGCATCCTCGACTCACCTTGAATGGCTGGCAAAACTCCCCTAAAAAAAGACTTTTCTCTCTTATCCTCCTAACCCCAGAAAAAAATAAATCAAGAAAAGGTTTTCTCCATAATCGAAAGGACCCACACTGGAACATCTATTGCAACCAATGTGTGAATTGGCACATTGCTGACAATATGATTTATGAGCACAACTTTAGCCACCTGAGTCAAGCATCTACCTTTCCAACATATAATCCTATGAAGGATGCAATCCAACAACGACTGAAAGAAAGCAATCCTCGATCTACTTTTAAAAACAGGGACTAAGATAGGCCGAATTCATCTCAAATCTAGCAATCCATGTCGATCTTTTGATGTCCTTAACTCAGATAGATGGTAACTTATCAGACGTGTCGCACCCATATTTTGAATTGTTATTTTTCTGACCCGAGATTGCTTGTATCTACTAAAGAAATCATTCACCACCTTTAGTGATTTGTTGCTTCCTTTGGTGAATAAGACCCTGTCATCTACACATAATAAGTGAGAAATTAAAGGGCATCCTCAACTCACCTTGAACAACTGGTAAAACCCCCTATAAAAAAGTCTTTGAAATCCCTGATTAAACGCTTCAACTAAAAAAATGAATAAGCTTGGCGAAATTGGGTCTCCTTTCCATATCCCCCGAGAGGATTTAAAATAGCCACAAGCTTCTCTGTTCAATAGGACCAAAAACCAACAATTTGCCCAAAATTTCTCAACCAAGGTAACCCATGCCTGATTGAACCCAAACTGAAGAATTACCATTTTGAGAAAGTCTCAATTCACTGTGTCTTAAGCCTTCTCCATGTCAAGTTTCAGAATAATGTCGTTGCCTCTCACTATCCTAATAATGTCTCTAAACATTTCTTGGATGAGCGCAATGCTTTCAGCTATCAAACGCCCTTGGATGAATGACCCTTGCTCCTCCAAAATACTCCTAATAAGCAACACATTCAACCTATTTGCGATGACCTTTGAAATCTTTTTATATGCACAGTTACACAAACTAATGGGGCAAAAATCTAAAAAATTAGATTGTGAGGGGAGCTTTGGGATGAGGCATGTAAGGGATGATGTGAATGCACGAGGGATATTCTTGCCTTTAAAAAGAAATCTCACAACATTGAGGATATATATATCCCTACAAAATGCCAATAGCTAGTGAAGAACGCACTGAAGAATCCATCAGGGTGTGGTGCGCCATCTTTTGATAAGTATTTAGGGCCTGTTTGGATTCATGTATAGTATTGTATTGTATTGTATTTGGTTACTATTCATGTATACATTGGACAATCCTCATAATACATCCTTATCACCATGCCATTATTCAATGCTTGGATAGGAGGTATTGTGCGGGCAAGTATACAATATCTTGTACAGATCAATGTTTGGATATAAAGTAGTAGGCGTGCGTATTGTTCAAACGGTCAACTAATAATAGCTGCTTTGTGCAGATTGTTCATATATACTTTTTAATTCTTGTTTCTTTCATAGGTGGTGGTGCCCACTGCCAGTTGATATGCTTCATCTGATCCGTCCAACCTGATCTGATCCGTCCAACGTGATCTGATCAGTCGGTCATGATATGATCCATCCAATGTGATCTGATCTGTCCGTCATGATCTGATCCGTCCAACATGATCTAATCCATGGACCGTCACTTTTTAATGCTCTTTTATTTCATAGATGGTGGTGGTACCGTTTGATTTTTCTTTCTTTCCTTTCCAATTCTCGTCCACTTCATATTACGGTGGTGGCCACCATTAGTTGATGTGATTCATCCTATTGCCCAACCGTAGACCCCACGATGAGGTCGGAGCTCATCCAGATCGTCCATTGGTTTTGAAATAGCTAATCGACCATGATGTGGCCCACCTTTATGTCGTACTATATCCCAGAGGGAGACGATAAGACAAAATAGTATGATAAAGTTACCTGTGACTTTAAAACAAAACAAATGACAACTTCTTCCAGAGGACCGAGTTCAAAATTTTTTTTTACCAAAATAGTTGAAAAACTTCATCTGTTAATTTCTGATCGGTTTATCTAACTCGATTTGAACTTATCTGTGATACAGTCCATGATACAGTCAGAGGATTCAATCATGATGTTTACAAAAAAATAACTAAAAGCTATAACTGCAGAATTCACCTCAGCCATTCAAAGTAACTAAATTCAAAAGAAAAATCTTATACCGACATAAAAAATCAACAATCCAAGCAACAAACAAAACAGCAGAATCATGCATTGATCGTCTCCAACATTAACAACGGTCACCCTCTCGGCATTGGCAGCTTCCCGCACATTCCTAGTGGCAATTTGGGTTCGATCTGTGAGAGTAGCAGCACAGTTGCCATTGTCCATTGTTGAGGGACGATGAGATACGCAAACAGTGACACTTCCAATTGCTCATCACGCCGTCCAATCGAGGAAAGAAGCCTAAATGATATAGTAAATAGAAAAAAAAAATTTGCCAACCAAGAAATGGATATGATGCATTCTTCACTGCTTCAACTAACAAAATAAATCTACATATGAAATAACTAATATCCTACTAACCTGATACTGACTCCAAGCATTCGTAGCATCTTCAAAAGTCGGGAAAGACTTGTGTTTACATCCACTGAAACCGTGAACTTGAGCATTACAATCATCCCATGTTGCATAGATCCCGGGATTCCTTCCCACAAACACCACATAATACTTTTGTTTTATTCTGCTGCAAGCATTAATCAGTGCCTTAATTAGTAGGATAACTAGAAAAAAAAAGTAAAAAATAAACAGTCATCTTCCTTTTACCACTGTTAACAAATCATCAAATTGTAAACGACCCGTCATCACTCTATGCTTGATTTATAGCGCCCTGAATTATAAAATAATTTGTCATCTGTAATGCAAGTGAAGAGTGTATCAGACCATAATGCATTACGCATATTGCCATTCAACATAAAAAACTTCGCATTCTTAGCTCCAGCAGCAGTGGTACTTTAAAAAGCTTCACAACAAGCTGGAGTAGCATCAGCTAACCGATTTTAGAGGCCACATGTGCAACAAAAAATACTAACAAATATGGGTATAATAAAAATATGATAGATAGTTGACAACTGAAAAAACAAAAGTAGACCATCACCAGAATATGAATCACAAACTGAAATTACAAACATCTAAATTTATGTGATATCTGTAAAACTGTATCTGAAAAACAATTCTCAACCAGTTACACTCAGAAATCATCCAACATTTTACTCCAGCAGAAATTACTACTGAGTATGGACACCTGTGAGACAAGTAGCATTCTCAACCAGTTACACTCAGAAATCCTCCAACATTTTACGCCAACAGAAGTTACTGCTCAGTAAGGACACCTGTGACACAAGTACCATTCTCAACTAGTTACAGTCAGAAATATTAAGAACATCTTTACCCATTAGATATAACAACTGAAACATGACAACTATGAGATGAAGAGTGTTATGAATCTCTGAATTATAGAATTCCTCCAACATAATCAGTCAGAAGAAACTACTACTGAATAATGGAAACTGCCACCAGATATAATCTCAAACAGAATATCGCATAGCAGTTAAAGTCACAACCTACAACAAAAAGTAGCATTGCAGATTTAATATATAGTAGTCCAAGACATTTAAAGATCTGATTACTGCTCCAACAACAATCATATAATCCATAACGTTGTCAAGAAGTAAACCCGAACACACCTATTCATAGGGACACAAGAAATAGTATTCACCCTAAAAGCAGGAGGAAAAAAATAACCAGTTATAATCACATAACAGTCAGCATAAAAAAAAAGGGCCATTTTCAGTCTAGACCACAGCGAGAAAGGATAACTTTCTTTATCCATTCCTTTCGTCATTCATGTCCTAGCTTAAAAAAACTTACACTGATTAAATCACCTTGCAACACCTTAGGAGCCCGAATTTGATCTTCACTGGAAAGACCATCCACCTCCTCACGGATACCCAATACACGTTGCACACGTGTCATACTTTTTCCCTGGTCAGGTTGTTCACGGCTTTTGTGACCTCCCTCATCCTGTCCCCAATCTATTCACTCAGTCTACTTTTCCTACGGCTAAAATCACCCCCATCAATGCGACTATGACAAGAACATGAGTTGGCTTCCATTGGACTTCGGTTTATTTGCTTTGCCCGATTTACTGAACCCTCACCACCGTGAAATCGGAGAGTTACCCTCCGATCATCCTCATCTGAGGATGAAAGACGCATAGTCTGGCAGGGCTCCTCCTCCGATTTATCATCGGAGTTTATTTCGTCATGGCCGCGCCATTTTTCGGATATGAGAGAAGAATATGCCGTACTCGCAAGCTCACCGTGGGCAAAATTATTGCCAAACATGAAGGCGAGATCATTCCATCTGTCCACATGTTTTCCTTGAACCCATTCAGCATAGGGGTGGGTCTGTTCACATAATGACAAAATGTTATAATCATTTATTACAAATTAGTTCTTTAAAATATATTAAACAATTATAAAATCAATTCATACCGCAATGTATCCTTCCCATACATCCTCGGTAACTATCACAATCTTCTGGGAGTCGTCCCATCCGAATCCTGAGGCATTGAGCATATCCTTTATTGCCCAATATAGCCTCTTCAAGGTCCGAAGCCGGTTTGAAATATGTCAGTTCTCTAACAATATCCCACAAGCATCGTATATCTCTTTAATGGTGGCTTTATAAGTTTCAGGTTTAAACTCAATGTCACTTTTTAGACCCAGATTCATCTGTTCGACCAATGCATTAACTAGTGCGTTGTCCATACTATCTGTCCATTGTATTCTACTTACTTTACTTGAACCACTTAAAGTACGCTTCGGTTGAGAGAATTTCTTGGTGATGGCCGGGTCTTTGCGGGAGTTTACTTTTTTTTTGGAGTGCTACCTTTTTCAGCAGGTGAGCTTGGGCAATGGTTGGACACAATAACCTTCTTACTAGGTGATGACTCCACTTCTTTCTTTTTTGTGTCCTTCAATGTACTCCGTAAAAAATTCATTGAACCTACATACAGAAAATGTTAATAGAAATAAGTAAACTAAAGTCAATTGATGCCCGAATATATCAGTCATATATAGACACGAATGATATTCATCACAAATAAATATGATAAGTATCAAGAAGATGGTGAAAATATATGTTAAAGTATTTCTGCTTTTAACAAAGCAGATAATTACATAAACCAGATAAGTCTAAGTACGTTGTCTTATGCGTGGAAGACTATCATTCCACATTCTCTCAGCTATCTTATCTCTCTTATGTGTCCAATCATCACGTGCACGATCCGTCACCTGAGCTAACGCTTGTCCTTCTTCTACGGTAGTTACATCTACAGCGGAAGGCGAAACATCCATTGTACTGTCTCCACTGTCCTCAACTTCCTCTGCCAGTCCATCATCACCAGCAACACGGATGAAATTATGAAGGACACAGCAAGTTATAATAATTTTCACTTGCATTATAAATTTAAATTGAGGAGGAGTACGTAGAATAAGAAAGCGACCTTTTAGAAGTCTGAATGCACGCTCTATGACATTATGCAATTGTGCATGGTGATAATTGAATAGTTCCTTTTTATTGGCAGGCTTCCTTCCCGTATGAAACTCGTTCAGGTGATATCGCACACCTCAATATGGTGCTATAAATTCATACGTATGTGCATATCCGGCATTAGTAACATAATATTTTTCTACACATTGCAAAATATGTTTCCGTTGAATTATATACATAAACAGTTATAATGCAAACAATTACCCGCTTTAGCCAATTATCGTGTGGAATAAGGAAATAATCAGGCCTACGGGTTAGTACATTTTGTAACACACGAGCATTGGATGCGAATCCATCCTAACCAGTAAGTACGTATACAAATTTCATATCAAACGTACATGCGGCCAAAACATTCTGTGACAGAAATCCTTTCCTATTTCTGAATATTGAGCTTAATTCTTTTGGAAAATGAGTCGGGATATGGGTACCATCTAGGGCTCTGATGTAATCCTACAAATAAAAGTTTACCACATGATCAGTTCATTCTTTTATGGTACTATTTAGTAACTGCTCCAACACATGTACTCACATTACCTGAAAATATGGGCTCCACAAAGGGTTGTCGGATATTTTCTTGGGTGTGTGTAATCCAAGTAACATCACATACTCTAGATATAGACCAATTATAACATCCAACACTCTAGTAAAGTGTCGGCTTATAGTCTCACTAGATCTTGTGAAACGATGACCAATAACTCGGTTACTTACATTATGTCCGATAGTATGAAGTAACATTACAACCTGCTCCTCCAAGATGCATCTCCTGCTATCGAATAGTAGATTTCGATCTCTCAACAATGAACATAATTCAAAAAATTGTTCCCTGCCCATCCTCAGCTGCGCAAGACAGTCACTATCGCTCTTACGTATGACCACCAGCGGGGTTTTCCTTCACACAGAACCGGCGATAGTATTCAGCTGCTCTGATTACACATATTAAAGTTGCAATGGCTGTAATTGTAGCTACAATTTCACTCTCATTCCATTCACTGTCAGAGGAC
The DNA here is from genome assembly GCA_037074715.1 of Magnolia kwangsiensis. NCBI lineage: Eukaryota > Viridiplantae > Streptophyta > Magnoliopsida > Magnoliales > Magnoliaceae > Magnolia > Magnolia kwangsiensis. Next base: position 104,024,128 of record CM073580.1, on the reverse strand, counting down.
CTTTCATCGGAATTATTCGCACTTTCAGAAGCCATTACAGCTCAATAGAACTCAAAAGAGATCTGAATGGGAATTACAATAAATTGAGATCTTTATACCTCCTCTAACATGAAATGACTATATAACAAATACTTCCATTGTAGTGGAGATTGTATTCGGATTGATAGTCTTTCCGAAATTGATGATTTACAGAAAGTTGAGATGAATAAATAAAAGTTGAGTATGGACATTATATAGTTTTAACAAATAATTTATTAACTTAATAATAAATGCAATCATACAATAAAACTGTTAACATGCAATTGTCGGTAATTGTATTTACAACTTTTGAGTATAGACATCAGACATTACAAAAAGTAAGGTAATTTAGAAGCAATAAAGTTCAATGGTGGTATGCCAATTTGTCTCTGTTAAGACAGAAGCATGTAAATGGATGAATCTACCAGCACTGAATCTACCAGTGCTGACCAATATATATTACAATGGGCAATGGCTTGAAGGTGGCATTGAATAAAAAAATTGAACGTCATCTAACACCTTGTGGCCATCTTATAACAAATGCATTACTAGTCAATGTAATGAGGAGACGTCATACAGTGAACAACCCGTTCATATAATAGGGAAATCGATGCTGAATATGGAAAGGATAATATGAACAAATATTCATCCTTCAAAGCCACAAGGAAATCGATTTGAAATGAAAGAAATAATGCTTCTTGCATTTAATAAATATGCATGAGTAATACCTTTTTATGAAATCCGGTCGAATAATGCAGAGCGTACAGAAGACGCAAAACTTCTCTATCTGATAGATGATTTTGAAGAGCTGGTTCAAGGGTTGGTATGTTACGAAGAAAGTTTTATAAAAGAAACAAATAATGAGATTATGAAATGTTAAAATATAAAGTCATCTCATCTGTCCAATACAGCAGAGCATGCACCCATTAATTCAATCCATCGACGCTCACCAGCAAGGCATTGTGAAATCCCAAAGAGGATTTAGATTATTTGTAGATTTTCCTCCCATCGGCTAGAATAGGGTGTAAACAGTCCCAGGTGTGTAATATAGACCGTATACACACCAATAAGAGGGTCGTGCATCAAAGAGGCTAATGCAAGACACAAGCCCTTCCATTCAATGTTATAGGTGGTTGAATATTGCCAACCCGATTTGCAGGAGGGAGATGACCGTACCTGATGGATTTGCCTTTGGGCAATAGGAACTGCTTTGCACGATGGCTCGATGTGCAACGAGCAAGCTTGCAGAGAGCTATAACAGTGGTTGTATGTGTAGAGGGATTAGGGAAGGGCCGGTTCGATACAAAATACCGACATGCAGGCTCTCGGACGATCTATGGAGAAGGCGGTGGAGAAGATCACCCGTTCTCCATAGGATACAAAAAATAAAAGGGCTTGTTTGAAAGTCATTTTCATTTACAACACAATGAAGACGTTGTACAAATGGTAGTGGCTGCACTGATAGTATAATATCGCCAGTCAAAGATTTTGGCTTTCGGATGTATTCGCGCACTTCGTATACGAAGGTCGGCTACTCTTAACCAAACATTGCTTATATCACATCAGTCCCATTAATACAATGCAATACACCCCTAACCGAGAATCCAAATAGGCCCTTAACTGCCTGTTTGACCTCATCGAGAAAGGGCTCCAACATGAGAGCATCATTATCTTCAAGCGAAACACAAGATGGAGTTGGGTCCAGAAAGTCCCCTACTTAATCACAAGCTTCTGCTTAAAACAACGTGGAAAAATAACTTACTGCTCCCACCTTAATTAAGGCTCGATCAGGCATTTTTTGTCCATTTTCTAGTCGAATTTCCCGAATCGCTGCTTATCTAACTGTAACACCCCGGATATTTTTCCAACTTGTGAATTGGATGTCCTTGGTGTTTTTCGATTCGCATGTGTTTAGGACCAAAAGGAGTGATGTTGGGTCCACCGAAACCACCCAATCAAGTGGAAGTATGAATTTTGGAGATTTTGGACAACAATGTTTGATTACACCCAGAAAATATCAAGCAATCAAGCAAATTTGGATAGCAGGGTTCGCTTACTCCAAGTGAAACTTAGTTGCACCAAGTAAATTTCGACCGAAGGGTTTGGTTGAACCGAGTGGGACTCGGTTGATGTTGAGGGTCAAATATTGCATATTAGACCCCAGATATTATCTGGATTTACGAATATTATGCTGTCTAATGGCTCGTTTTCTCATTCTTGTGTTGCAAGGTGATTTTATGAACATGGATGGAAAAAGGACGTTAAAGCATGAGTTTAACACTCTGATGACACCAGAAGTAAGGGATACACCCCTGGGGACCAAGATCAGCGCCTGAGATCCACCAAAATCGAAGAACTGAAGCTCAAGTGGCCTGAAGGACGTCCAGAATGCAAGATCACGAGGTTCCCACCATCCATTCGGCTTGAAACTTCATACGTGGCCTGAGGACCATAAATTAACTGTACACGTCAAAAATCATCCATTGGATCATTGCGGAAGTGGCCTAACGGGCAGATCAGCCCATCAATCTTCAATTTGGGGCCCACCTGCTATCTGGATACGCTTCAAATTTGGTCCCTATGGTTAAAAGGAGATGGTGAAGAGGATGGACGGAATGGATTTCACATAAACATCACAGTAAACCCCACGTGCAACGTGCATGCACATAGCACGTCCGCACGTGGCCGCACCGGATCGCCCAACCGGTCAGCGTTTGCCCTCCCTCTCTGCGTAAAGAGCCAGCGGACGGACGCTGGCTTCCATTTTTTTTGTAGTAGGACCCACACATCATCTTTTCAGGTGATCTGAACCGTCCATACTCACGATAGGGGGGGGAAAACCCTCACCTAGCTGTCCGTTTGATCCCATGCATAGGTACGGACGTAGATGGATGGAAAACGCTGGATGGACGGCTGGGTTACAGATTTTGTGGGTCACATTGAAATCAAACTGGACTTTGCCTTCGTGGACGATTTTTCGTCCTGAAGCCAATGGACGGTGTGGATTTTCGAAAAGAAAGCTAAGTGGACCCCACCGATCATCACAGCGAAAGAAGATTCCGCTTACGCACCGCGTAATGCACGGCCGCTGGCCATTTTTGCGATCGACTGTGGGCCCCACACGTGCCCCATAAGCTCAATCCAAACCGTCCATCGTGTAGACAGCTGCGAGCACTACAAAATTATGTTGTCACTTTTCACCCATGCGTGCACACGTGTGAGATACAGAGGCCACAAAAGGGCTGCCCTGCAATGTTCAAAACTGATTCTTTTGTGATTTCTTCTCTGGGCCACATCAATGGATGTTCAAAACCACCCATTCTTGACTGAAATTTCGTTCTGAATCCAATGGATGGGGTGGATTTTCCAGAAAATGCTTCTGTAGGGCCCACCGATCACAACAGCGAAATGGTGCGAAAGGTTTCGCACATCCACGAAGACTAACTTTTCCAGGCAGTTTTGGCCCACCATATTTGATCATATGGCAGATTTGAACCGTCTATCATGTAGAGAACCCAAGAAAGTACTAAGGGACGGTGTTTCCTTAGAATTCGAGCGAGAAAAGTGGCGTGTTTCGTGGCACCGAACTTGGCTGCGAAAATTACACTCCGTGTCCTGCTACAACTCTGTCACTGACTCTAGCCTTCCAGCAGCTATAAAAGGAGGTTTTTGGACGTGGGGAGCATTCATTCAGGTCTAGGAAGGAAGAAAAAGAGAGACGTGGAGGCTCGGGCAGGGACTTGAAGCAGACGTGAGGGAGAGAGTATTTTCTTTTCTTTTCTTTTATTATGAGATTTAACCCGTTCATGGCGGGCTGAACCTCTTAGCTAGGGCTAAGAGGTGAAGCTTGTAGTGAGATGGGAGATTTTATTTTATTTTTATTTTAATTCATGAATCGACGTTGATTTTAGTTGATTATTATGGGAATATTTTTAGTTCTTAATGGTCTGTTGTGACTGAAATTACAATGGGTCTGCGATACTTTGAATATTTCTATTTTCTTTTCATATTTATGACGTCAGGACGTCCTGTTGTTCACCATAGTCTCCTGGGCATGGTTTGATGATGGAATCCATTCTAATTCATACACCTTTCATCTCTTTGAAAACTAGATCAACGGCAGTTCAGTAATTTTCATGATTTCAGATGCAAGCATAAGTTCTCCCTGATCTCTACAAGTGGATCCTCTGAATCCCTAGTTTCCTATCTCTGATTTGTTTCCTAAGTTTTAGATTAATTATTCTACAAGTATTCCACCATTGCTAATTGATTTAAAATTCATCTTAGCCTAGTTCTACTTCTAGTTAGTTTTAGATAACGTACAAGTTTCAGTCCCTTGGGATTCGACCTCGGTCTTACCAAGTTATTACTACATCACAACCCTGCACTTGGGGAGTGAACAAGTTTTTGGTGCCGTTTCCGGGGACTGTTGGTTACGTTTTTCTGAAATTAATTAGTTTTAGGATTAGTTTAAGATTAGGTTTAGATTTTCTTAATTTTTAGAAATTAACTTGTCTCTCTTGTTTTATAGGCTTCTAAGATAGTTTCTAAATTAGTAAATTCTGTCTTAAATTCTTCCTTTCTATTCTAGATTTAGATTAAGATTTATTTCTTCTTTTTAGTGAGATTCTAATTCTAATTCTTTTTAGGAATCCTAACCCTGTTTCTTGTTTTAGAATTTTTTTATAAGTTTTTGTTTAGGAACTAACCCAATTTTTCTGTTTTGTAGGAAGCTTCTAATTTAGTAAGCTCTTTCTAATTCTTCTCTCTTTGGAATTTCTTATTTTCTCTAGAAATTAGTTTATTTTTAATTAGGACTTTCTACTCTTAGAAACTAACTTATTTTAGTTTGTTTTACAGGTTTTTAACTTAGGAACTCCGATTTGGTAACTTCTCTCCAACCCTCCCTTTTCCTAGATTTTTATTTTCTTTTTTAGGTTTAAGTTAGAATTTGAGGGCTGAGTGTGTTTTATGCCCCATTGGGCACGCGACAACACTCGACGTCTCGTGACTGAAGGAGGATTAGTTGAGGGGTTGACTGTCCATCGCAGGACTAGACACCACTTGAATTCTCCTGAGTTAGAAGACGTTATGGCTGAAAATCAACCTCAAGCACTACCCCAACCAAGGATTGAGGAAGTACATGATGAGAATGAGGTGCATCAGGCACCCCCGCCTCGTACTTTACGAGATTATTTACAACCGGCGGGGGTGAGTACGCCCTCATGTATGATTTTTTCTGAGAATACAGGACATATGGACATCAAGCCAGGGGTTATCCAACTCCTTCCTAAGTTCCATGGGCTTGAGTCTGAAGAACCATACTTGCATCTGAAAGAGTTCGATGAAATCATAGGCACCTTATACTTTCCTAATGTATCTGAGGATACTATTAGGCTGAAACTCTTTCCATTTTCCTTGAAAGAAAAAGCCAAGACGTGGTTACATTCACTGCGCCCTAGATCCATTGGCACATGGAATGATATGCAGAGGGAATTTATAAAAAAAAATTTCCCACATCATAAGACAATTACCCTCAGGAGAGCAATCATGAACTTTGCCCAAAAGGAAGATGAAACATTCTTCCAATGTTGGGAAAGGTTCAAGGATCTTGTTAATGCATGCCCACAACATGGCTTTGAAATATGGCGCATTACAATTTTTTTCTATGATGGGCTAACATCTTCCATGCGCCAAATGGTCGAGACAATGTGTAACGGAGAATTCATCAATAAAAATGTCGACGAGGTATGGGATTACCTCGATAGTCTCGCTGAAAAAACACAATCATGATACTATTACCCAAGGACGAACACTACGTCTAGGCCGACTCATTCAAGGAAAAAAGGAGGAATATATCTCCTGAAAGAGGATAATGATCTTAATGTAAGGTGGCCAATCTCACCAGAAAATTTGAGGCCATAGAAGGAAGGAAGGAAAAGGTTAATGAAAGTGTTTGCGGCATCTGTGATTGCAACATTCATACTACTGAAAATTGTCCTTCAATACCTGCCTTTCGAGAAGAATTGAATGAACAATCTAATGCCGTAAATAACTATCAAAGACCTTTCAATGGACCACCCTCTAATACGTACAATTCTGCCTGAAAAAATCATCCGAATTTTAGTTGGAGGAACGGACAAACTTCTACCCCTCAAGGTTTCTTCAATCAAAATCCAAATCAGGGAAAACCTCAAGAAGAATCGGTTTAAATTTTCATACAAGAGCTGGCTCGGACAATGCAAGGAATTTCAGATTTTATGCAAAAAATAGATTCACGTATGATGGCTATGAAAAAAGGGATGCTCCCTACACAACCAATCCCCAATCCTAAACCACAATACGAGACAGGTAATCTCAGCTCTTCAAATCAAATGTGGCACGCTAAATCCATCACCACTCTTAGGAGTGGGAAGGTTATTGATAAAACCCTTCCGGTTAGACTCGAAAAGCCTCAAGAACCAGAAGAGGACAACAATGATGGATCTAGTGGCGCCCCATAAAAATTTGAACCAGAACCTCTAGAAAAGCCACTTGCTCCGTTTCCCCAACGGTTAGTTGAACCAAAACGTCTATCTAACTTTCAGGATATCCTAGAGGTGTTGAAACAAGTGAAAGTCAATATTCCTCTGCTTGATGTTGTAAAACAGATACCTTCATATGCTAAATTTCTAAAGGACTTATGCACTACCAAACGACGGAAAAGTGTTCAAAAGAAGATCTCCTTGACTGAGAAAGTGAGTGCCATCCTGAAACAAGATGTGCCGCAAAAATTCAAAGATCCCGGTTGCCCAACCATATCATGTGTAATCGAAAACTATCGAATTGATCACGCACTTCTTGACTTAGGAGCGAGCGTCAATCTGATTCCCTATTCGGTATACCAACAGTTAGGTTTGGGTGAATTAAAACCCACTCGAACTACACTACAACTTGCTGATCGTTCTGTTCGTATGCCAAGAGGGATCATCGAGGATGTGTTGGTTCAGGTGGATAGATTCTACTACCCTGTTGATTTTATCATCTTGGACACCGAACCCATCAATGACACGAGCACTCAGATTCCCGTCATTCTTGGTCGTCCATTCCTGTCCACTTCAAATGCAATTATCAATTACAAGAATGGTGTCATGAATATGTCCTTTAGAAATTTGACATTGGAATCGAATATCTTTTTCAATAACGGCAGCAAGTCAGAGGATGATGACGATTTCCACGATGTTAACATGATTGATTCTTTTGTGGAAGATAGAACGCCTCTCACCTTATCCTCTGATCTTCTAGAGACGTGCCTGGCCCACTCCCATGATCTTGATGATGATATACTCAGGGAGACGTGTGCCATGCTTGATACTGCACCGGTACTTGAAGTTAACCGATGGAGGCCACAAATTGAAGAGTTGCCCCAAACCGATATAGTGCCTCTACCGTCTAACCTCAAGCCACCGAAGCTTGACCTAAAACCTTTGCCCTCTAATTTAAAATATGTCTATTTAGGCCAAGATGAGACATACCCGGTGGTGATCTCTACCCACCTGGAGAAAGAACAGGAGAGTATGCTGATATCTACTCTCATTGAGCATAAGGGAGCTCTTGGATGGACGATAGCGGACCTCAAGGGAATTAACCCATCGATTTGTACTCACCGTATATATCTTGAGGACAATGCAAAGGCTGTTCGGCAATCACAACGTAGATTAAATCCAAACCTGAAGGAAGTGGTTAAGGCCGAGGTTCTCAAACTATTGGATGTGGGGATCATATACCCCATATCCGATAGTCAATGGGTGAGTCCAACTCAGGTGGTTCCTAAGAAGTCTGGGATCACCATCGTAGCCAATGCCAATAATGAACTCGTGCCGACCAGAGTTACCACTAGTTGGAGAATGTGCATTGACTACAGAAAGCTGAATACCGTCACAAGAAAAGACCACTTTCCTTTGCCCTTCATTGATCAAATCCTGAAAAGGCTAGCTGGTCATTCCTATTATTGTTTCCTTGACGGGTATTCAGGTTATAATCAGATTGAAATCGCCCCTGAAGATCAGGAAAAGACCACATTTACATGTCCCTATGGCACCTTTGCTTACAGAAGGATGCCATTCGGGTTATGTAATGCCCTTGCCACCTTTCAGCGATGCATGATGAGTATCTTTTCTGACATGGTGGGGAAATATTTAGAGGTCTTCATGGACGATTTCTCTGTTTTCGGTTCATCTTTCAGCGAGTGCTTAGCAAGTCTTAAATGTGTACTGAAAAGATGTGAAGAAAAAAATTTGGTACTTAACTGGGAGAAGTGCCATTTCATGGTTCAAAAGGAAATTGTCCTTGGGCATATCATCTCGTCCAAAGGAATTGAGATAGATAAGGCAAAAATTGATCTTATCTCTAACCTACCTCCACTCAAGAATATCAGAGATGTGCGATCCTTCTTAGGACACGCAGGCTTTTACAGACGATTCATAAAGGACTTTAGTCTCCTCTCTCGTCCTTTATGTAATCTTCTTCAAAAGGATACACCATATGAGTGGACTGAGCAGTGCCAAGAAGCTTTCACTAAGCTTAAGGGCATGTTAACCACTGCACCTATCATGCAGCCACCCGACTGGAGTCTTCCTTTTGAACTTATGTGCGACGCCTCTGATTATGCTCTTGGAGCGGTTCTAGGCCAGAGAAAAGATAAGCGGCCTTACATTATTCGCTACGTAAGTAGGACTCTAAATCCTGCCCAAGTGAACTACTCGACTACGGAAAAGGAACTCTTAACCGTAGTGTTTGCTTTGGACAGATTTCGGTCCTACCTGATTGGATCCAAGATCATTATTTATACAGATCATGCGGCACTTAAGTATCTTCTTTTCAAGAATGATTCTAAGCCGCGCCTAATACGATGGATCCTTGTACTCCAAGAATTTGATGTAGAAATTAAAGACAAAAAGGAAGTAGAGAACGTAGTAGCTGATCACCTTTCTCACCTTAATACCTCTGATTCCCTTGAGGCGACCCATATCAATGACATGTTCCCTGATGAACAACTATTTAGAGTCTCCCATTCACCTTGGTTCGCTGATATTGCTAATTACCTTGCTACAAGTGCCATACCGACACACTGGACGTCACAAGATAAGAAGAAATTCTTTACCAAGGTGCGTAACTTTTTCTGGGACGATCCATATTTGTTTAAATATTGCCCAGACCAAATCTTAAGGAGATGCGTACCAGACGATGAGCATCAGACTGTCATCTCCTTCTGTCACTCACGGGCCTGTGGTGGTCACTTTTCTGCTAAAAAGACCACGGTCAAGATTTTACAGTGTGGCTTCTACTGGCCAACTATGTTCAGGGACACTCATGATTTTTACAAGGCTTGTGAGCGTTGTCAGAAATTGAGAGCATTGCCCCGTCGAAATATGATGCCCTTGAATCCCATCCTTATTATAGAAGCATTTGATTGTTGGGGCATCGATTTCATGGGACCATTCCCCCAATCATTTGAAAATCTGTATATTTTGCTCGCTGTAGACTATGTCACTAAATGGGTCGAAGTAATTCCGTGCCGTAAAAATGACCATCGCACGGTCATTAAATTTTTAAAAGAAAATATCCTGTCGCGGTTTGGCACGCCTCGAGCCATCATTAGTGACGGGGGCTCACACTTCTGCAATAGACCATTTGAGAGCTTAATGAAGAAATACGATATCTCTCATAAGGTGAGCACCCCATACCATCCACAGACAAGTGGACAATCTGAAATTTCTAATAGGGAGATCAAACATATCCTAGAGAAAACGGTTAACCCTGATCGTAAGGACTGGTCAATCCGATTGACCGATGCCTTATGGGCATACCGTACTGCTTTTAAAACTCCTATTGGAACATCTCCCTTTAGACTTGTCTATGGAAAGGCTTGTCACTTGCCAGTGGAATTGGAACATAAAGCATACTGGGCGACCAAAAATCTAAATTTCAATCTGGACAACGTTGGTTCGCTACGCAAACTTCAATTAAATGAACTGGAAGAAATCCAGAACGATACATATGAGAACTCGAGAATTTACAAGGATAGGATGAAGGCGTTTCATGATCAACATATTCTACGGAAATCATTCATGCCAGGTCAGAAAGTCCTCTTGTATGACTCTCGACTACATCTCTTTCCGGATAAGCTTCGATCTCGTTGGACCGGCCCTTACATTATTGTTACTGCTTATCCTCATGGGGCCGTCGAGATAAGAGATCCCGACAATGGCAAGGAGTTTAAAGTAAATGGACATCGATTAAAGCCATTTGTCAAGACATTTGATTCAGAGGACATGTCCATGCCTCTGATTGCTCCTGTTTATCAGGACTGATCTCCTAGTCTGATGGAGGTATAGGTAGGTTTATCGCTTTCATAGGACTAGGATTGTTGTTTTATTTGTCTGGCTGAAGACGGTAAATTTAGCGCTCCTGGGAGGCAACCCAGCTTTTCATTTTATTTTTCTAGTTAGATGATTCAATGTTTGTGGGTAACATTACTGCAAACCCTCACGAGACTACAACTCGTCCACTAGGGGTAACCTAGGGGTTTAAAGGCTTGTTGCATACGCTAAATGCAATCGAGAGCACCTGCGAAAGTGGTATAGGTAGGATTTTATTCGTTGTTATTTTTGTTCTGCTTTTTCTCTCGTGCTAACAGTTGAACAGAGTAGCCCTGTACAACAAGCATATAGCTATATAAAAAATTGACAGTTTCAATATGTTGACTTTAAAAATTCATATTATCTTCAATGTAACTCTGATCAAGGTGATTCAAAAGTCAAAAAAAAAGCTTGATGAATCAAGTTATATGAAAAATAAATAAAAATAATAATAATCAAACTTAAATAAGGTTTATTTTAAGATACTTCAGAAACTATATAGAAAATCATTCATTTTAGGCAACTAATATTTTTGAAATTTTAAGAATTTTGTAGAACTCAAGATGGAATGAAATTGGTAGGGCTAAATTAGAATTGATGATGAATTACTAAAAAAAAATTATAAAAATAATTTAATAGCTAAAAGTGCAAAAAATATTATAAGAAACTGGCATGTTAAAACTGAATATTTATGCAATTACAAGTTGCTGATGGACTGGACGTATTTTTTCAATTTAGAGTTTTAGTATTAGGTGTTTTCTTATAAATTACTTATAATCATGCCAAAAATCATCTATGTGATTAAATTAGAATTTTCTACTTTTAGTATATTTTACTATTCCAAACAATTTATAGTTTAGTCGAATTAGGACTCTTGATTAGGGTGATTAGAGTTGAATCGTCATTTCCACTAATTATGAAAAGGTTATGCTGTGAACTTAGCTAATCTAAACCGTAGTTTCCATATACAAAAAATCTCGAAAATCAGTTTATTCTAAAAATTGCTAGACTAACTAAACAAGCTCTAGACCACTTATTGGAGGGCCACTATACCTGAAACTATAGAAAGACATTCATCTTTGCAGACTTGACATCCATCGCAGGATGAACAACTAAGATCATGGTTCAAATTGTTTAACTTGGGCTCGCAAGGCGAGCACATGAAGTATGTGAATACCCCTAGAAATTGCCAGAAGCTTAAGTTAATTGTCCTTGTCCGTACTTTATTGTAGTTATGGTTTTCAAACTGTTATATCACGATAAAATTAAGGATATTAACCTAAGTTAATATCCTACACATCTATAAAATTGCGACCTTGATCGATGATCGATAATCATCGAACTGACTTTTGATCATAACTATTGATTGGTGATCTGATTTGCGAGGTGATTAAAGCTTTGCATAGATCACCACTAAGGGCAACTATCCTAGGGTATAGATTGACTATAAAACTCTCTAGTGAGCCCCAAAAGCTAGAATTAACCTCTCATAGGGTTATAATACCAATTTCCTAATCTTTAAGGCTAAAGAAACATGATCTAACACTATAAATATTTGAATTTTAGTAGCCCCTCCTCTTCATATGAATTTACCATAGGTTTTAGAGTGGGTAAGGAGAACATAAGTGAGAGAATTGTGAGAGAGGGAATGTGACGCCCTAAAAATCGGGAGTCGAGCAGGAGCCCAACTCCCAAGTTCCAACACATCACTTATGCAATATAGATAATGATGATTACAGGTTGTCTGTATTAGTGCATTAAATATGAGTGAGATTATACCAAAACAGCATATCATACTCTAGAGACAGTTAAATTACGCAAGCAGAAGACTGTGATAAGAATATAAAGTATATAAGCGATTGTAAGTCTCCTGAGTATGATCATGTTACTAGGTCAAATAGTTACATGCAAAATTTTAAAATATACAAAATGTATAATATCATTTAGTCAGCAACCCAACAATCCCTGTCGATTAGTGCGGCCAACGTAAACCCACCTGATAACTACATATATGAGAATTCCTCCTCATCGTCGTAGAATTCTGGCTCGACCTCATGCGTCGCGCCATCATCTACATATAAGACAGAGTCTGGTTGGTGTTTAAAATACCATCCCAGAATGTGGGAGTGAGTGATCAACTCAATGGGACTATAACGCAAAGGTTAACATCTTATCAATTCAATCAAGCAGTGATGATAAAGCAGTACAACAGTCAAGCCCTAAGTACTCTTGTTAATGCAAGGATGGTATGATAATGATGTATGCCCTTGCCAACACTCCCCCAACGAACTTCATCTCACGGTCGCGGCATGCACCACTCTAGACACATGTTACTTCCTCACCAAAGCACCGTGCAATGCAATGTTATGGTTGTTATTATCGAATTCTTACTTAGGTTTATTCATACAGTAGAGTTGGCAATCTAAGGTACCTCCCTTATATTAATTCCCAAACAATGATCCATTTTAGGGTCGTCAATCCTAGTAAATTTTATACAATGTTACGATTCTAGGTCACTATAAAGGGCTCGTCACCTGATCAATTTAGGCCTAGTTTATACTCTAGTTGCTACGGAAAGGCTCGTTGCCTCAACGCAGTCTCAGAATATGCTTGAGGGTACTATAAAAGGCTCGTCACCTGATCAGTATAGGCCAACAACTCGAATACAGTGTCTCATACTATCGTATTTGGCTCATGAGCTTAGGTTGCTCACTGGTAACTACGGGTGGGCTCGTCACCCCTGCATAGGCCGACAGCTCGACCACGGTGTCCCGTACTACCATGTCTGGCTCATGAGTCTTAGCGGATCGAGGTACCAAAGTTAATGGGATTTCTCACTGGTGAGTTTGGTACCATAGATTCAAGCAGTAGTGTCCATATATGGTGAACATACATCAACCAATCGGGTTACTTAACAAGCTCGACTAATACGAGCGCACGTTGGGTTGATTGACATGAAGTGTATAAGCACTCCGCGTGGCCTAACCACTGTCGACAAGCAACGTATGGCTCTGGTTTGTCGAATGCTTCTTGTGTAGCAAAACAACCTCAGCCACCTGATAGGACCAGTTACCAATTGCTTGGACTATACCATAGTCCTAATCATACTCAATTCCAATAAGTAATCACATGAGATACTCAAAACAGTAAAGAACAAATAAATCAAATACTACATCCATGTAAGCATTTATAAAAACACATATTAAACACGTCATCCTAAACATGTAATTCACACATAATTCACATAGTTACGTTTAAGTCTCATGAAGGAATTCATATATATAGCCATGGTAGTTGAGAATCTCATCTCAACCACCCTTAGAAAATACCAATCACCAAACACTTACTCTTTCAAACATTTCATCAAACACTTAAAATACACATATTAACATACATGTAATAAAATATTAAAACACATATTATGATAAATCCTTGCACATAGGAGTTATCACATGCACATTAATCATGTATTTACGATCAATCATCATGATAAACACAAATCATAATTTCATATTCATTCAGTCATTTCAACAAACACATGGAATGTATTGAAAATTAACCTAACCTACATATATGAGTAATATGCTAAATACTCTAACTAGGCGTGTGTGATAACACTCAAGTCAGTCATAAATCATTGACTGACATTAAAAGCCTTAAAAACCATAACTTAGACGTTTATAATCCTCACCTTACGTTGGTAGACACGTAACAAACTCATTTCGTTCTTTAACTCGTCGTCTACGACACAACGGCAACCTAAAGTATGAAATAGATTAGTTATTTCATCATTTACACTATTTGAAACTCTAAAACAAGTTAGGGTTAGGATTTCTTACCTAAGAAAGGAACCAGAATAGCTGGTATAGCGATACGATAGTAGTGATTTGATACATAGAGCGACAAGAAAGAATTTCTGCAGCAAACCTCAACTCTCTCTCACACTTTCTCTCTCTTTCCTTCTGTTTCTTCTCTTCTCTCTCCTAGGGTTTTAGAAAATTCGTATGACAAGGGAGAGAGATGGTTTAAGGCCCTTATATAGGCCCAGAACTGATGGGAATGGCCACAGGGCTATGGTATACTTAGGTTATAACCAAAGGTTAGTTGTTTCAGTCCAACGGAGCTGTTTTGAAGGCCCCTTTTCTACATGCAGTCAAACTTAAGCTCCCTGACCATGGATCTAGGTCAGGTTAAGTTTTTGGTCTGATCGAGTTTACAGATCGACCCTGGCGGACCAGTTTTAGTTCAACGGTCACTGGTACTCGATCAGGGTCACAAGTACACTGATATGTGTTGAAAAATTTTCCTGATCCGAGGGTGTAATTGGGTCAGATTTCGATAGTCTGAATCCTTAGATTTATCCTACAGGCGAACCAACTCAATTCACTTAAGTTTCAGTTCATTTCCTAAAGATATTTACGTTTCTCACACACTTCGCTCCAGGCTCAAGTTGTGCGCTTCTGGGTACTATTAGGACTTGATTTCTGAGGTGGTTGTCAGGTCCAGTAAGCCTGTCATAACCGTATATTTTTGGAGTAATCAGACTTTCGACGCGCCGTCCAGGTCCGATACGGAGTTTCATGAGGCTCCCGAGAGCAACTGGATTTTGAGATGGATCCTAAGTTTTTAGGTAATGTAACAGTAGCGATCCTGCATAATTTAAAGTGATTAGTGCTAATTTCACAGGCAATCTAGTTTGGCACTTAGTTAATTCACGTCTAATTTTTAAAGGATTTGGTCCTTAGCGATTTCTTCTTGAGGTGGCACTCGGGTCTTTATACGGATTTTTTCGAGACGTTATAGGGAATGTGAGTTTGTGTGGGAGATCGAATTCGGGTGTGACACACCAAGCCGTTCTTTGTCATTTCTAGTCTGTGCTCGCCATTTCGTGCCCTCTTTGGCCATAGAATTCGTCAATTTGCGAGGTATAGAGTCTTCCCTTCATGCAGGTGCATCCTTCTCCTAATTATAACAACGCCTTTGAAGAAACTTGGCTGAAGTTTTCTAATCCATCCACCTAATTTCAATATTGGTCAAGCTGATTAGAACATATTTTATTTTTGCAAAAACATGTAGAAGGTCAGACCAACCTAATGGATGGATTAGATCTCCCACACATGTGCCATGCTAGCACATGTATAACATGTACATGAGCTTTATTGCACATCCGTGTGCACTTAAAAAAGCTTTAATATTACTATTAAATTTATTTAGACCAAGTTGGGATCCTCTCATTTGATTGTAATAGGGTCCAAAGAGAATTGTTTGGACCTAATCCAAACCCAACTCTTGATCGATGATAAAATATAGTCCAACCTGCCATGATGTTTGAAAGGAATTTTTCTTGCCTACCTCACGTATGTACTGTATAGGTGTCATTGTTTCATACATAGGAAAATTCACCACATCCATCAAGTATATTAATGTAAAAATCAAACAATTCAACTACCCATCTAAGTTTTTTAAAACTATGATTTTTAAGTAATTCTTCTACTAAGCATGTTAGTAAAGTAGGTTAGATGACATATAAAGACCATGATGGCCCTACGCAAAATTAATGGTGGGCATCAATCGCAACTCTTTCCTGTGGTGTAGTCTACTTGAATTCTAGATGGTCATGTCCTTTTAAGTTCCACCACAAAAGAATTACCCAAGTTGTCAAATGGAAGAAGCCACACTCGAATTGGATTAAGCTGAATGTGGATGGCTCGGCCAGGGGTAATCTGGGTTCGTCAGGTGGAGGGGCCGTCGCTAGAGACGGCGCTAGATCCTTTTTCTTCACTTTCGCCTCATGTTACAACTTTGGATCAAACTCCAGGGTAGAAATCAGAGTCATTTGGGAGGGCATGTCCGTTTGTAAGGTTAGAGGCTTCCATAAGGTGGAAGTGGAGAGTGATTCAAAGTTAGTGGTGGACATGCTCAATGACGTCTCCTCCCCTCCTTGGAACATATTCTACTAGTGGGCAAGGATTCAGAACCTCAGGTCCCAGATTGATATATCCTTCTCTCACTATCCAAGGAAAGTGAATGTGGTCGCCGACAACTTGGCGCGTAGAGGTAACGAGTGCCAAGCCCACTCCCGCTTCCATTTCGCGTTGAACCTCCCTCTTATTACAAGAGGCCTGATTTTTTCTTGATCGGGTGGGCTGGGCAATTTGCGAGATGTGCCTTCTTAGTTTTGGTGAGATGTGGAGCAGGGTTGCTCCTTTGTTTTTATCTTCTCTCACGATAAGCAAGCCTCTCCCCCTTTTTGTTGTGGGGCCTGCCCGAAGCAGATTTGTAAAGCCCTCTCTTGATATGAATAGATAATCTGGTTTTTTTAAAAGAAAAAAAAAAAGAGGTTCCAATGTGATGCAGTGTACTTGATGGACATGGTCAA
Source organism: Magnolia kwangsiensis (assembly GCA_037074715.1). Taxonomy (NCBI): domain Eukaryota; kingdom Viridiplantae; phylum Streptophyta; class Magnoliopsida; order Magnoliales; family Magnoliaceae; genus Magnolia; species Magnolia kwangsiensis. Next base: position 104,007,331 of record CM073580.1, on the reverse strand, counting down.
TGTGGTGAAAGCTCCACCCACATGGCTCCATTTGCATCGAGGCACCTAGCGACTTGTTACGTTAGCTTGGTCCTTTCTAAAAGGGTTAGAGAGATTAGACCCAAACCATTAAATTGAGTTGACTATTTTCATCGGCATTGACAGCATGATAGTGCAAATTGATGATTAGACAGTAGATGTCTTTATAAGGTGTGCACATGAACCTGACTTGAACTCCTATTAACAAACATATATTTTCTAGAGAGAGATTTTCAATGGTAAATAATAAAATTTTGTGCTTAGCTAATGTGAATGTCATTTAGTGGCTTCGTGCCTCAAATGGATAAAAACGGACCCAAATTCCTTGCACCACACACTTAAAATCGTGGGATCCACTATGTTGTATACACAAACTTTACTCCATTCATTAGGCTTTATCCTCAGTTTCTAAGACTGATGAAAAAATCAATGAGAGTTATCATGCTTTATACCATGTTAGATGATTTTTTTAAGGTTATAATCTTTCTTCTACACCTCTCATTATTAATAGATAAATAATTGAGGTGGGCTTAAGCTGTACAAAGAGTGGACCCAATGGAAAAGTCAACAAAGAAGCACATACATTCTAATAGGACCCATCACAAGAAGGGTAGATGCTCACTTACATGCATGTGGCTTAGCTAATCTTGATTGTTTCACAAATAATTAATATATATTTATTAGAAAAATGTTCTAACGAGCAGTATACATATACTTTTTATGAACCATTAGTCATCCAAGGATTTTAAAATTAAAGAAAGTTGATGTGTCTAGAACTTCAATCATAGATATTTTTGTCATTACCTTTTATTGATGAGACTAATCATTCTTTTTAAAAACGTCAGGCTATGCAGACATTCAAAGCTTATAAATATCAAAAAATAAAAATTATGTAAAGCCATTATGATGATTTTCTAAAATTCACTTTGTATATTAATTGCAACTACTCATATTAATCTAAAATATCAAAATAAAGGCATATTTCAAAATCAAGTGGGCCAAATAGTAAAAAACAATAGGGGGGAACGCTCGTCACTAAAACCACTTTAGGTTGTTCTCTTACTCCATGTGTAAACCGACCCAAGCTACTCCCTCCCAACAATTATCTTCTCAATTTCTTTCCATTTCTCTCTTTACTTGCTTCATACTTGCTAAAGCGCTTAGTAGGTTATATTTTTGTTAGTTTCTTATATTTATTTTTATATTCTAATTGATCCATTTAAGTCCAAGAGACATTTCCTATGCTACCATGCAAAATTCACATTGATTAGACGATCGGATTTATTCTTCATTTAGGGGTGTTTTCTATAACCATAACTTTTCCAAGGCATGGATAGACAGGATGGTTACGATTGTCTAATCAAAGTTAATTGTTTAGAATCAAAAGCAATCCATGATGGTTATGAACTTTTGAATAAACAATGTTAACTATTACACTAAAGGCTATTGATCAAATGTTGTTGGATCAATGTGATGTTTGAAAGCGTAGTCCATGAGATATTAGTTGGACGTAATGAATAGTTTTGACCAATGAATTTAACAGTCCAACTTTCCTAATGTAATAATGAGTACCATGGTTTAGAGCTAGTTTCAAAGCATATATTTGAATAAATGAATTGAAATCGAAATCATAATTACCATAGAATGGATGTGAATTGGAATACAAATTATAATTAATATAGAATGGATATGAATTGAAATCCTCAATTGTATTAGTAGTTTGTAATTGAAATGTATTGGAATTCAAAATTTGTGTTTACATGCTTGTAATTAGAATACATTGGAATTCTTTAATACATTAACAAGAATCTAATTTCGATTAGCTAAATCAGCTTTAATATCTCAAATTAGTATACATATATAATTTCAAGAAAACGATCAATTGTAATAAGCCTATTAAAATATATACTTTAGCAAAAAAATTTTGAGGAATTTTCAAGCCTTGGGTGGACAACAAATGTAAGGATCACAAATAGGTGGTGAAATCCCACTATGGCGTGAGTGTGTGGCGGTGTGTATATGTGTGTGTGTGTGTGTTAAAAAAAAAACAAATGAACAACTCGCTAACATTTTTTAACCGTCGATTTAAATGACCAACATTTGGACAATTGGATCATTTTATTAGTGTAATTTTAGTAATGTTAACTGATAATTGGATTCTTTTAGATATCATCAATGTGCCATGTGTATAGAAGATTAGTAGCCTAGCTAGTGACACCTTACTTGTACCATTTCATACTAATTATAGCAAAATAAAAGAATTTCAAAACACATTAAAAAAAAAAATATTTCGTTTACAATTAATTCCATTTACCCCTGGTTATGCAATACCAAGTGAACTAAAAATGTACATTTATACCATATTACCTCATAGTATTATTGAGAAAAAATGGCCACACTTGATTAATGTGAGCGAGGGTAAAACACAAAAGAAAAATAACCGAACAAAAATAAAAGACAAGATGCACAAAGATTTATATGATTCAACGATATGTCTACTCCTGTAGGGCAATAATATCAAGCTTTTTTCTTCACTAGAAACAAAGAAAAATAAAAATACAAGACTTACATCTGACCCACCCGTATAAAAATTTCTAGAAGATGAATACCTTAAAATACCTCTGTCTAACTATGTCTCTCACTATATATGAACCACCATATGAGAGAGAGAATAGTAAACAAATCGGGAAACTAGGATACACCTTATGTAGCAATATGTATGGATGTACGAATGCACTTAATAAGGAGAGATGGTGGACGTTTTCTATTAAGAAACGTCCCTACGTCAGATGGTGCATTCACCATTGTAATATTCTCCCACTTAAGGACTAGTTTTTCTAATAGTGTGAAAGAATACTCCCAACACAAATGCCCAAATGTCACCAATTGATAGGTCAAATAAGCCTATAAGAGAAGTCCTACACCAAACAAACTTATCCATTGGCTTCGTCAACATATTTGCTACATTGTCATCGGTGTAAATATTCTATAATGAGATCTGACCATCTTCAACCATGTCATGAACAAAGTAATACTGAACATCAATGGACTTGGTCTGAGTATGAAACATTGAATTCTTGGTCAAGTGTAACATGCTCCGACTGTCACAATGAATAATCACCACTTTCTACTTTAATTTCAATTCTTCTAGCAACCTCTTCAACCAAATAGTTTCATTGCATGCTTGTGTATCTGATTTGTACTCTACTTCTGTAGCCCATAAGGCCATCACTCACTGCAATCTCAACATCCAACTAATTGCACCACCGGCCAAAGAGAAAATATAACATGTAGTAGATCTTCTTTTATCACGATCTCCTGCATAATTTGCATTCACAAACCTACCTAACTAACTCTAAATTTTAACCACTATAACAAATAACCGCCTCAAAAATACTCTTCTAGTAATGAAGATGCACTTTCACAATAGTCCAATTATCTCTACCCGGGCTCACCATGTATTTATTAACTGCTCCCACTACTTGCGCAATGTCTAGTCTAGTGTAAACCATGGCAAATAAAACTCATTATCACCGATGAATATGCTACTTGAGACATATTTGCCTTCTCCACCACTATGCTAAGATACTGATATGAAGAAAACTTATAACAACAGGGAATCGAGTATGGTTGGGTTAAAATTATGCATGTCGAAGTAGTGCAAAACTCTTTTAATATAACCCTTCTTGGTTATTCAGATTTTTTTGTTCTTCCTGTCTTTAAGTACAGTTATCTTAAAAATATGATTAACAACACCTAAATCCTTCTTATCAAATTCCTACCCAAATGAGCATTTAATGTTGGAATAGTATCTATCTTAGTACTTGTAACCATCATGTCAACCATTACCATAGCTATGAACATATGTACAATGTTCTTCCTTATATCTATGAAATCTCAAGCTCATAATGAAGGAATCAAACCTCTTATATCAACACCTTGGCGTTATTTTAAACCATAAAGCGATCTATTCAGTTGACAATATAGATTCTTTTTGTTTTCTTCAACAAAACAAACAAAACTTTTGAGTTGAGACAAATAAAATTCTTCATCAAGATTCTCATGTAAAAAATAGTTTTTACATCCAATTACTCAAACTTTAAGTCAAGTACTGTTACCATACTCAACTCGAATAATACTTAAACGGGCAAATGGAAAGAAATTTTCTTTAAAGTCAATACCTAATTTTTTAGCATAACATTTTATCACTAATCTTGCTTTGTATCTTTTAATATTCCCATTAATATCCCTTTTCAGCTTGTAAGCTCATCTGCAACTAAGAGACTTTCGCTCTTTAGGTAATTTAACCAATTTTCAAGTCTTGTTCTTATGTAAAGCTTTCATCACCTCCTTAATGGACACTCTCTATTAGTAAATATCCAAAGATTCATATGTTTCGCGGTATGAACAAGGCTCACACTTTTTTATCATGCAAGCGTAAGCCATAACATAATCCTTGAACTAAACAGAATGTATAATAGCTTTCTTTGATCGATCTTGATCACTTTGATTTTTAACACCCAGTATCTTCTCTACTGCTCTTCATCAATTTTATCTTTAATGATATCATCAACTTGTCGATCATTTAAATTAACATACTAATTTTAAACATCGTTTGAAGATTCTTAATTATCTCTCGCGACTCTGAGCTCAACAATTTTATGTCTTTTTTACAACGAATCTTCATTAAAAATACATCTTAGCTAATTATTAATTTGTGGATAGTAGAGTCCTATAATATGTACCCATTTGTTTCATCTACATATTAAAAATAAAAATAAACTTTCTGGACCTTGCATCCAGCTTAGCCTTGTGTTCTCTAAGAATTCATACATAAGTGTCATAATCAAAATAACAAACGAATGAATAATTAACAGGTTTTTCAGTCAATATATACCTCTTTAGGAATCGTACAATCAAATATAGTTGTAGGATAGCAATTTATCAAGTAATAAGCCGTATTAACGATTTATACTAAAAAATGTTGCTTGAGTTCAGCCGAACTCAGCATATTCCTAACATGATCTATAAGTGTACAGTTCATATGTTTTGCAACTCTACTATTTTATAAAGTACCAGGGATTGTGTAGTACCTCCTAATGATATGCTCGCTATAAAAATCTTTAAATTCTTTCGAGGTGTATTCTCCTCCATTATCAATTCTCAAACATTTAAGTTTCTTTCCCTTTTTATTTTTTATAAATACTTTAAACTTGGTAAAACAAGTGAAAACATCACTTTTCCTTTTTAACATGTAATCTCATACTTTTTTTTTGGGAGAATCATCAATAAATGAAACAAAGTACTTCGAATCTTTCAAGAATTCGACCGAAGACTCGCAAGTATCAGAATGAATTAAATTTAAAACATCATTACTTTTAGTAGTGTATGAAGGAAAATAAGCTCTATAAAATTTTTAAATAGGTAATTCTCATAAAAATTTATATTAATAACTTTTAAACCAAGAAGTAAATTTCAATCAGGAAGTACCTTTAGTTGTTACTTTCTCATATGACCGAACTGCCTATGCTAGATTGTAGAAGACTTTGTCACGACATTAACAACAATAGTATTACAAACCACGGTATCTCTAATCAAATAAAATAAACCACGCATTAAATCTCATTTCGTCACCATCATCGCCTCATTAAAAATTTTCGATATACTCTTTTCGTAAAAAAATTTATAACCATATTCATTAAATTTTTCCAATGACAAAAGACTCTTCCTCAGGTTTGGTACATGCCACATTATTATGGACAGATGTCTTAAATCTGTCTGTTGGTCTGTCGATGATATCGACAGGGTGTCGATGACATCAATGATAGTCATCGATGACATCGATGGCATTCGAAGGTTACTTGATGCGATCGATAATTCACAGAATTTTTCACCCCTGGTCACTGGACAGTTTTGGTCCGTTCTCGATGACATCAATGGACCTTCGATGTCATTGACAATGTTACGCAGATTTTGCGATTTTTGTTTCCTATTCCGATTCTACTTCTTTCTAAACTTATATAAGGGGGTGTATACGGGATTGAGATGTATTCTTAAGCTTTCTAAAGGAGTTCTAAGGGTTCCTAAAAGGATTTTAGGATTTCTAAAGGGTGTAGCAAGGGTGAGATTCGAGATTGTTCGAATCAGGTAAGTCCTCTCTCTTTGTAATTTCTATTTTCATAATGGAGATCTGTTGCTTTGTACCGTAGTTTTTCCCCGCAAGGATTTTTCACATTAAATCTATGTTCTCTTGTGTGTGCCTGGTGTCATTGGATTGCTATCCTAAATCTAGATCTGTGTGATTTCGTAGGGTAAAATTTCCAACATACACACCATAAACTATACATGCAGTACCATCAAGCATAATAATTCTGACATCTCCATTTTTTAAAATTTTACACGTGCTATTATCACCCATGTAAACTGTGTCGTCATCACATGACTGATATGTATAAAAATAAATTTTATGTTGTGTAACATCCTGGATTTTCACTGTTTTGAATTTTCAAAAGTTCTTAAATTTTTTTTTATTAATTAATCTATAATATCACTTAATGACCGTCAGCACTCAATGTTAATATATACATGGGTGGTACCAGTAAAGAACCACACAAGTCTGATTAATCAACCATAGAAAACCACTGAATCCGCCCGATCACTTGAACATCAGGTGTAGCCCCATGATTTACTCACATAGGACCTAAAACCAACCGACCCGTCGCTAATTAATCAAGACGAGCACAACTAAATTAAAAATCTAACCAAAGCCGAGTCAAATAAGGCCCGGATCTTAACTAATAAATTAAATCAACCCTTGTAATGTCTCGTCCAACCAGCACAGTGTCCTAAGGCATCCACGTATGATTTGTCGCAGGACCGTTCATTTAGACTACTCATGGTGAGGTGCCACAAGTTAATTAACTTAAGATTAGCCCATTAGAGTAGACCAAACGTATTATGATAAGACCTAGTGCGGGCCGCCAAGCTAAATGACCGTTTGTACCTAGCAACAGCTCGTGCAGGCCACACAGCGATGCATGAAGGTCAGAAAATTATAAAAATTTAGGGAACACTAGATCTCAGTGGGCTTGAGGTCCATCGCGGACCTCAGACCCAGTGGACACCCAGAACTGAGATTTAGCACTGGCCAAATGCACCCCACCAATGTCAGAATTTGAATCTGGCACTTACAAATGAAATCGAGACTCCGGGCTTTTCAGCCGTCGGATTTCTTCTAAATTTATGGTGAAAGTCTAATGTGCGGGCCTACGCCCGTTAACAAAACCCGGGCCCCGATCGTGGCACGATAACCGTTGATCGCACATCAGACTCGTACGATCAAACCAAATATCCGATCGATCTAAAATTTACATGGCCCTTCACCGGGCCATGGACCACCTACCCTATAAATTTCATGGCCAGGGAAACACCAGAACCTCTCCAGTCACCGGGATAGACCCCTCTGGGTCGCTTAGGATCTGGACCATATGGTCAAACCCCATATCCGATTGTTCCCAAATCTTGCATGGCCCTTCATCGGGCCATGGAGCACTTATCCTGCGATGTATATCGATATGTACACCCTATAGTGGGCCCTAGATCTTAGAAAGACCCTCCCATAGGTCTAGTATGGTAAAGACTTAGCCCTTAAGGCCATTTACAACAATTTTGACATTATAAAAGGTCTTCTCTTGGGCACCCCTCTCCCCATACGATTTTTGCCCTAAGAAAGAAAGAAAGAAAAAGAGAGAGAAAGAGAGAAAGAGAAAGAGAGGAAGAAAGAGTGAAAGAGAGAGTGAAGGAGAGCTAAGGTGGACCTTAGATCGAGGTGGGGCCAAGGAAAATCAACCCTTTCAACTCCTTATCCCCCTTTCTCCAAAGAAAACTCTCCACCGTCACCCCAAAATCGTCCGTGGGCCATCTAGGTAAGATCTTTCACTCTTTTTCTCTTGAAACCCTTGTATTGAAGAAGAAATGGCATGGATTTCTCTCATGCTTGAGTTGTTTTAGGAATTTCGGCCGGCCAACCTCCGAAACCCTCATCTCTAGGTCGTTTCCAAGCCTCCAACGAATCCTAAGGTGCGGACTATTGCTCTTAGGTGGCCTAGCACCAATTTTAGTATGAAATTAATAATTTTGATTGTTTGGATGCCATATTTGGAGAATCTAGAGAATCCTTAAGAATTGCATGTTTGTTGAAATTGTATGGAATTGTGTGTTTGGATCTCATGAGATTATTCTTAGTTCTTGCATGATGTTGTGTATGGATGATTCTATGCTCATGCCTTGTTGATTCTTTTCATCTATTCTTACTTCATAATATGTATGATTTCAATACTCTTATGCATATGATTTCTTATGATGGAGGAAGTGCTTAACTTCCTCACACCCACACATTCACATGCACTTGTTTCTTAATATGGTTAATTAGTCTTACGTGCTATTAGAATCTGAATTGTGTGTTGTGAAGTATGAGAACATAATGTTATTTATTCTAGTGATGCATTAGTAGTCGGCATGCTATGAATCACTATTCATGCATTTGGGTTGGCCAGAATCATGAGGAGAGCGAAGGTGGTCCCGTTGGTAGGACCGCCTCGAGACTAAACCTATGGATTTGGGCCGGTGTGTTCGGGTGACTGTAGTTCGACTACATGGGTCTCTTGTGCCCGATGTCACTCGTCTCACGCTCGCCTGACTCTTGCAGTCGTCTACTGTCTGACCAACCTTGATTGTTAACCTTAATTGCTCACATATGTTTGGAACCTGAACCACCCTGCAACCGTTGTAGCCCATCAGTAACCCACTTGAAACTGGTCCACAACCTCGTAAGCCGGGCATGGTAGAATGGGACACTGTGTTCGAGCTGTCGGCCTACGCTGGGGTGCCGCGCCTCCCCGTAGTGACCGTGAGCGATCCTTTTCTCTTTGCACTCCTCATGTGCTTGAAGTCGGGGATGAGGAACCCGACGGGATCACGGACCGCGAGGTCTCGGCCTCACGCATTAGGGGGTCTTGGCCTCGCAATCCGTTTAGGGCATTAATACGTGGGGTGTGTCAGATTCTCCAACTTACTGGATGAATGGACTTAACTAGTGACTCGGCTAACACGATCGCATTGCATCGCATTAGTTAGGATGGCGACTCGGAAGTCGAGGTCGCAATGAGGGAGTGCTGACATACGCGATCGTTAGATGGAGTCGCTCGAGGGAGTGTTATGGTAAGGGCATGCATCATATCATTCCGCATGCATGCATTTTAATAAGAGTTGCTAGGTGTCGATGATTGGCTGTGTTTCATTAAATTCATATTATAATTGATGTCTGTTGTAACTTAAGCTAATAGCACCCACTGAGTTGATCACTCACTTTCACTCTGGGACGGTGTTTTAAAACACCACCCAGACTCTTCAGTAGCTGCACGTTGTGCTGAGTTCGATGAGCCTGGCGGCGCGAGCTTAAGCGAGGAGGACGAGTTCTCCTACTTCCAGTTGATTAGCGGTTCTCCATCGGCTTAGGAGACTGGATTCTGGAGCGTTGAGTCGTGGGCTCAGCGCACCATTCTTTTGGATATATGATTCTCTTTGTGAATTTTTATTGGGCAACGCCTTGGGCGACCCCTTTATATTTTTTTGGACTTGTACATATATATATCTCTTTCACTTCAGTAGACTAGTTGTGATTGCATTTCATGCTCCAAGTAATTCCAGGCTGCGCGTTTAAACTTGATTAAATCTTAAAACCATAAAATTAATGATAAGTGACACTCGGGAACTCGGGAGTCGATTGTATACACAACCCCTATTTTCCGGGGCGTTACAAGTTGAGTCATATAGAATGAAAATCTTGAATCTAAGAGCCATTTATTGCTCAGATTCTCTCGTGGAATCGCTGTAGATAACACTTCATAGTCCTCGGGTGAATTATCTTTCTCAATTAGATCTCCCTGGGAACTCTTTGAATCCAATGCTTCATCATGCGAATAAGGTTTCTAAATTTTTTTATCTATCCTTCAAAAAAAAAAAAAAGGTTTCTAAATTTTTTTATTTATTTACTTTTTTAATGTACAATTTTTATGCAAGTGGTATTTCTTTCAGCAATTCCAACACGTACTTGTTTTATGCCCTTTCGACTTGAATCTCATCTGATCTCTGCCACTGTTACGATTCTCAGTAGATCTTCATTTGACCATCATCGCATCACTAGAAGATTCTCCATGTATTTTTCTACAAGACTCTTCATCAAGCAATGTGGACATGATAAACTCTATAGTGAGATTTGGACAATTACTGAGATTCATAATAAAATAATCTTACGAATCTGGCATCTAATAGAGCAGAAGTGTGACTTTTTCTTCATTGTCAATATTCATATGGACCATCACCAATCTGATAACTATGGTATTAAACTCTATTAAAGTGTTCTTGCAAAGATGATCATTCCTTTATCTTCAAGTTATCTAGTTGCCTTTAGAAAAATATCTTATTCAACATTGATTTCCTTTCGTATAAGTTTCATAATTTGTCTTACAAATATTTTCTAGTGATTTGATTGGACACGTTGAACAAAATCGAATAATCCAAAGTAAGAAAAATGTCTCTCATGATTAATTAAATTTTCTTCTCAAATACCTTGCATTTCTTCCTCTCATAGTTATTTTCCTTTCTTTGAATTATAATTGCACATCATTCATTCACCAATATCACATCATTCATTCACCAATATCATGTTCATCTTCAATTTCCACAACGTATAATTAGATTTGTTGAACTTCGGCACCTTAAATATGGTAGAACTTGATCCAACCATCTAAAACACAATTGCAAAATAAACACAATACTGATATTATGCTACAAAGATTTCTCGAGCTTTAGCTCTTATATCAATTATTGTCACACCCACACTTGATCAACGTAAGTAAGGCTAAAATGCAAAAAAAGGGAAAAAAAAAAAAAAAAAAAAGCAAAACAAAAGCTAAAATGGCTAAACTAATACAAGAGATAAGAGGCAAAATGATTTATGTAGTTTGACAATATATCTACTCAATGGGACGATAATACAGATATTTTTTCTTCACTAAAAACTAAAATAAATGAAAATAAAAGACCTCTCTCCCACTTATACAAGAAATCTCTAGAAGATGAATACTTTATGATACTTGGTTCTAACCGGCCTTCTCTTCGCATGAACCACCAAATGAGGATGACTCAGGGTGTTAATGTTGCATTCAAAAGATCCATAGGGAAGCAAAAACATCCCTATGGATTGAATGGCTCGAGTCGGTAGCAATTCTCAGATTTTTTTATTTTTGTTTTAAATCAAAGTTTTTTTTTTTTCTGAAATCGGGACAATTACAAGCATTCGGGAGGGACCATACAAAAACTTAGAATCGGGACAATTACAAGCATTCGGGAGGGACCATTCAAACCTTCGGTAGCAATTCCCAGATTGATTCAATCATAAACCATCACGATAATCTAGCTTCCCCATGAGGTGCATGGCTTTTGTTTTCTTATACCGAGTTGGATTAGGTGCGGTCGGTCTGCCCAATAGGGTTGTGCTTTCCTTTATTTGTTTTTATACATTTGCCATGGGTGAGGTCGGATCTTTTTCAGAAAAAAAAAAAAACCCACCGAATAAGATAAAAATTAGCATAAAATGGCTAACCAAATGAGCTGCAATGTATTTATAATCACACGTACGGATGTACGGATGCACCTAACAGAAGGGGGTGGACGTTTCCTATTACAAATATCACCTAACGAGGCTGCCAAGATACCTTATCCAGTAAGAAGATGAGAATTTCTAACATTTTCATATACGTACGCATGCATCTAACCCATCCAATGGATTGCCCTTCATGTGGATCATCGAGCACAAAAATAAGCCACACCCATTCCTCAGCCAGACGACACTTCCATTTTTCACCTATTGGACCGTAAATTACTAATAAATTTAATACCCTGGGTCTTTACTCTTGCTCGGGTGGTAGGCTCTCAAAAGTTTCATCCATAGGTGGTGAAATTCCACCAGTGTGAGTGTGTTGGTGTGTCGGCATGTGTAAAAAAAAAAATTAAAAAAACACTCCCTGATTTTAACCGAATGGAGGATGGTGGACCCAACCGAAGTCAATCTTACACTTGAATTTTAACGGGCAGAAATGACTTGAACCCATTCCGATTCCTCCCAGACTTGCCCGATCATTGGACCCACACGCTTTAAACTGGATCCAATGACTGAACACAGACCAGTCAAATTGGGTAGGATCTTCAAGTGACCGTTGACTGTCCAGATAAATGGTTAGGGTCCACGTATTCAGAAGCAAGTGCACGTGCACTTCTGTGATCCGTCCATTAAATGTCTTCTGACAAACAGGAATAATCAATGAAGTATGTGCATGGAAACCCAGCCATGCACATAGCTGCATTTGGACTTTCATCATTCACATCACCCATGTGATCCGTCCATTGGTTATAATCTAATCTTCTTTCACTTCCATGTGAAAGCTAAATGGTCCTAAGCATACGTGACTTGACCTACGTTTACTGAACGATCATGTCCACCAATTGTTTCAAGCCACTGGCTGGATGGTTTGGATCATCCGAACAGTATAGCTTTTTTAAGCGGACGTGGTTAGGCCTGTGACTGTGGTCAGTGCTACGTGGACCCCACCATGATGTATGTGCCACGCCGTCCATCCATTTTGAAAGATAATTTCAGGGCTTGATCCCAAAAATGAGGTAGACATAAATCTCAGGTGGACCACACTATGGAAAACAGTAGTGATTGAATGTCCACCGTTAAAAACATCCTAGGGCCCACTGTAATGGTTATTTGATATCTAATCTGTTAATTAGGTCGTACACACTTGGATGAAGGGAAAAAATATATATCATCTTGATCCAAAAGTTGTGGCCCCCAGGATGTTTTTAACGGTGGGATTTCAATCAACATGTGGGGTCCACTTGAGATTTGGATCATGCCATAAAATGATCTGGAAAATGGGTGGATGGCATGGATGAAAGAAATACATCATGGTGGGGCCCACGGAGCTCCGACCACTAGCCATTAGCTAGTGGCAGGGTCACATATACATGCATATGTCAGTCACTGACTGTCTACCTCACGTGGAAAAGAAGCGGTTGGGAACTTCACTGTACTGTATTTAATACACCTTCAGTCCATTCGTCCTGCACGTGAACGTACGAACCATCCACATGGGCCAACTGTGATGTATGGTCCTACTAAAATATAAATAATTTTTTCTTCCAACCATTATTTTTACGACGGACACATTGATCCGATTGTATGAATGTTGTGCTATAGCCATTCCCTAGAGGTCCACGAATTTCACGGTCTGGATTCACCAACCTTAATGGCAGTTATTTACACCAAGTGTGCATGTGTATGGTCATTCGTAGTCTGGTAACTACGATATAGTATTGAGGGGTTTGGCGACTGGCGGGACGAGGAAAAGCTGGCGGCGTCTACGAGTGAGATTTTTACGAGACGTTGGTTCGAACCCCCGACAGAAGGTGGGCCCACCACCTTAAACACTCCCGAGACTCGCGCGCTCCTTCCGGGACCCACACATCATCTCTCAGAAATCTATCTGCCATCAAACGCTGATTGCAGAGGAGTTATTTTATACTGTCACGGAGTATGGAGTATGATGGTACGCAGGCAATTGCATCCTTACGCGTACGATGGATGCGACTGAAATTAAACCGTTCCAATTATGGAGCCCACTGTAGATGAACGTCATCTTAACTGAGTCCCACTGTATAGAAAGTTTTAGTGATCTTTGCTGTCCAACGGTGGCCTATTTGGATGCTGCGTATAGTCACACTCTGCGCGAGTATCGAAGCTTTTCTATGTGCTGTTTTACACTGAGACTAGTGTTGTGCCCTTTTTAATAAACGGACATGTGTTTTGGCCAAAGAAAGATAACGTATGTTAGAGATTTCATGGATGCGTGGAGCCTACACAAAGAAAGATAACTCGATTAACCCGCTCAGCTTGACTCGCAAATGTTCGATTCGACTGGGTTAAAAACTGAGTTCCAGCCAAGTTACGCTGATTTTTAGAGCCTGAAAAAATTTCGGGCTGAATCCGTGCTTGTCCGAGCTCGAATCGGATTGGTATCAAACCTCATCTCGAATCAAGCTTGGATCAAAATAGTTTGGTGACTCAATTATTTTGATACAGATGTTGCTCATCAAGTGTTTGATGAAATGCCTTGACAAAGTGTTGTTTGAGGTGCATTGGATCCTTACTCTTGCACCGGTGGTAGACTCTCAGGAGTTTAACACCAGGTCAAGGGTTCGAGTATCCATAGGTGGTGAAATCCCACTAAGGCGTGATTGTGTGGCGGTGTGTGTGGTAAAAAAAACATGCATTCTCCGCTGGATTGGCTGGTGCGAGGAAAGTATGGATATGAAACAAATCAGTGTGTGTGTATATATATAAAACCATTAGATGATAAAGCTACCCTTGTATCTTGATTTTGATGCTGCCTACGAAGTGTTTGAAGGAATACCTGTAAATCATTGTTGTTGTTTTGCATATTATGAGAAATTGAAGGTACACTCCATATATTTGAGAAAATGTCGTACAGGCTCAAACTCACATGATAATAAGATTGAGAGCAGTTCGAAGGAATTTAAAAGAAAACCGAGCAGTCAATCAAGTAGCTGATAACCATCCAGAAGGTCAAGCAAGCGGTTAAGAGGTCGATCAGGCAGTCGAAAGTCATTCGGGAGCTCAATCAAGTGATCAATAGTCATCTAAAAGCTTAATTGAGCAACCAAGTGAAATACAGTCGAGTCAGTAAGAAGACCTGCAATAGTTACTAAGAAGGTGACAAGAAAGTCTCTAAAAGACTACAATAGTTATAGCAAATGTTAAAATATGGGAAGCATCCAAAAAGTCAAGTAATGTCAAAATGGTTATGGCGACCATCAAAATGTGGAAAAAATTTATATGGCCAAGTAAAGTTATAAATAAAAGAGGAATGCAAGAAGAAAAGTTATCTCATACTAACTCAATTAAAGGCCAACATTATCTTTCAATTATCAGTTAATTACATTATGCAGTATAGTCACTTTACTTTTTCTGTCAAATAAATTACATTTCTTAGTGTAAAATTTTTACTTTCAGTTTGCTATTTACATTCCATAGTGTAATTAGTAGTATTAATCAAGTAGTTCATAATTGTAGTTGTACTTTGAATATACGCTCGTATGCTAGTTTAAATTTTGCATCAAGAGATGTGTTTTGCAACTATTCTTCATGAGTGATGGTAAGAATCTTTTTCTCATTTCATTTCATCCGTACTAAAAAGTCTTTTTGTACAAAAGTCAAAGGTGTGATTCATCATCAGAGGACCAACTCTATCATTTGAATATCGCCTGATCCTATTTACACATTAAACGAGTGAATAAATAAGTGGCCGGTCTGATAATCTGATCTCGATCATACATTGTGTCTGCTTATCTCCAAGTAGAGGTGCACACGAACTGAGCTCGCTCGATTTAACTCGAAAAAGCTCGATTCGACTTGGTTTGAAGCTGAGTTAGAGTTAATTTTTTGAGCTCGAAAATGAGTTTGAGCCGAGTTCAAGCAGGCCCCAGCTCGACTTGACTCGGCTCAAATCCAGCTCGAAGCGAACTAGTTCGGTGACTCGGTTACTTTGCCATTGATGTTGCTCACCAACTGTTTGATAAAATGCCTCAACGAAATGTGGCTGGTGGCAAGGAAGGTTTGGCTGGTGGCAAGGTAGCAAAGAAGGTATGTACATGAAACAAATACCTTTTTTTTTTTTTTTTGTATGTTACTTAGAAGATGTTGGAGAAAATACTTGTAAAACCATTGCCCTTGTTTGTAAAACAGTGGGATTTTGAAGTTCCAATTCAAGTGTTTGTGGAAATGGCTCAATAGTGAACTCGGCTTAAAGTTGGCTCGAACTCAGCCTGAGTTGGCCCGAGCTGCTGACCGAACCGAGTCAAGATGATGATGTTTTATTTAAATCAATTTGATTTAAATTGATTTTAAACTAGCAAGGATATGAATCAGGTGTAGACACGGTACGTATTACGAGGTCGTTTCCATGAGGACTGGTTGTTACAATTCGAATTTTATGATTCTTCTTAACTAATCCAACAAATAATTTAGCTAGTTATTAAGTAAAATAACAAAAATCAATGAAAAATAACTGAGAAAAAGAAGGAAAAATCACTCATGGAGAGCACTAGGACTTTTGAATCCACCCCTAATTATCTTAACTCTTGTTTTTACTTGTTGATTCACTCTAATTCAGATTGATATAAATTTAATAAATAAAACACAATCCGTGTCCTTGTTCAGGCACACAGGATGTATTATTCCCTTGAAGCACAAATAATTTTTCCCTTAATATCAATTGTCCCTAATGCATGCACATCAATTGTCACGTATATATTGACATTAAGAATCAACCAGACCACTTAAATCCATATCACCGTCTAATATGTTGATTATGAATCATAAAAGATGAAATTGAGAAAAAATCTCAAGGATCACATCTTTCCATCCATATTTAGGCATGAATAGATGTAAGTTCCTATTTCTTTCTCTGTAAGAAACCCTGTTCATGGTCAGATACAAGCACACCTAGAATAAGATTCCAAACAACATCCATATGTAGACTTTGTGTAAGCTCATAGATTGGAGAGGTATGGAGTTTTCATTTAATCACAATAAAGAAAGAAATAAATCAATCAATTCCAGATGAAATCAACAAATAACAAGAATCATTCAAATTAGGGGCTTCATCTCAGCCTTAGCTAGGAAATTAAAAACTCATGGGATGTAATAGAGATTCAATTGGAAAGAAGAAAAACATAATTTATAAGAAGCATATCCCTTACACAACCCTTTAATTTCTTTCAATCTGTGATGAATTTGTTAATCCCAACATCGGCAAAAAAAATCTTTTCTAGAGCAATCCCTTCTTGAGCAATCTCTCCTCTCTATTCTCTCACGTCCACAACTAGCTAGATCTGGATGATCCCCTCTCTCTCCTTTCTTCTCTCTTTATATCCTGCTAAGGGCGGTGGATGGGAGGTCGGTCGCTGTTGGAGTCGGTGGAAAAGTGTACGCAACAACTAGTTTTGGAAACTTCTTTCGCAAAGACCATCTTGTGTTGGAATCCAATTTTGCGGCCAATGGATGCTTCACATGCAAGATCTAAGACATTCAGTCGTCGTGGCTCTGGTCGGTCCCACCTTAGGAATATTTTGGACGGTCCAGATGGACAGACTGATCCCTGCCATGGTCATATAACAACCCAAATCGTCCGGGTCTCTCCGGACGTTCGTAATGCATAAGGAATCTGAAAACGAATCCTTTCGGCGTCAGTGGGGCCCATGATCAGAGCTATCTAGGAAATCCACTCCGTCTATTGTCTTTGCCTAGGAATTTCAACTGAATATGGATGGTTTTGATTTTGTGTGGACGCGGCCCATTGAAGTAATCATGTTGTAATCATTCTGGATGTCGCAGGGCAGCTTACTTGTGACCTCTGTAGCAAGCACGTACGTGTACATGGTCACCCATGGTCAACATGGGTTTGATTAAATCGATCCCCTCTACATTATGGAAGGTTCAGATTGATCGTTTGGACAATGATGATAACCCACTAAGATAATACACAGCCTCTGTTTCACAAATGGAAACAGAGAACGGAAATTGCCATTTTTGAGTCGTCCAATAGATGGTTTGACCGTATGTGTGTTGTCGTGCATGACTAATGCACTTGTGCACTATGCACACCCAACTAAGGTGGGTCCCATAATGATGGTTATGAGAAATCCAATCCATCCATCCCTTTTCTTAAATAGTTTAAGGAGTTGAGCTAACATTTGAAACATATCTAGCTTGTAGGTAGACCCAGAATCAACGGTTTATGGCTGATCTGTCAGTTGGAACACTTCCACAGGGATCCTAGGGTTAAAAGTTGACGTGTACGGTTCATTTATGGTCCTCAGGCCATGTATGAAGTTGCTAACCAAATGGATGGTGGAAACTTTGTGATCTTCAATTCTGGATGACTTTCAGGCTACTTGAGCTTCAATTTATCGAATTTATAAAATCTCTAGCGTGTAAATCTATAAATCTTGATCCCCTGGGGTCTGTCCCCTGCTTTAGTGACTTCGGAGCGTTAATTCCATGCTTTTAGTATCATTTTTCAGTCCAAGCTCCTAATTACACCCTACATCATAAACACGATTAAAATATGACGTTAAGTATTATAATGTACGTAAAAGCAGATAATAACTGGGTCTAATATGTAATATTCGACCCTCAACAGTTGACCAGTCAGGCTTGAGGGCAACCGAGTCGAGTTCGAGCTGAGGTCAGCCACTGTTCGAGCCGAGTTGAGCTAAGGCTAGCTCAACTCGGTTCAACTCGATGTACACCCGTATCTCTAAGCTTGGGGTCATAGCTGTACAATTTGAGTTGAGCCGCAAATCCATTTTGATAAGGCCGTATTCCAACGGTTGAAAACCGATCACCAACAATCAGGGGTGCGGATTAAGTGTTACCCGTGTAACACCTTAGCCAGGTCCACCTTAATGATGTGTTGTATATCACATCATTCACCTGTTCTTCTAGTCCATTTTAGGACCTGGTCCAAAATATTTATCTAAATCCAAATCTCAAGTAGACCCTGCCATAGGAAACAACGGTGATTGAATGTTCCACAGTTAAAAGCTTTCTATGGACCCTAGTAAGTTTTTACTAATGTTTATGTGTCATCCAATTGACCTAGGTGAAGTGAAATGTAGATATAAGTTTGATCCAAAACTTCCGTGGCATATAAAAAGTTTTTAACTGTCATTCACCACTGTTTTTAGCGGTGTCCTCCACCCAACAGCGTCCTATAATGAAATCGAAAGCAGACGGAGAGCGTGGATGTATAATAAATTTATCGAGGTGAGCACCACCTGGTCGGGGTAAACGTGTTACCCGGGTAATACCAGACGCGGGGGGCACCGTAGAGCCCACCATGATGTAAGTGTTTTATCCACGCCGTTCATCATTTTCATCGGACCATTTTAAGATATGATCCAATAAATGAGGCAGGTCAGGCTTACGTGAACTACAAAGCGCGGATTGAACGTCCATCTATAGAAACTTATCGGGAGGTGGAGAAGTTTTGTATCAAGCTGATATCTGTGTTTTCACTTCATCCGCGTCTACATGACCTTATGAATAGGTTCGATGGTATTGAAAAAACATCACGGTAGCCCTTTCAACGGTGGGTGTCATTATCACTGCAGCTTCCTTTGGTGTGGTCCACTGGAGATATGGACCTGCGTCATTTTTTGAATTAAATTTTAAAATGATCTGAGAAAAGCGATGAACGGCGTAGATAAAACACTTACATCACTGTAGGCCCCACAGAGCCTTGACCGGACGGATAACCACCCAGGAGGGGGTAGGACGCAATCCGCGTCCGATAACACCTAATCCGCTCCACTCCCATCAAGCTCTGTTGCCAAGATAGGAAACTCTGCCACTCTGGCAGAGGATGATAGATGATACGCAGGCACTTCAAAATTACTCAGAAATGGCATACATGACGTCCAAATAGTGAAATAAAGCAACCCAAATTATGGTTGCCCAGTAGATGTAATATGAACCAAAACTCAAAACTTAGTCTTATTTCTTTATATAAAATTATGATTGTCAGATAGTTGGGCATTTATTCGACGTCAAATGTGAAAGACATCCAACGGTCCTATTTCAACCAACGTATCAGTAATCAACGGTTGGTATGGTTCAACCAATTTTATGATTCCGATTCATCCCAAGCGGACTACTGAATATAGTCTGTTTTATTTGTATTAACATACGCACGAGTACAATTTCTTGAGTGCTCGCGTATCAATCGTTCTACGCAGCCCGAGTAGAATTAACGTATAGTCGTTTTAAATGTCCTCTCTCTCTCTCTCTCTCCCTCACCTCTCCTTTACGAAGGGATTGGACGTTTCCCCACGGGCAGTGGCCCTCGAGACTGCAATAAAACGTAATCCGAGGGTTGCGTATTCCCAATGCAATAATAGTAGATTATTCGATGCGACGAATCTGTTTCCGTACACGCTCCTCTTCCACCGCGACCGCGCCTGGACGCGGATTGCGAACTGCTCCTGTCAGACGAACTCGGTACTGGCAGGGGCTATGTGGGGTCCATCGTGATTTATTTTTTTGAATCTATGCCGTCTGTCCATTTTTTCCATATTATTTTAACGTAAAATCCCAAAAAGGAGGCAGATATAAGGGCCAAGTGGACCACACCATAGGAAGAAGTGGTGATAATGACACTCACCGTCGAAACCTTTCTAGGTTCCACCGTGTTGTTTATTTTTCTATCCAACCTGTGGGCGGCTTCGGTGGATCAACCGGGAACGGATTGGCCACTCCCCCTGCCCCCATCCCCGTGCCTGATGGTCGGTGCTCTTTGGGACCCACCATGACTTATGTTATTCATCCATTCTGTTCATTCATTTTTACATATCATTTTATGTCTTGATAGAAAAAACGATAAGAATATAAATCTCAGGTCCACCACACCATACGAAAACAATAGTGATTGGATATCCACCATTAAAATCCTCTTAAACTGTTTATTTGACATCCAATATGTTGATTAGGTCATACAGACCCAGATGAAGGGAAAAAAAAAAAAGATCAGCTTGATCCAAAACTTTTACGGCCTCCATAAAGCTTTTAATGGTTGAAATTCATTCAATACTGTTTCCTGTAATGTGGACCACTTGAGATTGAGATATATCTCATTTTTTCTCTAATACAATAAAATGATCTAGAAAAATAGATGGACAGCATGGATGAAGCACATACATCATAGTGAGGCCCACGGAGCACCGACCAGACCACCAGCCATTGGTAGCCAATCCGTTTCCGGATCAACCGAGGTGTGTGGGATCCCTGACTGTGGGGCCTATTGTGTTTTATGTAGCTCACATCCGTCCCGTCCATCCAATTTTTTTCAGCACTCATGGGTAAATATGATTTGAATTCAATACTCAGGTGGGCCGAAATCGTTGGGATTGAACTTCCACAGATGAAATATTCGTGGGCCAAAGAGTTTTGAATCAGTCTAATATTTTTGTTTTCACTTTATCCCAGTAGGAATGACGTTATGAACGGTCTGGATGGCATGTAAACATCACTGTCATGCCCAGGGAAGTTTCAACGGTAGGAATTTCCCTACCCACCTTTTCCTTTAGTGCGGCCCACTTGAGTCCTGGATCCTCTCAATTTTAAGTTAAAAAAATGGATGGACGGGCAGATTTCTTACAAACATCACAGTGGGCCCCACCTAGGTTTCGCAGCAAATCCGCGTCCAGTGAATTCCGAGTCTGCTAGCTGTACCATGCATATGGATGACAGGTGTGCCTGTGGGTCTAATTCACTCACAAAATAAACTTAAAAAGAAGAAGCATATGGATGATAGGAAGCGTCCAAGAGGTAGGTACAATCATCAATAGCACAACGCAAAAGTAACACTTGCTAGATCATAGCCCCTTAATTTATGAAAAGATAAAATATTTGAATGATCAACGGTTTGCATTCAACTTTATTTTACGTGAAGACAAGATCATCTTTACAGAAAAGACGACCGTCCATGGTCTATCAATGCTAGGGCCCACTTTTTGAAAGGTTCTTACACCAGTGCACATAGCCCAGCTATCAGTCTATGATTCCACTTCCGTAGTCCAACGAATCCGATCCTCATACTATTGAATGTTGACCATTCCCATCGTCCAGTCAACGAGGGAATGTTCACATGGAAGGTTGGATGTGAACGTTCCCATACAACGTTTTTTTTTTTTAAAAAAACCCACACACTCACGCACACACCCCGTAACGTTGCTCACACGTACAGAAAATCCCACCCAAGCAAAAGGTGGGAAACATCATAGGGAGATGTGAGCTTCACATGGGCGCTGCTTTTTTATCCTGCGAACTTGTCATTTATGGAAAACATCCAATCCATGTAAAAGGTAGGACCCACCATTTAGACCAATTTGGGAAGTGGATTGGCTGGTGTACCTCACACCAGCTATATAGCTGCTGTATCGACGTCCTTGTGGGTCTGATAATGATATGTGTTAAATCCAAACTGTCCATCTGTTCTACGAGCTCCTCTTAATGCTTGAGACGAAAAATAAGACAGACATAACTATCCAGTAGACCACACTGCAAAAAGCATTGGGGGATTTGAACGTCTACCATTGAAACCCTTTTTGGGGTCATTAAGTTTTGGATCAATATGAAATTTGTTTTTCTTCTTCATTCAGGCTTCTTCTTTGACCTTATGAACAGATTGGATGGAATATAAACGTTATAGTGGGCCTTATAATTTTTTTAAGGGTGAAAATCATTATCTCCACTGCTATTTTTGGTGTGGTGCAGATAATCTTTGGATATGATTCATTTTTTGAATAATGCTCTAAAATGATCTCTAAAAATAAATGAACGGCATGGATATAATAAATACATCATTGTGGGGCCATGTAACTTTAATCTGGAAGCCGAGTGGCTAGTATACCTCACACCAGCTATATAGTCACTATATTGAAGTCAACAAGTTTTATGGGTCTTATCACGAGGTATGTGTTCTATTCAAATCGCCCATTCATTTGGCTAGCTTATGTCAAGGCATGATACAAAAAATAAGATAGATTTAACTACCAAGTGGACCACATTGAAAAAAATAGTGGAGGATTGAATGTCTACCATTGAAATCCTTTTTGGGATCACAGAAGTTTTGGATAAATATGAATTCCATTCCTCTCCCCCCCCCCCCCCCCCCCCCCCGCCCCCCCCCCATTTTTCATTTAGGTTTTTGTGACCTAATGAACAAATTGGATGGAAAATAAACATTATGGTGGGCCCTACGAATTGTTTAACGGTGAAAATCATTATCTCCGCTGCTATTTGTGGTGTAGTCTAGATAATCTTTGGATATGATTAATTTTCTAGATAATGCTCTAAAATAATCTCTAAGAATGGATGAATGGTGTAGATATAATAACTATATCAATATACGACCCATGTAACTTCAATCTCCTTTAAACCATTCGTACAACTCGGAGCTTGAAGAGTGTCATTGCCCGTCTTCGCACGACATGTACCTACAGCAGCTATATGACTGGTGTAAGGTACGCTAGCCAATCTGCTTTCCTTTGATCTCCTTTGATCTGAAGCGGATTGGTTAGTGTACCACACACCAGTTATATAGCTGTCGTAGTTACATCTCGTGCGAAGACGAAGGCAAATACTATGCTCCTCAGGTTGCGAGTTGTACAACTAGTTAAGAGGAGATCAAAGTTACATGGCCTTACACTGATAATATTTATTATATTTATATTGTTCATTTGTTTTTGAGATCATTTTAAAGCATTATCCAAACAATGAATTATATCTAAAGATCATCTGAACCACATCATAGATAGTAGTGGATATAATGATTTTCATTGTTAAACAATTCGTAGTGCCCACCATAACATTTATTTTCCATCCAATCTATCCATAAGGTGAAAAAGACTAGAATGAAGAGAAAAAACAAATTTCATATTGATCGAAAACTTCTATGACCCCAAAAAAAATTTCAATGGTATACATTTAATCTTCTATTGCTTTTTTTTAATGTGGTTTATTTGTTCGCTAGTTCTATCTTATTTTTTGTCTTAAACCTTAATATGAGCTTACCAAATGATTGTACAGTTTAAATATAACACATATCCTATAATAAGATTTGCAAAACTTGCTTACATCAAAACAACAACTGCATAACTGGTGTGAGGCACAACAGCCAATCCGCTTCCCTTTGAACAATTCTTCCAACTTGGAGCTCGAGGAGCGTAAGCGCTGGTCTTGGCATTGACACGTACCTGCAGCAGCTGTATAGCTGGTGTGTGGTACACCAGCCAATCCGCTTGCACCGAATTGGGAAAGGAAGCGGATTGCGTCCAGCTCCCGCCTGTACAATAATCAATCGAGATAGGGGCTACGTGGGGTCCACCATGATGTATAGCTTTTATCGATGCCGTCCAACTACCTTTTCAGATAATTTCATGGTATGAGCTAAAATTGAAATAAGTCTAAAACTAAGTGGACCAAAACATAGGAAGCAGCTGTGACACTGACACCCACAGCCGAAACCTTCCGAAAGGCCATGTAAACCTGATGAAAGAGAATACAAATATCGGATTGATCCAAAACTTTCTACGGTTCTTAAGAAGTTTTTAACGGTGGGTGTTCAATCCCCACGGTTTGGTCTACCTGAGCGTTGGATCTACCTTGTGTTTGGGTTAATACCTTAAAATGATCTACCAAAATGGATGTACGTTCCATCCCCGTTGTTTGGTATACTTCAGCGTTGGATCTACCTCATGTTTGGATTTATACTCTGAAATGATCCAAGTTCAATCCCCACTGTTTGGGCTACTTGAGTATTGGATCTACCTCATGTTTGGATCTGTACCCTAAAATGATCTAGGTTCAATCCCGCCTGTTTGGTTTACTTAGGCGTTGGATCTACCTCGTGTTTGGATTCGCACCCTAAAATGATCTACCAAAATGGATGGACGATCTAAATAAACTCCATACATCCAAGCAGGGGGAGGATACAATTCACTTCCTTTTGGGAAATTTTTTTATGTAGTGATTAAGTGGGCCACACTCATACATTGAGTCAGACCAACGGCTGTCTTGGACCACCATATTTTAGAGATGGTGTAGCTAAAATTTTTCATGGCTCCCATGTTTCCTATCAGATGAACATTATGGTGTAGCTCATATTTTTCATGGCTCCCATGTTCTACACGGGTACACCTTGTCGGGAAGGAAAATGTGGGAAGTGAAATTTTAGATAGAACATTGCATGTGGACAACATGCATCGCACAGGTTAGAATATTGAGTTCTTAGTTAGTCGTAGTAGGACAAACAAACTGTGGTAAATCAAAATCCCAACATTACTTTCATTAAGCATCCGTAGCCTCGGATTAGTGGACACTTGTTTGTGAGAATAGGATAATATTTTTCAATTTTAACTGTCCAATAATTATCCACCAAAGATAATCAAATAAGTGTAATATTTGAGTCAATATATATAAGGTGGGCTAAATAATTTGAAAGTACATATAATTTAAATTACTTGTATTTCAAGTACCTAGTTAAGTTCAAAAGGCCTGCGTATCAGCTGTCACTCTCTGCCAGACTAACAAGGTTTTTTTCTCAATAATATTTTTGCACCCTGAGTGAAGATAATTACCCAACATTGGGTCATGACATGGTGTGACATCTCTCCACATAACACCTAAAAGGGTGATGTATCAATTGAGTTGTTCATTTAGTGGGCCCTATTATGAATGGCTTAAATTCATTTCTTTTCTCACTTTACTGTACCTAAGTTTGACGTTGATAATTTTTGTTTTGTTTGACACCTTTATGACCAAGATCAGTCAATCAATCATGTACATCTTTAACCCACTTGCAAACTAAAGAAAAGGCAACAATATAGACGTACGGTTCCTAATGATATGTTATCTTGTGATGGGCTATGGAGATGGCTCTACCCTTCTCTGATAAACGGCCCTAACTTGACTATGCCTAGTCATGCATAGTGGTACTAACTTTAGCCGAGGTACAACCACTGCAAGAAGAAGAAAAAAAAAAGAAAGAAGAAGAGTAAGGAAAAAAAAGAATGGGGAGCAATGGTTACGGACCATGGGCATTTTTTGTTGGGGATTGAAACTGTAACTATAATACTAAGGCTTTAATCCGTAGCTAAATATACAATTCCTAAATTAAGAGTTTAATGGTCCAATAAGGAGCTTCATAGGGTCTGTCATAATGTGTATATTTTATCTAATCCGTTCATTTATTTTTATAACTCATTTTAATGCATAAAACCAAAAAAATAGGCAGTTCGAAAGCTCAACTGGACCACACCATAAGAAAGAGTGGATATTAAGTGGCTACAGATAATTTTTATCTTGGTCGACTTGGGCCTTACATCTGCCTGATTTTAAGGAAAATGCATTAAAATTAAGTTTCGAAATAAATGGACAAAGTGGATAAATCACATACATCACAATGGGACCCATAAGAGACTGACAGGAGCGTCTGCCCTTTCCCCTCTTCGTTCCTAAAACTCACAGCTTTTGCTCATTTTTTTTTTTTTTTTTTTGTAGTGAACATGCATGAGATCCACTCCGTCCATCAACTGCGTTACCTCATGCTCACTCTAAAATTCAAAAATTCCATTATGTGCATTGCCTCATGCTCACCCTAGAATCCAAAAATTCCATTGGCCAAAAGCTTAAGTGGGCCACACTATTTAAAAGAGTTAGGAAGGGATGCCCACTGCTTCAACGTGCAGCCCCCTGTTTAAGTTAGGATGAGATTAATTATGTCCTCCCATCCGTTAATTATAATATTTTTTCTCAAATTAAGTCACATGAATTTAGAGGTTTTTTTTTTTTGTAAAGCATGCTTTTACACTTATTTACTATGGTGAGGCCCACCTGAATTTCCAATTGATGTGATGCTCGTGAACAAGGCCAAACACTAGGCGGCGCCTAATGGAGTTCCACGTGAAGCTGTTTGCCCCACCAAAGTTGTTGGCATGACCTTGCCTAACTAGGCCCCACCACACTAGTGTTTTCCTATTCCAATCCTGCCGTCTCTACCGTACGATCAACTTCCAACAACAAGGAAGGTGAGGTGGGCCATCTCATTTATTTTGCTTGGTTTGGATCGTACCTTCAACTATTGTAAGCACTTATCATCTTGTCACGAAATAGTAACAATCGTGGGACGACTGCTATTGCATGTTACGTGTAATTCCTCCTTTTGAAGATGTTGGGTACAAGTCTTTCTCCTTTCAAGCTCTGCCCCACTTAGACATGATCCAAACCGTTCATCTAGAAGATGCCTTGGCATATGGTCAATATAGAGAGACTCTCACTGATTGACAGCAGTCACCGTTGATGTTGAATTAGACAATACATTTTCAAATGCTTGTTTCTATCCCTTTGCATGAATCACGTTGCTGTAGGGTTAGAAGGGGCCAACATGTTAGGCGAGCCTCTAGGCAAGAGCCTTCTTTTTCTTTCTGGAAGCGGCATCCAGACCGACATTATCTGGACCCATTGTCAAACTCCCACAATGCTCTTAGATGGCTTCCATAACTTGCTGAGTTGTTCTATGAAGAGACCCTTGTGGGGTCCTTCAGTCAGAGAAGTCGTCATGACCATCTATATAATGCAGGCAGGTAGCGGGCACATTTTTATCTGTGCAGTTAATGACGGTGCGGAAATTTGAATATTCAAAGGATATGAGAAGAATTTTAAAAAACTATAGGGTATTTTGATAATTTGGAGGTGCAGAAATTTGAATATATATATATATATATATATATATATATATATATATATATATATATATATATATATATTCAAAGGATATGAGAAACATTTAAAAGAAATATAGGGCATTTTATATCTTGGAGGTGCAGAATTTTGAATATTCAGAGGATATGAGAAGCATTTTAAAGAAATACAGGATATTTTGATAATATGGAGGTGCAGAAATTTGAATGTTCAAAGGATATGAGAAGTATTTTAAAGAACTATAGGGTATTTTGATAATGTGGAGGTGTATGTTTGGTTAGGATCGGATGTTTCAGATTTTACTTGTAGAAAACCACTCAACGGTCAAGATTTGACTTTGCAAAAAGATACTTTTTTGAGCCTCTCATCTTTCTCATTGTATAATCCACACACCCTCTCTCTCCTACTGCTCGTCTCTAGGGTAGCCCCCTCTCTCCCTCCACCAGTTGGAGACATGCAAGAGCCTTGCTAGTAAAGCTCCCAAGTTTCAGTAATCCAAACCATTTATATTATAAATGGATCCTACCATCACCCTGAAGGGATTTCACCTAAAACCTTCGACATTGAAATATTTCAAAAATTTGATCATTGAACTATTTTTTTTTTTTTTTTGAACGGACCTTCTCATCAGCCATCTTATTGTGAGAAGTGGAGACCATCAGCGGTATAGCTCATCAGATGAGAGGTTTGAATTATTCATGTGGTCCAAAATCACAACAAATTGTATGTTTTATAACAAGCTACTGGAGTGACCTGTAACTCCTCACTTGACATTTGACTACCCAGTCATGTATGCGATAGTTCGTTCTTTCTGGAGAGAGAGGTCTTGAAGTGACTAAACATACGGAATGAGGAGTTACTTTACCAAGAACCAACATCGACTACCCTAGAGAAGGAGAACCGAGGGACCCACTCACATAACCATGAGTTCCTACAACACCTGTTAGAAGCCATTGCAACAAAAAGCTACATGAGGCCCACCAGAGGAAAAAGTGGGGATGCTATGCCCACCATTCAAACCTTCTCACGGCCCAACAAAATTTTGAATCAAGCCGATTTTTGATTTTTAACCAATCCATCTTGGTAGGAATCACCCTATAAATGGATTGAATGGCAGATAGACATCTTGGTGGGTCTCACAGACCTTTTTATTGGTGGGTGTCTCACCACTGCCACTTACTGTGGCCTACTTGAATATTGGATTTACCTTTTAGCATTGGGTTTGCCTTAATTATTTTCATAATGACGTCCTTACATGAGTTGGTAAAACAGATCAACAGAGTGAATGTCATACATACATTATGGTGGCCCCATAGGGTTTTTATTTCATAGGCTCGCTTTTATCTTTTGCATGTGGGGGCTAAATACACCTGCCCAGAGACAACATGGCTCCCATAAAAAACCATCAAGTTTTATTTATTTATTTAATTTTTAGCTAAAAGATTTCATTAAAGATCGGAAGGAGGCTGTACAACAATAACATGCATTCAGGCCGACCCAGGGCGGCAAAAAAGCCCTAGGCCCACCTATCACATAATCCCAAACACACAAACTTGAAACGCCCCAAAATGCTAGAGCTAACTCTTGCCAACTAGGCTAGCCAGTCCGCAACACTATTAGCTTCTCTTGAGCTATGAACAATTAGAGTTGGACACCGAGTTGAGCTGGGCTCAGATTGGCTTGGTTCAAATAGCAGCCACCCCAGCTTGAGTTCGGCTCGGCTCGATGACCCAACCTGTTTGGCCACCTCGACTCAGCTCAGTTAGCTGCTCGGGCTAGATCAAGCTAAGTTTGAGTTTTCGAGTTAAGGTTATACTTATACATAACATTCAATAAATAACATAGTAAAATTGGAAATAAAAAGATAACTTATAAACTGAAAAGTAAAAATATTATAATTACAAACTTACAACAACATTAGATTTGTTTATTTTTTGTTGCTATTTACTACAGGAGAGGATATTCGTTTGCAAAGCTCGATCTGCTATCCAATTCTTCATATATGTATTCGTTCACATATCCTGAATCAGAAAGTGGAGAGAGTTTTTCATCGTGCTCTATATAGTTTAAATTAAATTGTTCGAACTTTCTTTGTGAGTAGATTTATATGTAATTCCCAACGTCATGAAAAATGCGCCAAGACTGAAGAGAAACTTGAGGGTTTGTTACTCTTCTTCTTTTTATTCATGCAGCTTGATCCCACTTCGGCATCATGTTGTCTTGGAGGACATTGTTGATGTTTAGAAGCCTTTTCCACACTACATTTCAAGGCGAGTTGAAAATATTCTTCTTTCAATGCTAATAATCTAGATTTCTCATCTGCGGGGGTTGAATGTTTTTAATTTGAATCAATAATGGCCTAAAAAAGAAGTTAGATCTTCTTTGGAGTTTTATGACATAATTTTTTATATCCATCCCGACATAATAAGTGTAACCTGAGCCGATGAGTTATGTTAATAAACTTAGCCCCACACAAATGACACAAAATCTACAAATTTTCAGACTTTGGAGAGTGGACTGAGGAACTATAGTCTCAAACTCCGATTGATAGTTCAATTGAGGACATATTTACACTTTATATGTTGGAGAAATTGGTATTTGGACAATAATAAAGTATGAAAAACAAAGCAAAAATAAAATAAGATAAATAAAAACAGTAATGAAATATGAGTTAATATAAATAAAAATATAGTATGAAAATGAAATAAAAGTCATTGCTGCATTGCACTTATAACATCCATCAACATTACATGTAGAGTTAGACATAGGATGACTCGACTTGTTTGACCTGTTTAGACCCGACTTGACCCGATCTGAATAGGCGAGTCTGTCCGAACTGAGTAGGCTTTGCCCAATCCAAACTAAAACCAAGTTGAGCCCGAGTTACCCAGTAACTCGACCCAAAACTCGATCCGGTTAGACTCGACTTGATCCAAAACCCAACTCGACTCGAGTATATATATAATAATAATAAAATCCTAATTTCTAAATATCTCTAACCCTACCCGCTGCACTCAACCTCGACCCAATCCCAAACTCTCTCTCTCTCTCTCCCTCATCCTCCTCTTCCAAGCCCGACAACCACCCACCACTATCACCACCCTCCTCTCTCTCTCTCTCTCTCTCTCTCTCTCTCTCCTCTCCACTCCCTCCCTCATCCTCCTCTTCTAAGCCCGACAACCACCCATCACCATCACCACCCTCCTCCTCTCTCTCTCTCTCTCTCTCTCTCTCTCTCCCCCCTCTCCACTCCCTCCCTCCCCCTCTTCTAAGCCTGTCATCCACCCATCACCATCGCCAGCCTCCCTCCATTATCTCTCAATCCGATTTGGTGCTAACTTAACCCGACTCAATACTTTTGACCAGGTCGGACTCGGTCTGGATTGGTTCAGGCCAGACCCAGACTCGGATCGGGTCAGGCATATTGGACTAGCTATCGAGTCGGGTCGAGTTTGGGTCAGGCCCATTTTGAAACCGGATCAAGTCGGGTCAACCCTAACTCGGTGACTAGCTTTAATTACATCCAAGTACACATAACACATTACATCAGTTTCAAGTTTCAACAAAATAATAATAATTTTTATCATAACCTTTTCATGTTGCTGTTATTGTATGTGCATTAAAATTATTACCTCCCCAAATCGAACGTAATTAGTCTTATGTATAAATTAATGCTTTAACTATTTTTGGTGAAAGAGAGCTTTGATGCTTGCTCACGACCTCAATTCCCGTTCTAAAAGCATATTCTGATGCCACTATTGAAATTGAAATTGACAATATATCCCGTGCCATTGCTGATAGTGCATATTATCCCCCATTTATTACTTGATTTTATGAACATGATAATGTTTAATATTCTATTTTAATCATGATTGTGTTACAAGGTGAATTTAAAAGCTTGATCGAAAACGATGCTAAAAGCATGGATTTAACGCTCAAGAATCACCAAAACTAAGGATGGATCTTATGAGACTAAGAATGAAGAATTCACATGTCAAAGATCCAAGAAAACTAAGTGATGAATGAAGAAAATCGAAGATTTAAAGTGAAGAAAAAGAACCATAAAAATCTATCTGCTTCGACTAGTCTAAAGCCCTCATTCGACCAGTCTAAGCTTTACCTCAACTAGTCAAAGGAACTTCGGCTCAAACTTCAGTGATCAAAATTCTCTAAATTCCCGTCATCCTCGACTAGTTGAAGGTCATTCTCGACTAATTGAAGGTCATCCTCGACCAATCGAAGGCTGTCCTCGACTAGTCGAAGGTTATGTAAATAGCACTCAGACTACGTAAATTTGAGGCAGTTTCAAGGTCGGTTTACTAATTTTCAAGGTCAGTTCACAAGAGGGAGTTTCCCAACTATAAATAGGAGTCCTTAAGATGTTCCTAGGCATCTTTCTAGGATTTAAGGAGTGGAGCAACATGGTGGAGAAGTCGTCGCCAAGTATTTTTACTTTTCTTCCTTAATTATTTTCATGTTTTATTTAAGAGACTTTGGTTCAATTATGTCTATGGTTGGCTAAACCTCTTAGCGAAGGCTAATAGGTGAAGCTTGTAGCGTGATGGGATGTTTCTATTGCTTTAATTTATGTTTATGTTGAACTCTTTTTTATTCTAGTTTGATTATAAGGAGTATTTTCAGTTTTTAATGGTTTGTTGTGATAAATTACATAGATCTGCGATAACTTTGAATATCGTCCTTTTCTATTTTAAGATTGATGGATTGGTAAATCCTATTGTTTGCCATCGTCCCATGGGCATGGTTAGGTGACGAAATCCCTTACAATCTTCACAATTCTCCTTCTTTGATGATTAGATTCATGAGAAGTTCAGAGATCTGATCGTCTCTTCTTCCAACTAGATAAGATAGGACTTCGATTCCAGTTGTGTCCTTGAATCAAGTATAGTATCACCTTGATTGCTACAAGTGGATCCTTGGAAATCCTAGTTCCCAACTTTAAATTTATAAGTTTTAATTACTTTAATCACAATTACTCTCTCAATTACTTCAGAATTAGATTCTCATCTTCTTCTAGTTCTAGTTCTACTTAATTTCAGAAATGTACAAGTTTAGTCCTTATGGATTCGACCTCGATCTTATCAAGATTATTATTACATTGCGACCTTACACTTGTGGTAATGAACATTAATTATCCTCACATAGTATGGATATTTGATGACGTAAATAAATGCATGAAATATATCTAGTGAGAACAAGAGAGAGGAGACGAAACAGACATATGCATTTAAATTAGAATAAATGAAATTATTCTTATCTCTAACATTGAAATGTCAAAAAATGAGACAAATTGAGAATTACTTTGCCTAAAAAAATACATTGAATATATGCCTGGAAACATATAAACTCAAATGGACAACTGATTATCTTATACTATAACAATAAAACATTAAAAAAAATAATCTAACGGATTGAACAATAACAAATTAACAATAACAATAATATCAATTTACGATTAATATTAACAATTTAACATTGGCATTGACAATAACAATAACTAAAAATTAACATTAACATTAACAATTTAACATTTAAAATCACATAATTAATAATTAACAATAACATTGTAACAATATGTCAATAACAATAACAATACAATATTAAGTTATTAACAATCTAAATTCTAACATTAACATTCATATATGACGTAACTAACATTAACAATCTAACATTAATATATATATATATATATATAAAATTTAGATTATACAAGATATATCCATCAATCCAACCATCCCTCCCATCCATGATCCATCCAACCAATCATCCATCCCATCCATTCATCCCTCCCATCCATCCAACCAATAATCCCTCTTATCCATCCAACCATCCCTCCCATTCATCCATCTTTATAGGGTTTTAGAATTTTTATTTAATACATAATATATAATATATATTTTTAAAATTATATAATATATCATATATATTTATATATTATAATTAATAATACATATATAATAATATAAATATATAATATATACTAACAATTTTTTGCACCGACCGATTAAGCTACCATGGATAGCGGGGTAGCCGGCTGAATTTAATTTTTTAATATATGTAATATGTAATATATTATATATAATAATATATAAATATATATTTATATATAAGTACTATAATTAATTGGGTGGTCATTGACAATGTCTAGTTGAATGCCCAAAAACCATGAGAAGAGGATCGAGTTCGATTGTTTACCGGATGGATGGGCAGGGCAATGACGGACGGGGGTGATCATAACACTATAGTGGATCGGGTTCCATGGTTTACTGACTGGACGAACAAGCAAGGCAGTGACAGACATGTGCAAGCAGAACATGGTGGTGATAGACAACAGAACGGGGGCGAGCAGGGCCATGAGTCAGGACGACCGGACAAGTGGATAAGTGGCTCGCTCAGAAAGAGAGAGAGAGAGAGAGAGAGAGAGAGAGAGAGAGAGAGAGATGGGGCGCTCGTTCGGGCTAAGAAGAGAAAGGGGGGATAAGTTTTTTATTTTATTTTATTTTTATTTTTAAGTTGATATTTATATCAACTGATTGACCGAGCCGAGTCAGTCTGATTAGAGCAAGTTTGAGTTATGGACCAATCCGAGTTGAGTCGAGCTCGGGAGAGGCCGAACTCGTCTCAAATATTTTTGGATCTCAAATATTCAGCTCGACTTGGCCTGAACCCAGTTTCGAGCCAAACTGAGTTGAGTTTTTTCGAGTCAAACCAAGCGAGTTAACTAAGTTAGCTCGGTTCATATCCAACTCTAATTAAACCAAATCTCAACCGAGTTGAATCCAACACACAACTGAGTTAACATTTAATGATCAAAAGCTCGCAATAGTAAGCGTGAGTTGGAACTTAGCAATGGCTTTATTGGAAAGGAGCTTAGCTTGGTTGGTTTTTGAGTTAACGAAATGCAAAGATAAACCCTACCTTAATCAAAGTAATGGATGGATCTCCACGCTCCATGCAATGGCTGATCTGAGAAGACTTCAAACTCGACTCAGTGCACAGAGATAAATCAGATAGAGGTGACCAAGTTCAGAAATCCGGTGAAATTGAGTAAATCAACATACTCTAGTGACTCGATAGCACAACTCACCACCACCATGCTCCTTCCCAGCTCCTCCTCCTTCACAGTTTGTCCTTGTCAGACAACCCGCTATCTGGACAGATCCCAAACTCCTGAAATGAATTAAGACTCAGGCTAGTTGACTCAGTGTAACCTAACCCCAACTCACCTCACTCCCAAAATCTCTCCCTCATTTTTTTGAATTCGAAAGGGAATAATTTAGAGAGAGAGAGAGAGAGAGAGAGAGAGAGAGAGAGGTATTTATAGATCTCAGACTCCATCTCTAGATGGTTTCTCAACTAATCAGATGATTAGTTACGATATCAACTAAACTTGCTTGTGACTCACTTGAAAATAGATTATAATTCACACTAAATAAACTGTATGAAAGAGATTCGATCATGGGCTAATTATTTGATGGTATGACCCTCCAAATGGACATACCTGATCATCAAATGGATCTTATGCATAGATGATGGGTTTTTTAACCTAATGAAGAAGATAATGTGGATGTTAATGGAAAATTCATGTTTGACATATCATCCCACAATCTAACTCGTCTAAACGGCTTAGATGGGACCAAGGATACACATGGGACCCACATTTTGGGTGGTAATCTTCCATTTTCTTGATGTGTTTGGGTTTATCATGTGGTGGTAAGTCAAACTCAAACAGCTGCTAGAAACCCTAATTGTTGAGAACAAGATTTATAGACTCGTTATTTATTTGAAGCGAATGCCTAGGATTGTTTAGAAGGCTAACTGACGACTCAGATAATATTGCTTAGGGTGAAATGTTGCTGAAAATAGAAAGATTTTTTTCACTTTTTGTTGGTTACGAAACTCTAACCAAAAGGATACCTCCATGGTTAAGATGAATAAAAAAAATGAAGGGCTAGGATTAAAAGATTCTTCCTACACATGGATCGCCAACATAGCAAAACAGGAACACATCTTATTTTCAAAAGATGCTACTCACAACATTTTCTTATGCTGGAAATAGTGAAGGCATATGTACTTTTAGACATGTAGTAAGTGACGGGTTTTGGGCCACCATCACCATAGCGGACGATCATCCGCTTAAGCATTCTTCGATGGAAAATGAGAGAGAGAGAGAGAGAGAGAGAGAGAGAGAGAGAGAGAGAGAGAGAGATCTTTTTCACCCGATGCTTTACACAGCTCCTAGACAAAATGTACAAAGAATTGATGGGATAATTTTGGGGACCAGACACACATTGTCCCCTACGGTGGTACAAATCCCTTATGCTTTGATGTGCTCAAGCACTTCAACCGAGAGGTGAGCAGCCAACATATCCCATTCAATTATGCTTTCTGGGCCTATACAGTCCTTCACCTTCAAATCCTCCATATGTTACAGAAAGGTTGCACACACCAGGAGGATAGTAGACCAAGCCCCGTCCAGTCTAGACTCCAAAGGTTGATGTCTCCCTTACCCATGAGCCACCTTACATTGTCATCAAAAGCAACTTGCAAATGCTTCCCCAGACGGGGGAAGAGCCTGAAGAATATGAAGCATCGTTCATAAGTTCCATCTTATACTTGGCCTGTATAAAAGATGCCCAAACAGACTCCCCGCCACACCTAATGGACCAAGCCATTTTACATCTGAAACTAGACATCACTCCTTTGAGTCTGCTGAAGCTTAGACACCCTTTAGAAGTAGGCAGCACTAGCCTCTTCTATCTGATCCAGTGCAGCCTCTCTTTCCATCCTTGAAGACCCTAGAAGAATATAGTGAAACCCTTCTCCATATTTGCAATAACCTAAGTTGGGACCAAAGTATCTGTAAGAATGTGGATTGGCATGCTACTAAGCACATGTTTAATAAGAGTAGATCTTCCAACTTGTGACAAACAACGACCCTGTCAACTTGCAACCTAGTTGATCATCTTATCTAGCAATGGTTGAAAGTGGGATCCGCAAACTCTACCCTTGATGATTGGCACACCGAGGTAGGAGAAGTTGTTGCTCGATCTTAAAATATTGATTGAACTCTCTATGGTTATCACTCCCCATTCAAAATCTTGTCCAAGCAAAAGTAGACACTCTTTTACTTGTTGATTCTTTGGCCTGAAATGGTTTGCAATTTCACCATAAATTCATTGACCACTCTGAGGAAAATTCTACTTATATTAAGGAAAAGAATAGTGTTGATAGCGAAAAGCAAGTGAGAGCTCACCGGATAACCCCCACGCGTCTTCAAGGTATAACAGAAGCCCCTCTCCACAACTATCTTTAAACCTTTGCTTATAGCCTCTTCTGTGAGAATGAAGTGCTTGGAAATATAGGGTCACCTTGACAAAGGCCACGTGACGAGTTGAAATAACTACACACCTCATCATTGATCAAAATTCAAAACCAACAGTTTTTCCAACATTTGGCCTCCAACTCGATCCATTATCCCTTGAAGTCGAACTTTAGTAGAAAATCTCTGAGGAAGCTCCAGTTCACTTGGTCATATGCTTACTTCATATCCATCTTGAGGACAATATTGCCTCCTTGGACTTTCCTATCAAGATCTCTAAAGAGCTCCTGTGTGAGAGTTATACTTTCAACAATCAATCGTCCTTGGACAAAGGCCCTTGTTCTATAGAGATAATCCTGGGTAAGAAACAGTTTAGCTTAGAAGCAATAACTTTAGGAAAAACTTTATAAATGCAGTTGCATAGGCTAATAGGCTGAAATTTTGAGAAGTTAGTATTGGGAGCAATGCATAAAAATCTTAGGATCTCGTCTCTTAAAATGCCAGAATTATAGGATATAATAAAGTAATAAAATAAATCAAAGCATAAATTACACGACACAAGGGATTTTACACGGAAAATCCTCAAAGAGGTAAAAACCATGGGATCTTGTCCAGAGCAACAATTCATTATAAAGTAGAATGTTACAACTGATCACAAGCACACGTCGCTTGGATCAAACCTTCTTCTCTCACGTAGGAGCGGATGAACAATAAGAGAATAAAGAAAATAAAGAGATCTCACTGATCACGAGGACGTAGAAGTGCTAAGTCGTCGACTGTGCAGTAGATCACCTCTACGAGCGAAATCCTCCCTTCCACAAGCTTCCTCTCTCCCTCCCTCTCTCTTTCTCTAGAATCACTTTAGGAAGCCTTAACATACCCTAAAATAGCCCTAGGGGCCCCTATTTATAGTTTAGGAAAATCCTTTTTGTACCTCTGCGAAAATCGCCTCAAATTTATACAATTCGCACCAAATCTGGACTGAATCTGCATAACCATCGACTAGTTGAGGCTTGTTGGACTTTGAGTTGAGTGACCTTCAACTGGTCGAGCAGGCCCCTTCGACTGGTCGAGCATGCTACTCGATGGGTCGAGTAGCCCCTTCGACCCATCAAGCAGTGTAGTTGTCACGCCCCAAACTCAAAAATCGGATTCACAGGAATCCCGATCGCCGAATCCGGTGTCGACAGCCTCCGTAATACTCCATTCTTGGCTCCTAGCATTCATATGCCAGATTCCGATCTTGGAATCCTACAGGGAGGATTTTTTTTTTTACATTTAACTAGTAATAAGCATAACCACAAGATTACTCAATTCACAAAGGCAACATCATCATCATATATCCACTAATATAATCACTTGAATACAATGCTGAAAGGAAAATACATATATCAAAATCAGAACTCCTGAAAATCGCTGCACGCTCCAAGCTCAACGCTGCTGCAACCTAACGTCACCTGCACGCATCTATCATGCATAAGCTTACAAAAGCTTAGAGGGTGGTGTAAGTATGTGTAAGGTAAGTGCCGAGTATACAATAGAGTCCATAAATCATACATCATTGAGATAAGCAGGACAAATGACAAGGTCATGAATCATACGATATCAGAGTAAAGAGAAATATACTGGTAAGTCCATGAGTCACATAATATCAGAGTACGTAATGTAAATCATAATGAGCCAAATATTATATACTGCAGATGCGATGCAATATGCCGATCCTGTCAAGTCCTTCTAAGCCATATAAGTGCAGAAACGTAATAATCCAAAATGTCATATGTCGTGGATGAAATGCAATACGCGATGTGAATGAAATGACCAAGCTAGAGTGAAGTCGGGATGATAGTACGTAGTATCGCAGGCTAAGGGGTCCATTACAAGGGAATTCTATCCAAACCAGTCCCATACCTAAATTTAGATAGTCAAACACAATGTGGTAAACTCCTAATCTCAGGTTAGTAGCGCGCCCCAACCGAAATCCTGGCCATTGTGAAGGTACACGTAACAAATAGTTACGCACCGTCAGCCCGAGTGGATAGTGAATGGATGAATGAATGAGTATGCAACTCCTACTCAGTAGCTTGTCAGCACAGTAGCTTGCCAACCGCTGGTAGCTCGCCCAGGCCTCAGCCCCGCCCACATCACACCCGTCCACATCAGTGCCCGCCCACATGTACAACAGTGACGGGGTGTCATAATATCATGTCAGTCCTCATATCAAGTCCACTTATAGTACGGTTATTCTCTGAGAAATCACCAGGGTCTATTACACTCCACACTGACTGCCTCCTCCCTAGCTGCACAGCCCTACGAGTGGAAGAGACCTCACTATCCGCCTAGCCAGCAGTCTACCAATACCTACCCGGCTCATCGATAGCAGACCCATTTACGAGCTGGTCATACTCAGCCTAGCTTATAGCTCCCTCACTCGGGCGGATAAGGTCACATCCCCTTTCAACCGACCACGACACATTGGGAGATACGACCTTATGGTATAGGCACCGGCGCTCATATTCCACTTGGTCTAGACGTTGGAGTATCCTCTGGTACCAAGAAGGTTTTAGAAATTTTTACCCAGGGTCATCTATGGCAGCCCAATGCTCGAACCAAATATTTTTGATGTCCCATCTGGCCATCCACGATATGCCTGTGGAGGCTACTGCCCTGACGTCGCTAGGGCATACAATGGTCATGTCACACAAATATGAGATGCATGAGTCACATAGTGCAATCAAGCATAAATCCTGCGCAGACCGTGGGCTCATGTGGGGCAACCCCACCTATCAGGGAGCCCTATGAAACTCCTTTTCGTACTTCTATAAAAATCGCCTCAAATTTATGCAATCCGCACCAAATCTGGACTGAATCTGCATAACCATGGCTAGTTGAGCCAGGGCCTTGACTGGTCGAGGCCAAAAATCATGGCTTGCTGGACTTTGAGTTGAGCGACCATCGACTGGTCGAGCAGGCTACTCGATGGGTCGAGTAGCCCCTTCGACCCGTCAAGTAGTGCAGTCCAGCAAGATTTAGGACATTTGCATGCACAACCTCTCCTTTGAACTAAGGAGAAAAACCCCATCAATTAGCTAGAGAGAGACTTTGGGATGAGGCAAATTAGTGAGGAAGTGAAGGCCCCAGGTATACTTCCACCACTGAACAAAAAAGTAATTACTTTGAATAGATCTTGATCCACGACGTCTCAACATCCTTTGAAGAATTCACCAGAGAAGTCATCGAGTCCATGAGTTCCATCCAAAGCATCCACCACCAGTGTCACTTCTTCAATAGAAGGGGCTAAGAGAAGCGACGCATTGTCCTCTTATGAGATGCAGGATGAGATGCAGTTGAAGAAGTCCCCTGTCGGGTCCACTGAATCTACTTGAAATAAAGAGGAGAGTAAGTGGTCAACCTCTTCTTTAATTCTCCCTTAGTTCAAAAAAAACTTTCCATTACTCAGTTGAATGCCCTGGATGGAGGCTTTCCTTGCTCGCCCATTCACCACAGAGTGAAAAATTTTGGTATTTCTATCACGCTTTGCTAACTAGTTATTGTGTAACTTTTGTTTCAAAATTTTTTTTTTTCCTCCATTAACTCTGACCTGGAAAAATTCTCCCTCATAGCTAGGATTGAAGGCTGAAACTCCAAATTCAAATCGCTGATTAAGCTCTCCTCTAAGCGAGAAAATTTAGCTTCAACTTGCTTAATTCTATGAAAGATGTCCCCAAAAACTTTTTTGTTCCACACTTTCAGAACTATCTTAACCTTCTTCATCTTGACGAGGAGGTCAATCATGGGCTAATTTGAGGCATTCACCTCCCACACCTCCTTTACCATATGAGAGAACGAATTATGCATCATCCACATCCTTTGAAATTGAAAAGGGCTTAGGAAAGCTTGGAGTGGGCTGGGGAAATGTGAGAAGCAGAGGGGTGTGATCAAAACTCTGAAGGTTTGGAACTCGTTGATCAAATCCAGTGAGCATAGAACTTTGTCAAGCTTGGCCCATGCTCGTGCAGTCTCAACGTGATTATTGCTCCAAGTGTAGCAGTTTTCTACAAAACCTTCATCCACTAAACCTAACAGATTAATAACATTAGTAAAATCAATTGAGTTAGCAAAGTCAGGGGTACAACTTTCCAGCCTGTCCGAAATATCTAGCACCACATTAAAAGCAACAGCAAAAAACCATGCTCCTACCTTAGAACTTGCCAACTCTATAATTTCACCCGAAAGGTATTGCCTTATAGCCTTGGAGCACTTCGCATACACCACCGAGAGAAGCACCTTCTCTTGACTGCCCTGGATCATAATTCTCATTTTCAGCATTTAGCTGGATTGGGCCAAAAGATCAACAATAGTAGTAGAGTTGTAAAAAATCCAGATCTTACTACCTTCCCCTGAATTTGATAAGGAGGAATGGAACCCCAATTTAAGTCTCGTTCGAATATGCTTTTCCTCCCTCGACATTAGTTCCAGAATAGCCACCAACAAAGTATTGTGTTCCTTGATATACCTTTTGGTTGTCCTAATTGTGACAGTATTTCCTACCCCACGAGTGTTCTAAATAAGGATGTTATCGACTCGTAACACAACCTGAGTTCACAGCTCATTTCTTAAGCATTCTCATCCTTCCATTTCAGCCCTCTTATAACACCTCAAACTTTTTTATACTCGAGTATTCAAAGTTTTCGACTGTTACTATGAAATTTAATTTACTATATACATGTGTATGTCACCAATTTAGCCTATTCTAATCTTATATCTATTCTCTAACCTGAATTTGATCAATTGTAACATCCCAGATGTTACAGTTTTAACCTAGGTTCATCATGTTGTTTCATATATGTATCTCCCCTTGATTAATAAGAATTTTAAATTATTTGGTGAATATATCTTTGTATGTAAAAATTTAAATATGAGTTCTTTTTAAAGAATTGCTTAGAAATGTTCCTATAACCATGTAGAATCATTATATTTCCATAATAGTCAAGTCAAGGTAAGCATGAGTACATGTATTATGTTAACTCAAGAGCCTAATGCAAAGTACAAGGAAAACACTGATAAACATCGGTGCCAGAAATTATTTGAGTATCATGAGTGAAGTCTCTTGAGTAACATGAGGATGAGTTTTTTTTTTTCAAGTGGAGTCTGATGTAGGATGTGACATAGATACATTCTTAGCATGGTTGGACCAAAAGAAGTGAACTGTAAATTGGCCATAACTTTTGAACTGGGTATCGTAAAGGGGCACACAACCTATCAATATTTACTGTAATGGGCCATCCGAGGTGAACTGACCCACAAAGTGGGTCACATCTATTCGTTTTACTAGAAAACGAGCGCTTTCAGGTCAAAAATGAAAATTTAAGGAAAATTACTATTTTTTGTAATTCTGATTTTTTAATATTTTCTTATTTTTAGAATTTATTCTTTTTTAGAAATAACTTACAATCATGTTAGGAATCTTCTAACAAAAGTTTATTTGATTTTTTTTTTAGAAATTAGGATTTAAAAGAGTTTTACTAGAATTAAGATTTTTATTAAAGTTAGAATTTTATATTTTTGGTAATTACGAATTTTGGTTTAGCTTTTTTTTTTTTTTCTTTATTAATGGTGTAATAGAGACATAAAGAAGCTTTGTGATTCGAGAAATCTCTGTGACAAGTCTAGAGAAGCTCTGTGAAGAGTTTAGAGAAGCTCCATGGATTCAGAGTACTTATCCCTGAGGAAGACAGTGATTGACCTGCACCAGAAAACGAAGTTAGTTAATAGATTGATAGATATAAGATTCTTTTTTAAAAAAATAATTCAAAATTTTATTAAGAAAATCCCAGGGAACTATATATAAGCTTTCGGGTAGCCCGACAACATAAACACCTACTACAGGATGTCTATCATATACCCCAAGAACAAAAATAACCAAATAAGGAGAACTTAAATCTCTCAAAGGCTCCTCAAGCACGCTCAGTACAAGAAAAGATAACCTCTGATGGCTCTATGGAGATTGGACGAACTCAGGAAGGTTCTACTAACATGTAATTCGTGGCCAAGCCGTCAATAACCACATTAATTTCCCTAAGAGCGTGAATTATACTAACACACCATTTCCTCTTGAGGGCAGCTGCTCGGTCTCACCAATACCATAAGGATCACGTTGTGGCCTGCTCCTTATTCAGCATAACCATAATCGTATTCAAGTCACTCTCCACAAGAATATTGGAGAAACTGCAAGCAACACAAAGGGAAAGGTCCTCTACCACTACCCAAGCCCATTTGAACATTTGAACGTAGCCAATAACCACTCAAAAATGCAAATATGAATTCTCCTTTCCATCCTCTATTGACACCTCCACTTCCTGAGGGACATGGGTTACCATGCGCTGACCTGTCCCTATTGATCTTAAACCAGCTGATTGAAGGCCTAACCCATTTCAAGAAGAAAATCATTTCCTCGAGGGGGCTCGAGGTAATGCCCAGCTCCCGGAGAGCCAATTGGCGAGAAAGGCTGCATTCCTTAGCCGTAGGAAGCAGTGGACTCAACAACTTTAACTACCTCTTAACCCTAAAGATAGCCTTGCCTCACTCCCTTGGATACCCTCGAAAGGCCTACCATTGATTTATGACCAAATTTCCTAGAAAACCAATATGGGAGTGAAATCACACAAGGAAGAAAACAAATCCCTAGTCGAGGACGCTTGCCACTATCGGTAGGCATGCCTCATTACCATTTTCGGTCCTCAATAAAGGCAATGTCAAAAAGACCGATGAAATAACTCCATACCTTAGATGCCAGTTCACCTGATGCAAAAAAAGATGATTCATAGTGAAAATGCAGGGCTTAAAGTCCTAAGAAGGGGGGGGGGGGGGGGGGGGTGAAAAGGACTATGCCGAATTAAAAAATAAATGTCGAATAACAAAGATATACAAGAATTGATAGCACAAATAAAGAGCAACCTCAAATGCACAAGTATTAAGAGGTTGATATAAACTGATTTCTAAAGACAACCTTACACCAAAAACCAAAGGCTTATGGTAGGACAACCTGATTTCTAGAATGTTTGTAAGTATCAAAAACTCAAACTTAGAAGGAGGCAAAAGAAATAACCTAAATTATTTCAACATTCACCACAAGTGCATAAAAGAAAATTACACCATTCACCACAAGTGAATAAAGTAAATTATTACATTCACACACATAAACAAATCTAATCATCGGATTGACTTTCACTATGAAAAATGTTTTCCAAGGTTCACCTTAAAACCTTCACGATTGTGTCTTTTAAATGTGCTTACATAATTCCAAAAACCTCACACTCTGCGATTTTCTGAATTACCTCAGACAAAACCAAAAATGAGATTTTCCTGGCACAACCTCACAAACCACAAAAGATATACAAAATTTAAATGGTACTTATCTGAAAATTCTCCTTCTGATGAAGCTCGGTAGAACTAATCTGATGTAGACGAAGATGTTCAATGTCCAGTCTCACAAATGAAAGGTTCTAGATCTGATTTTTAGATTAATTCAGCTTGAGCTAGCTTGATTTGATTTTGATCTCAAAGAGGGTAAAATTATAATTCCCTTCTTTAATGAAATAGAGTTGAATGGAGATCACAAAATTAAATATAAAAAACTATTTAAGAAAATTTAAAATAAACACAATATAGCTTAAGAAATGCAGGAACTTATCCCTCAGAGTGATAGTTTGATATAGCTTGAAATGAATGAAAAACTCTGAAATTTGTCCTCTATTTATAAGTGAAAATACTGTTCTCTCAACTAGTCTAAGAGTCGGTTCGATTGGTCGAAGGACCAACCAAATATCAAAATTTTTGGTATAG
This sequence comes from Magnolia kwangsiensis, assembly GCA_037074715.1. Classification (NCBI taxonomy): domain Eukaryota; kingdom Viridiplantae; phylum Streptophyta; class Magnoliopsida; order Magnoliales; family Magnoliaceae; genus Magnolia; species Magnolia kwangsiensis. The sequence continues at coordinate 103,962,665 of CM073580.1, read as the reverse complement.
TAAGATAAGGTCGTTACTTGACTGGTCGAGTGACCTACTCGACTGGTCAAGTGGGACCAAAAAATCTTATTGGACTTTGAGTCGAGCCTCCACGACTAGTTGAGCACTGTTCACTTGATTGGTTGAGGGTCCAATAGAAAATTTCAAAAATTTGTAACAAATCTAGGACTGGTCGAAAAACTCTTGGATTGGTAGAGCCAGAGCTTGGACTAGTCGATTAGAGACTAGGATTAGTAGAGGAAATGACCTATAAACTTATGAAATGACCCACATAACATATGTAATGAATATGACCTTACCTATGGTCAATCTAAGGTCATCCATACTTTGTTTGTGAGTTTAAACAATTGAAACATCGTTCGCTCTACTAACTCATACACTTGAAATACTTGAAGCTTATCTTCAAATCTTGAACTTGAGCTTGAGTAAAGACTTGAGTTCTTGAGTTTGTTTAAGGTACCAATCTTAAAGATTATACTCGAACTTGAGCCTTAAACTTGTACTTATACTTGAGCTTGAAATCTTGAACTTTGACAATGCTTCTACAACTTGAATACATAGAGAAGTTTGAGAAAGACTTGAACAACTTTAAAGTGCACGAAGTCGATCAATTCAACTCATCAATACATGATACAAATTCTAAATGATTTGGCACAACAAAATTTGATAAAATTGAGTGCTAGATTTATAATATAGCATTTATAATCTCTCCCTTTGTCAAATTTGTGATAAAACCAAATAAATAATCATGTACCAGTTACCAAAAAAAATCATGCACAATAAAGAATCATGCACCAAATGTGCAACAATTAATCTCCCCCTCAATCCATTACTCCCCCTTAATCCAGGCGAGGCAATATGTAGAACATGTATTGTCACGCCCCAAACCCGGAGATCGGATTTATAGAAATCCCGATCGCCGAATCCGGTGCCGACAGCCTCCGTAGTACCCTATTCTCGGCTCCTAGCGTTCATACGCCAGATTCCAATCCTGGAATCCTACAAGGAGGATTTTTTTTATACATTTAACTCGTAATAAGCATAACCACAAGTATACCCAAATCATAAAGGCAACATCATCATCACATATCCACTAATATAAACGTTTGAATATAATGCTGAAAGGAAAATACATATGTAAAAAAAAGTAAAGCCCCAGAAGTCAGCTACATGCTCCAAGCTCTACACTGCTGCAACCTAACATCACCTGCACGCATGTATCGTGCATAAGCTTATAGAAAGATTAGAGGGTGGTGTAAGTGTGTGTACAAGGTAAGTGCCAAGTATTCAATACAATGTCATAATCCTACAATACCGAAAATACTGGTAATTCATAATTCGTACATCATCGAAATAAACAGAAATACTGACAAGATCATAAATCATACGATAACAGAGTAAACGGAAGTATGGACAAGTCCATAAGTCAATAAATATCAGGATACACAATATAGAACAGTTATGCAATAAAGAATCATAAAGAGCTAAATATCAGATGCCGAGGATGTAATGTAATATACAAATCCTGTTAAGTCTATTTAGGCCATATAAGTGCAGAAACATAGTAATCCAAAATATCATATACCTGCAGATGTAATGCAATATGCGATGCGAATGAAATGACCATGCTTGGAGTGTGAAGTCGGGATGATAGTATGTAGTATCATAGGCTACGGGGTCCATCACAATGGACTTCTATCCAAACCAGTCCCATACCTAAATTTGGATAGTCAGACTCAACGTGGTAAACTCCTGATCTCAGGTTGGTCGCGCGTCCAATCGAAATCCTTGCCATAATGAAGGTACACAACAATTAGTTACGCACCATCAGCCCGAGTGGATAGTTAATGAATGAATGAATGAGCATGCAACTCCTACTCGATAAGTCCATATATCAGTACAGTTCCTCTCTGGGAAATCACCGGGGTCTATTACACTCCAAATGGAACTGCCGCTCTCCCTAGACGCACAGTCCAAGTGAATGTAAGAAACTTCACTATCCGCCTGGCCAATATTCTGCCAATACCTATCCGACACGTCGATAGTGGACCCATTCCGCGAGCTAGTCAAACTCAGCCTAGCTTTACCCCCTGCGCTCGGGCAGGTAAGGCCGCACCCCCTTCCAACCGACCACGACATAGTGGAGAGCGCAACCATCTGGAATCGGCACTCAACGCTCATCTACCTACTCGGTCTAGACGTTGGAGCATCCTTTGGTACCAAGAGGGTGTTTAGGGATTTTCACCTAGGGCCATCTATAGCAGCCCGATGCTTGAATAGATTTTCGGTGTCCCATCTGGCCATCCACGATATGCCTGTGGAGGCTACGACCCTGATGTCACTAGGGCGTACAATAATCACAACACAATGCAAGATGCATGAGTCATACAATCCAATCATGCATCAATCCTGCACATGCCGTGCGCTCATGTGGGAAAACCTCCGCCTATCAGGGAGTCTCATATCATCTTACCCAATGACATATGAAATGATCAATCACATCTCATAATAAACATGCAGATGATGCATATGGGCATGTACCATGATGCTGTACAGTCACATACTCATAATCAGTATCACAATCGGCCTCGAAAATGTGAACATCTAACCAACATTGCCCCAAGGGATGACCCACATAGAGCCAAACACATAATGGGCCCACGGCCTCATACAAAGGCCTAATATACAACACGATGAGCCTTACTCAAGGGTTTAATACACATCACAATGGGCCTTTTGCATGGGCCTAACATAGATCACAATGGGCCTTGCCCATAGGCCATGAATACATCATAATGGGCCTTACCCATGGGCCATAAATACATCACAATGGGCCTTGCCCATGGGCCCCAAATACATGACATGTGGGACCTACACATGGGTCTTGAATACATCAAATGGGCCATGCATCATGGGCCTAATACGAGTCACAATGAGCCTCAACTACAGGTCACATGTATATCATATAAGTATCAGCAATCGGCCTTGGCAATCGAAATCGGAATCGGAGTAGGCCTTAGTAATTAGAATCTGTCACGACAATCAAAATCGATCGATACTCAGAATTGGTAAATCGGCCATGTCACTCAGAATCAACAATCGGTCACGATAATCGGGATCGATCAATAGTCAGAATCGATAAATCGGTCACGTCAATCGGCAATCGGTCACGACAATCAAAATCGATTGATAATCAAACTCGGTAAATCGGTCACGTCAATTGGAATCAGCAATCGGTCATGACAATCAGAATCAGTAATCAGTCATGACAATCAGAATCGATCGATAATCAGGATCGACAAATCGGTCACGTCGATCGAAATCGGCAATCGATCACGTTAATCGACAATCGGCCACAATCGGTAATCGGTCACGATAATCGGCCTCAACAATCGGTAATCGGTCAATCAGCCACGATAATCAGAGTCGGTAATCGGTCATGACAATCAGAATCGGCAATCGGTCATGACAATCGGAATTGATCGATAATCAGGATCGATAAATCGGTCACGTCAATCGATAATCGACCATGATCGGTAATCGGTCACGATAATCAGCCTCAACAATCGGTAATCAGTCAATCAACCATGGCAAGCAGAGTCGGTAATCGGCCACGTCAATCGATAATCGGCCACGATCGATAATCGGTCACGATAATTGCCCTCGAACGGTAATCGGTCAATCGGTCAAGTCAATCGAAATTGACAATCTACCGTGACAATCAAAAGCGATCGCTAATCAGAATCGATAAATCGGTTACGACAATCGTAATCGATAATCAACATCGACAGTTGGCACTGATAATCAGGGTCAATAATCAGCACCGATAATCAGGGTCGATAATCGGTGTCAGAAATTGACACCGATAATCAGTAGATAAATAAAGTGGGGTCCATAAATGATCAGCCAATCAACCATAGTATAAAGATCGATACTCACTCGTGGTTATATTAAATCCAATAGCACAAAGTCATCCATCTACGGTGAATGGGCCCCACTTATTTGGGTTAATCCATGAAGAGAATGGGCCTAACAAGGCCTAAGGGAAGGTCACAATGAGGACGTCTAACCATCATTGTCCCTCAATGTGGACATCTAACCAACATTGCTCCCAAGGAGTGGCCCATACAAAAGATTCATGCACAACGTAACGACCATACATACATCGCATTGGGCCTTAACCATGGGCCTCGAATACATCACAATGGGCCTCACCCATGGGCCTCGAATATATCACAATGGGCCACAACCCATGGCCTTCGAATATATCACAATGGGCTACAACCCATGGGCTTCAAATATACAATAGGTGGGCCCTGCACATGAGACTCAAATACAAAACAGGTGGGCCCCATCACATGGGCCTCAAATATATCACATGGGCCTCATACAACAGGTGGGCTTCATATATATATTAAGTGGGCCAAATGGGTCAACCCATGGTTTAGCAAAACAAATGGACCGCGTGGTTGAAACATGTTCATCATAGCACGCCTCACATGCTGATGGGTGGTGTGGTGAATACATACATCACGGCGGGTTCCCACACCACCCTGGACAGATGGACAGTTGGAGAACCACATACATTCAAGTGGGGTCCACGTCCTTATGCGTACAGATGATTAGATATAACAATACATCATGGTGGCCTCATGCCACTCGTCCAGATGGATGGGTGGATATAGAGCATGTACATCAGGGTGGGACCTACCTGCCATGGACGAAGTGGATATTCAACATATCATTAAGGTGGGTCGCACAGCTAGGCGGTGTGGATCACACCCACATGCTGCACACGGCAGCTATACAGCTAGTGTGTGGTAGATCAACCAATTCGTTTCACAGTGGGTGGGTCCCACGTGGGCCCACCAGATATATACATGAATATATATATATATATATATATATATATATATATATATATATATATATATATATATATATATATATATATATATTATTTAGACATCTGTTCCAGCGCCCAACCCTGGACGTGCGGCCTGAATAAAAGATATAAATCACGTGGGGCCCTTTGGACAGACAGTGTAGATCAACGCATACATCATTGCAAGGCCCCACAACACTATCCAAAACTCTACCCAGCACCGTCCAAACGCTGTGGACGGTGAGGATGAAAAACATACAAAATGGTGCGATCCACAGCACCTCACACAAGTCATGAAAGTTACCCACCACCCAGCAGCTGCTGGATGGCTGGGATATAGAATACATCATTTAAGGTGGGCCACGAGGGTGAGTTCTATGTGCTGGATACAACACACATGCAGATAGGGTGGATCCGGCAGATGGGTGGCGTGGATACAACAGGTGAATGTGGACCCCACATGTGGATAGTTGTGCATACAACACATACAAGTGGGTCCCATGTGTCACATGCAGCATGTCTAGCATGCCCAGCACGTGCAGCACCGTCCCAACTGGACGGTGCAAACATACACATCATGGTGGGGGGTCCACACGGACGGCTGGATGATTCACATCAACATGGAGGGTTGCCGTGGGTGGACGGTGCATATAAAACCATACCTCGTGATGGGACCCACAAGGCTTGTTACATCAAAACAGTAGTTGCAGCTACTGGCTGCTGGTTCATCAGAGAAAATAAAATAAAATAAAATTAAAATGGACAGACGGCATTGATAAAACAAATGCATTATGGTTGGGTGGATATGTCCCACCTGTTTTGGATCAGCTGCCATGGTGAGGGTCCACGTCCTGAGCTGGACGATCAGAATGAAACACTTACAACTGGGTGGGCCCACGTCCAATGGACTAAACAACATGGATGTAACTAGTACAACATGGTGGGCCCATGGAACTGCTGACGTGGGTACAGCAGGCTGCTGACCTAGATGAATGGACGGCTTGGATACCTCCCACGCATCAGGTGGGTCTCATCCAAAAGCGACAGACGATGTGGATGTCACCCACAGACATCATGTGGGTTCCACAGAGCTTGGTGACGTCACCAAGGTAGCTATATAGCTGGGGTGCAGGTCCACCTTCCATCAGACGGATGGCTTGGATATGAAATAGATGGACAGTGTAAAGATATAACACTTACATCTAATGGGGTCCACGCAGATGGCGGTCTGGATACAACATTCATCACAGTGGGCCCCACAGTATTTACTGACGTTAGTCAGCAGTAGGACCCACCATAAAATAAAAGCACAACAGAGATATAAAAATACATCATGGTGGGGTCGTGGGGATGAAACCATACATTAAGGTGGGCCCACACGTGTGGGACCCACCCGCTTAGAGATTAAGATGATATATGTGCTTTCTCTTCACACGGTCCAGCAACAGAGGCTGCTGGACGTCCCATGGCTGGACAGCATGGATGTAATACATCCATTAAGGTGGCTTCCCACACGTGCCATCTTGGCAGCCCCCACCACTTGCTGACAAAAATGCCAATGCAGCAGTGCATGGCTGTGTAAGGTACCCCAACCAATCCTTGCCCACCGTCCGTGGATCAGACGATGTGGATGCGATGCATCAATACAAGGTGGGCCCCACATGCTGCCATGGTGGGGTCCACCACACAAGGGAAAGATAGAGAGGAAGAGAGAGAGAAGCACCCACCTCTTATCATCGCTTCCTTCTTTCGCCAATGCAATCTGGGGCACGAATGGGTGTGATTCAACGGCTGAGATCGGACTTGGATGGTGGAAATAGAAGGTAGGAAGGTGGGCCATACTAGTTTCTCTCCCATAGAAGCCATGGATGGTTGCTTGGAGAGAATGAGGGAGAGGGAGATGAGAGAGAGAGAGATTGAAAGAGAGAGATAGGTGAGTGATGTGGTGGGTGTACTTTGTGTAAGAGAGAGTTTGACTTTGGGGTTGCTTGGGGATGGGGTTGTACTTTGACATAAGATGTGATGTGGTACTTAATTGATGTGATGTAATGTGATTGATTTGAAAGATTGTCTTAAATTTATAAACGCGCGGCATTTTCTCGAACTGAACGCAGGCCCACAACTCCTGGCCTAGGTATCGCCTCGGCACGCGAGACGCGACATTGGAACCACAGCGACGACGCAATTTCTAGGGTACAAGTCTCGGGTTGAGTCGACTTGGGTTAACAGCGTGTGAATCAGGGTCATGCACAAATGTCGGTTAAGGGTCGAAGGTTGTTGGGATTCGACCGGGAAGACCGCAGAAGTCTATGGAACGATACGGTCTATGATACGGGTCTTACATGTATAAATCAAATACATGTCCAATAAAAAAATACTATATTGTACAATCTCACATTCCCAATCATCATAAAGCATTAAGATTATTATACATTTCTCGCCCTTTTTATCATAATATGATAAAGGAAAGAAATACAAACTGATAATACAATCAGATAGATATGAGAAGTATAAGCGTGAAGATAGTAAATAGCATAAACCTGAACATTAAAATATAATAAAAAAGCTTAAAGTCATGTCCACATATCAAATAGAAATACACAAGTCTAAGCATTATCCAAGCCCAAATAAAAGTTAAAAGTTAATACATGCCCACAACAAAAAAGTTTAATCAAAACCAGAAGGAGTAGGAATAGAAGGATCAATCTGATGTAATCCCTTGTTAATGTGCCTAAGGTATTTGCGCATATATTTGAATTGAGTCTCTTGGGATATATGCAAACCTTCCACCTTTTCTTCTAGGGTTCTCAACCACTCATCAAAATCAGAAGGCTGAAAGTCAAGATTAGCCTCAGAATCAGATTTTAATTCATCAAATAAATCATCCATGTTTACATCATCAGGAGGTAAAGCATCTTCCTCTCTAGCTTCTTCAGTAGCTCCTACATCATCCCTATTAACTTGGCTGGGTACTAACCTCAGATTCATCTTGTTAATGTTAGAATTGTTGAAGGGTAGATGGGAAATAGGAGCTTCTCCAACAGGCATGACCACAAGACTATGAATAGCCAGTGTGGTCATCAGATATATAAAAGGAATATCACTATGGCTAGGATGGAGATGAAATTGAATAATTATATAACAAATAAGAGATAAAAGATATATTGGAATATATTGGAACACCAGAAATAATTGAGTGAAGTATGCGAGCCATGAAAGAAGTTAACTCAATTTTGTTACTAGACCAAGGATATACATTAGAAATGAAAATAAGATGAAGAATCCTGTGTCTGGGTAACATATTTTTGGAACTGAGCGCAATCTCAGAGTTCCATTTCGCATTCATGTTACATAACACTCTAGTTAGCATACGTTTTCATATTCAGACGGTCTCGTAACTAACGTAGAGATAGGTATTCCTTCATCATTTATAAGAATGTCTATCAAACTAGAGATTAAGTGACGGTCAACTTCAATTGGATCTTCTCTTTTTGTGACATTAGAAGTTAAATTTTTAACAGAGAAGTCACTTATATAAGCAAACATGGCCTACGCAATGGATCGGTATACAAGACCGCACCAATTCAATATGTTAGCCCATCCTACAGCTTCAAGGAGGGGAACAATATTGAAAGGACTCAAATGATTGGAGTTAATAGTCCACATAACAATAATATTATGGAGATGAATATCCCACACATATTAGGGGTCCTCTTCGGGTGGTCGAAGAGTGCGCACTGTAATCGGTGCGGAACGGGAATAAGAGAGAATACGAGAGGATCTCTTCTTGTATTTACTCTCCATTATACAATGCGCAAAAGGAATATAAGAAAGGAATGAAAGGTTTCTCCCAAATCAGATTTTATGTTAGAAAGCTAAAGAAACGACAAGAAAACTTGAAATAAACATCAAAATCAAAGAAATAGAAGTGCAAAGATCCTAAATCTAAAAAGAGAATGAAAAAGATACACTAACCAAGTTGCAGTTAAAGGTGGGTTCGACCGGTCGTAGAAGGGCTTGTTGGATAAGATGAGAGAAATAAAGAAAAAGTGATTTTTGCACATTTAAAGCCCTCAAACCCGAGCTACTCGACTGGTCGTGCCATGACTGGTCGTGCCACGATTGGTCGAGTGTGTACTCGACTGGTCGTGTAACTTTAAAATTTTCATTTATCAGAAATTATGATTAATTTTTTTTAAAAAAATAAGAACATGCAATATAGTATAACTAAACACAATTAACTCAGATCACATTACACATACCAATATCTAATTTTAATTTAGTAAACCAGTTTCTATCGAGTGGTTTTGTGAAAATGTCTGCAAGTTGATTTTCAGTTTGAATATAATCTAATAAAATAATCTTATTTTTCACTAATTCACGAATATAATGATATCTAATGTCAATATGCTTAGTTCGTGAATGTTAGATTAGATTTTTAGAAATGTTGATTACACTAGATTTATCGCAGTACAGAACCATAGAATCTTGTGTAATTCCATAATCATTTAACATCCTTTTCATCCACACAAGCTGAGTACATGCATTACCGGCTGCAATATACTCGGCCTCAGTTATGGAAAGCGATACAAAACTCTGTTTCTTACTATACCACGAAACAAGACAGTTCCTGACATAAAAATATCCACCGCTAGTAGACTTGCGGTCATTAATATTACCAACCCAATCAGCGTCTATATAACCGGATGATTGAACATTAGTATCATGTGGATACTAAAGACCAAGATTGGCCGAACTTGCGGCATATCTCAAAATACGCTTAACAGCAATCAGCTGGGATTCTTTAGGGTCAGATTGATACCTAACATGGATTACTATGCTTAATGTAATATTGGGTCAGATCACAGTTAAATATAATAAACTACCTATCATACTGCGATACGACTTATGATCTACACTTTTACTTGTCGAATTCTTAGAGAGCTTCATAGTCGTACTCATAGGAGTAACGAAGTTTTTATCGCTCTCGAATACAAACTTTTTCACCAAGTTTAGAGCATACTTGGTTTGACAAATAAAGATTTCGTCTTTAAGTTGTTTCACTTGCAGACCTAAAAAATAGTTCAGTTCTCCAACCATGCTCATTTCAAATTTGGACTTCATTAAATCTACAAACTCAACAAACATGTTAGAGTAAGTAGATCCATAGATAATGTGATCAACATATATCTGTACTATCAGTATATGATCATTGTGTTTCTTTACAAACAGTGTCTTATCAACACTCCTCATTATAAAGTTATGACTCAGTAGGAACTTAGTCAATTTCTCATACCATGTCCTGGGAGCTTGTTTTAATCTATAGAGTGCCTTTTTCAGGCGATAAACATGATTAGTTTGTTTAGGGTCTTCAAAACCCTTAGGTTGTTCAACATATACTTCTTCATGTAAATCACCATTCAAGAAAGCACTCTTAACATCCATTTGATAGATTTTAAATTTTTTATAATAAGTAATGAATATAAATAGTCTGATAGATTCAAGATGAGTTACTGGGGTAAAGGTTTCATCATAATCAATGCCTTCTATCTGAGTATACCCTTGTACAACCAGTCTAGCCTTGTCTCTTATAATGTTACCTAATTCATTAGACTTATTTTTAAATATCCATTTAGTTCCAATCATATGTTTATTATTAGGTCTAGGAACTAAGTACCATACATCATTCCTTACAAATTAATTAAGTTCATCTTACATAGCTACTATCCAGTTTTCATTAGCAAGCGCTTCTTTTATGTTGGTCGGCTTAATCTGGGATGTGAAGCACACATATTACAAATGTTTTCTAATTGTCTACGAGTGTACACACTAGTGAGAGGGTTTCCAAGTATTTGATCAGTTGGATGGTCTTTAACTGACCACAGTTCAGTGTCATTTTGACTGGATGAAGAGTCTGGTTTTTCAAATAAAGAGACTTTATCATCTTTTGAACTTAAGACAGATGCATTCAAGTGATCATCTATAACCACATTAATAGATTCCTAAATAACACCAGTCTTCTTATTAAGAACACGATATGCTCGGCTATTTAGTGCATATCCTAAAAAAATTTCTTCGTCACTTTTATTGTCGATTTTTTTCAGATTTTTTCGGTCTCGTAAAATATAGCACTTGCTGCCAAAAACTCGAAAGTATTTGACAGTAGAATTCTTATTGAATTATAGTTCATATACAGTCTTATTATTTGACTTTCTAGCATAAACACGGTTAATAATATAATAAGCTGTGTTCACTGCTTCAGCCCAGAGATTTTTAGAAAGTTTCATATTGTTTAACATCATATTAGTCATTTCTTGAAGCACACAATTTTTTTTTTCAACCACCCCATTCTCTTGAGGTGTCTTAGGAGTAAAAAATTCATGCAATATACCATGATCGCTATAGAACTTCTCAAAACTGCTATTGTCAAATTCGGAACCATGATCAGTACGAATTTTAGAGACATGTGATTCCTTCTCAATTTTGATACGCTTGAGTATCCTTTTCACTTCATTGAGAGTTTCATATTTCTCTCTCATGAAAAATACCCATGTATACTTGGCAAAGTCATCTACTATTACCAAAATATATTTCTTACCACCTCGACTCTCCATTCTAGTAGATCCAATGAGATACATGTGAAGGAGTTCAAGGGGTTTAGATGTGGCACTAGAGTTCACTTTCTTGTGAGCACTCCTAGTTTGTTTCCTAACCTGGCATTCGCCACAAATTTTATCCATTTTCTTTAACTTGGGTAGATCTCTTATTACTTCACCTTTGATCAGTGTATAAATATTATGGTAGTGTACATGTCCTAGGCGTTTATGTCATAGATCGGTCTCATTGGTTTGGACCACATAACATGATAACTTGGATGATCTTGAGTCACTGACTATATAACAGTTCTTAAATGTTCTACGACCAGTTAATATCACAGAACTATTCTCATTAGAAATCTCACACCCTTGGTTTGTGAATTTGATGTTATATTTATTATCTCAAATTTGAGAAATGCTTAAGAGATTGTGCTTAAGGCCCTCTACAAACAAAATATTCTCAAATGGAGAAAGATTAAAGAGTTGAACCATACCTTGGCCAACAATTATACAATTGCTTCCATCACCAAAAGTGACTAAACCATCAGTCATATATTTGAGATTGGTGAACAAATCTTTGTTACCTATCATGTGTTTAGAACAGCTACTATCTAGGTACCACTTTTATTGAATCAATGCCTTGAAAGCGGTGTGGGCAACCAGACAAGCAACCTTAGATACCCATTTAATTACAGTTTTAGGTTTTATAATATAGTTGGTTTTTTTTATGCTTATAATTGTTATACATTCTAATATTTGAGTTAGATTTTAGAAGTTCCTTGAGTAAATCTATAATTTTCTCAGTTAAGGGGTTATGATTTTGATTTTTATAATTAATATGTTACTTTTAAATTTCATAGCCGGAAAAGGTTTAAACTTTTTCCTTTTGAGTTAGAGGACTCCCCTTTAACAAACTTAGGAGGAGTGGATTTACTTTTAGGAGGTATATTCTTATCGTATCCCAGACCAGATCTATCACCATATTTCCTTGATCCGGTAAGCAATATTTCTAGTTTATGCTCTCCCTGGGCATACCTCCAAGTGTCCTTCAAATTCAAGAGAGAAGAGACTTTTAGTTTTAGTTTTTCATTTTCTAATTAAGGTTTTCAACTTACGATGTTTTGAAATCTAAATCACACTTAGCTTTTTCGAAACAATCAGAAAAATGTGATTTTTCTAAAACTAAGTCATCAAAATCTTCTTTTAACTTTAAAAACTTTTCTTTTTGAAGTTTTAGTTTCACAGCTATCTTACAACTTTTCCTGTATAGGGCATTATAGGCATCTTATAGATCATCATCATTTTCATGGTCGCTTCTTAGATTTTTATTATAAGTTGAATTACAATTGTCTGAGGAAGTGACTCTGGCTAGAGTCATTAAGGTGACCTCATTAGTAGACTCAGGTTTAGAATCATCTGACTCAGAAGAAGCTTTAGAGGAAGATGACTTATCTCATGTGGCCAACATATATTTTTTCTTAGGTTTGTCCCTCTTTGAACATTTGTTTGACATATGCCGTATTCATGACAGTTGAAACATTGACTGGAGAGAGAGAGAGAAAGGGTTTGTAGGAGAGTCATCATTGCTCTCTCTCCTTGGTTAGAGAATGCAATCATAACATATGGTGAAAATAACAAAGTTGCTAAGCTTAGACTAGGCTTGGTGGTATTTAGAGTGGGTGGTGTTCAATCCATGTAATTGTAGAGTGTGTGGTGTGCATGAGAAATTGTGCCATGGAGATGGCCCATGTACAAAAAGTGAGCCATATGATGAAATGTTCATAACTTTTAACAGATTTTCAATTTTTAGATCTAGTCATTTTCTTTTCAGAAGGTTTTTGAAAATTTATCCTCTTTTTGCTTTTGAAAATTTTATAAAACTTCTTGGCTAACAGTGTCATATCATCTTCAGAACTTTCACATTCAGAATTATCTTGAGAAATATTTTTAAAAGACTTAAGGGCTATGGACTTACCTTTAGGAGCCTTAAAATTTAACTATTAGGTTTGTAAAGAACTAACGAGCTCTTTAACCCTCATATTATCCGTATCACGAAGTTTCTGAATGACAGTGACTTTTGAATTAAACCTTTCAGGCAATGAGCATAATATCTTTGTACGGACTTTACTTTATGAGATATTATCACCAAGACCTTACATAGAGTTGACCATGTCATTTAACTTAGTATAGAAGCCCATGAAAGTTTCACTTTCTTCCATACGTATCTCCTTAAACCGAATAGTGAGGATTTGAAGTTTATATTTCTTGACTATAGTTGTACCCTCGTGTGTCATTTCTAAAATATCCCAGGCTTGCTTTACAGTATCACAAGATATAATTCTTTTGAATTCATTCAGTGATAGTGCGCAAGTGATTGTATTTAAAGCCTTTGTATTGGCACTACTCTCATTTTTCTAAAGTGTGGTACATGAAAAATAAGGTGTAACTTTAATAAATTTTGTTCCATCAGTGCCTAAAACATCAGTTATGGGTGGATTCCATCTAGTCACTGTGGCTTGCCACATGCTCTCATCTATAGACTTTAAAAAGATCCTCATTCTGGCTTTTCAATAGGCATAATTGGAGCCATCAAGAGGTGGAGGTGTCACGCCCCAAACTCGAAAACCGGGCTCACAAAATTCCTAATCGCCGAATCTGGCGCCAACAGCCTCCGTAGAACCCCATTCTCTGCTCCTAGCTCCCATTCGCCAGGTTCTGATCCTGGGATGCTACGAGGAGGATTTTCAACGTCAGATTGATTCGTAATAAGCATAACCAAAGGCATAACCCACAAACAACAACCAAAAACTCCATTACATTTCCACTATGATAAAAAAATTTACAAGTACAATGAGCATAAAGGGAAATACAATGGTAACGAACAAAAACTCCAAAATGATCTGCAAGTACTCCTGTCTCAGCGCTGCTGCGCCCCAACGTCACCTGCACACAACGGTCGTGCATAAGCTTATATAAAGCTTAGAGGGTGGTGAAAATATGTGCACAAGGTAGTAACATGATTATGCAATATCAGAGTAATGCGTAATATGAAGATGGGTCCATAATATCATGAGCCGTACCAAGGCTATGCGATGCAAGATGCAAGTCAAGCATATAATCCTCATCTAAGTCCACATGTCAATACAGTTCAACTTTGAAATATCACCGGGGTCTAGTACACTCTAAACTAGATCACCGCCACATCGCGTGAAATAAGGTAAGTGGAGGAGACCTCACTATCCGTCTACCAATATCGGGCTCGACTCGTCGATAGCAGACCCATTCCTCGAGCTGGTCAGACTCAGCCTAGTATTGCCCCCTACTCTCGGGCGGATAAGGCCGCACCCCATTCTAACCGACCACGATACAGTGGACAACGCAACCGTTTGGTAATCGGCACTCAACGCTCATCTACCCACTCGGTCTAGACGTTGGAGCAACCTCTTGGTACCGTAAGGGTTTAGAAATTTTTATCCAGGGATATCTATAGCACCCCATGTAGAACAAGATTTTCAATATCCAATCCTGCCAACCACGATACGTCTGTGGAAGCTACGACCCCGATGTCGCTAGGGCATATAATCACCATGTCACACCATGCGAAATGCATGAATCACACTATCCAATCATGTAGCAGATCCTGCGCGTATCGTGCGCTCATGCAGGGCAACACCGCCTAATCGGGGTCCCATAAACAATCTGCCCGAAGGCATATGGTATGATCAGTCACTTCTCATATCAAGCATACATATGATGCGTATGATCATAAGTCACGGAACTATACTAAACATGTTATAATGAGATGAACTATCCTTACAATGCAGATCGGCCTGGACCGCCTATACACAATAAGTACGGGCCTAATAATGGGACATAAAGAGAGTCGTAATGTGGACATCCAACCAGCATTACACTCGCAATGTGGACGTCAAACCAACATTGCTCCCAAGCCATAGCCCGTAGTAAACATCATTACACAAACATGTTGGGTTCACACATTACAATGGACCTTAGGTACATCCTATTGAGCCTAAAATATATCAAATGGGCCACATCCTATGGGCCTTATATTCATCAAGTGGGCCACATCAATGGGCCGTACCAATGGGCCTTAAGTGCATTGCAATGGGTCATACCCCGTGGGCCTTAGATTGCATCAAATGGGCCTAGTCACATGGGCCTTATATGTCTTAAATGGGCCTAATCCCATGGGCTTAATACATACCAAATGGGCCTAAATTATAGGCCTTATATAGATCAAGTGGGCCTAAACCCATAGGCCTTATATGTCAAATGGGCCTAAATCCATAGGCCTTATATAAATCAAGTGGGTCTGGTCCCACGTGCCTTGGGTATATCAAATGGTCCAATCCCATGGGCCTTACATCCACATCAAAGTGGGCCCCAATAAACTGTCACAACTACATTTAAATCATGCCAAAATGGGGTCTGCTTGGACTGTGGATCTGGCTCATTCATTGACTCATTCCATAAAATGATCTTTAAAATGGACGGGCAGCTTAGATGCAGCACTTGCATCAATGGTGGGGGCCCACATGAAGGCCCACCATCGTGAATGTTATATATATTGTATAGTATATAAACAACATATATAATATATATACAATATTATATATATATACAATATAATATATATATATATATATATATATATATATATATATATATATAATATATGTACATATGTATATATATATACACACACACACGCTGCACACACACGCACGCAAACCCACACGCACGCACGCACACACAGCGGGCTCCACCGTCCACTGGACGGTGGAGCAGAAACACATATAACACGGTGGGTACCACCGTCTGCCTGGACGGTGGACGTGGAACACATACATCATTGTGGGTCCCATGTGGGGCCCACCTGAAATGTTTAAATGCCATCCAAACCGTTCATAAGGTCACTCTGACCTGGATGAAAAGAAAACACAAATTTCATTTTGATCTGAAACTTCTGTGGGCCCAAAATAGATTCCAATGGTAGAGGTTCAATTTCACTGTTTCCTATTGTGTCGCCCACCTGATCAGTGGTTGAGGCCAAAATTTGGAGGGGGCCCACCTCATGAACCGGTCGGATGGCAAATGAACATCGTGGTGGGGCCCACGGCAGCAGCCCTGGGACGCTGTACGGCTGCCCGCTGCTGCTGTAGCTTCATCAGAGGCAGAGGCTTTGCCTCTGCACTTATTTTTTTTTTAAAATAGGAAAACCCATTTTTTTGGGGTTTTTCACATCTGGGGCCCGCATTCAGTAGATCCACCCCGCCCATTGGCTTCAGTGGCTCAAGACTGTCCCAATGAGTCTAATATAGGATATTTTTTATGTTTAGAAAAAAAAAAAATGGTCTTTGAATGGTGATGATGTAATCTCCAACGCTATGCCCCACCAGATCTTCCAATCAACCCCAACTCTTGGCTCAACGCATAAAATGGGATGGGTAAGAAGATGGACGGCTTGGATTGGATACAGACATTAAGGTGGGGCCTATACTAGTGGCCCACCCCAAAAGGGCTTCTTTTTCTTCTTCCCTTATTTTTTTTTTAATTTCCAACGGCGTCCAGGGAACGTCCAACGTCCCTGGACATAATATGCACATTGAAGTGGGCCCCATCTATAGATGGATTGGATCTAATACATGCATCCTAGTGGGGTCCATCCAAGTGGGCCACACAATCATATTGTAATCTCATAAAATAAATAATAATAGTAAATAAAAAAAATGAAATAAAAGGGAGAGAGAGAGAGAGATGAAGAGTGGGACACGCGTGTGATGGAGGGCTCCGCCACTATGAGCCCTCTTTTGAAGGAGATCATATAATAAAATGGGCCCCTTTACATATGGAACTAGCAAAAATTGAATTCAATGGTGGAGATCCTTTCTCCACCAATATAGACGGTCTAGATGACCTTTAAATGTAATGAAATAAATATCATGATGGGGTCCATGGAGAATGGCCCCATCATGGATGATCATGATGATCTAAGTGGGCCATCGGCCACAACTTAGGGTCCCAAGTGAGATCCAAACCATTGATCGGTTGGCCTCACTTGGCCCATCTCAAAAATAAGAAAAACTACTATTATCATGCACCCACCGTCCGATCTTCTTGCTCCTATGGGCTCCTTAGCACCTTAGCTTCAATCCTAATGGAGGAGATGAGAAATGGATGGCTAGGATGAGAGATCTTGGGATGGAGAGGGTGGGAAAGTGGGCCACACTTGTAGTTTGAGAGAAATGGGGAGAGGCTTGGACGTGTGATTTTTCTTTAGCTTTGGAATGTGATTTGAAAATGGGAAAGAGAGAGAGTTGTAAAGGGAGAGAGAGAGAGTGATGGATGGATGGAGTGATAGATGTGTGCAAGAACTTTTTGACTTTTGAGGCCTTTTGTGTAAGAGAGGCATGGGAGTGTAAGAGAACTTTTGACTTTTGTGGTTGCTTGGGTATGGGTGAAAGGTGATGTGTACTTGACATGTTGATGGATTGATGGATTGATTGATTGATGGGATTGATGTGACACATCATAGAGATTCTCTTGGGTTTCACAACGCGCCCTTGCACCGAATGTTGGCCCACATCTCTTGACCAGGGTATCGCCTCGGTGTGCAAGTCGCGACATCAGAACTGTAGCGATGGCGTGGTTGCTGTGGTAATGGTCTTGGGTTGAGTCGATATAGGTTGACGGCATATGAATCAAGGTTGTGCGTAACTATCGGTTAAGGGTCGAAGGTTGCCGGAATTCGACCGGTAAGACTGTGGAAGTCTACGAAATGGTACGAACCAAGATACGGGTCTTACGGGAGGCTCAGTAATCGAAAGGCTATCAAATTTTGATATCTTATAAGCTCAAATTAGTTAGCTTAGGAAATGAATAATAAAAAAAGGAGTTATTAGATTTTGATACCACTTGAAAAGGCTGAGCTTAGAATCCTTACGCGCACGGGCGCGGGGGGGTGAATAGGACTATGCCAAATTAAAAAATAAATGCCGAATAATAAACATATATAAGAATTGATAGCACAAATAAAGAGCAACCTCAAATGCACAAGTATTGAGAGGTTGATACAAACTGATTTCTAAGGACAACCTTACACCAAAAACTAAAGGCTTATGGTAGGACAACCTGATTTCTAGAATGTTTGTAAGTATCAAAAACTCAAACATAGAAGGAGGTAAAAGAAAGAACCTAAATTATTACAACATTCACCACAAGTGCATAAAAGAAAATTACACCATTCACCACAAGTGCATAAAGTAAATTACAACATTCACTCACATAAACAAATCTAATCATCCACCATAACTCCAAGAATTATAGTAATTCATTTGTATGTACAACAACTATTTGAAAGACTGCCACACAACTACTCCACTCTCAATATCCACACTCACGGGATATTGACTTTCACTATGAAAAATATTTTCCAAGGTTCACCTTAAAACCTTCACAATTGTGTCTTTCAAATGGGCTTACACAATTCTAAAAACCTCACACTCTGCGATTTTCTGGATTACCTCAGACAAAATCAAAAATAATATTTTCCTGGCACAACCTCACAAACCACAAAAGACACAAAATTTAAATGGTACTTATTTGAAAATTCTCCTTCTAATGAAGCCCGGTAGAACCAATCTGATGTAAACGAAGATGTTCAATGTCCAGTCTCACAAATGAAAGGTTCTAGATCTAAATGATTTTTAAATTAATTCAGCCTGGGCTAGCTTGATTTGATTTTGATCTCAAAGAAGGTAAAATCACATTTCCCTTCTTTAATGAAGTAGAGTTGAATAGAGATCACAAAATCAAATGCAAAAAGCTATTTAAAAGAATTTAAAATGAACATAATATAGATTAAGAAATGTAGGAACTTATCTCTCAGAGTGTTGGTTTCATATAGCTTGGAATGAATGAAAAAATTTGAGATTTGTCCTCTATTTATAGGTAAAAATATTGTTCTCTGGACTGATTTAAGGGTCGGTTCAACTGGTAGAAGGACCAACCAAATTTTAAAATTTCTAGCGCGATTAAGATAAGGTCGGTACTTGATTGGTCGAGTGGGACCAAAAAACCTTGTTGGACTTTGAGTCGAACCTGCACAACTGGTTGAGCACTGTTCACTTGACTGGTCGAGCAGTCTCCACGACTGGTCAAGGGTCCAATAGAAAATTTTTACAATTTGTAACAAATCTTAGACTGGTCCAGCTAGAGCTTAGAATAGTCAGACAAAGACTAGGACTAGTTGAGGAAAAGACCTATAAACTTATGAAATGACCCACATAGCATATGCAATGAATATGACCTAACCTATGGTCAATCTAGGGTCATCCATACCTTGTTTGTGAATTTGAACAATTGAAACATCGTTCGCTCTGCTAACTCGCACACTTGAAATACTTGAAGCTTGTCTTCAAATCTTGAACTTGAGATTAAGTAAAGACTTGAGTTCTTGAGTTTGTTTAAGGTACTGATCTTGAAGATTATACTCGAACTTGAGCCTTGAACTTGTACTCGAGCTTGAAATCTTGAACTTCAACAATGCTTCTACAACTTGAATATATAGAGAAGTTCGACAAAGACTTGAACAACTTTAAAGTGCACAAAGTCGATCAATTCAACTCATTAATACATGATATAAATTCTAAATGATTTGACACAATAAAATTTAACAACTCTGGGTGCTAGATTTACAATATAGCATTTACACATAGACTCTATATCTGTTCGATTCCGTGAACTATAGCAGTTGCACCTCGATGTTAGAAGGACTCCATGGCTTGAATGTTATCATTAACGGGGACAACGTTTTACATCCATTTCAAGACAAACATGGAAATTTTAGGTCGCATTTTTGAATGTCAGACCCACTTTGCTCAACCTTTGAACTTAGCCGAAGACCAATATAGCTCCCAAGCTAATTTCACAAAGAAATCTCCATAAGAGATATTAAGCCACATGCATGTCCTTCAAGTGCATTGTACAAAAACCTTATGCTCTAATGTGATCCAAGGCCACCTGCGGTAGTAATGAGTTTAAGAGGGCATCTGATAACAACCTGTCAAGACCCAAAACCTCCTTTACCTTTAGCTGGAGTAGATTAGCAAGAATATGATCCAGAAGTCACAAGTTTAACGGACCGGGCCTTGTCCAATCTGACAACCAAAGGTTATAGTTACCTCTACCTAGAAGCCATCTCACCTGAGCAGAAAGGAGTGGAAGAAGTTTGTAGATGCCGTTCTAGACTGGGGAAAACAATCTACAAGGCACATAACTTTCATTCATATTGAAATCATGCCTATATTTGCTTCTCGTGAAAGTTGCCCATAAGCCACTCCCTTTGGCAAAACTAACTGACCAAGCAAGCCTCATTCTAAAGCTCTTTATCACGTCTTCTAAATTCTTGATACTGAGCCCACCTCCGATTTTGGCAACGTAATCCGCTTCCAGCTGGTCCATTAACATTTCTTCCTCGCATCTTCTCAACCTAAAAAAAAATAATCCGCAAAGCCTCTTTCTAATGTCTTGCTAATATCTAGTACATGTAGCACATTTTTCATAGTAAAGACTTCCCTTTTCCTTGAAACCTTGGTTGTGGAGGCATTTTTCATATATAGTTCTCGATCATCCTTCACTATCTCATATGAACTAAACATGTTGGGATTTCTACAAATATGTTGAGTAATACTGGTGTTTACCCGCCATTCAACATTCGCATCCATCATGTTCATATCAAAGATAACAGCTACCATCCTTTGCTACACTGACTTGCTCTTTTTTTTGTAGTTTTGAAAATCTTTCTTAAAGTGACTCAAAATTTTATAGAAGTATTGACCTTTTGGGATATTTATTTATTTATTTTAACACTTAGTTATTGAGTTTAATATGATTATCTTTCTTTAAAGATGGTTTATTCAATTTTGGATTTACACTATTCTCAATTAAGTTAGTCTTAATCCAAATGATAGAGCATAAAGTTCTATTCAATTTGAAGAAATTTTAGGAGATCCTCTAAAGATGTAACACCTTATATCTCTCCTACTTCGGTGTTATCGTGACCATAAAACTAAATAGATGGAGTGGATTCCACAAAACATCAATGTGGATCCCATTTTTGAATTGTTAGTGTGCACAGGGGGTGTGCACCTGAGGTGCACTGAACTAACTTTTCAGTCAAACGAGTTTAACCCGCTAAGACTCGAAGAAGAAGATTTTTCTTCTTCTTTTCATTTTGGCACCAGCGTCCATTTCAAATGGACAAATGCTGTTGTTCGATCAAGTGATGGCCCACCACCTTTATGCTACTTGAAGATCTGAACCGTCCATTGTATGTGGACGAGGTATTTGACCAAAACCATGGAACTTTGACACATCAATACCCACGTGTATATGCACAGTGATGAATGCAAAGTGTTGATGTGGGAGGATTGTTTTTGAAAATGAAAATCGTTTCCCTGCCAAGCTGGCAGTCCGCATGAGCACCCCTCCGTCTATCCTAACCATCCATCTCACATAATCCCAGCCCTCTAAAGCTAGGGTTTTATAAAAGAAAGAGATGGAGAGAGAGAACAGTGGTGGGAGGATTCATTCGTGCGCTGTCACGATCCTAACCATCCATCTGATTCTAGAACGCTCTCTCAAATCAATCTACATCGTCCATTTAGAGACCCTTATATGTAAGGAAACCCAAGGATCTAGATAGGAAGGAGTTTTTTTTCCCTTTTTACGGCTGTAGGAGAAAAATTGCACGTTCCATTCTTCTTTTAAAACCACCAAGAGAAACTCATCTGAGATTTGATTTTTGGGTCCCTCAAGCTTCCAGAGATGTATTTAGACAGTCCAATGCAGAGGTTTTGTTGAAATGAAGCTCCGTTTGCAATCTGCCATTAGAGTTGAGCTTCTTCTTCCTGTCTAAGCTGCACCAAGTTGCCTCGAGTCGGGGTGAGATTTGGTCAAGTTGGAGCTGCTTTTGTTGAAACCAAAGAGGAAGAAGGAAGAAAAAGATTAGAAAGTGAGGAAGATGGAAGAATCTGAGACGAAATGAGTCAGAGATTCGTTGTAAACTTGGGTTCAAGTCAAGACCGAGTTAAGGTCTGAGATGAGTCCAACTACCTTGCTAGACATTTCTGAGAAAAGAAGAAAGTAAGGAGAGAAAGAAGAGAGAGGGTAGAATGGGAGTTTTGTGAAGATCTGCCCCGACCGGGTTCTCCTTCAGCCAACCGAGTCAACTTGTCTAGTGCCGATGCTGTTGAGATCTAAGAACGAGTTTGGAGGTGAGTTCAGTTTTATTAGTTGAGTTCTGTTAAATCATTTGGGAGGAATCAGTTAGATTGACTCAAAATTCATTGAGTTAGGGGGTTTTCTTTATTGGACTGAGTCGTTTCATTGTTTTGTCGAGTTGCTGCATTGACTCGGTGAGTTTCACTCAGTCTAGAGTAGATTTTGACTAGGTTTGAATTATTTTTCAGATTAACAGCACCTTGGTTTTCTGATGAAAAATCGGCAAGTACATTGGGTTGTAAGGATTGTGGGTTAACACCAAGTTGAGTCGACTCACTTCTTATTGAATCTAGTTCTTATAGCATCGAGCCTTATTTGGTTTTAGTCTATTTTGACTTTACTAAATTAGAAACTTAGTTTGAATGTAGGATGCCTAGGGAGTCTAGGTTTAGTCTTGAGTTTCGTTAGTTGAATGAATTCATTTTTAGTGAGTTAGATTTTGAATTTAGGATCTTATAATGGTCTAATTTGTATTAATGAGTTGTTAATCTTATGGTAATACGGAGATCTTGGGATCTTATATGTGTAAACCCTCCTTATTGAATTAGGTTAAGTTCAAGTTGGATCTAATGCGGAAATTGAATGGAATGGGACCTTAAAGGTGAGGATTCACTCTTTAAGCTTACCTTCTTTATAATAGTTAATTTAATTCTCTTTTGAATTAATTACCTAATTATATTAATGACTATTCTACATGCATGATTGAGTTATGAATCGTTGATCTTCATTTTAGGATGATTTACCTTTATATGTGCACATTCCTTGATTTGTTTAGCATGTGCATGTAAGTACATATATTGATTTGTAGAAATTAATGATCTAAATCCTATAGGGTTATGATTTATTTGAATGTGAAATTATTTTCTCTAGTTTAATTTGGATGTGTACTTACATGTGTATTTGTTTGATAATGTATATTAAATTGATTGTAATTTGGTTTAACACTTTATTGTGTTAAGTTGTAATTGAAATTTAACATTATATATTAGTGAATATGTATATTGGAGTGTTCTCGAGCTAGTGGCCGGTTATGAATAAATTAAATGTTATATGATCATAGACTTACCATCTCATGAATTATTTGTTTTCATGTAGCTTGTGGATTGTAATATTTGGTAGTCCTTGAAGGACTTGATGTCAATGTGGTTTAATGAAAGGACTCTTATTGATGGAAGTATATCTGAACTTGTGATGGTAATGTCTACGTGTCAAATCATGAGTGGCCACTAGTTGTAGAGATTTTTATAAACGAAATGTCTTGGATTCTTTATTTTACAAATATTATTTATAATTATCTGAGTGTCTTAGAATCTTATTTATTTAAGTTTTATGAGTCGGGGATGGTGGAATGGGACACTATGCCCAAGCTGTCGGCCTATGCTGGCTTGCCCCCGCCCCCCCATAGTGACATTTGACCTTCTTTGATATTTTGTTTGTAAATTGGACTAATAACGGTTGGGTTAATCATGCATACATGGCATGTGGGCGTTATCGGGTGCCTGGTGGACTGTTTGAAAGACCAGTGTACTGTTCGAATCTTTTTTACATTTTGTATGGGTCGACTGTTTGAAAGACCCGATATCCTGTATGAATGAGCCGACTGTTTGAAAAGTCCATTTATTTGTTCAGCTGGATGTTCATCCCCAGGCTGATTGCATTCATGCATTCATTCATTAATCAAGATTAAGTAGGCTACTGAATTTGTTTGTGAAATGGATTATATCTGCTTATATCATACATTTAATTGTAGTTTGGATATTATAACTATTTATGTTATGTTTGTGAGGAATAGAATGTATCCCTATATATATTATACTTTGAACTTCGGATAGATATATGTAGTTGGTGTTATCCTTATGAATTGTGAAATGTAACTTAAATTCTATAATTCCTTGGATTGTATTTATAAAATTGTATTTTCTTCTTATGTACATGTGGTATCATCTTATATGTCACTTAGGAAACATAAATTGTATATTTTTGTATTTTACTTATGAACATTACATTGGATATTGTATTCTCTTGAGTTATTTAAATTCCACTCTTGACTATTGTGATGCTTGGTAATCTTGGAGGGTATACCTCACTGGAATAGCCATTGACGCTATCGAACCGTATTCAGTTGGTGCAGGTATATAAATGTCGGGTAGGTTAACATCAATTTTGAGCATGAAGAACTGGATAATCTTGTGATTCTTGATTCTACATTTCCTAGTTTTGTTTAGATATTTCATTTGATTATTTTGAGTCATGAGTTTGCATAAGCCCTATGGGCAACCAATTGTATAAGTTGGGATATATATTAGACATTTCCTTCATGTGTGGTTTATTTTGCTTCTGTTGCGATCGCTCACTTATACTAAAAAATAAAAAATAAAAATTTACTGTGAAATTTGGGCTATCCTTGTAGGTTAACTCTCAGAATTTCAGAAAATGAGTACAAAACTCGAGTTATGAAATCTGGGTCGTTACAAAATGGTATCAGAGCAAGTTTAGATAAACCACACCTTGGGGAACAGGACTTGTACGGACTCAAATGACTCAAAGTTATGTTGATGAAAAATAGAGACTTCAACTTAAGTGAAATTCCCCTAGCATTAGGTTGTTTTATGAATATAGTGACTCAAAATTTAGGTTCCTTGAAATTTTTTCGATAGTCATTGAACTTAGAAACTGAACTTATATACTGTGGGGAAGGAATTCCCACCATGATGTACATAAGATAAAATAAGAATAATCTTTGAACTTATTTTTTAAAAATGAATTCTAGAAATTTAGAATTTAAATTTTCTCAAAATTTTCCATAGTTTGAGATAACATCATCTCCACAAATGAAAACAAACAGAGTGGGCCCATAACCCACAGGATAGAAACTTTTTTTAATCATGGGAAAACCCTCATTATATTTAAGAACCTAAATTTGAAAGTTTTTGTAGTGAAGTCAATAGGTGATTATTTCAGATATTTTCTTTTAATAAATAGATGAATTTGAAAGGCCGTTAGGATGTAACATTTTGACTACCTTCATCTCTCAAATAATTGTTTACACTTAGGCTTAAGTTTTACCAAGAATGGGCTAATAAGGGCTTATTACTTATGAATCTAGAGTATTTTTCTTATGAAAATGGAATATATATTGTAAGACCCGTATCCTAGTCTGTACTGTTCCGTAAACTCCTGTGATCCTCCCGGTCGAATTTTGACAACCTGCGACCAATGATCGACGTTTGCGCTCGACCCTAAGTCGTATCCTGTATATCTGAGTTGGTTCAATCCGAGACTTGTGCCATTGCGCCCGCACAGTCGTCGCGGTTCCAACGCCCTGACTCATGTACCGATCCGATATCCTGGCTAAGAGATGTGAGCCGGCGTTTATTTCGAAAAAACGCTGCGCGTTTACAATCCCAAGAGAATCTCTACAACATGTCCCATCAATCCATCAATCAATCAATCAACCCATCAATCCATCAATCACTTCATATCAAGTACACATCACCTTTCACCCCATCCCTAAGCAATCACCAAAGTCAACTCTTTCTCACCCTCTCTCTTACACCACCTTACATGTCAAGTACCACATCCATCACTCACCTCACCCATCACTCACATCCATCACTCTCTCTCCTTACATCTCACCTCTCTCTCTCATTTCTCATCTCAATTTCCAAGCAAGGAAGAGAGAGCTCACGTCCAAGCTCTCTTCCATGAGAGAGAGTGCATGTTGGTGGCCCACTTCTCATCCCAACTATCTCATCCTATCCATCCATTCTTCATCTTCCACCATTAAAGTGAAGCGTAAGGAGATAGGCTATCCAACGGACCGAGAAGATCCATAGGTGAGTACTTTTAATTGTTGATTTTGCGATTTGAGGGCCCACATATGTGGGACCCATCTTAATGTATTCATGTATAGGGAGGGCCCATAGTGGCAGGGTCCCTCCCCTCTCACGAACGTCTTGCTCTCTTTCTCTCTTTTGATATGTGTGGCCCACCCCGATGCACTCCATCATGATGTATGTATTATATCCATGTCATCTATACGTGGGGCCACCTCGATGTGCGTGGCTGGCGGGCCACGTGTACATGGACCCCACATTGATGCAAGTGTTACATTCACACCATCCATTCATTTCACGTCCAGCAACAATATGAAAGAGAAACACAAATATCAGCTTTATGCCAAAGCTGGTGGGTCCCACACATGTGAACCCACCTTTTGTGTATACGTTTCATCCATGTGGGACCCATGTAATATATGGGTTTTCGTCAGCCGTCCATCCACCAGAACTGGGACGGTGGGTCCCACTGCATGGACGTCAGCAGCCGTGTGGGACCATCATGAGGTATGGTTATATCCAAGCCATCCTGCCACGTATGTGGGACCTACCTACCATGTGTATGAAATCCAGTCCGTCCATCTATTGGTGGGCCAGCACCGCAACAATAGCTACCGTATTTCATTGGCATCAGTAAGTCTGATAGTGAGGTATGGGTTATATCCAAAGCCCTCCATCCTTATTATTATTATTATTGCTGGTGGGATCCACCCACACGTGTCACACGTGTGGGGTGGCCCACCTTAGTGCTTGTATTATATAACCCCACCGTCCAGAGATATCTGGACGGTGCTGTGACATCCCACCGTGTTGGACCGGTAGTCCATACCGTCCACCTATTTTGTGCAGACCGTGGGGCCCACCCCACATGTGTGGGAGTGGGACCCACCTTGATGTATGTAATTTTCACCCACACCGTCCATCTGGATGGTGTGCTGCATAGATATCCCCCATGACGTATGTGCTTTACCTGCTGGACGGAGCAGTGTACTCCACTATGATGTATGTGGTGTATTCACATGTGTGGAGCCCACGTGTGATGTAAGGGTTTTATCCAAGCCGTCCATCATCTGGACGGAGAGATACCTCCATGATGTATCTGTTCTATCTTCATGCACGCCGTCCATCAGTTTGAGAATGTGGACCCCAGCCAATGTATGGGTATATCCCCACCGTCCTCCCATATGTTGGGCTGGAACCTGCCCCTCATGCGCTGCACGTGCAGGGGTGGGGCCCACCATAATGTATGTGTTATATTAGCACTGCGTGGGGCCCACACATAATGTATATGTTTTATTCATGCTGTCCACCATCCAGGAATGGACGGTGGAGCCCTCTGATACAAGTATTTTACCCACCCTGTCCAGTCCACGGGATGTGGACCCCACCTTGATGCATGTGCTTCATTCAGTGCCGTCCATCTCGAGGGTCCACCGTGATGCATGTATTTCTCCAAGTCATCTATCTGTTTTGCCATGTAGGGCCTACCATTGATGCATGTATTGTATATTTATGCCGTTCATTTATGCGGTCCCACCATGATCCATGTGTTGCATCCCCACCGTCCAACCATTTTGAAAGCCCATTTTAGGGCTTGAGAGTAAAAATGAGTCAGATCTAAAGTTCAGGTGGAACACACCATGGTATGTGTTTCATTCATGCCGTCCATCATGAGGTGGAACCCACCACGATATATATGTGTTTTATCCATCTATCCATTTATGTGGCCCGCCATGATGTATGTATTGAATATCTATACCGTTCAATTGATGAGGCACATTGAGATGTAATAGTGGCCCGTTGTTGAGGCCCACTTGGAATACATATATAAGGCCCATTATTGAGGCCCATCTTAATGTATTTGTGGCCCGTCCATTGAGGCCCACCTTGATATATAGGAGGCCCATGTGATGTGGCCCATTTAATGTGTTTGAGGCCCATGGGCAAGGCCCAATGTGATATATTTAGGGCCCATGGGTTGAGGCCCATTGTGATGTATTAGGGCCTATGGGTTAAGGCCCACTGTGATGTATTAGGGCCCATGGGTTGAGGCCCATTGTGATGTATTAGGACCCATGGGTTAATGCCCACTGTGATGTATTAGGGCCCATGGGTTGAGGCCCATTGTGATGTATTTAAGGCCGTTATTGAGGCTCCTTTGATGTGTATGGATCATTGTTGAGGCCCACCTTGATGTGTATGGGGCCGTTGTTGAGGCCCACCTTGATATGAATGTAAGGCCTATGTAAGAGGCCCATCTTGATTTATTTGTGGCCGTATTTTGAGGCCCACCTTGGTATATATGAGGCCCAAGTGATTAGGCCCACCTTAATGTATTTGTGGCCTGTTGCTGAGGCCCACCTTGATATATATGAGGCCCAAGTTATTAGGCCCATTTGACGTATTGGAGGCCCATGGGTCGAAGCCCAACGGGATGTACCTAAGGCCCATTGAATGTGATTTCACCATGGTGTATGTGTTGACCTTTATGGCAAGTCATGCCTTGAGAGCAATGATTGGTTTGATGTCCACATTGTAAGAATAATGTTGGTTAAATGTCCGCATTATGACTCTCCCTAGGGCCATTAATAGGCCCATACTTGTTGTGTAGGTCGTCTAGGCCCATCTTCGTTGTGAGAGTAGTTCATCACTTTATAACATGCCTAGTATAACTCCATAATTCATGACCATACGCATCATATGTATGCTTGATATGAGTAGTGACTGATCATAGCTTATGTCATTGGGCAGACCATTTGCAGGACTCGTTATGAGTCGGAGTGTCCCACATCATCGCGTTGTACACGCTGGATTGCTGCATGATTTGACAGTGTGATTCATGCATTTCGTATTTGTGTATCATGATCAATGCACGCCGTAGCAACATTAGGGCTATGACCTCCACAGGCACATTTGGATGGTTAGATGGGACACTAGAAATATTTGGTTCTAGCACTATGGGGCACGTAGGATGTCCTTGGATGAAAATCCCAGAACCTCCAAGGCCAGGAGTAGCCCCAACATTTAGACCAAGTGGAACATGAGCGCCCGAGTGCCGAATACCAGTAGTCCGCGTCTCCCACTGTGTCGTGGTCAGTTGGGAGGGGGTGTGGCCTTACCCGCCTGAGGGAGGAGGCTATAAGCTAGGCTGAGTATGACCAGCTTGTAAATGGGTCCGCTATCGATGTGCCGGATAGGTATTGACAGACTATTGGCTAGAAGGATAGTGAAGTCTCTTACACTCACTGGGCTGTGCAGCTAGGGAGGAGGCAGTCAGAGTGGAGTGTAATGGACCCTGGTGATTTTTCAAAGAGAAACCGTACTGATACGTGGACTTGATATGAGGACTGACATGATAGTATGACACCCCGTCACTGTTGCACATGTGGACGGACGCATGTGGGCGGACGCTGATGTGGACGGGTGTGATGTGGGCGAGGCTGAGGCCTGGGTGAGTTACCACACTGGGCGAGCTACTACACTGGGTGAGCTACCAGCGGTTGGCAGGCTACTGTACTGACAGGCTACTGAGTAGGAGTTGCATACTCATACATTCATCCATTCACTATCCACTCGGACTGGCGGTGCGTAACTATTTATTACGTGTACCTTCGCAATGGCTAGGATTTCGGTTGGAGCGTGCAACTAACCTGAGATCAAGAGTTTACCACATTGTGTTTGACTATCCAAATTTAGGTATGAGACTGATTTGGATAGAATTCCCTTGTGATGGACCCCGTAGCCTGTGATACTTCGTATTATCATCCCGGCTTCACATTTCAGCATAGTCATTTCATTCGCATCACATATTACATTATATTCGCAGTACTTAGTATTTTGGATTACTATGTTCTTACACTTATATGGCCTAGATAAGGTTGATGGTATTCATGGATCGTCAGGATTTGCATATTGCATTGCATCCTCAGCATCTATTATTGTCTTGTAATGTTTTACATCACACAGCCTTGGTACGGCTGATAACACTCATGGACTTACCAGCATATTTTCGCTTACTCTGATATCGTATGATTCATGATCTTGCCAGTATTTCTGTTTATTCTGATTTTGTATGATTTATCAACTTTATGGTATACTTGGCACCTATCTTGTGCACACACTTTCACCACCCTCTAAGCTTTCTATAAGCTTATGCACGATAGATGCGTGCAGGTAGCGTTAGGTTGCAGCAGCGTTGAGCTTAGAGCGTGCAGTTGTCTTCTGGAGCTTTAATTTCGATATATGTATTTCTCTTTCAGCATTGTATTCAAATGATTATATTAGTGGATATATGATGATGATGTTACCTTTGTGAATTGGGTATACTTGTGGTTATGCTTCATTACAAAAAAAATTCATACTGAAAATCCTCCTTATAGGATCCCAAGATCGAAATCTGGCATGTGAGTGTCGGGATCCAAGAATGGGGCACTACGGAGGTTGTCGGGACCGGATTCGGTGATCGGGATTCCTGTGAATCCAATTTTCAAGTTTGGGGCGTGACACACACACACACACACACACACACACACACACACACACACACACATATATATATATATAAATTTAATGATATTTTCTAAGTTTTTATAATAATTGGGGCCACGAATTGACAGAATATTGTTATAGCGAAGTGTACATGGTTTGATTCAATTCTAATTCCTGATAATTATCAATGGACTTAATGCTTTGATCAAGCAAAAGACAGGTATTCACCAGGATTAAGAAATGATACCAATGAATCCATTGCTCTGCAGGCAGAGGATCAGTGTATCATGCTCAGACCCACTACAAATGTCATTTCGTGGTATCCTAAAAATTGAAAACAAGAATTTTTACTTCAGACAATTGAAAACTATCATTAAAAAAAAAAAGACGAAGAAGAAGAATATATAATATTGGAGATAATAATTCTTCTTTAGGTATTTGTTGTGATATTGTAAAAAATTGTTGTAAGACCTGTATCCTAATCCATACTGTTCCATTGCTTCCCGCGATCCTTCTCTTCAAATTTCGGTAGTCCGCGACCTATAGTCAACGTCGCGCACGACCGTAAGTCATATTCTATACATTTGAGTCAGCTTAATCCAAGACTTGTATCATTGCGACCGCACCGTCGCCACGGTTCCAACACCGTAACTCATGTACCGATCCGATACCCTGACTAAGAGATGTAGGTCGGCGTTTATTTCGAGAAAACGCCGCGCGTTTACATTCCCAAGAGAATCTCTACAAAGTGTCAAATCAATCCCATCAATCAATCACCCATCAATCACTTTATGTCAAGTACACATCACCTTTCACCCCATCCCCAAGCAACTACCAAAGTCAACTCCTTTCACCCTCTCTCTTACACCACCCATACTTGTCAAGTACCACATCACTCACATCCATCACTCTTACAACCACTCCTTTTCTCCCTCTTTCTCTTCATAAATTCCAAGCCTCACCAAGCACCAAAGAAGTGCAAGTCCAAGCTTCCCCAAGAGTGAGAGAAAGTGTGATTTGTGAGGCCCACCTTCCCATCTCCAAAACCCATCATCCTAGCCATCCATTTTCCATCTCCACCGTCAAAGTGAAGCTCTAGGAGACCGGCATCCCGACGGACCAAGAAGATCAAGTGATGGGGTGCTTCTATAGGGTAGTTTATCTATTTTTACGATGGGCTAAGTGAGGCCCACCGATCAATGGTGTGGATCTCACTTGGGTCCCTAAGATGTGGCCGATGGCCCATCTTGATCATCAAATCATTCCATGATGGGGCCATTCTCTATGGACCCCAGCATGATGTTTTCTTTTCTTGCATTAAAGAGGTCATCTAGACCGTCCATTTTTAGTGGAGTAGGATCTCCACCGTTGATCTTTTATTTGGATGGTCCCATATGCAATGGGACCCATTGATGTATGATTGGATGGTTGAAACGGAGGGCCCATAGTGTCGGGGTCCCTCCATCATACGCGTGTCCCTCTCTCTCTTCCCCCCTCTCTTTTAATTTTATTTTTCCTTTTCTTTCATATGATAAGGCCATGTGACCCACCCGGATGGACCTCACCATGAGGCATGTATTTATTCCAAGTCATCTATTGGTGGGGCCCACTTTATAAGTGTTGTATCTACACTATTCACCACGTAGTGTCCCACCTAAGCAGGGCCACCTTGAATAGATTTATTATGCCAGGAAGAGTCCAGCGTTTGGACATGAGGTGAAAAGAAAATACAAGTATTAGCTTAGTTGCATGGGCCACTCATATAGGCCCCACCTTGAGCTATGTATTCGATCCAGGCCGTCTATTCTGTTCTCAAGCCCATTTCAGCCGTTGAGCCGAAAAATGGGGCCAATCCAACTTTCTGATGGGCCATACTTTAGCAAACAGTGAGTTTCACCATCTAAATTCACCTGAAATTTTTCTAGACGCCTAAATATGCCCAATATTGGACTTGATGGGTTGGTAATAGGCTATAGAATCCATTGAGTACGGAGGATTCTGTTATTGTGGGCCCTATGTGCGAAAAATCGCAGAAATATGCGATTTCAAAAAAAAAAAAAACTTAAGCAGGCAGCGCCTGCTGCTGCTGCGTGTAGGCGGACGGGTTAGGGACCCACGGCCTTATAAGTGGGTCCCACCATGATGTATGTTGGGTATCCACACCATTCATTAGGTGGGCCACCCCCCTGACGTGTCCCCCCTCCAAAGATCAGGCTGATCTGACGCTCAGGTGGCCCACATCATAGGAAACAGTGTGGACTGAACTCTGCCATTGAAACCCTTCTTTTTTTGTTGCAAGATTTTTGAATCAAAATGAATTTATTTTTACCTTTCATCCACGTATGCGTGACCTTGTGAATGGATTGGATGGGTCATAAACATTATGGTGGGCCCCACGTGGGACCCACAGTTATGTATGTCTTATTTACACCGTCCACGATCGTGGACGGTGGAACCCACCTATTGTTGGAAGCAGACTAGCTGGCTCACCTTGTACCAGCTATATTGCTGCTGTAGTGTAGCACTTTCAATGGGTCCCACTGCTGTGTGGATTCCATCCATGCCGCTTGTCCATTCTTATAGAGTCCTCCTTGATGTATGAGCTTCCTTCTGTGCCGTACATCTCAAGGGCCCACCATGATGCATGCGCTGCATCCAATCCGTCCAACCAT
Source organism: Magnolia kwangsiensis (assembly GCA_037074715.1). Classification (NCBI taxonomy): domain Eukaryota; kingdom Viridiplantae; phylum Streptophyta; class Magnoliopsida; order Magnoliales; family Magnoliaceae; genus Magnolia; species Magnolia kwangsiensis. The sequence continues at coordinate 103,928,884 of CM073580.1, read as the reverse complement.
TTTGGAAGTCATTTTAAGGCTTACATCTTCCCATCAAGTGGACCACACAGTAAAAGCAGTGGGGTTTAAGGATCTGCCATTGAAGCCTTTTTGTTGTCATATAAGTTTTGGATCAATATGAAATTTATTTTGATTCAGGTCTTTAAGACCTTATGAATAGATTTGATGGAAAAATCAAAGTTATGGTGGACCCTGACCATGTGGCATGTGTTATATCCTAACCATCCATGCACTGGATATGGACCTCACCACTTAAAATAGTGGACAATGACGTCCACCGTTCAAAATTTCTAAAGGGCCATGGTATATTAAGCTGATATTTGTTTCCACTCCATTTATCATTATGTTAATTTATGAATCGGTTATTTGGGAAACATATGTTATGGTGGGCCTTAGGAATTTTAATGGTGTAAATCATTATCACACTTATATTTAGGGTGTGGCTCATTTGATGTATACATGGGGCCCATTGGCATGGGCCAATTGAAGTATATGTAGGGCCCATTGGTGTGGTCCATTGATTTATATAAGGCCCAGGTGATGGTGCCCATATGGATGTACTTATGGCCATCCGTGGAGGCCCATCTTGATGCATTTGTAGCCCATATTTATAGCCCATTGTTGAGGTCCACCTTGAGGTGTATGAGGCCGTTGTTGAGGCCCACTTTTCTATGAATGTAAGGCCCATACATTAAGGCCCATTGTGATGTGTTTGGAGCCTATGGATTAGTCCCATTTTGATGTATTCTAAGGCTCATGGGTTATGACCCATTGCAATGTACATAAGGCCCATTGATGTGGCTCACTTGATTTATATAAGGCCCATACGAGGCGGCCCATTTGATGTATTCGAGGCCTATGGGCCGAGGCCCAGTGGGACGTCCTTAGGGTCCATTGCAATGTGTGATCCCTCCATGGTTTGTGTAATGAGGTTTTATGACAGACCATGCCTTGGGAGCAATGTTGGTTTGACGTCCACATTGTATGTACAATGTTAGTTAAATGTCCACATTGTAACTCTCCTTAGGGCCCATTGATAGGCCCATACTCGTTACTATTCATCTCTTTATAACATGCTTAGTATAATCCCATGACTCATGCCCATACGCATCATATGTATGCTTGATTTGAGTAGTGACTGATCATAGCATATGCCATTGGGCAGACCACTTATGAGACCCGTTATGAGATGGAATGCGCCACATGATCGCGTAGTACGCGCTGGATTTCTCCATGCTTTGACGGCGTGATTTATGCATCTCGCATATGTGTGACTTGATCACTGCACGCCCTAGCGACATCAGGGCCATCCACAGGTACATCGTGGATGGCCGTATTGGATACCAAAAATACTTATTCTAGCACTGTGGGCACTTAGGATGTCCTTGGGTGAAAGTCCCAGAACCTTTTTGGTACTAGGAGATGCTCCAATGTTTAGACCGAGTGGATACACGAGCGCCCGAGTGCCGAATACCAGTAGGCCGCGTCTCCCACTGTGTCGTGGTCAGTTGGAAGGGGGTGTGGCCTTATCCGCTTGAGTGAGGGGGCTATAAGCTAGGCTGAGTTTGACCAGCTCGCAAATGAGTCCGCTATCGACGAGCCGGGTAGGTATTGGCAGACTACTGGTCAGGCGGATAGTGAGGTCTATTCTGATTGCTTGACTGTGTAGCTAGGGAGGTGGCAGTCACTGTGAAGTATATTAGACCCCGGTGATATCTAGAGAGGAACTGTACTGATATGTGTACATGATGAGTACCGACTTGCTTGGATTGCATTTCGCATATGACATTCGGCTATGTACGCTTTGCATTGCATCGGTGTGGCCGATGACATTCATATCTCGCATTGCATGGCCTTGGTATGGCCGATAGCATTCACGTCTTACATTACATAGCCTTGGCATGGTTGATTCTATGGACTTACCGCATACTTCCGCACTACTCTGATATTGTACACTTAGTGTTTGCCTTACGCACACACCTACACTACCTTCTAAGCTTTTGTAAGCTTATGCACGACAGTTGCGTGCAGGTAGTGTTGGACAGCAACAGCGCTGAGGCAGGAGTGCGTATCAGGACCCTTCGGAGCTTTTTGATTACCTTGTATTTTCCTTTCCGCATTGTACTTAAAGTTTTTGATATAGTGGATATGTGGTGATGTTGTTTTGTGACTTGGTTATGCTTGTGGTTATGCTCCATTATAAAAAAAAATCATTCTGAAAATCTTCCTTGTAGGATCCCAGAATCGGAATCTAGCATTTGATTATCAGGAGCCGAGAATGGGGCACTACGGAGGCTATCGGCACCGGATTCGGCAATTGGGATTCATGTGAATCCAATTTTCGAGTTTGGGGCGTGACAATTGTGATGTTAGTGATTGTAATAATTCTTTTAAACATCTAGTTAAAGTAAAGAAAATGCACGAATTGTGATAATTTAGATATAATGGATTTGGATTGTAATTATACTTGTAAATTCATCAAAAATAGAGTAGACAAATAGAATAGTTTTATTACTTGTAATGTTAAGAATTGATATTTACATTGTCAAATCTCGATTGAGATGTACTTATCAAATCTCGTGGGCGAGATTTTATTTAAGGGGGGTAGACTGTAATAGCCCTAGTTATGGAACTTGGTCTTGTACACTTGTACATGTATGTGTATTTTTAAGAAAAAGTAAGGAGTGCTTAGAAACACCATCAACTAGATTTTCCTTGTTACCATTAATGGTAGAAGTGTTGAATTTCAGGGATAAAATTCTCTTTAAGGTGGGTAGATTGTAACACCTCGTATCTCTCGTACTTGGGTGTTATCGTGACCATGAAACTAGATAGACGGAGTGAATTCCACAAAGCATCAATGTGGACCCCATATTTGAATTGTTAGTGTGCATAGGGGGTGTGCACCTGAGGTGCACTGAACCAACTTTTCGGTCAAAACGAGTTTAACCCGCTAAGACTCGAAGAAGAAGATTTTTCTTCTTCTTTTCATTTTGGCACCAACGTCCATTTCAAATGGACAAATGCTGTTGTTCGATCAAGTGATGACCCACCACCTTTATGCTACTTGAAGATTTAAACCATCCATTGTATGTGGATGAGGTATTTGACCAAAACCATGGAACTTTGACACATCAATACCCACGTGTATATGCACAGTGATGAATGCAAAGTGTTGATGTGGGAGGATTGTTTTCAAAAATGGAAACCCTTTTGCTGCCAAGTTGGCAATCCGCATGAGCACCCTTCCCTCTATCCTAACCGTCCATCTCACGCAATCCTAGCCCTCTAAAGCTAGGGTTTTATAAAAGAAAGAGATGGAGAGAGAGAACGGTCGTGGGAGGATTCGTTCGTGTGCTATCACGATCCTAACCACCCATCCGATTCTAGAACTCTCTCTCAAATCAATCTAGATCATCCATTTAGAGACCCTTATATGTAAGGAAACCCTAGGATCTAGATAGGAAGGAATTTTCTCCATTTTTTACAGCTATAGGAGAAAAACCACACGTTCCATTCTTCTTCCAAACCCACCAAGAGAAACTCATCTGATCTTTGATTTTTGGGTCCCACAAGCTTCCAGAGATGTATCTAGACAGTCCAATGCAGAGGTTTTGATGAAATGAAGCTCCGTTTGCAATCCATCATTAGAGTTGAGCTTCTTCTTCCTGTTTAAGCTGCACCGAGTCGCCTCGAGTCAAGGTGAGATTTGGTCGAGTTGGAGCTGCTTTTGCTGAAACCAAAGAGGAAGAAGGAAGAAATGAGAGCAGGAAGGAAGAAAAAGATTAGAAAGTGAGGAAGATGGAAGAATCTGAGAAGAACTGAGTCAGAGATTCGTTGTAAACTCAGGTTCAAGTCAAGACCGAGTTAGGGTCTGAGATGAGTCCAACTACCTTGCTGGACATTTCTGAGAAAAGAAGAACGCAAGGAGAGAAAGAAGAGAGAAGGTAAAAGGGGAATTTTGTGAAGATCTGTCCCCACCGGGTTCTCCTTCAGCCAACCGTGTCAACTTGGCTAGCACCGATGCTATTGAGATCTGGGAACGAGTTTGGAGGTGAGTTCGGTTTTATTAGTTGAGTTCTGTTAAATCATTTGGGAGGAATCAGTTAGATTGACTCAAAATCCATTGAGTTAGGGGGTTTTCTTTGTTGAACTGAGTCATTTCTTTGTTTTGCCGAGTTGTTGCACTAACTCGGTGAGTTTCACTCAGTCTAGAGTAGATTTTGACTAGGTTTGAATTATTTTTCAGATTAACAGCACCTTGGCTTTCTGATGAAAAATCGGCAAGTACATTGGGTTGTAAGGATTGTTGGTTAGCATCGAGTTGAGTCGACTCACTTCTTATTGAGTCTAGTTCTTATAGCATCGAGTCTTATTTGATTTTAGTATATTTTGACTTTACTAAATTAGAAACTTGGTTTGAATGTAGGATGCCTAGGGAGTCTAGGTTTAGTCTTGAGTTTCGTTAGTTGAATGAATTCATTTTTAGTGAGTTAGATTTTGAATTTAGGATCTTATAATGGTCTAATTTGTATTAATGAGTTGTTAATCTTATGGTAATACGAAGATTTTGGGATCTTATATATGTAAACCCTCCTTGTTGAATTAGGTTGAGTTCAAGTTGGATCTAATGCGGAAATTGAATGGAATGAGACCTTAAAGGTGAGGATTCACCCTTTAAGCTTACCTTCTTTATAATAGTTAATTTAATTCTCTTTTGAATTAATTACCTACTTATGTTAATGACTATTCTACATGTATGATCGAGTTATGAATCGTTGATCTTCATTTTAAGATGATTCACCTTTATATGTGCACATTCCTTGATTTGTTTAGTATGTGTATGCAAGTACATATATTGATTTGTAGAAATTAATGATCTAAATCCTATAGGGTTATGATTTATTTGAATGTGAAATTATTTTCTCTAGTTTAATTTGGATGTGTACTTACATGTGTATTTGTTTGATAACGTATATTAAATTGATTATAATTTGGTTTAACACTTTATTGTACTAAGTTGTAATTGAAATTTAATATTATATATTAGTGAATATGTATATTGGAGTGTTCTCGAGCTAGTGGCTGGTTGTGAATAAATTAAATGTTATATGATCGTTGACTTACCATCTCATGAATTATTTGTTTTCATGTAGCTTATGGATTATAATATTTGGTAGTGTCCTTGAAGGACTTGATATCAATGTGGCTTAATGAAAGGACTCTTGTTGTTGAAAGTATATCTGAACTTGTGATGGTAATGTCTACGTGTTGAATCATGAGTGACCACTAGTTGTAGAGATTTTTATAAACGAAATGTCTTGAATTTTTTATTTTATAAATATTATTTATAATTATCTGAGTGTCTTAGAATCTTATTTGTTTAAGTTTTATGAGTCGGGGATGGTGGAATGGGACACTATGCCCAAGCTGTCGGCATATGCTGGCTTGCCCTCCCTCATAGTGACCTTTGAGCTTCTTTGATATTTTGTTTGTAAATTGGACTAATAACAGTTGAGTTAATTATGCATACATGGCACGTGAACGTTATCGGGTGCCTGGTGGACTGTTTGAAAGACCAGTGTACTGTTCGAACCCTTTTTGCATTTTGTATGGGTCGACTGTTTGAAAGACCCGATATCCTATATGAATGGGCCGACTGTTTGAAAGGTGCACTAATTTGTTCAGCTGGATGTGCATTCCCATGTTGATTGCATTCATGCATTCATTCATTAATCAAGGTTAAGTTGGCTACTGAATTTGTTTGTGAAATAGATTATATCTTCTTATATCATACATTAAATTGTAGTTTGAATGTTATAACTGTTTGTGTTATGTTTGTGGGGAATGAACTGTATCTCTACATATTATACTTTGAACTTCGGGTAGATATGTAGTTAGTGTTATCTTTCTGAATTGTGAAATGTAATTTAAATTCTATAGTTCCTTAGATTGTACTTATAAAATTATATTTTCTTCTTATGTACATATGGTATCATCTTATATGTCACTTAGGAAACATAAATTGTATATTTTTTTATTTTACTTATGAACATTACATTGGATATTGTATTCTCTTGAGTTATTTGAATTTCACTCTTGACTATTGTGATGCTTGGTAATCTTGGAGGGTATACCTCACCGGGATAACCATTGATGCTATCGAACTGTATTCAGTTGGTGCAGGTATATAAATGTCGGGTAGGTTAACATCAATGTGGAGCATGAAGAACTGGATAATCTTGCGATTCTTAATTCTATATTTCCTACTTTTGTTTAGATATTTCATTTGATTATTTTGAGTCATGAGTTTGTATAAGCCCTATAAGCAACCAATTGTATAAGTTGGGATATATATTGGACATTTTTTCTATGTGTGGTTTATTTTGCTTCCGTTGCGATCGATTACTTATATTAAAAAATAAAAAATAAAAAAAATTACTGTGAAATGTGGACTATCCTTGTAGGTTAACTCTCGGGGTTTCGAAAAATGAGTACAAAACTTGAGTTACGAAATCCAGATCATTACAAAAGAGTACATTTCTCATTTATGTATTTTAGAGATCTTCTAGTATCCTTCCATCTAAATAGAAGTTTGGCTATTATGATAGATACTTGGAAAGACTCATCAAGATTTGTGCCACCAATAATGATATGTTAGATTATAACTTATGAATTTTATTAATGACATACTATTTTATTCAATATCTTAAATTCTAAAAATAGATTTACAATGATTATTATTATTGTTATTTATTAATTATTATTATTATTAGTTTTGTTGCCTTAATATTTTGATGCATATTTGGCTAGCAATGCCTTTCACAATTTTTTAATAGTATTCTTTTAGCACTAGATGGTATACAACAAGTCAAAGAAGGCGTTGACGATGTAACTCTTGCATAAGTAGTTATTATATTCTCGATCTTGTTATTTTTTAACTTATTCTATTGTATCATTGTCATAGGAAAGCACGTATAGTCCAACTTAAGCAATGTGAAGAAGAGATACACCATTGATTATCATCTAACGATATTTGAGTTGTTGAAGGGTGTTATTCGAATAAAGTTGAAATGAACTATAAAAGAGGCCATATTATTGCGGCACATAGGAAATGTAGATATGATAGGAAAAACACATATAAAGATAAAGTTAAGGCACGTTAAATTATCACCATGCTTAAGGCAATATTCACACCTTATGGGAGGTTAAACCAATTTGCAAGATGATTAAAGAAAATTCGACTCCGATACATAATAAACCTCTTCTCTTGAGCTGGAGAAATGTAATCTTTGGCCAAAAAACTTAAAAAACCATACGTCTGACATAATTTTGCAGTGTACACCCATGGCTGATTTATTTTTTATAGTTTACACGGTATAACTTCTCTAATATTTTCAATTTAACCCCTGAATTTTCTACAATTTCTATATAAAAAAAAGATTAAAAAATAAAAAATGATGAAGAAAAAGATGAAAAGTGAATGTTACTAAGATTTTTGTATGGTGATAAACCAAAGTAATTTTTTTATAAATGGAAAAGAAGGCACTTAGAGTCCCTTTTAAGAAAAAAAAAACTCATGCTATATATTTTTTATATTAATGGCAACTTTTCATAATTACTTGAATTCAAAATTCATAGAAAGTACCACACCAATTTATTATAAGAGTCACCATAATTCATAATACAAGGGGCACTAAGAATTACCAAAAATCACAACTTATTTATTTTTTATTTAAAAAAATTAACAGTTACGCATTTGACATGCACACTTGGAACTCTTTCACTGTTATCACGATACTGCTGAATGGAGTGCATTTCCCTGCCACACTCAATCCACGTTCATGTAGGGGTGTTTTGGATTTGAGTCATTTATCCAATGATGAGTTGCATAATTCATGTGGCCAACTTTTGGCAATGTAGGCGGGCTTTTAGTTCTAGCAACTAGGCCATCGGCTATCCGTCTAGGATGCCATACCTGTACAAAAATGTAGTGTATATCAAAATAGGATAAGCTTGGAGCCCATCTTATGAATGGTTTAGATCTTGAACGTGTCCCACATTTGCATGCGTAGGTAAAGCAGTTTGGGCGACGAGATGCGTTCAAGTTAGTTTCTACCGGCCCCTCCAACCACTTTGGAGTCATCATGAAGAATCATATCAACCACACAATTGGCTTCTTGGATTGATGTGATTAACTAAGTCATTAGTCATTCACAGTAAGATTACCCTTTCTTTATTCTATTGCTTGCTACATTTATAAGAATCAATGACCACTGATCACCTACAGGCAAAGTACCATGCAATGTACCATAACTTATAAGACCGTACAATATTTCCTGCCATCAGGCCACCATGTGTAGGAGACATCAGCTAGCGCCATGAAAATTGTAGGCCCCACCATGAAGATTGCATGAATAAACATTAGGACTGTCTACTAATTATGTGGGTGCCACCCTTGGAAAAAAAATGGACAACTGATGGTCTAACTCAAAATACATCCGTGACCCACCTAGTTAGCAGATCAACTTGATTTTTGACAAGATTAATCTTCATCATGGGGTCTATAGTTTTCATGGTACTGATTTTCCATGCAAGTGCTGGGTTTGCAGGAATGATAACAGGGTACCAGAATTTGTGGTACCCTTGCTGGTGGGCAGTCAGTTCTGATCAATCATCATACTTTCTTTCATTAAAAAAATAATCTTTAATTTGTTGTCCAGCAGATAGCTGAATAATATACTCATCAACTAAGACTAAATTATTTATTGGATCCTATCATGACTATGTTTTGTCACATAAAGGGGTGTTTGCTACTATAAGTCCCAACAAAATATAATAGGACTGGGACCACAGCCCTCAGATCTGGGTCGTGTTTCAATGATCAAACTATTCATATGATGGGCTTTTTCATGGATTGCAAATACCCAAAAAAGCAATCTGAATATTTCAATCCTTCCATGTTTTAAACATGGACCGTCTTTAATTATTGTTTTATGGGCAATTGGTCAAAAGTTTAGGTTGTTTTAAGCTTAAATATATTTTTTAAAAAGAAAATCCCATCAATAGTGCGTCTCATCAGATTAGCAGTTCGGATGACCTAATATAACCCACATCCAATGACTATAGTTAGTGTATCTTATAATAATAAGGATGTATTGTATCAAGCGTCCACTGGAACTTGGATTCAGATGCACGCTCTCTGAACAAGTAACTTCATCGAAGAAAGATTAGATATGTTAGACATCGTTTAATGATCTTATATTTTACTTTTGTATTCGAATGTATCTTTATAAATCACTCGGCAAGTTATACAAAAATGATTTCCTCGAGCCCTACAATGATATATGTGTTTTAGCTATGCCATCTGGCTTTGACTGGTCATTACAGGACATGAGACTTAAAAATAAGGAAGATACAAATCTCACGCGGACCGCACTAAAAGAAGCAGTGGGAATTCAAATCAACTGTTTTCTAATGTGTGCTTTACTTGAGCTTCAGGTTTACGTCAATTTTGGGCTGGTGCCCTAAAATGATATGGGAATATAACAATGCATATATACTACACACATCATGGTGAGGCCTACAAAGTTTTCGCTTCGATGAAGTTATGTTTTGTTTAAAATTAGAGATGAAATACACGTAATATTTCAATTAGTTAGTACTGCTCATATTTAAACTTTTACCATAGTTTATCTATATTTACACCAAATCAAAAAAGCCTTTGTGTGTATGCTACTTAAGAATGCTCATGAGAGTGGCACCAGGAAGCAAAGGTGTTGGATCTATTCCTTGAAGAGGACAAGGACAAAGACGGGTAGATGGTGTTGGTCGATGGATCTAAGATATGGACATAGTCACAAATAAATGTACAAAAAGAATTGGAAACAAAGATTAAGGCTCAGATCAATCACTTTAATATTATGTTAATTTGTAGAAACTTCAGGGCACCGCGAATCTTTTCTCAGCCTTTGCTCTTCATTTATAGAGGGAGAAATAAATATGAAAAAAATACAATCATATAAAATATGTAAATATTAAAAACAAATACAATATAGTGGTATGTAGCACTTTGGGAATATATAAACTAAATAATTCACATTTTGCAAACTCCAATTTATTCTATATTAAGTAAATAAATAGCAAATATGGTCCAAGTAATAAATTCTCAAGTTTCCTTGGGATCCCATATGGAAATGGCAAACAGTCTTAAGTTTCCCAAGCCCCTCTACCTTACATGCTATTTGCCTTGCGGTAGTATGAATTGTCAACAGGTTGTGGGCGGGTGGCTAAAATTTCTTGAGCCACCTGTATATGGTATGTAGCACTTTTGGAATATATAAAATAACACCTTCCCTAAAACTTTCATAAAATTCAATATTATAGCACTAAATTAATATTATTGTAGACAGTAATGAACTGTGATATACTCCCCATACGCATTTCGAAGAGATAAAAACATTTTTTTGTCAACAAAAAGTTCCTTCCTACACAGGAGCCAATGTGGAGCGTCTGTCATATTCCTAACTTTGAAAGGTCCCATTTTTAGGTGGGAAACAAGCATACGTCAAGTATGAGGCATGGCCTTCTTTTCTAGAAGAAAGATGGTCATTGGCCTAACAACATTGTTCAAAAAACTATTCCTACATAATCATCACCCAAGGAATGATTTGTTTAGAATAACATTCCTGTAGAATAATTTTTTGGGACCATGTCCAAAAGGTCTTTAACTTACATTGAGATATTCTTTTATTTAATGGTATATCTAATCTGATTTGGGTAGAGATGCATTTTTTTTTTCCTTAGCAACAGAATACGAACCCCAAAAAAGAAAAACACCAATAAGACGATATACTATTCATGGTCCTACGCGATGGTGCAAACGCTGCTTGCTTTGCATTTTCAACCATTCGTTTCTTGGCCATTGGACAAGGTCGCTACGTATGCTTGAAAAGTATTTTGATACTCTGGGAGTGTGATGGTTGATACGCAGGCGCTTATAAATTAAGCATGCATGACAAACCATGTATATATACCAACGTAGATGCATCTTGAATTATTTGTTTATCGGCCTATCAGATTAGTGGACGTTTATTGGACGGTTCATAATGAAGAGTATGCAATGGTCTCATTTCAAAAAACAAGTGTCCACAACCGAAGTTCAGGCGCCCAAGCTGATTTCAGGATTTAACACGGAGAGTGTGTGTCATACAATTTTGGTGGTTGAATTTCAATTTATTTGTGATCACTCCGTAGTACGCGGTCATCTTGAGAGAGACAGCATGCCTGTTGGTGAGTGACAGTAGCTGTAGGATCTTCATCACTAAATGGAGCCACGTGTCAGAAGTCAAGGCCATTTGAAGATTCTAGCCACGATCTTGGGCCTTATCGAAAAGATTTTTCACGGTCCATCAACGGTGGGGATCAACAGATCAACGGCCCAGATGATCAAACGGGGTCTAACCCGTCGATATTGTCCATGCGCATAGACTCGGTGAAACATCTTTTACGGAGCCAGGAGTATTTGATACTCGGGCTGCATATGAGGCTTGATGTGCAGTCCCCTGATTGGCGGACTTTTTTTTTTCAAAAGATGAGAGACATCACCTGAAATTTATTGATAGTGGGAAGGTTATACAACCATTCAGATGGGCCCCACGAAAAGGAGCAACTACTCCTAGACACTCTTAGGAAAATAGGACCGTTGGATAATTTTCATTTTTAGTCGTCCAATAGCTTTCTACAAATCCGATAATTAGAAAATCAAAGCATCTTTACCGACTGTCATAATTTGGACGGTTTAACTCGTATACTGGTACGCCAGTATGCAATTTCTAAGTGCCTGCGTATCATCCGTCCCAAAATACCAGAGAATCGAAATATGCCATATAATTACTTACCTAGTTTACGGCGTTCGTGAGGACACGTAAGCCTTTGGCTCGACACGGTAGATTAGCGTGGGGCCTAGCTCGCGTTAAGCCAGCGGAAATCGCGACTCTCTTCCTTAACGACACCTTTCCCGCGAAAATAGTACAAAACAAAGGAAGTTTGCTGATTCACGCGCGTGGAACCGTACACATCCGCAGCCAGGTAAAATACCATACATTGCATTTGGAATAAGTTCTAATCTAAACTAAAATGATTAAAAAAATTCAATTAGAATCCTTAATTATATTTGATTACTTGAAAATGGATTAAACTTAAATAGGCCTCAAGATTTAGTAAGTGGATTAGGATCGTACATTCATGACCGATCTGAATAGATTAACGGTCCAGATTAAAAAATCATATGTATGACGTCCAGCTGTACAAACTGAAAATAAGAGCATACTTTTTGCACGATCAAGTACCGTATTGTTGTCTATAGATCAACCTGCTACGGCAGCTAAAGAAATTCATAGTTATTATGTTTTTTCATCTTTTTTGTGTATTTCATTCCAAGCAAACCTACCTTGGTATATTTAAAGGAATCCGTATTTGATTAACTAAATTAATTTTAATATTTTAATTTAGGATGCACACATTATATTTAAAATAATAGTGATAATGAGCTTGTTGAAATATATTCTTTGGCTATAAAAAAAATCTGCCACTGGTGGGTCACAAATGTAAGGATCACAAATAAGTGACCAGTAACCATCCATTTACGTGGACAACGTCTGAACAGTTAGAATTATTCTATTAGTATGATTTTAATAATATAGCCGATAGTTAATGTTTTGGGATATCATTGATGTACCGTAATTGTCTAACAACACCTCTGTTACCATTGGGTCTTTTCCTTTGAAAAGAAGGGCTAAGAAAGAACATTTCACACCAGTTAAATGGACTCACACAGGTTGGGAAAATGCAAAAAATAACGTGGTTTGCACGGCAGCCTGGACATCAAAATGTTGCATTTATACTCAAGTACCTCCCAACGGATTTATCTTAAAACGAGAATTTCGCTCCTCAGGTAGCCCACATGGATCACGGTCTACAATTGCACAATAATTGGTTAGTGGAATTGAAAGGTATTGAATTGTATTAGTTGTAGCCGTCTAATCCTTTGGGATAAATTTTTTGACATGGATAACACTAAACTAAGAAAAATTGTGTTTGGTGTACTATAAAATTGTAATCAAAGGACTAAATTCACAGTGTGTTCACTTGTACAAATACAACCAGAATGCCGCCATTCAATGGTGTATATGGATGGATGGCATGGATAAATGCATGCATCAATATAGGCCCCATGTATGTAGGGGATTTCAAAATCTATGAAAATACTGTAGGAGACCAAATGCAATTACAAGAAATTAAGTGCAATTCCATCTCACATAATTCCAACATTTTCTCGTAAAGTTGATGAGACCAAATATAATTTTATCTCACATACTCCCATTTAATACCATGAACCGGAATGTGTAACGAGTTATTCAGTAGGCTCTTATGGAAAAGGCTCGCCGCGATTGTACGTAGTTTATCCATCCGTTTTTTTAGAGCCTAGTATTTAAGCATACATAAGGATCAAGTCAACCATACCATAGGAAATACCTAGAATAATAATTTCTACAGTTGAAACCTATCTAGGTTCAACGGTAATGTTTATTTCTCATCTAACCTGCCAATAAGATCACACAAACATATACCACAGGAAAACACAAATAAAACATTGATAAGAAACTTCTATAGCCCCCAACAAATGCTCAACGGTGGACGTTAAATTCACTGTTTCCTACGGTGTGTTCCCCTTGAGCTTTGGATATATTACATTTTTAGGCTTATGACCTAAAGTTATCTGGTAAAATGGATGGACGGAGTGGATAAAATAATAAATCACAGTGGACCCCCCAGAGTTTACTCAGTAGGCAATCCGATCCATGGCCCAGCTGAGGTGTGAAATGGACTGAATTTTAGGACCTAGAGTTAATCCGTGTATGTCACGTGATGGATAGCACCGGTGTCAGATGCGTAGAAATTGTGACACGTGCTCCTGTGTGTGGATACGAAGTACTCCCACACGCGAGTGGAATTAGCAATTATAAAAGAGAGCCTAATCCGGATTGAGGACGCGCGGGAACCGCGGGAGCTGTTTCCCAATGCAGACATATCAAATCAGGTGGTCAGTCAACTGACCCCACCAATAATAAAAGCCAAAGGATTCGATTCGCCTCGGATACGATCCGATCCATCTTAGAGCAACTCTTCCTTACTGTGATGTGACGTGGGCGCTCCCTCGCACGTATGTCTAAACAACACGTGTGCGAATTGGAGGCAAGCGGATTGCGTCCTGAAACCGTGTGAACGATAATCCGTCCAGGGAGGTGCTCTGTGGGGCCCACCGTGATGTATGTGTTTTGTCCACGCCATTCATACATCTTTCCGGATCATCTTATGGTATTATGGAAAAAATAAGGTAGATCTAAATCTCAATTGGACCACACAACAGAAACCAACGGTGATAATGACACCGACCGTTGAAACCTTCTTAGGGGCCACCGTAATGTGTTTTTGTCATCCAAACTATTTAGAAGGTCATGGATCTGGATGAAGGTAAAACACAAATATCAACTTGATCCAAAACCTGCGAGGCTCTTATTTTTTTTATTTTAATTTTGACCGTTCAATCCTAATTCACGATCCAGTTGATCCTTGGATCTGCCTCAATTTTGAGCTTATATTCTAAAATGGTACGAAAAAAAATGTATAAATGACATGGATAGAATATATACATTACGTGGATTTTAACCTGAATATCCCAGGGTATACGAAAATGGCCAAAATGGTCTTTTCTATGTAACCTTAGGGTATTTTTTTACTTTTTACTTTTTATTTTTTATTTTTTATTTTTATTTTTATTTTTTATTTTTTATCTTTAATTTTATTTTTTATTTTTTAAATCAAAAATATTTTGTGTTAGCCGTTCCTGGTATAGCGGGCTCTTACCTAGGATAGAGTTTATTTATTTATTTTTTTAATACTTTTTTAAGATGGGATATGCCCAACTAAAAGTAGGAATGGCTCACCACATGAAGTACGTGATCCGTAATATTTAAGGATGCGTTTTTGATGAAATTTTTTGTAACCCACGTATACATTTACTGTTGCACGTTATTTACGAATTGCTTCATTTGATGTGGTCTATTTATAATGACTTTTGCTTTCAAACTTATACCAATGACGTGAAATTAAAACTCATTTTACATGGACAGTCCAGATTTGCTTCACAATAACCTAGTGGCCCCACCTAAAATATGAGATGAGTTTAAATGTAAGGCTTTTGCTGCATGAAAGCCATCCGTTAGTTTCCTTCTCACGTTTTTCTTTTTTCATGGGAGGAGTCCATGCCAAGCCCAAGCTTCGTCGAAGGTTGGTAGTCGCAAGGATGGACGCCATACTATCTGAGTGACGGCAAAAAAGCCCCGGCCAAGCTTAGTACACTCTCGGAACGCAAAATCATAAGTTTTTAAAGTGTGCTGGTCACAACCTTCAACGTAGAAATTATGATAGTTAGAGATAATTTATTTAGTTATTTATTATTAGTTTTTTAATTTTTTTTGGTTTATATTAATGGATATGACTTTATATATATATATATATATATATATATATATATATAAAAGAATAAGAGTACAGTAGTCCTATTTTAAAAGTGGGTTTATTTTTGTAAAGGCCCGGCAATGCATATCATAAATATTCACATAAATATTCACCGTAGATTATTGATATTCAATGTATACCATTGATATTTATTACATTAGAACCACATAGATCGCAAATGTTCACTATGGACTATGGATATTCACTATGGATTTTGGATATTCAATGTCAATCATGGATATCCACTATGTATATCTGCGATCTACAGTTAATATCCGCGATCTACATTGAACATTGTTATGAGAAGATCTGGTCTCCTTACGATTCCGATGACTAACGTCTTCCTGATCATGTCAAACATGCAGGAATCTGAAATGACAAGTACGATCGAAGAAGAATCCTAATTAAGTCAAATGGGCGCTTTTACTCCGAGGCCAGTAGTCGGCTTGGAGTGAGCCCAGAGTAGTTGGTGTAATGCTTAAGAACAAATGTTCCAGGTCGTCCTATTGTTCGACCAAAAATAAATAACTCGACCATTAACAACAGTAGCAGGAAAACCGACTTGGCAAACCAGGTCCGATGCCACGCCTCAGACCTCACAGGGAAGGGGCCAAGTCCATTGGTTTAGGCCAGAGCTCGGCTCGGACTTGAGATATGGTCCTCGTTCAACAAATTAATGATGAAGGCTTATAAGCTCACCGGTTGAAGCCATATCAACCCGAAGAATTGAGCCGAGGTCAGATCATAAGGAGGGCGCTCCATATGCTGAACTTATAAACTACCATAAGTGGACGTGACCGATTACTTCGCTCGCAGATACGCATAATGCACATGATATGCTACACGATCCTTAGATTGCATACAATATCTTCGCGATCTTAGTATCCCGCTGATTGAGTAAATTATTCCGAGAATAATTGATCCAGACCGTCCGATAGTCAGGTATAAATACGATGAGACCCCATTATTACAGGTACGCAACATCTTGTGCTCCGTCACTACTCTCCAACTTAGACCCAGATTTCCTTAACCTGACTTAGGCATCGGAGGGTCCCCCGACATAACTAGAGTTTCCTTTGCTTGTTCCCAGTGTGTAGTTCGAGATATTGAAGTGATCCAAAGGTTAGAAGACAGAGGGGAGAGCCGCCCAGATTTTGACCTCAACATTTTTTAGCGCCGTCTGTGGAAATCTGATACAAAAGGTCAAGTATTTATTCTTAAGCATAATGGTGAGAGGAAAGAAGAAAGTAGTAGCTGCGGAACCAGATCCAAATGAGCAGACTCGCTCTTCCTCATTACTTCACGCCGAATTAGCCTTGGGGCCTTCCCAACATTCTCGTAATCGGGCGAGTAAGTATCGAGCCATGCAGAACGAGATACAGGCCCAACGCGATGAGGTGAACAAGATGAAGCAGCAACAGGAGCCATAACTACGCCTGACTTAGGAAAATCCTGTTCCTGAGCCGGTCGGTCTGGTCGTGGAAGCTCGCTCTGCGCCGAGGAGTGTGAGGCCCGAGGCACCTCAACGCCATCAGGTGCCAGTTTCGGGTCAGAATCCTCCTTCGATCCAAATTCGAATTTCGACTCGGAACATAGCTACTTGAGCTCCGACCAATGCCTCGGTCACCTCAGCCCTGACACCTACAGATCTCCGTCATTAGCTGTAACGGAGATGGGGAAGGAGGACTCCAGAAATAGAAAACACCTAAGAGATTATAACTGAGAATGAAGATCCTTGGGAAAGACGGTTCGCAGAGCTCAATGACAAATTCCTGACGGTGGAAAAGAAGCAGCAACCTTCGCCAGTTCTCGTCATTTTTCAGGCAATGATGGAAGAGAGCAAGCCCCCCTTCACCTCAATGTTCATGAGCGAGGTAATGCCACAGAGGTTCCGGATACCTCCCGTCATCCAATATTCTGGGTCAGGTGACCCGTCTGACCACGTGGAAGCTTATCGTTCGTGGATGCAAATCCAGACAGCGACGGACGCGATGATGTGCAGGGGATTCTCGATTACACTCACAGGATCCGCTTGGAGATGGTACCGTTAACTCAAGCCAAACTCTATCGGATCCTTCGCAGAGCTTAGCCGATCATTCCTTACCTAATTCATAAGTGGTAAGAAGAGTCGGAAGCCTAATACCCACCTGTTCACTATTAAACAAGAGCTAAAGGAATCATTGAAAGACTACATGCATGTTTCAATGAGGAAGCATTGCAAGTGGAAGACTACGGCGACAAGATGACACTTTCCGTGGTATTCGGCGTTCTGAAAGAGGGAAAATTTGCCTTTTCCATTGGGAAGAATCCTCTAAAGACTTTAGCCGAGCTCATCACTAGAGCTCAGAAGTACGCCTATGCTGAGGAGTTTTTCATTTTTCTCAAGAATGTCCAAGCGGCCGACCCGACCGCAAAAAGGAAGAGGCCAAGGAACGAGGAACCCTAGGCACAAAATAAAAGACCGGACGACCGCGCCTCCCATGATCGTCGTCCGAACAGGAGGCCAAAGGAAAAATTTCGTTCCTACACCCCCCTTAATACGTCTACTGAGCGAATTCTACTGGATGTCCGAGGAGAGAAACTTCTGAATTGGCCTGTCTGCATGAAGGCCTACTCGGAACATCGAGATAAACGTAAGTTCTGCAGCTTTCATCGGGATCATAGCCACAATACAGATGATTGTGTGGATCTCAAGGATGAGATCGAGGCCCTTATTCGTAAGGGGCATTTGCGCCGATACACTAAGAGAGAAAGGACCGCTTGGAAGGAAGAGAGAGGGCAAGAACGGCCAAATAACCCCACGGAAGAGCCAACTAAAATCTGCACCATTTTCAGGGGCTTATCTGGTGGGGAAGATTCTAACAGGGCTCGGAAAGCTCACTCTCGAAGGACCAGTCCGGAGCATTACATCCACTTGACTGAGCGGCCTAGCAAAGAACTTCGGATCAGCACATGCAACCTGACCTTTACGGAGGATGACACGCGCAGAATCCAGCATCCGCACGACGATACCCTGGTGTTTACTATGACTATAGCTAACCACAAGGTGTACTGTGTTCTAGTTGACATGGGAAGCTCAGCCGACGTGATCTACTCTGAAGCTTTCGAGAGAATGGAGATTTCAAGGTCGTGCCTCAGACCTAAGAAGACCCTTCTGCATGGCTTTGTCGGAGAAAGAGTGATCTCCGAAGGAGTCATCTCCCTCCCAGTTACTGCAGGAGAAGGGCAACATCAAGTCACCCTTATGGTAGACTTCCTTGTTGTCAATGTACCATCCATACACAATGTTATTTTGGGCAGACCTTCTCTCAATGCAATGAGGGCGGTCGTCTCCACTTATCATCTGATGATGAAGTTCCCCTCCGAGGGCCGAATAAGCTACCTTTGAGGTGATCAGCACGAGGCTCGGAGATGTTATGCAATAGCAGTAAAAAAGGGACTGTGAAGTAAGCACTTATTGTCAACGTCTTGGATCCCCGGGGACTCGTGGAGAACTCGTCTCTAGAAGATCTGGAGAAAGTGCCGCTTGATGAAGCAGACCCGAGTAAGACCATCCAACTTGGGACGTCATTAAGTTCTGAACAACGGTCTAAAATGCTGTCATTCCTGCGACAATATAGAGATGTTTTCGCCTGGTCACATGCAGACATGCCAGGGATCTCTCCTGACATCTTAGTCCACAGGCTAAATGTGGACCCAGACCACAAACTGGTAAAGCAAAAGAGAAGACCATTCGATGTCGAGTGGTACGAGGCCATTGCTGACGAGGTCTCCATTCTACTCGACGTTGGTTTCATAGAAGAGGTTTATTACCCCGACTGGATTGCAAACGTGGCATTGTCAAAAAATATAAAGGGAAATGTCAGGTCTGTGCAGACTATTCGGATCTGAATAAGGCGTGTCCTAAGGATAGCTTCCTATTACCTTGGATCGATCAACTGGTAGACAGCACGGCCGACCATGAATAACTCTCCTTCCCAAACGCTTACTCTGGGTATAATCAGATCATGATGCATCCCCCAGATAGGTAAAAGACTACCTTTGTCATGGACAAGGGACTCTACTGTTACCGGGTCATGCCGTTTGGCCTGAAAAATGCTGGGGCCACGTATTAAAGATTGGTAAATCAGATATTCGCCAAACAGATCAGATGCATATGGAAGTGTACGTTGACGACATGCTAGTGAAAAGTATCAAGGAGTCCGATCACTTGATAGATCTCAGAGAGACATTCATTGTCCTCCGAGAATACCGGATAAAGCTAAATCCTGCGAAGTGCACCTTCGGGGTCGGTTCAGAAAAATTCTTTGGGTTTTAGGTCAGCCAGAGAGGCATCAAAGCAAACCCCGACAAAATGAAGGTGCTCCTCGACATGAGTTCACCTCAGAATGTCAAGGAAATACAATGCCTCACAGGGAGAGTCGTGTCGCTCAGACGTTTTATATCCAAAGCAACAGACAAATGCCTCCCCTTCTTCCAATAGTTGAAGGCTCATAAGGAGGTAGAGTGGACGTCGGAGTGCGAACAAGCCTTCCAACAACCGAAATAGCATCTGAGCTCACCCTCTACTATCCAAGCCCGAAGAAGGTGAGCCTCTGTTCCTGTACCTCACGGTGTCAGACTCTGTAAGACCCGTATCTTGGTCTGTACCGTTCCGTAGACTTCAGTGGTCTTACCGGTCGAATTCCGGCAACCTTCGGCCCTTAACCGATATTTGCGCGCGATCCTGATTCATACGCTGTCAACCCGAGTCGACTCAACTCAAGACCATTACCATAGCGACCGTACCATCGCTGAGGTTTCGATGCCGCGACTCGCGTGCCGAGGTGATACCCTGGTCAGGAGATGTAGGCCAGCGTTCGGTGCGAGGAAAATGCCATGCGTTGCGAAACTCAAGAGAATCTCTATGAGATGTCACATCAATCTCATCAATCAATCAATCTCATCACATCACATATCAAGTACATGTCAAGTACACGTCAAGTACACATCACCTTTCACCCATTCCCAAGTAACCCCAAAAGTCAAGAATCTCTTACACCTCTTATGCCTTTCTTACACAAAAGGCCACCAAAGTCAAAAAGTTCTTACACTCATCACCACCACATTTATCACTCCATCATCCATCACTCTCTCTCTCCCTTTACAAGTCTCTCTCTCTCTCATTTTCAAACTCATTCCAAGCAAGAGAGGAAAAATCTATACGTATGAGAATTCTCCCTCTCTTTCCAAATCTCCAAGTGTGGCCCACCTCTCCATCCCAAGATCTCCCATACTAGCCATCCATTTCTCATCTCCTCCATTGAAATCAAAGATAAGGTGCTAAGGAACCCATAGGAGCAAGAAGATCGGACGGTGGATGCTTGATAATGGTAGTTTTTTTTTCTATTTTTGAGATGGGCCAAGTGAGCCAACCGATCAATGGTTTGGATCTCACTTGGGACCCTAAGTTGTGACCGATGGACCACTTTGATCATCATGATCATCCATGATGGGGCCATTCTCCATGGACCCCATCATGATGTTTATTTTATTGCATTAGGAAGGTCATCTAGACCGTCCATATTGGTGGGAAAGGATCCCCATCGTTAATTTTCGATTTAGGTGGTCCCATGTGTAAAGAGACCCATTTGATTGTATGATTTCTTAAGAGAGGGCTCATAGTGGTGGAGCCCTTCATCATAAGCGTGTCCCACTTTCTATGTCTCTCTCTCTCTCTTCTTTTCTTTTTTCTTTCTTTTGTGATGATGTAGCCTAATGGCCCACTTGGATGGACCCCACTTGATG
Organism: Magnolia kwangsiensis; assembly: GCA_037074715.1. Taxonomy (NCBI): domain Eukaryota; kingdom Viridiplantae; phylum Streptophyta; class Magnoliopsida; order Magnoliales; family Magnoliaceae; genus Magnolia; species Magnolia kwangsiensis. Next base: position 103,907,515 of record CM073580.1, on the reverse strand, counting down.
TATGTATTTTCCCCATGCCCTCCGACCCCTTTTTGGTGGCCCACGTCCATAGGTGGGGCCCACCTCAACGTACTTATCATGGTCCAGGGATGCTGGACGTTCCTTGGACGCTGGATGAAAATCAAAGAAAAAAAGAAGAAAAAAGGAGCTTTTTGGGGTGGGCCTCTTATATAGGCCCCACCTTGATGTATGGGTACAATCCAAGCCGTCCATCCTCTTTCCCATATCATTTTAGGCGTTGAGCCAAAGAATGAGGTTAATTCAATGATCAGGCGGGCCATACCATAGAAAATGATATTTCTTACCCTTCAAAGGCTATTAGGGCCCATCTTGTTGCTCCTACATGCCAAATAAATGCCAAAAATTGAACTTGTACAGCATGTTTGGGCCCTAGAATCTATTGGCCGGAGTGGATTTCCAAGGAGTGGGCCCCACATGTGGAATTCCTTAGTAAACAAAAAAAAAGAAAGAAGAAAGAAGTAGTGCTGCTACTGCTGCTGCCAGTGCTGACAGCGCCTGCTGCACGGACGAGCGGGCGGGCGGACGACCAGCCCCACGACCCAGCCGTGGGCCCCACCCTGATGTACATTTCGTACATCTGCACCATCCATTTTGTGGGCCCTGAGGGTAGCAGGCTGCCCTCCAAAACTTAGCCCAATCCAAAGCTCAGGTGGCCCACAACACTGGAAATAGTGGTGATTGGGTGGCTGCCCTTAAAATCTCCTTTGGGCCCACAGAAGTTTTGAATCAATCTGAAATTTGTGTTTTCCCTTCATCCAGGTCTGAGTGACCTTGTGAACGGATTGGATGGCGTATAAACATTGTGGTGGGCCCCACATGGGACCCACAGTGATGTATCTATTTTACATCCACCGTCGAGTTGGACGGTGGTACCCACCTTGATATATTTATTTTCATCCACCGTCCAGCGGACGGTGGAGCCCTCCATGATGCATGTGCTCTCTCACTGTAACGCCCGTGAAAAATCCATACTTGGGCTCGAGTACCAACTCGACCCGAAATTGCGTAGAATTCATTCCTTTGGAAAATTTGACTAGGTTAGCTAGTGCAACATTAGAATAGCTGGGAAATGTTCCCTGATCACTTTAAATACGTTCTACAAGGCCCGAAGCGAGTGGAACTAAGGGTGCTATAATGCTCTAAAGCCTCGGACCAAACTCTAAGCCGGTTTGTTCTCTGGACCACTTTGAATCTTTGTATTGGATCTAGACCGCACGTTGAAAGTCCGATACCTCCTATCTTAGACCGTTAGGACCGTCTAGCTGGGCTTGACACTCATTCCAAAAATCAAGTCAAACCGATTATCACAGGCTATTTCATTGAGCCCGGACCGAAGAGAGTGTGAATAGGGACATAGTTGGAATTTCAAATTCAAATCTGGCACACAAATTTGACGCATCAGTATTAAGCATTCTGACCGTCAGAATACAGCCAAATTACACCCTTGGATCAGGAAAAATATCTATTATATATCACGAGACTTATAGGCCTGATCTTGGTGCGGTGACCGTTAAACTGAAACTGGGCCGCCACGTGCGATCTGGGAACCCAACCGGTCTGAAAACTGGATGTATGCTAGATCTAGTATGCATGAGCTTAAGTCCGACCGCATTTGGCCAGGGGACCTCCAGAAATGCCCTTTTGGACCGAAACGGCCCCGATTTGGTTAGGCACCAAGTAAACATTGTTCCCAAGCCTATTTTGGGAATGTTTTAGGCTATAAAAGGGGTTGAAACCCTCACTCCTCTCTCCCATCCGAATTTGAGAGAAGCCCTAGCTTGGGAGAGAGAAAAAGAGTGAGAGATTGTGAGAGAGTGGGAGAGTTCTTCCCGCCACTTGTGCTACGTGTTGCACTTGCTTAAGCAACACTCCTCTACCGCTTTCCCCGGCGATTCCACCACAATCCTAGGTAAGTAAAAACCCTAAATAGTTGGTGATTTGAGTTTTTCTTGTTTCCATAGCGATGTAGCTTATGGATCTTATGTATTAGGCTCCTTACTCGCCGTAGACGAAGCATATACACTCCGCTTCAATTCCCGAGTCTACAAGACACTAGGTGAGGATTTTAGACGCTTTGATTGACGGTTCCCAATACTTTCAATGTCGTTTAATAGTAGATTCTTGACGGCATCGCCGTTTGACATGTACAAAATGCTCTCCGTTTCCCGTTTCGTAAGCTAACGAAGAATATGAGATTTAGGGCATTTTAGTCATTTGTAGGAAGTACTGTTTGCATTCATATTTTGCTGATGTGATTGACATGGTTTGTTGTCGCATTAGGAAGTTAGGAATGCGTGCATAATTAGTTTGGCGAAGAGATTCGCCTAGTTGCACACTTTGGGTCGACATGCTATATGTAGACCTAAGTGTGTAGTGCATGTGTTTGTATAAATGCTTGTATTAGTATGTATTGAATTAAATGATGTTATTTGATACTTTGTGATTGATTTTTCAATTATTATGCCGACCTAAATGATTTTCTACATGTTGACAAAATGCATGATTTCATTACATGCATGGAATGTATGTGCTTGAGGATTTGCTTAAGTTGAATATGCATGGGAAGTATGCCTTGAAGATTTGCTTAAGTTGAAAGTTATAACATGTGCTAACATGCTCACATGATGTATTTCAATTCCAATACCTTGTATAGTAATTCCATAGATGTGTGGGACTTGACTTAGTCCAGGCAGTCGGTAACCGAGCGATTTCGTGGCTGACTGGTCATAGCCACGAACGACGCGTCGATGAATGTGATTCGTGTTGAGAGTTGGCGGCAGTGGTTAGGCCACGTGAAGTGTTTTACGCACTTCATGTCGTTCAATTCGATATGCGATCGCGCTAGTCGAGCCCGTCAAGTAACCCGACTGGCCGATGTTTGTTCACCTTGTATGTAACATAACTGCTTGAACCTAGGGTACTGAACTTACCATTGTAAACCCTATTAACCGTGGTACCTTGATCCACGAAGACTCATGAGCCGGGCATGGTGGTATGGGACACCGTGGTCGAGCTGTCGGCCTACGCTGGGGCCACAAACCTCCCCGTAGTGACCAGTGAGCACCTAGACTCGTGAGCAGATTATGGTGGTATGGGACACTATATTCTAGCTGTCGGCCTACACTGATCAGGCGACGAGCCCTTTGTAGTGACCGCGAGCGTATTCTGAGTTCACGGGAGGCGACGACCCTTCCGTGCAGTAGAGTACAGTAGGCCTGTATTGATAAGGTGATGGGGGAGCGGTGCAACGAGTGCGAGCAACAGCCCTGGCAGCCCTTGCAGTGACCTACGAAATGTACATCGTATGAGATTACTAGGAGTGACGACCCTAGACAGGATCCGTGTTGGGATTGATACAAGGGAGGTACCTTAGTTTCCCAATCCTGCTGTTTGAATGGACTAATAACAACTTGGTAATCATATCACCATAGCATTGCATGTGCCTGGAAGATGTGGAGCACTCTAGGGAGTGTGGCATGCCGCGGTCGTAAGATGTTGCCGTATGAGGGTGATCGTCGATGAGGGCATACATCACGTCATATCATCTTGCATTAACAACAGTATTAGGACTTGTCTGATTTACTGCTTTACTATTATCGCGTGACTGAATTGTGAACATGCTAATCTTTGCTCTATGATTCCACTGAGTTGATCACTCATTCCCACGTTACGGGATGGTGTTTGCAACACCCACCAGACCCTGTTGTAGTTGCAGGTGACGATGAGATCCAGGAGGTGGAGCTAGATGATGACGAGGACCAGGATGAGTTCTCGTATATGCAGTATCATGACGGCTTCCCGTAGGTGACCTGGATCGAGGGGACATCAGTGGGACTTTTCTTTTTGAACATTATTCTTTTGTTTTGTACATGTATATGAGACTCAGAGATGTAGTCATACTTTGGAGACAGTTGAGATTACTTTGTTTTTCCATACAGTGATATATATCTTGTTTAGTCTTCCGCTTGCTTTTATCACTGGATCTGAAGTATGAATTGCAGTTTTGGTATACTTTTACTCATGTGAATGCTTTAAATCAGACAACATTGAATCATAACCATTTTTGTTGCATAAGTGACGGTCTGGAACTCGGGAGTTGAGTTTATACACGACCCCCGATTTTCAGGGTGTTACACTCACTCTCCATGCTGTCCATTTATATGGGACCCACCATGATGCATATGTTGCATCCTGTTCGTCCATCCATTTTGAAAGCTCGCTCATGAGCTAATGAATGAGTCAGATTGTTGGCTCATGTGGACCCCACACCGTGATACATGTGTTGAATTCAAACCGTCTATTCATTTTAAAAGCTCATAAATTGAGGCTAAGATGAGCCAAATTCATAGTCCAAGTGGACCCCACCTTGGCCTGTTTTGAGGCCCATCTTAATGTAGTTGTAGTAGTTCATTAGGGCCCACTTTGATGTGGAGGTAAGGCCCATGGGTCGAGGCCCATTTAATGTATTCTAAGGCCCATGGAATCAGACCATTTGATGTATTCTAAGGCCTATGGGTTTAGGCCCATTTGATTTGTATAAGGCCTATGGATTTAGGCCCATTTGACACATATAAGGCTTATGGATTTAGGCCCATTTGATTCATATAAGGCCTATGGGTTTAGGCCCATTTGACACATATGAGGCCTATGGGATTAGGCCCATTTGATAGGTAAGGCCCAGTCGGTGTGGCCCATTTCATATATATAAGGCACATGGGTCGAGGACCATTAATGTATTCTAAAGCCCACGGGTTATGACCCATTGCAATGCACTTAAGGCCCATTGGTGTGGCCCATGGATGTGGCCCACTTAATGAATATAAGGCCCATTGAATGTGGCCCATTTGATATATTTAAGGCCCAATGGGATGTACCTAAGGTCCATTGCAATGTGTAATCCCAACACGGTTTAGGTAACGATGTTTACGACGATCGTGCCTTGGGAGCAACGTTGGTTAGACGTCCACATTGCGAGTGTAATGTTGGTTGGATGTCCACATTACGACTCTCCTTAGGGCCCATTGTTAGGCCCGTACTTATTGTGTATAGGCCATCTAGGCCCACCTGCGTTGTATGGATATTTCATTACTTTATAACATGTTTAGTATAGTTTCATGACTCATGATCATATGCATCATATGTATGCTTGATATGAGAAGTGACTGATCATAGCATATGCCTTTGGGCAGATTGTTTATGGGACCCCGATTAGGCGGTGTTGTCCTGCATGAGCGCACGATACGCGTAGGATTTACTGGATGATTGGATAGTGTGATTCATGTATTTCACATTGTGTGACATGGTTGTTGTACGCCTTAGTGACATCGGGGCCGTAGCCTCCATAGACAGATCGTGGTTGGTAGGATTGGATATCGAAAATCTTATTCTACATGGGGTGCTATAGATATCCCTGGGTGAAAGTTCCTAAACCCTTATGGCACCAAGAGGTTGCTCCAACGTATAGACCGAGTGGGTAGATGAGCGCTGAGTGCCGATTACCAGATGACTGCACTTTCCACTATGTCGTGGTCGGTTGGAAGGGGGTGCGACCTTACCCGCCCAAGTGTAGGGGGCAATGCTAGGCTGAGTCTGACCAGCTCGAGGAATGGGTCCGCTATCGACGAGTCAAGCCTGATATTGACAGACTGATAGTGAGGTCTCTTTCACTTACCTTATTACGCATGATGAGGCAGCGATCTGGTTTAGAGTGTACTAGACCCCGGTGATATCCCAGATTTGAGCTGTATTGATGTGTGGACATAGATGAGGATTTGTATGCTTGAGTTGCATTTCACATCGCATGGCCTTGGGATGGCCAATATCATTCATGTCTTGCATCGCATAGCTTTGGTACGGCTAATAATTTTTCATGGATCCATCTGCATATTCTGCATTACTCTGATATTGCATGTTCATATTACTACCTTGTGCACAAACTCTCACCACCCTCTAAGCTTTCTATAAGCTTATGCACGACCGTTGCATGCAGGTGACGTTGGCTCGCAGCAGCGTTGAGGTAGGAGTACCTTGTAGATCATTTTGGAGTTTTTGTTCTTTACCATTATATTTTCCTTTATGCTCATTGTACTTATAAATTTTTTGATCATAGTGGAAATGTAATGAAGTTCTTGGTTGTTGTTTGTGGGTTATGCCTTTGGTTATGCTTATTACGAATCAAACTGACATTGAAAATCCTCCTCGTAGCATCCCAGGATCGGAACCTGGCGAATGGGAGCTGAGAGCCGAGAATGGGGTTCTACGGAGGCTGTCGGCGCTAGATTAGGCGATCAAAAATTTTGTGAGCCCGGTTTCCAAGTTTGGGGCGTGACAGACTCGACCATCAGCTCGGCCCTGATCAGAGAAGTATGAGGGAAGCAACATCCTATATACTATATGAGTAAGGCCATGGTGCCCGCTGAGACGAGGTATCCGGATCTGGAGAAGATGGCCCTTAGTCTCGTCTTCTCAGCTCGGAGGTTACGCCTATACTTCCAAGCTCATTTTGTCGTGGTGTTGACCGACTCTCCTCTCAAAAAAGTCCTTTAGAGGCCCGAAGTTTCGTGTCGATTAACCAAGTGGGCCATCGATCTTAGCAAATTTAATATCCAGTTTCGTCCCAAGATAGCGATTAAGGGCCCAGCCATGGCCGACTTCATTGTCGAATTCACCACTCCGAGCGCAGAAGAGATCAGCACCGAAGTCGAGATGACTCCGCCCATTCCCCCGAGTGATTAAAAGATGACACCAGAGCTAGGATGTGTGTTCTACTAGATGGGTTGTGTAACGCCAAACTAGCCGGAGCTAGAATCATCCTGATCACACCTGATTCTATGTCCATCGACTATACGATCAGACTCGGCTTCAAGGCCTCCAATAACGAGGCAGAGTACGAGGTTTTATTAACTAGACTCAGATTGGCGGTGAGTCTGGGTGTCCATCTCTCCAGGTCCGATGTGATTCTTAGCTGGTAACAAACCATATCTCCACAGAGTACAAAACCAAGGAGACGAGGATGATCGCTTATCTAGACAAGGTGAGAAAATTAATTGAAAGATTTTGGAGTTGCACGATTCATCAGATCCCTAGAGAAAAAAATTCATGGGCCGATGTCTTAGCGAATCTCGCTTCGACCACAGAAGGGAAGATCCCACGAATCATCCCCATCGAGTTCATAGAACATCCGAGTATCGACCAGGCGGAGAAGAAAGCAGTCAATCCAGTAGAAGCTACTCTGAGGTGGACGGATCCGATCTATGACTACTTCACGTCTGGCAAGGTTCCCTCGGATCAGTTGGAAGCTAGGAGCCTAAGAGTCAGAGCGGCGTGGTATATTATTCTAGACGACACTCTATATAAGAAAGGGCATTCACAGCCCTACCTCAGGTGCCTCTGACCCGACGAGGCCGATTTCGTGATTCTGGAGATCCATGAAGGAAACTGCGGAAACCACTCTGGTAGCCAAGCCCTGGCCTTAAAGATACTCCGACAGGGATATTTTTAGTTGACCATCAAGGAAGATTCACAGAACTACGTTCAGAAGTGTGACAAATGTCAATGTTATGCTGCTATATCAAGGAAACTTGTGGAGGAGATGACCCCCATGAGCGGTCCGTGGCCATTCGCTTAGTGGGGAATTGACATCATCGACCCTTTGCCTACAGGAAAGGGGCAAGTCAAGTTTGCCATCGTCGTGGTCAACTACTTCACTAAATAGGGCGAGGTCGAGCCCGTTGCGAAAATCACAGAGTAGAAGGTGATTGATTTTGTATGGAAGAAAATCATCTGCCGGTTCGGGATTCCATGCACCATCGTGTTAGATAATGGTCGATAGTTCAACAACGACAAGTTTCGAAGCATGTGTCAAGGACTCGACATCACAAATGCGTATTCTTCTCATTGGCACCCCCAGTCCAATGGACAGGTGGAGGCAGTCAATAAAGTTAACAAGCACCATCTTAAAACGAAGTTAGAGAAAGCAAAAAGCAGTTGGGCCGAAGAGCTCTCATTCGTTCTTTGGGCCTATAGGACTACAACTCAGTCCTCAACTAGGGAAACTCCATTCTCGCTTTCCTACGGCTAGGAGGCAATGATGCTAGTTGAAATTGGCCTCCCTACTGCTCGAGTTAGGAATTACCAAGAAAATTAGAATTTCGAGCAGATGGCGGCCAACCTGGACTTGCTTAAGGAAATTAGAGATATCTCAAGGCTCTGAGTTGCCGCTCGGCACCAACAGGTCGCACGATTCTACAATTTTAAAGTCAAGGCCAAGCGGTTCCGCCCATGAGACTTGGTCCTTCGCCGGGTCTCCTAGAACACCATCGAGCCGGGGGCTGGAACACTCGAGCCTAACTAGGAAGGATCTTACCATGTGGACCGATCGACTAAACTGGGCTCCTATCACCTAGAAGACTTCTAAGGCTGCTAGATCCCCTACCTCTAGAATGTCGAGCACCTAAAAGTTTACTACCCATGATGGAATAGCCTTTAAGGCTTTCAAATAAATGTACGCCTCCGAGTGACTAGCCTTTAAGGCTCTCAATAAATGTACGCCTCCGAACGACTAGCCTTTAAGGCTTTCAATGAAATTTATTTCCTATCTACGTGAACAGATTATCTACTAAGGAAAACTTGCCTCTTATGTGCAGAAGCGGACTAAATGAGTTGATCCCTTAAAGAAGGGGTTAGAACGTTATCCTACAAAAAGTCGACAAGGCATCTCCTCTCAGTCAGGGAAAAAGCCAACGGATGACTCGACTCCTCGGTAGAGAAGTCGGCTCATCACCTAACTAACGGATGGATCAAAGGTCTTTCGCTAATTGTGGGATAAGCCGATCTCTTAGGGATTCGGACTTGACAGTGGCAATATCATAAAAATTTTCAATTCTACGAGTCGACACTGGAACGAGCTGACTCGTCAAAGAGTCAGCTCGGCAATGCTGTAAAGCAAATCAACCTGTCAACAAATCCAGTTGGTAAAAAATGATCAACATCCAAAAACTTCATGTAAAGGAAAATCATCATTCGAGTGCCCTTTCTAAAGGGTAAAAAATCATCACGCACAAGCCCTCTTCAAAGGGTCAGAATTTTGTCCATCACATCATTCAAAAAAGCTGAGTTTCTATCAAGAAATACTAAAAACTACACGGTAGGAGGAGCTTGGGAGTCGGGGGCTTGGTCCGGACGGACATCTTGACGGGCTGCTCTCCGGTGTCTTCGGATAATAAAGGTTCTAAGTTGGGGTCTGGATACAAATCCTGGATCGCCTCAATACAAGCATTGAAGCCACAATTGTAAAACTTGGTAGCTTCGACTTTCTTTTCCTTTGAGGTCTTGAAGGCATCCACCACGGTGGTCAGCGCCATAGCCATGGAGGCCTCATATTCGGCCCGCTGAGCTTCTGTTGCTTGAGAGACAGCCCGGTTCCGTTTCTCTATCGGCTCGGCCCTAGTCCGCTCCAAGACTTCACCCAATCTGGTGATCTCCTTGGCTAACAAATCTTCATGGGACCTGGCTCGTGTCAACTCAGCTGCTAACGCACCGCATCGGGTCTCGAGATCATTCACGACCCCCTGCAGCTGGAGCTCTCTAGCCTTCCCATCCTCAAGCTGCCGGCGTAGCTCGTCTTACTCTAATAGGAGAAAAGTGGTTTCATCCCACAACATCCTTGCTTCGGTCTTGAAGATCTCCACCTCGGCATCTCTCTTTTCCAGCTCCCGCACCCTCTCCCAAGTCAAAAGAAGCCTTGACTATCTCCTCCTCCGAAATGTGCCTAGTGGCCTAGGGAACCAAGTAAGACATATGGTAGCCTGGCTCGAAGCTCTCGCTGCTCGTCCCCACTTGGGCTGAGCCCACTACTTCCCCAGCATCGGTTTGGCTGCCTGCCAAGACTTGAGCCTCGACCCTGAGATCATTCCTAGCGTCGGGAGGAGAAAACATGTTATCAGCCATCCGAAGAGCCTCCTCCCGTTTAGAAGAAGAGGGCACGATAATGCAAGGCTCGGGGGTTGTAGGAGGAGCCTTCACAGTAGAGGGAGCAACATTAGGTAGGAGGGAAGGAGTCGAAACAATGATTGCTGGAACTCAAGCCTCGATGGGCACCACAACCGGAGCTGCGATGAAGGAAATTGGGGTTGTAGCCGGAGCTGCAAAAACAGAAACTAGGCCAGAAGGGCCCTCGCTGCGAGGAGCGACTTACCTTCTCTGAATGGTGGTCTTCGTCTAGGACTCATCCCTTAACATCTCCCTTGCTGTTGGAGCGTCATTCCTCCTCTGAGAAGCAGATGCCTCGGCCATGCCTGTGCAGAGAATAACAAAACAACAACTAAATGATTAAGTTTGACCTCTCTAAAAGGGAACATGAGAAAAACTTACTGAAAAATATTGGGAGAGGTTAAGACTTGCAAAGCATGGACCAGTGAAGGTTAGAGGCAATGATCAGGTTTGACCAGGAGCGAAGCTCTCCTGATCGCGCCTTAACCTTGACAATGCAGTTCTTCTGGTTCGAGTCGAGGAGAGGTAGACCCCTCGGAAAATCTTCAAGGATAAAGAGAGCTTCAATTCGACTAGAGTAAAAAAAAGGAGGGGAAAAAAATAGAGGAAATGGAGAAAATGCTTAAAGTCTGACTTGGTTTTAAAAATTGGGTGGGGACCCGAGTCGTCAGAGTCCCAAGCTTCGTCGCTGACGCCTCCCATTCACCTGTAACCCAGAACTACTTATTCTTCCAGTCCTTGTTAGAAGATGGAAGATTGATCACCAACCTCGATCCTTTGCTGCCTCGGGTCGTGAAGTAGTACCATGGTTCTTAGCTATCATGCTTGACTAGGTACAGGCTTATCAACTCCTCTGGTGTCAGCTTCGGATTCCTAACTTGGCGCTAGATGATGAAGGAAGAAATTAATACCCTACAAGCATTGGGGGTGAATTTTCCAGGAGCTAGCCCGAGGTAGGCTGTTATGGCTCAGACGAAGTGATGCAAAGGGAGTCGAAGCCCACATTACAGCGTACAGAGAAAAATGGTGACTTCTCCCTCAGCAAGCGCACCAGTGGTGTCAAGGGGCTTTGGGGCCCTTATTTGAACAGAGTCCGGGATTTGAAACTCCGAGTGGATCCACCCCATTTGAGTCTCTGATAGAAAGGAGCCTCTTGGGACTACCTTCGTGGCTCGCCTACTCACGGGCATCTCAGTGGCCTCGGTGGTTGTAGTTCGGGGGGCTGGGGCGGCTTTCTTCTTTCCAGCCCGTTGAGTCCGAGCCCCCGCCTCCTTTTGTCTTTGAGGCGGAGGGAATAGAGGTACAACTTCAAAGGGGCCTTCAGATGCCTCTCTCTCGCTATCAGAGTTCCTCGGCTCGGAGTCATCATCATAATCTCGAACTGTCTCTAGATCGGAAGACATTTTAAAGGAAAGAAAAATGAATGCTAAAAGTGACTCATAGATGATCACCAGGAATCACTTTTACCAGAAATGCTTGGTCGGTCGGAATCACCCTGCCGGAAACTTCAAATCGATTAGAATCACCCTCATCAAAAATTACCTCCTCTGGCACGCGCTAGAATTCAAAATACAAGTAGGGAGAGCGATTCCGAAGGGAGTTTATATAGGCCATGTAGAATCCTTGCATTAATGGCAAAGAATGATGGTTACAGCCGAATCGTCACGAGTCGACTCCAGAGCACATGTGGCCGTTCACTACTGGCTCGATCCCTGCCAGACAGTATGGTTCTGACATTGAATAGCGCACTCTGTTATATGAAACTACACCCAAGCAGGGGAAGCGTCGCTTGGACACTTTCTCGGGTGTACATGGTAAACTATCATAGGATCAACGATTATTCGATATTGTAACCATCACCACACGTCCACTGAAGGGCGGCCTGCAAGTGCGAAATCCTGAGGAGGTAGCACTTCAAATGCTATAATCATAATGACATCGGTATGCGAGGAAGGTCTAGCAGATGAGGCAGTTGATCTTCCAAGTGATTACTCTCTGAGTCCGTAGCCGACCTCGAAGAGTAGGGGACTTCTGTTATGGGAAGATCCAGGCCGACTAACATCTTCCTGATCAAGTCAAACATACAGGAATCTGAAATGACAAGTACGACCGAAGAAGAATCCTAGTTAAGTCATATGGGCGCTCTTACTCTTAGGCCAGTAGTCGGATCGGAGTGAGCCCAGAGTAGTTGGTGTAACACTCAAGAACAAATGTTTCAGGTCATCCTACCGTTTGACCAGAAATAAATAACTTGACCATTAACGACAGTAGCCGAAAACCCGACTTGGCAAACCAGGTCTGACGCCACGCCTCAGACCTCACAAGGAAGGGGCCACATCCATTGGTTCAGGCTGGAGCTCAGCTCGGACTTGAGATATGGTCCTCGTTCAAAAAATTAATGATGAAGGCTTGCAGGCTCACCAGTTGAAGTCACGTCAACCCGAAGAACCGAGCTGAGGCTAGATCATAAGGAGGGCGCTCCATATGCTGAACTTAGAAACTACCATAAGCGGATGTGACCAATTACTTCTCTCGCATATACGCATAATGCATATGATATGCAACATGATCCTTAGATTGTATACAATATCCCACGATCTTAGTATCCCGCTGAATGAGTAAATCGTGCCGAGAATAACGGATCCAGACCATCCGATAGTCAGGTATAAATACGATGAGACCTCATTACTACAGGTACACGACATCTTGTGCTCTCTCACTACTCTCCAACTTAGACCTAGAATTCCTTGACTTGACTTAGGCATCGGGGGGTCCCCCGGTGTAGCTAGGGTTTCCTTTTCTTATTCCCAATGTGCAATTTTGAGATATTAAAGTGATCTAAAGTTTGGAAGACGGAAGGGAGAGCCGCCCAAATATTGACCTTAATAAACATCAACAATCATTTGTATTTCATATCACACCCCAAAGCTTGAAATTGGATTCATAAGAATCTCGATCGTTGAATTCAGCGCCGACAGCCTCCGTAGTACCCCATTCTCGGCTCCTAGCGTCCATACGCCAGATTTTGATCTTAGGATCCTACAACGAGGATTTTTTTTAACGTGCATTTAACTCATAATAAGTATAACCACAAGATTATCCAATTTACAAAGGCATCATCATCATCACATATCTACTAATATAATCATTTGAGTACAATATTGAAAGGAAAATACATAAATAGAAAATCAAGCTCCAGAAGACCACTGCACGCTCCAAGCTCAACACTGCTGCAACCTAACATCACCTGCATGCATCTATCGTGCATAAGCTTATGGAAAGCTTAGAGGATGGTGTAAGTGTGTGCACAAGGTAAGTGTCAAGTATTCGATAAAATGTTATAATCATACAATATCAGAAGTACTGGTAATCTATAAATCATGCAATATCGGAAGAAGTAGAAATACTGGCAAGATCAGGAATTATCAGAGTAAACAGAAATACTGACAAGATCATAAATCATACGATAACAGAGTAAGCAGAAATACTGACAAGTCCATGAGTCATACAATATTAGAGTACGTAAGACAAATCAACTATGCAAATGAGGAATCATATATAGCCAAATATCAGATGCAAAGGATGCAATGCAATATACATTTCTGATGAGTATCACAAATAGCGTCAGCCGTACCTAGACCATATAAATGCAGAAAGACAATAATCCAAAATGTCATATGCCACGAATGTCATGCAATATGCGGTACAAATGGAATGACCATGCTGGAGTGTGAAGTCGGGATGATAGTACGTAGTATCGCAGGCTATGAGGTCCATCACATGGGACTTCTATCTAAACCAGTCCTATACCTAAATTTGGATAGTCAGACACAATGTGGTAAACTCCTGATCTCAGGTTAGTCGCGTGCCTCAACTGAAATCATGGCCATTGCGAAGGCACATGTGACAAATAGTTGCATACCACTAGCCCGAGTGAATAGTGAATGAATGAATGAATGAATGAGTATGCCACTCCTGCTCACTAAATCCACATATCAGTACAGTTCATCTCTGGGATCATCACCGGAGTTTAGTACACTCCAATGACATTGTTTCTCTCCCAGAAGCACAGTCCAAGAGAGCGTAAAAAACCTCACTATCCGTCTGACCAATAGTCTGCCAATACCTATCTGGCACGTCGATAGTGGACCCATTCACAAGCTGATCAAACTCAACTTAGTATTACCCCCTACCCTCGGATGAGTAAGGCCACACCCCTTTCCAAACGACCATGACACAGTGGGAGACACGGCCTCCTGGTATTCGGCCCTCATTCGCTCATATATCCACTCGGTCTCGACGTTGGAGTCATCTCTTGGCCCTGAAGGTTTAGAGATTTTTACCCAGGGACATCTATGGCGCCCGTATGCTAGAACTAAACATTTTCGGTGTCCCGTCTGGCCATCCACGATATGCCTGTGGAGGCTACGACCCTAATGTTGCTAGGGCGTATAACACACAATGCAAGATGCATGAGTCATACAATCCAGTCATGCATCAATCCTGTGCATGCCGTGCACTCATGTGAGATAACCTCCGTCTATCAGAGAGTCTCATATCATCTTACCCAATGATAATGCAATGGTCAATCACATCTTATAACAAATATGTAGATGATGCGTATGGCCATGTATCATGATATTATACTGTCACATACTCATAGTCGGTATCAACAATCAGCCTCGACAATGTAGACATTTAACCAACATTGCCCCAAGGAATGACCCACATAGATCTAAACATATAATGGGCCCACGACCTCACATAACGGCCTAATATACAACACAATGGGCCTTACTCAAGGATTACATGTACACAACAGGTGGGTCCTGCTCATGGGCTTCAAATACATGACATGTGGTTCCTATACATGGGTCTTGAATGCATCAAATGGATCATGCATCATGGGCCTATACATATCACAATGGGCCTTTCCCATGGGCCACGAATACATCATAATATAGGTCTCGACAATCGACTTTGGCAATCAAAATTGGCCTATACAATCGGCCTCAACAATCGAAATCGATCGATAATCAGAATCGGTAAATCAGTCATATCAATCGAAATTGAAAATCGGTCCTGATAATCGGAATAGGCCTCAACGATCGGCCTAAGGGAAGGTCACAATGAGGACATTTAACCAGCATTGCCCATCAATGTGGACATTCAACAAACATTTCTCCCAAAGAGTGGCCTATGTAGGGCCAAACATATAGTGGGGCCATGATCTCATACAAGGGTTTGATATACATCACCATGGGCCGAATACATGGGCCTAATATACATCACCATGAGCCGCGACCCATGGTCCTCCGATACATCATAATGGGCTACGACCTATAGACCTCAATATACATAAAGTGGACTGCATTAATGGGTCTCATATACATGACAGGTGGGCCCTACACATGGGCCTCAAACATACAACATGTGGGACCTACACATGGGTCTTGAATACATCAAATGGGTCACGCACCTAGGCCTCGAATACGTCAAGTGGTTGCACATCATGGGCCTGGTACATATCACAATGGGTCTTGCCCATAGACCACAAATACAACTTATTTGGACTCTTAAATACAATGAGTGGACCGTACAAGCGGACGGTATGGGTGAAACACGCATAGCATGGTGGGCCTGTATAGTGTAGGCGAGCCCAGCACATGTAGGAAGTGGGCCCTGTGCCATCAAGACGGGTAGATAGCGCGGATATAAAATACATACATCGGGGTGAATCCCACCATACAGTGGCTAGATGGCGCGGATATATAATACACTTATCATGGTTAGATCACACATTGAAATGAACCTTATGTACATCCCATTGGGCCCCAACCCATGGGCCTCAAATACCAAGGTGGGCCTCATAACATGGGCCTCATATATACATCAAAGTGGGCCTCAACAACGGGCCACAAATACATAAAGATGGGCCTCATATATATCAAAGTGGGCCTCCACAACAGGCCACAAATACATCAAAGTGGGCCCGAAAAATGGTCCTTATAAATATCAAGGTGGCCTCAAATATAAATTACAAGTGGGCCTCAAATATACATCATAGATGGACCTCATCACATAGGCTGAAAATATATCACAATGGGCCACAACATACGAGCCAGAAACACATCATAATGGGCCTGAACCCATGGGCCCTAATACATCACAATGGGCCTTAACACAGGGCTCTAAATACATCATAATGGGCCTTAACCCATGGACTCCAAATACATCACCATGGGCCTCAACCCATGGGCCCTAATACTCAATAGGTGGGCCCTACACATGGACCTAATATACATCACAGGTGGGCCTCATAACATGGGTCTCATACACCACGAGTTGGGCCTATCAATGGGCCCTAAAGAGAGTGACAATACGGACATTTAACCAACATTGTACTTATAATATGGACGTCAAACCAACATTGCTCCTAAGGTATGGCCCGCCATAATATCAACACACAAACCATGGGAAAATCACACATTGCAATGGACCCTAAGGACACCCTGTTGGGCCTCGACCTATGGGCCTTGGATACATCAAATGGGCCTCATCATATGGGCCTTATATAAATCAAGTGGGCCACATTAATGGGCCTTACGTACATTACAATGGGCCATGACCCCTGGGCCTTTGAATACGTCACAATGGGTCACATGACTTGGGCCTTCTACACATCAAGGTGGGCTTTGACAATGGGACACAATTACATCGAATGGGCCTAATCTCATGGGCTTTATATACATTAGGGTAGGTCTCGACAATGGGTCATGACAATGGGCCACACTGAATACAAGGGGTGATAATGATTTCCACCATTAAAATTCCTAAGGCCCACCATAACGTATATTTCCCATCCAACCTGTTCCTAAACGAACATAGGGATAGATGAAGTGGAACAAATATCAGCTTAATAGGAAACTACTATGGCTCCTTAGAAGTTTTGAACGGTGGACGTCTATGTCCACTACTTTAAATGGTGGGGTCCACTTGAACTTTAGATCTGACTTAATTTTAGTCTCAAGCATTAAGACGAGCTTTCAAATGGTTGAATGGCATGGATGCAACACATGCATCATGGTGGGTCCCATGGATGGATCGGACTCATTCTTTAGCTCATGCCCAAAAATGAGCTTTCAAAATGGATGGATGGTGTTTGAATGCAGCTCATGCATCATGCTGGGGATCCACATGAAGGCCCACCATCCTGCATATTATATTTAATTTATATATAGTATATACAATATTATATATAATATAATATTATATATATACACACACGCACACCCACCCACACACACACATCACCATGGGCTCCACCATCTACCTGGACGGTGGAGATAAAACACATATATCATTGTGGGTCCCACGTGGGGCCCACCATGACGTTTACTTTCAGTCCAACCTGTTAATAAGGTCGCACGGACCTGGATGGAGGAGGAAAAACAAATTTCTCATTGATCCAAAACTTCCGTGACCCATGAAGGGACTCAATGGTAGGCGTCCATCTCACTGTTTCTTATGATGTGGGCCACTTAAGATCCGTATACGGCTGATTTTTGGGTGGCCCATAGCCAGAGGAAAGGCCCACCCAATGCATGGTGTCGATGTTCGAAATGCATCACGGTGGGGGCCCACAGCTAGGGCCGTGAGGCCCAGCCGTCCGTCCGCTCGCCTCTAATAGCAGCAGCAGCACCTGCTGCTGCCCTGCTTCCTTTTATTTTTTAAAAAACCAGTAATTTCATGGTTTTTGATAGGTGGGGCCTGCATCTAAAAAATCCAGTCCGACCATTGGATTCTATGGCCCCTGATCAACCCAATGAGGCCAATATGCGGCGTGTTCTTGGCGAATAGAATAGTCAAGGTGGGTTTTAGTGGTGGCACCGCTATTCCCTTTGGTATGGCCCGCCCGAGGATCGGATTGGTCCCAAATTTTGGCTCAACGCCTAAAGTTGGCTGAGAAATTGAATGAACGGCGTGGATTATACACATACATTATGGTGGGGCCTGCATG
Organism: Magnolia kwangsiensis; assembly: GCA_037074715.1. Lineage (NCBI taxonomy): Eukaryota > Viridiplantae > Streptophyta > Magnoliopsida > Magnoliales > Magnoliaceae > Magnolia > Magnolia kwangsiensis. The sequence continues at coordinate 103,889,484 of CM073580.1, read as the reverse complement.
AGCAGCCCACCCCAAGCCCCTCTTTCTTCTTTTTTTTTACATAGTGGCGCTGCTAGTCCAGCGTCCAAAGACGTTGGTCGGCCTGCATAAACAGATACATTGCGGTGGTTTCCATGGGGATGTGCATCATGGTGGGTCCCACCCATGTTAGCCACCTCTACTTGGGATAGATACCAAGATCTCAAGTGTTGAAATGAGTATCTCCACTCACTCTACCAGTTGAGCCATGCATCTGGATATGTTCCATGGTGGGTCCCACCATTCATGATGAATGGTATGAATGGAACACTAAATGATGGGGCCCACTACATCAATGGATAAAAAGAGAGAAGGAGAGAGAGAGAGAGAGAAAGAGAGAGAGAGAGAGAGAGAGAGAGAGAGAGAGAGAGAGAGGAAGGTGCACCCACCTTTGATCGCCTATTCCTTCTTCCGCCTATGCACTCTAGAGCTCCAAGAGGACATTTTCAACAGTTGAGATGATGATCTAAGGGTTGGATTTTATAGTAGGAAGGTGGGCCACACTAGCTCTCTCATGGGGAGCTTGGACGTGGGTTGCTTCCATGGGAGTTTCTTGAAATGATGAGAGAGAAAATGAGAGAGAAGGGTGAGGTGGAGTGATGGGATGAGAGGGATGATGAGTGATGTAAGGGAGTACTTTTGTTGTAAGAAAAGTTAACTTTTGGGGAAGGTGGTTGTACTTGGGGATGGGTGTGAGTGATGAGAGTGATGTGTACTTGATTGATGTGACCGATGTGATGTGTCGTAGAGATTCCCTCGATATTTGCAACGCGCGGTGTTTCTTCGAAACGAACATAGGCCCACATCTCCTGGCCTGGGTACCGGCTTGGCGTGTAATACGCGGCATCAGAACCGCGGCAACGGCGCGGTCATAATGATATAAGTCTCGGCTCGAACAGACTCAGACTGACAGGATCCATCTCAGGATCGTGCATAGATGCCGATTACAGATCGTGAGTCGCCAGAATTCGACCGAGAGGACCGTGTAGGTATAAGGAACGACACAGGCTAGGATATGGGTTTGACAGTTCATGCACTATAGATAGTTTCTTTGGATGAATTGGTATGATTATACTTAAATCTTATATTTTACCTGTCATGTACTACATAAGTCTTTTGGTAGGTGAGAGAACCTAGTCATTGCTTAGAATATGTTAATATAAAGGTCTTCACCAAATGCTTAGTAGGATTTCTATGTTTTGTGAATGATGATTTCAACAATTGCAACGTTAGGAGGGAGATATTTAGAAAAGCTGAATTTGGATATCTCCTTGATTTCGATGAAGGAGGATGGATGACAAATAGACCATTAATTGATCCATTGCCTGATGCAAAGGCACCCTAGTGACATCCGCTTTGACTTACATGGTACCATTCTTAATTTCATGGAGATAAACTTTACTTTGATTGTGGGTCTTAAGTATGAAACACCAAACAAATTGAAGAAGACCAATCTAGGATCATCATGAAAAAAGAGTATTAGGGATCAATTTTTCAAGAATTAGCCTTATATTACAAAAAATGATTTTCTTGGAACATTTCAAAAACTCCAAGGGACTAAACATCATGGGGAAGCCATGAAGTAGGCGATGTTGATATGTGTAATTGAATTGTTTACAAAGAACTCGTGCGTAGATGAGTATATAGATTTAGTAAATAATTCTGATGCATTTATAATCACCCATGGGGAGTGTGAGGTACCAAATATTAAAAGAAAAAATGAATATTGTAATTAAGAAATACTTTCCGGACTCTTACAACTTCCACAGATGCCTATCTGATCTACAGGTAATTATTTTTTGATATGATTTTTTGTAAACTATTATGCCATTATAATAAGCTTTATTTTAATATTTCTTTTTTCTCTCATTCAACAGGTTTGGACATATGAGGTTTTCTCTAATGTATGTGGTCCAGAATGGTTTGCCACTAGGCGTAGTTCGATCAGAATTCAATGATTTCTGAATTGGACAATGACTAAGGTGACAAAATACATTCATCTATCAAAAATTTTTACAAATGTGCAGGGAAGTTGAAATATCACCTCAAACTTGATTTCTTCATTTTGTAATACCATGATCAGTATTTCTGACATTACATACATAATATTGTAGTTTTAGATTAGTGGCAAGCTCATCCCCAGAGTGGATGAAGAAAAATTATTTTTATTGAAAAAATTCATGAATTTGTTAAGGAGATGAAAGAGAGGAAAACAAAGGAGAAGATTGATACAATAAAGAATATACGAACAGAAGAGGTGGAGAAGAGAGGTGGTGAAAGAGAGGAGTAAGAGGGAGATGGATGAGGAAATAAAGACGGGGGAGGAGAGTAGTGTGAAGAAGAAGAATGGGGAGAAAGTGACCCCCTTATAAGAAGATAGTGGATTGAGAAAGATAGGGGAGGGTAGTGAGGAGGAGAAAGGTAACATATGAGCCTCAGATGAGAAGAATAAACTCCCACTTGAAGATGTTATCAGAAAAAGTTGTGTAGTATGCAATAAGAGTGAAGGAGTTAGAAAAAGGAGAATAAGAGTCCGCGCAACGAAATGAACTTTCAATAGATCGAGGTGGAGTGCTAAAGGCATTTAAAATTTCAATTGTTAACATGTACATGTCTAGTTTATTGTGAACTAAACAATATATGTGATACTCTTGCAGGGTGTACATCCCACGTCAGTAGGGGTTGAAGCGCAAGTCTAGCCCCCTCCATTTGTTGATGCATTAGCAGATTAGGGGGGCGGCGTTGATGACATATACAAGTCTAGGACCCACTCCACATCATTAGATCAGGTAGGTGATGCAGTGGATGACGTGGATTAAAAAACATAAAATAAATGTTACAGCCACCCTTATGTTAATGTTGTCCAAGGAAGAATAGTGACTAATGCTAGCCCTATGGAAGTAGAATGGTATGAATGATGCTGGATAAATGTCGAATGCTCACCAAAGTGGGTCACAGGAGGTGGCAGAACAATACTAACTACCTTATTGGGTGGTGCTCCCCTCTCTTCAAAATAACTTCACTCTCTTCGAAATAACTTTCCAAAAATAAATATAAATGTCACCAAAATCCATGTTTTTTTTAGTACATATAGCTTTTCAAATCCTTTCTGTGGGACCTACCATACATCTCCTTTGAAATCTACTCCAACTATTATCTGGGCAAAATGATTTTAGGGCATGATCCCAAGAATAAGGGAAGAAGATATTAGGATGGACTATACTAGAGGAAACAACTACAAGAGAAAGGACACCATTATCTCTATTAGGGTCCATAGAGGTCTTAGATGAAGATAAAATTAACACACTCATATGTCTCAGGATGCTCAAAAATAAATGAATGGATTTGTAACACCCCGAATTTTTGCAAACCTAGAAATAGACTTCTTTAGGCAATGGGTTGATCCTAACACCTTAGTAACTTCTCAGAAATTCAATCCCAAAGCTTAAAATCCCATTTTGGACCCATTTTCTTCAAAAAAAAAAACTCACATTTCCTTCAAAATCTCACATTTCAACCACTTTATTCTTCAAATTTTTCTAAGTACTTTCATATTAGACATGAACCCTAAAGTTTAAATGATGAAGAACAATACTTAAATTATAATTTAATACAAATACTAAATAAATAAATAAAATAAGTTTTTAACCATTACAATTATAGAATCTGTAGAATAAATAAGTTATTTGGATAGGTCAGCTTCTCCTACCCTAAAATCATATATTGCATGTCACGTAACTCATCCTGGGCTATAAGATATGCCTATTTTAAATATCGGGTGGTAGAACCACCACCAGTTAGTCCAACGGACCACGGCGCCACCGCGCCATCCACAGTCGACAGCAGTTTGTCCGGGCCTGGCGGGCCACAGCAGGTCATGCGGCCTGTTTTCTGTCCCATTTTTTATAATTTTTCATCCGACTTCAAAAAGTTATATCTCCCTCGTTATAACCCTAATTTAGGTGATTCAAAAGCTAGGTTGAAGCTTGACGAGTCTAGTTTTATATAAAAATAAGTAAAAAATATAATAAAATATTTATTATAGTTAAATATTGGTCATTGTTACAACTATTCAAAAATTATTTGTTTGGACAGCTGCTACTTCTAGAATTTTTAAGAATTTTTCTACAATACAAAATGTCATGAAATTTGGTGTAGACGGAGTAAACTTGATGATGAACTATTAAAAAAATAATTAAAATAATATACTAAATAAAAGTACCAGAAAGGGGCATAGAACTGCCCTAGGACCATATTCTGTTGTAATTAGAGCAAAATTTAGTTAAGTACTAAACTGAATGCTCAATAGAATTAGCTTGAACCACTTTAAATACGAACTGCAAGACCCAAAATGTGTAGAATCATTGATGCCACATGACCCTAAAACTTAGGATCAATCTCTAAACCCAATTGTTCACAGGAGCGCATTGAAACTCCGTATTGGACCTGGACCGCACGTCGAAAGTCTGATAGTGATAAACTTAGACAATTATGATCGCCTAGTTAGACTTGACTATCACCTCAAAAAATAAGACCAGACGATGTCCTGAGACCATTTCCTTGAGTCCGGAGTGAAGAGTTGAGAAAATGAATACTTTTTAGAAATTAAATACAAATTTAAGTAATCTGAGTCGTGTGGCTTGCGCGCTATTTATAAGCATTCTGACTGTTGGTTTTTGACCCAAATTCACCATCGGATCAGGGTAGTTGCCCCACACATGTCAAAGTGCTTGTGACCCTGATCGAGTTTCGTTGACCGTTGAACTGAAACTGGTCCACTACGGTCGATCTATAAATCCGATCGGACTAAAAACTTACTTTGAACTAGATCCTATATTAGTGATCTTAAGTTCAATCACATTTGATAAGAGGACCTCCAGAAGTGTTCCGTTGGATCAGAAAGAGCCCGATTTGATTATAACCTAAGTATACCTTGGCCCTCAGGCTATTTTCGTTAGTTCTGGGCCTATATAAGGACTTAAACCCTCTCTCACATATCCCATACGAATTTTAAACCCTAGCCAAGATAAGAGAGAGAAAAGAGAGAGAATGTGAGAGAGAAGTTGGTGATTCTTCCTGGAATTCTTCCCAGCTTTACTACGTGCTGAATCCATCCATCTGAATCGTTAATCCGGTGATTCTAATTCCATTTTTGGATAAATTAATCAAACCCTAACCTGTTTCTAGCTTAGAATAGTTTAAGTGATGCTTTAGCTAACCTATTTCATACCTTAGGTAGCCTATTCGCCGTTGACGAAGACTTATCGTATGAATCATATTTATTACGCATTTTCTGGTTTAAGGTGCGGACTATATACGTTTAGGTTATGGTTTTCAAGACTTTCAATGTTGGTTAATGATATATTACTGACGTGGATGCTATTTCACATGTATAAAGTGTTGTCCATTTCATTTTTCAATTATACGTTAACTATGTTGAATATACTGTATTTCTCGTATTTGTAGAAAATACGGTATACGTATGAAATTCAGATTTGTGCTTACCATGATTAATTACTGTCTATGTATGCTAGATGCATGTGTATCATCTTCTGGGTGAACGGATTAGCCTAATACATGTTTTATCAACATACGTTGTGTATATTATATTGTGTAGTCTAAGTGATTATTAAAATGACTGAATGAGTATAGAATTCACTTTCGTGCTCGCCATGAGTAACTGTTATAGATATATGATTGTTGTATAGGCGATAACCCTTTGACGAGGGGATTGGCCCTAATACGTATGATAAAATTATATATATCACATATGATGGAATGTGTAGGCTAAGTGTTTGTAAAAATGTTTAAATGAGTTAGTAGTTAGTAAAGTGTACCTGTATGCGTGTTGAGATATGCTTCTCAACTACCTTATCTATGTGTATGACTTCCTCCATGTATTTTATATTGCATATGTATGGATTCATGTTTAAGTTATATTCCATAACATGCAGAAACAAAGCCGTGAAGGGTGATGGGGAGTGGTGTAACGATTTCGTGCAACAGCCCTGACAGGCTTAAAGTGGACAATATCGGACCTTTGATTGTATAATTTAAAATATGATCCATTTACTGCTTGAATATATCATCGGATAACATGTCATAATTGAATGTGATTGGGGCTATTGTATAGTCCAGGTAATCGATAATATTCTTTAAACTGGTGGTTGAGGTTGCTTTTACTACGCAGGATGTGTTCGACGAACCTGAGTTGTACTTGTAAGTGCTATGATTTCATATCCCTTTGATTGTCAAATTTTGTGGTGTCAAAACCTATATCTATCTTGTATGTCTTGTGTTTTATGTTTGAAGACTATTCATTGTAATCAAGACATATTAAGTCATTGCATTTCAAGACAAGATCTTAAATGAAGAAAGTTTTTAAGATATGAATGAAGAATTCAAGAATAGAAGTTTTCAAGATTGCTTGTTCAAATATTCGATCAAGTTCAAGTTTAGTAGAAGACTGTGTCAAGTCAAGATCAAGCTCAAGAAGGCCTACTACAAGATTTGTATATTCTCAAGCTTCTCCTAAGGGTCATCTGAGTGTACAGACTTTCAATGTCCATCTCAGTTTTAAGGTTTGTTTGACCTTAGATTGACCTTAGGATGGGTTTTACTGTAGGTCATTCCAGATACATAACTCATATATTTTAATATGCTTGTTTGGAGTGTTCTAAGACCAGTCCTAGGGACTTCAAGACCAGTCCTAGATTTGCTACGACCAGTCTTAAGTTTTTCAGGACCAGTCCTAGGTAGTTGAAGACTTTCGGATCTTTCTGGCTGTCCTACGATCAGTCTTGGACATCTTACGACCAGTCCTGTGAGTTCTACGACTCATCCTTCGACCGGTCGTAGATCTACGACTCAAACTCCAGCAACTATTTTTGGGGTCCTACGACCGGTCGTAGGTGACCCACAACCAGTCGTAGGTGACCCACGACTGGTCGTAGACTACCCAGGACCAGTCTTGAAACAGAAAATCTTATTCCGCGGAAATCTTTCACAAATCTTTAAAGCTACGACCAGTCTTAGGATCCTAAGACCAGTTGTAGACGGAATTTTTCAGGCTATAAATAGTGCACGAACTTCAGAGTTTAATACTTCAATTCAATTCTATTCAAGCATTCTTTAGGCTATTCTCTGAGATAACTTTGTGATTATTTTAAGCTGCTTTATGCTTATTTAATATTCCTTTTGCTAGCTTATTCTTATTTGATTTTGATCTACATTCCAATCTTATTAGAAAAGGAGAATTTCTGATATTCCTTCTTTTTTGATTCAAAATCAAATAGATCTAACCCGTTTGATTTAAAATCAATTAGACTTAGAACCATTCTTAAAGTGAGTATTGGACTTTGAACGGCGAATCGAACTTCTACTCCGATTGGTTCTACCGGGCTTCTTCGAAAGGTGATTCAGGTATTTTACATGTTTTGTAATTTACTTTCTCTGGTTTTTGTTTGAGATTCGTCAGAAAAATCTCATTGTATTGGTTATCTGAGGAGAGCCAGAAAACTCAGATTGTGGGGTTTTTGGACTGTGTAAGCCCGAGATCAAAGACACAATTGTGAAGGTTTTAGGTGAACCTGTGAAATCTATTTTGATAGTGCATGCTAATATCCCCTGTGTGAGGATATTAGGAGTGGAGTAGCAATCTGTGTGGCTGTTGGATAACAGTTGGTGTACACACAGGTGAACCACTATATATCATTATGTTGTGGATGTATTTTTCTCTTTCATTCTTTTATTCATTCTGTTTTGTGGAAAGTGTTTGTGGGTGAATGTTGTAATCACTTCAAGCAAGTGTTGATGAATGTTGTAATAACTTGGGATTTATTTTCTGCAAGTTATTTTAATTTTCTTGCTTATTATTCCTCATTGATTTGTGATACAAAGGACGTTCTAGAAATAAGGTTGTCCTACCTTAAACCTCTAGTTTTTAGTGTAAGGTTGTCCTTAGAACTGATAAAGTATCAATCTCTTTATTTTAGGCTATTGTGATTGTTTTATATTCAGCATTGTGCTTTATATCTTTTATTATTCCGCTGTTATAAGTTTTATTTGGTATTGCCCTATTCACCCCCCCTCTAGGGCATATAGCTAGGCCCTTTCAAGTGGTATCAGAGCCTAATATCTCGTGCTTATTGCTTATTTATTGGATTTATTTCCTGAGCTAACGATCTAAGCTATATTAAGATGTTAAATTTTGAAAGCCTATCAGTCACTAGGCCATCACCTTTTAATGGCACAAACTATGCTTATTGGAAAGCCAGAATGAGGATCTTCCTTAAATCCTTGGATGAAAGTGTGTGGTTGGGCACAATGAATGAATGGAATCCTCCTATCATTGAAGTTGCTAATGATGATGGTTCAAAAACTATGAAAGTAACGGCTTATTCTCTTTGGACCACACTTCAGAAAAGTGAAAGTAGTGCTAATGCAAAAGCACTAAATGCAATTACTTTTGCATTATTACCAGATGAATTTAAAAGAATCATCTCTTGTGAAAATGTAAAACAAGCATGGGATGTATTAGAAATGACACACGAGGGTACATCTATTGTCAAGAAATCTAAAGTCCAACTCCTCACAACTAAATTTAAAAAAATTCATATGGAGGAGAATGAGATGTTTATGGACTTCTACACTAGATTGAATGACATTGTGAACTCTATGTGGGGTCTTGGTGATAGAATCTCAAAAATTAAAGTGTGCGCAAAGATACTACATTCACTTCCTGAACGGTTCAATTCTAAAGTAACAAAGATTCAGGAACTTCGTGATACGGATACCATGAGGGTTGAGGAACTAGTTTGTTCACTTCAAACCTATGAGTTATCCTTTAAGGCTCCTAAAGGAAAATCAATAGCTCTCAAATCATCTAAAAATATTTCTCAAGAGAGTACTTCGGATATAGAAAATTCTGAAGATGATATGACACTTTTAGCAAAAAAGTTTTACAAAATCTTCAAAAATAAGAAAAAGGCTGATTTTCAAAAATCAAATGATAAGAGACGATCTAAACCTAGAACTCGAAAATCCTTGAAAGATATTCAATGTTACAACTGTCAAGAGTATGGGCACTTAGCTAACAAATGTCCTAAAAAGGACAAATCAAAAAAGAAAAACATGATGGCTACTTGGGATGAATCATCTGATTCTGAATCCTCTTCTAAATCAGAAGATTCTGAATCCGAGTCAGGCGAAGATGTTAAAGCCCTTATGACTCTAGCCAAGATCACCCTTTCAGATAATGATGATATATCTAGTGAAGAAAATATGAATAGTGATTGCGATAATGAACATGATCTTCAGGATGCTTATAATGCCCTTTATAAAGAGAGTTGTAAAATTGTTGTTAAGCTTAAATTACAAAAAGAAAAATTTTCTAAGCTTAAGGAAGATTATGAGTCTCTTGTTTTAGAAAAGTCTCATATTTTCGATTCTTTTGAAAAAGCCAAATGTGATTTAGATTTCAAAAACTCCCAAATTGAAGATTTGAAATCCGAAAAAGAAAGACTCAAAAATGAGGTAGCCTCTCTTCTGAGTTTGAAAGACACATGGAGATATGCCCAAGGTGATCCAAAATTGAAAAAATTATTTTCTCGATCAAGAAAATGTGTCGATCGATCCGGATTGGGCTATGATAAAAATACATCTCCTAAATAAAAGAACATTGCTCCTAAATTTGTTAAAGGAGAGTCTTCGACCTCAATAGAAAAGAATACCTATCAAGGTTTTTCTAAAAATTTTAGGTCTTTCCAAAAACCTAAAGGTGGTCATGTCAACTTTAATTTTTAAAATCGAAATTCATTGGCTGAAAAAATAATTGATCTACTCAAGGAGCTATTAAAGTCTAATTCTATGGGTCACTCCTATAACAACAGACAGAAAAAGACCATCTATGCTCCTAAACCCAAAACAGTTCTGAAATGGGTCCCTAAAGTCACCAGCTTGGTTGCCCACACTGCTTTCAAAGCTACAAGCCATTCAAAGTGGTACCTAGATAGTGGTTGCTCCATGCATATGACAGGTGATAAAGCTTTATTCACCGATCTAAAAGATATGACTGACGGGTCAGTCACATTTGGTGATGGAAGCAATTGCAAGATCATTGGCCAAGGTATGGTTCAGCTTTATAACCTTCCTTTATTTAAGAATGTTTTATATGTTGAGGGCTTAAAACACAACCTATTAAGCATTTCTCAGATATGCGATAACAACCATAGTGTGAAGTTTTCTAATCAAGGTTGTGAGATACTTAATAAAAAGGGTTCTGTTATATTAAATGGTAGCAGAACTTCTGAAAACTGCTACATCGTTAGTGATGCATGCTCATCTACTCAATCATGTTACATGGTCCATACCGATGAGACTGAATTATGGTATAAACGCCTTGGACATATACACTATCGGAACTTATTTAGATTGAGCAAAAGAGAACTAATTAGAGGTCTGCCCAAATTATAAAAAGTAGACAAAATATGTGGTGAATGCCAGTTGGGCAAACAAATTAGGAGCTCTCATAAGAAAGTGAACTCCAATACCACACCTAGACCACTCGAGCTTCTCCACATGGATCTTATTGGACCAACCAGATCGGAGAATCAAGGAGGCAAAAAATACATCTTGGTTATTATAGATGACTATACCAGATTCACTTGGGTATCTTTCTTAAAAGACAAAACTGAAACCCTGGATGAAGTAAAATAACAACCTGATGGAATTTTCATTTCTCAGACCAAATATGCTTCAAATTTGGTTAAAAGGTTTGGATTTGAGAATGGTAAGAACTTTGATACTCCTATGAGTACAACTTTAAGACTCTCAAAAGACTCTATAGGTAAAGATATAGATCCTAAACTATATCACAGTATGATTGGTAGTTTGTTGTATCTTACTGTAAGTAGACCTAATATCGCATTTAGTGTTGGAATTTGGGTAAGATATCAGTCTAATCCTAAGGAATCACATCTTACTGCTGTTAAACGGATTATTAGATATGTCGCAAGTTCTATAAATTTGAGACTTTGGTATCCTTTTGATACTAGTGTACAATTAGCCGGGTACTCAGATGCTGATTGGGCCGAAAATATTGATGATAGAAACTGAGCTAGTGGTGGTTGTTTTTACAATGGAAATTGCTTAGTTTCTTGGTTCAGCAAGAAGCAAAGCTCAATATCGCTCTTCACTGCTGAGGCTGAGTATATTGCAGCTGGATATGCATGTACTCAACTAGTTTGGATGAAACGCATGCTTAGCGATTATGAAATTAATCAAGATTCAATGATCTTACATTGTGATAATTCCAGTGCTATAAACATTTCTAAAAATTCAATCCAGCATTCACGTACTAAGCATATTGACATTAGGTATCATTACATACGTGAGTTGGTTGAAGAAAAAGTTATTTCTTTGGAATATATATCAACCGAAAATCAACTTGCTGATATATTTACTAAACCGATCAACAAAAGCAGGTTTAATAAATTAAAATTTGATCTTGGTATGTGCAGTTTACATTGAATATTCTTTCTTGCATGTATCATAGTATACTATATTTAATATTATTTGTGTTTAAATTTCAATTTTTTCATTAAAAATGTATTTTTGGTCGATACTCGACCGGTCGTGGTTGTACACGACCAGTCGTGGTTCGACTGGTCGTAAACCACACTCGACCAGTCATGGATCTTGTGAATGTGATATATTTGGGGAAAATTCTCTTCTTCCTCATTTTCACACCGACCTACGACGAGTCGTGGCTCGACCAGTCATAAGATTTCATATTTTTCTTCAAGGTAAGTCCTATTTCATCATCTTTCTTGAAGATTCATGTTCTCTATGCTTTGATTTATTCATAGTATAGCTTGATTTCATCTCTTATTGGGTTTTTCAAGGGTTTCCTCTCAATTTGCTGATCTAGAGAAAACCCATCTTTCTTTTGTGGATCTTGCTTACTCTTTGTATATCTTTTTGAATATGGATGCTAGAGGGAAAAAGAAAACATCCCGTGGTCCATCTTCATCTAGATCTGCACCGATAACTAAACGGCACCTTCGGTCACCCGAAGATGATTCTCAAGATGTAAGAGATTTACGTGTCCGTAACATTATCGCTGAGTATACTGCTGATCTCAATCACATTGCTCCATATGGTGTTATCCCTCTCCTTGAATTTGTAGGCTGGACCAACATTTTTCTTTGGGGTGGGCCTGCATACCAGTCCATTGCTCAATCAATGGTTGCATGCATCTCTGAATTTTCTCTTGATAATTTAACATTTTCAATTGATACAAGAGAAGGAAAATTTGAAGTAAACCTTCATTTGATATCAGGTATTATGGATATACCTGTTAATGATGAAGGAATACCGATTCATACTTTATACGAGAAACCATCTGAATCGAAAAAATACATGTTAACTAGAGATTTGTGCAAAATTGATGCACAATGGACTCACAAAGGTAATGTGCTCCCTGCAAAGTATCTGTTACCTAGTTACAGAGTCTTACATCGTTTCTTCATTTCAAATATATATCCTCGGTCCGGTAATAAAATCGAGTTGAATTCTTTCTTGGTTCGTGTGTTGCATTCTATTGCTTCTGGTACCAAGGTCTACCTTCCTTCTTTGATTTGTTATTTCATTATTCAGTTTCGTCTCCATCCAGGTCATAGTGATATTCCATTCGGTTATCTTATGACTGTTTTAGCCACTCACATGCTTGTCGATAAACCTGCTAATGTGGCACCAATTCATCATCTTATTTTCAATAATTTCAATCTTAATAAGATGAAATTGGATCTGCTCCCTGGCCAAATTGATGTTGGTGGTGACGGTGGTGAAGCTGGAAACGAAGAGGAAGCTGACAATCTTCCACAACAAGATGTTAATATGGATGACTTATTTGATGATATTGACACTAATTCACCTAATGATCCAGATTATGATCCTTCTGGTTTTAATGCACGCCTTCGTGCATTGGAGGAAAAAGTTGATAATATGAATATAGCCCATGATATGCGATTTAAGTACATGCGAAAATATCTTCGTCGCATTAATAAGGGCTTACACTAGATTGATCCAACTATCCCTGCTCCCTCCTCTGGATCAGATTAGGTGAATTATCTTCTAGATAGCTTTATATTTTGGATATGTATTATGGATTCTAGTTTGATAACATTATCTTTTGGATATTGTATTTTGGATTATGAATTTTGGCTTGATACTCCAGGTTTATATTATGTTCTTTCATATCTCTTTCTCATTATTTACTTTTTACTCTTTATGTTCTTCTTCCCATTGTGCCTTTCCCTTGTCATTTTGTGACAAAAAGGGGTAGTAGTAAGCTAAAGCTAAAAGGGGAGTAGTATGGAAAGGGGGAGTAAATTTGTTTTGATTGATTGAGAAGGATATGTGGTTTGAAGTCTTGAAATTTTCATGTTGTGTACTGTTTATATGAGCAGTATTCGTATTACTTAGGGGGAGTAGAGTATTTTGTGATTTTATGGTTTATCATTCCTTATTATTTTCTTAGCTATGTGTTTTGTCATAAATTTGACAAAGGGGGAGATTGTAAGTACTATGATTTCATATTCCTTTGATTGTCAAATTTTGTGGTGTCAAAACCTATATCTATCTTGTATGTCTTGTGTTTTATGTTTGAAGACTATTCATTACAATCAAGACATATCAAGTCATTACATTTCAAGACAAGATCTTACATAAGTGATGCGTTAGAACTCTGGAGTAGAGTTTATGCTCGACCCCTAATTTTCAGGGCATTACAAGATGGTATCAGAGCATGATTTGGATTAAACTGGACCTGGGTTATGGTCACACGACGCACACTGACGTACTCTAACTTAGGAAGGGGACGATGGAATTTAAAAACCACATTAGAATCCTAAGTTTCACCGACCAGTGAGATTAACTATCGTAATATAGCCCATACGTAATCGAGACCATGTAAAATGATCTCACATCCCCGCTTCTATTCACTCAAGCTTCCATCTTCTTCTACATCTTACACCCATCAACCACTATTACCCAAAAGAACTACTCTGTATAACTCTCCACCTTCCTTATACCCCCCTCATATGGGCACAAAACTCACATTTTTGTGTCCCATAACCTGCGTAACTTCCAAATGATGGGACATTTAGGGCCCGTTCAACCAACTGCATTAGGTGAGATTAGGATAGATAGAATTGTAAAAGTAACAATAAATGCATGTATAAGGTATTGTCCCTAGATTGGGTGTATCTCATGGTTTTCAATACCATGTTTGGAATGTATGCAATTAAAAAGTAAATCCTGAGATTTCCTTTCAAATTACACTTGAAAATTCATCATCGTGGGATTTGAAAATCCCATCTCACCCTCTCCAACACAAGGTCCATTTTCCAAAGCCTATAAAATTAATTTTAATCACATCTCACCCTTCTTCCAAACATGTCATTCCCAATCCGGAGGTGGGATTAGCAACGCAATCCATTTAATACAACTTAATACCACTAGCCAAGAAGGCCCTTAGAGTTTTGGACTTAGAGTTGGTATTTCTAGATTTAGAAAGATCTGACAGTATAGGAAATGCAATGAATTAATAATGTGAACCCTAGGGCCTCCTTAGCTAGTATAGACATATGTGAAGTGCTCGAGCGTCGTTAAATTTATTAAGACTAGGCTACTGGTTATGATAAGGAATGTAAAAGACTGATTATGCTAAGATAATCGAAAGATAGACTTAGTCAATTGACTTGATTATGTTAGAATGAGACCTCGTTCTTTCGTCGGATTCCCTTGATACTAATAGACTTCTTTAATAACTTTTAGGAAGTTTTTTGATTTTGAAACTAGTCACGTTCAGGTAAAAACTTATATATCCCTCGGATTGAACGCTAGGATAAACTAGCACGTCCCTTAGAATTGCCTTCCCAAGGGCTTATTACAATCGGGAATGTAGAGTAAAGGAATTGTATATAAGAGAAGTATTCGCGGTTTGAATCGATTTCTCAATCCTAGTAGTTACCAATGAACTCAATGCTCTGATCAAGCAGAAGATCGGGATCAACTAGGGTTAAGAATTGATACAACAAATTTTCTCCCCTAGCTATGCATAAGGTCTATGTATCCGGCTCAGACCCACTACACAACTTTTCTTCTGTGTTGGCTCGACCACCTATAACCAAAAGTTATTTCTTTGCCTTTATAAAATGTTAAGGATATATAGCCAATAGAGATTAGACATCTTACCGTAAGCTCACACCCGTCCCTGAAATCAACCACAACACCCATCTTTTTTATCTCCTTTCTATAATTATAGGTACCAATGTTATAGTATACATCATCAATGAAAGGAAGACCAATGTATTGGGAGATCGTATCTCATTCCATGTCATGGATAGGTCCTAAATTACACCCCGTTCCGACATACGGATCGAGACAAAGATTCTTGAGCCTTGAGAGTAGAAATAATTTTTAAGGGGGGTAGACCATTATGAGCCCAATCTAGTTAGGTCAGCTAGCACGACCGTTGGATTAGAGTAGCACAGTGGAAGCGTGGTTGACCCCTTATCCACTGGCCCAGGATCGAAGGAAATTGATTCAGGTGATATGTAAGGTTAGGTCATTAAATAGGGACTGAATCTTCCTTAGAATGTCAATGGTGAAATCTTTAAAGGGGAACAATTAGGGCTTAAGTGTTGAACCTATTCATATTAAATCATAAGCCTAACAATGGGAACCATTGTCAAGACTCCAAATAGATAAGGAAATAAATTGTAGCAAACCATCAGGGTATAAGTAAGAGATAAAGAGTAAAATTTTTAAGGATGATAGATAAAAATGCGCCAGACTAGTATTAATGTATATACCCCACCACACATATAAACTTGAAATCTATAAAGCTTAGGTAAAAAAAATAATAAAATCCTTACTTATTACCCTTAGCCAATTTCGAAGACGAAATTATTTTTAAAGGGGGTAGATTGTAATACCTCGGATTTTTGCCAACCCAGAAATAGACGTCCTTAGGCAATGGGTCGATCCTAACACCTTAGTAACTTCTTAGAACTTTAATCCCAAAGCTTAAGATCCCCTTTTTGACCCATTTCCTTCAAAAAAAAAACTCGCATTTCCTTCAAAATCTCACATTTCACCACTTTATTCTCCAAATTTTTCTAAGTACTTTCATATTAGACATGAACCCTGAAGTTTAAATGATGAAGAACAATAATTAAATTAAAATTTAATATAAATACTAAATAAATAAATACAATAGATTTTTAACCATTAAAATTATAGAATCTGGTAGAATAAATAGGTTATTTGGATAGGTCAGCTTCTCCTATCCAAAATCATATATTGCACGTCACGTAACTCATCCTGGGCTATAAGATATGCCTATTTCAAATATTAGGTGGCAGAACCACCACCAGTTAGTCCAGCGGACCGCGGTGCCGCTGCGCCAACCGCGGTCGACCGCAGTTCGTCCGGGCTTGGAGGGCCACAGCAGGCCATGCGGCCCATTTTCTGCCCCATTTTCTATAATTTTTCATCCAACTTCAAAAAGTCATATTTCCTTCGTTATAAATTTGATTTAGGTGATTCAAAAGTCAAGTTGAAGGTTGATGAGTCTATTTTTATATAAAAATAATTAAAAAATATAATAAAATATTTATTATAGTTAAATATTGGTCATTGTTACTACTATTTGAAAATCATTCATTTGGACAGCTACTACTTCTAGAATTTTTTAAAATTTTTCTACAATATAAAATCTTATGAAATTTGGTGTAGAAGGAGTAAAATTGATGATGAACTATTAAAAAAATAATTAAAATAATATACTAACTAAAAGTGTCAGAAAGGGGCATAGAACTACCCTAAGACCATATTTTGTTGTAATTAAAGCAAAATTTAGTTAAGTACTAAACTGAATACTCAATAGAATTAGATCGAACCACTTTAAATATGAACTGCAAGACCCAAAATGTATAGAATTTTTGATGCCACATGACCCTGAAACTTAGGATCAATCTCTAAACCCAATTGTTCACAGGAACGCATTGAAACTCGGTATTGGACCTGGACCGCATGTCGAAAGTCCGATAATGATAAACTTAGACAATTATGATCGCCTAGTTGGACTTGACTATCACTTCAAAAAATAAGATCAGACGATGCCCTGAGACCATTTCCTTGAGTCCAGAGTGAAGAGTGTGAGAAAATAAATACTTTTTAGAAATTAAATATAAATTTAAGTAATCTGAGTCGTGTCACTTGCGCGCTATTTATAAGCATTTTGACCATTAGTTTTTGACCCAAATTCACCCTCGGATCAGGGTAGTTGGCCCACACATATCAAAGTTCTTGTGACCCTGATCGAGTTTTATTAACCGTTGAACTGAAACTGGTCCACCATGGTCGATCTGTAAACTCAATCGGACTGAAAACTTAGTTTGACATAGATCCTATATTAGTGATCTTAAGTCCGACCGCATTTGATAAGAGGACCTCCAGAAGTGTTTCGTTGGACCAGAGAGAGCCCGATTTGGTTATAACCTAAGTATACCTTAGCCTTGGGGCTATTTTCGTTAGTTTTGGGCCTATATAAGGACCTTAAACCCTCTCTCATATATCGCATACGAATTCTAAACCCTAGCCAAGATAAGAGAGAGAAAAGAGATAGAATGTGAGAGAGAAGTTGGTGATTCTTCCCAACTTTACTACATGTCAAATCCATCCATCTGAATCATTAATCCGGTGATTCTAATTTCATTTTTGGGTAAGTTAATCAAACCCTAATATGTTTTTAGCTTAGAATAGCTTAAGTGATGTTTTAGCTAACCTGTTTCATACCTTAGGTAGCCTATCCACCGTTGACGAAGACTTATCATCTGAATCATATCTATTACGTGTTTTCTGGTTTAAGGTGCGGACTATATACGTTTAGGTTATGGTTTTTAAGACTTTCAATGTCAGTTAATGATATATTACTGATGTGGATGCTATTTCACATGTATAAAGTATTGTCCGTTTCTTTTTTCAGTTATACGTTAACTATGTTGAATATACTATATTCCTCATATTTGTAGAAAATACTGTATACGTATGAAATTCGAATTTGTGCTTGCCATGATTAATTGCTTTCTATGTATGCTAGATGCATGTGTATCATCTTCTGGGTGAACGGATTAGCCTAATACATGTTTTATCAATATACGTTGTGTATATTATATTATGTAGTCTAAGTGATTGTGAAAATGACTGAATGAGTATAGAATTCGCTTTCGTGCTCGCCATGACTAACTGTCATGGATATATAATTGTTGTATAGGCGATAACCCTTTGATGAGAGGATTAGCCCTAATATGTATGATAAATTTATATATATCACATATGATGGAATGTGTAGGCTAAGTGTTTGTAAAAATGTTTGAATGAGTTAGTAGTTAGTAAGGTGTACCTGTATGCGTGTTGAGATATGCTTCTCAACTACCTTGTCTATGTGTATGACTTCCTCCATGTATTTTATATTGCATATGTGTGGATTCGTGTTTAAGTTGTATTCCATAACATGCAGAAATAAAGCCGTGAAGGGTGATGGGGGAGTGGTGTAACCAGTCCGTGCAACAGCCCTGACAGCCTTAAAGCAGATAATATCAGACCTTTGACTGTATAATTTAAAATATGATCCATTTACTGCTTGAATATATCATCGGATAACATGTCATAATTGAATGTGATTGGGGCTATTGTATAGTCCATGTAATCGGTAACAGTCTTTATAATGGTGGTTGAGGTTATTTTTGCCACGCAGGATGTGTTCGATGAACCCGAGTCGTACTTGAGATGTTCGACAGTCGTTAGGCCATACGAAGTTCGTATGCATTTCATGTCGATCATTTCAACGTGCGCTTAGCCTAGTTGAGCTTATCAACTACCCCGATTGATCGATGTATGTTCTCCATGTTTGGACGCTACTGCTTGAACCTAAGGTACCAAACTTACCAATGAAAAGCTCCTCTAACCTTGGTACCTCGATCCCCTAAGACTCATGAGCCGGGCATGGTGGTATGGGACACCGTGATCATACTGTCGGCCTACGCTGGGGCGACGAGCCTCCCCGTAGTGTCTAGTGAGCAACCTAGACTCGTGAGCTGATTATGGTGGTATGAGATACTATATTCGAGCTGTCCGCCTTCTCTGATTGGTGACGAGCCCTTTGTAGTGACCTCGAGTATATCATGAAACTGTAGTGGGGTGACGAGCCTTATTGCAGTATATAAGATATAACTAAACCTGTATTGATTGGTGACGAGCCCTTTACAGCGATCTATAACTATATTATCGTATGAGATTGTCTAGGACTGACGACCCTAGAATGGATCATTGTTTGGGTAATAATATAAGGGAGGTACCTTAGCTTCCCAATCCTACTGTATGAAAATGATTAATGATCACTCGTTAATCACGTTCATAACATCGCACTGCATGTGTCGTGGTTGAAGTGTACAGAGAGAAGAAAGCATGTCGCGAACGTAAGATGATGTTGCACGAAGGAGTGTAGGCGAGGGCATGCATCATGAAAACATCTTATCCTTGCATTAACAAGAGTATCCAGGAATATTTAATTGTACTACTTTATCATTACTGCTTGATTGAATTGATTACATGTTAACCTTTGCTGTATAGTTCAACTGAGTTGATCACTCACTCTCACGTTACGGGATGGTGTTTGAAACACCAACCAGTCCCTATTTTAGTTTCAGATGATGACGATGCTTGCGAAGCAGAGCCGAACTTTATGATGATGAGGAGAATTTCTCCTATATGCAGGTTCTGATCGACGGGGTTACAGGGTTACTGATTAGATGCCATTACACTTGGTATTTTGTATTTTATTTAAACACCCATGTATATTCTTTCATTTTTTATTTTTGGAGTATACATGTATATAGTTAACCTGGTAACATGTTCATACTCCGGAGACTTACAACAAATTTATACATTTTATATATTTATCACAGTCTTCCGCTTGCAAAATTAAACTGTCTCTAGAGTATGATATGCTATTTTGGTCTAATCCCACTCATGTTTAATGCATTAATATGGACAACATTCAATCATCATTATCTATGTTGCATAAGCGATGCGTTGGAACTCGGGAGTGGAGTTTATGCTCGACCTTCGATTTTCAGAGCATTACAAGATTGGATTGACCAAAGAGTGGGCCCATTCATGGTTTAGTGAGACTCACTACCGTCATATGAGAGAGCATCTAGTAGAGGGGCATTTTTGTTCTATAAAAAGTAAAAAGTGCTGGCCATTAAAATTAGTTTTGTTGGTGGGCATTTTAATCATTTTCTCATACCCTAAGGTCATTTAGGTCAAAAACCCCATTTTGGCTATAAATTTTGATGGTGAGACCAAGGAGCCAACGATGTGGACGAGACTCTGATTGTTGGGCCTACCTCTATGCATGCATTTTATATCATAAACGTCATATATTTTTCCAGCTTATTTTAGGATATAGTCCCAAAAAATGGAGCCAGTACAAGTTTTATGTAGATTACACTACAAGAAACATTTCATTGAACTCCCATAATTAAAAGCTTCCTAACGTCCAACATAATGTTTATTGAACACCTAACTTATTTATAAGTTCATAAGGATTTAGATGAAGGAAAAAAAATATATATCATATTGATTCCCAAAAAGGTTTTCAATGGTCATTAACCACTGTTTCCTGTAGTATGGTCCACCTAAAATTTGTATTTGCTTTATTTTTAGGACAACAGATATAATAAACTATAAAAACATATGAACGGTGTGGATATAAAATGCATAGATCGAGTTGGGCCCCTACAGTCAGGATCTCATCCACATCATTGGTTCCAAGGTCTCACCTAAGTTGCGCTCGTAAACTTTAGACGCAGTTGAGTTAGTGAACCCAACACCAGCCACCTAGCTGGTGTTAAAGCTCTATGTGTCCCATTATGATATATGTATTTTATCCATCTCATCCATCCATTTTTCTAGCTCATTTTAAAAAATAAGACAAAAATGAAGAACATTTAAATCTCAAGTAGACCACACTACAGGAAAAAAATATTGATTAAACTTCCACTACTAAAAACTTCCTAAGGTCCGCACTACCCCAAATAAGTCAAGCTCTATTGATGAGGACATCGATGATGGCTTTACCTGACGACTAGTCCATGAAGGCGATTGAGTAGATCATGCAAAAAGAGACTATCAAGGTATGGTCGAACTTCCCAGTTTTATTGACTTATTACATATAGAAGATTTCCTCGACTAGTTAGCCAAAGTAGAACAATATTTTAATTACATGGACATACCGGAATATAAATAAGTAAAATTATTAGCGTTTAAATTAAAATCTGGTGCTCTATATGGTGGGAGCAATTACAATTCTCATGTGCCTGACAGAACACGGCACCCATCTGATCATGGCCACATATGAGATGTCTTGTTCGATTACGATTCCTCCCTAGTGATTACGATCGGGTATTGTTCCAGCAAACCAAAATTACTGATAGAGGAATCAAACCGTCACAGATTATATCAAATAATTTCAGCGGTTAGCAAAGCGGATGACCAGTCAAAAATTAAATAACAGGAGGTAGCATGATTTATAGGTGGGTTATGATCAACGATTCAAGATCGCGTTCAAATGCACCCAGTCAGGACCGTAGATACAATGGTTCAGTTGGTAGGTAGGACAGAAATGCAGTTTGCAAGAGTCTCTACTTGACCTTATCCTTCAACTTAGCCCCCCCATGACGGGTCCCACGCAAGATTCAATGCTGGCATGAGAAAAGAAATCAGTTGGAGGACGTCATCAACATCCTGCAACCGTAAACCATGACACAAGGAGTAGCCCATCTATGCCTCAACATGTGACACCCACAACAGCGGGCCCGAGTAAGATTCAAAATCCTTATGGTCGGCTAAGGCCAAACACTTGTAATCGTTGTGGCCAACCGGGCCACTTATCAAACACCTGCCCTCAACATCCCGCAGCTCACTGGACCATTAACGAAAGGGGCACTTAAGAATGATGTAGTGAAAGAAGGTCCTGTATTTGATGAAGATGAATAAGCCATTGATGAAGGAATTGGTGACGAAGAATGGTTGACCAAGGACCGTGGTGAATCTTTGGTCATGAGGCTATTATTGTACACCCCATGAAAGGAGTTGCATCCACAATGTCACAATATATTCTATACGTGATGTACCATCAACGACAAGGTTTGTGATATAATCATACACAGTAGCGATAGTGAAAATATCATCTCAAAGGTGATGGTGGATAAATTGTAGCTACCTACAACCAAACATACTTTCCCTTACTCAATTGTTTAGATTAAAAAAAAAGTGAACGAGACCAATATATTGTCTCATTTTCAATTGGTAAAAATTATAAGGATTAAATATTTTGTGAGTGGTCAATATAAAAGTATGCCATATGTTACTCAGTTAACCATGGTAATCGGACCGTGATGTAACCCACCGAGGATAAAACAATATTTACATCTTTGTCAAAAATAGTCAAAAAATGGTCATTGCCCCTATGGCACCAGAGAACCATCCTGAAGCTTATAAAGTGGAGGGGAGTTCCATCCTTATCATTCCGAATTTCATGGAGAAATCTACAAAAATTACTAGCACGGTATACACCCTGGTGGTAAAGGGTGAGGGATCGAATCTCTTAAAATCTCTCCAAGTTTAAAGTTGTTGCTGAATGAATTCAAAGAAATTTGACCTGATGACCTTCCCGATGGATTGTCTCCCATGCGAGATATTTAGCACCATATCGACCATGTCCCATGGTTCAATTTACCTAATCGTCCTTAATATCGGATGAGTTTAAATGAGCGTGATATTCTGCAAGGGCAAGTGAGAGAATTGATCCGTAAGGGTTTAATCCAATAAAGAATGAGACCATGTGCTACACCAGCCCAATTAACTCTAAAGAAATATGAGAGTTAGTGCATGTATGTTGACAGGTAAGTGATCGACAAGATTGACATAAAATACAGATTTCTCATACCATGATTAGACGATTATGTTGGACATGCTTGATGGTGTAAAATTATTTTCTAAATTACATTTAAGGAGAGACTACCATCAGATTCGAATACATTTGGTTGATGAATGAAAGACAACTTTTAAGACCAATGAAGGGTTGTATGAATGGTTGGTCATGCCCTTCTGTCTTTTAAAAGTGTTTAGTATATTTATAAGGTTGATGAACCAAGTTCTAAAGCCATTCATTGGGTGTTTCGTAGTAGTCTACTTCAATGACATTTTGATATGCAATTAGGACGAAGCAAGCCATATGAAATACCTCAAACAAGTCCTTTAAGTGCTCACCGAAAATAAGTTGTATCTCAATTTTTAAAAATGTAGTTTTTTACTGATAGCTTGTTGTTTTTGAGCTTTGTCATGACATCCACGAGTATCTGGGTGGACAATGAAAAGGTAAAAGTCATCAAGGATGGCTGGTTCTAACAAACATCTACAAAGTATGGATTTTTCATGGATTGATGACATTCTATCATCGGTTCACGACAAGTTTTAGAACCATTGTGTCACCGATTATAGATTGTGTGAAAAATGGGTCATTTCCATGGACTGATGAATCTGACAGGAGCTTTGCTGAAATCAAGCACAAATTGTCTGCAACCCCAATTCTTATACTTCCTAACCTCGATAAATTGTTTGAGGTCGAATGTGATACTTCATATGTCAAAATTGGAAGAATTTTATCTCAAGAAGGTAGGTTGGTAGCCTTTTACAGTGAAAAACTTAGTGATGCACGTAAAAAGTGGTTGACCTACGAGTTCGAATTACACTTAGTGGTTTAAGAATTACGATATTAGTAACATTACTTAATTCAGAGGGCATTTATTCTTTACACAGACCATTAAGCTCTTAAATTCATTAATAGTTAGGTTAATGTGAATCGCATAATTCTAGATGGGTTAAATTTTTATAGGAATTCACATTTGTTCTGAAGCACAAGTCAGGGCAGTAGAACAAAGTGGTTGATGCACTTAGTTATCATGCTTCACTACTTGTTAAAATGAGCAATGAGATATTTGTCTTCGATTGTTTCAAGGAGTTGTATGTCGAGGACGAGGACTTCAAAGATACATGGATGATGTGTCAAGAGGATTATCCTAGTGACCTACATATGCAAGACGGTTTCATCTTCAAAGGGAATCGACTGTGCATCCCCTAAAGTTCTTTGAGGGAGTAGATTCAAGAGCTACATGGAGGTGGCCTTGGTAGACACCTTAGGAGAGAAAAGTCGTGGGCTCCTATAGAGTAGTATTATTGACTACAATTGGTACGTGACATGGGTAAAGTAGTGCAGTGATGTCATGTTTGTTAGACCTCCAAGGGGTGGTCTTAGAATACAGGCCTCTACACCCCATTACATATTCCTGATGACCCTTGGGAGGATTTATCTATGGACAATATGTTTGGTCTCCCACGAACATAATGCAGCATGGATTCAGTGTTCGTTGTGGTAGATCGTTTCTCAAAGATGGTGCACTTTATCCCATGCAAGAAGACCCTTGATGTAACACACATGATGAATATTCTTTAGAGAGGTCATGCAGCTGCACGGGGTTTTTAAGACAATTACTTTTGACCGTGATATGTATTTTATTAGCCACTTCGAGTGAACTTTGTGGAATCGATTTGGTACACAACTTCAGTTCAGCAGTACCTACCACCCACAGATCGATGAGCAGACTGAAGTTGTGAATTGCATGTTGTGAAACCTTCTTCAATATATTTCAGGTGAAAAATTGAAGTAGTAGGATTCGACCTTATCTCAAGCAGAGTTTATATTCAACAACATAGTGAACCACTCGATAGGGAAGTCCCAATTTCAGATTGTTTATGGTCGAGTGTCTCACTATACACTTGACTTAATTCCTTTGCCCAAGCTCTCATGCATGAGTATTACAACAGAACATATGGTGGATTGAATCGTGGACCTTCAGGTGGATGTGCAAGCCAAGTTACATACCTTAAACAACAAGTACAAAAAACAAGTCGCAAGCATCGATGACAAAAGGTGTTCGAGGTGGGCGACTATTTTATGGTCCATTTACACAAGGAGATATTTTCAACTAGAATTTATAATAAGTTGAAGAATAATAAGATTGGACCGGTACTGATCCTTCGAAAGATCAATGATAATGCTTATGTTGTTGATCTTCCGGATGACATGTAGATCTCATGTTCTTTCAATGTCATAAACCTGACTGAGTATCATGAACTGAAGTAAGACGAGAACTCGAGGATAGGTTCTTTCAAAGTGGAGGGGACTGATGTAGAGCAGGTCATAAACACTTTCATGTCCAAGATAGACCAGAGAAGGCTCGACCATAGGCAGAAGTGATCATGACCGTCAATACCCTAAAACATGCATGTCTTTGAAACTAGAATGAGTTATTCAACATACCATATATGATTTTGGGGTATGAGAAGCTACTTTAACCAATCAACTCTACTATGTTGGGTTTCCCATGTTGAATTTGCGAGATTCCATCAGGTCAATAGTCGAAAACTCTTTTAATTTCATTTTTACTATTTATAATCAGCTTTAGTTTGATCATAACTCTTAATCCTTTGAGCTTTAGGAGTCATGCCCAACATGAAAAGGGCTTAGAAAAATTAAGAGAATAATGTGGTTAGGCCAAATTGGACACTTACTATTTTTGGCCGAAAACCATGACGTCTAGTAGAAATCATGACCATTTATAAATAGTAAGTTTACTATTTATGGTGTGAGACCCGTATCCTAGCCCGTATCGTTCCGTAGGCTTTCACGGTTCTCCTGGTCAAATTCTGACAAGCCGCGATCTGTAATCGGTGTTTGTGTGCGACCCTGAGTCGCATCATGTCGATCTGAGTAGGCTGGACCCAAGACTTGTACCAGTGTAACCATGCCATCGCCCCGGTTCCAACGTCGCATCTCGCACACTAAGGCGATACCCAGGCCTGAATATGTCGGCCCACATTCATTTTGAGGAAAACACCACGCGGGTGAATTCTGAGACAATCTCTACAACATATCTCATCAATCAAGTCAAGTACATCATCCATACCCCATGCCACCTCACCCTATCACAAGTACAAGCACCCATTCCCTCTTTTCCCCAAATCAACTCTCTCCCTCTCCACCCATTCCTCTTTTACACAAAATTTAAATTCACACATGCCTTCTCATCCCCTTTCTTACAACACTCACTCCACCCATCCCTTATAAATCCATCATTTCTCTCTCTCTCTCATTCTCTAACAATTCTCCAAAACTTGTAAGAGAAAGTACCCAATGTCCAAGCTTTTCCAAAGCCAAGTGTGACCCACTTTCCTACCCTCTCATCTCCCATCTCAACCCTCTATTCTTCATCAACCTCCATCAAGATCAAAAAAAAGGAGCATAAGAGTCTAAGAAGCTAAAGAAGGAGGCCACACATGGGTGATCCACCGTTAAATTTTAAATTTCTAAGGGCCTACTTGATATATGCATTGTATAAGAGAGGGGCCCATATTGGCGGGGTCCCTCCATCCCCCGTATCTCTCGCTCTCTCTCTCTCTCTCTCTTCCTCTCTCTCTTGTATGGATGGTGTGTGTGTGTGTGGCCCACCATGTGTAAGTATTTCATCCACGCCGTCCACCTGTTTTGCATCCCCACCATCCAGATGGCTGGACGGTGGGCCACAACATGATGTATGTGTCTATCTATGTGGATCGTCAGCAAGGACGGTTTGACCATCCAGACCGTCCATCTATGTGGACCCCGCTTCATATCGGCTGGTTTGATGCCAGCAAGTTCTGTTGGTCCGACCATGAGATATGTATTATATCCCCATCACCAATCCACATGTGAATTCCACACATGTCTATGGGTCTGGTCACAAGGTATGTATTATATCCAATGTCGTACGTCCGTTTATTTTTTTTTACAGGTGGGTCCAACCCACACATGTAGCATGTGTGTGGTGAGGCCCGCCTCTGATATATGTGTTTTATATTTGATTGTCCGTCCATTTTAACTGAATGTGGGAACCACTATAATGTGTTGTATCCACCATTCAGTAGCTGGACGGTGGTACACCCAGTGATGTAAGTGTTTCATCAATGTCGTCTGTACATCAGACGTGGACCCACTTGATGGACATGTGTATCCACACCATCCATCCAATGAAGCATATTCAAATTTCAGGTGGAAATGACCTTAATGTACGTGTTTTATCCATGACCATCCATCCATTTTGCTGGTGGGTCCCACACATGTGGATCCACCTGCCATGTGGGACCCCTCTGTGATGTATTTATTAGCCACGCCGTCCATCTATGTTCTGGATGGGCAGGGCCCACTTTGATGACATGTTGTACATTCACACATCCAACCGTTTTTCCCTGTCAG
Source organism: Magnolia kwangsiensis (assembly GCA_037074715.1). Classification (NCBI taxonomy): domain Eukaryota; kingdom Viridiplantae; phylum Streptophyta; class Magnoliopsida; order Magnoliales; family Magnoliaceae; genus Magnolia; species Magnolia kwangsiensis. The sequence continues at coordinate 103,861,979 of CM073580.1, read as the reverse complement.
TGGGTGGGACCCACCTTGATGTATTTATATTATCCACACTGTCCAGATTGTGTTGGACAATCATGGATAATGTTTGGATGGTGCTGAGTTACCTGGACAATGTTTGGATGGTACAGATCTACATGGACAATGTTTGGATGGTGCCGTCAAATGTTTGGACAATGCTGATTTACATAGACAATGTTTAGGCGGTGTTAATCATCATTAGTGATACACATGTTGCACCTGCAACTATTGAAATGATTTTAGATGTAATCCAAGCTCCCACTTGAGGCCCACCTTGATGTATTTTGTGGACCATCTGTCAGGCCCACTTTGATGTATTTTGTGACCCATTCGAGAGGCCCACTTTGATATACTTGTGGTCCATCTGTAACATCTCGAAAATCGGGGGTCGAGTAAAATCCCAACTCCCAAGTTCCAAAATGTTATTTATGCAACATAGATATGTATGATTGAATGTTGTCTGTGTTAATGTATTAAACATGAGTGGGATTACGCCAGAACAACATATCATACTCCAGAGACAGTTAAATTAACAAGCGGAAGACTATGCTAGTATGTATAACATATATAAACTGTTGTATGTCTCCAGAGTGCGAACATGTTACCAGGTTATATACATACATGTATGCTCCAAAAGTAAACAAAAAGAATATACATGACTACTCTAAAAATATAAAATGACAAGTGTCAAGGCAACAAATCAACCTCCCTGTAATCCCGTCAATCAGAACACGCATAAAGGAGGGATCCTCCTCATCATCATCAAGTCCAGCTTTGCTTCTCAAGCAGCGCCATCGTCTGCAACCAAAATAGGGACTGGTGGGTGTCCGAAAACACCATCCCGTAACGTGGGAGTGAGTAGCTAACTCAGTGGAATAATAGAGCAAGGATTAGCACGTTCTCAAATCAATCATACGATAATAGTAAAGCAGTAAATCAAACAATCCTAATACTGTTGTTAATGCAATATGACATGACATGATGGATGCCCTCACCGACAATCTCCCTCATATGGCACCATCTTCGTCCGCGGCATGCTTGCGTACCGCTCAGTGCTCCACATCTTCAAGGCACATGCAATGTGATGGTGATATGATTACCAAGTTATTATTAGTCCATTCATACAGCAGGATTGGAAAACTAAGGTACTTGCCTTATATCAATCCTAACACAGATCCTGTCTAGGGTCGTCACTCCTAGTAATCTCATACGATGTATATTTTGTAGGTCGCTGCAAGGGCTGTCAGGGCTGTTGCTCACACTCGTTGCACCGCTCCCCCATCACCTTATCAATACAAGCCTACTGTACTCTCATTACTACGGAAGGGTCGTCACCTCCCGTAGACTCAGAATACGCTCGCGGTCACTACAAAGGGCTCATCGCCTGATCAGTGTAGGCCGACAGCAAGAATATAGTGTCTCATACCACCATAATCTGCTGACGAGTCATAGGTGCTCACTGGTCACTACGGGGAGGTTTGTGGCCCCAGCGTAGGCCGACAGCTCTACCACGGTGTCCCATACCACCATGCCCAGCTCATGAGTCTTTATGGATCAAGGTACCATGGTTAACAGGGTTTACAATGGTAAGTTCAGTACCCTAGGTTCCAGCAGTTATGACTCATACAAGGTGAACATACAATGGCCAGTCGGGTTACTTGACGGGCTCGACTAGCACGAGAGCATCTCAAGTCGAACGACATGAAGTGCATAAAACACCTCGTGTGGCCTAACCACTGCCGCCAACTCCAAAACACGACTCGCGTTCATCGACGCGTCGTTCGTGGTAAAGATAAGCCAACCACGAATTTACTCAGTTGCCGACTGCCTGAACTAGGTATAGTCCCAAATAATTATGAATCCACTTCATCAATCATATCAGAGTAATGAAAATGAAATACAACAACATGAGCATGTTAACACATGTTATAACATACAACTTGAGTGAATCATCTAACACTTGCATTTCATGCATATAATGGAATCATGCATATAGTCAACATGTAGGAAATCATTTACATCAGCATATCATTTGAGAATTCAATCTCAAACTAATTCATAACACCATTTAATTCAATACATACTAATACAAACATTTATACAAACACTTAAACTACACACTTAAGTCTACATATAGTATGTCGACTCAAAGTGCGTATTTAGGTGAATCTCTTCGCCAAACTAATTATGCACGCATTCCTAGTATCCTAATGCGACAAAAACTCATGTCAATCACATCAGAAAATTATGGATGAAAACAGTATTTCATACAAATGACTAAAATGCCCTAAATCTCATATTCTTCGTCTGCTTACGAAACAGGAAACGGATAGCATGTTGTACATGTCAAACGGCGTTGTTGTCGATAATCTACTATTAAACGACATTGAAAGCGTTGGAAACAGTCAATCAAAGCGTCTAAAATCCGCACCTTTCACTTTATATGTGTATCGTTTCGAACGGAGCGTATACGCTTCGTCTACGGCGATCAGACAACCTGATACACACGTACATCAGCTACTTTTCTATTTGAATCAAAGAAATCCCCAAATCAGTAAGTGGTTAGGGTTTTCCTTACCTAGAAGAGCGTTGGAATCACCGGGAAAGTGATTGGAGTGAGTCGCTTAAGCACGTACAGCAGCAGCAGCAGGTGGCAGGAAAATCTCTCCCACCTTCTCTCACAAGCTCTCACTTTTTCTCTCACTCTTGCTAGGGTTTCTAGCAAATTCGGATGGGTGAGAGGAGTGAGGGTTTAAGCCCCTTTTTTATAACCTAAAACTCGCCCAAAACAGGCTTGGGAACAAGGTTTACTTGATACCTAACCAAATCGGGGCTGTTTCGGTCCAAAAGGACATTTCTGGTGGTCCCCTAGCCGAACGCGATCGGACTTAAGTTCATGCACGTCGGATGTCGCTCACATTCCATTTTCAGACCAGTAGTGTTCGTAGATCGCACGTGGCGGTCCAGTTTCAGTTCAGCAGTCACCGTACGTAGATCAGGCCTACAAGTCTCATGATATGAAATAGAAATTTTTCTTGATCCAAGGGTGTAATTTGGCTGAATTCTGATGGTCAGAATGCTTAATACTGACGCGTCAAGTCGTGTGCCAGATTTGAATTTCAAATTCCAATTCTAACCCTATTCTCACTCTCTTCACTCCAGGCTCAATGAAATAGCCTGTGAATGTCAGTTGGACTTGATTTTCGAAATGATTGTCAAGTCCAGCTAGGCGGTTATAACGGTCTAAGATTGTAGGTATCGGACTTTCGACGCGCGGTTTAAATCCAATACAAAGTTTCAAAGAGGTCCTGAGAGCAAACCGGTTTAGAGTTTGATCCGAGGTTTTAGTGTATCATAGCACCATGGATTCTACAAGTTTTGGATCTTGTAGAACGTATTTAAAGTGATCAAGGACTATTTCCCAGCTACTCTAGCGTTGCGCTAGCTAACTTATGCTTAGTTTCTAAAGGAATTAATCCTAAGTGATTTCTTTGGCTATGGAATTGGGTTCTGAGCGATTTCCCATGTGTTTTACTCGACCCATTGCCTAAGGACGTCTAATCCCAGGTTGGCAAAAATCCAGGGTGTTACACCATCTGTGAGGCCCACCTTGATATATTTGTAGCCCATCTATGAGGCCCATTAGTGGGACCCATTGATGCAGCCCACTTGATGCATATGAGGCCCATTATTATATATTTGAGGCTCATGTTTATGGTCCGTGTGCCGAGGCCCATATGATGTATTTTACGACCCATTTGATGAGGCCTGATGTGATGATTATGTGGCCCATGGGATGTGGCCCATTGTGATGTATCCGAGGCCATGGGACGTGGCCCATTGTGATGTATTTTCGGCTCATTTGGTAATGCCCAATGAGATGTTATTCCAACCCATATATCGGGGCCCATTTAATGTATATAGGGCCCATGTATTGAGGCCCATTGTGATGTACATGAGGTCCATGAGCGAGGCCCAATGTGATGCATATGTGACCATGAGTGAGGCCCATAGTGATGTGTATTAGGTCCTTGTATGAGGCCATGTGCCCACTATATATTTGGATCTATGTGGGCCACTCCTTGGGAGCAATGTTGGTTAAATGTCCACATTAATGGGCAATGGTGGTTAAATGTCTACATTGTGACCTTTCCTTAGGCTCTTTGTTAGGCTAATTACCGACTTCGATTGTCGAGGCCGATTTTGATTGTCGAGGCCGATTCTGATTATCGAGGCCGATTCTGATTATCGAGGTTGATTGTCCAAGTCGATTCCAATTGTCGAGGTTGATTTTAATTATCGAGGCCAATTCTGATTATCGAGGTTGATTCCGATTATCGAGGTCGATTTTGATTACCGAGATCGATTGTTGAGGCCGATTATCAATGCTGATTATTGGTGCCGATTGTTGATACCGATTATGAGTATGTAACAGTATAACATCATATATATGCCCATACGCATCATCTGCATATTTATTATGAGATGTGGTTAACCATTACATGTCTTTGGGTAGGTTGTTATGAGACTCCCTGATAGACGGAGATTGTCTCAAATGAGTGCACGGTATGTGCAGGATTGATGCATGACTGGATTGTATGACTCATGCATCTTGTATTGAGTGTTGTGATTACTGTATGCCCTAGCGACATTAGGGCCGTAGCCTCCACAAGCATGTCATGGATGGTTAGATGGGACACCGAAAATGTTTGGTTCTAGCATCTGAGCACTTTGAATCTCCTTGAGTGAAAGTCTCTAAATCTCTATAGCTAGGTAATGCCCTAACATCTAAACTAAGTGGATATATGAGCGCCCAAGTGCCAAATATCAATAGGACACATCTCCTATTGTGTCGTGGTCAGTTGGGAGGGGATGTGGCCTTATCCACTCGATTCATAGTGGGCAAAACTGTGCTGAGTTTGACCAGCTCATAAATGGGTCTGCTATCGATGTATTGGGTAGGTATTGACTAACTACTAGTTAGGCAGAGAGTGAGGTCTCTTCTACTCACCTGGCTGCACACGATGGGGTGACAATCTGGTTTGGAGTGTACTAGACTCCGGTGATGATCCCAAAGATTTACGGTGTTGACATGTGGACTTATTGAGCAGGAGTTGTATACTCAGCATCTTACTTATTCATTCATTATTCACTCTGACTAGTGGCGCACAACTATTTGTTACGTATACCTTCACAATGGTCAAGATTTCGATTGGGGTGTGCGACTAACCTGAGATCAGAAGTTTACCATGTTGAGTCTGACTGTCCAAATTAGGTATAGGATTGATTTGGATAGAAGTCCCTTGTGATAGACCCCATAGCATGCGATACTATGTACTATCATCCCGACTTCACACTTCTCCATGGTCATTCATACCGCATATTGCATTGCATCCTCAGCATCTAATGTTTGGCTTACTATGTTTTCCCATTGCATAGCTGATCTACATTTCTTCCTCGGTATATGATATTGACTTATTATTTTTCATATCGCATAGCCATGATATGGCCACTAGCATTCATGCCTTGCATCACATAGCCTTGGTATGGCTGATGACACTCATGGACTTACTAGTATATTTTCGCTTACTTTGATATCATATAATTCTTGATATTACTTGTATTACCGATATTATATGGCATTGTATTGTGTTATTGGCATTACCTTGTAAACACACTTTCACCACCCTCTAAGCTTTCTATAAGCTTATGCACGATAGATGCGTGCAGGTGGCGTTAAGTTGCAGCAACATTGAGCTTGGAGGGTGCAGCGGTCTTCTGCAGCGTTGATTTTGACATATGTATTTTCCTTTCTGCATTGTATTCAAATGTTTATACTAGTGGGAGTGCGGATCCTCTGCCTCCCGGAGGCAGGAACTCCCTGCCTCCACCGTTTTCATTGGTCAACGTCACTAGAAGTGCCATGTCATCAAATTTTTTAAATATATTAAAAAATACATTTAATAAGAAGTATAGCGAAGACGCTAAATGGAAACGGTTTGTGTGCTAAGTAAATCAGTATGGTAAGCGTACAGAGTAAAGTCCATGGAGCCCATCGTCATGTCATTCGTGCATTGTATCAACTCCATCCATCTCTTTTATAATCTAATTCTAGGGTTTTACAACAAAATTAATCATATCCAAAGATCAAGTGGACCACACCACCTGAAACAATGTGAATCGAATTCTATCGTTGAAAAGTTATTGGGGGCCCACAGAAGTTTTATATCAAGATGATATTTGTTTTTTCCATTCATCTATGTCTATGTGATCTTATAAACAGTTTGGATGAAAAGTAAACATCATTTGGAGCTTAGAAACATTTCAATAGTGAAAATCAATACTTTCACTGTTTCCTTTGGTATGGTCTACTTGAGTTTTTGATATACTTCAGTTTTGGGCTCAACCCTAAAATGATCTGAAAAAACGGATGGACGGCATGGATAAACCACATGAATTCATAGTGGGCCCAACAGAGTTTACTCAGTACGATAAGACTCGGTACGCAATCTGATTTCACATGTCTAATGGGACGCAGATTTCCTACCAAAGCCTTTTGCAGTAAGATCTTGCGCAAGGATTCCAGATGGGCCCACTACGACGTTTGTGATAAATCCAACCCGTTCATCCATTTTTAGATATCATTTTAGGACATAATACCAAAACTAAGGTGTATACAAAACTGAAATGGGCCACACGAGAGGAAACAATGGGGATTTAGTGTAAGATCCGTATCTTGGTCCGTACCGTTCCGTACACTTCCGCGGTCTTACCGGTCGAATTTCGGCAACTTTCGACCCTTAACCGATATCGACGCACGACCCTGATTCATGTGCCGACAACCCGAGTCGACTCAACCCGAGACCAATACCATAGCGACCGCGCCGTCGTTGCGGTTCCGATGCCGCGACTCGTGCGCCGAGGCGATACCCTGATCAAGAGATGTGGACGAACGTTCGGTGCGAGAAAACGCCGCGCGTTGTGAAAACTAAGGGAATCTCTACGATGTGTCACATCAATCACATCAATCCCATCAATCAATCAACCCATCAATCCATCACATGTCAAGTACACATCACTTTTATTCCTTTTCCCAAGCAACCACAAAAGTCTTCATCTCCCATACCTCTCTTACACAAAAAGCCATAAAGTCAAGCTTTTCTTACACCTCCCATACCTCTCTTACACAAATGCCTCAAAAGTTAAGCTTTTCTTACACAACCATCACTCACCACATCCATCCATCACTCTCTCTCTCCCTTACATCACTCTCTCTCTTTCTCTCTTTCTCATTTCAAAAATTCCAAGCAACAAGAGTCCATACGTATGGAATTTCTCCAAGCTCCCTAAACTCCAAGTGGCCCACTTCTTCATCCCAAGATCTCCCATCTCAACCCTCCATTCCTCATCGTAACTGTTGAAGTTGAAGCTAAGGTGCCAAGGAACCCCTAGGAGAGAGAAGATCGGACGGTGGGTGCCTCTATAGGGTAGATTTACTTATTTTTATGGTGGACCAAGTGAGGCCCACCGATCAATGGTGTGGATCTCACTTGGGACCCTAAAATGTGGCCGATGGACCACTTGGATCATCATGATCGTTCCATGATGGGGCCATTCTCCATGGACCCCATCATGATGTTTATTTCATTGCAAAAGGTCATCTAGACCGTCCATATCGGTGGGGAATGAATCTCCACCGTTGATTTACATTTTCGATGATCCCATGTATAAAGGGGTCCGTTTGTTATATAGTTTCTTGCAAGGGAGGGCTCATAGTGGCGGAGCCCTCCATCACAAGCCGTGTCCCACTCTCCATGTCTCTCTCTCTCTTTTATTGCTTTTATTTTATTTTATTTTATTTTATTTTATTTTATTTTTATGCTATAGAGTTGTGGCCCACTTGAATGGATCCCACCTTGATTTAATAATTTTTATTCAAGTGGGGCCCACCATGTACATTGTACCCACTTCACTCATCATGTGGTCGCCCACTTCATCAGGGCCCACCATTTTCAAAAAAAAAAATAATATAGAACCGTCCAGCGTCTGGGACGCTGGACGTTGCAAAGGAAAGAAGAAAAAGGGAAGAAAAGAAGAGGAGCTTTTGGGTGGTTCCCTCGCATAGGCCCCACCCTGATGTTTTTGTTCGATCCAAGCCGTCCATCCTCTTACCCCCGGTATTTTAGCCGTTGGGTAGAAGTTTGGAGCTGATCCAATCACCTGGTGGCCCATAGTGCCAAATATTGCGTCCTCACCATTCAAACACTAATTTCTTATTTTATTTCACTTCCAAGCATCAAAAAAATTTAAACTTTGGACTTGTTGGATTCATTGCAAGGTGAGGAATCCCATGGTCGGAGTGGATTCACTTAAAGCGGACCCCACACGACGAAAATCCCAAAAAAATCAGACTTCCCAAAAATTTACAAGAGGCCCTGCCTCTTTTCTCTGACAACGTGCAGCGCTGCACGCTCCTGCCTGCAGCGCTAGCGTGCGGGCGGTGGCGTCTAGCAAGGGACCCATGGCTCCAGCCGTGGGCCCCACCTTGATGTTTATATGCCATTCAAACCGTTCATCGGATGGGCCACCCTCTAAAGTGGCCCCCCTCCAAGAATGGGACAGATCCAAAACTCAGGTGGCCCACACCACGTGAAACAGTAGAATTGAGTGTTTGCCATTGAAAATTTTCCTAGGGCCCACAGAAGTTTTGAATCAAGCTGAAATTTATGATGTCCCTTCATCCAGGTCCGAGTGACCTTATCAATAGGTTGGATGCCAAATAAACATTACGGGGTGGGCCCCACATGGGACCCACATTGATGTATGTGCCAAGTCCACCGTCCAGCGGACGGTGGCACCCACCTGATGTTTGTGTGGCCTCCACCGTCCAGCGGACGGTGGGGCCTTGTGTGATGTATGTGTTATATCCGCACTGTCCACTGGACAGTGGGACCCACCATGATGCATGTGGAGCATCTAGACCGTCCATCCACCTAGTGAGATCATTTTAAAACATGGGTTGTTAGTTGGGTGGACCACTCACATATGGGTTAGGCCCATTTAATTTGTAATAGGCCTATGGGTTAGGCCCATTTGAAGTATAAAAGGCCTATGGGCTAGGCCCATTTGATTTATAAAAATGCTTATGGGCTGGGCCCATTTGATTCATTAAGGCCTAAGAATTTGGGCCCACTTGATATGTAAAGCCTATGGGCTTAGGCTCACTGATATTTAAGGCCTATGGGCTAGGCCCATTTGAATTTCAAAAGGGCATGGGCTAGGCCCATTTGATTTATAAAATGCTTATGGACTGGGCCCATTTGATTCATTTAAGGCCTAAGAACTTAGGCCCATTTGATGTGTTGCAAGTCCATGGACTAGGCCCATTTGATGTACTTCAAGGCCCATGTAATTGGACCCTTTTGTTGAAATTTAAAGCCCATGGAGGTAGGCCATTTGATATATGTAAGGCCTAGGGGTTTAGGTCCACTTTGATGCAATCCTAGGCCCACGGGTTTGACCCATTGCAATGCACATAAGACCCATTGTTGTGGCCCATTTATGTGGCCCATTTGATGAATAAAAGGCCCATAGGATATGGCCATTTGATATATATATGAAAAGCCCAATGGGGTGAACCTAAGGTCCATTGTAATGTGTAATCCCATACCGATTACGTAGCGATGTTTAAGAAGATCGTGCCTTGGGGGCAATGTTGGTTTGACGTCCACATTGCGAGTGTAATGTTGGTTGGATGTCCACATTACGACTCTCCTTAGGGCCCATTACTGGGCTGTACTTATTGTGTATAGGCCGTTCAGGTCCATCTGCATTGTAAGATAGTTCATTTTATTATAACATGTTTAGTACAGTTCCATGACTCATGATCATACGCATCATATGTATGCTTGACGTGAGAGTTGTCTAATCATAGCATTTGCCTTTGAACAGGTTGTTTATGGGCTCCCGATTAGGCAGTGTTGCCCTACATATGCGCACGATATGCGCAAGATCTATTGCATGACTGGATAGCGTGAATCATGCATTTCACATTTGTGTGACATGGTTATTATACGCCCTAGCGACATCAGGGTCGTGGCCTCCACAGACGCATCGTGGTTGGCAGGATTGGATACCAGAAATCTTATTTTACATGGGGTACTATAGATATCCCTGGGTGAAAGTTCCTAAACCCTTATGGTACCAAGAGGTTGCTCCAACGTCTAGACCGAGTGGGTAGATGAGCGTTCAGTGCCGATTACCAGACGGTTACGCTCTCCACTGTGTCGTGGTCGGTTGGAAGGGGGTACGGCCTTACCCACCCGAGAGTAGGGGCAATACTAGGCTGAGTTTAACCAGCTCGAGGAATGGGTCCGCTATCGACGAGTCGCCCCCGATATTGGCAGATGGATAGTGTGGTCTCTTCCACTTACCTTATTGCGAGCGATGTGGCGGCAATCTGGTTTAGAGTGTAGTAGACCCCGGTGATATCCTATATTGGAGCTGTATTGATGTGTGGACATAGATGAGGATCTATATGCTTGAGTTGCATTGTACATCGTATAGCCTTGGGATGGCCGATACCATTCATGTCTTGCATCGCATAAGCCTTGGTACGGCTCATGATAATATGGTTCCATCTGCATATTCCGCATTACTCTGTCATTGCATGTTCATATTACTACCTTGCGCACACACTTTCACCACCCTCTAAGCTTTCTATAAGCTTATGCACGACCGTTGCGTGCAGGTGACGTTGGATCGCAGCAGCGCTGAGGCAGGAGCACGTTGCAGAGCATTTTGGAGTTGTTGTTCTTTACCATTGTATTTTCCTTTATGTTCATTGTACTTGTAAAGTTTTTGATCATAGTGAAAATGTAATGGAGTACTTGGTTGTTGTTTGTGGGTTATGCCTTTGATTATGCTTATTACGAATCAAACTGATATTTAAAATCCTCCTCGTAGCATCCCAGGATCGGAACCTGGCGAATGGGAGCTAGGAGCCGAGAATGGGGTTCTACGGAGGCTGTCGGCGCCGGATCCGGCAATCGAGAATTTTGTGAGCCCATTTTCTGAGTTTGGGGCATGACAGAAGTTGGTATCAGAATATAACTTGGGAATAACTGAGAACAACATTACATGTCTGCTATGAGTAAAGAATGGCTAAGTCCCGAAGTTTGGATAGTTTCGTGACCTTCCAATACAGACCGTTGACGTGTGTACATTCGGCAGTTTTGAAGTTGATAGACGTCTCGCTCTTTCCTGTAGGACATGGCGCCTGGGAGGGTTACGCGATCGACTCCCACACCACCACCTGAGGATTCTGCTTCACCATCGGAGGCTCCAGCTTTACCACCTGCATCTCCCATTCCACCCTTAGAGATCCCTGCTTCTTTCCCTGAGGATGACATTCCTCCACCTGAGGCCGATGAGGATCCAACCGTGACTGTGAGTGCTTCTCAGTTGCAGCAGATGTTACAGGCTGTGACAGCCGCACTCTAGGAACAGGGCAGACTGCCAGCTGTTTCACCAGCTCAGGCAGAGCAGGAGCGCGCGAGCGCCTTACTTCATGAGTTCAGACGGCTTGATCCCCCATGTTTCCAAGGCGAGGCAGATCCGACTGCAGCAGAGAGATGGCGCTCCGATGTGGAGAAGATTTTTGATACCATATCATGTACGACCGAGCAGCGCGTCCGGCTAGGCGTATTTCTCTTCCAGGGTGAGGCTGAGCATTGGTGGACCTCTGTTACCCGTGTTACCGGACCTGAGTATGTCTGGACATGCGAGGACTTTATTGATCGATTCAAGGAGCAGTATTTCCCCGACCATATCCGTCGTCAACAAGCTTTAGAGTTCGAGACTCTGGTGCAGGGAGACATGATTGTGGCGCAGTACGCTGCCTGTTTTGTGGCACTATCACGTTTTTCACCATACATGGTTGATGACGAGGGGCGGAAGGCCCGTCGCTTCTAGCACGCCTTACGTTACGGCCTTCGAGGTCGTGTTATTGGGCATGAGCTCCCTACTTTCCAGTCAGTGCGGAGAGCTCAGATTTACTAGACTGAGTGGGCCAGTTCTCAGTCTGAGCGTGGTCAGAGGGGAAACTGGAAGAGGCGGGCTTCTTCCAGTCCTTCCCAGCAGCGTCGACCACAGCAATAGAGGCGCACAGGTCGCCCAGCTTTTCGAGCACCATCAGCACCTGCAGCACCTCCACCACCACCTCAGAGGCAGTTCACTGGCACTTGCTTCAGGTGCGATGCGACGGGACACCATTCATGGGAGTGTCCTAGCCCCCAGCAGCAGCAGAGACCTCCACCGCAGCAGCAGAGACCCCTACAGCAGCCTCCACCACCAAGGCCACCTCAGCAGCAGCATCAGCATCATCACCAGCCTCAGAGGCCACGGCAGCAGAGGCAGCAGTTTAGACCACCTCAGCGACCCCAGCAACAGCAGCAGCACGCTCAGAGGGGACAGGCACCTCCCCAGCCAGCTCAGGCTAGATTTTATGCAGCTCAGCAGGACCCTCAGTCTTCTGGAGGAGTTGTTGAGGGTATACTTCCAGTTTCTACATGCATTCCGGTGCATCGCATTCTTTTGTGGCCGAGAGCTTCTGTCGATCGGCTTGCTTACCGTTGGAGTCTGCTGATGAGAGCCTATCGGTATCGACTCCCTTGGGGAGGACTGCAGTGTTAGGACGATTTTGCTTGTCATGCCCCGTTCTGGTTGGGGATACCTTTCTACCTGCTGATTTATTTGTTTTGCCGATGTTCGAGTTCGACGTCATCCTGGGCATGGATTGGCTCGCTGAGTATTATGCCATTTTGGACTGCGCCGCAAGGACCGTCATGTTCTGTATACCTGGCGTGCCACAGTTTTAGTTCGTTGCAGAGGCCAGAGGAGAGCGGTTGTCTTGTTTGATGTCCTGCACCATAGAGGAGCCTATTGCCATTTGCATTGACCATTTGTCCATAGTTTGTGATTTTTTCGATGTGTTCCAGGAGATTCCGGGATTATCGCCTCGTCGACTCACCGAGTTCCAAATTGATCTCGTGCCCGGTACCGCGCCTATTTCGAAGGCCCCGTATCGTATGGCACCGTTAGAGTTACGGGAACTGTAGAAGCAGTTGGACGAGTTACGTGAGTTGGGCTTTATCCGTCCGAGCAGTTCTCCGTGGGGAGCACTGGTACTCTTCGTGAAGAAGAAGGATGGTTCGTTGAGGCTCTGCGTTGACTATCGCGAGCTCAACAAAGTCACGATCAAGAACAAGTACCCGCTCCCTAGGATTGATGATTGTTTGACCAGCTGCAGGGTGTACAGTTCTTTTCGAAGATTGACCTGCGTTCCGGTTATCATCAGATTCGGGTCTGAGATGAGGGCATTCCGAAGACAGCATTCAGGACGTGTTACGGTCATTTTGAGTTTTAGGTCATGTCCTTCGGACTGACCAATGCACCCGCGGTCTTCATACAGCTGATGAACGAGGTTTCCGCCCATATCTGAATCAGTTTGTTGTAGTCTTCATCGACGACATTCTGATCTACTCGAGGACCCGTGAGGAATACGAGCAGCATTTAGAGATTACCTTGCAGACCCTCCGAGCACACCAGCTGTATGCGAAGCTAGAGAAGTGCGAGTTTTGGCAGGAGGAGGTGAAGTTTCTTGGTCACGTGGTGACGAGGGAGGGTGTCGCAGTGGACCCCTCGAAGGTCGAGGCAGTGCGTCAGTGGGGCCAGCCCACGACTGCGACAGAGATCCGTAGTTTCCTTGGTCTAGCTGGCTATTATCGACGTTTTATTGAGGGCTTTTCTCGTATTGCGGCCCCGCTGACCAGGTTGACTCGGAAGAGCGTAGAGTTTATTTGGAGTGACGCCTGCGAGCGAGCATTTATGGAGTTGAAGGACCGTCTGACGTCCGCTCCTGCCCTCACTCTTCCCTCTGGGAGTGACGACTTTATTGTATTCACTGATGCCTCGCATATCGGTTTGGGTGCTGTCCTGATGCAGCACGGGAGACCAGTGGCCTTTGCGTCTCGTCAGCTCAAGGTTCATGAGCTGAACTATCCTACGCATGACTTAGAGCTGGCTGCAGTTGTCTTCGCATTGAAGGTGTGGAGGCACTACCTTTACAGGGTTAGGTTCGAGCTCTTCTCTGATCACAAGAGCTTGAAATACCTCTTCTCGCAGTCTGAGTTGAATATGAGACAGAGGCGCTGGATGGAGCTCTTGAAGGACTATGATTTCGACCTCCAGTACTACCCGGGTAAGGCGAACGTGGTGGCAGATGCCCTCAGCCGTCAGCCACGAGGCTTAGTGGCGCACATGATGATTCAAGAGTGGCGGATGCTTGAGGATATTGCTGCGTATGACTTTGAGTTTGGCCTGCAGTCTTCCATTGTACAGTTATCGAGCTTATCGATTCAACCCTCTCTTGTCGCTAGGGTGATCGAGGCTCAGCAGGCTGATGAGTCGTTGCAGAGTTATATGGCTGAAGCGGCATCTGAGGGTCAGGCTGATTGGCAGATCGGTACAGACGGTGGACTTCGCTTCAGAAGCCGTTTATGTGTCCCGGATATTCCAGAGTTGCGCAGAGATCTTATGATCGAGGCACATCGATCGCGATTTTCTATCCACATGATCTTATGATATATGTAAGGCTTAGGGGTTTAGGCCCACTTTGATGCAATCCTAGGCCCACGGGTTTGACCCATTGCAATGCACATAAGACCCATTGGTGTGGCCCATTTATGTGGCCCATTTGATGAATAAAAGGCCCATAGGATATGGCCATTTGATATATATATGAAAAGCCCAATGGGGTGAACCTAAGGTCCATTGCAATGTGTAATCCCATACCGATTACGTAGCGATGTTTAAGAAGATCGTGCCTTGGGAGCAATGTTGGTTTGACGTCCACATTGCGAGTGTAATGTTGGTTGGATGTCCACATTACGACTCTCCTTAGGGCCCATTACTGGGCTGTACTTATTGTGTATAGGCCGTTCAGGTCCATCTGCATTGTAAGATAGCTCATTTTATTATAACATGTTTAGTACAGTTCCATGACTCATGATCATACGCATCATATGCATGCTTAACGTGAGAGTTGTCTGATCATAGCATTTGCCTTCGAGCAGGTTGTATATGGGCTCCCGGTTATGCGGTGTTGCCTTACATGTGCGCACGATATGCGCAAGATCTATTGCATGACTGGATAGCGTGAATCATGCATTTCGCATTTGTGTGACATTGTTATTATACGCCCTAGCGACATCAGGGCCATGACCACCACAGACGCATCGTGGTTGGCAGGATTGGATATCGAAAATCTTATTTTCCATGGGGTACTATAGATATCTCTGGGTGAAAGTCCCTAAACCCTTATGGTACCAAGAGGTTGCTTCAACGTCTAGACCAAGTGGGTAGATGAGCGTTGAGTGCCGTTTACCAGACGGTTACGCTCTCTACTGTGTCGTGGTCGGTTGGAAGGGGGTGCGGCCTTACCCGCCCTAGAGTAGGGGCCATGCGATGTGCAATGCAGCTCAAGCATACAGATCCTCATCTATGTCCACATATCAATACAGATCAAAATATGGAATATCACCGGGGTCTAGTACACTCTAAACCAGATTGCCGCCACATCGCGCACAATAAGGTAAGTGGAAGAGACCACACTATCCGTCTGCCAATATAGGGCGCGACTCGTCGATAGCGGACCCATTCCTCGAGCTGGTCAAACTCAGCCTAGTATTGCCCCCTACTCTCGGGCGGGTAAGGCCGCACCCCCTTCCAACCGATCACGATACAGTGGAGAGCGTAACCGTCTGGTAATCGGCACTCAACGCTCATCTACCCACTCGGTTTAGACGTTGGAGCAACCTCTTGGTACCATAAGGGTTTAGAAACTTTCACCCAGGGATATCTATAGTACCCCATGTAGAACAAGATTTTTGGTATCCAATCCTGCCAACCACGATCTGTCTGTGGAGGCTACGGCCCTGATGTCGCTAGGGCGTACAATAACCATGTCACACAAATGCGGAATGCATGAATCACGCTATCCAGTCATGCAACCAATCCTGCGCATATCGTGCGCTCATGTAGGGCAACACCGCCTAACCGGGAGCCCATAAACAACCTGTCCGAAGGTAAATGCTATGATCAGATAACTCTCACGTCAAGCATACATATGATGCATATGATCATGAGTCATGGAACTGTACTAACATGGTATAATAAAGATAGGCTCTGCGTATAACTAAGATGGGCCGAGATAGCCTACTTACTACAAGTATGGGTCTATTAGTGGGCCTTAGGGAGAGTGACAATGCGGACATTTAACCGACGTCATCCTTACAATGTGGGCATCTAACCATCATTGTTCCTAAGGCATTACTTACTATAAATATCGTTATATGCCATGGAGGGATCATGCATTGCAATGGACCTAGTTGCACTCAATTGGGTCTTAAGTATATCAATTAGACCGTATCATATGGGCCTTACATTCATCAAGTGGATCACCTCAATGAGCCTCACCAATGGGCCTGAGGTCCTTTGCAATGGGTCATAACCCATGGGCCTTAGAATTCATTAAAAATGAGCCTAATCACATGAGCTTTATGGGCCTAATCACATAGGCCTTATATATACTAAAGTGAGCCTCAACAATGGGCCACAAATACATCAATTGGGCCTAAACACATGGGCCCATAAATAACAAAGTGGGCCTTAGTGGGCGGGCCACAAATACATTAAGATGGGCCTCAACAATGGCCTTAAAATGATCTCAAAATGGTTGGACGGTTTGGATGAAACTCATGCATCATGGTAGAGTCCCATGTGGGCCCACTATAACATTTATTTTCCAGCCAATCCTGGGCCCACTGAAATGCTTATTTGTCACCCAACCTTTTGTTAAGGCCGTGTGGCAAGGGGCCCACCAAAATGTTTATTTTACATCCCACCTGTTGATAAGGCCATGTAGCAAGGGGCCCACCAAAATGTTTATTTTCCATTCAAACCTGATAAGGTCATATAGACTCAGGGCCCACCGAAATGTATATTTTCTACCCAACCTGGGTCCACTGTACTATTTATTTGCATCCAAACTGTTCATTGAATCACATGGCCTAGGGCCCACTTTAATGTTTATTGCCATCCAAACCTGTTCACAACGTCACGTGGCCAGGGGCCCACGTGATGGATGGCGTGGACACAATACATACATCTGAGTGGGGGCCACCGTCCACTGCCGTGGATGGACGGCGTGAGTAAAACACTTGCATCACAGTGGGTATCACCACCCACTGTTGTGTGCGGTGTGTTAAGCCACACATACCACAGTGGGTCCCATGTAGGGCCCACCAAAGTGTTTATTTGCAATCCAACCCGTCCATTACGTATGTCCCACCTGTTTGAAGGTTCACACCAAGTTTCAGCCACATTCAAGATTCAGGTAGGCCCCACCAAGTGTTTTTATATGATTTAGGCATGTCTTCACATGATTTGGATGGTATGGCCCACCTGAGTTCAGTTTGTGGATGATTTTTGGAGTCAACGCACCATTCAAGGGGACCTATTAAATGAACGGTATAGATGTAAAATATACATCATGGTGGAGTCTACAAGTGGGCCAATGCGGCCACCCTTTTTAACGTGGACGTCTCCGGACTCATGGCACAAAGTCATGCCAAAAAAGAAAATTATTTTTTTATCCTAGGTGGGACCCACATTAACCAGATCTACCCCATCCATTGCATGTGTTCCACAAAGTTAGGCGTGCAAAACAAGTTTCAGCCACGTCCAAATTTCAGATAGGCCCCACCAAATGCTTTTGTATGTTTCAGGCATGTCTTCACATGATTTTAGATGGTATGGCCCACCTGAGTTCCGGATTGGTCCCAAATTTTGGTTCAACGCCTAAATTAATCTGAGGAAGATGGTGGAAGGCTTGAATTAAATACATGCATTAAGTTGGGGCTTGCAAGAGTGGCCCACCATTTCCCTTCTTTTCCTTTCTTTCTTCCTTTTTCTTTTTCCTTTACAACGTCCAGCGTCCTAGACGCTGGACGGTTCAGTATACAACGTCCTAGGCGCGGTCGCTATGGTATTGGTCTCGGGCTGAGTCGACTCGGGTTGTCAGCACATGAATTAGGGTCGCGTGTCGATATCGATTAAGGGTCGAAGGTCATCGGAATTCGACCGGTAAGACCACGGAAGTGTACGGAAAGGTACGGACCAAGATACGGGTCTTACAGATGGCCGATACCATTCATGTCTTGCATCGCATAAGCCTTGGTACGGCTCATGATATTATGGTTCCATTTACATATTCTGCATTACTCTGTCGTTGCATGTTCATATTACTACCTTGCGCACACACTTTCACCACCCTCTAAGCTTTCTATAAGCTTATGCACGACCGTTGCGTGCAAGTGACATTGGATCGTAGCAGCGCTGAGGCAGGAGCACGTTACAGAGCATTTTGGAGTTTTTGTTCTTTACCATTGTATTTTCCTTTATACTCATTGTACTTGTAAAGTTTTTGATCATAGTGAAAATGTAATGGAGTACTTGATTGTTGTTTATGGGTTATGCCTTTGGTTATGCTTATTACGAATCAAACTGATATTTAAAATTCTCCTCGTAGCATTCCAGGATCGGAACCTGGTGAATGGGAGCTAGGAGCCGAGAATGGGGTTCTACAGAGGCTGTCGGTGCCGGATCCGGCGATCGGAAATTTTGTGAGCCCGGTTTCCGAGTTTGGGGCGTGACATTTAGTGTCCACCATTGAAATATTTATATGGCCACAAAAGTTTTGCATCGGTCTAATATTTTGGTGTTTTCACTTCATCCTAGTAAAAATGACCTTATAAACGGTTTGGATGGCATATAAACATCAAGACGCCTAGGAAGGTTTCAATTGTAGGAATTTCTTTCTCCACGGTTTCATCTTGTATGGCCCAGTTGAGTTTTTGATCATCCTAATTTTTTGTTACATGTCTTAAAATGAGCTCTAAAAATGGATGAATGGATTGGAATTCTTATAAACATTATGGTGGACCCCATCATACATCCCAGCGCTGGAACTTCATACAAAAGGCTTTCCGTGGTGAATCCGCATCCACGGTTTCCATTGGAAACGGACTGGCTACTCCCCTGCCACTCGGTGATATGTAGGCCCACCATGATGTATATGTTTCGTCCATGCTGTCCATTTATTTTTCTAGATCATTTTATGGTTTGAGACCAAAAACGAGGTATAACCCAATCTCAAGTGAACCATATTACATGAAATAGTGTTGAATGACCGTTAACCATTAAAAACTTTTTGGGGGCCATAAAAGTTTTGGATCAAGCTGATCTTTATTTTTTCTCTTCATCTGGGTCTTTATGACCAAACCAACAGATTGGATGTCAAATAAACAGTTTGGTGGGCCTTAGGAGGACTTTAATAATGGATAATTAATCACCATTATTTTCCTGTGTTATGGTCCATATGAGATTTATATCCCTCTCATTTTTGGGATCAACCCCTAAAATTATATGTAAAAATAGATTAACAGAATGGATAAAACACATACATCATGGTGGGGCCCACAAAGTACCGACCACCACCACCATCGGACTGGTGGTGGGGGGAGTAGCCAATCTGCTTTCATTTCCATTTGGGATTTAGTGTCACATTGAGTAGTGTGACTCACTACTGAAGTAATGTCACCTATTTATATGGGTCCCGCTATGATGTATGTTTTGTATCCACATCGTCCATCCATTTGGAGAGATCATTTTTGGCATGAGCCAAAGAATGAATCAGATCCAAAACTCAAGTGGACCCCACCATAAAAAATAGTGGAGAGAGTCACGCCCACCATTTATTACTACTGAATCCAATCCAAACCTTGTCACTTTGTCTACTGAACCCCGTCACGTTGTACTACAACCCCATCACTTTATCTACTGAACCCTATCACTTTGTGTTGCAATCTCGTCACTTTGTTTAGTGAACCTCGTCACTTTATACTGCAATCCCGTCACTTTGTCTACTGAACCTCGTTACTTTGTCTATTGAACTTCCTCATTTTGTACTACAACGTCATCACTTTGTCTACTGTACCCCATCACTTTGTGCTACAATCTCATCACTTTGTCTGTTTTACCCTGTCACTTTGTGCTCCAGCCTCGTCACTTTGTCTAGTGAACCCCATCACTTTGTCTACTATACCCAGTCACTTTGTACTGCAACCATGTCACTTTGTCTACTGAACCCCGTCACTTTGTACTGCAACCCCGTCACTTTGTCTACTGAACTTCGTCACTTTGTACCGCAACATCATTACTTTGTCTACTAAAATTATTTGTAAAAATAGATTAATGGAATGAATGAAACATATACATCATGGTAAGGCCCACAAAGTACCGACCACCACAATCACCAGGATGGTGGTATAGGGGGAGTAGCCAATCCGTTTTCATTTCCATTTGGGATTCAGTGCCACATTGATTAGTGAGACTCGTTACTGAAGTGATGTCACCTATTTATATGTGTGAGACCCGTATCTTGGTCCGTACCTTTCCGTACACTTCCGCGGTCGTACCGGTCGAATTCCGGCAACTTTCGACCCTTAAACAATATCGACGCGCGACCTGGATTCTTGTACCGACAACCCGAGTCGACTCAACCCGAGACCAATACCATAGCGACCGCGCCGACGTTGCGGTTCCGATACCGCGACTCGTGCGCCAAGGCGATACCCTGATCAAGAGATATGAGCCAACGTTCGGTGCGAGAAAACGCCGCGCGTTGCGAAAACCGAGGGAATCTCAATGATGTGTCACATCAATCACATCAATCCCATCAATCAATCACCCATCAAGCCATCACATGTCAAGTACACATCACCTCCATCCATTTTCCCAAGCAACCACAAAAGTCTCCCAAACCCATACCTCTCTTACACAAAAAGCCTCAAAAGTCTTCACAACCCATACCTCTCTTACACCAAAGCCTCAAAAGTCAAGCTTTTCTTACACAACCATTACTCACCCATCCATCCATCACTCTCTCTCTCTCCCTTTACGTCACTCTCTCTCTTTCTCTCTTTCTCATTTCAAAAAAATCCAAGCAACTAAAATTGCAAGGGGCTCCCACGTATGGAATTCCCCAAGTCCTTCTAAGCTTCAAGTGGCCCACCTTCCTACCCCAAAATCCCCCATCTCAACCCTCCATTCTTCATCCTAACCGTTGAAGTTGAAGCCAAGGTGCCAAGGAACCCCTAGGAGCGAGAAGATCGGACGGTGGGTGCTTCTATAGGGTAGATTTTCTTGATTTTATGGTGAACCAAGTGAGGCCCACCGATCCATGGTGTGGATCTCACTTGGGACCCTTATTTGTGGCCGATGGACCACTTGGATCGTCATGATCGTTCCATGATGGGGCCATTCTCCATGGACCCCATCATGATGTTTACTTTCATTTGGAAAGGTCATCTAGACCATTCATATTGGTGGGGAAGGGATCCCCACCGTTGATCTTTAATTTTGAGGGTCACATGTACAAAAGGACCCAATTGATGTATGATTTCATGCATGGGAGGGCCCATAGTGACGGGGTCCCTCCATCACTAGCCGTGTCCCACTCTCCATGTCTCTCTCTCTATTTTATTTTATTTTATTTTATTTATTGCAAAAGGATGGTTTGGCCCACTTGAAGGATCCCACCTTGATATAATTATTTTATTCAAGTGGGGCCCACCCTAGACGTTGAACCTATGGCATCCATCAGTGGTGGCCCACTTCATCAGGCCCACCACAGAAAATTTTAGCCAGTCGTCCAGCGTCTAGGACGCTGGACGTTTCCAAGGGAATGAAAACAAGAAGAAAAAGAAAGGAAAAAGAAAAAGAAAAGAAAAGGGAATGGGGTGTTTCCCCTTGCATAGGCCCCAACCTGATGTTATGATTCGATCCAAGCCGCCCATCCTCTTACCCATGGCATTTTAGCCGTTGGGTAGAAGTTTGGAGCTGATCCAATCACCCGGTGGGCCATACTACTAAATATTGTATTGTCACCATTCAAATGATAATTTCTTATTTTATTCCACTTCCAATCATCAAAAAAATTCTAACTCTGGACTCATTTGGACGGCGTCGAGCCACTGAATGCAATGGCTGGGGCGGATTTCACTTTAGCGGGCCCCACATGCAAAAAACTGCGAAAATCCTGATTTCCCCCAAATTTTTCTAAGAGGCAGAGCCTCTGTCCTTTTTGGCAGGCAGCGCTGCACGCGGCAGCGTGCAGCCGTGGGACGGCGGACGGGCTGCCGTGCAGCCACCCACGGCTGCTGCCGTGGGCCCCACGCGATGTATATGTTTTATCTATACCGTCCATCAGGTGGGCCCCCTTCTCAGGTGGGCCCTCTCTAAATTTCAGGTCAATCCAAACCTTAGGTGGGCCACATCACACGAAACAGTGTGAATGAGCATTCACCATTGAAACTCTTCCTGGGGTCCACAGAAGTGTTGGATCAAGCTGAAATTTTATGTTTTCCCTTCATCCAGGTTGAGTGACCTTATGAACGGGTTGGATTTCAAATAAACATTACGGTGGGCCATATACATGGGACCCATAGTGATTTATGTGTTTTATTCACACCGTCCACGGTCCGTGGACGGTGATGCCCACTGTGATTCTTGTTGAATCCACACCGTCCCCACTGAACGGTGGGGCCCACATATATATGTTATTATATTATATATATATCACATATATATTATTATATTATATATATATTACATATAAAATTGTATATATTACATATATTATATTATATGTAATTATATATTATATAATATATATATGATTGTACGCCTTCATGTGGGTCCTACCATTGTCATAGGCGGTGCATCCAGACCGTCCATCCACTTGAAAGGATCATGTTAGGCCTATGGGTTAGGCCCATTGGAATTTCAAAAGGGGTATGGGCTAGGCCCATTTGGTTTGTGAAATGCTTATGGGCTGGGCCCATTGGGTTCATTTTAGGCCTAGAGGCTAGGCCCATTTGATGTACTTCAAGACCCATGTAATGGGACCCCCTTTGTCGAAATTTAAAGTCCATGGAAGAAGACCATTTGATATATTGTAAGGTCCATGGGACTGAACCCATTCGATTATAAAAAGGGTCCATAGGATTAGGCCCACTTTGATATGCATGCAAGCTCATGGACTAGGTCCATTAAAATTATTTAAGGCCTAGGAATTTAGGGCCATTCGACTCATATAAGGCCTCTGGGTTGAGACCCAGTTGATATACAATTGGAGATCCAATCGGTGTGGCCCATTTGATACATATTAGACTCATATGGTTAGGTCCAATTGATGCAATCCAAGGCCCACGGGTTTTGACCCATTGCAATGCACTTAAGACCCATTGGTGTGGCCCATTTATATGGCCCATCTGATGAATAAATGGCCCATAAGATATGGCCCATAAGATAGATATGTAAGGCCCAATGGGAGGAACCTAAGGTCCATTGCAATGTGTAAACCCATTACCGATTATGTAGTGGTACTTAAGAAGATCGTACCTGGAATGCAATGATGGTTTGACGTCCACATTGCAAGTGTAATGTTGGTTGGATGTCCACATTACGACTCTCCTTAGGGTCCATTACTGGGCCGTACTTGTTGTCTTTCGGCCGCCCAGGCCCATCTGCATTGAAAGATAATTCATTTTATTATAACCTGTTAAGTATAGTTTCATGACCCATGATCATACGCATCATATGTATGCTTGATATGAGGATTGACTGATCATAGCATATGCCTTCGGGCAGGTTGTTTATGGGCTCCCGGTTAGGCAGTATTGCCCTACATGAGCGCACGGTATGCGCAGGATTGGTTGCATGACTGGATAGCGTGATTCATGCATTCCGCATTTGTGTGACATGGTTGTTGAACACCCTAGCGACATCAGGGCCGTAGCCTCCACAGACGCATCGTGGTTGGCAGGATTGGATACTGGAAATCTTGTTCTACATGGGGTACTATAGATATCCCTGGGTGAAAGTCCCTAAACCCTTATGGTACCAAGAGGTTGCTCCAACGTTTAGACCGAGTGGGTAGATGAGCGTTGAGTGCCGATTACCAGACGGTTACGCTCTCCACTGTGTCGTGGTCGGTTGGAAGGGGGTGCGGCCTTACCCGCCCGAGAGTAGGGGGCAATGCTAGGCTGAGTTTGACCAGCTCGAGGAATGGGTCCGCTATCGACGAGTCGCGCCCGATATTGGCAGGCGGATAGTGAGGTCTCTTCCACTTACCTTATTGCGCGCGATGTGGCGGCAATCTGGTTTAGAGTGTACTAGACCCCGGTGATATTCCATACTTTGAGCTGTACCGATATGTGGACATTGATGAGGATCTGTATGCTTGAGTTGCATTGCACATTGCATGGCCTTGGGATGGCCGATACCATTCATGTCTTGCATTGCAGAGCCTTGGTACGGCTCATGACGTTTTGGTTCCATCTGCATATTTCGCATTACTCTGACATTGCATTCATATTACTACCTTGCGCACACACTTTCACCACCCTCTAAGCTTTCTGTAAGCTTATGCACGACCGTTGCGTGCAGGTGACGTTGGACTGCAGCAGCGTTGAGGCAGGAGCGCGTTGCTGATCATTTTGGAGTTTTCTGTTATTTACCATTGTATTTCCCTTTATGCTCATTGTACTTGTAAAATTTTTGATCATAGTGGAAATGTAATGGAGTGCTTGGTTGTTGTTTGTGGGTTATGCCTTTAATTATGCTCATTACGTATCAGACTGATGTTAAAAATCCTCCTCGTGGCATCCCAGGATCGGAACCTGGCGAATGGGAGCTAGGAGCCGAGAATGGGGTTCTACGGAGGCTGTCGGCGCCGGATTCGGCGATCGGGAATTTTGTGAGCCCGGTTTCTGAGTTTGGGGCGTGACAGAAGTTGGTATCAGAGCATAACTTGGGAATAACCGAGAACAACATTACATGTTTGCTATGAGTGAAGAATGGCTAAGTTCTGAAGTTCGGATAACTTCACGACCTTCCGAATCAGACCATTAACATGCGTACATTCGAGAGTTCTGGAAGATGATAGGCGCTTTCGCTCTTTCCTGTAGGGTATGGCGCCTGTTACTCGATCGACTCCCGCACCACCACCTGAGGATTCTACCTCACCATCGGAGACTCCAGCTCTACCACCTGCGTCTCCCATTCCACCCTCAGAGATTCCTGCTTCTTCCCATGAGGATGACATTCCTCCACCTGAGACTGATGAGGAGCCGACTGTGACTGTGAGTGCCTCTCAGTTACAGCAGATGTTGCAGGCTGTGACAGCTGCACTGCAGGGACAGGGTAGACGTCCAGCTGTTTCACCAGCTCAGGCAGAGCAGGAGCGCGCGAGCGCTGTACTTCGTGAGTTTAGACGGCACGATCCCCCTCGTTTCCAGGGCGAGCCAGATTCGACCGCTGCCGAGAGATGGCGCTCCGATGTGGAGAAGATATTCGATACCATGTTATGCACGACCGAGCAGCGCGTCCGGTTAGCAGTATTTCTCTTCCACGGTGAGGCCGAGCATTGGTGGACCTCTGTCGCCCGTGTCGCCGGACCTGATTATGTCTGGACATGGGAGGACTTTGTGGACCGATTTGAGGAGCAGTACTTCCCTGACCACATCCGTCGTCAGCGAGCCTTAGAGTTCGAGACTCTGGTGCAGGGAGATATGACCGTGGCACAGTACGCGGCCCGTTTCATGGCACTATCACGATTCGCACCATATATGGTTGATGATGAGGGGCGGAAGGCCCGCCGTTTCGAGCACGGCTTACGTTACGGCCTTCGAGGTCGCGTTATTGGGCATGAGCTTCCTACCTTCCAGGCAGTAGTGCGGAAGGCTCAGATATATGAGACTGAGTGGGCCGGTTCTCAGTCTGATCGTGGTCAGAGGGGAGACCGGAAGAGGCAGGCTTCTTCCAGTCATTCCCAGCAGGGTCGATTACAGCAGCAGAGGCGCACTGGTCGCCCAGCTTTCCGTACACCATCAGCACCATCAGCACCTCCACCACCACCTCAGAGACAGTTCACCGGCACTTGCTTCAGGTGCGGTGCGACGGGACACCGTTCATGGGAGTGTCCCAGTCCCCAGCAGCAGCAGAGAGGTCCACAGCAGCAGAGACCTCCACCGCAGCAGCAGAGACCCCCACAGCAGCAGCGACAGCAGCAGCGACAGCAGCCTCTACCACCGAGGCCACCTCAGCAGCAGCATCAGCATCAGCACCAGCCTCAGAGGCCACAGCAGCAGAGGCAGCAGTTTCGACCACCTCAGCGACCTCAGCAGCAGCAGCAGCACGTTCAGAGGGGACAGGCACCTCCCCAGCCAGCTCAGGCTAGGTTTTATGCGGCTCAGCAGGATCCGCAGTCATCTGGGGGAGTCGTTGAGGGTATACTGCCAGTTTCTGCATGCATTGCGCGAGTATTGTTTGATTCTGGTGCATCGCATTCCTTTGTGGCCGAGAGCTTTTGTTGATCGGCTGGCTTACCGTTGGAGTCTGCTGATGTGAGCCTATCAGTATCTACTCCCTTGGGGAGGACTGCAGCGTTAGGACGATTTTGCTCGTCATGCCCCGTTCTAGTTGGGGATACCTTCCTGCCTGCTGATTTGTTTGTTTTGCCGATGTCCGAGTTCGACGTCATCTTGGGCATGGATTGGCTCGCCGAGTACTATGCCATTTTGGACTGCGCCGCGAGGACCGTCACGTTCTGTATACCCGGCGTGCCACAGTTCCAGTTCGTTGCAGAGGCCAGAGGAGAGCAGTTGTCTTGTTTGATGTCTTGCGCCATAGAGGAGCCTGTCGCCATTTGCATCGACCATTTACCGATAGTTTGTGATTTTCCCGATGTGTTCCAGGAGATTCCGGGATTACCGCCTCGTCGACTCACCAAGTTTCAGATCGATCTCGTGCCTGGTACCGCGCCTATTTCAAAGGCCCCGTATCGTATGGCACCGTTGGAGTTACGGGAACTGCAGAAGCAGTTGGACGAGTTGCGTGAGTTGGGCTTTATCCTCCGAGCAGTTCTCCATGGGGAGCGCCGGTACTCTTCGTGAAGAAGAAGGATGGCTCGTTGAGGCTCTGCGTTGACTATCGCGAGCTCAATAAAGTCACGATCAAGAACAAGTACCCACTCCCTAGGATTGATGATTTGTTCGACCAGCTGCAGGGTGCACAGTTCTTTTCGAAGATTGACCTGCGTTCCGGTTATCATCAGATTCGGGTCCGAGATGAGGACATTCCGAAGACAGCATTCAGGACGCGTTACGGTCATTTCGAGTTTCAGGTCATGTCCTTCGGACTGACCAATGCACCAGCGGTCTTCATGCAGCTGATGAACGAGGTTTTTCGCCCATATCTAGATCAGTTTGTTGTAGTCTTCATCGACGACATTCTGATCTACTCGAGGACCCGTGAGGAGCATGAGCAGCACTTGGAGATCACTTTACAGACCCTCCGTGCACACCAGCTGTATGCGAAGCTGGAGAAGTGCGAGTTCTGGCAGGAGGAGGTGAAGTTCCTCGGTCACGTGGTGACGAGGGAGGGTGTCGCAGTGGACCCCTCGAAGGTCGAGGCAGTGCGTCAGTGGGGCCAGCCCACGACTGCGACAGAAATCCGTAGTTTCCTTGGTTTGGCGGGCTACTACCGGCGTTTCATCGAGGGTTTCTCTCGTATTGCAGCCCCGCTGACCAGGTTGACTCGGAAGGGCGCAGAGTTTATTTGGAGTGACGCCTGCGAGCGAGCATTTACGGAGTTGAAGGACCGTCTGACGTCCGCTCCTGTCCTCACTCTTTCCTCTGGGAGTGACGGCTTCATTGTATTCACTGATGCCTCGCACATCGGTTTAGGTGCTGTCCTGATGCAGCACGGGAGACCAGTGGCCTTTGCGTCTCGTCAGCTCAAGGTCCATGAGCTGAACTACCCTACACATGATCTGGAGCTGGCTGCCGTTGTCTTCGCACTGAAGGTGTGGAGGCACTACCTTTACGGGATTAGGTTCGAGCTCTTCTCTGATCACAAGAGCTTGAAGTACCTCTTCTCGCAGTCTGAGTTGAATATGAGACAGAGGCGCTGGATGGAGCTCCTGAAGGACTATGATTTCGACCTTCAGTACCACCCGGGCAAGGCGAACGTGGTGGCAGATGCCCTCAGCCGTCAGCCACGAGGCCTAGTGGCACATATGATGATTCAGGAGTGGCGGATGCTTGAGGATATTGCTGCATATGACTTTGAGTTCGGCCTGCAGTCTTCCATTGTACAGTTATCGAGCTTGTCGATTCAACCCTCTCTTGTCGCTAGGGTGATCGAGGCTCAGCAGGCTGATGAGTCGTTACAGGGTTATATGGCTGAGGCGGCATCTGAGGGTCAGGTTGATTGGCAGATCGGTACAGACGGTGGACTTCGCTTCAGAGGCCGATTATGTGTCCCGGATATGTCAGAGTTACGCAGAGATCTTATGACCGAGGCACATCGATCGCGGTTTTCTATCCACCCGGGCTCGACGAAGATGTACCGTGACATGAGGCGACAGTATTTTTGGGCGGGGATGAAGCGCCAGATCGCCAGTTTTGTGGCCGAGTGTGACACGTGCCAGCGTGTCAAGGCCGATCATCAGAGACCTCTTGGTCTTTTGCAGCCGTTGAGCGTCCCGATGTGGAAGTGGGAGCACGTGTCGACTGATTTCATTATGGGTTTGCCGAGGACTCAGCGCGGTCATGACTCCATTTGGGTTGTTGTGGATCGTCTGACGAAGTCGGCACATTTCCTTGCGATGCGTGCGACTTGGTCTATGGACCGGCTTGCGAGACTGTTTATTGAGGAGATTGTGAGACTGCATGGCGTTCCAGTCTCGATCGTTTCTGACCGAGACTCGAGGTTCACGTCTCAGTTTTGGGGGAGCTTCCAGCGTGCGATGGGGACTGATTTGCAGCTCAGCACCGCGTACCATCCGCAGACCGATGGCCAGACCGAGAGGGTCAATCAGATACTTGAGGACATGCTTCTGGCCTGCGCGATTGACTTCGGGGGTAGCTGGGATGAGCATCTGCGATTGGCTGAGTTCGCGTATAATAACAGCTATCAGGCGACCATCGGCATGGCTCCTTTTGAGGCACTATATGGCAGACCATGCAGATCACCGAGTTGTTGGACCGAGGTTGGAGAGCGCCGTCTCCTAGGTCCCGAGCTTGTGCAGGAGACTTCAGAGGCTATCGACATCATCAGGCAGAGGATGCGCACAGCTCAGAGCCGACAGAAGAGTTCTGCTGATCGTCGGCGTCGTCCCTTGGAGTTTGATGTAGGGGACCATGTGTATCTCAAGGTCTCGCCCATGAAGGGCGTAGTTCGATTTGGAGCGAAGGGCAAGCTTGCCCCGAGATTCATAGGACCTTTTGAGATCACTGGGCGTGTTGGCGCCGTGGCCTATCGGCTTGCCTTACCATCACAGTTGTCTGGCGTCCACAACGTGTTTCACGTCTCCATGTTGAGGAAGTGTGGGTCAGACATAGTTCCCGTTATTGATTGGCAGCCGTTGGAGGTTCGTGAGGACGCTTCTTACATTGAGCAGCCAGTCCGTATCCTTGATCGGAAGGAGCAGGTCCTCAGAACCAAGGTCATTCCGTTGGTGAAGGTGCAGTGGGGTCACCATTCTGTAGAGGAGGCTTCTTGGGAGCGTGAGGCTGAGATTCGAGAGCGATATCCTCATCTCTTTGATGGTTGATGATCATGTATTGAATTTTGTACGCTGTCCCTGATTCTATATGATGACGTTATGTTTCTTATTCCTCGCGAGTTATGCTTAGTTGCGACGCTTGTGTAAATTTCGAGGACGAAATTTTTATAAGGAGGGGAGAGCTGTGAGACCCGTATCTTGGTCCGTACCTTTCCGTACACTTCCGCGGTCTTACCGGTCGAATTTCGGCAACTTTCGACCCTTAAACAATATCGACGCGCGACCTGGATTCTTGTACCGACAACCCGAGTCGACTCAACCCGAGACCAATACCATAGCGACCGCGCCGACGTTGCGGTTCCGATACCGCGACTCGTGCGCCAAGGCGATACCCTGATCAAGAGATATGAGCCAACGTTCGGTGCGAGAAAACGCCGCGCGTTGCGAAAACCGAGGGAATCTCAACGATGTGTCACATCAATCACATCAATCCCATCAATCAATCACCCATCAAGCCATCACATGTCAAGTACACATCACCTCCATCCATTTTCCCAAGCAACCACAAAAGTCTCCCAAACCCATACCTCTCTTACACAAAAAGCCTCAAAAGTCTTCACAACCCATACCTCTCTTACACCAAAGCCTCAAAAGTCAAGCTTTTCTTACACAACCATCACTCACCCATCCATCCATCACTCTCTCTCTCTCCCTTTACATCACTCTCTCTCTTTCTCTCTTTCTCATTTCAAAAAAATCCAAGCAACTAAAATTGCAAGGGGCTCCCACGTATGGAATTCCCCAAGTCCTTCTAAGCTTCAAGTGGCCCACCTTCCTACCCCAAAATCCCCCATCTCAACCCTCCATTCTTCATCCTAACCGTTGAAGTTGAAGCCAAGGTGCCAAGGAACCCCTAGGAGCGAGAAGATCGGACGGTGGGTGCTTCTATAGGGTAGATTTTCTTGATTTTATGGTGAACCAAGTGAGGCCCACCGATCCATGGTGTGGATCTCACTTGGGACCCTTATTTGTGGCCGATGGACCACTTGGATCGTCATGATCGTTCCATGATGGGGCCATTCTCCATGGACCCCATCATGATGTTTACTTTCATTTGGAAAGGTCATCTAGACCATTCATATTGGTGGGGAAGGGATCCCCACCGTTGATCTTTAATTTTGAGGGTCACATGTACAAAAGGACCCAATTGATGTATGATTTCATGCATGGGAGGGCCCATAGTGACGGGGTCCCTCCATCACTAGCCGTGTCCCACTCTCCATGTCTCTCTCTCTATTTTATTTTATTTTATTTTATTTATTGCAAAAGGATGGTTTGGCCCACTTGAAGGATCCCACCTTGATATAATTATTTTATTCAAGTGGGGCCCACCCTAGACGTTGAACCTATGGCATCCATCAGTGGTGGCCCACTTCATCAGGCCCACCACAGAAAATTTTAGCCAGTCGTCCAGCGTCTAGGACGCTGGACGTTTCCAAGGGAATGAAAACAAGAAGAAAAAGAAAGGAAAAAGAAAAAGAAAAGAAAAGGGAATGGGGTGTTTCCCCTTGCATAGGCCCCAACCTGATGTTATGATTCGATCCAAGCCGCCCATCCTCTTACCCATGGCATTTTAGCCGTTGGGTAGAAGTTTGGAGCTGATCCAATCACCCGGTGGGCCATACTACTAAATATTGTATTGTCACCATTCAAATGATAATTTCTTATTTTATTCCACTTCCAATCATCAAAAAAATTCTAACTCTGGACTCATTTGGACGGCGTCGAGCCACTGAATGCAATGGCTGGGGCGGATTTCACTTTAGCGGGCCCCACATGCAAAAAACTGCGAAAATCCTGATTTCCCCCAAATTTTTCTAAGAGGCAGAGCCTCTGTCCTTTTTGGCAGGCAGCGCTGCACGCGGCAGCGTGCAGCCGTGGGACGGCGGACGGGCTGCCGTGCAGCCACCCACGGCTGCTGCCGTGGGCCCCACGCGATGTATATGTTTTATCTATACCGTCCATCAGGTGGGCCCCCTTCTCAGGTGGGCCCTCTCTAAATTTCAGGTCAATCCAAACCTTAGGTGGGCCACATCACACGAAACAGTGTGAATGAGCATTCACCATTGAAACTCTTCCTGGGGTCCACAGAAGTGTTGGATCAAGCTGAAATTTTATGTTTTCCCTTCATCCAGGTTGAGTGACCTTATGAACGGGTTGGATTTCAAATAAACATTACGGTGGGCCATATACATGGGACCCATAGTGATTTATGTGTTTTATTCACACCGTCCACGGTCCGTGGACGGTGATGCCCACTGTGATTCTTGTTGAATCCACACCGTCCCCACTGAACGGTGGGGCCCACATATATATGTTATTATATTATATATATATCACATATATATTATTATATTATATATATATTACATATAAAATTGTATATATTACATATATTATATTATATGTAATTATATATTATATAATATATATATGATTGTACGCCTTCATGTGGGTCCTACCATTGTCATAGGCGGTGCATCCAGACCGTCCATCCACTTGAAAGGATCATGTTAGGCCTATGGGTTAGGCCCATTGGAATTTCAAAAGGGGTATGGGCTAGGCCCATTTGGTTTGTGAAATGCTTATGGGCTGGGCCCATTGGGTTCATTTTAGGCCTAGAGGCTAGGCCCATTTGATGTACTTCAAGACCCATGTAATGGGACCCCCTTTGTCGAAATTTAAAGTCCATGGAAGAAGACCATTTGATATATTGTAAGGTCCATGGGACTGAACCCATTCGATTATAAAAAGGGTCCATAGGATTAGGCCCACTTTGATATGCATGCAAGCTCATGGACTAGGTCCATTAAAATTATTTAAGGCCTAGGAATTTAGGGCCATTCGACTCATATAAGGCCTCTGGGTTGAGACCCAGTTGATATACAATTGGAGATCCAATCGGTGTGGCCCATTTGATACATATTAGACTCATATGGTTAGGTCCAATTGATGCAATCCAAGGCCCACGGGTTTTGACCCATTGCAATGCACTTAAGACCCATTGGTGTGGCCCATTTATATGGCCCATCTGATGAATAAATGGCCCATAAGATATGGCCCATAAGATAGATATGTAAGGCCCAATGGGAGGAACCTAAGGTCCATTGCAATGTGTAAACCCATTACCGATTATGTAGCGGTACTTAAGAAGATCGTACCTGGAATGCAATGATGGTTTGACGTCCACATTGCAAGTGTAATGTTGGTTGGATGTCCACATTACGACTCTCCTTAGGGTCCATTACTGGGCCGTACTTGTTGTCTTTCGGCCGCCCAGGCCCATCTGCATTGAAAGATAATTCATTTTATTATAACCTGTTAAGTATAGTTTCATGACCCATGATCATACGCATCATATGTATGCTTGATATGAGGATTGACTGATCATAGCATATGCCTTCGGGCAGGTTGTTTATGGGCTCCCGGTTAGGCAGTATTGCCCTACATGAGCGCACGGTATGCGCAGGATTGGTTGCATGACTGGATAGCGTGATTCATGCATTCCGCATTTGTGTGACATGGTTGTTGAACGCCCTAGCGACATCAGGGCCGTAGCCTCCACAGACGCATCGTGGTTGACAGGATTGGATACTGGAAATCTTGTTCTACATGGGGTACTATAGATATCCCTGGGTGAAAGTCCCTAAACCCTTATGGTACCAAGAGGTTGCTCCAACGTTTAGACCGAGTGGGTAGATGAGCGTTGAGTGCCGATTACCAGACGGTTACGCTCTCCACTGTGTCGTGGTCAGTTGGAAGGGGGTGCGGCCTTACCCGCCCGAGAGTAGGGGGCAATGCTAGGCTGAGTTTGACCAGCTCGAGGAATGGGTCCGCTATCGACGAGTCGCGCCCGATATTGGCAGGCGGATAGTGAGGTCTCTTCCACTTACCTTATTACGCGCGATGTGGCGGCAATCTGGTTTAGAGTGTACTAGACCCCGGTGATATTCCATACTTTGAGCTGTACCGATATGTGGACATTGATGAGGATCTGTATGCTTGAGTTGCATTGCACATTGCATGGCCTTGGGATGGCCGATACCATTCATGTCTTGCATTGCAGAGCCTTGGTACGGCTCATGACGTTTTGGTTCCATCTGCATATTTCGCATTACTCTGACATTGCATTCATATTACTACCTTGCGCACACACTTTCACCACCCTCTAAGCTTTCTGTAAGCTTATGCACGACCGTTGCGTGCAGGTGACGTTGGACTGCAGCAGCGTTGAGGCAGGAGCGCGTTGCTGATCATTTTGGAGTTTTCTGTTATTTACCATTGTATTTCCCTTTATGCTCATTGTACTTGTAAAATTTTTGATCATAGTGGAAATGTAATGGAGTGATTGGTTGTTGTTTGTGGGTTATGCCTTTAATTATGCTCATTACGTATCAGACTGATGTTAAAAATCCTCCTCGTGGCATCCCAGGATCGGAACCTGGCGAATGGGAGCTAGGAGCCGAGAATGGGGTTCTACGGAGGCTGTCGGCGCCGGATTCGGCGATCGGGAATTTTGTGAGCCCGGTTTCTGAGTTTGGGACGTGACAATATGGGTCCCACTATGATGTATGTTTTGTATTCACATCGTCCATCCATTTGGAGAGATCATTTTAGGGCCCCCACCACAGAAAACAGTGGAGAGAGTCACGCCCACCATTTATTACGACTGAATCCAATCCAAACTTCGTCACTTTATCTACTGAACCCTGTCACTTTGTACTGCAACCTCGTCACTTTGACGAGGTTGCAATACAAAGTGATGAGGTTGCAGTACAAAGTGATGGGGTTTAGTAGATAAGTGATGAGGTTGCAGTACAAAGTGATATGGTACAGTAGACAAAGTGACGAGGTTGCAGCACAAAGTGACGAGGTACAGTAGATAAAGTGACGGGGTTGCAGCATAAAGTGATAAGGTACAGTAGACAAAGTGATGATGTTGCCATATAAAGTGATGGGGTTCAGTAGACAAAGTAACGGGGTTCAGAAGACAAAGTGACGGGGTTACAGTACGAAGTGACGGGGTTTACTAGACAAAGTGATGAGGTTGCAGTACAAAGTGACAGGTTTCAGTAGATAAAGTGATGGGGTTACAGTACAAAGTAACGGGGTTCAGTAGATAAAGTGACGAGGTTTGGATTGAATTCAGTCGTAAAAAATGGTGGGCATGACTCTCTCCATTATTTTCTGTGGTGGGTCCACTTGAGTTTTGGATATGATTCATTCTTTGGTTCATGCCCTAAAATGATCTCTCCAAATGGATGGACAGTGTGGATACAAAACATACGTCATAGTGGGACCCATATAAATAGGTGACATCACTTTAGTAGTGAGTCACACTACTCAATGTGGCACTAAATCTCAAATGAAAATGAAAGCGGATCGGCTACTCCTCCCACCACCAGCCCAGCGGTGGTGGTGGTCGATACTCTATGGGCCCCACCATGATGTATGTGTTTCATCTATTCTGTTAATCTATTTGTACATATAATTTTAGGGGTTGATCCCAAAAATGAGAGGGATATAAATCTCATATGGACCACACCACAGGAAAACAATGGTGATTGGATATCCATCATTAAAGTCCTCCTAAGGCCCACCATACTATTTATTTGACATCCAATCTGTTGGTATGGTCATAAAGACCCAGATGAAGAGAAAAAATAAAGATCATCTTGATCCAAAACTTTTATGGCCCCCAAAAAGTTTTTAATAGTCAACGTTCATTCAACATTGTTTCATGTAATGTGGTCCACTTGAGATTGGGTTATACCTCATTTTTTGTCTCAGACCATAAAATGATCTATAAAAATAAATGGACGGCATGGATGAAACATATACATCATGGTGGGCCCACATAGCACCGGGTGGCAAGGGAGTAGCCAGTCTGTTTCCATTGGAAATCGTAGACGCGGATTCACCGGGGAAAGCCTTTTGCATGAAGTTCCAGCGCTGGGATGTATGGTGGGGTCTACCATGATGTTTATAAGAATTCCAATCCATTCATCCATTTTTAGAGCTCATTTTAAGACATGTAACTAAAAATTAGGATGATCAAAAACTCAACTGGGCCATACAAGATGAAACGGTGGAGAAAGAAATTCCTACAGTTGAAACCTTCCTAGGCATCTTGATGTTTTTATGCCATACAAAATATTTATAAGGTCATTTTTACTAGGATGAAGTGAAAACACCAAGATATTAGACCGATGCAAACTTTTGTGGCCATATAAATATTTCAATAGTGGACACTAAATCCCCATTATTTCCTCTCGTGTGGCCCATTTGAGTTTTGTATATACCTTAGTTTTGGTATTATGTCCTAAAATGATATCTAAAAATGGATGAACGGGTTGGATTTATCACAAACGTTGCAGTGGGCCCATTTGGAATCCTAGCGCAGGATCTTACTACAAAAGGCTTTGGCAGGAAATCCGCGTCCCCATTATACATGTGAAATCAGATTGCGTACCGAGTCTTATCATACTGAGTAAACTCTGTTGGGCCCACTATGAATTCATGTGGTTTGTCCACGCCGTCCATCCATTTTTTCAGATCATTTTAGGGGTTAAGCCCAAAACTGAAGTATATCAAAAGCTCAAGTAGACCATACCAACGGAAACAGTGGGAGTATTAATTTCCACTATTGAATTGTTTCTAAGCCCCTAATGATGTTTATTTTTCATCCAAACTGTTCATAAGATCACAAAGACATAGATGAATGGAAAAAACAAATATCATCTTGATATAAAACTTCTGTGAGCCCCTAACAACTTTTCAACGGTAGAATTCAATTCACACTGTTTCAGCTGGTGTGGTCCACTTGATCTTTGGATATGATTAATTTTGTTGTAAAACCCTAGAATTAAATTATAAAAGAGATGGATGGATTTGATACAATGCATGAATGACATGATGGTGGGCTCCGTAGACTTTACTCAGTACGCTTACCATACTGATTTACTCAGCACGCAAACCGCTTCCTTTTAACGTCTCTGTTATACTTCTTATTAAATGTATTTTTATAATATATTTAAAAAATTTGATGACGTGGCACTTATATTGACGTTGACCAATGAAAATGCTAGAGGTAGGGAGTTCCTGCCTCCGGGAGGCAAAGGATCCGCACTCTATTAGTGGATATGTGATGATGATGTTGCCTTTGTGATTTGGGTAAACTTGTGGATATGCTTTCTATGAGATAAATGTACATTAAAAAAATCCTCCTTGTAGGATCCCAGGATCGGAATTTGGTGTATGTACGCTAGGAGCCGAGAATTATGTACTACGGAGGCTATTAGCACCGAATTCAGTGATCAAGAATTTTGTGAGTCCGGTTTCTGAGTTTGGGGTGTGACATATAATAAGTCACATTTTTTTTAATGGTGTTTGATTATGAAACTTCTTCCTAAGTTTGAGATTACCATTTAAAGGGTTGTAGTTTATTTTTATCGTCAATCTATCTATTTTCTAGTTTATTAGAATTTATTTATATTTTTCCACATGGATTTGAGTAAT
Organism: Magnolia kwangsiensis; assembly: GCA_037074715.1. Classification (NCBI taxonomy): domain Eukaryota; kingdom Viridiplantae; phylum Streptophyta; class Magnoliopsida; order Magnoliales; family Magnoliaceae; genus Magnolia; species Magnolia kwangsiensis. The sequence goes on along the minus strand of CM073580.1, from coordinate 103,824,643 downwards.
ATCTGTGAGGAGTCTAAAGAAGTTCCTTGGATTTAGAGTAATTATCCTCTTGAGAAAGATGGTGATCGACCTTATCACATTCATCCCTATGTCAACATGGTTCACCGATATCGAGGCAACCAATCATGTTACCATGGATTCGAACAATTTATCTCTTTATTACTAGATGGGCAATGACTGCTTTGTAGTTATAAATGTTAAAGAGCTACCTATTTCATATATTGGTTCTTCATCATATTCATCTCGTAACTCTAATATTCACTTACATGATATCCTTCATGTTTCTAGCATTTCTAAAAATTCACTTTCTATTTCATAATTCACTAAAGATAATTATTATAATTTTATTTTTACCTCATCTAGTTTTTATGTTAAGGAAAATAAATCAAGAAAGATCCACTTCCAAGGATAAAGCAATAAAGGCCTTAATCCACTGTAGCTTCCTCATCATAAAAAATTACATGTTACTACAACAACTCTCTCTATTACACGAGTTTCAAGTGCTCTCTAACATCACATGTTGGGACATCACTCTACCCAAACATTCCAGCGTGATGCTTCTCTTTTCTCCTTCAGTGGTTCATTAAAAAAACATTCAATTTGCTCCTCTAGTTAATTGGGGAAAATCTCTTGAGTACCTTTTTGGCCCTCTTATTTAGTGTATTCTTTTCCCTTAGAGCTTATTCATTTGAATGTTTGGAGTCCAACATCGATCCCCTTGAAATGGTACTATATTTTATGTTACATTTATTGATGATTTTAATTTCAATTACTAATTATTTCCTCTTCAATTTAAAATTTCAGTTGATGATGTTTTTATATCTTTTAAACCTCTTATTAAAAACATGTTTACTTAAAAAATTAAATCATTTCGAACTAATGATGGAGGAGAGTATTCCAATCATTGCTTTGAGAATCTTTTAAAGGCACATGGTATCTCCTATCACCTCTCCTATCCACACACACCTAAACAAAATGGACTAGTGAAGTGAAAATATCATCACATAGTTGAAATTAGATTGGCTTTATTAGTCCTTTCTAGTCTTCTAGCTTCCTTTTGGGATGACGCTTCTGCCACTTCTATCTTTCTCATTAATCACATGCCCACCTCCACTCTTCATAATATTTCTCCTTATGAAAATTGATTTCACATTGTACTTGACTATATCATTTTTCGGGGTTTTGAGTGCCCATGTTATCCCTACATTCATACCTACTAACATAATAAACTTACATTTCACACCATTCCATGTATTTTTCTTGGGTATGACAAAAAAATAATAATAATATAAAGTTACAAGTGCTTTGATCCCATTTCCAAAAGAGTTTACGTGTCTCACTATGCCATTTTTTATGAGACCCATTATCCCATTGCATCCACAAATAAAGCCTAGCCTCCTCTTGGATGGGAACCTATCCTCGCTAATGACTCTCTGGACCTTGTCCATTTGGGCTACATTTTTACACATCCATCTTCCCAATCCCATGTCCATTAATGATTGGACCCTTGGCTTCACCACTTTTAAGTCCTCATCCTGCTTTCTCACACCCATCACCTTTTTTTTTTTTTTTTTCATTTTATATCACAAAACCTTTATAACTCAGATTTACAATTCGGGTTCAACAGGAGGAAAAAGACCTAGACGGAACCTATCGTAAGATCGGAAACAACAATGAAAACCAAAGGGGCAGCGAGAAGAAGGCAGGCCATGGATCCTCTAGCTCCTAATTGTGCCCAGACCTACTGTAACACCCTGAAAATCGGGGGTCTTGTAGAAACCCGACTCCTGAGTTCCAGACCATCACTTATGCAACGAAATGAATATGATTCAATGTTTCTGAGTTAGAGCATTCACATGAGTAAGATTATACCAAAACTGCAATTCATACTCCAGACCCAGTGATAAAACGCAAGAGGAAGACTATCATATATATATATATCACTGTATGAAAACAAAATAATACCAAACTGTCTCCAAAGTATGAATACATCACTGAGTCTCATATACATGTCATAAAGCAAAAATAAATGTCATGTGATAGTCCAACTAGCATGTCCCGCCGATCCAGGTCACCTACGCAAAGCTGTCAGCGAACTGCATATACGAGAACTCATCCTGGTCCTCCTCGTAGTCCGTCTCCGCGTCCTGAATCGCATCGCCACCTGCACCTAAGACAGGTCTGGTGGGTGTTGCAAACACTATCCCGTAACGTGGGAGTGAGTGATCAACTTAGTGGAATAATAGAGCAAAGATTAGCATGTTATCAAATCAATCACACGATAATAGCAAAGCAATCAATAAAACATTCCTATATACTGTTGTTAATGTATGCATGAAATGACATGATGGATGCCCTCATTGACATACTCCCTCATGCGGCACCATCTGCGTCCGCGGCATACTTTCTTCCCGCAATGCTCCACATCTTCCAGGCACATACAGTGCGATATGGATAATGATTATCGGGTTGTTATTAGTCCTTTTCATACAGTAGGATTGGAAAACTAAGGTACCTTCCTTATATCAATCCCAACACAGATCCTGTCTAGGGTCGTTACTCCCATTAATCTCATACGATGTTATATTTATAGGTCGCTGCAAGGGCTTCAGGGCTGTTACTCACACTCGTTACACCGCTCCCCCATCACCTTATCAATACAGGTCTAATGTACTTTCGTCGCTACGAAAGGGTTGTCGCCTCCCGTAGACTCAGAATACGCTCGCGGTCACTACAAAGGGCTCGTCACCAATCAGAGTAGGCCGACAGCTCGAATGTAGTGTCCCATACCACCACAATCGGCTGACAAGTCAAATGTGCTCACTGGTCACTACGGGGAGGTTTGTGGCCCCAGCGTAGGCTGACAGCTCGACCACGGTGTCTCATACCACCATGCCCGGTTCATGAGTCTTTATGGATCAAGGTACCATGGTTAACAGGGTTTCCAATGGTAAGTTCCGTACCCTAGGTTCAAGCAGTTATGACTCATACAGGGTGAACATACAATGGCCAGTCGGGTTACTTGACGGGCTCGACTAGTACGAGCGCATCTCAAGCTGAGCGACATGAAGTGCATAAAACACTTCGTGTGGCCTAACCACTGCCTCCAACTCAAAACACGACTCGCGTTCATCGACGCGTCCTTCGTGGTAAATAAAAGCCAACCACGAATTCAATCCATTACAGACTCCCTGGACTAGGTCATAGCCCCAAGTATTTGTAAATCCACATCAATAATCATATGAGAGTAATAGAAATGAAATACAACAATACAAGCATGTTAACACATGTTATAGCATACAAAGTAAGCAAATCAATCCAACACATGCATTCCATACATATAAGGAAATCAATTCATATGGCAAACATGATGGAAATCATATACATCCGCATATTAATTGAGAATTGAATCTCAAAACTAATTCACAACACCATTTACTCAATACATACTAATACAAACATTTATACATACACTTAGTCTACACACTTTAGTGTACATAGCATATGTCGACTCAAAGTGCGCATTAAGGCGAATCTCTTCGCCAAACAGATCATGCACGCATTCCTAGTATCCTAACATGACAAATAACCATGACAAACATTTCAGCAAAATATGGACGTAAACAGTATTTCCTGCAAATGACTAAAATACCCTAAATCTCATCTTTTTCATACGTAGTCGAAATGGAAAACGGACAGTATGTTCTACATGTCAACCGGCGTGCTCGTCGATAATCTACTATTAAACGACATTGAAAGCTTTGAAATCAATCAATCAAAGCGTCTAAAATCCGCACCTTTCGCCTTAGACGTGTATCGATTTGAATAGAACGTATACGCTTCATCAACGGCGTAACGGCGACCTAATGCACAAGATACGTAAGATACTTCGCTATTAATCAAAGGAATCCCTAAATCAGCAAGTGGTTAGGGTTTTCTTACTTAAAAGTGCATTGAAAATCACCGAGAAAGTGATTTGAATGCATTGCTTTGGTACGTGCAAAAGATGGAGCAAATGACAGGAAGTCCTCTCACAAAGTCTCTCACAATCTCTCACTTTCTCTCTCTCTCTTTTTAGGGTTTCAAGCAAATTCGGATGGGAGAGATATGAGAGGGTTTAAAGCCCTTATATAGGATAAAAACTAACCTAAATAGACTTGGGAACAAAGTATACTTGAGTTATAACCAAATCAGAACTTTTTCGATCCAAAAGAGTGTTTCGGGAGGTCCCCTGTCCGAACGCAGTCGGACTTAAGCTCATGCCTACTGGATCTTGCTCACACGAAGTTTTCAGACCGGTAGAGTTCCCTGATCGCACGTGGCGGTCCAGTTTCAGTTCAGCAGTCATCGTACCTAAATCAGGTCTACAAGTCTTATGATATGAAAAAGAAACTTTTCCTGATCCGAGGGTGAAATTTGGTTGAATTCTGACGGTCAGAACGCTTAATAATAACGCGTAAAGACTCGTACCAAATTTGGAATTAATTTCCTAAACTTTACCCTATTCTCACTCTCTTTAGTCCAGGCTCAATGAAATAGCCTCAAAACATCGGTTGGGCTTGATTTTCGAAACGATTGTCAAGTCCAGCCAAGCGGTCATAACGGTCTAAGATTGTAGATATCGGACTTTCAACGCGCGATCTAAATCCAATACGAAGTTTTAGAGGGTTCCTGAGAGCAAACGGGTTTAGAGTTTGATCCTAGATTTCAAGGTATTATAGCGTCATTGATTCTACAAGTTTTGGGTCTTGCAGAACGTATTTAAAACGATCGATGTTAATTTCACAGCTAATCTAGCGTAACGCTAGTTAACTTACATTTATTTTCTAAAGAAATTAATCCTACGTAATTTCTGGTCGAGTTTGTACTCGAGTCTCTGTACGGATTTTTTCAAGGCGTTACAATCTACCCCCCTTAACAATAATTTTCATCCTCGAAATTTGTACCTTTTCGTACTCCTCGAAAAGCTGTGGATAGTTCTTTCTGATCTCGGCTTCGGTCTCCCGAGTAGCCTCTTCTTCAGAGTGATGCGTCCACAACACGTTCATAAGGGGGATGACCTTGCTACGCAGCACCTGCTCCTTCCTGTCTAGTATACGCGCCGGTCGTAGTACATATGTAACATCCTCACCTAACTGCACCTGCTCCCATCGAATGATATGGGAAGGATCAGGAACGTATTTCTTCAGCATAGAAACATGAAATATGTTGTGTACGCTCGCGAGAGGTGTAGGTAAAGCCAGATGATAAACCACTGCACCCACACGGTCGAGAATCTGAAACGGACCAATGAATCGCGGTGTTAATTTCTCCTTCTTCCCGAACCGAAGGACTCCCTTCAAGGGAAAACTCTCAAAAACACATGATCCCCAACCACGAACTCTAGTGGGCGCCGTCTCGTATCTGCATAACTCTTCTGTCTGCTCTGCGCTGTAAGAAGACGGCGTCTAATGATATCAATCTTCTCCGATGTCGCCTGCACTAACTCCGGGCCAATCATTCTGCGCTCACCGACCTCTGCCTAGCAATGCGGTGCTCGACAAGGTCGCCCATACAAAGCCTCATAAGGTGTCATACCGATACTCACCTGGAAATTGTTGTTGTATGCGAACTCTGCATATGCAAGACAATCATCCCAACTGTCTTTGAAGTCCAATATGCAAGCCCGCAACATGTCCTCTATAATTTGGTTCACCCGCTCTGTCTGTCCATTTGTCTGTGGGTGGAAGGCCGTACTAAACTTCAACTTCACACCCATAGCCTCCTGAATGCGAGTCCAGAAAATAGAAGTAAAGCGCGTGTCTCTGTCCGACACGATCTCCAAGGGAACTCCATGTAGACGCACGATCTCTCTGATATACAGCCTGACTAACTCGTCTGCAGAGTTCGTAACTCTGATCAGTAGGAAGTGCGCCGACTTCGACAGACGGTCAACGATCACCCAAATAGAATCATGTCCCTTCCTCGTCTTCGGCAGTCCCGAGATGAAATCCATGGAAATAAAATCCCACTTCCACTTAGCTATAAGCATAGGTTGAAGGAGTCCAAGAGGTCGACGATGCTCTGCCTTCACCTGCTGGCAAGTGAGACGACGGGACACGAACTCTACGATGTGGGTCTTCATACCCTCCAACCAATAAGTCCTCTTCATGTCACGATACATCTTGGTACTGCCCAGATGCATCGCAAGTCTAGTACTGTGCGCAGCCTCGAGAATCTCTCGTCTCAAGTCAGGGACATCTGGAACGCATAGGCGGCCACGGTAACGTAAGCCCTCATCCGTGCCAACTCGTCACTTGGCATCTGCATCATCACTGGCCGGCTCTTGAAGCTCAGTCAGACGCGCATCATCCCTCTGCGCCGCGATGACTCTGTCATCGATAAAAGATCGCACCTGCACATGTGCGATAAACTCATACGGCTCCTCCACAGTGAGTTTCTGATTAAAGTCTCACAAAAACTCAACCATATCCCACTCAGCAACCATCAGCGGAGCTGCAAACTCTATCGCCTTCTTGCGGCTTAACGCGTCAGCCACAAGGTTCACCTTGCCCGGATGGTAGGAGACTTCGAACTTGAAGTCCTTCAAAGTCTCCATCCATCGCCGCTGCCTCATATTCAAGTTTCGTTGCGTGAATATGTACTTGAGGCTCTTGTGGTTGCAAAAGAGCTCGAACTCCTCTCCATAGAGGTAATATCTCCAGAGCTTCAATGCGAATATGACAACTGCCAACTCAAGGTCGTGTGTAGGGTAATTCTCCCTTTGCTTCCTTAATTATCTCGAGGCATACGAAATTACCCTGTCTTTCTGCATAAGGAAACAACCCTAACCAACGCTAGACGCATCAATATATATCGTGTACCTAACCCCTTGCTCTGGAAATACTAGCACAAGGGCGGACGTCAACCTGTCCTTCAGCTCCTGAAAAGTTATCTTCGCCTTATCATTCCAGGCAAACTTCACATCTTTTCGTGTCAGCTGAGATAGAGGTCTGGCGATCTTCGAGAAATCTCGAATGAAACGTTTATAGTAGCCTGCCAAACCTAAGAAACTCTTCACCTCAGTGACAGAACCAGGCTGCTCCCAATCCTGAACTGCAGGTACCTTAGACAGGTCAACTGTTATCCCATCCTTGGACACCACATATCCCAGAAACTTCACTTCCTGCTTCCAGAAGTCGCACTTCTTATACTGTGCAAACAACTGATGCTGTCTCAGTGTATCCAGGACCAATAGCAAGTGCTCCTCATACTCCTCTCGACTCCTGGAGTATACTAAAATGTCGTCTATGAATACGATGACGAATCGATAGAGGAATAGCCGAAATACCCTGTTCATCAAATCCATGAACACGGCCGGTGCGTTCGTAAGACCGAACGACATCACTAGGAACTCGTAGTAGCCAAAGCTGGTCCTGAAAGCTGTCTTCTGCACGTCCTCATCCCTGACGCGCAACTGGTGATATTCTGACTGGAGATCAATCTTCGAGAAGTACTGGGCCCCTCTCAACTGATCAAACAAGTCTTCTATCCTGAGCAAGGGATATCGGTTCTTCACCGTAATCTGGTTCAGCCTGCAATAATCAATACACAATCGCACAGAACCATCCTTCTTCTTCACAAATAGTACTGATGCTCCCCAAGGAGACACACTCGGTCGAATAAAACCAACCTCCAACAGATCATCAATCTGTTTCCTCAACTCCTCCATCTCACACGGTGCCATGCGATACGTCGGCAGTGAGACGGGCATGGAACCAGGCACCAGATCGATAGTAAAATCGATCTCTCGTTGAGGTGGCAAATCAGGAATCTTCCTGAACAGATCCCTAAAATCACAGACTACAGGCGTATGCTCAAGCGTCGGGGCATCGATGTTCCGCAATAAGGATACGTAGCTAAGTATGCGGAAGGGAAGATTTACCCGCACTGAAAATGTAAAGGGCGTGCCCTCCGGCTCATAGACTGTCACCGTACGGGTCTCGCAGTCAATTTCGGCCCTCCCTACAATCAGCCAATCCATGCCAAGAATGACGTCGAGATAATAAAGAGAAGGGTCGACGACAAGATCAAGAGCCATCCTCCTGCCCCCCAGATCCACCAAACAACCCTCACACATCATGGTGGCATCTGAAAAAGTCCCGTGCACTGTAAGGACTAGCACTTCATCCATCCGAATAGTCGGTAGCCCAAGACGCCTGACTATGGAATGCGATATCAAAGAAATCGTGGATCCAGTATCCCCCATCACAAGTAGAGGAGTACCTCCAATATGTGCGGTGACCTCAAAGGCCAAAGGCTGAGCAGTCTCTGTCTCAGCGGCCTCAGCTGTCAAGGCATGTACCCGTGCCTACTGTGAACGGTTCGGGCGCGGTACCATGAGCCGTTGAGGTGGCCGGAACGAAGGTACGGGAGGTTTAAAGGAAGGATGCGCAGGAGCCGACCGTAGGAGTGGAGCAGATAAAGCCTGTGGACGTGGACGATCGATCTTCTGCGGTAGCGAAAACCCGCTGTCTCTCATCCGAGCGAAACAGTTCCCCACAGTGTGACCCGGTCTCCTGCAATAAGTACATGACAAATCGGGGCGCCTCGTCGGAAGTACTGGCGCTGTAGCCCTAGGAGGAGGGTCGATGCGAGGCTTCTTGCTAGCAAATGGCATGTCCTGCATATCCGGTCATGACTTAGCAACCATAGGGCCACGAGATCGTGTCAAGCGATCAACATCCTGCTCTGTCCTCATGGACATATGTATCAACTCTGCATAGGAAGGTATGCTGACGCAGTACATCTTCGACCGAATGTCCGGTCACAAGCCCTCATAAAATCGGCGTATGCGCATCTTCTCATCAGCAAGTATAGTCGGGACGTATCTGTCCAACTCAGTGAACCGATGCTCATACGCGGTAACTGTCATGCCTCCCCGCCTGAGGCGTAGAAACTCGTTCTCTCACTCGTGCCTGTAAGTCTGTGGATAGTATTTCTTATGGAAACAGAACTCGAACGCTGCCCAAGTCCAAACGTCTTCAGCAGCCACTGTCCGTAATACACTATCCCACCATAGACTGGCCTCTCGCTCGAACATGAACGTGGCTAACTCAACCTGCTCAAACTCCGAGCAGTGCAGCATCCTCAGAATCTTCGACACACGGTCGAGCCAATACTCGGCCTCCTCGGGTCTATGAGAACCCGTAAAAGTAGGAGGCCACAAGCGCTGAAATCTCTCGAGTAGGCCCCGTGAATCAGCAATATACCCCGTAGGATAAGCAGAGGGTGCAGGATGAGTCATGCCCTCATCCTGAGTCAAAGTACCAGCATCCTCAGCTGGATGCACAGATGGTACAGGTGGAGTCGCACTCCCACCTTGGCCTATGGCCCCTGCTATTGTAGTCAAGAGCTGCTGGTGCTGCTGATGCATCATGACCATCAACTGCTCAAACCTATCAGGAGGTGAAGCATGCTGCGACACATACTGCGTCGAGGAAGACGCACGATACTACTCTCTGACAGGCGGTGTGAAAGGCGGCGGTCCAACTGTAGGACCTGTAGAAGGATGAGACTCATGTGCAATCTCAGGAATCGGGCCCACAGCAGGGTCCGTATGAACATCACTCTGGAGAGGAACCCAATCCATAGGCTCTCCCAGTGTAAGTCGTGTCGTGTTCCAAGTAGTCTTAGGCGGCATTCCCTATATTCAAAATAGGGCACAACCTTGTCAGTTTCAGCATTAGCACAAACACACCGCAATCATTCACATAACAAACCGCAGAATTCCATGCATTCCATTAAATCAAAATTTGTCACAATACAAGAGATATATCCTTACATGCATCATGACAAGAAACACATGGTAACTAAGTTATCCGAAGCTACAATTACAACATAAGCAAACTACTAGCCTTCTCAGGCTTACACACAGAAAGCAGGAAACAAACCAACTACAACCAACAACATCTAAAACCTAGTAGTTATTCTGAGTCTGGCAATGGAGGAGGAGCACCCTTATCCTGCAGACAACACAGGATGGCCTTCAAAGTACGAGTCACCTTGCCGAATTTTCATTTCATGACGACCTTGGTATCCTCAAGATACTGTTTCACCTCAGCCCGGAGTTCTTGGACTTCACGTCGCAAAGCAACCTGACTCTCCTCAAGCCGGGCTATATGAGCATCCCTAGTAGCCCGAGTCGCAAGAGGAGGGCTCTCATCAATATCCTGAGCCTCCTCTTCTTCTTCCTGAACTTCTTCCTCTATTTCTGCCCCAGCTTCTTCTTCACTAGCATCCTCTGCGCTATCATACTCGACCTCACTATCATCATCAAGCTGAGCCTCATGCTGCCGAGGCCCTATCTTCATCTGGTTCATGGTAGCCTCATCGATGAAGTGAATCGGCACAGGCATCTCCGGCCCAAGTCTGTTAGCAAACTCAAGCGCGATCTTGCATATGAGCCGACCAAAAGGAAGTGACTCAGACGTTCTCCTCGACTTCGCTATAAGGACGATCTGTCGCAACGCAAAGGTGGCCATGCACACATTCTCTCCCTAGCCCACCAGATACAGAAAATCGACCATGAGACGCGTACATTCACTGCGGTTGGTCGACCTAGGATACACATTGAACATACATATGTGGTGCAACAGGTGAAAATCATGCGACATGTGGGACGCTAAGAGGCTCTTGTTACGCTGCCACGGAACCAAACCACCACATAGGAACCTGGTGCGGCGATTTCACACATGAACACTTTTCAGATTCTTAGCACTTGGATGTACCTCGCCAAGAAGCACATTCAGAAGTCGAGCTATCAACCGAACATCGATCGTGGCTACCCTGTCTCTATCAAAGGAAATCCGGAACTATAATGGCTCCAACGTAGGAGCCTGAATATGAGCATAGAAGGCACGAACAGTGCTCACGTTTGCACGAGACTGGGCTTTAAAGAGCGAACCCCAATTGGCAGCTTCAATGCGCTCAAACAACAGAAATTCACCAAAGAGCTGCTCATCCACATGCGCCTCAAACAGAATCTTGCGATCAGTATACGCACCGTAAGCTAAGTCTGCCAACAGTGCTCGCCCTATGTGAGCATGAGGATCCAAATCCCGCTTTGTGTGAAACTCACGAGCGGCACTTGGACTTACGGCGGCGCTTGAGCTAGCGGTGCCACCTCTCGACTTCCTCGAACATGAAGGGCGACTAGGCCTAGCTTCATCTGCGGTGGTCTTCCTCTTTCCCATGACAGAGAGGATGGTGGAAAGAGAGAAAAAGTCTACAATAGCCTCAACAAAATCCATGGAAAGTAGAGGAAATGGGGAGAAAGGGCTACCCTAATGGACTGAATCGAATCTAGGCCCTGTTGAGGGGTGAATCAAGTTCCCAAAGGTTAGATTTTTAAAGAGAAAAGAGCAAGATAAGATGGAATGGAGGTCCACACGATTTTCAGCCTTCAATAGAGGTTGGAAGAGCTTCCACGGACAAAAATGGAGATGAAAGGGACTATGAACAGCTGTAAATGGATGGGTTGGCGTTGGTTGAGAGAGAAAATGGGATGGGAGAGGTTTGACACCGGGATTTGAGAGAGAGGCAGCAAGAAAACTGAAAAGGGAGAGCTTGGAGGACGTTTTTGTGAAGGAAGTGAGGTTTTGGGGATGATTTAAGGGTCGGCCCACATATGGGAGGGGTGCCCTACCCATCTAAGGGAGTCGGCCTGAAGTTCAGCCCGAGTGGGGCCCATCGTACGGCTAGCCCTCGCCGAACCGGCGAGGTCATCGCCGGTCAAACTGCAAACCGGCGATGTCGGCCACATGGGGCGTGGTCCCCCTGCCCTAGGGGTCCCAAATACATATGGGTCCCACCCTGGTTCATTGTATTTTAGCTTGGGTGGGCCCATGACCCCGTTTCGCACCATTTCGAACCCTTCGGACACTAACTGATGCACATTCGCATTCAGCGATTTCTAACAACTGGGACTGAGTCCAGAGAGGTCTAGACCCATCCACGCACGATCTAGAAGTGGTCCGGGGTCGTTTCATGCGACCACGGATGCACACGAACTCGATCAAGATGATCGTTTTGAGTAAACTTCGCCGATTGGCGAAACTGGTATCCTATAAGGGTTTCTAGATTTTTCTCGCACCTACCTAAGTCAAAGGGTGACATCGTACGTCGCGTGGCCATAACCTAGGTCCGGTTTAATCCAAATCATTCTCTAATACCAACTTGTAACACCCTGAAAATTGGGAATTGTGTAGAAACCCGACTCCTGAGTTTCAGACCATCACTTATGCAATGAAATGAATATGATTCAATGTTGTCTGAGTTAGAGCATTCACATGAGTGAGATTATACCAAAACTGCAATTCATACTTCAAATCCAGTGATAAAACACAAGCGGAAGACTATCATATATATATATATATATATATATATATATATATATATATATATATATATATATATATATATATCACTGTATGAAAATAAAATAATCTCAAACTGTCTCCAAAGTATGAATACATCACTGAGTCTCATATACATGTCATAAAGCAAAAATAAATGTCAGGTGATAGTCCAACTAGCATGTCCTGCCGATCCAGGTCACCTACGCAAAGCCGTCAGCGAACTGCATATATAAGAACTTGTCCTGGTCCTCGTCGTAGTCTGGCTCCGCGTCCTGAATCGCATCGCCACCTGCATCTAAGACAGGGTCTGGTGGGTATTGTAAACACCATCCTGTAATGTGGGAGTGAGTGATCAACTCAGTGAAATAATAGAGCAAAGATTAGCATGTTATCAAATCAATCACGTGATAATAGCAAAGCAATCAATCAAACATTCCTAGATACTGTTGTTAATGTAAGCATGAAATGATATGATGATGCCCTCATCGACATACTCCCTCATGCAGCACCATCTGCGTCCGCGGCATGCTTTCTTCCCGCAGTGCTCCACATCTTCCAGGCACATACAGTGTGATATGGATAATGATTATCGAGTTGTTATTAGTCCTTTTCATACAGTAGGATTGAGAAACTAAGGTACCTTCCTTATATCAATCCCAACATAGATCGTGTCTAGGGTCATCACTCTCAGTAATCTCATACGATGTTATATTTATAGGTCACTGCAAGGGCTGTCAGGGCTGTTTCTCGCACTCGTTGCACCGCTCTCCCATCACCTTATCAATACAGGCCTAATGTACTCTCGTCGCTACGGAAGGGTCGTCGCCTCCCGTAGACTCAGAATACGCTCGCGGTCACTACAAAGGGCTCGTCACTAATCAGAGTAGGCCGAAGCTCGAATGTAGTGTCCCATACCACCACAATCGGCTGACGAGTCAAATGTGCTCACTGGTCACTACGGGGAGGTTTGTGGCCCCAGCGTAGGCTGACAGCTCGACCACGGTGTCTCATAGCACCATGCCCGGCTTATGAGTCTTTATGGATCAAGGTACCATGGTTAACAGGGTTTCCAATGGTAAGTTCAGTACCCTAGGTTCAAGCAGTTATGACTCATACAGGGTGAACATACAATGGCCAGTCGGGTTACTTGACGGGCTCGACTAGTACGAGCACATCTCAAGCTGAGCGACATGAAGTGCATAAAACACTTCGTGTGGCCTAACCACTGCCTCCAACTCAAAACACGACTCGCGTTCATCGACGCGTCCTTCGTGGTAAATAAAAGCCAACCACGAATTCAATCCATTACAGACTACCTGGACTAGGTCATAGCCCCAAGTATTTGTAAATCCACATCAATAATCATATGAGAGTAATAGAAATGAAATACAACAATACAAGCATGTTAACACATGTTATAGCATACAAAGTAAGCAAATCAATCCAACACATGCATTCCATACATATAAGGAAATCAATTCATATGGCAAACATGATGGAAATCATATGCATCCGCATATTAATTGAGAATTGAATCTCAAAACTAATTCACAACACCATTTACTCAATACATACTAATACAAACATTTATACATACACTTAGTCTACACACTTTAGTCTACATAGCGTATGTCGACTCAAAGTGCGCATTAAGGCGAATCTCTTCGCCAAACAGATCATGCACGCATTCCTAGTATCCTAACACGACAAATAACCATGACAAACATTTCAGCAAAATATGGACGTAAACAGTATTTCCTACAAATGACTAAAATACCCTAAATCTCATATTTTCCATACGTAGTCGAAATGGAAAACGGACAGCATGTTATACATGTCAAACGGCGTGCTCGACGATAATATACTATTAAACGACATTAAAAGCTTTGAAATCAGTTAATCAAAGCGTCTAAAATCCGCACCTTTCGCCTTAGACGTGTATCGATTTGAATAGAACGTATACGCTTCGTCAACGGCGTAACGGCGACCTAATGCACAAGATACGTAAGATACTTCACTATTGAATCAAAGGAATCCCTAAATCAGCAAGTGGTTAGGGTTTTCTTACCTAAAAGTGCATTGAAAATCACCGGGAAAGTGATTTGAATACGTTGCTTTGGTACGTGCAAAAGATGGAGCAAATGGCAGGAACTCCTTTCACAAAGTCTCTCATAATCTCTCACTTTCTCTCTCTCTCTCTCTCTTTTTAGGGTTTCAAGTAAATTCGGATGAGAGAGATATGAGAGGGTTTAAAGCCCTTATATAGGCTAAAAACTAATCTAAATAGACTTGGGAACAAAGTATATTTGAGTTATAACCAAATCGGGACTTTTTCGATCCAAATGAGTGTTTCGGGAGGTCCCCTGGCCGAACGCGGTCGGACTTAAGCTCATGCCTACTGGATCTTGCTCACACGAAGTTTTCAGACCGGTAGAGTTCCCAGATCGCACGTGGCGGTCCAGTTTCAGTTCAGCGGTCATCGTACCTAAATCAGGTTACAAGTCTCATGATATGAAAGAGAAAATTTTCCTGATCCGAGGGTGAAATTTGGCTGAATTCTGACGGTCAGAACGCTTAATAATAACGCGTAAAGACTCGTGCCAAATTTGGAATTAATTTCCTAAACCTTTACCCATTTCTCACTCTCTTCAGTCCAGGCTCAATGAAATAGCCTCAGAACATCGGTTGGGCTTGATTTTCGAAACGATTGTCAAGTCCAACCAAGCGGTCATAACGGTCTAAGATTGTAGATATCGGACTTTCGACACACGGTCTAAATCCAATACGGAGTTTCAGAGGGTTCCTGAGAGCAAACGAGTTTAGAGTTTGATCCTAGATTTCAGGGTATTATAGCGTCATTGATTCTACAAGTTTTGGGTCTTGTAGAACGTATTTAAAGCGATCGATGCTAATTTCACAGCTAATCTAGCGTAGCGCTAGTTAACTTACTTTTATTTTCTAAAGGAATTAATCCTACGTGATTTTTGGTCGAGTTGGTACTCGAGTCTCTGTGTGGATTTTTCCGAGGCGTTACACCTACCCTATCAAGGAAAATCTGACCCCTGACCTCTCTAGGAAGATTGACAATGTAGTGGAACAGAGCAAACACTTCAGAACCGCTGCCAATCTAGCCATCCCGTCAACCGGCCCATTCTCTTCCTTGAGAATGTGTTGGAATTTTACCTGGCCTTAAAGCAAAAGGTTGTTGATCTTGGACTACCAATACTTCCATTTCCAACCCGGTTTAGTCACCCTCGAAAGGAAGTTGACCACAAACCGGGAGTTTGATTCAATGATTATGTTAACCAGACCCCTACTGAAGCAAAGGAACAAACCATCTTGCACTGCCCTGATTTCTACCCTAGTATTTGATGCCACCCCATAACCCGCGAAGAATCCAAAAATAAAATCCCTCCTTTTCTCTACTACAAATACCTCCACCCCCTGCCTTACCTAGGTTGCCCTTGGCCGATCCATCCACGTTCATCTTAAACCAGCCCGAGGGAAGACTGAGCCACTTAACCACCTATAATCTTCTACCTGGGATGGATGGGACAACAATCCCCAATGTCACAGAGCCCGACTATTAGCCTACAATTTAAATCGAGTAGGAAACCAACTATTCGATATTGCTTAGATCCACCCTCTAACCCGAGAAAACTGGACCTGAATAGAAGGATGCCTACCCTCAAACTTAGCTTCATTTTTACCTTTCCAAATCTCTCATAGTGTAAGGCTCGTATCCTAGTCCGTACAGTTCTGTAGACTCCAGCGGTCCTCCTGGTCGAATTTTGTTGACCCGCAACACATAGATAACATTTGTGCGTGACCCTGAGTTGTACCCTGTCAACCCAAGTCAACTTGACTTGAGACTTGTACCCTAGTGACCGCGTCGTCACCACTGTTCCAATGTCACGTCTTGTGCGCCGATGCGATACCCACGCCAAGAGTTGTCGGCCAGCGTTTATTTCAAAAAAATGTCGCACGTTACAAATCCCGAGAAGAGAATCTCTACAATTTATCAAATCAATCACATTAATCAATCAAGTACAACACCCATCCCTCTCTTACAGAAGGCTTACCCAAAAGTCAACCATCATGTCATCTCTCCTTACACCACCATACCTCTCATCCCATCCCTCTTACACACCCATCCCTCTCTCCTTACATCTCTTATCTTTCACTCATTCTCTACCATTTTTCCTAGCAACTAAGAAAAAAGACTAAGGAGAGAAGAGCCAAGTGTGGCCCACTTCTTACCCCAAGATCTCTCACCCTAACCTTTCAAACTTCATCATCCTCCATCAAAAGGGAAAGCCAAGGAGTTTAGGAGTCCTAGGAGCTAAAGAAAAAGGCCATAGGTGGGTGTTTATAGGATTAGATTGTAATTTTTTATGGTGGACCAAGTGGGGCCCACCGATTGGTGGTATGGATCCCATTTGGAACCCATCTTCATGTATGCATGTACATGGAGGAGCTCATAGTGGCGGAGCGGAGCTCCTCCCATCTCCACCGATCTCTCTCTCTCTCTTTCTCTCTCTCTTCCCTTGTATGATGGCCCGCCTGATGATGCATGTATGGGACATCCACTGTCCAGTTGGTGGAGTTCACTTTGTTGTCCATTTTGGGACAGGCTTGGATGAAGGAAAAACACAAAATATCAGTTGATCTAAGACTCTGATGGGCCACACCACGTGGACCCACCCCTGCTGTATGTGAAATCCACACCGTCCATCTGTTGCTGATGTGGGGGGCCATCCTGATGGCGTGCCCCATCCAGGGTCGTCCGTCCGCTGGACGTCCAGCGTCCCTAGAGAAAGGGAAAACACAAATACCAGCTTTATCTATAGCAGGTGGGCCACACGTGTGGACCCACCTGATGTATACCTGTCATCCTTGCCATCCACCGTCCAGTGAGGGACGGTGGGGCCCTAACCTGACATATGTGTTGTATCCCCACTATGTGGGGCCTGCCTTGATTTATAAATGCACACCGTCCACTGTTTGGACGATGGAAGATACACCTTACGTATGGGTTTTATCCCAACCGTCCATCTCTGTGGGACCCAACTATGATGTAGGTACCGTCCTGTACAGGGATGTGGGTCCCACATGATATATGTGTTTTATCTATACCGTCCGTCCACTCACTAGGACGGTGGGCCCCACCGCGAGGCATAGGTTATATCCAAACCGTTAATCTATTGGGACCACGCAGCTGAAGCTGCTATTTGACGTTAGCAGGTCCTGGGGTCTGATGATGAGGTATGTGTTTCATCTAAACCGTCCATCACAGGTGCTGACTGACGTCAAGAAGTTCTGTGGGTCCCACCAGCTA
Source organism: Magnolia kwangsiensis (assembly GCA_037074715.1). Taxonomy (NCBI): domain Eukaryota; kingdom Viridiplantae; phylum Streptophyta; class Magnoliopsida; order Magnoliales; family Magnoliaceae; genus Magnolia; species Magnolia kwangsiensis. The sequence continues at coordinate 103,806,907 of CM073580.1, read as the reverse complement.
AATGGCTGATGTATTGACGTCAGTAAGTGCTGTGGGTCCCACATAGCTCAAATTTGCTGAATGACGTCAGCAAGTTCTATGGTTCTGATTCATGAGGTCTGTGTTACATCCAAACCATCCGTCCATTTGTATGGATGTTAGCAGGCTGTGGGCCTGATCATCAGGTATGTGCTATATCAGACCGTCCATTTGTGGCCTCATGAGCAACACAACTGCTGTAATGATGCCAGCGAGTCTGTGGATCCCGCATGATGTATGGGTTATATCCAAACCGTCCATCTATGTGGACCCCACCATCTACATAGTTACTGTATTGACGACAACAAGTTTTGCGGGTCTGATCATGAGGTATGTGACATCCCAACCGTCCATCTGTTTTCTGCTACAAGGGTCCCACCTTGTACGTTTGTATTCTATAGCCACTCTGTCCATCCCTGGACGGTGTGCCATGGGACCCACCTTGATGTATTTATTCTCTATCCACTCCGTTCATCTGTCTAGGGCGGGTGGGACCCACCATGATTTATGTATTTTATCAGTACCGTCCATTTGGACGGGTGGTGTGGGGGCCACATGATGTTTGTGTTTCTCTCAGCCGTCCATCTGGACGTGTGGACCTCACCTTGGATGTATGTGGTTTACATGCACGCTGTCCGTTTTGCTGGACAGGTGGGACCCCCCACCTTGAATGTATGTGTTTAATCCTTGTGAGAGACACCGTGATGTATGTATTGGATATCTATGTCATCCGTTTGTGTGGCCCGCCGTGATGTATGATTCAGGTTGCCCATCCGTTTTTCCTGGGTTATGGGCTGCCCCATTAGGCCCACCTTGATGTATGTATTGCAAGCGCTCTACCCATCCCTTGTGCCTTACCCATGGGCCCTTGTGTGTGGCCCAATATGATGTATTTATGGCCCAATGATGAGGCCCAATCTGATGTATTTGCGGCCCATTTGATGAGGCCCAGTATGATGAATATTGGGCCTTGTGTGAAGCCCATTATGATGAATATTTGGCTCTTGTGTGTGGCCCATTATGTTGTGTATGAGGCCCTTATGTGAGGCCATGAGCATACTATACATTAGGCTCTATGTGGGCCACTCCTTGGGAGCAATGTTGGTTGAATGTCCACATTGATGGCAATGATGGTTAAATGTCTACATTGTAACCTTCCCTTAGGCCTCGTTAAGCCCATTTTTGATATGAGTAGGCCGTCTAGGCCCATCCTTGATATGAAGAGAGTACATCATCATCATATAACATGCTTAGTATAACTCCAAGATCCATGTCCATGCGCATCATATGTATGCTTGATATGAGGAGTGATTGATCATAGTACATGCCATTGGGTGGAATATTATGGGACTCCCTGAGAGACGGAGTTGTCCCACATGAGCGCATGACAAGCGTAGGTTTGATGCATGACTGACTGGTATGATTTATGCATCTCACATTTTGTGATATGACCTTACGTATGGATTTTATCCCAACCGTCCATCTCTGTGGGACCCAACTATGATTTAGGTACCGTCCTGTATAGGGATGTGGGTCCCACATGATATATGTGTTTTATCTATACCGTCCGTCCACTCACTAGGACGGTGGGCCCCACCGCGAGGCATAGGTTATATCCAAACCGTTCATCTATTGGGACCACGCAGCTGAAGCTGCTATTTGACGTTAGCAGGTCCTGGGGTCTGATGATGAGGTATGTGTTTCATCTAAACCGTCCATCACAGGTGCTAACTGACGTCAAGAAGTTCTGTGGGTCCCACATAGCTCAAAGCTATTGAATGACGTCAGCAAGTTCTATGGTTTTGATTCATGAGGTTTGTGTTACATCCAAACCATCCGTCCATTTGTATGGATGTTAGCAGGTTGTGGGCCTGATCATCAGGTATGTGCTATATCAGACCGTCCATTTGTGGCCTCATGAGCAACACAACTGTTGTAATGATGCCAGCGAGTCTGTGGATCCCGCATGATGTATGGGTTATATCCAAACCGTCCATCTATGTGGACCCAACCATCTACATAGCTACTGTATTGACGACAGCAAGTTTTGTGGGTCTGATCATGAGGTATGTGATATCCCAACCGTCCATTTGTTTTCTGCTACAAGGGTCCCACCTTGTTCGTATGTATTCTATAGCCACACCGTCCATCCCTGGACGGTGTGCCGTGGGAACCACCTTGATGTATTTATTCTCTATCCACTTCGTCCATCTGTCTAGGGCGGGTGGGACCCACCATGATTTATGTATTTTATCAGTACCGTCCATTTGGACGGTTGGTGTGGGGGCCACATGATGTTTGTGTTTCTCCCAGTCGTCCATCTGGACGTGTCGACCTCACCTTGGATGTATGTGGTTTACATGCACGCTGTCCGTTTTGCTAGACAGGTGGGACCCCCCACCTTGAATGTATGTGTTTAATCCCTGTGAGAGACACCGTGATGTATGTATTGGATATCTATGCCATCTGTTTGTGTGGCCCGCCGTGATGTATGATTCAGGTTGCCCATCCATATTTCTTGGGTTATGGGCTGCCCCATTAGGCCCACCTTGATGTATGTATTGCAAGCGCTCTACCCATCCCTTGTGCCTTACCCATGGGCCCTTGTGTGTGGCCCAATATGATGTATTTGTGGCACAATGATGAGGCCCAATGTGATGTATTTGCAGCCCATTTGATGAGGCCCAGTATGATGAATATTGGGCCTTGTGTGAAGCCCATTATGACGAATATTTAGCTCTTGTGTGTGGCCCATTATGTTGTGTATGAGGCCCTTGTGTGAGGCCATGGGCATACTATACATTAGGCTCTATGTGGGCCACTCCTTGGGAGTAATGTTGGTTGAATGTCCACATTGATGGCAATGATGGTTAAATGTCTACATTGTAACCTTCCCTTAGGCCTCGTTAAGCCCATTTTTGATATAAGTAGGCCGTCTAGGCCCATCCTTGATATGAAGAGAGTACATCATCATCATATAACATGCTTAGTATAGCTCCAAAATTCATGCCCATGCGCATCATATGTATGCTTGATATGAGAAGTGATTGATCATAGTACATGCCATTGGGTGGAATATTATGGGACTCCCTGAGAGACGGAGTTGCCCCACATGAGCGCATATCACGCGTAGGTTTGATGCATGACTGAATGGTATGATTTATGCATCTCACATTTTGTGATATGACCATCGTATGCTTTAGCGACATTAGGGTCGTGGCCTCTACAGGCATGTCCTGGATAGCCAGATGGGACACTGAAAATGTTTGATTTTAGCATACGGACACCATAGATGTCCTTGGGTGAAAATCTCTAAACCCCCGAGGCTAGGAGACGCCCCAACATCTAAATCGAGTCGATATATATGAGCACATGAAGGTTGTATACCAGTAGGTCGCGTCTTCCACTATGTTGTGGTCAGTTGGGAGGGGGTGTGACATTACCCGCTTGAGTGAGGGGGCAATATTTAGGTTGAGTTTGACCATCTTGAGGAATGAGTCCGCTATTGACGAGCCGGACTCGATATTGGCAGGTGGATAGTGAAGTCTTTTCCACTTTTTCAGTTGTGCGCTCGGATGGGGGTGACAAACTGGTGTAGAATGTACTAGACCCCGATGATGATTCTAGAGATGTATAGTACTGATATGTAGACTTATTGAGCAGGAGTTGTATACTCATCATTTTATTCATTCATTCACTATCCACTCGGAGGTGGTGCGCAACTAATTGTTATTTGTACCTTCGCAATGGATAGAATTTTGGTTGGGACGTGTAACTAACCTGAGATCGAAAGTCTACCACATTGAGTCTGGTTATTCGAATATAGGTATGAGACTGGTTTGGATAGAAGTCTCTTGTGATGGACCCCGTATCCTGCAATACTACATACTATCATCCCGACTTCACACTCTAGCTTAGTCATTTCATTTTGCACTGCATATTGCATTATATCCGTGACATATGACATTTTGAGTTGCTATGTTTCTGCATTATATGGCCTAGATGAGGTTGACGGTGTTCGTGAACTTTTCTAAATTTGCATATTACATTACATCCTTAGTATATGATATTTGACTTAATATGTCTCTGCATTTCATAGCTAGTCTACATTACTTCCTCAATATATGATATTGGCTTAATATGTTTTTACATCGCATAGCCTGGATAAGATTTATGATATTTATGGACTTACCGACATGTTTTCGCATTGCTCTGATATTGCATACTTGACATTTACCTTATGCACACACTTCCCTATAAGCTTATGCACAATAGATGCATGCAGGTGGCGTTAGGTCGCAAAAATATTGAGTTTGGAGCGTGCAGCTGTCTTCTAGAGCTTTGATTTTCGATATATGTATTTCTCTTTCAGCATCGTATTCAACTGTTTATATTAGTGGATATGTGAAGATGATGTTATCTTTGTGATTTGGTGATTATGCTTCTTACGAGATGAATGTATGTTGAAAATCCTCCTTGTAGGATCCCAGGATCGGAATCTAACGTTTGGACGCTAAAAGCTGAGAACGGGGTACTACGGAGGCTGTTGGCACCAGATTTGACGGTCGAAAATTTTGTGAGCCCGGTTTCTGAGTTTGGGGCATGACATATAGGAGCACACAAGGGATCAATCTATACAAGGACCCTGCCCAACCCCCTGGAGATGGGCCACACCACTATTGTATTAATCTGTCTTCAACTGAAATGGCCCCCATTAACATTCTGCCAAAGATGCTAGCGAAATAGGACCAAATGGATTCTTCCTGGGCACTGAGGAGGAAGAGATGGGGAATAGACTCGCCTGAAGGCACCTAGACCAAGGCCCAGTCACAGCAAATGCACTGTGAGGCCAGGTGGACGCTTTTGGACTGGATAACACTCTCCACTAGGACCGCACCCTTGAGAGCTTTCTAGACTAGCATAGAGATTTTAGGAGGCAGATGAGGGTGCCACACTTTTTTAGCCCGGCTAACACGCGACTTGGAAACTCTGCATGTCTCCCAGAGAAGAAACCAGAGGGATCAAGAGGCCAGCACAGCGAGTCCAGCCCTTTTGAGGTGCGGAAGCCCCTTTGGAAAATGCAGTCAATTGACTCTTGTGGGAGGAAGCTAAATACCACTGACAGAGTAAAAGGGCCTACCTGACCCAAAGAATCCTGAATTTTCAACCCCATCAGACTGGCAGGAATAGGCTTTGTCACACTACTTACTAGGGGACCCAAATAACCAATTATCCCGCCATAGGCTACGATCACATTTCCCTATCTACCATTGCATGTTGGCATCCATGAGGGGAAATAGATCCCGGATTCTCTTCCATATGGGAGAAGCTGAAGCCGACCGCTGCACTTGCCCAGCTGAGTCTACCTCCTAGTTATATTTGGCCCTCATGAAAGATCCCCATAGACTTTGAACTTCCTTGAACTTCACACCCCACGTTATTTTTAGACAGAGGGCTTGCATAACATCAGCCAGCTTCTTGATTTCCAGGCCTCCTTCAGCCTCTAGGGACACGATCTCTTTCCAACTTCTCCAGTGGAGTTTTCTCTTACCTTCGGCCCATCCCCAAAAGAAATTGGCAAAGCGGCTTTCTAAGGCCTTCAAAACTGTAGCTGGGATGTGAGAGGTTGCTAGCGAATGCACTGAAATGCTACTTAAGACGTGTTGCACAAGCGTTGCCCTGCCCACTTGCGAGGTACATCTCGTCTGCCACCCTCTGATGCGGCTGTCCACCTTATCAATCAGCGTATTAAAATCAGCTATTTTCCTTCTCCCTACGGGAACAGGAACCCCAAGATAAAACAGGCTAGTCGAGGCTTTGGCCATCCCTAGCACTCTCTAGATGGAGGAGGCCTTGGACGTTGGAGACATTCTGAGCATAGGAAATTGCTCTTCTAAAAATTTACTTTCTGGCCTGAAGCACACCCATCACCTCACACCTCTCCTTCTTAGTCTTCCTCTCCACAACATTTCGAGATCCCATCTATCCCTCTACCTCCTAACTCACCCCCACCCTGACCGAAGCCTCTTACCCTGGCTCACTCCATCCACACTAGGGCAAAGGATAACATCTTCAAACTTAAGGCTTTCACTACAAAGTCGTCGTTCCTTGAAACTCTCCAAGTCACTCTCGCACTATTTGAGCCTACAAGCTACACCTAGGCTATGAAATCAGCTAACTGGCGTGCAACCATGGTTCTTAAGTTTGATGCATTTTAAAAATAAGAAAAATGAACCTTAGTCCCTCCTAGATCTGGACAAAATGTGGTGGGTTGCAAATTGGTATATAATGCTAAATAATGTTCCGAGGGTACTATTGACTGCTACAAAGCATGCCTTATTACCAAAGGTTTCCATCGGCAACCTAGGGCGAACAATGGTGATACCTTTAACCTTGTTATCAATCATACTATGATTCAACTAGTACTCTCCACCGCCCTTCACTACGGGCTGCTAGCTCGATGTTCAGAATGCATTTTTTCATAGGGTGCTTATAAAAGAGATTTATATGGAACAACCACAGTTTTATGAATCCGCCTCATCCTCATCATATGTGTGGACTCCACAAGCCCTCTATGGGCTTAAGCAGGCCTCACGTGCATGGTATCTTCAGCTCACCAACTATCTTTAAGGCCTTGACTTCGTGGCCTCTTCCGTGTATACCTCTTTTTTGGTTCAATGCTCAACTAATGAGTCAACTATTTTACTCATGTATTTAGATGATATTGTTCTTACTAGTAAATGCAATGAAACCATTTCTACACTCTTGACTGATCTTAGTCAACTTTCTGCAATAAAAGATTTGGGCCTACTTCGTTATTTTCTTAGTATTGAGGTACATATTGCTCCTCGTTAGATATGTCCCTCGCCTAATCCAAGTACATTTGGGACGTCCAGCATAACACAAATATGCAAGGTATGGAGCCTTTATACTCTCCCATTATTTTAGGAATTAAATTGTCCAAGCTCGATAGCAATCCTTTATTCGATCTACATGAATACCGGAGCATAGTGGAAACTCCACAGTATATCACTTTAACAAGACATGACATTGTTGTTAACTAAGTATGTCAGTTCATGTATGCTCCTCGTTTGACAAGCTAATTGGCAATCAAACATAGCATTCGCTTTCTCAAGGACACTGTCTCGCATGGGCTCCGATTTCACAAAGGCCCTCTTAACATCATGGCTTATTCTGATGTTGATTGGACTGAGAATCCTGATGATTGGACTGGGAATCCTGATGATTGATGTTCCACCTCAAGGTTTGCGATTTTTCTCGACTACAACTTAATCTCATGGAATTTTAAAAAACAACTCACCATTTCACGCTCCAGTATTAAATCTGAGTATTGCTCACTTGCCCTAAAATTATGTGTCTAGTTATTTTGGATCGCACATGGTGCTCCATGATCTAACTATTTTTTAAATGATCCACCTCTTCTCTATTTTGATAATATCAGTGTCATTTCTCTCACCTCTAACCCTGTTTATAATGTGCACGCCAAATATATCAAGGTGGATTATCACTTTATCCAAGAAAAGGTTATTCAAGGCAATCTTACTCTCCATTTCGTCAGCACAATTGATCAAGTAGCCTGACATCTTCACTAAAGGCTTAAGTATTGTCAGATTCAAACTATTACAAGACAAGCTTCACATAGCGGAATGACCTTTCAGCTTGCGAGGGCCTGTTAACATACCTTCATCGTCTCCTCTTAAACTATCTCCAAATGGATATATAAAGAGGTAGTTGTGGAAATTTAAATTCGGCTCAAATTTTAATTTTTTGTTTAATCTAAGGATGTAACTACATGTATTTATCCTAACTCCGTAAATGACAAAGGGTCCATGAGATCTAATATCGGATTATTTTTTCATATATCAAATGTCTCGTCAATCAAGGGTTGGATGTCTAGCCAGTGCTGGAATGAACACATCCACTTCGTGACGTTTAAAAGATCCGGTGACTCAAACCAACTCATTTGGTCTTCACCCGAGGTTAGGATTTGCTTCAATCGGGACTGAATCGACCTGACTCGTCCAAGTAAGGGGTGACTTACAGTGCATGCTATGAGTCCGAGTCGACTTGGATGAGTCATATCAGACTCATCCAAGTATTGAAACCATGCATTCAGGGGGTGTTGGGCGCAAGGTATTAGACGAGATTAAGTTGAATAAAATTGCATTTGGTCCCATACAAATTCCATCATGCATTTGGGGAGGATGAAAAAGGATAGGATTAGGTTGGATGAAATTGCATTTGATCTCATGCGGGGTTCTGTGTATTTTAAAATTCACTATACATGTGGGCCTCACATTAATGCATGCGTTTATCCATATCCTCCATTCACAAACACCCTTTACATGTGACATTCTAGTTATATATGTGTACAAGTAAATGACATCCATTGTGAATTTAATCCATTGATTACAATTCTATGGTCCACTAAACAGGATTTTGCTTAATCCCTTATTTTCTTATAGCAAGAATTTTATCCCAAACATGGGATTGGATTACTAAAATACCATTTTATTTCCAAAGATGCAATCATCGTATAAAAATGATGTTAATCCCATCTAATACAATTCAATACCATTTTATTCCATGGACCAAACACGCCCGGTAAATAAGTCCACGACCCAGTTAATGCATCTTATTCTGCACTCAGGCCATGGTAAGTCCAAGCGCAAGCCCATCCCATTTATATACCAGCAAGTCCAAAAATTAGGCCTATGGGCAGCTGTTATTGCCAGAAGTAGGCTCTGACGAAGGTCTGTCCACTAGTATTGACAGAGAATCCAAAATATGGAAATGAAAAATTCATTTCAAGCCATCAGAAATGAAGTACTACAAATACAACAATAAGGGCCTGTTTGGGAGCGTAGATTTGGAACACAGTGGATTTAAAATCCCCTCAGTTTGAAATCCTCCTGTTGTGTTTAATGGGAATCAACTTTAATGCATGGTATATTTACAAGGGTTTGAATTTAATTACTAAATCTAATTTAATATCACTAATTAGTGAGGTATGTAATGTTTGACACAATGGTTGTAATAAACCTACTAAAATATATGCTTTGCTCAAAAATGATGAAATTCCAAATCTCAGATGAGCCACAAGCACAAGATCATGTCCTTGTGACTAACCAACGATTTTTAACCATTGATTTAAATGAACAATTTTTGTACGGTGTTGATCAACATATTAAAGTAATTGTAGTGATGCAATTGATAATCTAATTGTTCTAGGATATCATTAGTGGGACATGTGTCCAATAGAATAATAGTATGGTGGCACACATATTACACATGCAACTCTTGAAAGGATTTTAAATGTAATCCAAGCTCTCACCATGGATTTGAAACCCCCTGCTTAAGGGATTTGAAACTCCTGATTACTTTATGATGCCTAACAACCAGGGGATTTGAAATCCCTCCAAATCTATGGTGCCGAACAACCCTTGATTTCATTGTATAAATTATATTATTTTTTGTAGAAATACTGAAAGGTCAACAGCCAAGCAGCACACTAGCAATCTACTTTATTTTTTTTCCTTTTGTAATGACTGTACTCCTTACCTTTTGTAACGACTGTACTCATTATTAAAGAAAGTTTGGAAAAGAAAAATCAATTTCCTCATCTTCTAGTTTATATATATAACAGCACGCAAACCATCATATCCAAAATTCACTCTTTTCCACTTAAATAAATAGCTCGATGCCTAGCTTGTTATAAATCCACTGCCTTTTTTTTCAGGGTCTTGGTCCAACAGCCCGGAAATAGTACAAAGAGACAGGCTATAAGTATGGCCCAGCCCATTGAAAGCCCTACCCAACCTTCCCCATTTATTCATTGATTATGTGGTTTAGATTCTTTTGGTCTTCCAAAGTCAGTACATGATTCCACATTCCAATACCATTTATTTTTCTAAGTTATTTAAGATGAATGTAAGCCCATTGTCATAATGCTGTCACATTTATGTCCAGACGTTAGGACACAAGGATTAATCCGATTAGTTGGCAGCTTATTAAGCTTCATAGTACAGTTTTTATTTTTATTTTTTAATGGCTACCAGCAAGGAGCACTGAGAATTGTGGGCCATGCCACATATCCCTGTTCATGGGCCCATTGATGGCGATATTGAACCATTCATTTCATGAGCCCAGATGAGAATCATTCAACTCTGTCGCTTCAGCTGCAGGCATGGGCCAGGCCTCAATACAAAGTTGTCGGACTTGAATCGGGAAGGCCCATGATTTATTGGATCATAAAATAGGCCTAGATCTATCATATGGGCCAAAAGGTGATGCAGGGAAGGATGTGATGAGGCCGATCACTGTCTTCCTCAGGGATTACTACTACAAATCCATGGAGTTTCTCTAGACTCCTCATGGAGATTCCTCAAATCCATGAGGGAAGAAGAAAGTACAAATAATTTCTAATAATTTAAAATAAATTTATTGGTGATATACATGTGTATAAACAAAATTACAATCCTTTAAATAGCGAACTCAAACTTATGAAGAAGTTTCAAAATCAAACTCCAACTCAAACTTCCTAAAAACATGACTTACTATAAATAATAAGCTTAGTACATGATTTCTACTAGCCTCCATGGTTTTTGGCTGAAAATAATAATTGTCCAATTTATTTTAACGATACGATTCTCCTAATTTTTCTAAGCCCTTTTCATGTTGGGCACGACTAATAAAACTCGAAGGATCAAAAGTTATGATCCAATTAAAACTTACTATTTATAGTAAAAATGAAAATAAAAGGGACTTTCGACCATATAGGATGAAATCTTATAAATACAGCAATGGCAACCTAGTATAGGAGGGTTGGTTGGCTAATGTACCTTCTTCTACCCAAAACTATATATAGTACGTTAAAAAACTTATTGTAGTTCGCAAGATACAACTGTTTTGAGGTTCTGATAGTACTGGTCACTTTCGCATCTGATCAGGCCTTCTATAGTTCATCTTGGCTATGAAAGTGTAATGCAGGGAAGGACTTGAGGTCGAGCATTGTTTTCCTCGAGGGGATAATTGTTTCGAATCTATGAAACTTCTCGAAACTCCTCACAAAGACTTTTCGAATCTACAGAAAGAAAACAAGCAAAATAAAAATAAATTTTAATAAATTTATAATTTAACTTATTAATAACTAATGTGTCTCCTTACATCATTAATAAAGAAAAAATAAACCAAAATTTGTAGTTATGAAAAATAGTAAAATTCTAACTCTAATAAAAATCCTAATTCTCATAAAACTCTTCTAAAGTCTAATTTTTAAAAATAAAAATTTCTAATAAACTTTTGCTAGAAGAGTCCTAGTATAATTAAAGTTATTTTTAAAAGGGAAGAAAATCTAAAACTCTAGAAAGAGAAAAATATTTTTAAAAAAATTGAAATTACTAAAAATAGTAAAATTTTTCTAAAAATTCGTTTTGAAGCTGAAAGCATGTGTTTTTTGACAAAACGGACAAATGCAACCCACTATGTGGGTCAGTTCACCTCGGATGGGCCGTTTCAGTAAAGATTGATAGGTTATGCGCCCTGTAACAATACCTGTATTAATTTACGGTCCACCTTTTGGCCCAACCATTTTAGGTGCGTATTTGTGACACGTTTTACATCGTAGTGTCCGCGGCCCACTTTACATCAAAAGGTAAAACCCAATCTGAGATTATGGCTCTGAGGGTAAAACAGGTGGGCCTGGAAATTATGGCTCTGCGTAGCCAAGTTCATTGTGGATGGTGTGATATTTGGATATTTCTTGCTTCACATATTTTGTTTAGAAAGGGCAGATCGAATGTCAACTCGATGAGGTTTTGCCTTCGACCCGTTCAATCAGGAAGGGTGGGTTGTTGCAATGAGTCGTGGATCCTGATCGTCCTTGTAGTGGGTTCTATTCGCCAATGGTTTGGATCTTGCACATATGTTGTCACACATGGAGGCCTCTATAAATCGTGGGATAGGTTGGGCCCAACTAATTTATGTTTTAGGCTTTAAAAAGACCCATGTTGATTTATGGGCCTCTACCTTTTCCAACCTGCTTCTCAATACTCATTTGCTCTCATCTTAATACCTTTGAATAAATGGGTTGGGCTTGTTTTGAACCCCACTCGACCCAACCCACACATATAGCCTATCAATGGGTTGGGCTTGGGTTGAACCCCACTCAACCCAACCCACACATATGGCCTATCAATGGGTTGGGCCAGATGACCGGACAGGACTCCCCTAGATTACAAAAACTTTGCATATAAACCCCTCGCTTTTTCTTATATTGGAAAAATACCCTCAGTATGTCCATAGTTGTAAAATCCCCTGCCCCTTTTCCCACTGCCGTTGCTTTTTCTCACCGTTGCCTATTGTCGATGTCTCTCTTTCTTCCAATCTGTGGTTTTTGAATTTTCAAAATCCTTGTTTTCTTGAAAAAGGAAGAAGAAAAAGAAAAAGCATTCATCTCTGGCATCATTCGCTGGTGTTTTGAGTAAAAGCAACCTCCTTTCGCCATGTCCCAATCTCTGTATCTTTGTCCTAAGAAAGATACCCAAGAATAAAGAAAATCTTCAGGCTTTCCAAGCATAACATATCTAGCCTCATTCCATTACTTGTTATTATATTGAAAGAACAACAGATTCCTAAATCGAATTTTTATTTTGTTGGGTCTTTCTATTACTCTATTTGCTTTGATTATGCTTAAAGTTAGCATTGAAAATTACATTTTAATCGTTTTTTTTTTTTAAAATAATAATAAAATTTATGTATAGACTTCCAAGAAAATTCAAATAAAAGATTTCAACAGATTCTTTCTTGCTTATCTATCCACCCATGAATCAATTTATATCATCTTGGTTATGGCGGTAGAGACAATGACGTCTCTCCCTGTGTCTGTCCCTCTCTAACTCCTCTCTCTTGCGTCATATACGGCTTAGTAAAGTCTAGTTGGATGGGTGTGGTTCTATACTATCTTATATGGTGTGGTCCATATGAGGGGAGTCATAGGCAAAAAGACTTACACTATTGCGTTAATTCATGTTAGGTATTTTTTCTACAAGTGAGAGAGAGATAAACTTTATATTTTTGTTTCTCTTGCTTCTAGTGAATAAGAAAACTCTTTTACTGTCCTGTAAAGTAGTTAAATTTTCAAAACATATAAATTCTTGTACTTCTTGTCTCTTGTTTTGACTTAGCCCTTATAATTTTTGTTTGGCCATTTCCTTTTATGTTTTGTCTCATTTACATTGATCACATATGAACGTTTTTCTCCAACAATCTTAACATGAATGTATAATTTTTCAAAAGCTCAAAGCTTTCAATATGAGATTGAAATCGATTTTTCTTTTTCCAGATTATAAATTGCTGATTTATTGAGAGTGTTTTCCTTTCTCCGATAATCTGCAATCTTAATAAGCAGCCATGCTTTGAAGATCTCAACGCTGTGTGATTTTTATGGGTGTTCACATTTCCTTCTATCCATGATTGTACAAATTCAAGAATTTCTTGCTTGAGTTTTATGATTTTCAAGGGTTGATAGTGTAACATCTTTTAAGTGCATGTTTTTCTAAGGGCGTTATTCATCTTTTCTTGGAAATGCTGTTAAGCATTTAGATTTTTAACATCATTTCCATTTCCACTAGAAAAAGTAACATAAGGGTTCCTTTGCATGCATACTAGAAAAGGGATAGGAATTTTACAAATACACATGCATGAAGGGATTTTCTGAAGTATATGAAAATGGGAAGAGATTTATATGGAGAGGGAAAAAAAAAAAAACCTTAAAAACGCTCATTGGTCATTTGGGCATACCTTTAGCCCCATATGCTATTCGTAGAGATGAGTTGGGTGGTTCAGGGTCAAGTTGGGTCATGCTTGGGCTTGAAGAATTTTAAGTGGGTGCAGCTGAACGGTAATTAATTTTCGGCCTTTTGTTGTGCAATCTAATCCAACCATGGGTGGGCTTACCATGTAAATGCTCTTGTTTGACTTGGAAGCAGCCAGACCTAAACCTGATCCAACTGGGTATGGGTACTAAAGGACGGGACCTGTTGACGGTTCTATTGGGATCGACATTTTTATACAGAATTGGGTCTAGAAGTGGGTTTGGAATCCGATTCAGGTTTGAATCCCTATCCAAATCCACATTTGAAACATGTATTTTTGTAATGTTTCTAATAATAACAACAATTAAATAATCTTTAATTGAAAGCCATTTAATCCAATTATTAATCAGGTCCAAAATCTGGGTTCAGATGTAGTTTATACCATGCTGAATATTTTGCAAATCCAACAACTAAGGACATTTTACTTGAGAATTTTATATATAAAAAAGCTACCTAATAATATAATTTGCATTCCGTTACCTATTTCAAAAATACTTTTAGCATGCTACTGCATTAATCTAAATAATAATCACCACAGTGCCTGCTATTTACCTTTTTGCCCACTAGCAAACGAGTTGGTGGCTAGGGTAGGGCCTACCATGATATTTATGTGAAATTCACCCTGACGACCAAGTACTTCATCCCATTTTAGCATTTGGGCCAAAAAATCAATCAAGTAGACCACACAATTAGAAACAGTGTAAAGGACAGTGCCCACCATTTGAATTGTTTCACTAGGTGTGGCTTTTTAGGGGACTGCGGAAGCACACAGAGATGAATCTAGGATAGCAATTTAATAGCACCAAGCAAACATGAAGAGAACACAACAATTTAACATGGAAAAATCCTTTCAGAAAAAATTCACGGCACAAAACAAAATTACAAAGAGAAAGATGATCACTATGAAAGCAGAAATTACAAAGAGAAAGATGATCACTATGAAAGCAGAAATTACAGAGAGAAAGATCTTATCCGATTCGAACAACCTCGAATCCTCCCTTGCTACACCCTTTGAAATCCTAGGATGATTTAGAAACTCTTAGAATACCTCTTAATCCCATTTACACCCATATTTATAGCCTTGAAAAGAATCACAAATGAAATTGGAAACAAATCCCATAAATTCGCAACTTTATGAAAAAAAATCTATGCAGAATCTGTCGATGTCATCTAATACTCATGATGGCATCAAAACTAATTCTTCGATGTCATTGAACACTCATTGATGGTATCGAACTAATACCTCAACAGTCTAGGGACCAAACATGATTTTTCAAAAATTCGTGATGGCATCGAACACTCATCGATGACATTGAAAAGGTGCCTAGTTAGTCCAACGACCAACTGAAGAAAATCCATAAAATATTGATGGGTGTTCACCACCCCAAGTATAAGGTTGAGATGTAGTAATAATCTCGGTAAGACTAAGGTCGAATCCATAGGGACTGAACCTTATACATAATTTGAAAGTAACCAGAACTAGAGCTAGAAGAAGATGGAATCTAAATAAATTAATTTTAAAAGAAATAATGGTGAAATATTAGACTAGAACTTGTTAAAATTCAAAGGTCGAAAACTAGGGTGCCAAGGATCCACTTGTAGAGATCAGGAAGATCTATGCTTAATTCAAGAGCACAACTAGAATCAGAGTCATATCTTCATCTAATTGGAAGATAAATAATTAAAATCAAATCTGAACTTCCTTTGATCTAGTTTCCAAGAGATGAAAGGTATGAGAATTAGAATTGATTTCATTACAAAATCATGCCCATGAGACATAGTAAATAATAAAATTTAACTAATCCACATCCAATCTAAGAGAGTTATAAATGTTAGGAAGGATTCCATCATCCAACCATGCCCTTGAGACAATGGTGATCAACAGGGCTTCCCATCTTCACAATCTCACTAACGCAAAGAACATACCCAAAACTATCGCAAATCCATTTTAATTTAAGTCACAACAAACCATTAAAAACTAAAGGCATTCCTTATAATCAAACTAGAATCAAAATCAGTTCTGTTTAAACATGAATCAAAAGGCATAAAGAAAAATCTCCCATCACACTATAAGCTTCACCTCTTAGCCCTAATTAAGAGGTTTAGCCTATCGTAAACATGATGAAGCTAACATCTCTTAAGAAAAACTTAAATAAAAGTAATAAAGGAAAGGAAGAAAACTGAAGAAGAAGGAGATAAACTCCTTAAAGTCGGTCGTCCTCTCTCTCTCTCTCTCTCTCTCTCTCTCTCTCTCTCTCTCTCTCTCTCTCTCTTTCTCTCTCTTGCTTTGCTTCACGTCCCAAAGATGCCCTTTTCTCATGCGTTCTCTCTCTTATAGGAGCTTTGAAGTCAGTTAGAGTTAGAAGAATCGACCCTATTTCTGATGCGCAAGAGAACGTACAAACAATGTTTGGCCCGAGTTTTCTTGGCTGTTCTTCCAAATCTCTCGAAACTGACTTCATGAACAAGGTTAGGGCCACCATTTCAAGAGGTTGGACGGTCTGGATCATGCATCCGACCACCGCCATGGTCGCACAATGGCTCACAGAGGTCGGCAGCGTCCGGACGCTGTTCTTGCGCAGTACCTACGCTGAGGTTTTCGGTGGGCTTTACAGTGTTGTTTTCGGAGAAATACACCTCCTCGTCCATTAGACTCGTGATGAAATTTCAGTCAGAAATGGATGGTTTTGCTCGAGTTTGGTGTGGCTCACTATATCAAATCATGTTATCGTCCATCTTACGTTTGAACGGCTGAAATCTGATCCTCGCTGCTTCTTGGAATTTTTTCACCTAGGCCTTGGTCAGTGGGTCTGTGGGATTCCAATGGACGATTTGGATCGGACCGTCGAATCACGATGGTGGCCCACAAGGGAGGACCATACGTCCCTATTTGCGTGTGGGAGATCGTTTTCAAGTTGGATTCGAATCCACTTGGGTCAACTGGCCTTTGATCGGTCTGGCTGTCCGGTGCACTGCCACTTACGTAAAGTGGGCCCCACCTTGATGTTTTTTATAAATCCACACCGTCCATCTACCTTCCCATCCTATCTAAGTGGTTGAGTCTAAAATTGAAACATATCTAGAGATCAGGTGGGCCCCAGATCAGTGGTTTATGATGATCTTATCCGTTGGACCACTTTCACAAAGATCTAATGGCTAAAATTTGATGTGTATGGTTACTTTATGATCATCAAGCCAGAAATAAAGTTTTAGGCCAAACGGATGGTGAAAACCCTGTGATCTTGCATTTTAGATGATTTTCAGGTCTCTTTATCGTGAATTGCTTGATTTTCTCGAATCTCTGGCATGTAAATTCTTCGATCTCGATCTCTCGGGATCTATCCCTTGCCTTGGTGATTTTTGAGCGTTAAATCCATGTTTTTAGTACCCATTTTCAGTCCAAGCTCCTAAATTCACCTTGCAATATAAACAAGATTAAAATAGGACATTAAACAGTATCATGTTTGTAAATTTAAGTAATAACTGAGGTCTAATATATAATATTTGACCCTCAACACAATCCTTAACCAACATTTTGCTAGTCCCGAGCAAAGTATGCAAAAAATATTTTAAGAATTATAGGACAATTTCTATAAACTCTAGTGATTTTTGAAAAATAATCCAAATACAAGAATTTTAGGATACATTAATGTTGGCCATTTCCTTCTCCTAAGCTCGAGCACACGATAAACTTCATGGTCAAGTTCAAAGTAGTAATCCATCGATTAGAATAATTTTAAACATTGAGTTCTATGAGTGTATAGTGTAACCTCGACTTATCATCGTTAAGAGTCCAATCAGTAATTTTCATGATAAAATTGAGAATCAAACAGAGCATTCCTGGATAACCCAACCTAAATCAAAACTTGCCTTATAGTTCAGCCTTTTAATTCTTTCATCTTTTGATTATTTTTTTTTTATCGATGGCTTCACGATGTGTCAACCTTTTTAAAGATCTTTAACAAGTAGCCCTATTCGACGACAATTATTTTTTAGCTGGGTATTTTCTTCTTCTTCTTTTTTTTCGAACATCGTAGACAAATTCTCCAGGTTTATTCCTTCCATGCCTAGTGATGACCCGATTAACAATTCAATATCGAACTAAAGCGATAATGTGTAAGTTAGGTGTGACATGTGAAATCATGATTCAATCAATGTTTAAAACTTCTAATCATGGATTACTAATTTGAACTTTAATTGTGAAATCTAACAGATAGCTGAATCGAAGAGTCATAAATTACCAACATTACGTATCTTATACTTCTAAATCAAAGATAACCTTCAAAATCACTTCGAATTCATAAAAATTTTAAATTTTTTCACAATTTTTGCTCAAGACCAAGAAAGTACTGATTAGATAATTTAATCTTCCATCCCCAACCTAAAATCTACATTGTCCTCAATGTAAAAGATATGAGCATGCAATGCACATGAGACAATGAAAGTGAAAGAGAAGTAATGAAAAGATATTACCTGACGAGGAGATTGAATGACTTTTTCCAAAGAAATCCTAGCGTGAAGGTGGTTTGGCACAAGAGTACTAAACCAACAAAAGCAAACTACCTAGAACAACTAGAAAGCAAACTACCCTGGTGGCATAAATCCGACTATTCTACAACGACAAAAAATAAACTACCTTAGTCCTATGAAAGCAGTAAACCTACCTATACCTCCATCAAACTAAGAGATCAATCCTGGTAAACAGGATCATTCAGAGCATCGACATGTGCTCTAAATCAAATTTCTCAATGAATGGCTTTAATCGATGTTCGTTTACTGTAAACTCATTGCCATTATCTGAATTCTGAATCTCGATAGCCCCATGAGGATAAACATTGATAACAGTGAAAGGGCCGGTCTAACGAGATCGAACCTTACCTAGAAAGAGATGTAATCGAGAATCATACAAAAGGACTTTATGACCTAGCGTGAATGATTTTTGATGAATATGTTGATCATGAAACGCCTTTATCCTGTCCTTGTAAATTCTCAAGTTCTCGTATGCATCATTCCAAATTTCTTCAAGTTCATTTAACTGAAGTTTGCATAGCGAGCCAGCGTTGTTCAGATTGAAATTCAGATTTTTGATTCCCTAGTAGGCTCTATGTTCCAACTCCACAAGCAAGTGGCAGGCCTTCCCATAGACAAGTCTAAATGGAGACATCTCAATAGGGGTCTTAAATGCGGTATGGTAAGCCCATAAGGCATTGGTTAATTGAATTAACCAATCTTTATGGTTAGGGTTAACCGTCTTTTCCAAAATGTGTTTAATTTTTCTATTAAAAATCTCAGCTTGCCTACTTATTTGTGGGTGGTATGGAGTGATCACCTTATGAGAAAGATCATATTTTTCATTAAACTCTCGAATAGTCTATTACAAAAATGTGAGCCCCCATCACTAATGATGGCTTGAGGTGTTCCGAACCGGAAAAGCATGTTTTCTTTTAAGAATTTAATAACCGTGCGATGGTCAATCCTCCCAACTTCTGTAATGCTCACAAGCCTTGCAAAACTCATGAGTGTCCTTGAACATAATGGGCCAGTAAAAGTCACGCTGCAGAACCTTGGCCCTGGTCTTTTTAGCAGAAAAGTAACCACCACAGGCCTGTGAGTGACAGAAGGAGATGACACTCTGATGCTCATCATTTGACACATATCTCCTTAAAATTTGTTATGGGCAATATTTAAACAAATATAGATCATCCGATAAGAAGTTGCGCACTTCAATAAAAAATTTATTTGTATCTAGCACATCTAATGTGTCGGTATGAAACCTATGGAAAGATAATTAGCAATATCAACGAACTAAGGTGAATGGGAGACTCTGAAAAATTATTCATCAAGGAACAGATCATTAATATGTGTCATCTTAAGGGAATAAGAAGGATTAAGGTGGAAAAGATGGTCAAACACTATGTTCTCTACTCCCTTTTTATCTTTAATTTTTAAATCAAATTCTTATAGTAAGAGGATTCATCTTATTAGGCGGGGCTTAGTATCATTCTTAGTAAGAAGATACTTGAGCACCGCATCATATGTGTAAATGACAATCTTGGATCCAATTAAGTAGGACCTATATTTGTCCAAATCAAACACTACGGCTAAGAGTTCCTTTTCCGTAGTCGAGTAGTTCACTTGGGTAGGATTTGGAGTTTTAATTGAGTAATAAATAATGTAAGGCTTTTTTTCTTTTATCTGTCCTAAAACTTCCCCAAGAGCATAATTAGACGCGTTGCACATGAGTTTAAAAAAAAAAGGCTCCAGTCAGGTGGCTGTATGATAGATGTAGTGGTCAACATGCCTTTAAGCTTAGTGAAAGCTTCTTGGTGTTGTTCAGTCCACTCGCATAGAGCATCCTTTTGCAGTAGATTACATAGAGGACGAGAGATGACACTAAAGGCATTTATGAATCTTCTATAAAACTTGGCGTGTCCTAAGAAGGATCGCACATCCTGCATGTTCTTAGGTGGAGGTAGGTTAGAGATAAGATCAATTTTTGCCTTATCTACCTTGATTCCTTTGGACGAGATGATATGTTCAAGGACAATTTCCTTACGAACCATGAAATATCACTTCTTCCAATTGAGTACTAAATTCTTTTCTTCACATCTTTTTAACATGCATTTAAGACTCTCTAAGTACTCGCTGAAAGATGGACCGAAGACGAAGAAATCGTTCATGAAGACCTCTAGATATTGCCCCATGATGAGGGTCAAATATTGCATATCAAATCCCAATTATTGCCTGATTTTATATACATGATAATGGTTAATGGAATATTTTAATCGTGTTTTTTGTTGCAGTGTGTAATCAGGAGCATTGACTAAAAAAGAGCACTATAAGTGTGGATTTGATGCTCCAAAGTCATCAGAGTAGGGGATAGACTCCAGAGGACCAACATTGAAGAATTTACATCCCAAGGATCTGAGAAAATCAAGCAATTCATGTTAAAGAGGCCCGAAAATGGTCAATAATGCAAGATAATAAGGTTCCCGACATCTATTCGACTCAAAACTTCATACATGGCCTGGGGGACATAAATCAACCGTACATATTAAATTTCAACCATTGGATAACTGAGGAAGTAGCCCAACAGACAAATTAGCCCCTTAATTCATTAAGTGGGGCCCACCTGATAACAGGATATGCTTCAACTTTGGTCTCAAACCCTTAATTAGGGAGACAACATGAATGGATGGTATAGATTTCTCATAAACATTGCAATGGACCCTACCTAGTGTGGCATGTACACTATGTACATGTACACAGCCGAGCACCGGACCGACTGAGACGGGTCGCCCCACCATATCAAAAAAGATACTCATCATATATCCTTGAAAGGTGGCAGGGGCATTACATAGTCTGAATGGTATTCTTCGGTAAGCAAAGGTGTCATAGGGACATATAAATGTAGTCTTTTCCTGATCTTCAGGGGCTATTTTTATCTGATCGTAACCCGAATACCCGTCAAGTAGAAATGACCAACTAACCTTTTCAGAATTTGATTAAGGAAGGGCAAAGGAAAATGGTCCTTCCTTGTGACGGTATTCAACTTCCTATAGTCAATGCACATTCTCCAACTAGTAGTAACTCTAGTTGACACAAGTTCGTTGTTGGCATTGGCTACGATAGTGATTCCAAACTTCTTGGGAACTACTTGAGTTGGACTCACCCATTGCCTATCGGATATAGGATATATGATACCGACATCCAGTAGTTTAAGAACATCGTCCTTAACCACTTCCTTCATGTTTGGATTTAGTCTACGTTGTGATTACCAAGAGGTCTTCACATTATCTTCGAGATAAATGTGGTGAGTACAAATCGAAGGGTCAATTCCCTTGAGGTTCGCAATCATCCATCTAAGGTCTCCCTTATACTCAATGAGAGTAGATATGAGCATACTCTCCTTCTCTTGATCAAGGTGGGAAGAAATCATCACTGGGTATGTCTCATCTTGACCTAAATAGACATATTTCAAATCAGAGGAAAAATATTTTAGGTCAAGCTTCGGTGGCTTGAGGTTAAACAGTAGAGGCACTTCATCAGTTTGGGGCAAGTCTTCAAATTGTGGCCTCCACTGGCTAACTTCAAGTACCGACGTAATACCAAGCATGACACTCATCTCCCTAATCATAACATCATCAAAATCATGAGAGTTAGCTAGGCATATCTCTAGAGGGTCAGAGGATAAGGTTAGAGGTGTTCTATCTTCTACGAAAGAGTCAATTATGTTAATGTCATGAAAATCATCATCATCCTCTAACTGTCTACCTGTATTGAAAAAGATACTTAACTCCAATGTCATATTTCCGAAAGACATACTCATGACTCCATTCCTGCAATTGATTATTGTGTTTAAAGTAGCGAGGAATGGGCGACCACGAAAGATGAAAATTTGAGTGCTCATGTTACTGATGGATTCCGTATCCAGGACGATAAAATCTAAAGGGTAGTAGAATCTATCAACTTATACCAACACATCCTTAATTATTCCTCTAATCACACGAACAGAGCGATTAACAAGTTGTAATGTGGTTAATTAGGGTGGGTTTTAATTCACCTAAACCTAACTGTTTGTATACCGAGTAGGGAATCAGATTTACGCTAGCTCTTAAATCAAGAAGTGCGTGCTCAATTCGGTAATTCCCGATTACATAAGGTATGATTAGGCTACTAAGATCTTTGAATTTCTGTGGCACATCTTGCTTTAGGATGACACTTACTTTCTCAGTTAAGAAGATTTTCTTTTGAATATTTTGCCGTCTTTTGATCGTACACAAGTCTTTCAGAATTTTGGCATATGAATGCATTTCTTTTACTGCATCAAGTAGAGGAATATTGACCTTTACTTGTTTCAACACCTCTAGAATATCCTGAGAGTTAGAGAGAGGTTTTGGTACAACCTACCATTGGGGGAATGGAGCAATCAGCTTGCCCTAAAGTTCCTGTTCCAATTCTCATGGAGCAGTGCTAGGTCTATTATCCTTGTCCTCTTCTGGGTCCTTAAGCTTTTCAGGTCTTACTGGAATAGACTTGTTAATTATCTTCCCACTCCTAAGAATGGTGATAAACTTAGCTTTCTCCATGGATTTGAAGAGCTTAGATCACTTATCTCATATTGCGGTTTAGGATTAGGGAGAGGTTGAGCAGGAAACAACCCCTTTTCCCCAATTGTTAAGTGTGACTCTAATCTTTGAATAGATGACGTAAGTGATCCCAAAGCTGATCTGATTTCCTAGTTGAGTAGCTCTTAGTCTCACATATGTTTTTTAATCGGATCCTCTTAAGGTTTCACTTAATTTGGAATTTGATTGAAGAAAGCTTGAGAGGTAGTCGTTTGTCCATTCCTCCAACTAAAGTTTAGATAATTTCTTTAATTGGTATTGTATGTATTGGAGTAGGTCCATTGAAAGGTCTTTGGTAATTGTTCACGACATTGGATTTCTCATTCAGTAATCCTTGAAAGGCAGGTATTGTTGGACAATTTTCAGTTGTGTGAATGTTGTCATCACAAATACCGCAAATAGTTTTATTAATCTTATCCTTCTTTAATTTCATGGCCTCGAATTTCCTTATGAGATTAGTCACTTTAGAATTAATATCATCATCCTCTTTCTGGAGATATATTCCACCCCTCTCCTTAGATTGAGTCGACCTAGACATGGTGCTTGATTTTATGTATTTGTCCCATGATTGTACATTTTCAGCAAGTCTATCTAAGTAGTCACACACATCATCGACATTTTTATTCATAAATTCCCTATTGCACATTATCTCATCCAATTGGCGCATAGAAGATGTCAAACCATCATAGAAAAAGTTCGTGATGCGCCACGTTTCAAAACCATGTTGTGAGCATGAACTGACAAGATCCTTGAACTACTCCCAACATTGAAAGAATGTTTCATCTTCCTTTTAGGTGAAGTTCATGATTGACTTTCTAAGGGTGTTCATCTTATGGTATGGAAAAATTTTCTTTATGAACTCCATTATCATATCATTCCATGTGCTAATAGATCTATGACGTAGTGAATGCAACCATGTCTTACCTTTTTCTTTCAAAGAAAAGGGAAAGAGTTTCAGCATGACTGTATCCTCAAATACGTTTGGAAAATATAAAGTGGCTATGATCTCATCAAACTCTTTCAGGTGTAAATATCGATTTTCTAACTCAAGCACATGAAATTTAGGAAGGAGTTGGATCACCCCTGGCTTGATATTCATATGTCCCGTATTTTCAGAAAAAATCATGCATGAGGGCGTGCTCACCCCCGAGTACGAGGCAAGCGTGCTTGATGCATCTCATTCCCATCTTGGATGTCCTCCACCATAAGTTAGGATAGAAGAGGCTAGTTTGTAACAATTACTTCAATTAACTCTGAGGATCTCGAGCTGTGTCTAGTCCTGCGATGGATAATCAACCCCTCAACCAATCCTCCTTCAGTCAAGAGATGTTGAGTGTTGTCACGGACCCATTTGTGCATGAAACACTCGCAACCCTCAATTCAAATTTTAAACCTAAACCTAAAAGAAAGAAATGAAATAAAAATCTAGAAAGAAATAAAAGAGTTGGAAGGAAGTTACCAGATTAGAAGTTCCTAAGTTAAAAACCTACAAAACAAAATAAAACAAGTCCGTTTTTAAAGACAGAAAGCCTAAAATTAGAAAGTAAACTAGTTTCTAAAATGAAAAAAGTTCTAGAAATAGAAAGTTTTTAAAATAGATTAGGAAAGTTCTAAACCTAGATTAAAAAGTAAGTTAATTTCTAAAAATAAAAGAGAACCTAGAAATAGAAAATTTCTAAAAATTGAAAAACAAAACCTAATCTTAAAAATAGAAAAATAGAACAATTAAAAAGAGATTACCAATTTAGAAAGTCTATCTCAGAGTCCTACAAAACAGGAAAGTTAGGTTAGTTTTTAAAAATCACACAGAAAAATCCTAACCTAAAATTAGAATATCCTAATCTTAACCTAATTCTAAAACTAGTTAATATCAGAAAAATGCATCCGTCAATCCTCGAAAATGGTGTCAAAAACTTGTTCGTCACCCCAAGTATAAGGTTGCGATGTAGTAATAATCTCGTTAAGACTGAGGTCGAATCCATAGAGACTGAACCTTGTACGTAATCTGAAAGTAACTAGAACTAGAATTAGTAGAAGATGGAATTTAAATCAAAGAATTTTAAGAGAAATAATGGTGAAATATTAGACTACAATTTGTAAATTTTAAAGGTGGAAAACTAGGGTGTCAAGGATCGACTTGTAGAGATCAGGGAGATCTATGCTTGATTCAAGAGTACAACTAGAATCAGAGTCCTATCTTCATCCAATTAGAAGATATATCATTAAAATCAAATATGAACTTCCTTTCATGTAGTTTTCAAGAGATGAAAGGTATGAGAATTAGATTTGATTCCATCATAAAACTATGCCCATGAGACAAAGTAAACAACAGAATTTAACCAATCTACATCCAATCTAAGAGAGTTATGAATGTTAGGAAGGATTCCATCATCCAACCATGCTTGTGAGACGATGGGGAACAACAGGGCTTCCCATCTTCACAATCTCACTAACGTAAAGTACATACCCAAAGCTATCGCAAATACATTGTAATTTATGTCACAACAAACTATTAAAAATTAAAGGCATTATTTATAATCAAACTAGAATCAAAATCAGTTTAGTTTAAACATGAATCAAAAGGCATAAAGAAAAATCTCCCATTACACTAGAAGCTTCATCTCTTAGCCCTAACTAAGAGGTTTAGCCTATCATAGACATGATGAAGCTAATATCTCTTAAGGAAAACTTAAAGAAAAGTAATAAAGGAAAGGAAGAAAACTGAAGAAGAAGGAGAAAAACTCCTTAAAGTCGGCCGTCTTCTCTCTCTCTCTCTCTCTCTCTCTCTCTCTCTCTCTCTCTCTCTCTCTCTCTCTCTTTGCACCACCTCCCTATGATGCCCTTTTCTCATGTGTTCTCTCTTTTATAGGAGCTTTGAGGTAGGCTAGAATTAGAAGAATTGACCCTGTTTTCGATGCGCAAGAGAACGCACAAACAACTATGTTTGGCCCAAGTTTGCTCGGCTGTTCTTTAAAATCTCTCAAAAGCGGCTTCATGGACAAGCTTAGGGCCACCATTTAAAGAGGTTAGATGGTCTGGATCATGTATTCGACCACCGCCATAGTCGCACAATGGCCCACGGAGGTCGGCAGCGTTCGGACGTTATTCTTACACACGTACCTGCGTTGAGGTGTTCGGTGGGCCTTACAGTGATGTTTTCGGAGAAATCCACCCAGTCCATTAGACTCGTGACAAAATTTCAGTCAGGAATGGATGATTTTGCTCGAGTTTGGTGCGACCCACTATATTAAATCACGTTGCCATCAATCTTGCATTTGAACGGCTGAAATCTGATCATCGCTGCTTCTTAGAATTTGTTCACCTAGGCCTTGGTCAGTGGGCCTATGGGATTCCAATGGACGGTCCGGATCGGACTGTCGAATCACAATGGTGGCTCACAAGGTAGGACCGCAAGTCTCTGTTTGCGGGCACGAGTTCGTTTTCGAGCTGGATTCGAATCTACTCGGGTCAACTAGTCTTTCACCAATCTTGATTTCCGGTGCACAACCGGTGTGCACTGCCACTTACATAAAGTAGGCTCCATCTTGATGTTTTGGATAAATCCACACCATTCATCTGCCTTCCCATCCTATTTAAGTGGTTGAGTCCAAAATTAAAACATATCTAGAGATCAGGTGGGCTTTAGATTAGTGGTTTATGGCTAATCTTGTCTGTTCCAATGGCTGAAATTTGACGCGTACAGTTACTTTATGATCCTCGATCCAGATATAAAATTTCAAGAAAAATGGATGGTTGGAATCCTGTGATCTTGCTTTCTGGACGATTTTCAGGTCTCTTTATCATGAATTGCTTGATTTTCTCGGATCTCTGGCGTGTAAATTCTTCGATCTCGGTCTCCTGGGATCCATCCCTTACCTTGGTGATTTCTGAGTGTTAAATTCATACTTTTAGTACCCATTTCAGTCCAAGCTCCTAAATTCACCTTGCAACATAAACACGATTAAAATAGGATGTTAAATAGTATCATGTTCGTAAAATCAGGTAATACTTGGGGTCTAATATGCAATATTTGACCCTTAAGAATGGGATCAAGTACTGTTCGATTCCATTGAAGGTGACATTGAACAGGCTGTCGATGGCATTGACAAACCTTGTATCTGACTCAATTTAAGACATCAAATACAACAACACTTGAATCATGTATGGATTTTTAGGCCCCAAGCATAAATTTTTGTATGACATCCAATGGTTGAAATGAATTTCATATACCCATTAGCTAGGCCTTGTAAAAATCAAGGGCATACTTCCCTCTCCCAACATTTTCCTTTGATGTTGCCCACCACGAGTAGCTTAATTTTTTATCCTATGCGTAATGTGGGATTTCACATACATATCATGATAGGTTCCTCCAAAAATTAAGGATTAGCATTCCTCTCCTCACCATTAAAAAAGCAAAGAGATTTATATATTGAAGAAAAAAAAAGAATTTCATGGGATAACTACCCTTGACTTTTTACGCACACACTGTGAAGTACACGTGAGATTAATTTCGACCATTAGATATGCAATCCCCATTAAGGCTAGATTCAAAAATAGGCGAACCTATATATGATTTAGGTGAGCCACACCAAAGGAAATAGTTGGGGAAGAGATGTCCACCATTGATTTTTTTTTAATCAACCCACCGTAATAATGGCATGAAATCCACTCCAACCATTAGATGACATATCAAAATTTAGGCCTAAGGCCTAGAAGTAGGCTCATCCATGATTTAAGTGGGCCACACTAAGAGAAAATTTATATATGCACTATTTCCAACCATGTGATCCACTTGAATCATAGATGCAGTTGATTTTTGGACCTTAGACACATATGGTGAAGCACCTGATGGTAAAGTAGTTTTTCACATAAATAGAATAGTAGAGTCTACCTAAGCCACAACCCATTTGCATTCACAGCAATCGTTAAGAAATCAAATAGAAGAAACTATGATGATAATTACTTAGATTAAGGATGTATTTTATTGAAAATCTTTTTAAAAAATTCACTGGAATGTAAAACATATAATATTAGGCAAATTTTTTTATTAAATTCATTCTTTCTTAAGGGTCCTTTTGATTCCCTTAAAGTTTTTAAGTTGTAAGCACTTCACACCTACAAAGAGTTTCAAGTGGAAATTATTTACATACTATTCTACTTTATAAAGTACGTATTAGCACCACATAGATCCCGAGGCCATAAACCCCATTAGAATCAACAAATCATATAAAAATTATTTGATTTTTTCTTTTCTTTTTCAGTCATCTGAGAGCATCGAAGCATGACATTGAGAAAATTAGATGTTCTCGACCCATCAAAGTAGGCCCCAAATGCAATGTAAATTTTTTTAACAGTACACATCCAATCCTTTCCTCTCGTGTGGTCCATTTAATAATCAATTAAGCATTTTTTTTTTATCATACGAGAACAATAAGGAAAGTATATGATTGACGGATTGGATGTACTATATACATTATAGGTCCCGCATATAACAAGTATCAACCATTCCATTCTATTTTGTATAATGTCTTTTTAGCTTATGTACCTATATGAAATATTGCTTTTGCCAAGTTTCATATTACTACTAAAAGTTGTAATGTGCTTATAGCCCATAAAGCCTTGATAGACAAATGCAAGCATCCAAACAACCTTGAAATATGATTCCATGTGTTCCCTTTACAATGTAAAGATGATTTTACAAGCTTCTAAACCAAAAAAGACATAAGCAAAATAAAAATAAAATAGAAAGAACCAAATAATCTATCAAGTGTTGCCATGAAAGTCCAACCATATTTCATTTGAGAGAGAGAGAGAGAGAGAGAGAGAGAGAGAGAGAGAGAGAGTAAATGGCGACAATCAAGATAAGCAGACCTTCCATAGCCGTGGAAATCAAGTCATTGAGGTAGATGTTTGTCTGAGTGATGGAACTCAAGCTAGGGCTGTTGTTCTAGGAGGCACTTGGACATGCATATATGAGGCTCTGTAGCTCAGACTATATTGGAAAAGGTTTCCTTGAGGATACAGAGAATGTTAATGCAATAAGTGGACCTGCCTTTATTGGAAAGGAATTAAAAGAGCAAGGTATATATCATTAATCCCTTGCTTGTTACCAATGCTATATTGGCAGTATCACTTGTTGTCCATAAAGCAAGTGCTAGTATGGATAAGATCTCTCTTTGGGGCACATTGGGAATCTTGCTAGAACAAAACTCCAATTTTGCTTGTGCCTGCACTCAATGTCATCAATGGAGGATCACATGTAGGTAATAAACTGGCAATGTAGGAGTAAATGACTTTTCAGGAAGCGATGAAGATGGTTGTAGAAATATATGTTGGGGAACCGCAGAAGCATAGAGAGATGAATTAAGCAAAGTACTCTAATCGTATAACTAAGTTTAAACACAAACAAATCAAATTTTAAGTGAAAAAATCATTGCAGGAAAAAACCACGACATAAAGCAATAATAATGCATTATGAAAGCAGAAATTTACAAGAGATAGAGATTACCAATTCAAACAAGCCTCAAATCTACTCCTCAAGCCCATGTTATGCCCTTGAAATCCTTAAGAAAAAATTTAGAAAACCTAAAACACCTCTCTATACTCCCAAGTCCCGATTACACACAATATATATAGTCTTGTATAGTATCACAATCGGAATAGGAAACAAATCCCACACTTACATAATTTTGTGTGTGCCCTTGATGGCACCTTTGATGGGACTTCAACGGAATCAACAATCTGTTGATGTCATCAAATATCTTCAATGGCATCAAGTAAAACACTAAAATATTCCAGTAATAAAATATGAATTTTTTGAACTTTTCCAATGGCATTGATAGACCCTTTTGTTTACATATTTATGACATCAACAATAGTATATCACTATTTTAAGGTTGCGATTAAGAAAAAATATGGCCAAGATGTAATGAATGTTGGTCATGAAGGTGACTGATGTAAACTAGGGAGTATTGGAATTTGTTCTGCAGAATCACACAAAGATGGATCTAGGATAGCAATCCAAGAGCACCAAGCAAACACAAGAGAACACAAAGATTGAATATGAAAAACTCTTTCAAGAAAAAACCACGACACAAAGCAATAGAAATCCACTATAAAAGCATAAATTACAAAGAGAAATGACTTAATTCGAACAACCTCAAATCTCACCCTTTTTACACCTTGAAACCCTAAAACCCCTTCTAGAAAGCCTTAGCATTTTTTAAAAAGGCCCTAGGGACTCCTATTTATAGTTTAAGAAACTCCACTTTCGCACTGACTTGGAATAGTCTGAAAATTGCCTCAAATTTACACAATCCATGTGCTGTCTACGTAACCTTCAACGAGCCAAAGATCACGGAAGTTTCAATATACTTTCTTGTTGGACTTCGAACCGAACTTTCTTGGGCTAGTCGAACTTTTTCAGATTTATGACATCTTTTAACAACAGGAAGTGAGGCCAACAGTCACCTTTTGTCACTCCCCAAACTCAGAAACCATGCTCACAAAATTTTCGATCACTGAATCAAGCGCCAATAACCTCCGTAATACATCATTCATGGCTTCTAGCACCCATACGCCAGATTCTGATCCTGGGATCCTATAAGGAGGATTCTTAGCGATTTTTTTTAATAAAGGAACATAACCACAAGTATACCTAAATACAAAAGAAACATTATCATAACATATCCACTAATATGGACATTTGATTATAGTGCTAAAAAAGGAAATGCATGAATAACAAAATCTCCATGAACTCGATGTACGCTCCTATCTCAATGCTGCTATAACCTAATGTCACTCACATGCAACGGTCGTGCATGAGCTTACAAAGAAGATTAGAGAGTGGTGTACGTGTGTGCGCAAAGCATATGTCAAGCATATAATATCAACATAAGCGGACTACTAGCAAGTCTATGAGTTATACAATATCAGAGTCTGCAATGTAGATCGGCTATGCAATGCAGAGTCATAATGAGCTAAATATCAGATGCCGAAGATGCAATGTAATATGCAATTCCTGACAAGTCACATATACCATCATCCTCATCTAAGCCATATAATACAGAAGCATAGTAAATTAAATGTTATGTGCTAAGGGTGGAGTGTGAAATCGGGATGATAGTACGTAGTATTGTAAGCTGTAGGGTCCATCATAAGGGACTTCTATCCAAACTAATCTCATACCTAAATTTGGATAGCTAGACTCAATGTGGTAAACTCTTTATTTTCGGTTAGTTACGCGCCCAACTGAAATCTTGGTTATTGCGAAGTTACACATAATGATTTAGTTGCGCACCACCATCCCGAGTGGATAGTGAATAAATGAATCAATCAATCAAATGCTGAGCATGTAATACCTACTAAGTAACTCCTCATATCAGTATGGCTCATCTCTAAGATATCACCGGGGTCTAGTACACTCTATACCAGATCACCACCCACTGGATGTGTAACCATACAAGTGAAAGAGACCACACTATTCGCCTGGCTAATAGTAGGCCAATATCTACCCGGTACATCGATAGCAAACCCATTTATGAGCTAGTCAAACTCAGCCTAGCTATGCCCCCTACCCTAGGGCTAATAAGGCCACACCTCCTTCCAACCAACCATGACACAGTAGGAGACGTGGCTTAACGGTATACGGCCCTCGTGCACTCATGATATCCACTTGGTATAGATGTTGGAGTGTCCCCGGTACTAAGAGGTTTAGGAACTTTTACCCACGGACATATTAGATACCCATATGCTACAACCAAATATTTCTGGTGTCTCAACTGGCCATCCATGATATACCTATGAAAGTCATGACCCTGATGTTGCTAGGGTGCACAGTGATCATGCCACACAAATACAAAATGCATGAGTCATACTATTCAGTCATGCATCAAACCTATGCATACCACACACTCATGTGGGGCCACTCCGTCTCACAAGGAGTCTCATAATAAATCAGCCCAACAGCATATGTTAAGATCAGTCACTCCTTATAACAAGCATACATACGATGTGTATGGGTATGTAACATGATGTAATAAAGTACATATGCATGATTATCTGATAGGGCAGACAACAATAATCCACAATCGGCTATCACTGGCATGTCACATATTGTGAGTATAAACTGAACAACGTGCTCCTTCTATAACTATAGGAGTCTATGCGGTATGTCTTACATTAGCCTTCCAAGGCTCTGCATGATCCAAGACGAGGACGATGGATCTAGTCGATACGCTAAGGTAGGTTTTACATAGTGGATATATCAAACTTGATACTACATATTCTTCTATCTACGGAAAGGGGTGATGATGATGCACTAATGTCAAGGATGGACCTCGCACTTATCTCATCAAAAAGATGGACGGCGTGGATGATATGTACATGTCATGAGGTCCTAGTAAATGGGGTACAAGAATGGGATACACCTCTCATGAAGAGTCAAGTGGGTATATGACAAAGTGACTTCACATGGTGAGCTAACAAGGTGAACAATTAGGCTTCCTAAATCTCTATATCATGTAATAAACTAGGCTTTTCTATGGGAAGCCCGATAGGTACACAAAGTGGGTTTGGTGGAGTTCCTACATTAAGGGCTATGTGTCCTTCCAAACGGATTGGGTAACTAGCTCAACACCTAAGTGGGCTTTGGGTATAAACACTAAACTTTGGGTAGTGACATGTATCTAGGTGGGCCACATTTCCTATGGAAGGTCCGGTATGAATACAAGGTGGGCTCTAAGGTTTGGATAATCCTACAAGGTATGGTGAAAAGTACCATCATCAAATGGGGGCCTGTTGAGGGTCAAATATTGCATATTAGACCCCAGATATTGTCTGTATTTATGAACATAATATTTTTTAACTGCCGATTTAATCGTATTTATGCTGCAGGTTGAATTTAGGAGCTTAAGCTGAAAAAGGAAGCTAAAAGCTTGGATTTAACGCTCTGATGATCACCAAGGCAAGGGATGGACTCTCGGGGACCAAGATCAACGGAATTTACACGTCAGAGATCTGCAAAAATCAAGAAACTGAAGCTCAAGTGGCCCGAAATTGGTTCAGAATGCGAGATCACGAGGTTCCCACCATCCGTTCAGTTCAGAACTTCATACATGGGCTGAAGATCATAAATTAACCGTACACGTCGAATTTCATCTGTTTGCTCCCTATGGAAGTGTCCCAACGGCTAGATCAGCCCACAAATCATCCATCTGGAGTCCACCTGATGTCCGGATATGCTTCAAAATTAAACTCAACGCCTTAAATGATGTGACAGAGTAGATGGATGGAGGAGATTTTAGATAGGCATCACCTTGGGATCCATACACGCGACGCATATATACGGTATGGATGTCGCTGGACGTGCACCATAATTCAAGAAATCGGTCAGTGTGCGCTGACCGATATTTCTTCACAAAAAAATCTTTAAGCCGCAGCATCATTCATCCGATCGTCCATTTTTTGTAGTGGGCCCCACAAATCATCCATGTCAAAGATCTGTACCATTCATTCGTCTCGTGGGGCAGCTAAAACCTACACCTAGGTGTCAAAATTCCAGAGAACAACATATATCGATTTTCAATTGTTCAAACGCAGATTGGACGGCAAAATGGAAAGAAAGTGGGCCACTTCAGAAGCACTCAAAAACAGTCCATATCCGACCTATTTTTCGATACAATTGCAATGGACGGAGTGGATTCTATAGACACTGAAGATAGGGGACCCCACCGACAGCCAGCGCACGAAGCGCTGGTTCTGTTTCGCAGACCAACGCTGGCCGATTATTGCGGAAGCTAGTGGGCCACCATCATGCCCCGTACGGCTGATCCAATCCGTCCATCTTGTAGAGGGATATGTTATACTCAGAATCATGTTGATTTTCTGCATCCATGCACACACACGTGTGCAGTACAAAGGCCACAAACAAGCTGCCTTATGCCGTCCAGAATAATTGCAGCGTGATTGCTTCTTTGGGTCACACTTAAGGACATTAAAAACTGAATTTTTTCCTGTCGAAAACTTGTTCTGCATCCAATGGACGGCTTGGATTTATCAAAATAACAACGAAGTGGACCCCACCATCAGAACAACATAAGAGGATTCGCAGGGCCCTCTGTTTCGCACGGCTGCTGCGTCCGATTTCCACCGACTTCAGCAACTCCACCGACCTTCTTGGCAGCTATAAAAGGGGGCTTGGACGGTCAAGCTTGGGGCATTCAGCCGGGGATCAGCTGGGACGTGGAGAGTTTGGCTCGGGATTGAACGGAGGTGCATCTTGACTTGGGGAGTGAACAAGTTTTTGGCGTCGTTGCCGAGGAACTGTCGGCTACGTTTTTCTGAAATTAATTAGTTTTAGGATTAGTTTAAGATTAGATTTTCTTTTTAGAATTTTCTAATTTTAGGCTTAGTTATTTTTCTTTTTAGAAAATTTTCCTAACTTTAGAAACTTCCTATTTTTCATTTTATCTGATTTTTAGAACTAATCCATTTTTTCTGTTTTGTAGGAAACCTTTAATTTAGTAAGCTCTTTCTAATTTCTCTTTCTTTGGAATTTCTTCTTTTCTTTAGAAATTAGTTTTCTTTTAATTAGAACTTTCTATTCTTAGAAACTAACTTGTTTTGTTTATTCTGCAGGTTCTTAACCTAGGACTTCAAATTTGGTAACTTCTTTCCATCTTTTCCTTTTACTTTCTAGATTTCTACTTCTTTTCTCTTAGGCCTAGGTTAGAATTTAAATTGAGGGCTGAGTGTGTTTTATGCCCCAGTGGGCACGCGACAACACTCGATGTCTCGTGACAGAAGGAGGATTAGTTGAGGGGTTGATTGTCCATCGCAGGACTAGACACCACTTGAATTCTCCTAAGTTAGAGGAGGTTATAGCTGAAAATCAACCTCAAGCACTACCCCAACCAAGGGTTGAGGAAGTACATGATGAGAATGAGGTGCATCAGGCACCCCCGTCTCGTACTTTACGAGATTATTTACAACCGGTGAGGGTGAGTACGCCCTCATGCATGAATTTTTCTGAGAATACAGGACATATGGACATCAAGCCAGGAGTTATCCAACTCCTTCCTAAGTTCCATGGGCTTGAGTCTGAAGAACCATACTTGCATCTGAAAGAGTTCGATGAAATCATAGGCATCTTATACTTTCCTAATATATCTGAGGATACTATTAGGCTGAAACTCTTTCCATTTTTCTTGAAAGAAAAAGCCAAGACGTGGTTACATTCACTGCGTCCTAGATCCATTGGCACATGAAATGATATGCAGAGGGAATTTATAAAGAAAATTTTTCCACATCATAAGACAATTACCCTCAGGAGAGCAATCATGAACTTTGCCCAAAAGGAAGAAACATTCTTTCAATGTTGGGAAAGGTTCAAGGATCTGGTTAATGTATGCCCACAACATGGCTTTGAAATATGGTGCATTACGAATTTTTTATATGATGGGCTAACATCTTCCATGCGCCAAATGGTCGAGACAATGTGTAACGGAGAATTCAGCAATAAAAATGTCGACGAGGTATGGGATTACCTCGATAGTCTCGCTGAAAAAATACAATCATGGGACTATTACCCAAGGACGAACACTACGTCTAGGCCGACTCATTCAAGGGAAAAAGGAGGAATATATCTCCTGAAAGAGGATGATGATCTTAACGCTAAGGTGACCAATCTCACCAGAAAATTTGAGGCCATGGAAGGAAAGAAGGAAAAGGTTAATGAAAGTGTTTGCGGCATCTGTGATTGCAACATTCATACTACTGAAAATTATCCTTCAATACCTGCCTTTCGAGAAATATTGAATGAACAATCTAATGCCGTAAATAACTATCAAAGACCTTTCAATGGACCACCCTCTAATACGTACAATCCTGGCTGAAAAAATCATCCAAATTTTAGTTGGAGGAATGGACAAACTGCTACCCCTCAAGGTTTCTTCAAGCAAAATCCAAATCAGGGGAGACCTCAAGAAGAACCGGCTCAAAATTCTGTGCAAGAGCTGACGCAGATAATGCGAAATTTTATACAAAAGATAGATTCACGTATGACGGCTATAGAAAAGGGGATGCTTCCTTTACAACCAATCCCCAATCCTAAACCGTAATACGAGACAAGTAATCTCAGCTCTTCAAATCAAATGGGGCATGCTAAATCCATCACCACTCTTAAGAGTGGGAAGGTTATTGATAAAACCCTTCCGGTTAGGCCCGAAAAGCCTCAAGAACCAGAAGAGGACAACAATGATGGATCTAGTGGCGCCCCATACAAATTTGAACCGGAACCTCTAGAAAAGCCAGTTGCTCCGTTTTTCCAACGGTTGGTTGAACCAAAACGTCTCTCTAACTCTCAGGATATCCTAGAGGTGTTGAAACAAGTGAAAGTCAACATTCCTCTGCTTGATGTTGTAAAACAGATTCCTTTATATGCTAAATTTTTAAAGGACTTATGCACTACCAAATGACGAAAAAGTGTTCAAAAGAAGATCTCCTTGACTGAGAAAGTGAGTGCCATCCGAAAACAAGATGTGCCCAAAAATTCAAAGATCCCAGTTGCCCAACCATATCATGTGTAATCGGGAACTATCGAATTGATCACGCACTTCTTGACTTAGGAGCCAGCGTCAATCTGATTCCCTATTCGGTATACCAATAGTTAGGTTTGGATAAATTAAAACCCACCCGAACCACACTACAACTTGCTGATCATTCTGTTCGTGTACCAAGAGGGATCATCGAGGATGTGTTGGTCCAGGTTGATAGATTCTACTACCCTATTGATTTTATCATCTTGGACACCGAACCCATCAATAACACGAGCACTCAGATTCTCATCATTCTTGGTCGTCCATTCCTGTCCACTTCAAATGCAATTATCAACTGTAGGAATGGTGTCATGACTATGTCTTTTGAAAATTTGACATTGGAATCGAATATCTTTTTCAATAACGGTAGCAACTCAGAGGATGATGATGATTTTCACGATGTTAACATGAATGATTCTTTTGTGGAAGATAGAATACCTCTCACCTTATCCTCTGATCCTCTAAAAACGTGCCTAGCCCACTCCCATGATCTTGATGATGATATAATTAGGAAGACGTGTGCCATGCTGGATACTGCACCGGTACTTAAAGTTAACCGGTGGAGGCCACAAATTGAAGAATTGCCCCAAACTGATGTAGTGCCTCTACCGTCTAACCTCAAGCCACCGAAGCTTGACCTAAAACTTTTACCCTCTGATTTAAAATATGTTTATTTAGGTCAAGATGAGACATACCCGGTGGTGATCTCTGCCCACCTGGAGAAAGAACAGGAGAGTATGCTCATATCTACTCTCATCGAGCATAAGGGAGCTCTTGGATGGACGATAGCAGACCTCAAAGGAATTAACCCATCGATTTGTACTTACCGTATATATCTTGAGGACAATGCAAAGGCTGTTCGGCAATCACAACGTAGACTAAATCCAAACATGAAGGAAGTGGTTAAGGCCGAGGTTCTCAAACTATTGGAACTGGGGATCATATACCCCATATCCGATAGTCAATGGGTGAGTCCAACTCAGGTGGTTCCTAAGAAGTCCGGGATCACCATCGTAGCCAATGCCAATAATGAACTCGTGCCGACTAGAGTTACTACTGGTTGGAGAATGTGCATTGACTACAGAAAACTGAATACCGTCACAAGGAAAGACCACTTTCCTTTGCCCTTCATTGATCAAATCTTAAAAAGGCTACCTGGTCATTCCTATTACTGTTTCCTTGATGGGTATTCAGGTTATAATCAGATTGAAATCGCCCCTGAGGATCAGAAAAAGACCACATTTACATGTCCCTATGGCACCTTTGCTTACAGAAGGATGCCATTCGGGTTATGTAATGCCCCTGCTACCTTTCAGTGATGTATGATGAGTATCTTTTCTGACATGGTGGGAAAATATTTAGAGGTCTTCATGGACGATTTCTCTATTTTCGGTTCATCTTTCAGCGAGTGCTTAGCAAGTCTTAAATGTGTGCTGAAAAGATGTGAAGAAAAAAATTAGGTACTTAACTGGGAGAAGTGTCATTTTATGGTTCAAAAGAGAATTGTCCTTGAACATATCATCTCGTCCAAAGGAATCGAGGTAGATAAGGCAAAAATTGATCTTATCTCTAACCTACCTCCACACAAGAATATCAGAGACGTGCGATCCTTCTTAAGACACGCAGGCTTTTACAGACGATTCATAAAGGACTTTAATCTCCTCTCTCGTCCTTTATATAATCTTCTTCAAAAGGATACACCATACGAGTGGACTGAGCAGTGCCAAGAAGCTTTCACTACGCTTAAGGGCATGTTAACCACTGCACCTATCATGCAGCCACTCGACTGGAGTCTTCCTTTTGAACTTATGTGCGACGCCTCTGATTATGCTCTTGGAGCGGTTCTAGGCCAGAGAAAAGATAAGCGGCCTTACGTTATTCACTACGCAAGTAGGACTCTAAATCCTGCCCAAGTGAACTACTCGACTACGGAAAAGAAACTTTTAGCCGTAGTGTTCACTTTGGACAAATTTAGGTCATACCTGATCGGATCCAAGATCATTATTTATACAGATCATGCGGCACTTAAGTATCTTCTTTCTAAGAATGATTCTAAGCCCCGCTTGATACGATGGATCCTTCTACTCTAAGAATTTGATTTGAAAATCAAAGATAAAAAGGGAGTAGAGAACGTAGTGGTCGATCATCTTTCTTGCCTTAATACCTCTGATTCCCTTGAGGCGACCCATATCAATGATATGTTCCCTGATGAACAACTATTCAGAGTCTCCCATTCACCTTGGTTCACTGATATTGCTAATTATCTTGCTACAGGTTCCATACCGACACATTGGACATCACAAGATAAGAAGAAATTCTTTACCAAGGTGCGTAACTTTTTCTGGGACGATCCATATTTGTTTAAATATTGCCCAGACCAAATCTTAAGGAGATGTGTGCCAGACGATGAGCATCAGAGTGTCATCTCCTTCTGTCACTCACAGGCCTGTGGTGGTCACTTTTCTGCTAAAAAGACCACGACCAAGATTCTACAATGTGGCTTTTACTGGCCCACTATGTTCAAGGACACTCATGAGTTTTGCAAGGCTTGTGAGCGTTGTCAGAAATTGGGAGCATTGTCCCGTCGAAATATGATGCCCTTGAATCCCATCCTTATCATTGAAGCATTTGATTGTTGGGGCATCGATTTCATGGGACCATTCCCCCAATCCTTTGAAAATCTGTATATTTTTCTCGCTGTAGACTATGTCACTAAATGGGTTGAAGTAATTCCCTGCCGTAAGAATGACCATCGAACGGTCATTAAATTCTTAAAAGAAAATATCCTGTCGCGATTCGGAACGCCTCGAGCCATTATTAGTGACGAGGGCTCACACTTCTGTAATAGACCATTTGAGAGCTTAATGAAGAAATACAGTACCTCTCATAAGGTGAGCACTCCATACCACTCACAGACAAGTGGACAAGCTGAGATTTTCAATAGGGAGATTAAACATATCTTAGAGAAAATGGTTAACCCTAACCGTAAGGATTGGTCAATCCGATTGACCGATGCCTTATGGGCGTACCGTACTGCTTTTAAAACTCCTATTGGAACATCTCCCTTTAGACTTGTCTATGGGAAAGCTTGTCACTTGCCTGTGGAATTGGAACATAAAGCATACTGGGCAATCAAAAATCTAAATTTCAATCTGGACAACGCTGGCTCGTTACGCAAACTTCAATTAAATGAACTTGAAGAAATTCGGAATGATGCATATGAGAACTCGAGAATTTACAAGGACAGGATGAAGGCGTTTCATGATCAGTATATTCTACCGAAATCATTCACGCCATGTCAGAAAGTCCTTTTGTACGACTCTCGACTACATCTCTTTCCGGGGAAGCTTCGATCTCGTTGGACCGGCCCTTACATTGTTGTCACTGCTTATCCTCATGGGGCCGTCGAGATAAGAGATCCCGACGATGGCAAGGAGTTTAAAGTCAATGGACATCGATTAAAGCCATTTGTCAAGGCATTTGATTCAGAGGACATGTCCATGCCTCTGATTGCTCCTGTTTATCAGGACTGATCTCCTAGTCTGATGGAGGTATAGGTAAGTTTATCGCTTTCATAGGACTAGGGTAGTTGCTTTATTTGTCTGGCTGAAGACGGTAAATTTTGTGCTCCTGTGAGGCAACCCAGTCATTTTATTCCATTTCATTTCATTTTTGTTTAGTTAGATAGTCAATGTTTGTGGGTAACATTACTTCAAACCCTCACAAGACTACAACTCGTCCACTAGGGGTAACCTAGGGGTTTAAAGGCTTGTTGCATACGCTAAATGCAATCGAGAGCACCTGTGAAAGTGGTATAGGTAGGATATTATTTTCGTTCTTTTTGTTCTGCTTTCTCTCTCATGCTGACAAGCTTCCATGCCGTGATCTATTGGAAACTCTCTTGATTCATTATTCAAGTACTATCTTCCCATCACTTCTTATTTACTTTCGTTGTCCCATGTGCATTGCATGTTTATATCTTTTACATTGAGGACAATGTAGATTTTAGCTTGGGGGTGGGGGATTAGGTAACCTAATCAGTATTTTCTTAGGGAATTAGGTAACCTAATCAGTATTTTCTTAGTCTT
The DNA here is from genome assembly GCA_037074715.1 of Magnolia kwangsiensis. Taxonomy (NCBI): domain Eukaryota; kingdom Viridiplantae; phylum Streptophyta; class Magnoliopsida; order Magnoliales; family Magnoliaceae; genus Magnolia; species Magnolia kwangsiensis. Next base: position 103,766,183 of record CM073580.1, on the reverse strand, counting down.
GAGCAAAAGTTGTGAAAATTTTTAAATTTTTCTAGAAATTCTTATGAATTCGAAGTGATTTTGATGGATATCCTGGATTTAGAAGTTCAAGCTACGTGATGTTGGTAATTTTACGACTCTTGAATTTAGTTATCTGTTAGATTTCACAATTAAGATCAAAACATTAATCCATGATTGGAAGTTATAAACATTGATTGAGTCATGCTTTCACATGTCACATCTCGCTTCCACATTAAGTGTTCAGTTTGATATTGAAGGGTTAATTTGGTAATCACTAAGCATGTAAGGAACCCGTTTGAAAATTACCCATCATAATCAATTAAAGAAAAGAAGAAACCTTTGGAAAGATTTGGGCGAATAATCCTCACCATAGGTTTGCTCCCTATAAGTGTGGAGTTAATTCTCCATGAATGATATGTGAAAAAGGTCTGGGTGTACAGTCCTCACCATAGGTTTGCTCCCTATAGGTGAGGATTTGATCCCTTTCTTGGCATTACTTTTACTAAAAAAATAAAAATAAAAAAAATTAAGGGTTGAAAGAAAGAAAAAGAATGATTTATGAGGCACGTTTTAGGTGTCCTGAATGCTCTTGTGGGTACCAATGCTATCATGAAATTGACAATTGGATCTCTTAATGATGATAAGCCGAGATTACACTATACATCCATGGATCTTAATGTTTAAAATTTTTTCTAATTGATGGATTAAAACTTTGCACATGATTATGAAGTCTACCGTGCTCTTGGGTCTAGGAGAAATTAATGCCCAACATTCATGAATCTTAGACTTATAGTATTTGGATTGTTTTCCAAAAAATCACTCGAGTTCATAGAACTCGTCTTGTAATTCTCAACTTATTTTTCGCATACTTTGCTCGGGACTAGCAAAATGCTGGTTGGGGGTTATGTTGAGGGTCAAATATTGCATATTAGACCCCAGATATTGTCTGAATTTATGAACATAATATTGTTTAACTGCCGATTTAATCGTATTTATGCTACAGGTTGAATTTAGGAGCTTAAGCTGAAAAAGGATGCTAAAAGCTTGGATTTAACGCTCTGATGATCACCAAGGCAAGGGATGGACTCTTGGGGACCAAGATCAACGAAATTTACACGTCAGAGATCTGCAAAAATCAAGAAACTGAAGCTCAAGTGGCCCGAAATTGGCTCAGAATGCGAGATCACGAGGTTCCCACCATCCGTTCAGTTCAGAACTTCATACATGGGCTGAAGATCATAAATTAACCGTACACGTCGAATTTCATCCGTTTGCTCCCTGTGGAAGTGTCCCAACGGTTAGATCAGCCCACAAATCATCCATCTGGAGTCCACCTGATGTCCGGATATGCTTCAAAATTAAACTCAACACCTTAAATGATGTGACAGAGCGGATGGACGGAGGAGATTTTAGATAGGCATCACCTTGGGATCCATACACGCAACGCATATATACGGTATGGATGTCGCTGGACGCGCACCATAATTCAAGAAATCGGTCAGTGTTCGCTGACCGATATTTCTTCACAAAAAATCTTTAAGCCGCAGCGTCATTCATCCGGTCGTCCATTTTTTGTAGTGGGCCCCACAAATCATCCATATCAAAGATCTGTACAGTTCATTCGTCTCGTGGGGCAGCTAAAACCTACACCTAGGTGTCGGAATTCTAGAGAATAACATATATCGGTTTTCAATTGTTCAAACGTAGATTGGATGGCAAAATGGAAAGAAAGTGGGCCACTTCAGAAGCACTCAAAAACAGTCCATATCCGACCTATTTTTCGATACAATTACAATGGACGGAGTGGATTCTATAGACACTGAAGATAAGGGGCCCCACCGACAGCCAGCGCACGAAGCGCTGGCTCTATTTCGCAGACCAACGCTGGCCGATTATTGCGGAAGCTAGTGGGCCACCATCATGCCCCGTACGGCTGATCCAATTCGTCCATCTTGTAGAGGGATATGTTATACTCAGAATCATGTTGATTTTCTGCATCCACGCACACACACGTGTGCAGTACAAAGGCCACAAACAAGATGCCTTATGCCGTCCAGAATAATTGCAGCGTGATTGCTTCTTTGGGTCACACTTAAGGACATTAAAAACTGAATTTTTTCCGGTCGAAAACTTATTCTGCATCCAATGGACAGCTTGAATTTATCAAAATAACAACGAAGTGGACCCCACCATCAGAACAGCGTAAGAGGATTCGCAGGGCCCTCTGTTTCGCACGGCTGCTGCGTCCGATTTCCACCGACTTCAGCAACTCCACCGACCTTCTTGGCAGCTATAAAAGGGGGCTTGGACGGTTAAGCTTGGGGCATTCAGCCGGGGATCAGCTGGGACGTGGGGAGTTTGGCTCGGGATTGAACGGAGGTGCATCTTGACTTGGGGAGTGAACAGGGCCCAACATATTGGGATAGCCTAACAAGGGAAAGATGGGTATCACTAACATTAATAGGAGCCCAATGGTTTAGGTTAGCCTAGTAGGGTGAGATGGGTATCATCAATGGGGGCCCAACGGTTTGAGATAGCCCAATAAAGTGAGATGGGTCACACTAATGACAATGGGGGCCTAACGAATTGGATTGGCCCATTAAGAGGAGATGAGAATGGACCTAACAACAGGCCTCAGGAAGGATTATAATGTGGACATTTAACCACCATTACTCCTAAGGTGCGATCCATTTGTGATCGGAATCATAATGGGGCTCTCGACCGTTGTTGAGGGTCAAATAGTGCATATTAGACCCCATATATTACCTAGATTTACGAACATAATGCTGTCTAACGGCCTGTTTTTATCGTGTTTATGTTTCAGGGTGTGATTGAGAGCATGAACTGCAAAAAGGTGCTAAAAGTATGGTTTTAATGATCTGATGACACCAAAGGGAAGGGACACACTCCAAGGGACCAAGATTGACAGATATACACGGTCAGAAATTCGAGAAAACTAAGAAATTGAAGCTCAAGTGGCTTGAAACGCATCCAAAACGCAAGATCACGGGATTTCCAATATCGGTTCGGCTCGAAACTTCATATGTGGCCTGAGGACCATAAATTAACCGTACACGTCAAAAATCATCCATTGGATCACTATGGAAGTGCCCCAACTGATAGATCAGCTCATAAACCGTTAATTCTGGGCCCACCTGATATATTAAATTGCCTCAAATCTAGTCTCAACGTTTTAAAAAGGGAGACCAAACAAATGATTGGAGTGGATTGTTCAGAAACATCACAGTGGGACCTGTGTGTGGAGTGTGTGCACGGAGCATGTACACGCTCGATGCACACCACAGCCACTGGCACGGTCAGCGGCTGCCACACCCGCGACACGACACTTGCCGTTTTCGCACTAGCAGCGGACGCACGGTCGCTGGTCATTTTTGCGGACGATTTTGGGCCCCGCCCATGGCCCTTACGGCCAATCTGATCCATTCACCGTGTAGAGGGGCTCGAATACTACAAAAACATGTTGACCTTTTGTATCCATGCGTACACACGTGTGTGATACAGGGGCCACAAAAGGGCTACCCTGCAACGCTCAAAACTGATCTTTTTGTGATTTCTTCTCTGGGCCACGTCAATGGACGTTCAAAACCACCCATTCTTAACTGAAATTTCATCCTGAATCCAATGGACGGGGTGAATTTTCCAGAAAATGCTTCTGTGGGGCCCACCGATCACAACAGCGAAATGGTGCGAAAGGTTTCGCACATCCGCGAAAACTGACTTTTTAGGCGGTTTTGGCCCACCATCTTTGATCATATGGCAGATCTGAACCGTCTATCATGTTGAGAACCCAAGAAAGTACTAAGGGACGGTGTTTCTTTGGAATTTGAGCGAGAAAAGTGGCGTGTTTCGAGGCACCGAACTTGGCAGCGAAAATTACACTCCGTGTCCTGCTTCAACTCTGTCACTGACTCCAGCCTTCCAGCAGCTATAAAAGGAGGTTTTGGACATGAGAAGCAGGCATTCAGGTCTAGGAAGGAAGAAAAAGAGAGACGTGGAGGCTCGGGCAGGGACGTGAAGCAGAAGAAAAAAAAAAGAGTATTTTCTTTTTATTTTTATTGTGGAGATTTAGCCATCCATGTCTGGCTAAACCTCTTAGCTAGGGCTAAGAGGTGAAGCTTGTAGTGAGATGGGAGATTTGATTTTATTTTAATTTTAATGCATGAATTGACGTTGATTTTAGTTAATTATTATGAGAATGTTTTAGGTTTTTAATGGTCTGTTGTGACTAAAATTACAATGGGTCTGTAATGGCTTTGAATATTTTCGTTCTCTTTAATGTTTATGATGTCAGGAAGCCCTGTTGTTCACCATAGTCTCCTGGACATGGTTGGATGTCGGTACCTTTCCTAACCTTCATACATGTGATGGGTTGGTAATTAATTTAATTCTGTTGTTTGCCATAGTCTTTTGGGCATGGTTTGGTGATGGAATCCATTCTAATTCATATACCTTTTATCTCTCTAAAACTAGATCAATGTCAGTTCAGTTAATTTCCATGAAACATGCATAAGATCTCCCTGATCTCTACAAGTGGATCCTCTGAATCCCTAGTTCCCTTCTCCTGATTTTCCTCAAGTTTAGATAATTATTTCACCAGTATTCCTTCAAATTCAATCAGATTAGATTTCATCTTAGCCTAGTTCTAGTTCTAGTTAGTTTTAGATCACGTACAAGTTTCAGTCCCTTGGGATTCGACCTCGGTCTTACCGAGTTATTACTACATCACAACCCTGCACTTGGGGAGTGAACAAGTTTTTGGCGCCGTTACTGGGGACCGTCGGCTACGTTTTTCTGAAATTAATTAGTTTTAGGATTAGTTTAGGATTAGATTTTCTTTTTAGAAATTTTTAATTCTAGGTTTAGAAGCTTAGTTATTTTCCTTATTAGAAATTTTTCCTAACTTTAGAAACTTTCTATTCTTCCTTCTATCTGATTTTTAGAACTAACTCAATTTTTCTGTTTTGTAGGAAGCTTCCAATTTAGTAAGCTCTTTCTAATTCTTTTTTCTTTGGAATTTCTTCTTTTCCCTAGAAATTAATTTACTTTTAATTAGGACTTTCTATTCTTAAAAACTAATTTTTTTATTTTGTTTTGCAGATTCTTAACCTAGGCCTCCAAATTTGGTAACTTCTTTCCATCTTTCCCTTTTATTTTCTAGATTTCTACTTCTTCCTTTCTCTTAGGTTTAATTTAGAATTTGAGGGCTGAGTGTGTTTTATGCCCCAGTGGACACGCGACAACACTCGACGTCTCGTGACTGAAAGAGGATTAGTTGAGGAGTTGACTGTCCATCGCAGGACTAGACACCACTTGAATTCTCCTGAGTTAGAAGACGTTATGGCTGAAAATCAACCTCAAGCACTACCTCAGCCAAGGGTTGAGGAAGTACATGATGAGAATGAGGTGCATCAGGCACCCCCGCCTCGTACTTTATGAGATTACTTACAACCGGCGGGGGTGAGTATGCCCTCATGCATGATTTTTCCTGAGAATACAGGACATATGGACATCAAGCCAGGGGTCATCCAACTCCTTCCCAAGTTTCATGGGCTTGAATCTGAAGAACCATACTTGCATCTGAAAGAGTTCGATGAAATCATAGGCACCTTATACTTCCCTAATGTATCTGAGGATACTATTAGGCTGAAACTCTTTCTATTTTCCTTGAAAGAAAAAGCCAAGACGTGATTACATTCACTGCGTCCTAGATCCATTGGCACATGGAATGATATGCAGAGGGAATTTATAAAGAAAATTTTCCCACATCATAAGACAATTACCCTCAGGAGAGCAATCATGAACTTTGCCCAAAAGGAAGATGAAACATTGTTCCAATGTTGGGAAAGGTTCAAGGATCTGGTTAATGCATGCCCACAACATGGCTTTGAAATATGGCGTATTACAAATTTTTTCTATGATGGGCTAACATCTTCCATGCGCCAAATGGTCGAGACAATGTGTAACGGAGAATTCATAAATAAAAATATCGACGAGGTATGACATTACCTCGATAGTCTAGCTGAAAAAGCACAATCATGGGACTATTACCCAAGGACGAACACTACGTCTAGGCCGACTCATTCAAGGGAAAAAGGAGGAATATATCTCCTGAAAGAGGATAATGATCTTAATGCTAAGGTGGCCAATCTCACCAGAAAATTTGAGGCCATAGAAGGAAGGAAGGAAAAGGTTAATGAAAGTGTTTGCGGCATCTGTGATTGCAACATTCATACTACTGAAAATTATCCTTCAATACCTGCCTTTCGAGAAGTATTGAATGAACAATCTAATGCCGTAAATAACTATCAAAGACCTTTCAATGGACCACCCTCTAATACGTACAATTCTGGCTGGAAAAATCATCCGAATTTTAGTTGGAGGAACGGACAAACTGCTACCCCTCAAGGTTTCTTCAATCAAAATCCAAATCAGGGGAAACCTCAAGAAGAATCAGTTCAAATTTTCATACAAGAGCTGACTCGGACAATGAAAGGAATTTCAGATTTTATGCAAAAAATAGATTCACGTATGACGGCTATGAAAAAAGGGATGCTCCCTGCACAACCACTCCCTAATCCGAAACCGTAATACGAGACAGGTGATCCCAGCTCTTCAAATCAAATGGGGCACGCTAAATCCATCACTACTCTTAGGAGTAGAAAGGTTATTGATAAAAACCTTCCGGTTAGGCCTGAAAAGCCTCAAGAACCAGAAGAGGACAAAAATGATGGATCTAGTGGCGCCCCACAAAAATTTAAACCGAAACCTCTAGAAAAGCCAGTTACTTCGTTTCCCCAATGGTTGGTTGAACCAAAACGTCTATCTAACTCTCAGGATATCCTAGAGGTGTTGAAACAAGTGAAAGTCAGCATTCCTCTGCTTGACGTTGTAAAACAGATACCTTCATATGCTAAATTTCTAAAGGACTTATGCACTACCAAACGACGGAAAAGTGTTCAAAAGAAGATCTCCTTGACTGAGAAAGTGAGTGCCATCCTAAAACAAGATGTGCCGCAAAAATTCAAAGATCCCGGTTGCCCAACCATATCATGTGTAATCGGAAACTATCGAATTGATCACGAACTTCTTGACTTAGGAGCAAGCGTTAATCTGATTCCCTACTTGGTATACCAACAGTTAGGTTTGGGTGAATTAAAACCCACTCGAACCACACTACAACTTGCTGATCTTTCTGTTCGTGTACCAAGAGGGATCATCGAGGATGTGTTGGTCCAGGTTGATAGGTTCTACTACCCCATTAATTTTATCATCTTGGACACCGAACCCATCAATGACACGAGCACTCAGATTCCCGTCATTCTTGGTCGCCCATTCCTGTCCACTTCAAATGCAATTATCAATTCCAGGAATGGTGTCATGACTATGTCCTTTGGAAATTTGACATTGGAATCAAATATCTTTTTCAACAACGGCAGCAACTCACAGGATGATGACAATTTTCACGATGTTAACATGATTGATTCTTTTATAGAAGATAGAACACCTCTCACCTTATCCTCTGATCCTCTCGAGACGTGCCTGGCCCACTCCCATGATCTTGATGATGATATAATTAGGGAGACGTGTGCCATGCTGGATACTGCACCGGTACTTAAAGTTACCCGGTGGAGGCCACAAATTGAAGAATTGCTCCAAACTGATGTAGTGCCTCTACCGTCTAACCTCAAGCCACCGAAGCTTGACCTAAAACCTTTACCCTCTGATTTAAAATATGTCTATTTAGGTCAAGATGAGACATACCCGGTAGTGATCTCTGTCCACCTGGAGAAAGAATAGGAGAGTATGCTGATATCTACTCTCATTGAGCATAAGGGAGCTCTTGGATGGACGATAGCGGACCTCAAGGGAATTAACCCATCGATTTGTACTCACCGTATATATCTTGAGGACAATGCAAAGGCTGTTCGGCAATCACAACGTAGATTAAATCCAAACATGAAGGAAGTGGTTAAGGCCGAGGTTCTCAAACTATTGGATGTGGGGATCATATACCCCATATCCGATAGTCAATGGGTGAGTCCAACTCAGGTAGTTCCTAAGAAGTCCGGGATCACCATCGTAGCCAATGCCAATAATGAACTCGTGCCGACCAGAGTTACCACTGGTTGGAGAATGTGCATTGACTACAGAAAGCTGAATACCGTCACAAGGAAAGACCACTTTCCTTTGCCCTTCATTAATCAAATCCTGGAAAGGCTAGCTGGTCATTCCTATTATTGTTTCCTTGACGGGTATTCAGGTTATAATCAGATTGAAATCACCCCTGAAGATTAGAAAAAGACTACATTTACATGTCCCTATGGCACCTTTGCTTACAGAAGGATGCCATTCGGGTTATGTAATGCCCCTACCACCTTTCAGCGATGCATGACGAGTATCTTTTCTAACATGGTGGGGAAATATCTAGAGGTCTACATGGTCGATTTCTCTGTTTTTAGTTCATCTTTCAGCGAATGCTTAGCAAGTCTTAAATGTGTGCTGAAAAGATGTGAAGAAAAGAATTTGGTACTTAACTGGGAGAAGTGCCATTTTATGGTTCAAAAGGAAATTGTCCTTGAGCATATCATCTCGTCCAAAGGAATCGAGGTAAATAAGGTAAAAATCGATCTTATCTCTAACCTACCTCCACCCAAGAACATCAGAGATGTGCGATCCTTCTTAGGACACGCAGGCTTTTACAGATGATTCATAAAGGACTTTAGTCTCCTCTCTCGTCCTTTATGTAATCTTCTTCAAAAGGATACACCATACGAGTGGACTGAGCAGTGCCAAGAAGCTTTCACTAAGCTTAAGGGCATGTTAACCACTGTACCTATCATGCAGCCACCCGACTGGAGTCTACCCTTTGAACTTATGTGCGACGCCTCTGATTATGCTCTTGGAGTGGTTCTAGGCCAGAGAAAAGATGAGCGGCCTTACGTTATTCACTACGCAAGTAAGACTCTAAATCCTGCCCAAGTGAACTATTCGACTACGGAAAAGGAACTCTTAGCCGTAGTGTTCGTTTTGGACAAATTTAGGTCCTACCTGATCGGATCCAAGATCATCATCTACACAGACCATGCGGCACTTAAGTATCTTCTTTCCAAGAATGATTCTAAGCCCCGCCTAATACGATGGATCCTTCTACTCCAAGAATTTGATTTAGAAATTAAAGACAAAAAGGGAGTAGAGAACGTAGTAGCTGATCACCTTTCTCGCCTTAATACCTCTGATTCCCTTGAGGCGACCCATATCAATGACATGGTCCCTAATGAACAACTATTTAGAGTCTCCCATTCACCTTGGTTCGCTGATATTGCTAATTATCTTGCTACAGGTGCCATACCGACACACTGGACGTCACAAGATAAGAAGAAATTCTTTACCAAGGTGCGTAACTTTTTCTGGGACGATCCATATTTGTTTAAATATTGCTCAGACCAAATCTTAAGGAGATGCATACTAGATGATGAACATCAGAGTGTCATCTCCTTCTGTCACTCACAGGCCTGTGGTGGTCACTTTTCTGCTAAAAAGACCACGGCTAAGATTTTACAGTGTGGCTTCTACTGGCCCACTATGTTCAGGGACACTCATGAGTTTTGCAAGGCTTGTGAGCGTTGTCAGAAATTAGGAGCATTGTCCCGTCGAAATATGATGCCCTTGAATCACATCCTTATTATAGAAGCATTTGATTGTTGGGGCATTGATTTCATGGGACCATTCCCGCAATCATTTGGAAATCTGTATATTTTGCTCACCGTATACTATGTCACTAAATGGGTCGAAGCAATTTCGTGCCGCAAAAATGACCATCGCACGGTCATTAAATTTTTGAAAGAAAATATCCTGTCGCGGTTCGGAAAGCCTCGAGCCATCATTAGTGACGGGGGCTCACACTTCTGCAATAGACCATTTGAGAGTTTAATGAAGAAATACGGTATCTCTCATAAGGTGAGCACCCCATACCATCTACAGACAAGTGGACAAGCTGAGATTTCCAATAGGGAGATCAAACATATCCTGGAGAAAACGGTTAACCCTAACCATAAGGATTGGTCAATCCGATTGACCGATGCCTTATGGACGTACCGTACTGCTTTCAAAACTCCTATTGGAACATCTCCCTTTAGACTTGTCTATGGAAAAGCCTGTCACTTGCCTGTGGAATTGGAATATAAAGCATACTGGGCGATCAAAAATTTAAATTTCAATCTGGACAATGCTGGCTCGTTACGCAAACTTCAATTAAATGAACTTGAAGAAATTCGGAACGATGCATATGAGAACTCGAGAATTTACAAGGACAGAATGAAGGCGTTTCATGATCAACATATTCTACGAAAATCATTCACGCCAGGTCAGAAAGTTCTTTTGTACGATTCTCGATTAGATCTCTTTCCGGGTAAGCTTCGATCTCGTTGGATCGGCTCTTACATTGTTGTCACTGCTTATCCTCATGGGGCCGTCGAGATAAAAGATCTCGAAAATGGCAAGGAGTTTAAAGTCAATAGACATCGATTAAAGCCATTTGTCGAGGCATTTGATTCAGAGGACATGTTCATGCCTCTGATTGCTCCTGTTTACCAGGACTGATCTCCTAGTCTGATGGAGGTATAGGTAGGTTTATCGCTTTCATAGGTCTAGGATAGTTGTTTTATTTGTCTGACTGAAGACGGTAAATTTAGTGCTCCTGGGAGGCAACCCAGCTTTTTTATTCCTTTTCATTCTTTAGTAGATGAGTCAATGTTTGTGGGTAACATTACTGCAAACCCTCACGAGACTACAACTCGTCCACTAGGGGTAACCTAGGGGTTTAAAGGCTTGTTGCATACGCTAAATGCAATCGAGAGCACCTGCGAAAGTGGTATAGGTAGGATTTTATTTTTGTTATTTTTATTCTGCTTTCTCTCTCATGCTGACAAGCTTCCATGCCGTGATCTATTGGAAACTCTCTTGATTCGTTATTCAGGTACTATCTTCTCATCACTTCTCATTTACTTTCGTTGTCCCATGTGCATTGCATCCTCATATCTTTTACATTGAGGACAATGTAGATTTTAGGTTGGGGGTGGGAGATTAGGTTTCCTAATCAGTATTTTCTTGGTCTTGAGTAAAAATTGTAAAATTTTTTAAAATTTTTCTGAAAATTCCTACAAATTCGAAGTGATTTTGACAGATATCTCTAATTTAGATTTTCAAGATACATAATGTTGGATTTATGACTCTTGGATTCCGTATCTGTTAGATTTCATAGTTAAGTGAATTATTAATCCATGATTAGAAGTTGTAAACATTAACTGAGTTATGATTTCACATGTCACATCTCGCCTTCACATTAAGGTTTCAGTTGATATTGAATGGTTAATTTAGTAATCACTAAGCATGAAAGGAACTAGCCTGGAATATTTGCCTAACAGGATTGATATGAAAAAAAAAAAAAAAAAAGAAGATATTTTTGGAAAGATTTGGGCAAATGGTCTTCACCATAGGTATGCTCCCTATAGGCGAGGATTTGACTCCCCACAGTTGATATTCGGAAAATGTTAGGCGATTGGATTTCACCATAGGTTTGCTCCCTATGGGTGAGGATTTGATTCCCTTCCTTGGCATTACTTTGAATTAAAAAAAAATCATAAGTTAATAGGATAACCTGTGAGGCAAGTTTTGGTTTAAGTCTTGGTTATCATGAATTGTTTTGTTGGTTACCAATGATATCATGAAATTGATGATTGGATCTCTTAATATTACTAAGCCGAGATTACACTATACGCTCATGGATCTTAATGTTTAGAAATTTTCTAATTAGTGGATTAATATTTTGAACTGGACTAGGAAGTTTACCGTGCGCTTGAGTCCAAGAGCAAGTAATGCCCAACATTCATGAATCGTAGAATTTTAATGCCTGGGTTATTTCTCAAAAATCATTCGGCTTTACAGAAATTTTCATATAAGTCTCAACTTATTTTTCGCATATTTTGCTCGGGACTAGCAAAATGCTGGTTGGGGGTTGTGTTGAGGGTCAAATAGTGCATATTAGACCCCATATATTGCCTAGATTTACGAACATAATGCTGTCTAACAGCCTGTTTTTATCGTGTTTATGTTTCAGGGTGTAATTGAGAGCATGAACTGCAAAAAGGTGCTAAAAGTATGGTTTTAACAATCTGATGACACCAAAGGCAAGGGACACACTCCAGGGGACCAAGATTGACAGATATATATGGTCAGAAATCCGAGAAAACTAAGAAATTGAAGCTCAAGTGGCTTGAAACGCATCCAGAACGCAAGATCACGGGGTTTTCAATATCGGTTCGGCTCGAAACTTCATATGTGGCCTGAGGACCATAAATTAACCATACACAATAAAAATCATCCATTGGATCACTATGGAAGTGCCCCAACTGATAGATTAGCTCATAAACCGTTGATTTTGGGCCCACCTGATATCTGGAATTGCCTTAAATCTAGTCTCAACATTTTAAAAAGGGAGACCAAACAAATGGTTGGATTGGATTGTTCAGAAACATCACAGTGGGACCTGTGTGTGGAGTGTGTGCACGGAGCATGTACATGCTCGATGCACACCACAGCCACTGGCACGGTCAGCGGCTGCCACACGCGCGACACGACACTTGCCGTTTTCGCACTGGCAGCGGACGCACGGCCGCTGGCCATTTTTGCAGACGATTTTGGGCCCCACCCATGGCCCTTACGGCTAATCTGATCCATTCACCGTGTAGAGGGGCTCGAATACTACAAAAACATGTTGACCTTTTGCATCCATGCGTACACACGTGTGTGATACAGGGGCCACAAAAGGGCTGCCCTGCAACATTCAAAACTAATCTTTTTGTGATTTCTTCTCTGGGCCACGTCAATGGACATTCAAAACCACCCATTCTTGATTGAAATTTCATCCTTAATCCAATGGACGGGGTGGATTTTTCAGAAAATGCTTCTGTGGGGCCCACCGATCACAACAGCGAAATGGTGCGAAAGGTTTCGCACATCCGCAAAAACTGACTTTTCTAGGCAGTTTTGGCCCACCATCTTTGATCATATGGCAGATCTGAACCGTCTATCATGTAGAGAACCCAAGAAAGTACTAAGGGACGGTGTTTCTTTGGAATTTGAGCGAAAAAAGTGGCGTGTTTCGAGGCACCGAACTTGTCTGTGAAAATTACACTCCGTATCCTACTACAACTCTGTCATTGACTCCAGCCTTCTAGCAGCTATAAAAGGAGGTTTTGGACGTGGGGAGCAGACATTCAGGTCTAGGAAGGAAGAAAAAGAGAGACGTGGAGGCTCGGGCAGGGACGTGAAGCAGAAGAAAAAAAAAAGAGTATTTTCTTTTTATTTTTATTGTGGAGATTTAGCCATCCATGTCTGGCTAAACCTCTTAGCTAGGGCTAAGAGGTGAAGCTTGTAGTGAGATGGGAGATTTGATTTTATTTTAATTTTAATACATGAATTGACGTTGATTTTAGTTAATTATTATGGGAATGTTTTAGGTTTTTAATGGTCTGTTGTGACTAAAATTATAATGGGTCTGCAATGACTTTGAATATTTCTGTTCTCTTTAATGTTTATGATGTCAGGAAGCCCTGTTGTTCACCATAGTCTCCTGGGCATGGTTGGATGTCGGTACCCTTCCTAACCTTCATACATGTGATGGGTTGGTAATTAGTTTAATTTTGTTGTTTGCCATAGTCTTTTGGGCATGGTTTGGTGATGGAATCCATTTTAATTCATATACCTTTCATCTCTCTAAAACTAGATCAATGTCAGTTCAGTTAATTTCCATGAAACATGCATAAGATCTCCCTGATCTCTACAAGTGGATCCTCTGAATCCCTAGTTCCCTTCTCCTGATTTTCCTCAAGTTTAGATACTTATTTCACTAGTATTCCTTCAAATTCAATCAGATTAGATTTCATCTTAGCCTAGTTCTAGTTCTAATTAGTTTTAGATCACGTACAAGTTTCAGTCCCTTGGGATTCGACCTTGGTCTTACCGAGTTATTACTACATCATAACCCTACACTTGGGGAGTGAACAGCCCTCCAATTATCTCAGAAATGGATGGACAACATGTGCCCATCACTTACACATGGTGGGCCTGCATAAGGCAGTCCCATGGTGGGCATATAATCCATAAATAGGATGAGCCTCTCAAGGCAATGGGGTCCACGGCCTTAGAGAAAAGGGTAAACAATGTGAATATAACACATACATCGTGGTGGAATTACTTTTCATAATTGGGCCTCATATAAGGGTCTCGTATATATCACATCGGACCTCACACAAGGGCCACATATACATCACTTGGGCCTCATACACGGGCCGCATATACATCACAATGGGCCTCAAACATGGGCCACATATATATCACAATGGGCCTCATTACATGTGTCACACATACATCACATTAGGCCTCACACATGGGCCAGATATACATTATAATGGGCCTCTCATACATCATATTGGGCCACAATCCATGGGCCTCAAATACATCATGATGGGCCTCATATCTGGGCCTCAAACCTATCATAATGGGCCTTATATATGGGCCTTAAATACATCACAATGGGCTGCAAATACATCACAATGGGCCTTAAGGGGCAGCCCATGATCCAGAAAATGGACGAACAGTGTGTACATAACACATACATCATGGTGGGCTCCACACATCATCAAACGGGTTCCACCAGGAATGGCCAGCATGGAGATTAAATACATGCATCATGAGGGGCCAACAGCTGAACGTCCAGCCCATCTGCATGCAGGGCCAGCGGGACGCCCAACACTGGACGGCTTGGGTAGAACACATAAATATGGTGGGCCCCGTCTGGCACTAAAGGGGGCCCTACAAGTAATGGCCAGCATGGCTTTAGAATACATACAGCGAGTGGGCCACTTGTTGAATGTCCAGCCCATCAACATTTTGGGTCTATTAGGCGTCCAACAGATGGACGACCTGGATGAAATATACAACCATGGTGGGTCCCACTTGGGTGTGGGTTGCCCAAAAGGTGGGCTGATTCCCAACCCTCCGCTAAATGGACTGGGCCGATATACACGTCACAGTGGACCTGATGGGATAAAACAGGTACATTTTATTGGGCCTGCAGCTGGACAACATCCAGCTGCTGGACTTGGCCCCTATCTTGGGTCATGCCATAACATGTTCCCTCCAAAATGGACGGTGTAGATGCAACACATATACATCAACCACCCCATCGCAAATCAACTGATATTGGTGTCTTTCCATCAAATGGGCCTGCTAGCAGGTTTCCTATGGTCGGATCTGTCCGATCTTGGACAGATGGTCTGGACGGCTTTCCAATGGACAGTGTAGACATAACACACATACACCACGTGGACTTCCACCGTCCAACTCTCTGGATGGTGTGGATACAAAATACCTGCATTATGGTGAGTCCCATGGATGCCATACGTGCAGGGTGGCCCTGCATATATATGGCATATTAGTATACATATATCAGGCCCCACCACCCATTGCTAGATGGTGGGATGCAATACATACTTCAAGGTGGGCCACGTGGGTGGAGCCCACGTGTATGGACGGTGTTGATTACAAAACATCCATCAAGGTAGGTCCCACCGTCCAAGGTTTGGATCGTGGAGGCCACCCCACATGGCATGGATGAAATACATGATTCATAGTGCAGTCCACACGGACCAAACTGATATTTGTGTTTTCCCTTCATCCAGTGTCCGCTCAAGGACGGGTAGCAAAGTGTTGCTGCTGGACGGCTACCAAGGTGGCCGTACTTGGTGGATGGCGTGAATATGATCCATATATCAAGATGGGGTCCACAACAGGGAAAGAGAGAGGGAGAGGGAGAGAGAGAGAGAGAGAGAGAGAGAGAGAGAGAGAGAGAGAGAGACGTGATGGAAGGGAGCTCCGCCACTATGAGCTCCATTGGGTCACAATACATACATCAAAATGGGTCCCAAATCTTGTGGGCCCTAAATTGTAAAAATCAACGGTGGAGATCCCTTTTTTCTACCAAAAATGCAAGGTCTAAATGTCCTTTTAGTAATAAGAAAATAAACATCATGATAGAGTCCATGTAGAATGTTTCCATGGGATGGACATATGAATCATGGTGGGACATCAGCCACACCTAGGGTCCAAAGTGAGATCTATACCATCAATTGGTAGGTCTCACTTGGCATCGAAAACGCAATCTAATCCTATAAATCACCCACCTATTACACTTCTTCTTAGTTCTTTGAAATCCCTAGCTCCTAAGCTTCCTCTTTGGAGGATGATGAAAATTAAAGGGTTACATTGAGAGTTTTGGGTATAGGAAGTGGGCCTTAATCTTGGGTTCTCTTTTCTCTCCTTAATATTTTTCTCTCTTGGTTGCTTGGAAATAGTGAAGAATTGAATGAGATGGAGTGAAGGATGGGAGATGTAAGGAGAGAGGGATATATGTGTAAGAAAATGACATGGAGGATATGGGTTTGGTTGACTTTTGAGTAAAAGAGGGATGGGTGTCATACTTTATTGGTAAGAAAGGGATGAGTTGTACTTGACTTGTGATTGATTAATTGATTTGATAGATTGGGTAGACTCTCTCGGGATTCGTAATGCGTGGTATTTCCTTAGAATGTACACGAGCCCACAACTCCTAACCTAGGTATTACATCGATGTGCAAGATACGGCATTGGAACCGTAGCGACGATGTGGTCGTAAGAGTAAATGTTCGAGTCGAGCCAATTTAGATATATAGGATACGACTTAAGGTCGTGCAAAAATATTGTCTACAGGTCGCGGGTTGCCGGAATTCAACAGGGAGGATCGCGGGAGTTGGCAGAATGGTATGGTCTATGATACGGGCTTTACACCTTGGCTCCTACCCCTCCATTCAAGCTCTCTTTCTCTCTTTCTCTCTCTCTCTCCATAACCCCCAACCCTGTGGCTACAATGGAGCTTTTATAAGAAAAGAAAATCGATTCTCTTTGAGAGTGAACGAGCTAGGTGAGTGAATCCACAAGATATGTATTGTTTGGTGTCACCTCCATTGTCAATCAAGCAATCATCTTTTTTTTTTTCCCTACTTTCATCTACTACTTGCTTGTGTATTTTCTTTTTTCTTCTCTATTAGATTGGCATTAGTGGCTCTGCTCCAAATATTATTCAGGAAACAAAGATGGTCCTGTAGTCTTGAAGAGAGCTTTAGCAAAAGCTGGATATCCGGCAAGGCTGTGATTGTCATGGATGCTACTTCAGAATTTTATGACAAGAAGGATAAGACTATGATCTAAATTTCAAGGGGGAGAAAAAACATCTGGAGATAATTTGAAGAGTGTCTGCAAGTCATTTGTAACTTGTTACCCATTTGTTTCCAATATTGAAGATCCCTTTGATGAGACGATTGGGAGCATTATGCCAAGCTTACTGCTGATATAAAGCATAGCCATTGGTGTCATATAATTTTAATGATGCAACTGTTTAAATGATGGGCCTCACTTTGGATGGGGATACATGAAATGATCTTCAATCTCAGATTATTATTATTATCATCATTATTATTCCCTATCTATGGTGAGACCCACTAAAAGGTATGAGCCATTGCAAAAGACCCCATCTGATAGCTGAACTCCTAATGTATGCCATGGCAACAGGCCTGGTTGTATTCTAGTAGACCTCATTTTGAAATTTTATAATTTGAAATGATTGTACGATTCCCATCAACAGTCTTTACACTGACTCCAGTCAGGCTGATATCTGGCATCATGGACTAACATCCAAGGGCGTGGATTCAGTCTGTGGATGGGATCCCTGACCGTGGTAGGGCCCACTGTGATGTATGTGCCTTATATCCACGCCATCCATCCACTTTGAAAACTCATCTGAGGGGATGATCCAAAAAAAAAAAAAAAAGCAGATCCAAATCTCATAATACAGGAAACAGTGGTAATTAACCATTAAAAACTTCTCGTGGGCCACAACATTTTTGGATCAAGCTGATATTTGTGTGGTCTCTTCATCCAGGTCTTTGTGACCTTATCAACAGGTTGGATGGAAAATAAAGATTCTGGTGGCCCCATGAAGTTTTTAATAGTGGGATACAATTACAACTATTCATGTGGTATAGTCCACCTAAGATTTGGATCCACCTCATTTTTGGGATCATGCCTTAAAATGAGCTTTCAAAATAGATGGACAGTGTGGATGTAAGGCACATACATCACAGTGGGTCCCACAGGGATCCACCGATCTCGGATCCACCCAAACCACACCCAACATGGAAGGGCACACCGCTATCATATATAACTTATGTTAAAGTGAACACCATAATCAAGTTAACAATTCTTCAAATATATAAATTTGCTATTAATTATAATTTTTATTTTAGTTTCTTGAAATTAGTCAAATGTGTTAATAGGCTAATTAATTTTTTTACAAGTATAGGGCTATGACAATGTGTCGTAGACATTGATCTCCATATGTAACGTGAATAGTTTTAGATGATCCTGCCCTTGTAATTAAATATTAGGAGAAGATTGGAAATGCAGGAGGAATTTCCAATACAGGTCCAATATTTGAAGCATTTTAAAAACTGATCACTTATCCAACCAAGGCTATGTTTCTCATTTCAAAAGGCCTGTAGCACATACTTCCTCTCTCAGCATGCGCTGCATGTGCTACAGGCCTAGTACATATCACAAAAAAGCCAAGAGCAAAAGTTGGCGCCTAGTTATTCAAAATCACTTTGCACTTATTATGTCAGAAGATCTGTTGTGTTAAATTATTCGTAAGTAGACCATTTGTGATTGTTGAACGTATGATCTAAATAAACTTGTCTTGTCTTGAAAGCAATTCGCCTATAACCCATCATGAATTCAGTTGGGGGGAGGGGGGGTGTTATTGCCAACACATTTTCCAACAGTAAGACATCACCAAATTCTTAGATAAGCCATGAACCTATGAGGAACCTTGAATCAAGAAATTTTTTTTTTTTTAAAATTAAAATAAAATAATAATAATAAAATAAAAAATCTGTAAAAGATAAATATGATTAAGAATAAGAAATATAAGGTTTATTTTACAAAGCAATTAATATTGTTTATATAAGCCCTAACTAATAAATTCATAAAAAAGTAAACTTTTCGAATATTATGAAATTACTAAAATTAGTAAAGATGTCTAATTCTACCCGAACTTTCATAGAAGAGTGAGAAAACAAATATTTTAGCTATTACAGGATTCTTAAAAACCTTAAACACTAAAAATGGTAAAACCCATAATTTACTAAAAATAATAAAAAATTTACTTAAAATTTAAAATTAACTTCTAAAATGATCTTATTTTGGAACTATTAGGGCTAGTTGCCTTTATCATTAATCAAGACGTAGAGTTCATCAACAACTTTTCAATGACATATTATATGCATGATTGTGATGTACAATTGCAAAGTTATGGCAGCCTTGCTCACACTGCACATGTCATATCTTCTAGTAAACTGTAGTAGATCACGTCTGCAAAGTTGCATCTAATGTCTCAGATCGGATGCCTCTCCTAGTGCAAGTCAAATGCCACAACCATGTACCATTTATTTCCAAATTTCACGTTATTGAAATGACTTTACATACAAATGTGCAGTAATTTGAAAAATGCGAAGCTGAGGATAGTGATTTAATTGAATATTGTATTTGGATGTTTGGTTTTCTTTTGTAACAACTATAATATCTAATGGTAGGTGATAGTGATTTAATTGAATATTTTATTTGGGTGTTTGGTTTTATTCTAAACCTTTGTTTCCTTGAGCTAGGTGCAATATGGGAATATGATAGGTGAGGCTTGTAGATTTTTTTCATGGTGCCCTAAAAACTAAAAAATAAAAAACTATAACTTAATTACCTGATATGACCAGATCGAGTAGAAAGCTTCGTAAGTTAAGCTTAACCTACAATGGGATGTGTTTGTTCCCCCATTGGGCCTTCCCATGTAATTTTAGAAGTTTTAGGGATGATTTTACATGGTGTCGCCCGTTTGAACTTTGGATCCATCCGAGTTTTGGATGCCAAGGAGAACATGAGATGGGACATATGATGAATGGATTGGATGTCTTGTACACATTAGATCGATCCTCGTGCTCTCCTTGGCATCCAAAACTCAAATCGATCTAAAGTTCAGGTGGGTCACACCATGTAAAAATCATGCCTACAACCTTTAAAATCACATGGGGTGGCCCATCTGAATTTTGAAATGGACTAGTTTTAGGGGTGTCTATTCATCTTGATGGGGCTCATCTTCTTAATGGGGTACAGTTATATACAAAACACTCTAGGCCTATAGACATAATTTGGAAGTTTGTTAATGGTGGTTGTTCCCGTCCCAAATTATACTCCTCGCAATATAGCCAACTTGAAATTTAAACAAGCCTGACTTTTGGGTGCCAAGGAGAACTTGAGGGGCGCACCCTAACAATTAGAGAGTCCACGGGAGGGTATCTGAACCATCATTGGGTATCTGAACCATCATTGGTTGGCCCAGTACTAGATGATCATTCATAAAGTTGGTTCGGCTCATCCATGTCAGATCAGATTGACTCCAATGGAAAAGCTCTGATCATTGATTTCGACCTTTCATCGTGTGGGCCCAATCTTTGTTTGCTTGAGTCGCTCAAGAATCAATTTGATCCATTATAGTTCAAAATCATCAGTCAATTGCGAAAATGAAAGATCTATGTTGATTTTTCTAGAAAAGGTCTAATCAATACGTATGGACCATTTGTCCTTTGATTGCTTGAGCCATTTAAGAATCACTCGTCAATTGCCAAAACTGAAGGTCTAGATTGATCATTGGTTTGCCATCAAGTCCCACCTTTGATTGCTTGTGCCTCTAAAATTACTTTGATTGCCCAACTTCTTTTTTTTTTTTAAAGAAAGGTGGACTCATGCCACTAGCATTATATTAAGATGAACGAATTGTACAATCATTCGGGCGGGTCCCAGATTAGCAAAATGATATCGGACCCGCCTATTTAATACCCAAAGACCAATAACAAGGCTGAAGAGAAGGTGGACTGATAGGAGTGCGCACAGAGAACAACAGTAGCAGTGGGACAGAAAAAGGAGAACGATCAAATCGGCCCACATGAAGGCAACAGTCTAAGGATGGTCGGTGGGATGGATGGACCAAGAAAGGTGGGATTAGCCCACACCTTTCTTGGTCTTATAATGCTTGATCTGACCCACCCCTGCTTTGTCTAGAGCAATGGACCCTTTAACATGCCTAGGGAGGGCAAAAGAGCTAAGGTAAAGCTTGTCTGAAGCGCTGTTGCTGGCGATGTTGGCGAGGCCATCCACCATAGAATTTTCCTCCCGGAAGGTGTGGCTATGGCTAAATCTAAGATTGAGGGACTGAATGGGCTTATGGACGGTTCCCAGGTGATATCAGAGCTTCCAACCGCAGGAAAGGGATGGGCGGGTGTACTCCTATAACCTAATAATTGTGAAGAAAATGTTAAGGGAAGAAATGATTTTTTAAAACACAATTCCCCGAGACTCTGTTTTTTTTCTAGACACTTTTTTTTTTTTTTTTTGAAATATATATATAGGGAAAAGGTATTATGGGCTCCACCTCACGATAAGCTCTCGTGAGGTCAAGCTGTGTGGGCCCCACCATGATGCATGTCGACCATCAACACCGTGCATCTATTGAGTCCCCTTTAAATTATGGGATATCCCAAAAATCAGCCATATATGGAACTCAGGTGGGTCATTCCATCTAAAATCATGTGAAGACACCGTTAAAACATAGAAAAGCACTTGGTGGGGCCCACCTGAAAATTTCATACGTCTGAAACTTGGTTTGAACCCTCATCCAAGTGGGAAACACATAATGGATGGGCTGGATTTGCAAACCACATCTCGATGGGCCCAAAAAATTATTATGAATGTTTTAATGGTGCACGGCTCCTCTCCACTTCTGTATGTGGTGAGGCCCACACAAGATTGACTTGATTTTTGAGACCTAGGCCCATGATGGAATGGTACATCTGACTAATGGGGTAGATGTTCGAAACGCATCACGGTGGGGCCCACACAGCTTGACCTCATGGGATAGACTCGTGAGGTCGAGCGCGTAGTACCTTTTCCCTATATATATATATATATATATATATATATATATATATATATATATATATATATATATATATATATCATATTGATAGGAGCAAAACTATACATGAGAGCTTCGGCCAAACTATTCAACCAAAAAAAGGGTGAGGTCCACCTATCATAAAACTAGACTTGAATAAGGGTGGAACTGTTGGATATAAGTGCTGAAAATAGTAGACAGAAATTCAAAAAGAAACGTAGAAAGATAAATTTATTGAAGTATGAGTATGGTTATGGAGGGAAATTGTTAAGGCGAATGTACTCTTAATTTGCACATAGGCTTGGACTCGACTTAACCTCACTAATACATGTGGTCAAAGGCATAGGTTAGAGCTAATAGCATAGCTTCCATGAGTCCAAATTCATGTACTCTTTGAAAGAAGCTCAAGCCCTATGTAAAAGTCTTCTCTTATAAACTTAAAATTCTCGTTTATCATTTTGATGTAAGATAAAGAAAGTCATTAAAATACAAAACAACTTTCCAAAGTCGAAGAAAACAAGGGAAGAAATTCGAAACACTAATTTTATCTAAAAATCACTTTTAAATACAATAGGGATGAGTTGATCCAGTCATTGAGTCTTTTATCCATTGTTAGATAGTCTATTTCCGCGAAAGAGATCATGGTTTGCAGACTAGGCAACTTGGACCGGATTATTCAATCCTAAGTCAAGTCATCACTAGGCTGAGTTACGGCTGACTCGTCTGAGCCAGGGACATACTTTTTCAATGATGACTCATGGTGCCAAACAGGATGGGACCCGAATGAGCCCGAGACGAGTCAGAATCAATGAAAGAGATTTTGAATCCTTTTTCATAAGGAGCATACATGTAATTGATTGTAGGACCCATTCCTAAACATGCTTTGGCCCATAAATCATGTGGTTCACCTGATCAAGCAGGTTCAGACGTACATATGGCGAAACACATATGTTGAATACATAGATGGCTTATTTTTACCTGAAAATTTATACTCACAAGTAGGACCTCCTTATGGATGGCCCAGATCCAGTATCTTTGTATGCCTCCCTTGTTATGAAACAAGTTCTCATGCCAAAGATAAAGTGTATAATGTTGCCAATGCCACATGGTCTAATCAGGGAAACCCCATTACATGGGCTATCATTCTATAACATGTTGACACGTGTCCAAGATCAGCCCTCGCAATCGTGGTATACATGTGTGTAGATATGGAGAGAGAGAGAGAGAGAGAGAGAGAGAGAGAGAGAGAGAGAGAGAGAGAGAGAGAGAGAAGAGAGAGAGAGAGAGAGAGAGAGAGAGAGAGAGAGAGAGTGTGTGTGGAAAGCTTAATAGGTTGCCTCAAATCTCAGTCATCAAACCACATATACCTACAAAAAAAGGAAAAGTGCAATAGCTTCTTTTCCCTTCTTTAATCCATTCCCAGCGGCTTCTTTGGACACATTGATGATGAGTTTCCTACTTTGGTCTGTACTTTCCTACAAAGCTCTCATCATTTCTTCCATACCATCATTTCCATCCATGACAATGTATGTGCTTGTTCATACCTTTGCACTAGTCTTGTAGGTTGCCACATGCATCACCCGCCTTTGATACATACGGCAAGCACATACTAATAGATCGGTGGGAGAGCGGATTAGGTGAGACTAGGGCTTAAAGTCAGGCGGGTTGGGTCCGGTTGGTGCTCACCCTAGCCCAACCCAAGGTTCTTATACCTCAACCCTAACCTTCTCAATCCAAGCCCAACCCAAGCGAGCTCGGCCGGGTCGGTCGAGTGGATACATGATAATATTTTCGTTATCATATTAGTTTATTATATTTTCAACATAAGTTTTATTTTTTGTACGTATGATTTAATAATTACATATCATGTAGTTATTTATTGTAAAGAATTTCATTTTTTTCTAAACAAACAAGATAAAATATAGGACAACTGCTACTTTCAAAGTTATGTTGTACAATATGCAATCTATTTGGAAGAGATAAATCTAGCGTATCTTATTAGCTTGAGTCATCAAAAATGATGTAGAATAATGAAACCAGATAGCATTAGAGTTTCTCATGCCTTTAACATAGACGATATGTACTCAATTAAAATTTATAAGTAACTTATATATTAATCGGGTTCGAGTTGGGTTAGGCAACCCAAGACCTTAACTCGAGTCCGACCCAAGTTTTATCGGGTTGGTGTTTATATAGCCCAAGCTCGAGACCAAACCTAATGCATCATGCCCAAGCCCAACCCAATATCGAGTCGGTTGGGTTGAACCTGCCTGACTTTCAGCCCTAGGTGAGACCCATACTCAATTAAGAAGGTGTGGCCCTTATTGTGGGGCCCACCTTGATGTATGTGTTATGTATCCAAGATGTTCATCCACCTTTTCAGATTATTTTAGGTCATTACTCCAAAAATGAAGCGCATCCAATTATGAGGTGGACCAAAATGTAAGAAACAGCGGTGATTAATTTAAGGATTTACTATTAAAAACTTCCTAGGCGGCACATTAATGTTTCTGTGGTGTTTATTTTCCACCCAATCTGTTGAAAGTATCATATAATTCTAGATGAAGCCAACAAAAAAAAAAAAACAAACAAACATAAGTTTGATCCAAAACCTTCTTTGCCCATTAATGGTCAATCACCACTGTTTCCTATGGTATGGTCCACCTGATAATTGGATGTTTTCAATTTTGGAATAATGCCCTAAAATATCTGGAATGTGTGGATGTAGAATACATAAAATGGGCCCCACAGTGAGAGTTGCACCATCTTGGGTGGGACAGCGTGGATGTAGAATACATAAAATGGGCCCCACAGTAAGAGTTGACCATCTTGGGTGCGTCCGGAGTCTTACTTAATCTCAGAGAGAGAGAGAGAGAGAGAGAGAGAGAGAGAGAGAGAGAGAGAGAGAGAGAGAGAGAGAGAGAGAGAGAGAGAGAGAGAGAGAGAGAGAGAGAGAGAGAGAGAGACCGTATTCTTGTACTAATAATGGTAGGTTGAATAGAGAGAGAGAGACCGTATTCTTGTACTAATAATGGTAGGTTGGATCAAGCATCACCCAGCTGTGATGCACCCAGCATAAATGAACTAACAGATGTATTGATAGATAGAGATGTTTGTACGGACGGATGGATAGAGTTTGTGTAGATACTCTTTAAGTAGTCTCCATAACAGGTTAGATCATGGATCATGGATCACCCATCCTTGATGCACTAAGCATGCATGTGCTAAGGGATGGATGGATAAAGTGTGTATGCATGTTAGATACTCTTGCCTGCCTCACCCACGACGTACGGTATGCAGTTACTGCGGGGGCATTCATCTATTTTGTCATGATATTTTAGGGTATGAGCCCAAAAATAAATCTAAGGTACAAAACAAAACAGTGGTGATTAACCATTAAAAACTTCTCATGGGCAACTAAAGTTTTGGATCAAGTTGATCTTTGTTTTTTTACAATAAAAAAAAATTTTAATTTTCATCCAGTTTTTGGTCTCCTTGTCAACAAATTAGATGGCAAATAAACATTACAGTCAGCCTTGAGAAATTTGTAATGGTAAGGTGTTCAATCACTGTTTCTTATACTATGAGCTCATTTCCTACAATGATATGGAAAAAGAAATGGACAGCATGGATTTAGAAATACATAAATCAAGGTGGCCCCACAGTAAGAGCCACACTATCTTGAGTGAGGCTGAGCCGTACTTAATCCACTCCCAAGAGTTAAACCCTCTCAAGTCCAACTCATTGGGTCACAAATTATGTTGTCTACCCACTCAATGACTTTTAATTTATTAAGTTTATGAGCCAAAAATCCTGTTTAATGGATTGGCTCATAAGGAGGAACAGTACTTTATGCAAACATCAGCCCCATTCACCCATGAAACAAGCCTACTCTACAAATTAGTTATATAGCCATTGATAAGAAGTAAGCCATACTCTTTTGTTTTTTTTTTTATTTTTATTTCTATTTATTAATGACTATGCACTATTTTGTACGACGTGGCTCACTTGATAAGAAGATAGGGCTGAGTTTGATTCAGGCAATCCATATGGTGGGGCCAACTGCTTAAAAGGATGGGATGTCACAGGCATTAACAAGTTGGGAATTATCAACTGGGTGGACTGTAGACTGTGGTCCAACTGGTTGGACATCAGACTCTCTCTCTCTCTCTCTCTCTCTCTCTCTGAGGATCGATGCACGGTGTGTTCCATGGACACTGATGTATGATTCAACCTGCTCTAGACAAGTACAAGAGTTCAATGCATGCGTGTGTGTGAATACAGCGGGCATGTACTTTGATCCAGACGGGGGGATCTATGGTAGGTTCGATCATACCACAACCATCTATCGTACGCACAGCATGCATGTAATTCGATCCAGACCATCCAAATTCTGGGTCTCACAAATAATGTGCATGGCCAAAAAGTCACGACCAATAGACCAACCTAACCAACTGATTTATGGTTCTCAAATGCAGGGGTTAAATAAAGGGATGTGAGATATGTTCCTCTCATCAAATAGCTTACTGTCGGTTCACCTCCGATGTGTGGACATACTATGTGCACATCGGAGCCGTCAAAAAAGGTTCACCCCATCTTTAATTCATTGGACATGAAAATTATATCAATCCGTTCATCAGGTGGGCTACTCCACCTGATGAGTGGATCGACCTTTTAATTTGCACTTCATCAAGGTGCAGTCAAACTTTTCAACGGCTCAGATGTGGTACAAACATGACGAGATGGCCATATGTACGAGGTGGACTGTAACTTTCTGTCTGTTAAGGTTTGTTAATTTGATCATTGTTTCTTAAAGACATCGATCTTATTATTGGGTAGGATTCTTTGATATGATTCTTGGGATACGCGACATTCGCAGTAGGGCCCACATTGTGAATTCTTAAACGAATGTGAGAATCCTAGCCGTGGGTAATCTGCGTATAACATTTCAGACGTGTAATATAAATGGACACCTAAAAAGCATTCGCCAACGTCCCACATTCAACCTAGAGATGTGGTCCACCTGATGAGTGGATCAGCCTTTGCATTTTGCTAGGGCAAATGCAAGCAGAGACCTGCTTTATGAACGGCCCCATATAAAAATAAAAGAAAAATGGCCCCATGTCACGCATGCGGCACGTGTAGCCACCAGTAGACTTAGTATTCGTTTTGAAATACAAGACCACAGAAGAGAGAGAAAGAAGATAGGGACAACATCACATGGGTGTGGCCCACCTGTTTGTGGAGAGGAGGAAGTGGCCCACGCCAGCTCCCTTATTACTTTAATACCATTCCTTTCTTGCCCCACACGCTTCTCTTGAGCTCTTCCTTGACTTCTTCTCTCCCCCACATTCACAGACAGATACACGTGAGCCTCCCATCACGTAATCATTGAGGAATCATGTGATACCCACCCCACCCCACCCCAGAAGATGTATAGTATCCTCCGGGCCCCACTTTACGTTGATCCTGACCATTGATCTGATGAACCTCATCTTGTATAGACCATTCTCCAAGAACCTTTAAGGTAGGATACTTCTAACCCTTCATCATTAGCCAGAAACATCTGATGGTGAGGATCTTACATGGTGTGGCCCACCAGATCAACGTACGGTCTTGATCCCTTTTGTTTCATCAAAATCTCAAATGGGTTGTTTTCATTTGTCCCTAGAAACATCACATGCAAGAAAAATAACAAATACATACACTAAAACCTAATTAATTCCATTGCTAGTACACATCTATTTTTACTATTTCTCAATCAAAATACACAACAGAAGCGGGTGTAACCACTTTCAACACGCTGCTGATGAGTGGGTGAATGGATTGTACAAGTGATGAGATTTGGGTGGCATTGCAAAAGAGTTCTTGGCCGAGTAGTTTCCACCACGGCCGCTGCCAGCACCACCACCAATCCTCTCACAAGAAGGACACATGGTTAGAGTCGCAGCCGGTAATCGCATGTAAAGCGGTGATACGAAATTCATAGCCTTCAACTCATGAAGCTCTCTTTGTAGCCTCCGATTTTCGTCCGTTAAAGCCTCACAGCACCTCTTTAGAAATTCACAATCCACTTCTGTTTGTTTGAGCTTTGTCCTGTAATAATTTAAATTTATTATTATCATAAGCAGCCTAGTTTCGAAAGAATATGAAAATCGATCCATCTTTGTTCTGTGATAATTTAAAATTATTATTATTATAAGCAGCTTAGTTTCAAAATAATATGAAAATCAATAATCCAATGATAGATCTCATGGTTCCTTTGATATTTATTTAAATAGCCAAAATGAAAGAAGCCAACTCCATATAGCTATTTAAATGATATTCTCTTAAAGAAAATTACAAGATGCAAATAAGAATAAGATGTTATTTAAATGTCAGTTGTATCAGGCATGTCATCTTAGTCACTACAGTGAATGGAATAATTGAAAAATGATGAATGACATTACATACCTTGCTCTTCGATTTTGGAACCAAACCTCGACTTGCCGTGGCCGTAGATTCAATTGCTTGGCTAGGGCTTGCTTTTGTTTCTGACCGTCAAAGAGAAAAAGATAAGCCCATCATTCTCAAAGCCTTGCATTAGCTATTTGATGTCTGAAAAAGATAATAAAAAGATTACCGGATTAAGTGTGCTATGCTCCTTGAAATTATCTTCTAAGAGGGCGGATTGCTCTTTGGTGAGTCTAAGCTTCTTTCTCACACAAGCCTCTTCATCTTCATCATTTAAACGTGGAGAAATCCTCTCTAGCTCGATATCGTCGCCCCCTCCATCCCTTTCTCTCTTGATACAGGTATTAGAGAACAATGAGACAGCTCCATGTGGTGAAGATTGCCGAATCGCCTCCAACGGATCTTCGAATGCGTTGTTTTCGTCGATCTTCTTCGATTCTCTGTATGTGTATGTGTCATCAGGTAGGCTTAAGGTTAATGAAGGCTCAAGGATCATCGAAAACAGACGATCGGATTTATCTAACGGGTGCCGATGGTTGCGATTCGGGCTCAAGCCACCCTCTACCTTGGCTACACTGCCTAATCCAAGAACAAGGCCAGTGTCACACAAATCTTCATGGCCCATTTTAGGTTTGCACTAGAATTTCAAGGATTTTAGGTGGAAATGAAGGAAAGATGAATGGAAGTTTGATTATTAATGAAAGGAATGAGTGGAGGAATTTGAATTATGGTGATGGAAATCATGAAATTCCGAATATCACTCTACCTAGGTTGACCATGACAACCTACTCTAAGTATTATAGTGAAAAAAATAAATAAAATAAAATGAAAAGCAAATGGCCCATCTCTCTTTTTGATAGGATGATGAGAGAGAGGAGTATGTGGATCCACATGGGGTGCGGCATGGCCATCACATTCCAAGCATACATGGGCTGCATCTTTGCACAGTTTACATGGGTTTTTTATTTTGAGAAGTGGGTCCCATTGTTCAGTAATCAAGACCATTGGTATGTTTTTTCCCACTGTAGGTGGACTATGCCTTGAAAACGTCTTTGATGGGATGATCATAACCTTTTGATTTGTGTCCTAGGGATAGATGGCTCAGAGAAGAAATAGATTAACGGTCCACATTAAACTGAAAAGGTTCTAATATTGGTTTTTCAGTGTCATTATCCACGTACTCAAGAGACCAATGGTCTGGATTACTGAAGGATGGGGTCCACTTTTCAGAACTGAAAACCTGCAAAGATGCGGGCCACGTATATCATATGATTCCTCCATATATAAAAACACACCAAGGGAATGATTCATAACCCTTCATCACCAAACCACGCACCCCACATTTACCATACCTGTATAGAAGATTGCTTTTGTGATTCGCGCAAGGAGATTTAAAGAAATGAGTCAGCGGAATACATGCCAGCTTGGCTCACGCGTATGGGATCCGAACCGAGCATTTAGTGGGGAAGACCATAAAGATAACCTGGTCCATATATCTGGACAAGTAATTTATTCTTCGGGCCACATTGAAATGAGGAAATGGAAGGTTAGAAAAACATAAAACTTACGAGTATGAACATTTGAGGGATGGAACATTCTACATCATTGAGAAAGGCATGCTTGCATAGAAGCCCACCTAATACATGGCCCAGATCTTTTACAAGTCTTCTACGTTAGCATGTGCCCAGCGATTCGCCTCTCCAATATATCCTCGCGCGAATACATTCAGTATTTCCGGTTCATTTTTATTCTTCTCCCAATTACACAAACCTCACCAGGTCCGAAAGAAAGCAGATGAGCTCATTTCGTGTCGCTCGCGACTCAGAAACCAGCGTGTGTCGCCCTCGCACTGGGGCCCATATGCTGAGTGGTCCAATAGACAGTCAAAGGTCCATATTTTAGTAATAAATCAAATAACATCCTATATTATAAATTCCTTCTAATGATCCTAACCTTGGATTTTTAGAATTAAATGCAAGCCACTGAAATTTTCTTTTCATTGGTATAAAATCATCCAGAAAGAGTGATGTTCAAAGTAATAATTTCACCATATATTTCTTAAGGTAATCCATATAGAATATATTCCATGACATGGACAGTTTTGATCATCATATAAATTAGTATGTGGACCCCCAGTGAGTGGCAACATACGCTAGACAGTAATTCGCGACAGACAAAAAGAAAACGAGCTCTTTAACGACAACCTTGTATTCTTCGATTAGCGTTGATTATATAACTACTTTTAAGGGTGGAGCTTTGCTAAGTGCACACGCCTCTACGTTTCAAGACTCACGTGACAGACTTGCGTGGATCCACGACGGTTGCAACAGGTGGGCTCGCGCTGCATATCCCGCAGCACTGAAATCAGATCGGTCAGCTGGGCATATGGGGTCCACGTATAAAAGTGCCCTACACGTGTGGCCGTCAGCACCAGGTTAGCTATTCAGTGGGCCCACATGATGAACGACTAGTTTATCCTCACAAATTTTGAAGTGGCATAGACACCGTTCAGCAATGATCCAACAGGAATTCTTCTTACCTGGTTTCGGTGCACGTTCCTTTGTGGGCCCATGTGAGCTCACCTATGATCATCTACAAGTACAACCGTTGGATAGGAGCTTTCTATCACAAATTGATCATGGGCCCGGAATCTCCATGGATGTATCATCAAAGCCATCCAATAAAGGCATCCAAAATGGACGGTACGAATTAAAATAATAGTACCGTCCATTATGCTGGCCCATAATTAGATGGCTTTCATCATCCAATCGTAATGACTTTGAATCAATGAGCAATTAACAATGGACCCGACCCTCCCATGAAATGGTCTACCATGATAGTTAAGGGCGCACGCATAACCGATAGAATCAATAAACTATACCGGAGCTGGTCAGACTGCACGGTTTAGTTCTGATCTGAAGTACACCGGTTAGTTCAAATTTTGATTTCCAATATCAAAGAACCGGTTTATTTGGTTTAGTTATATGAACCAAACTGAACCTTATAAATGGACTTGGAACTGAACCCTTATCAATAAATATTTAAATTTTATTATAATAATAATAATAATAATAATTAAAAAAAAGAAAAACAAAACCTATACCATATATCAAATGGATCACACCAATATAAATAGACATCAGCCGCAAAATCATTTTAAGAACATGAAAGGGTTATAAAAATAAGCCATGAGAAAATTATTATGTCAAAATTTTCAATAAAAGAGCTTAGCTGGCAGCATTAAAAAAAAAAAAAAAACAATGCAACTATATTGAATTATAAAATCAAATCATGTAATTGGGCTGGATAATAAAAAGCTAAGAAGCGTAGAACTGAATGGGAATGAATCGGTTTTTTACAGATCGGTTCTAATTCGGTTTTAAGGTGCAAACAGTTCACTTTCAGTTCTAATTTTCCTGAATTTCAGTTTTAATTTTCCTGGAACTACTGACAATGGTTCGGTTCTAGTTTCACCCTAGAACTGGACCGAACCGAACCATATGCACCCCTAAATTGATGGTAAGTGGATTTACTTAGATGCGGTATACCGGATCATCACGCGTACAGCTTGTATACTTTACGGTGAACAGTATACACGTTCCAACATAACCTACCAATGAGGCCATATAACCATATTCCAACATAACCTACTATCTTGCTTAAAATACAGGTGTGGCCCACCTAGAGAGTAGATCAGCTTAATTTCGAGGAAGGTGACATTCATGGTGGGGCCTATCATTCTCACGATATTCATGTCCAACACAAGTGGCATTGTTGAACATGGTATATGGTACCATTGCCTGTAATATGATCGGTTCTCAGTATATGCGTGAGGAAGATATGGCCCACTACATGCAAAAATCTACGACCGTGAGAGGATTTTTACCGTTTTCTTTTTGTTAACCAATGGCCGAGTGGCAATGTTCTTAAGAGTCATGATTAGAGGCCCATCAGTTGGTGGCCCACCTTATCACAGAGCACGGCCGAGGTCGTCCATTCCATCATGCCTTGTTGAAATCCTTCCACGTCTTGCTGTTTTTTCCATCTTTGTTGTGGTATAAATGTGGAAATGAGAAAAGGATGCGCACTATGGAAATTGTGCCGAGTTTGGTGGATTGTCACATATTTACATCAATCCAGACCGTCTAGATTGGGTCCATTTGCGGTTATGTGATGAGTCAGAAATCAAATTGACCAGACGATCATGTCCGTTGCCTGTGGAATTTGGTATCGCAATGCTTCAACCATCCGTTTGATGACTGTGATTAGTGTCGTACATTTTTTAGAATGATCAACTACATCATCTGAATATATGCTTTAATTTCTAGAGAATTTTGCGGAGGAATTTATATTTTGGTCACTTTTTCAAAAAGGTTTTCAAACAAGCTACCTCACAAAATCAATACAACTATCATTCCACTGACCTACAGTTAGGTGGGAGTGCAAGCAAAGGAGCCTAGTACTTGGGTGGCCCCCACAGTGATGTTTATGTAAAACTCATTTCAAGCACCAGGCGCTTCACCTCAAATTAAGCTAACGGTCCAAATATCACCCCATTCATGATTTAGGTGGGCCACATGATTGGAAACAGTGTACACCTCCAAATAATATTCCTTAATATCAGCCACCTGAATCAGGTATGGGTCTGACTTTTAGCCCCAATCACACCTTAATACTTTTATGGCGTCTAATAGTTGGAGTGGGTTTCGTGTAATCATACCAATGGGCTCTAAATCAATCTCTACCAACTTTTTGTGTGTGGTCCACCTAAACCATAAGTTAGCCTGATTTTTCGAATCTTGGGTTAAATTTGGATTATGCATTTAATGGTCGGAGTAGATCTTATATAAACAGGATGGTGAGCCCCGTCATAAGTCAAGTCCCTATGTCCCACTCCAATTGTGCACCGAGAAGGGAAAAATACAAAAAAAAAAGCAGGCGATGCTCCTCGTGGCTTTCACAAGCTCACTGCGGTGTTTACAGATCTACTCTAACCATTACATATTTGTTATGGTATTAGGATAAGAGAAAGGATAGGCTAACTTGTAGTTCAAGTTAGCCACAATAAAAAAAATAGCAGAGAGATGTCTACCCGTGTTTTTTATAGAGCCTATAATTATAATTATATGAAATATACTCCAATCATTAGATTTCATACAAACATTTAGACCGTTTCTCAAAAATCGTACCCATAGGTTATTCACATGGGCCAATTTCAAGGAAACATTTGGAAGGCGAGCATGCCCTATGCACCGTTTCTAAATGTACAGTCCACTTGAATCACGAACAGAGCTAATTTTGACCTAGTGTCCTAAAATAATGTGACACGCTTGGTAGTCGGGGTCGATTTTCCATAACATCATGATTGAGGTCCATCCAAACCCATGATGCTTGTACCATGTTAATTATATTTACGAATGAAGTAGCTTTAAAAAAAAAAAAAAATTAAATTAAATTAAATGAAAGATGTATTAAATATAATCCATGTTAATTAGGTAGTCATTTGTAAAGTCCTAACTTCTACTTTCTTATGTATAAGTTTTGAATTTCAAATGGATGCGAACTATGCTAGCAGCCATGCCCCACAATAATGTATGTCTTTTATCCACGCCTTTCATCTATTTTGAATCATTATTTTAGGATAAGAGCTAAAAAAAAAAAAAAAGGCAAATCCAAATCTCAAGGGAATCGCACTACAGAAAACAGTAATGCTTGAGTACTCACCATTAAAAGCCTCACGAGCCCATTGTAATGTTTATTTATAAATACAACCTGTTGATTAGGTCACACAGACACTATGAACAAAAAACACAAATCAGCTTGAGTGGATCGACCTGATTGGAGCCACGTCATCTTTATGTCTGAATCCGCCCTATGAAAGGCTCATATGGTATGTTCCCCACCTTTAAAATAAAAATAAAAATAAAGAAGGCTCAAATGTCTTACACATGCGTCACCGTGGTGGGAGAAAAAAGTGTGTTGTATGGTAACCTACCACCTATGGTTGCATATGAACATTCCTCTTTAATCAGAGATACTTTGCATGCAGACAGCATGAAAACACCCAAATCTATTGCTCAAGTGGTAGGCTGAGTGAAAGATACTTCGTTTCAACACTAAGGGCCTGTTTGGGCATTTGTTATGGATGAAAGGCATTCCATAAATTCCAAACATAATGTTGGATCCATCCTAAGATAGAGGTGTATACTTCTATCCATCTTAGACAATCCACTGTCACTCATAAATGCTGTTATCAGTGCAATTCCATCCATTTTAATCCACCCTAAGACAAATGCCCAAACAGCCTATAAGGTCTTGTATCGATTCCCTGGTGGGAGTGCTAACAGTGAACTGCGAACTTACAGTAGGTGTACTAACAAGCTAACCTAAAAAACAAAAGACGGGAAGCGTCAAATGGTAGACTGTTTGCAATATACCCAGTTTCAACACTTGAGTTCTTGTTATGGATCCCTAGTCGGGTGGCTAACACCCGACTAACAGTGAAGTGTCAACTAACAATAAGGTGTACTAACAAGCAAAAAAAAACAGACGGGAAGTAGATTGCCTGCGACCCAGGCACAGAAATATTCCTGTGCCCGGGGCTGTGTGGGGCTTCCCCAGATGTCCGTGACAAATCCACTCCGTCCATCTGTTCTGCAGGACCAAAATGGTACAGGATTCTAAAAATCTTCCCCTGTTTCTTTTGGTATTGCCGACCTGAGTTTTTTATCTGCCTTAATTTTAGAATCCTATCCTATTGTTACTTTTAAAAACCGATGGACGGAGTAGATTTTTTCCACGGACATCTCTGTGGACCCCACACAGCCCCGGGCACAGCTATATCTCTATGCCCCAGGTCACAGCCAAGCCACTTCCTGCCGACGTACGCATGGCACAGTATGACCACTGATCTGTTGATTATGAGAATTCCACAAAAAATCCCGGATTGGAAGATCAAAAAGGCTGATATTAGAAACCCTTTTCAGTTGAAAGTGGACCACTGCTGGATCTCTCTTATAAACCGTCTATTATAGTCTATAAACCTAAAGGTGAAGATTGTCCTCTCAATGTGTTTTTGATACTTATTCCATCCATGATGGTATGTAACATACCAAGGGTAAGGATTACCCAAAAAAGAACCCCACTTATCAGAATTTCAAAAGATGTGTATATAACACATCCATGCGGCCACACACCATATAGTATGATTTTTGGTGGGTCTTAGGAGAATCAACAACAGATAGACATTGACTTTGACACAGTGATCTCATCAAAGTGCAACTGCCCCCAACTCACTTCAACGGATGATTGAGAATAATTATACTTTAATTAAATAAATCCCTCCACTAATTAAATAAGAGAAATGTTCTCATACAACATGGTACATGAACTTTCATATACAACACTTTCTTTTCTCTCATCGTGTCAAATGTGTAGAACATCCAAGCCACGTAAAAGATGGGATACATCATAAAATATCATACTGTGGGAAGATGTGACCAATCCATTGATTAGGCTGATCATAACCGTACAATGATTCAGACCATCGGCTGTCCTTTTTTGGCAGTTATAGCCACCTGATAAGTAGGCCCTCCTTTTATGATACGGCGCCCACCTTTTACACGGACCGGATGTTCATACACCAGCGAGAAAGAAAGCGTTGCAGGGGAAAGTTCACATGCAATGTTGCATGTGAACATGTCCCACTAAATAATGAAACTCGAATAATCACACCTAACAAATCCAACAACCCAAGTGGGCCGTTCATCTGTCGTCAGTCCTTGTCCCACTACTCCTTAAGTGGATAAAGCAAGGCCAACAATCACGGGGCTGACGTGGCCCACCGAGACACGATTCTTCCCATATGGCCACGTGTCACGGTCAGGCATCGACACGTGGACTGGGACGGTGGTAAGGATTGGGCATGTGGCCCCTACCAATGATTTTCTATCATGGGCATTTGATTCCATGGGAGGAAGGTTTTGGAGCGTAGAAGTTGGCAATCATGGAGTGGAAAGAGGTTGAGGGATAAGATCTTGTGTCCTTTACGGCCAGCCGACCATGTTCCTACGAGATGTGGACGTTGTCTTTGTTTGGCTTTTCTTTCGTCACAATCCCAACCGTCCAAATCAAGTGGATTGAGACGTTTGTCGGCCTTGTTAATTCCTTTGCCCACGAATTCTTCCTGTATCTTTCTATCCTGTTTATTTTTATTTTATTTTTTCAAACCATCTTTACTTATATTAAAATAATGGTCTGCTAATTCCATACGCGTGTGGGAGTTGTACACATCAACACATGGGTGCATGTGTTATAATGTTGCACGTGTGAGATCTGAGTTTTTCATCAGATGAGCTTTGTTGTTGGGATCTTCTGGTTTAAAAATAAGGCCATTTCACAACTCAAGGTGGGCCACAGCATATCGAAATGAATGGCTTGAATTAAAAAATAATAATAATTTTAACAGTCATTTTGTTTTGTGTGTCGTAGCCCACCTGAGGAATGAAATGGTATATTTTTCAGGAAGAGGATTTGTTTATGTAAAACTCAGATCTCGCACGTGTTTCATTTGCACAAGAGCCCGCGTGTGGATGCGCACGGCTCAACACGGGGTGTGGAATTATCAAACCTCGTTATGATACAATGCAGTGTTACATGAAGTTTACTAGCCCCACTTGAATGTGTGGACCAGATCATCTGCATGCTGACTCACTTGTCGATGTGGCAGGTGGAGTGAACATTCAAAGCCATCCATTAGATGGGGCCCCCTGCACCAAAATTCAGGCTGGTTCACTCATCAGGTGGGCCCTAGTGCATGGAACAAATCAAAAGTTAGAAACTTGTCTTGGCTGTCCAATTTTTGCATACAATATTCTAAACCATATGATGAGTGGGCTGCCTAATTCTTGGGCAGAGGCATCTGTGCAGTGAGCCCACCTGATGGACGGCTTCAATTTTTACCAATCAAGCTGCATTGATATGTATTGACCTCTATGCTGGTTTGCAGATGGGCAGCCCGATACATGCAGCCATAATATGCAAGATCCAACCCGTCTATGAGGTGGAACCTGCCGTGTAGATGCACCGGGCAGAAAATAGGATAAGAACAATTATAAGGTGGGCCAACTGATGAGTGGATCGATCTGATTTCCACATAAGGTGATATTCATGACATGGCCCACCATTTGCATGGCTCAGATGTGATACATATGTGGCAGATAAGCAGGATAAGTAGTGCAGCATTGTCAAGCTTGGCATGCAATGGTTGTATGTGATCATTCATCATAATGGTTCCTTTTATCTTCTTATTCTCCCTTTTATTGTTTTTCCATTGGTTTCAGGAATCCAATCCTTTGGCATTTGACAACCAAAGTCTACGGAGAATATCATATCTTCTTCTTCTCCCATTGAATCACCAATCCACCACTTTTTAAAAGCATATATATGTTCACACCCAACCGTTTGTACCATAAGATTTCATCCACCGAGTGGATAACTTCCAATTTATCATGCGCATCAAAATCTACTCCGTCCAATAGGTTAGTTCCTCTGTAAGAATCACCTTGTGAAAAAAAGACAACCCCATCCACTCATCAAGCGGGCCACACCATAGAAAATAATGTATGGCTGCTGATAAATAACAAATTACAAATGTGGTCCGTTTGACTCCGAGCATCTCGGTGGGCCTATATTCAAACCCAATTACGGCCTTCACAGGCTTGGCCAGAGATCTTGATTGGCAGGCCTGATCTGTGGCCCATCCAGGGCCCCACTCATGGGCCATCATGCCTGTGTTAAGGCAAGAGGTATTATACAAAACTAAGGCTGAATGGTTGTATGGTAATGTTTGGACTTTAACTTTATGCTGGTGGGGCCCATGGCTTAGCGATCCAAACCATTTATACGATGAACCTTGCAGTTGATGGCCCATGAGCCAAGAAAAAATTAAAAAAATGCTCTAGATTGGAAGATCGTAGCTTTAAAATATGTGGGCATTTTTCAGATGGATGTGATCCATTGCTATATTCTTTCTCTATTGACTTTTGATCAGGCCACCTTTTGAAGGGTTAGGATTTCTTGTCCTGGGGAATTATTGGTGCATGGGCCATCATTTTGGTGCCAATCATATCATTGGTGTGGATCAGTGGGCCCCATTTGTAGAAAACGAAAACCCCATGTACAATCATTCAGCCCGGACATATCTCTCTCTCTCTCTCTCTCTCTCTCTCTCTCTCTCTCTCCAATCATGGGTGCAATGAATGGGACCACAGGACTTGAATGGTCCAGATGCATTTCATATTTCTTGCTTCTTCTTTTTTGTGATTTTTTTAGCTACGAAACAAATAACTAACGTTCACCACTATCATTTTGTATATCGTGCATGCACTTCGGACATATAACATGAGGTTTGGAACGTTCACGAGCTGGGTCCAACCAGGAGTACGGTCCAATAACAAAACTAGAAAATATTATCCATCTGACTTTTTGCCACCTATGTTAATATGCAAGAATGGGAAACGGTCCACGTTCCTGGCACATGTGCCTCGGTGATGGGCGATATAGATTTGAGCACATGCCCATATCAAAATTCAGAATGGTCCACTCAAAACTGGTGGGACCCATGCTTCTCTATTCCCCATATCTGCCTGTTGCATCCTACCATCAATCGTACACCGCATGTACGATTTCTAAGTGCCTGCGTATCAAGTGTCATTGGCTAACAGATTATCAAATAAGAATACTTGTTTCTAATGGATGATGCACTGGTCTTTAGAAAATACTGAGAAATTGCAGACGTGGGATACAAATTATTCAGAATAAATGGTTCAAAATGTGGGTAGCAGTTTAGATCTACTTTAAATAAAAAAATTATTTTTGTTTGATTATTCAGCTATTAGATTGATGGATATTTATTGGACGGTCGAAAATGAAAAATTTTCAATGGTGCTATTTCAAAATGCAAATGTCTACGAATCAGAGGTTAGGATTCTTCAACCAATATATCTTTTATAATGCAAGTTAGCTACAGTGGATCCCAAAATTTAGTTGTTTTAACTTGAGTTTATATATGCCACGTGAACCATTTGCAAGTGCCTTCGTATCATGCTTCATACGCAGCCAGAGTATCAAATTACCCACGAATGTACGAGGGATGACTACATACAACATGGTAAGCTGAGCTTGCATGCTGCAACGCATATCAAGCCAGCGCATCACATGTGCATGAAATCTGAGCCATGTGTCATGAAGATCACCTGGCATAAATCAGACGGATCTACTACTTATCAGGCTCACCACAATAGTACCGTCGTTCAGATCAACGTCCATCCATTTATTTCATTTGGTGTGGTCCTACGAATTACTCGATGGGCCTGATTTTTGTTCCATCTACTGTGCATGATGGCTTCCACCTTCTGCACAGATCGGATGGCCAACCCATGTGACACATCAGTGGGAAAAATTGTCATAGCATGTCCAGCTTACCATATTATGGGCCCACATACTGAAGAAAATCAGGCCCTCGTGTAAGTGTCTAGAAACGAGGAAAAGGTGATCCTATGTTTGGACGAAATGCTGGACAAAAATATCCCTCTTTTCGTGGGTAATATTCACCTTTGTTAGGCAAAGATGTGTATGCCATATCATACATGTCATCTGAATCATTTCCCATCTTTTTCAACAAATCTCTAAATCATGGTGGGCCTGATGACGTCCAACACGTTTTATTTATTTCTTTCTTTTTGCGAAGGTTTCAAGTCCAACCACTTGTACCACAAGTTTCGGTCCACCCAGAATATATTTTGCAATCTATTAAGTTTACGTAAAATCCAACCCATCCAATAGCTTAACCCCATCATTAGTATCACTGTCCTTAAAAATAATCCGTGTTGAGTCATCAAATGGGCCACACTTATATTTTTCTATTTATCAATGGCTAGACAGTGTTTTCTATGGTATGACATACTTGAGGAGTGGACAGAGATGATATGTTTGATTGGAGGGTTTAGATATAACATGCACTTAAAAGGTTGGAAGCTATTAGCTTGGTGGACCGCAACTTATGGTCCAATCCGTTGGACTTGCCACCTTCTCTTTTTTTATTATTTGTGAACCATGTGACTCTACCCACGAGAATCCGGACGCCGATTAGCTACTGAAAGGTTGAGTAGTGAGACTCGCTACGGAAGTGACGTCACCAAGTTATGTGGGTCCCACCATGATGTATGTGTTGTATCCAGACCGTCCACCCATTTGGAGAGATCATTTTAGGCCATGATCCAAATAATGAGGCATATCCAAATATGTAATGGACCCCGCCACAGAAAACAGTGGAGAGAGTAACGCCTACCGTTAAAACATTGCTAAGGTCCACTGTGATGTTTAATTGGGATCCAATCTGTTCATAAATTATCACAGGAATTAAATAAGGGAAAACAAAAATATCAGCTTGATCGAAAACTTTCGTGGCCCTTAGAAGTTTTTAACGGTGGGCATCACTCTCTCCACTGTTTTCTGTGGTGGGGCCCACTAGAGATTTGGATCTGACTAATTCTTTGGCTTATGCCCTAAAATGTTCTCTTCAAATGGATGGACGGTGTAGATACAAAACAAGATCATGGTGGGACCCACATAACTTGGTGGCGTCACTTGAGTAGCAAGACTCGCTACTCAACCCGTCAGTAGCTAATCCGCGTCCCGAGAATCCCACTCTCCCCCACTTGTACACGAGATCCAGGGCGTTCATCAGGTGGGCCCAATAGTTTTGTGTCGTGGGCCGAAAGCGGGCTGGTCCAGTCATCAACGTATGTGTGTAATGTGAAATTTTTATGGGAACAGTAACATGAGGGCCCAACTGATGAATGGACAGTCCTGATTTTTTTAGCCGTACAGATAGGCCCAGCTGATGAACAGCCAGGAGTTGAAGAATCCTACTCTCACTAGTGGCCCATCACAATTCTCTATATTCCGTCGGCAAAACGCATCTCATTAACTACTCAACTATAATCATCATCTTGCTTTTCATTTAGAAGAGGATGCTTATGACAAGTGGGCCATACATTAAGAGAAGCTATATGATCTGTGGCCTAGGTTTTGCAGCATAAGTGGATTGTCGATTCTGACCAGTTGGGCTTTTGGGTCAGTAATCTATACCGTTGACTTGAGTGGGCCAGCACTGTATGGACCATGCCAAAAGATAGACTCGATAGGAGAGTAGTATCCTTTTGATTTGTGGCCTACGAATAGACGGTTAAGAAAAGAAATGCATCAACGCTGCACCATCAGCTTGAAAAGTCACAACATTGATGGCTAGGATCTTCCAACCTTGGAAAGTTTTGTGACATCGTCCATCCATGGCAGGAAGAAACAGATCAACGGTATGGATATTTGAACCATGGCCGCATTTGTCCCAATTGAAAGCCCACAAATTCTGCGTTCATAGTCTCTCATGGCGTATCATACAATAAAAGGAGGGTATCCATCCTTTCATTGCATCGTATCATTAACCGTTGTTCCTTCAACTTGCATCCAACTTGCATCATTCTCATAAGGCATAATGACAAATCTCTTTCTCGAGGAAGTTTCTCGTTGAACATAAAACATTAAAAAAATATTTTATCATGAATCAACGGAAAATGCTCATATCCAACTGGTTGGACGATACATTACCCTCCACCCAATGGATATCTAGCAAACTGGTGGATGAGACAAGCGTTGATAGCTGTATTAAATGTGTAAATTAACACGTCAGTAGATAAGAGTTGGATGCCATCAAAGTTATGCTGGATAATGCTTTATGCCATCAAAAAAATATAAAATTTATATGTTTAGTTGCTCAATACTTTTAGTGTCATGTCGATGCTATCGAAAGTCTATTCGATGCCATCAAAGGCTACTCGATGACATCGAAGGTTTACTCAATGCCATCGGTAAAATTTGATATTTTCATGTTAGGTTGCTGGAATGTTTTGGTATTAGTTCAATGTCATCGATGGTCTATCGATGACATCGAAGTCCCATCGAATGTGTCATCGAACGTATGCATAAATTTA
The DNA here is from genome assembly GCA_037074715.1 of Magnolia kwangsiensis. Lineage (NCBI taxonomy): Eukaryota > Viridiplantae > Streptophyta > Magnoliopsida > Magnoliales > Magnoliaceae > Magnolia > Magnolia kwangsiensis. The sequence continues at coordinate 103,723,508 of CM073580.1, read as the reverse complement.
GGCAAAGTTGCGTTTCTGCAACATTTGCTTTTTATTTTGATTATGATTTTTTAAAAGGCTATATATAGAGGTGTAATCGAGATCAAAAGGTATCTCAAGGCTTTTTAATTCATTCATACATTCAAAGGGCTTGTAAGGAGAGATTTGAGGCTTATTCGAATTGAGTATTCTTTTTATCTCTTGTAATTTTTGCTTTCATAGTGATTATTGTCGCTTTGTGCTATGATTTTTTTTCGAAATAATTTTTCCACGTTAAATTCATAATCTTTATGATTGGGCTTGTTTGTGTGATTGAAATACTCTACTTGATTCATCTCTATGTGCTTCTACGAGTCTCTAACAAGTAGTATCAAAGCTAAACGTTGGGACACAATGGAATTTGAAAGTAGAATATCAATGGCTGCAAATCCAAAGTTTGATGTTGAGAAGTATTCTGAAAAAAATAATTTTGAATTATGGAAGGTCAAGATGATTGGCCTATTAGTTTAGCAGGGATTGGATGAAGTCTTTGAGAAGCGACCCGAATCTATAGAAGAAGATAAATGGAATAAGTTGAACAAGAAAGCGAGAACCTCCATCCAATTGTGTCTAATGGATGAGGTCCTTTACAATGTCATGAGAGAGAAAACCGCAACAAGTTTGTGGGTGAAGTTAAAGGACATTTATGTGAAGAAGTCCCTTAAAATCACTTACACTTGAAATTGCGGTTGTTCAATATAAAGATGGCAGAGGGAGGTGATATTGAAGCCCACATTAGTAATTTTAACAAGATGATCTGCAAATTGTTGGATGTGGAGGAAGTGGTTAAGGATGAAGATCAGGCATGTATCTTATTGAATTCTCTCTCAGCTTCATATAAGTCTTTCAAAGATACGTTGTGCACTGGTAAATCGTCCTTTAATGTTGATACTGTTATCTCAGCTCTTCAAGAAAAGACAATGAGAAAGAGAAACAATAACATGGGTGCCTCTACTGATGCATTATTTACAAGAGGCGGAATTCCGAGCGGGACACAAGATCTTCTCAATTGAGATCCAAATCCAAGGGCAAGGGCAAGGGCAAGGGAAAGGGCAAGGGAAAGTTGAAGTGCTAGAATTGTCGGTTGTTTGGGCACATGAATAAAGATTATACAAATCTTAAAGTAAGAAGAGATAACTCAAAGGCTTCCTCCAGGGAGGCCAACACCGCATAGTCAAATGAGGGCATAAGTAGAGGTGATGTGTTGTCTGCATCCATGGTCGGACACTTAGACGATAATCATAGGGACGAGTGAATTTTAGACATAAGGACATCATATCACATGACTCCTCATCAGAGTTGGTTCACCAGTTACAGAGAGTACAATGGTGGACATGTATCTATGGGCAATGATAATGCATGTAATGTTATGGGTGTTGGATCAATGTACATCAAGATGTTTGATGGCATGGAGTGTATCTTGACCGAGGTGAGACATGTTCTTGACATGAGAAAAAGCTCGGTATCTCTTGGAGCACTTGACGCACTTGGGTAAAAATTCACCGGTTTCAATAGGGTCCTTAATGTTTCAAAAGGGACACTCATTGTCATAAAAGCATAAGGAGCAGAAACCTTTACATGTTGATCGAAAGCACTTTAACATGTGGAGCTGCAGCGGCTGTAGCGGATTCCACATTTGTACGTATGTGGCACGTCTGAGCCATATGAGTGAGCAGGGCATGAAGATACTTTCTGACCGTTGTTTAATTCTAGTCTTTAAAAATATTGATTTTAATATATGCGAGCATTGTATATATGGTAAACATTAAAGGTTATGTTTTAAATCTGATAAACATATATGTAAGAGTGTTCTTGATTATGTGCATTATAATATATGGGAGTCGTCACCCGTGGGTTTTGCTGGAGGGTCATTATGATTCATCACATTCATTGACGACTACTCCAGAAAAGTGTGGATTTATTTTATGAAAAATAAATCTGATATTTTCACCAACTTTAAGTAGTGGAAGGCAATAGTAGAAAAACAGTCAGGGCAAAAACTGAAGGTTCTAAGGACAGATAATAATGGAGAATTTACTTCAGGTGAATTTAATCAATATTTTAAGGATAAAGGGACCATGGGTCCTTGCTCTTGCCCGGGTGGTAGACTCTCAGGAGTTTCAACTCCCGGTCAAGGGTTCGAGTACCCATAGGTGGTGAAATTCCACCAGCGTGAGTGTGTGGGGTGTGTGTGCGTGTGTAAAAAAAAAAAAAGGATAAAGGGACCATGAGACATAAAACAATATGCAACACACCTAAGAAAAATAGTGTGGCTGAGTAGATGAATCGAAATCTCTTGTAAAAGGCTCGATATATGTTAAGCACTGTTAGGTTTTGCAAGGAATTGTAGACTGAGGTCGTTAATATGGCTTTTTACTTGATGAATCGATTATCTTTTACGGCCATTTATTATAAAATTTCAGAAGAATTATGGAGTGGTCAGAAGATATACTACTCAGGATTGCGTGTATTTAGTTATGAAGCTTACTCTCATGTACCGTTTGTTGACAAAAATAAGATAGACCAAAGAGCCAAAAAATTACATCTTTGTTGGCTATTGTAATGGTGTGAAGGGTTACAGGCTGTATACCAGGTCACACAGAAAATCATCATTAGCTGTGATGTCAAGTTCGACGAAGGATCCTTATTCCATCAAAATGAGCAAGAGGAACCAGAAAGGCTTGTTGTGGATGTTAAGATTGACATAGATGATACTCAAACTGAGACAGATATGTAAACAAAGGTACAGGAATAAGTGGAGCAGCCACTTGTGAGAAAGAATCTACCAAGGGATCGTAGGCTATCAATGAGATACAGGTATGATTCTAATATCGTATATGACCTCATTATAGATGAAAAGGATCCGTCTAATCTTCAAGAGGCTCTTGATGAGCCGGATGTGAAAAAATAAAAAAGTTGCGATGGATGATTAGATGAACTCCTTGTACAAGAATAAGACATGTGATCTGGTAGAGCTTCCTGTTGTTCGAAAAGCGATTGAGTACAAGTGACTCTTCAAAAAGAAATAGGATAAATATAAGAGAAAGTTGGTGGAGAATGGTTATGCTTAGAGGGAAGGTGTCGACTTCACTGAGATATTCACGCAAGTTGTAAAGTCAGTAACTATCATATTCGTGTTGGCGTTGGTTGCCCAATACGATCTCGGCTGGAATAAATGGACATAAAGACTGTCTTCCTGCATAAGGAATTATAAGAGCAGATCTATATGAAGTAACCAAAAGGCTTCAAAATAAAAGGGGTAGAGAACAAGATTTGATGTTAAAAATATTGTTGTACAACCTAAAATAGTTGCCTATGCAATGATATAAAAATTTTGATTATTTCATGTTAAGTCAGAAGTTTACTATAAGTAAATACGATCATTGTATCTATTACAATACACTGAATGATAGCAAGTTCATTATCCTGGTATTGTATGTTGATGACATGTTAATTATCAGTAATAGAATGTCTGAAATCGATGTACTGAAGACTTGGTTATCGGGGATATTCGAGATGAAAGATCTGGGAGCTGCAAAGAGGGTTCTCGGCATAGATATTCACAGAGAAAAGAAAAGGAGTAGACTTTAGTTATATCAGAAGGATTATCTTGAAAAGGTATTAGTAAAGTATGGGATGAACGAGGCAAAGTCTGTTAGCGTTCTTCACATAACTCACTTCAAACTTTTCTCAAACAATGTCCTAAAATAAATAAGGAAAATATGATATATCTCATGTGCCTTATTCAAATGTAATATTTCACAGGCAATTGGTGTTGTTAGCAGATATATATCTAATTCTAGAAAACAACATTAGGAAGCAGTGAAATGCTACTTCGATACATTCAAGATACGCAGGACTATGTCTTAACTTTTGAGAAAACAAGGGCCAAGGTAGTTAGGTATGTAGATTTTGATTACGCGGGCAGTGTTAATTCTAAAAAGTCAACTTTAGGATACTCATTTTTGTTAGCAGGTGGAGTGATCAGTTGGATGTCGAAACTTCAGTCTACAGTGGCTCTTTTCACAATCGAAGCTAAGTATTTAACAGTGACAGATGCAATCAAGGAAGGTGTTTGGTTGAGAGGAATGATAAATCAGTTGGAATTTTAGTAGGTGTGAGGCCCGTATCCTAGACCGTACCGTTCTGTAGGCTTCCGCGGTCCTCTCGGTCGAATTCAGACAACCCACGACCTGTAATCGACATTTGCACGTGACCCTGAGTCATACCCTGCTAACCCGAGTCGACTCGACCCAAGACTTATATCCTTGCGACCGCGCCGTTGTCGCGGTTCCGACGACACGTCTCACTCGCCGGTACGATACCCGGGCCAGAAGATGTAGGCCCGCGTTTAGTTCGAGGAAAATGCCGCACTTTATAAACCTAAGAGAATTTCTACCCAAAACATCGCATCAATCACCTCACTTATTAAAGTACACCCATTACTGTATCCCATCCCCAAGTACAAAAGCAACCCCAAAAGTCAAACTTCTCATCACTTCACCCATCCCTCTCTCTCATCCATCACTTTATCCTATCTCCTCTCTCCCTCCCTCTTTCTTTCTTCACTCTTAAGCAACCAACGTCCAAGCCTTTCCATGGAAGAAGAGAGAAAGCTAGGTGTGGCCCACTCCCTACCATCCAATCCCACCATCCAAACTTTATCAACCTCCATCAAAGTCGAAGCCAAGGAGCTTAGCTTGTCATTGATCCAAGAAGGAGAGATCTAAGGTGGGTGTTTTCTAGGATTAGATTTATAATTTTTACTTGGATTTGATGACTTGAGAGTCCACTTGTGGTGGGACCCATCTTGATGTATGATTTGTATCAAAGAGTGAACCATAGTGGCGGGGTCTCTCCACTATTTCGATCCCTCTCTCTTTTTCTTTCTCCCTCTCTTTCATTTCTTTGGTGATGATGTGACCATGTGACCCACCCAGATGGACCCCACCATGAAGCATGTATTTTATCCGTGTTGTCCATCAAGTGGGCCCACCTGGCTGCCCGTTTGGACGAGCCTTATAGGAAGAAAACACAAATGTCGCTTGAATCATAGCTATGAGACACGTGTATGTGGGACCTGCACGCTGTATGTACTATATTCCCACTATCCGTTCGTGGGACGGTGGGGTCCACCCATGGTGTGTGTTTTATATACACCCTCCATCTGTAAGGCCCACCCATCTGATGTACGGGTTTCTCCCACACCATCAAACAAAGGACGGTGCTGCTGAAGCACCTTGATGTAAGTGTTCCATCAACACCATCCATTCTACTTGATTGGTGGGCCACACGTGTGGGCCCACCTTACTGGAAGCGGATTGGCTAGTCTACTGCACACCAGCTATACTAGCTAGTGTATTGACGTTAGTTGGTGGGGTTTGATCATCCAGACCATCCACCTACGTGAACCCCACCTTGATTTTTAAATATCCACACCGTTCGTCCCTTTTTGGGCGTGAGACCCACCCACACGTGCCACACATGTGAGGTGGGGCCCACCTTACTGGAAGTGGATTGGCTGGTGAATCTCATACCAACACTTTTAGCTGTTGTTTTGACACAACAAGTTCTGTGGGTATACCACGAGGTATATGTTATATCCCACCGTCCATTCATTTTTAGTGGGATTGGTGGGTCCCACACTTGTGGACCCACCTGGTATATATGTTTCATCCAGGCCGTCTAACATGGCCCACCTTGGATGCATGTATTTTGTATCTACACCTTCTAGATAATGTTGGACGGTGGAAACCCTCCTTGATGTATCCGTTTTCTCCCAGCCATCCAACAACTCCCAGCCTTCCAATGTTGGATGATGGGCCCACCTTACACATGTGACACGTGTGAGGTGGGGCCCACCTTGATGTATTTATTCTATATCCACACTGTCCAGATTGTGTTGAACGGTGCTGAACAATGTTTGGACAGTGCTGCTTTACATGGACGATGTTTGGACAGTGCGGATTTACATGGACGATGTTTGGACAGTGCTGATCATTATTAGTGAGCCATGTGCCCCATAGAATGATTGTGTATAATGATACACATGTTACACCTGCAACTATTGAAATGATTTTTGGTTAATCTAAGCTCTCACTTGAGGCCCATTACCGCGACCCATCCACGAGGCCCATCCGTTAAGGCCCACCTTGATGCAATTGCGGCCCATGTGATGAGGCCCATTGTGGTGTGTATTAGGCTATGGGATGTAACACCCCGTACTTTCCAGTACTCGAGTGTTACCATGATATTTAATTTAATACATAAATATAATACAACCTAAATAAATGTGCGATGAAATGTTATAAATATTTGAAGTTTCATATTAAAGGGATATGTAACTATAATCCATATCATATGCATATACTCACAACATCATTAGTATGAATTACAAGCTATAGAATTTGTAATATATAAAAATAACATATACTTGAAAAATTTATAATGAATAATATGTTTTAAGGAATTTATTGATTTATATAACTTTTAAAAACCTAACACATATATTACCGTACAAATAATATAAAAATAACATATATGTATATATATATACTTTAATTTTACTTACTGACATTCATATAATTTACATTTATTAACAATTTGTGATAATGTAAATTATATATGATGAAATATATCTCTAATAATAAAAATAATAATAATAAATGATAGTGTAAATAATAATAATAATAATAATAGTAACAGTAAATAATATTATTAAATATAGCATAACATAATCTTTAATATTATAAACTTAGAACAGGTCATATATCCATAATCTGACCATTGGGTCTTAGCTTAAATAGTTCCTTGGAACGTTCTAACCGTTGAAGTTCAATTTTGGGCTGATCCAACCAACGAATCAGTGGTAAATGCATAAATGAGACCCGAATCAAGTCATGGGGCCCACCTGGGCCTCACATATGCCATAAACTGGTCCAAAGATATATATATGGATTCCTAAGTGAATGAACGGTGTAGATTTATCATAGGAAACACAGAAAACCTCACATATGGTGCGTGTACAACTTTGACTATAAGCACAGGACGTGCACTGAATGCAATTGCACGGTCAAACGGACTTTGACCGAGAAAAATGCCAAAAGGCTGGAATCTCTCCCGCCATTCAAAAATTTGAATCTGTTAAAATTCAAACTCCAAGTTGAGCCTTACAAAGCACTTTCCGGACGATCCACACCGTTCATTTCACTTTTAGTGGCCCACTGAACAAAATGGTATATTTTCTTTGGCCCATGCATTAAAACAACAAAGATCAGCCCCAACCGTCCATTTCCTTCATGTGGGGCTGAGATTCAGTGAGATGGACCATCAGGTGGCTTGTTGGGCAAGAAGACATCACATGGACCAGAGGTTTTCGGCCTTCCTCTTTTCCAGCTGAGAGGAGTCCTCTCACAGCCCAAAAATGGCTGACAACTAAGAAGGAAGAAAAAGGAGATTTTTCTTCTTTTGGATAGCAAAGGCTGTCACATTTGTGAGCGTCTGATGAGACACGTGGCACCATCCTAGCCCTCCTAAGAGTTAGGTGCGAGTTGAGATGATGAACTCTCTCATCTCATGAGAAAGAGAAGAGAAAGCAAGGAGATCTCATTAGATGGAGCGAGATCTCATCTGAGATCCGAGAATTGGACCCCAAACCGCTAATGGGACCCATCCAGACCGATCAAATGGTCTGGATTACCCTAAAACCCCCTAAGTAGCCATCCACCATTGATGGGTGGGTCATCTTCCCAAATGACCCATCCAAACTCGATCACAAGGTGGACCCCATTTGGCCAGAAAAATCGCCGTTATGGAGCCCAAGGCACTACTAATCCATCCCCAAACACGAATGGGCCCCATGCACGGCCACCCTTAAATCCTAACCATTGCATATGGTGGGTTTTCTTTTTCAACCGTTGGTGGCACCTCTCACTGGCTATAAATAAGACCCAGTTGCTTCAGGAAATTCCACACCAGAAACAGAAAGAATAGAGAGTGAGAGAAAGAGAGAAAAAGGGAGAGAAAAATGAGGAAAAGAAAAGAAAAGAAAGAGAAAGGAGAGAAACAGAGAGTAAGAAAGGAAAGAAACAGGTGGGCGTGAGCACCACCGTCCGACCAGGTAACACCATCCCACCCTCTCCCTTTTTCTTCGTCATGTTAGCCTGTTACTGAGGTCGAATATGGCCGAAAAATGAGCCTTGTTTTGTGGCCAAAATGTCCTGTGAACGGCTCAGCAAGGAGCTGAAAACCAGCCTAAAAACGAGCTCCTGTTCAAGCTACGGCACGCCTCAGGAAAATGGAAATAATACCAGCCTGCAAACATGGCTAAAATCACACCTAGTCGGGCCATCTCTGAGCTGGAATCATGGCAGCAAATGAGCTCTGTTTGAGCTCTGAAATAGGTTGAAAAACGGCCCAGGGGTGGGCCGTGTTTGAACTGATGAACAGGCTGAGAATGACCTCCAAACGGCTTTCCAATGGGCCGGAAGAAGAGCCAACGTGGGCCCTGCACAATTGCAGGTGGGCTGAACCGTCATTCTGTTTAAAACAGTGGGCCGCACCTGCGATTCCAATCTCAGTGGACCACGCCAGTCGCTGAAAACATATTCAGACCGTCCATCAGTGGACGTCCAGCGATGGACGAGAATACCATCCATCGAAGCCACGCCCATATCAAAACTCTTTCATTTCCATGCCCGTGGTACACGTACACCAAATCCTAACCGTTAATCTCCTTGACCACAGTAAAGATGAAAACACCACCAATCAGATCATCCTAGCCTCTCGTCGAAGGACTTTTTGTTTATGGGTCCCTTCCAATGGTACCAGTAACACCACAACTTGTGGTGGGTCCAACTAAACTGTACAACGGCTCGACCACGTGCATTCGATGCACCCTTAGGTGCGCCCGGCCTCATCTAATGTTGTGTGGCCCTCACCATGGACCCACCTCAATGTATGGGATTTACCTACACCGTCCACCAGGTCTGGACGGTGGTACCCACCTTGGGCCTACGTTTTGATCCAAGCCGTTCAACTATTTTAGCAGCAGATGGGGACCCCACCTTGGCATATTTATTGTATATCCACTCCGTCCAACCATGTGCCCTGCTTGCTGCACGTGTGAGGTCCACCATGATCTATGTGATGCATCAACTCCATCTGATGTTTGGACAGGCGCTGATTGGGTAACAGTGTTGTGGACTACCGTGACGTATGTTTTGATCCATACCATCCATCTGTGTGGGCCTGGCCATGTATTCGTATAGTATGCATGCTGTCTAGCATGTTGGCGGTACCGATGATGCTAGGCAATAGTTGGACGGCACTGATCTGTATTTTCTATGTTTAGGACAGTGCTGATCTATATGTACTGTACTTGAATAGCACCAATTTACATAAACTATATCTAGACGGCACCGATCTACATGAACTACATTTTGGCGGTGCCAATTTACATGAAATATATTTGGACCGTGCTGATTTACATGGGCTATGTTTGGACAATGCTAATCATCATTAGTGAGACATGTACCCCCATTAAACGATAGTGTACAGTAATACACGGGTTACACTTACAACTACTGAAATGGTCTTTGATGTAATCCAAGCTTTCACTTGGGGCCCACCTTGATGGATAAAAATATGGTGGGCCCGTTCCCTCTAACGCAAGCCTAAAAGGCCTTGTTGTTGTATCCCTTCGAGCCCTCATGTTAATTGGACAAAATCGTAAGAATACTTGACAAAATATAAACTGTGATTTTAGGGGATTCCTTAGGCAACTTTAGGCCGCAAGAGAACTTGGACCAAGTTCGCGAGCACGACCCTTCAGGTGATGATTCTTCCCCTTGAGCTTTCCATCTTCTCATTAGTTTAAGTTATAGTTTTTATTTAAATTGATATCTCCCTTTATAATTACATGTGTTAGCTGGTGGAAATTGAATTGTTATATTGCCTACTTAATGTTCATCTTGTATATTTGTTTATATTTGTGGATTATTTGTGTATTACTTATGGACTTTAAACTGGTACATTGGTGGAAAATCCCCACCTATACATGTACACCCATACTTAGGATGTAACCCAACTAGTTATGATTAAAATGGACCTTCGACTTAGTGATTATTGAGTAGTGATCTAGATGGATCATTGATGTGGGCATACCATCTAAGGTTGTTGTGTCCAATGGTTTTAAATGATAATTTTTATCGTATAGTTTTAATATTCGCCCTATGTAGCGTATTTTAATACCCGGCCTACATGGTTTCGTTTTGATATTTTTTCTATATGGGATTGATGTTTTATATCGTGCAACCATGTGATGGTAAGCTCCATGTATTGTAATGTGATTGGCTACTAGTCGACGGGTTTCCATTAAACATCCTAAGATGGTAATCTCATGAACCGAGGATGGTGGTATGGGACCTATGCCCGAGCTGTCGGCCTATGCTGGGCTATACGCTCCCCGTGGTGACCTTAAGCTTATTTTAAACTGGTTGATTATAATCGGACTAATAGTGGCTTGGCTAATCATGCATACGTGGCGCAGACCAGCGTCTATCGTTAGGCTGTCGTTACGCTGAACTTAGTATGCTTTCGCTGACGACTAGCCTCGTACGATGAGCAGTCGTTATGCCACACTTAGTTTGCTTTCGCTGACGACTCGCCTCTGTCCGATTGGATATTTTTCTCAGGTCATGATTTGCATTCCGCACGGTTGATCCCAGGGTGTTGATTGCGCATTTGCATGGGCGGAAGTCCTGTCCGCACGAATGAGCATCCCCGGGGCGTGAACGCATTCCATACATCCATGTACTTAATAAGACTGCATTTACTATGTTTTGGTTGTCTGAATGTTTCATATTATTTCTTATCTAATGCAGCGGTATGTAATCTTGAGTAAAATTCACACTGAGTTGGCCACTCATTCATCAAAAATATAACCGTACAGGTAACACAGGTGGCTTAAGTGATATGCAGGTTCAGACTGATGAGGAACCGTTATAGTGGTCAAGGACATGTGATTGTACCTATCAAGGAAGCTGCGTGATCTTGCGACTTTAGTTTGCGTTTCATATACTTTTAAATTTCTCATGTGTGCAATCTTGTATTTGTTATTGTGGAGACATTGGTTTGTATAAGTCATTATGGGCAACCACTTGTATATTCTAAATGAAATGAAAATTTTTCTTTATATTGATTTATCCATTCTACGCTCATCTGCTTACTCTGATAAGGGAAAAGAATATATACTCGAATTTGACCATCCTTTAAGGTTAACACTCGGGTTTTTGGGATACGGATCATGTACTCGGGTCCTTAAAAGTCGGGGCGTTACATGGGATGTGGCCCATTGTGATGTATTTCCGCCCCATATGATGAGGCCCATTGTGATATATTCCTAGCCCATTGTGATGTATTTTCAGCCCATTTGGTAAGGCCCATTGTGATGTATTTCTGGCCCATTGTGATATACGTTAGGCCCATGTCATGCGGCCCACTCTGATATGTATTAGGCCCATGTCATGTGACCCATTATGATGTATATTAGGCCCATGTCACGCGGCCTATTGTGATGTGCATTAGGCCCAAGAATGTGGCTCGTTGTGATGTATTTGAGGCCCATGTATGTGGCCCATTGCAATGTATTCATGGCCCATTTGATAAGGCCCATTGTCATGATTTGTGTCCCGTATGGCGAGGCCCGATGTGGTGTATGTGTGGCCCTCAAGTGAGGCCCAATGCGATGAATGTGTGGACCGATATAATGTGTAATTTCACTATAATATATGTAATGATGTTTATGTGGGTCATTTCTTGAGAGCAATGTTCGTTAAATGTCCACATTGATGGGCAATGATGCTTGAATGTTCACATTGTGACCTTCCATTAGGTCTTTTTAGGCCCATTCTCACTGATTCCGATTGTTGAGGCCGATTCCGATTGTCGAGGCCGATTCTGATTGTCGAGGCCGATTTCGATTATCAAGGTCGATTCTGATTGTGGAGGCCGATTCCGATTGTCAAGGCTGATTATTAAGGTCGATTGTCGAGGCCGATTCCGATTATTAAGGCTGATTTCGATTGTCAAGGCCAATTGTATACGTCGATTATCGATGTCAATTATCAGTGCCAGTTGTCGATACCGATTATGAGTATAGCATCATGATACATGCCCATACACATCATCTACATGTTTGTTATGAGATATGGTTGACCATTATTATGTCATTGGCAGGTTGTTATGTGATTCCCTAATAAACAGAGATTATCTCACATGAGCGCACAGTATGCGCAGGATTAATGCATGACTGGATTGTATGACTCATGCGTCTAGCATTGTGTGTTGTAATTATTGTACGCCCTAGCGACATCAGGGCTGTAGCCTCTAAAGGCATGTCGTGGATGGCCAAATGGGACACCAAAAATTTGTTACAGCATCGGAGCGTCATAAATGTCCCTGGGTGAAAATTCTTAAACCTCCGTGGCCATGAGACGCTCCAACGTCTAAACCGAGTGGATATATGAGTGTCCGAGTGTCGAATACCTGTAGGTCACGTCTCCTACTATGTCGTGGTCGATTGGGAGGGGGTGTGGCCTTACCTGCCCAAGGGTAGTGGGCATAACTAGGCTGAGTTTGACCTGCTCGTAATTAGGTCCGCTATCGATGTGTCGGGTAGATATTGGCTAACTACTGCCAGCCGGACAGTGAAGTCTCTTCCACTTGCATGGTTGCACGTCCAATGGGCGGCGATTGCATGTAGAGTGTACTATACGCCGGTGATGATCCTAGAGATGTACGGTACTGATATGTGGACTTATTTAGTAGGAGTTGCATATTCATTTATTCATTCATTCACTATCCACTCAGGCTGGTGGTGCGTAACTATTTGTTACGTATACCTTCATAATGGTCAGGATTTCGATTGGGGCGTACGACTAACCTGAGATCAGGAGTTTACCACATTGAGTCTGACTATCCAAATTTAGGTATGGGACTGGTTTAGATAGAAGTCCCTTGTGGTGGACCCCGTAGCCTGCGATACTACGTATTATCATCCCAACTTCACACTTCAGTTTGGTCATTTCATTCACATCGCATATTGTATTGCACCCTCAGCATATAGCATTTGGTTTACTGTGCCTCTGTATTGCGTAACCTACTTAAGGCTGACGATATTCGTGGACTCGGTATTTGATATTTGGCTTACTATGTCTCCGTATTGTATAGTTGATCTATATTGTTTCCTCAGTATATGATGTTGGCCTATTATGCATTTACATCTCATAGTCTAGATAAAGCTGATGATATTTATAGACTTACCAGCATGTTTCCACATTACTCTGATATTGTACGATTTATGGATTGCCAATATTTTCACTTACTCTTATATTTATATGCTTGGCACACTTTCACCATCTTCTAAGCTTTCTATAAGCTTATGCACAATAGATGACAGAAGGTGGCGTTAGGTCATAGCAGCATTGAGCTTGGAGCATGCAACTGCTTTCTGGAGCTTTGATTTCGATATATGTAATTCCCTTTCAGCATTGTATTCAACTGTTTATATTAGTGGATATGTGATGATGATGTTTCCATTGTGATTTGGGTAAAGTTGTGGTTATGTTTCTTATGAGACAAATATAAGTTGAAAAATCCTCCTTGTAGGATTATAGGATCAGAATCTAGCGTTTGGATGTTGAAAGCCGATAATGGGGTACTACGGAGGCTGTCGGTACCAGATTTGGCGATCAGGAATTTTATGAGCTGGGTTTTCAAGTTTGGGTCGTGACAGCAGGAAACCATGCTGGTTAATTATGACAGTAAGATAGTTATCAAATTGGCTAAAAAACTTTATTTATCACTCATGTACTAAACATATTAATATTCGTCACCATTTTATGTTATAGGGATTGAGGAAGGAGGCGTGGCTGTAAAGAAGATTCATACCATCATGAATCCAGCAGACATACTCACCAAGGTGGTTTCTTCATAAAGTTCAAGTTTTATACAACTTCTCTGGGCTTTGCAAAGGTGTAAATGAAGATAAAGGATGCTAGAAAAGTAATGATGGAGTTATGATGCGAGGAAGGACTATAGAAGAAGAAAAAGGACCTATGGAGAACAACGATTGAAGACATGGTAGAGATTTTGATAGATGTCTTAAATCTGTAAATCAACATGTCTGTCGATGACAATTCGATTCCATCGAGCAGATTTTGACATCATTGAAGTCTTGTTCGTTGCCATTAAGAAAATTTAAAATTTATATGTTTAGTTGTTGGACACTTTTGGTGTCCTGTCGATGTCATCAAAGATCTTTTCTATGTTATTGAAGGCTGCTCAATGACATTGAAGGTCTGTTCGATGTCATCGGTAAAATCTAGGATTTTCATGTTTGGTCACTGAAACATTTTAGTATTAGTTCGATGCCATCGAAGTGGGTTTGATGCCATCAATAGTCTGTCGATGACATCGAAGTCCCATCGAAGGTGTCATCGAAGTCCAATCAAAGGTGTCATTGAACGTATGCACAAATTTACACAGAGTTGCATTTCTGTGGGATTTATTTTTTATTTTAATTGTGATTCTCCTAGAAGCTATATAAAGGGGTGTAATCGGGATCAAAGGGTATCTCAAAGCTTTCTAATTCATTCATATGTTCAAAGGGCTTGTAAGGGGAGATTTGAGGCTTGTTTGAATGGGTATTCTCTCTATCTCTTGTAATTTCTGCTTTCATAGTGATTATTGTCACTTTGTGCCATGGTTTTTTCCCGAGAGGGTTTTTCTACGTTAAATTTGGATTCTTTATGATTGGGCTTGTTTATGTGATTAGAATACTCTACTTAATTCATCTGTGTGCTTCTCCAAGTCCTCAACAAGAAGCACCTAATCTAATAGGTTAGCTCCACCATGAGGATCACCTTATGTTAAAAAAAATAACAATAGAGGAAACTAAAGTCAAGTAACATACAAGATCAAATCATAAAGAGGCTCAAACCACATAACATATACACTTTTCTTAAAGAGTTATTTACCCCCTCTCATTGGTATGAAATCGTTGTTAGGTTTTTAGTGAGCCACTTCCAAGATACGATGAGCCTTGGTGGATTAGTGTGTAGCAATAAAGGGGATTACACAGCAGGAACTCGATGTGCAGTTTTCTATTTTGACAGATTGTGTATTATGAAAAATAAAGAACCCACCTCAAGTTCTTACAAAGAGAGAAAGAAGAGAATAGATAATACTTTTTTAATCTTTGATTTATAGGGAGTTTTATAGAGAATAAATGGTCATATGTTTTCACAAGGAGGAGTTGTAACACCCCGTACTTTTGCGTACTCGGGTGTTACCTTGAAAATCTGAATTTATCACACGTGCGTGAGGTCACGTGTGACTCACCTTACACATCAGCATGCAGTGGCCCCCAATGTATCCATCTGGACCGGTTACGACTCCTTAAATAAATTATAGATCAATCCCAACGTTCGTTGATCAATCCAACGTTCGATTTTCCTAATTCGACCATTGGATTATAAAATCAACTGTAAGACTGTTTGAGGTGTCTGGGATTGGACACGTGGCCCACTAGGACATGAAACAACCCATTAACGACCCTAATCAAAGGAAAGTCATACAAGATAATAATGATAGTATTAATAAACAAAAATAGATGTAATATATATATGCACATATAAAAATAACATAAAAATAATGATTATAATTAAATATCTAATAATATAAAAGTTTGAGATAGATGGCCCTAATAAACAATAGGACTATGATATACATATGTGTGTGTGTGTGTGTGTGTGTGTGTGTATATATATATATATATATATATAAAATATGTAATAGTAATAAGAATTAAAGTTAAAAATTAAAATTTATGCATTGTTCGAATAACGATATATGATAGTGTACTTAGACATACAAGTGATCCCGTAGGACCTTTTGACCGTTGATAATCGGACTGGAACCGATCCGACCATCGGATCAACACCATCGACACTAAAGGGCCCTGGTTTCATTAGCATGGCCACATGGGCCTCACCTTTGACCCAAACTGTGCCAGGACCCCAATATGGGGCCCCCAAGCCGATCGGACGGAGTGGATTTAACATAAACATTACAGTGGCCCCCACACGAGATGCGTGTGCACCATGGACCATCATGCACGATGTACACCGAACTTAAAAATACCAAATTTCTCAAAACACATTCCCGCCATTTCAAACGATTTGAAAACAGTGATATTTAAGCTCCTAGGTGGGCCATTCTGGCCATTTTCCAAACGATCCAAACCGTCCATTTCACTCACATAGGTCCCCTAATCAAAATCGTATAAGGGTTTAGGCCCGCTCATAGAAACAAGTGAGATGAGGATGGACTGTCCATCCCCATCATGAGTCTTGGCAGAACGCGTGAAGCTTCTCTGTTTTTTAGGTTAGGGAGGGCGGCGATGTAGCCACTGTCTCCCGAGGTCGCATCATCACCTACCGTCTGCCCCTCCTCTCTCTGCCTATATAAGGAGAAGCTCAGCTCTCTTAGACTCCACAGAGAGAGAGAGAGAGAGAGAAACATGAGAGGGAGAAAACAGAGTGAGAGCGTGCGCACCTTTGGTGAGCTTGGAGCACACTGCCCCATCTCAGTCCGTGAAAGCCGGACCAAGCTGAGTCAGTATGGGAGCACAACAACACCATTTGAGAAAAAAAAGAGATTAAGAAGGAGAAGGAAGTAGTTGTGTGCGTGCCAGCCCAATCCTGGAGTCGAAACCGACTATAGCAGGTAAAGGCCTTTCCTTTCACTCCGTTGAAACTCTAAGAGAGCTCAAAACTAAGGCTCTATCACACCCTACTACACGCCACATTTAGGACCAAGAGAACCGGCCGTTTTGAAGCAGAAAATGGACCAAATGCAGCCCCTGTTTCGGGCTGAGCATGGCCTGAATGCAGCCCTATTTGGGGGCCGAATATGGCTGGAGTACAGGCCTTGTTTGGAACCTAACAATGACATATAAGTGGCACCGTTGGGGGCTAAACCACGGCTCAGAAATGGGCCGCAAGGGGAGCAAAAATTAGACTCCTAATATACACGAAAACAGTAAGTTCCTCAGCTGAAAAACGACTGAGAAACGGCCAATTTTCGGCATGTGAGTAACCCCGTTTTGGGTCATTTTCTTGTCGGGGAGAACGGTAGCCATCATGCCACCAACATGGGTGGAAATGTGGCTAGAGATGGGCCGTTTTGGAGCCAGAACCATGGCAGGAGGTAAGCCCTGTTCAAGTCCTCGACCGTCTGTAAAGAAGAAGAGCCAACTGGGCTCCACCAAACTGCAGTTGGGCTTCACCAAATGCAGGTGGGCCTCACCAAAAATCTGTGGGCCCTACACAAATGCAGGTGGCCTCGCCCAAAGCAAATTTATGCACTGACCGTGGACCCCACTAAAAGGGTCGTGGCCTGCACTGCTGGTGGGCCACACCATGATCAAACGCCCACCAAGGGATGGTGTGTCTAGGCCATCCATCCATTTCCTCCGGCCCTGGACACCACAAAAAAAAAAGAGAGAGAAAAAGAAAAAATATGTATGAAGAGGCATGGAACACTCATCTGCGAACCAGTTCGCACGGGCTACCTACAAACATTTTTGAGAACTCATCATATCTTATGATTATCAAAAATCTGAATGGTCCACATGAAGCAGAACCTCATAAAACTCCTAGTACCAATTTTTACTTCGAACCAAAACCTTGGTGGGCCATGAAAATGCAAACAGTTTCTTCCCTTGATTTGAATTTCTCTTTACTATGGCCCACCAGAATCTTACATCAAGGTGAAAATTCACTACCTAATATTTCATGGGATTCCACATCTTGTGGACCGCTCAGATTTAACACTCATGTCACGTGTGGAAAGGTGTGCACGGGCCTAGGTGCGTAGGAGAGCATGCCTCATGTAGATGTACTACATGCATGAGGATAAATTACAACCATGCATAACTGGGGTATCTCCAGTACGTGTAATGAGATATTACATGTGGGCCCCACATCCACGTGGGACCCACCAGGTATACATGTTACATACATATACTACATACATATGTATATGTCCTACGTAGGCCTTAGCACATGGGGAATCCACCTCAGATGAGTGTGTTCGATTCTAGCCATCTATTCATTCAACAAGCTTGTCCTATCGGTGGGCCTCACCCTACCATGATTGGTGGGCCATGTATATGGCCACACCTTGTAGGTGTGACTCATCTTGGCCATCCATTAAAGGACGCTAGGCCACTGGACGTTTTTAAATATATATTACATATATGCATGTACATATATCACATACATAATATTATATGATATTATGCAAATGCCTCTTAGAACTGGTGGGTATGGGTTGGATCCAAACCGTCCACCAATGGACTCCAACGTTGGGATGTTTATGAGCTGGTATCATGACCCACACATGTGGTGGGTATATATGTGTGACCCATGAGGTAATGTACAGGTATATATGTGTGATAGGGCCATGTGGGACCCACGTGGTATGAAATCAGCTACATATGGATACACCATTTAACATGCAGTGCATGTGACGTTGAAATAATCATGTAAGTGCTATGATTTCATATCCCTTTGGTTGTCAAATTTTGTGGTGACAAAACCTATATATATATTTGTCATGTACATCTTGTGTTTCATGTTTTGAGACTTTACATTGCTTCAAGTCATCGTACTTCAAGATAAGAACTTAAATGAAGAAAGTTGCAAGTCTAGTCATGGATGAAGTATACAAGAATAGAAGATTTCAAGTATGCATGTTCAAGATTCTAACAAGTACAAGAATAGAAGAAGACTTTATCAAGTCAAGAAAGGTTCAAGCTCGAGAAGGCCTACAACAAGATTCGTAAATTCTCAAGCTTCTCTTAAGGGTCATCTGAGTGTACAGACTTTCAATGTTCATCTCACTTTCAAGGTTTGTTTGACCTTAGATTGACCTTAGGTTGGGCTTTATTGTAGGTCATTCTGGATACATAATTCACATGTTTTAAATATGCTTGTACGAGTTGTTCTAAGACCAGTCCTAGGGACTTCAAGACTAGCTCTGCTTTGACTAGTCTTAAGTTTTTCAGGACCAGTCGTAGGTTGTTGAAGATTTTTAAATCTTTCTGTTTGTTGTACGACCGGTCCTGTATATCCTACGACCAGTCCTGTGAGCTATACGAATCGTCCTTCAACCGGTCTTAGCCCTACGACTCAAACTCCAACAACTAATCTGGGGGTCCTATGACCAGTCGTAGGTGGCCCATGACCGGTTGTAGGCTACCCAGGACAAGTCGTGGAACAGGTAATCCTTATCCCGCGAAAATCTTTAAAATCTGTGAAGCTACGACCAGTCCTAAGGATCCTAAGACCAGTCGTAAATGAAATTTTTCAGGCTATAAATAGAGCACAAATTTTAGAGTTTTTCAATTTATTTCAATTCAATTCAAGTAATTTTAAGGCCATACTCTGAGATAAGTTCATGTTTATTTTTAAGCTACTTTGTGCTCATTTAATATTCCTTTTGCTAGCTTGTTTTGTATTTGATTTTGATCTACATTCCAAACTTATTAGAAAAGAGGAATTTTTTATATTCCTTCTTCTTGGATTCAAAATCAAATAGAACTAGCCCTTTTGATTTAAAATCAATTAGACTTAGAACCATTCATAAAGTGAGCATTGAACTTTGAACGTTGAATCGAACTTGTACTCCGATTGGTTCTACCGGGCTATTTCAAAAGGAGATTCAGGTATTTTACATTTATGTAATTTACATTCTTTGATTTTGTTTGATATTTGCCAGAAAAATTTCATTGTTTTGTCATCTGAGGAGAGCCAGAAAACTCAGATTGTGTGGGTTTTTGGATTGTGTAAGCCCGAGATAAAAAGACACAATTGTGAAGGTTTTAAATGAACCTGTGAAACCTATTTTGATAGTGCATGCTAATATCCCTTGTGTGAGGAAATTAGGAGTGGAGTAGCATTCTGTGTGACTGTTGGATAACAGTTGGTGTACACACAGGCGAACCACTATATATCTTTGTGTTGTGGATGTGCTTTATTCTTTCATTCCTTTATTCATTCAGTTTTGTGGATTGTATCTGTGGTTGAATGTTGTATTCATTTTATTTCAAGCCAGTGTGGGGAATGTTGTAATAACTTAGGATTTATTTCTGCAAGTTATTTTGGTTTCCTTGCTTTTTATTCCTCATTGGTTTGAGATATAAAGGACGTTTTAAAAATAAGGTTGTCCTACCTTAAACCTTTGGTTTTTGGTGTAAGGCTGTCCTTAGAACTAATATAGTATCATTATCTTAATTCTAGTTTATTGAGATTGTTTTTAATTCAGCATTGTGCTTTATTTCTTTTATCATTCCGCTGTTATAACTTTTATTTGGCATAGCCCTATTCACTCCCCCTCTAGGGCATATAGCTAGGCCCTTTCAAATCACATCTGCACTAACTTTTGGATCATGCCTATGGGACCCACCTAGTGTATGTGTAGGATCCTAATCGTCTAAGGTCTGTGGATGGCATATCTCACTGTGTTATCTACTCCGTCCATCTGTTTGCTGAACTTGTCCTAAGGATTAAGGAAAAAGACAAGGACGGATCTTTGTCAAATAGACCATGCTGTCATAAACAGTGAAATCCCTTGGACTTTTGTACAAACCATAAAAATATCTGACAGAAATAAACCATACTATTAGGTGATTTCTTGGTCGACCTCGGACCTCAGGAAGACTCAAGCCAAATTCAAGAACACGACGTTACAGGTGATGATTCTTCCCCTTGAGCTTTCCATCTTCTCATTAGCTTAAGTCATAGTTTTTATTTAAATTCATAATTGATATCTCTCTTATAATCATATGTGTTAACTGGTGAAAATTGAATTTCTATATTGTCTACTTAATGTTTATCCTGCATATTTATTTATACTTGTGGATTATTTGTAGTTTACTTATGGAACTTAAACTGGTACACTAGTGGGAAACCCCCACCTATATGTGTACACCCATACTTGGGATGTAACCCAACTGATTATGATAGTAATGGACCTTCGGCTTAGTAGTTATTGAATGATGATTTAAATTAACCATTGATGTGGGCCTACCATCCATGGTTGTTGTGTCCAGCAGTTTTCAAGGATGGTCTTTTATTGCATGGTTTTGATACTCGCCCTATGTGGCTCATTTTGGTGTTTGCCATATGTGGCTTGTTTTGGTATCGCCCTATGAGGTTTTGTTATGGTATTTTTTCTATATGGGTTTGATATTTTATATCATGTAACCATGTAATGGTAAGCCCCATGTACTGTGATATGATTGGCCACTAGTCGACAGGTTTCCATTAAACATCCTAAGGTGATAGTCTCATGAGCCGGGGATGGTAGTAATGGGATACTATGCCCAAGCTGTCGGCCTACGCTGGGCTCTGAGCTCCCTATAGTGACCTTGAGCTTACTTAAATTGGTTAATTGTAACTATACTAATAACGGTTTGGCTAATCATGCATCCATAGCATGTTGGCAATGACGGGTGGCCAATTCTAGATATTGTAGCACGTGCCCTTACGATTTTCAAGGTATCATTTCGCTAGCTCTCAGACCACCAACTATCGACCCCTGTCCGACTGGATGATTTTCCCAGGTCGATGATTGCATGGGTGACGAGCCCAAGTCCAGCTGGATGTGCATCCCCAGGCCGATGTGCATTCATGCATCCACGCATTTAAAAAGACTGCATCATGTACTGTTTTGATTACTTTGTCATTTAATAACTATGCTTACCTAATGCGGTGGTGTGTAATTTTGAGGAGAATTCACACTGAGCTGGCCACTCATCCATCAAATATACAACCGTACAGGTAGAACAGGTGACCCAGATGATGTATACGTTCAGACTTGATGAGGAGTTGTGCACAGGTGCCCTGGATGCTCAGTCGTATTGCTAAGAGGAGTCGCGTGGTCATGCGGCTTATACGTTTTCTATTATTCCTTATGTATGCAAATCTTGTATTTGTTGTTGTTGAGACATTGGTTTGTATAAGTCATTATGGGCAATCACTTGTATATTCTAAATGAAATGAAAAAAAATATTTTATGTTGATTTGTCCATTCTATGCTCATATGCTTACTCTAATAAAGGAAAATAAAATACACTTGAATTTGACCATCCGTTAAGATTAACACTCGGATTTTTGAGAAATGAGTCATATACTCGGGTCCTTAAAAGTCGGGGCGTTATAGGAGTTTTTAAAATACGCATTTAAAACCATTTACAACGGTTAAGTCATTTAATAAAATACGCAACTTTACTATATATATAAAGGCGAAAGTAACCATTTTTTATAACAATTAGATTATGACAGCCAAACTGTGACAATGATTAAAATTCAGCAATCAATCAAGCGATGGTCAGAATCCACTGACTGTTCAATGCAACAGAAACATAATAACAGTCCAAATTCATCGGCCAATTGGCATAACAATCGATAATATAAATCCATTTGATACAATGTCGGAATCCACTAGCCATTTTGGTGCAATGGACGTTATCTGTCAACCGATTGATATAACGGTCGATATCTGTAGACTAATCGGCAGGACAACCTTATATGTCAGGAGAGTTAAACATATTGATGTTCATCATTATTTTATCTGACAGGTGCTTAAAAAATGTGGTGTAACTCTTGAGAAGAACTACAAAAGAATAAATTCGGTGGATATGCTTACAAAGGTGATTCCTACGGAGAAGTTCAAATATTATTTGACTTCTCCAGGTCTGGCAAAGGTTTGATGAAGATGAAGTATAACGCCCCGATTTTCGAAACCCAAGTATATGACTTGTTTTCCAAAAAGTCGAGTATTATCCTTTAAAATTAAGTGTAAATTTAAATTGTTTTATCATTAGTCAAAGTTAGCAACAAATATTAGCGGAGTAAACCATGCATTGTATAAAAACATTCTAACCATAATCAAAATCCAAATATAGTGCCTATACAGGACTTATAAAACCCAAATAACAAAATTCCATTAAACAAAAACATAAATCTATCATCTAATGGTAGAACTCAATATGAGCCGCAGGGACCCCATCCAGCTCCTCAGCTACCCGATCTGCTCTAGTATCCCAATGAACAGCATCGGCTTGCTCTACACCTGTATCAACTGATATGATTTGATAACGTCAATGGCTATTGCAGTAAGCAGTACCCTCTAAGATTACACACTCGTCATTCATAATCCAGGATAGGTCACCAATTATTAAATTAAATATATTAAACAATGCAATTCATAATCGTGGTCATATGCTTAAAAATTAAGTCAATCCATCTAATCTCATCATAAGAAAAATATAATAGCAACTGCAATGCAAGTGTATGTGTCCAAATAGTCCAATAATCATTCATACAACTTTCTATTGCGCTCGAAAATCACACTGTACGTGAACTCCGTAAGATGGCTAGAAAATCGATACGCGAACTCCCGCTCCACCTGAAAATCATAGTACAAGTAAACTTCATAAGGTGAATAGAAAAATAACCATTAAACCTCTACTTCACTCAAAAATTATATTATACGTGAACACCGCAAGATGGTTAGAAAATCAATAAGTGAACTCCCGCTCCACCTGAAAATCATGGTACGACTGAACACCGCAAGATGAAGAGAGAACCAACATACAAACATCTACTTCACCCAGAAATCATATCGTACGTGAACTCTGTAAGATGGATAGAAAATCGATAAGTGAACTCCCACTCCAACCAAAAATCATGTTACGACTGAACACCGCAAGATGAAGAGAGAACCAACATACAAATATCTACTTCACCCAGAAATCATATCGTACGTGAACTCTACAAGATGGTTAGAAAATCGATAAGCGAACTCCCGCTCCACCCAGAAATTATAGTACGACTGAACACCGCAAGATGAAGAGATAACAACATACAAACTCTAAATCATCCAGAAATCATATCGTATGTGAACACCGCAAGATGGTTAAAAAATCGATAAACGAACTCCTGCTCCACCCGAAAATCATAATACGATTGAATACCAAGATATGTGAATATAACCAACAAGCCACAAAAGGGCACCGGTAATCCATCAAAGCCATGAGGGCAAATATGCGGTCCAAGCTGCGTAGGGCAAATGTGTGATCCAAGCCGTATAAGGTAAATGTGCGATCCAAGCCATGTAAGGCAAATAGAGACCACAAGATGATAAGTCCAAGATAGGTTCCATTTATTCCATCACTTAAGCACAAGTGGTAACATACAGTTAATTAATACATGTACAACTAAAGATAGCATGTTATCATCAAATTATTTATACATGCTATAATTAAAGAGAGAGATTTCTATCATCTAACACATGAATTAATTGCACAAAAAATTAGTATATTCAATAGTAAGGTAAGTAACTCAATTAGAAAAATCATATCATAATCTATATCCAAATTAATTAAATTAAGTGGGAATGTCAAAGGGTGAGTCCTCACCTTAGAGCGTAGATTTATTTCTTGCTTGGTTAGAGATCATTAAAGGACTCAAAACACTTGATAAACCTAAAATATCACATGTCAATGGTTAGGGTAGAATGGATTCGGATGCGCTTAAATAATTAAGGTTCCCAATGTGTATCCGGGTTAGATTCAAATTAGCACAACTAGACAAACTAAAGTATAATTTAAATCTAAGAAAATGTGTAATCTAAAATCCTAAATTAGCCACTAATTAGTTACAATGAACATTCTAGATAGAGTAGGGTTTGCTTACCAAAAATTCATGTCAACTTGGATTTAGCCAGGCTCGAACTGATCTATCCATCTCAACAAAAATGATTTGCACCAATGTCATCCACATACCACTAAAAAACTGACTAAATATTTAATTACATTAAATCAGGAATCATTGCAAGAAGCTAAGTTGACTCACTTTAACATGGATCAACTCATTTGGGCTCAGTGAGTTTCAATCGAGTTGACTCATCAGCCACCAAAGCTAAACTCCCTCTCTTTCTCTTTTGATTTTCTTCCTCCTTCTCTTTCTTCTCTTATTCTTCTTGCTCTCTCTATCTCTCTTCCTACTGAAATTCCAACCAAGCCTAGACTAGGCCTAAACCCAACTCTACCCAACTGGTCTCAGTTTTAGCCGAGTCGACTTGACAGCAATCACAACCAACTCCCTTGCTCTTCTTGTTCCTCTTCCTCTCTCCCTTCTTCTCTTTTCTTCCTTTCTTTCTCTCTTTCATTTCCTTCTTCTTTTTCCTTTCCCTTAGGCTAGAACATCCAACAAAACCTCCAAATCGAACCAAGTCCGAGCTCAACTCGACTCAACAGCGAGTCAGGGCTGCCACTTAAACTCTCTCTCTCTTTCTCTCTTTACCCTTTCTTCTCTTGCTTCTCTCTCTCTCTCTCTCTCTCTCTCTCTCTCTCTCTCTATCTATCTCTCTTCCTCGTTTCTCTCCTGCTTAATGACCAGCAACGATTGAACTCAGACGGAGTTTAGCTGGACAGCGTTGGGCAACAACTCAACTTAGGTCATTCCCACTCGATGTGGCGGCCACCTGAGAAAAAGGGTCAGCATCTCTTCTCCTTCCTCCATCTTCTTCTTCTTCTCCCTTCCTTTCTTTCCTCTCTGCAACTCAACAAACCAGCACGGGACGACAGCAACCCAACGAGTCGGTGGTCCACAACTCAGGCAGTAGCAAGGTGCCACACTAACTGGCTGACCCGACTCAACAACAACTCACTTTTTCTTCTCCTCTTCTTGCCTTCTCCATCTCTTCCTCTGAGCCTTTCCTCATGGCCAAACAGGGCCCAGACTCAGCTTAGACTCGAACTAAGTCAACGTAGCTTGGTGAAAAATATGAGCTAGCCATTAATGGCAAATCGACATCCGATGATCCTTCCTTCATTCTACTTCATAGGATCGGTTCTACCTGATCCTAGCATGCTTCCTGACTGCTGGTTTCGAAGCTTCAAACCAGTTGGGATGGTGCGTTCGAGTTTTGGAAAGAGCGACTACAAGGGATGGAGCAACGAATCCCTTGTTATATATTCCCTTCTTTTGAAGCCCTAAGTTATCTGAGACTGTTGGATGGAGATTGCACGGCTTAGATAATAGTGGTTTGTAGAAGCCTTCAAATACAACCGATAAAACCAAAACCGGTCATGGTTTTCGATTTCTAAAGAAGCCCTAAACCATGCAGTTTTGAATGGAGGGATAAGATTCACTGGAGTATATGGTTGGGATAGCTAGGAGTGGATTTCACGTGGATTGCTAACATGGAAGGGAGGGAAAAATGAGAATTTTCTGTTTTAGGGAGAGTAGTTGCACACAGTGCTATTGTGCTCATGATTATATAGTTGCATGTAGGAAACAATGTGTGAAATCCCGGGGGTTTAGATGGATTCAAAGCCTCCACCAGATAGACGGTTTAGATTAAACACTAGTGGCCCATGATCAACGCAACCAAAGGAATTTTTCAAACACTATCGTTGGTGGGAAGGCAAAAGAAGAAAGAATACTATCTTCTTCAGGTCAAATGTGTTTGACCGGGGTTCACGGCTTGGTGCACAGTGGGTGCACACTCCCTTATGCACTTGCGACTCCCAAAAGTAGGGCCCACCATGATTATTTGTGAAATCTGCTCCGTCCATTAGCTCCCATGGGTCCAGGTACGACACCTGACCAAAGATTTGGTAGATCCATAGTTTAGGTGGGCCATACTCGATCAATTCGAGCTATTTCATTTATTTAAGTTAATTTGACGATCAGATCAACCCCGAATTCGATTCTGAGTGGTTCCTAGTCTAGTTTAGATGATCCCCTAAGACACTCCCATTGATCGAGCAATTTAACTATATTATTCAAGGGTTAGATTAATTGTAGATTAGATGGATGGTGGGTCTATCCATCCCATATCCAATATTGGTGATTTCAGCTAATCTACTCCTTCCATCATTTTTGTCAACTCGAATTGGGAGGCCATTCCAAGGGGATACTTGTTTAGTCTATTGAACTTTGTAGATCCGGTGGTCAGATCAATCCAAAACTTGACCACCTGTGATCCTTGGCATTCTCTGCCTAATTTAGAGGAAACATGGAAATTTACTTATGTGTTTAAGTTATGACCAACGCGAATCATAAGTTCTTAGTCCCGTAGCCTAATGGATGACATATCTGATGATCTAGTGTTCGATATTGAAAATGGATAGTTTGATCTATCTATCAAGGTGTTTAAAACCATAAGAGTTGGTTCTCTGGTGGCATGATGGCCCATCTCAAAAATTGACAATGGATACATTAATTTTCGATCCCAAATCACTCCCAACAGTCAAATTTAGGCTACAGTGTGTGGATGTTCACGAAGATTGAGTTTGCATTCACTAAAATAGGTCTTCATGGTAACACCCGAGTACTGAAAAGTATAGGGTGTTACACGGAGTGTGCACGAAAAGTGACGACAACGTTGATAATATGATGGAGATGATTAGAGATTGAGCTTGGATTTGTTGATCACGATCATTGAAGCCATAGTAGAGATTGTTTTCTAGATGTTCTCAATATGTCACAAAGAGTGGATTCGATTGATTTAACAGCCCGATCAATTAATCAAGTGAACACCGAATTACACGGATTGATCTTTAGACAGACATGTTTGATCGATCGACCTTAGCGGTTTGAGTGATTGAAAAAATTCAAAAAATTCATGTAAACTCTCTGAACACTGTTTTGATTAAACATGTGGGGGTTCGATGGATTAAGGGTTGCTCAATTAATGTCGATCAATCGATACTTAGATTGACGACGTGCACTGTTTTATGTAATTGTGCGATTTATTTTCTATTCATATATGTGGATGTAATTGTGGGATTAGGGTAGAATATGGAGGAATAAATCAATTTTAGCATTTTAAATGGAGAATTTGTGAGGAAAGTTCATATATTCTCATGTAATTCGTTTTCATAGTGGATCATCATCGCTTTGTGTCGTAGTTTTTTTTCCAACAAGAGTTTTTCCACATAAAACTCATGTGCTCCTATGTGTGCTTTATGGTGTTTATTTTTTACGTGTTTGTTTCAAATTTAAGATTCGCTTCCATGGCTCCTTACACCAACATCCTATATATTTTCTAACTACGTATAAGTTCTTCACCTTATCATCGCATGAGCTAAACCATTATCCTCTACCCATGACTCCCTTGCCACCTCAAGCTAATCACCCATACCCAGCCCACACGACCCATGAGAATCCATTCTCCTACAACTTAATATACTCCCCTTACCATCTCATCATGAGCCCTCTTCAATGCCATATTCTATTAACATCTCTTCCCAACACATTATATTCACAACCATCCACATACCCATTTACCCCAAATAATTTCTTCTTCCAAACTCATCCTACAAAAATTCATGCCATGAAAGATATTTTTAAACCTAAAGCTTTGTTATCCACAAGATACCCACTACTAATGGCCTTATCCTATTCTCTCACTTTGATTAAATCATCTTGTCATTCGCAAGCTATTAAATCATCTAATTAGAGAGCAGTTATGGCATTGGGGTTTTATGCACTCCAAAAATAGAGAACTAGGACATAAGTGCCTCCTTACCTAGTCAAAATGTGTTTAGGTGTCATGGATTTATTAAGGAATGGTAGGATGAGTCCTAACAATATAAAGTGCAACTAGTAGCAAAAAGCTCATCAACAACATATGATTGACTTTGCAATAGCTTTAGTCTAATGGTTAAGTACAAGACCCTATGACTAGTAACTTTGAACGATTGATTTGCCAACTTGATGTGTACAATGCATTTTTACATAGTGCTCTCTTCGAGAAAGTTTATATGAAACAACTTCATTGCTTTATGGGTCTTATATAACTAATACATGTATGTTAGGTCCACAAGGCAATCTGTGGACTTAAACAAGCCCCTCATGCATGGTTTTCTTATTTAACAAGCTATCTTCAAAGACTTATGTTTGTGGCCTCTATTACTGATACCTATTTCTTCATTCACCACATCGATGGTGTCATACTCATAATCCTAATACATGTGATTGACAAAATCATCACCAATATATAATTAAGCTAATTAGTCTATCTCTATCTTATTGGTTGATCTTAGCCATCTCTTTACTATGAAAGGCTTGGGAAAAATTAATTATTTTCTTGGCATTAAATCTCATCGCACGTCTATGAATTTTCATCTTATTCAATCAAATTATATTACCAATCTTCTCTAAAGAATCAAAATGGATTATGTAAATCCCCTCAGGTGTACGTTTCTTCTAGCAAGTTATCTCAAATTGATGGAGATCCTCTACCTAATCCCCATGAATACAAAAGCGTTGTTGGGGCTCTCCAATATTCACGTTAACCTAACCTAATATTTTCTTTGCAATAAATCAAGTATGTCAGTTATGCACTCTCCTTGGACCACTCATTGGACAGAGAATTTTACATTTTCACACAAAAGAATGATTAGTTATAGCCTTCACTATAAGAAAGAGAGCATCGATATCACTAGATACTTCGACACAGATTGGGCAAGAAACATTGATGATCATTAATCCACCTTAGGCCATGTTATTTACTTATGACATTGTTTAGTTTCTTAGAGTTTGAAAAATTAACCCACTCTTTTCTCGGTGGTAGACTTACAAGAGTTTCGACACTAGGTCAAGGGTTCAAGTACCCATAAGTGGTGAAATCCCACTACAGCGTGAGTGTGTGGGGGTGTGGAAAAAAAGTATTAGTCACTTGCTCATACAACTCTGAAATAATCTTAGCTACACATGATACTTCGCAATCTTAACATCTACCTCAAATCTCCATTATCAATCTATTGTGACAACATCAGTGCAATTACACTTGCATCTAATGAAACACCCCGTATTTCTCGTACTTGGGTGTTACTGTGGTCATAGAACCAAATAGACGGAGTAGATCTCTCCAAACATCACTGTGGGCCCCACATACATAGTGTGTGTGCACCGAGAGTGTGCACACTCACTGTGCGCAGGACTAGATGCTCGATCAAACAATGTTTGACCTGAACCAAAAGAGGAAAAGCCTCCTCTTCCTCTCTCCAGTATTCCCACTGGCAACCATTCAAATTGATCGACCCTCCGTTGTGATGTTCATGGACCACCATCACGAACCATTAACAAGATCTGAACCATTCATCTTATAGACAGGATAGATCTAACCAAACCCCAACCCTTTTCACTTGTTAAAGCACGTGTGCATGAACATGATTTTTGACCCAAAATAGACTTACGTGCGGCATTTTTTAAAAAGAAAAGAATTTGTTTTGTTGCTAAGCTGGCAATCCATGCAGTAATATCTCTTACAATCTTAGCCCTTTAATGAGAAAATCTATCCCTCCATTTTACCTCACTCGGATCGCGGGTTTTCTTGCAAGAATAAGCTGTTACAGAAGGAATCTTTCCATTTTTGGCTGTTTTGAATTTGTTATGAGCAAAATCCATCTGGAACGTTTATATAAGACAATTGTAGCCATCCGAATCAAAAGGAGGTTGCAAAAAATCCCCAAAAATCATGTTGAAACACACCTCTTCTCCATTTCCTACGGCGCCAAGAGAAAATGCCTGAAACCTTTAAGCTTCGAAACCACCACCCAAATGAATGTGGAGCTTCGAAATCTCTCATCCATAAGCTTCTTTGGAGTGATTAGAATCACCTAGAAGAACCAACTCGAAGAGATAGTCCTATGTTTGGAAAATGCCATTGGAGCTCCATCATGTTCCTCGGCAAGCAGTGCAACCACATGATCTGAGGTATAACTCAGTTTTGAGATTAAAGATGTCCATTAGGTGGGTCTTTTGATCATCTTTTAAGAGCTAATATCCAACCGAAATCCAACCATTGAGGGAAATCAATATAGCAATCCGAATAGTGTTTTCGCCTAATTATTTTATAGCCGCACTACTCCTGAGTTAACTCAGTAGATCTTCTGACTTGCTTCATTTTTTGGATTTGGTAGGTTCAGATCCGAGTTTCTTACCAGTCAATCCATCGAGTGAAGAAGAAGAAAGGAAAAAAAAAAGGGAAAAGAAGAGAGAAGAGACAGTACCGAGTATTAGCGAGTCGACTCAATAACAGACCCAGTT
This sequence comes from Magnolia kwangsiensis, assembly GCA_037074715.1. Classification (NCBI taxonomy): domain Eukaryota; kingdom Viridiplantae; phylum Streptophyta; class Magnoliopsida; order Magnoliales; family Magnoliaceae; genus Magnolia; species Magnolia kwangsiensis. The sequence goes on along the minus strand of CM073580.1, from coordinate 103,692,294 downwards.
CAAATCCGAGTTGGATTAACCCCGAGGTAGTCTTGATCTAGTAGATTAGGAGTGAGTCATAGTTGGTCAGCAACAATGTTGTTTTAACACGTTTCAAAACGGCAAGTTAATATCGTGTTGAGTCAAGTACAACCCAGACAAAGTTGAGTTCAAGCTCTAGTTCATCCAAACAATGCTCTGATTGAGTGGAGTAGAAGAAGAGAAAGAGAAAAGAGAAGGAAAGAGAAGGAAGAAGGATGGAAAGAAGAGAAGAAAAGGTCAGAAGAGGAAAATTCGGTGAGTCAAGTTGACTCATCTGAGTCGGCTCAGTTCGAGTACAATCGAGGTTGGCCACATTCAGTTCAACAACACCTGAAACCTTCATTAAAGCAATCTTGATTTCATATAGTGTCGGAGGAGCTCGATCTTGAATCGAGTTGTATTAACCGTGAAATCGTAGTAAGTGAGTCAACTCAGTTTAACCAAGTATTTTATTCAATTGTAGCTTAAATCAATTCTTAATTTCAGGTTTTTTAGTGTTATTGTTATAAATCTTGTCATTCTAGTAGGTTAAATCATGTTGGGTTGGACTAGATCCTAGTTGACTCGAATCCGAGGTGAGTTAACTCTATTTTCTAAAAATTTCTAGGTTAGAATTCAATGTAAATTAAATAATAGGTTCATTGATTAAATTATTTTCTTATTGTAAGAGTTTGGAGTTTTTCCCAATATCTCATCCTCCTTACCTTTTAGTGAGGAAAATCGTAACTAGAGGTAAGGATTCACCCTTCAAGCTTTCCTTTGTCATAATAGTTAATTTTATTTTATTTTGATTTATATGCCTAACAATGTTTGTGACTAGTTTACGTGTATGATCAAATAGTTAATTGAGTTATGAATTGTTAATCTTCATTTTAAGATGATTCATATTTATATATGAACCTCCTCTCATAATTAGGAATCATATTAATATGTCTCTTGATTTACATATATTAATGTTCTAAATCCTGAAGAGTTATGATTTATTTGACTATGAAATTATTTGCTCTAATTTAGTTTGATGAGTACTTACATGAATAGTTGCTTAATGATGTATATTGAAGTGATTGTAGATTAGTTTGACACTTGATGATATATATTAAATTGATTATAGTTTGGTTTAACACTTGATTATGTTAAGTTGTAATTAGAATTTAATGTTATATGTTAGTGGATATGTATATTAGAGTTTTTTCGAGCTAGTGGCTGGTTATGAATGAACTAAATGTTATGTGGTTGTAGAATTACCATCTCATGGATTATTTGTACTTTTGTAGCTTATGGATTATATTATTTGGCCTTGAAGGACTTGATGTCAATGTGGTTTGTTAGGAAAACTCTTTGTTAGAAGTATATATGGATTAGTGATGGTAATGTCTACGTGTTGAATCATGAGTAACCACTCGTTATAGATATTCTTGTAAATAAAATGTCTTGTATTCTTTCTTTTACCATCACTACTTATAATTATTTGAGTGTGTAAAAATCTTACTTGTTTAAGTCTCATGAGCTGGGGATGGCGGAATGAGACACTGTACCCAAATTGTTGGCCTATGTTGGGTTATACACGTATATAAGAATCTTACTTGTTTAAGTCTCATGAGCCAAGAATAGTGGAATGAGACACTATGCCCGAGCTGTCAACCTATGTTAGATTGCGCGTCCCTCATAGTGACCTTTGACATTCTCTGATATTACGTTTGTAAATTTAACTAATAATGGTTAGGCTAATCATGCATACATAGCACATTGTTAAGGGTCAAATATTGTGTATTAGACCCCAGATATTATCTAGATTTACGAACATAATATTGTTTAACGGCTGATTTAATCGTGTTTATGCTGCAGGTTGATTTTACAAGCATGTGACTGAAAAGGGTGCTAAAATTTTAGATTTAACGTTCTGATGATCACCAGGGCAAGCGACGGATTCCAGGGACTAAAATTGACAAATATGCAAGCTAGGGACCCGAGAAATTCTAGCCGTTCACCTGCAAATGACCTGAGATTGGTAAAGAATACAAGATCACAAGGTTTCCGCCATCAGATTGACACGAAACTTCATACATAGCCTGGGGACCATAAATGAACCGTACACGTTTAATTTCATCCCATGGAGCCATGTGGAAGTGGCCCAATGTACAGATCAACCCCAAAAATCTTGATTTCAGGTCCGCTTGGTACCTGTAAATGCTTCAAAATTGGACTCAATGGCTTAAATGATATGGCAGGATGGATGGACGGAGCGGATCTTGTGTACACATCATAGTGGACCCCACGTGTACACTATGCGTGCACATTGTGCACGTGCATTGGATGTGCACGAGAAATCCCAAGGTCGGTCAGTGCCGCTGACCGACACTTTCTTAAAAGATTTTTTTTTCTTTTTTCTTCTTTTCTTCCCCTGCGTCTTTGCGCACGCCACCGGTTTTGTTCAGTGGGGCCCACTCATCATCCGTATAGATGATCTGGACTGCCCAAGGTGTCCAGAGGGGAGATATCAACCTTGCCTAGGTGGCCGTTTGGTCTCATGCACACACACAGAGGCAGATTACATGTAACCGCAGGAATGGACGGCAGGAACAAAGATCGCATAACTCACATCGAAATCAAACGGGGATTGTCCTGCCTAGACGATTTTTCGCCAAAAATACAATGGACGGGGTGGATTTTCCAACCAACGAGGAGCATGGGTCCCACCATTATCACTGCGTAATGTTTACGCAGGCTCTGTTCGCAACAGAGCCTGCAAGTGAAGCTCTGTAGGCCACCATGGTCCATGATTCAGCCAATTCGAACCGCCCATCATGCAAAGGGATGGAAACCAGTCAAATCCATGTTGACTTTGGTTAACAATGCACGAACACGTGCTGATTTCAATGGTTACAAAAGGACCGTCTGCTGCTATTACAGTGGGATTATTTTCATGGGCCACAGCAACGGACAACAAAAACAGCACATCTCCAGTAGAAATCCCGAGGCAAAGACAATGAACGGAGTAGATTGCACTTTTGATGCTTATCACGGGCCTCATCAAGCATCAGCGTTCCGCAGGCGTTCTTTGCAAAGCGTCCGAGACCCAGCCGCTGCAGGCCATTTAGCGATCATGGCCAGGATCGGTCCAATGATTCTGGCCGTTTAAACTCATTCCAAGGAGGAACCGACCACATTCAAAGAGACTGAACGGATCAGATCCTGAAAATGGTCGGATATTTGTGCCGAACACAAGTTGAACGCGGTTTGTTCTTGGGTTGCTGCGTATTTTCTCTCACCGACTCCAAAACGAAAGCACTGCTCTACCACCCTTCCCTGCTATAAAAAGAAGAGAGAAGAGAGAGTTTGGGGGCTATCCTTGGCTTGGATGTGAGCACAGGAACTGGGAGGCCGGACGTTGGAAGCAGAGGGAGAGAGGGAGATAAGGAGAGTTTGTAATTTTTTTTTCTTTTCTTTTTTTCTTTTCTTTTTCTTTGTTCTTTTTAATTTTACAAGACCTAGGCCCATCATGGCGGGCTGAACCTCTTAGCTAGGGCTAAGAGGTGAAGCTTGTAGCAGGATGGAGGATTATTTTGCTTATTTTTTTTATTTATACTGAATGATGTTGATTTTAATTTGATTTTAAGGGAATGCTTTTAGGTTTTTAATGGTCTATTGTGACTGAAATTACAATGGGTCTGCAATGGCTTTGAGCATGTCCTTCCCTTTTATGTTTATGACGCCAGGAAGCCCTGTTGTTCACCATAGTCTCCTGGGCATGGTTGGATGACGGTATCCTTCCTGACCTTCATAACATGTTGATTGGTTGGTAATTAGTTTAATTCTTTTTTTTGCCATAGTCTCCCGGACATGGTTTGGTGATGGAATCCATTCTAATTCATATACCTTTCATCTCTTTGAAAACTAGATCAATGGCAGTTTAGTAAATTTCATGATTCATGAAACAGGCATAAGATCTCCCTGATCTCTACAAGTGGATCCTCTGAATCCTTAGTTTTCCATCTCTGAATTTCTCCTAAGTTTTAGATAATAATTTCATAATTATTCCTTGAAATTCTAGTTGATTTAGATTTTATCTCATTCTAGTTCTAGTTCTGGTTAGTTTTAGATAACGTACAAGATTCAGTCCCTTGGGATTCGACCTCGGTCTTACCGAGTTATTACTACATCACAACCCTGCACTTAGGGAGTGAACAAGTTTTTGGCACCATTGCCGGGGACTGTCGGCTACGTTTTTCTGAAATTAATTAGTCTTAAGATTAGTTTAAGATTAGATTTTCTTTAGAATTTTTAATTCTAGGTTTAGAAGTAGTTATTTTTCTTATTAGAAAATTTTCCTAATGTTAGAAACTTGCTATTCTTCATTCTATCTGATTTTTAGAACTAACCCGATTTTTCTGTTTTGTAGGAAACTTCTAATTTAGTAAGATCTTTCTAATTTATCTTTCTTTGAAATTTCTTCTTTTCTCTAGAAATTAGTTTACTTTTAATTTGGATTTTCTGTTATTAGAAACTAACTTATTTTATTTTGTTTTGCAGATTCTTAACCTAGGACTCCAAATTTGGTAACTTCTTTCTATCTTTCCCTTTTATTTTCTAGATTTCGTCTTCCTTTCTCTTAGGTTTAAGTTAGAATTTAAGGGCTGAGTGTGTTTTATGCCCCAGTGGGCACGCGACAACACTTGACGTCTCATGACTGAAGGAGGATTAGTTGAGGGGTTGACTGTCCATCGCATGACTAGACACCACTTGAATTCTCCTGAGTTAGAGGACGTTATGGCTGAAAATCAACCTCAAGCACTACCCCAACCAAGGGTTGAGGAAGTACATGATGAGAATGAGGTGCATCAAGCACCCCTGCCTCGTACTTTATGAGATTATTTACAACCGGCGGGGGTGAGTACGCCCTCATGCATGATTTTTTCTGAGAATACAGGATATATGGACATCAAGCCAGGGGTTATCCAACTCCTTCCTAAGTTCCATGGGCTTGAGTCTGAAGAACTATACTTGCATCTGAAAGAGTTCGATGAAATCATAGGCACCTTATACTTTCCTAATGTATCTGAGGATACTATTAGACTGAAACTCTTTCCATTTTCCTTGAAAGAAAAATCCAAGACGTGGTTACATTCACTGCGTCCTAGATCCATTGGCACATGGAATGATATGCAGAGGGAATATAAAGAAATTTTTCCCACATCATAAGACAATTACCCTCAGGAGAGCAATCATGAACTTTGTCCAAAAGGAAGATGAAACATTCTTCCAATGTTGGGAAAGGTTCAAGGATTTGGTTAATGCATGCCCACAACATGGCTTTGAAATATGGCGCATTACGAATTTTTTCTATGATGGGCTAACATCTTCCATGCGCCAACTGGTCGAGACAATGTGTAACGGAGAGTTCATCAATAAAAATATCGATGAGGTATGGGATTATCTCAATAGTCTCGCTGAAAAAACACAATCATGGGACTATTACCCAAGGACGAACACTACGTCTACGCCGACTCATTCAAGGGAAAAATGAGGAATATATCTCTTGAAAGAGGATAATGATCTTAATGCTAAGGTGGCTAATCTCACCAGAAAATTTGAGGCCATGGAAGGAAAGAAGGAAAAGGTTAATGAAAGTGTTTGCGGCATCTGTGATTGCAACTTTCATACTACTGAAAATTGTCCTTCAATACCTGTCTTTCGAGAAGTATTGAATGAACAATCTAATGCCGTAAATAACTATCAAAGACCTTTTAATGGACCACCCTCTAATACATACAGTCCTGGTTGAAAAAATCATCCAAATTTCAGTTGGAGGAATGGACCAACGGCTACACCTCAAGCTTTCTTAAACCAAAATCCAACTCAAGAGAAACCTCAAGAGGATTTGGTTCTAAAATATTTTCAAAAGCAAGAGCTTTTCAATCAGGGTATGATGCAAGCCTTTCAAGACCTTACAAAAGCAATACATGAACTTAAGGCTGAAAATACGATTGGAAACAAGGGGAGCTTCCCAGCTCAACCTCTTTCCAATCCTAAACCGCATTATGAAGTTAGTGATCCCAGCTCTTTAAATCAAATGGGGCACGCTAAATCCATCACCACTCTTAGGAGTGGGAAGGTTATTGATAAAACCCTTCAGGTTAGGTCCGAAAAGCCTTAAGAACCAGAAGAGGACAACAATGATGGATCTAGTGACGCCCCACAAAAATTTGAACTGGAACCTCTAGAAAAGCCAGTTGCTCCATTTTTCCAACGGTTGGTTGAACCAAAACGTCTCTCTAACTCTCAGGATATCCTAGAGGTGTTGAAACAAGTGAAAGTCAACATTCCTCTGCTTGATGTTGTAAAACAGATTCCTTTATATGTTAAATTTCTAAAGGACTTATGCACTACCAAACGACGGAAAAGTGTTCAAAAGAAGATCGCCTTGACTGAGAAAGTGAGTGCCATCCTGAAATAAGATGTGTCGTAAAAATTCAAAGATCCCGGTTGCCCAACCATATCATGTGTAATCGAAAACTATCGAATTGATCACGCACTTCTTGACTTAGGAGCACGCGTCAATCTGATTCCCTACTCGGTATACCAACAGTTGGGTTTGGGTGAATTAAAATCCACTCGAACCACACTACAACTTGCTGATCGTTCTGTTCGTGTACGAAGAGGGATCATCGAGGATGTGTTCGTCCAGGTTGATAGATTTTACTACCCTGTTGATTTTATCATCTTGGACACTGAACCCATCAATGACACGAGCACTCAGATTCTCGTCATCCTTGGTCGCACATTCCTGTCTACTTCAAATGCAATTATCAATTGCAAGAATGGTGTTATGACTGTCTTTTAGAAATTTGACATTGGAATCGAATATCTTTTTCAATAACGGCAGCAACTCAGAGGATGATGACGATTTCCACGATGTTAACATGATTGATTCTTTTGTGGAAGATAGAACACCTCTCACCTTATCCTCTGATCCTCTAGAGACGTGCCTGGTCCACTCCCATGATCTTGATGATGATATAATTAGGGAGACATGTGTCATGCTTGATACTGCACCGGTACTTAAAGTTAACCGGTGGAGGCCACAAATTGAAGAGTTGCCCCAAACTGATGTAGTGCCTCTACCGTCCAACCTCAAGCCACCGAAGCTTGACCTAAAACCTTTGCCCTCTGATTTAAAATATGTTTATTTAGGTCAAGATGAAACATACCCGGTGGTGATCTCTGCCCACTTGGAAAAAGAACAGGAGAGTATGCTCATATCTACTCTCATTGAGCATAAGAGAGCTCTTGGATGGACGATAGCGGACCTCAAGGGAATTAACCCATCGATTTGTACTCACCGCATATATCTTGAGGATAATGCAAAGGCTGTTCGGCAATCACAACGTAGACTGAATCCAGACATGAAGGAAGTGGTTAAGGCCGAGGTTCTCAAACTATTGGAAGTGGGGATCATATACCCCATATCTGATAGTCAATGGGTGAGTCCAACTCAGGTGGTTCCTAAGAAGTCCGGGATCACCATCGTAGCCAATGTCAATAATGAACTCGTGCCATCCAGAGTTACTACTGGTTAGAGAATGTGCATTGACTACAGAAAGCTGAATACCGTCACAAGGAAAGACCACTTTCCTTTGTCCTTCATTGATCAAATCCTGGAAAGGCTAGTTGGTTATTCCTATTATTGTTTCCTTGACGGGTATTCAGGTTATAATAAGATTGAAATCGCCCCTGAGGATCAGGAAAAGACCACATTTACATGTCCCTATGGCACCTTTGCTTACAGAAGGATGCCATTCAGGTTATGTAATGCCCCTGCCACCTTTCAGCGATGCATGATGAGTATCTTTTCTGACATGGTGGGGAAATATCTAGAGGTCTTCATGGACGATTTCTCTGTTTTCGGTTCATCTTTCAGCGAGTTCTTAGCAAGTCTTAAATGTATGCTGAAAAGATGTGAAGAAAAGAATCTGATACTTAATTGGGAGAAGTGTCATTTCATGGTTCAAAAGGGAATTGTCCTTGGGCATATCATTTCGTCCAAAGGAATCGAGGTAGATAAGACAAAAATTGATCTTATCTCTAACCTACCTCCACCCAAGAATATCAGAGACGTGTGATCCTTCTTAGGACACGTAGAATTTTACAGACGATTCATAAAGGACTTTAGTCTCCTCTCTCGTCCTTTATGTAATCTTCTTCAAAAGGATACACCATACGAGTGGACTGAGCAGTGCCAAGAAGCTTTCACTAAGGCTTAAGGCCATATTAACCACTGCACCTATCATACAGCCACCCGACTGGAGTCTTCCTTTTGAACTTATGTGCGACGCCTCTGATTATGCTCTTGGAGCGGTTCTAGGCCAGAGAAAAGATAAGCGGCCTTACGTTATTCACTACGTAAGTAGGACTCTAAATCCTGCCCAAGTGAACTACTCGACTACGGAAAAGGAACTCTTAGCCGTAGTGTTCGCTTTGGACAAATTTAGATCCTACCTGGATCTAAGATCATCATCTACACAGATCACGCGGCACTTAAGTATCTTCTTTCTAAGAATGATTCTACGCCACGCTTGATACGATGGATCCTTCTACTCCAAGAATTCGATTTGGAAATTAAAGACAAAGGGAGTAGAGACCGTAGTGGCTGATCACCTTTCTCGCCTTAATACCTCTGATTCCCTTGAGGCGACTCATATTAATGATATGTTCCCTGATGAACAACTGTTTAGAGTCTCTCATTCACCTTGGTTCGCTGATATTGCTAATTATCTTGCTACAGGTTCCATACCGACACATTGGACATCGCAAGATAAGAAGAAATTCTTTACCAAGGTGCGTAACTTTTTCTAGGACGATCCATATCTGTTTAAATATTGTCCAGACCAAATCTTAAGGAGATGTGTGCCAGACGATGAGCATCAAAGTGTCATCTCCTTCTGTCACTCACAGGCCTGTGGTGGTCACTTTTCTGCTAAAAAGACCACGGCCAAGATTTTACAGTGTGGCTTTTACTTGCCCACTATGTTCAGGGACACTCATGAGTTTTGCAAAGCTCTTGAGCGTTGTCAAAAATTAGGAGCATTGTCCCGTCGAAATATGATGCCTTTGAATCCCATCCTTATCATTAAAGTATTTGATTGCTGGGGTATTGATTTCATGGGACCATTCCCCCAATCATTTGAAAATCTGTATATTTTGCTCGCCGTAAACTATGTCACTAAATGGGTCGAAGCAATTCCGTGCCGCAAAAATGACCATCGTACGGTCATTAAATTTTTGAAAGAAAATATCCTATCGCGGTTCGGAACGCCTCGAGCCATCATTAGTGACGGGGGCTCACACTTTTGTAATAGACCATTTGAGAGTTTAATGAAGAAATACGGTATCTCTCATAAGGTGAGCACTCCATACCATCCACAGACAAGTGGGCAAGCTGAAATTTTCAATAGAGAGATCAAACATATCTTAGATAAAACGGTTAACCCTAATCGTAAGGATTGGTCAATCCGATTGACTGATGCCTTATGGGCGTACCGTACTGCTTTTAAAACCCCTATTGGAACATCTCCCTTTAGACTTGTTTATGGGAAGGCCTGTCGCTTGCCTGTGGAATTGGAACATAAAGCATATTGGGCGATCAAAAATCTAAATTTCAATCTGGACAACGCTGGCTCGCTACGCAAACTTCAGTTGAATGAACTTGAAGAAATTCGGAACGATGCATATGAAAACTCGAGAATTTACAAGGACAGGATGAAGGCGTTTCATGATCAACATATTCTTCGAAAATCATTCACGCCAGGTCAGAAAGTCCTCTTGTATGACTCTCGACTACATCTCTTTCCGGGTAAGCTTCGATCTCGTTGGACCGGCCCTTACATTGTTGTCACTGCTTATCCTCATGGGGCCGTCGAGATAAAAGATCCCGAAAATGGTAAGGAGTTTAAAGTAAATGGACATCGATTAAAGCCATTTGTTGAGACATTTGATTCAGAGGACATATCCATGCCTCTGACTGCTCCTGTTTATCAGGACTGATCTCCTAGTCTGATGGAGGTATAGGTAGGTTTATCGCTTTCATAGGACTAGGATAGTTGCTTTATTTGTCTGGTTGTTTACCAGCTTTTTATTCCATTACATTGTTTTATAGTTAGTCATTTCAATGTTTGTGGGTAACATTACTGCAAACCCTCACGAGACTATAACTCGTCCACTAGGGGTAACCTAGGGGTTTAAAGGCTTGTTGCATATGCTAAATGCAATCGAGAGTACCTGCGAAAGTGGTATAGGTAGGATTTTATTTTCGTTATTTTTGTTCTGCTTTCTCTCTCATGCTGATAAGCTTCCATGCCGTGATCTATTGGAAACTCTCTTGATTCGTTATTCAGGTACTATCTTCCCATCACTTCTCATTTACTTTCGTTGTCCCATGTGCATTGCATGTTTATATCTTTTACATTGAGGACAATGTAGATTTTAAGTTGGGGGTGGGGGATTAGGTAACCTAATCAGTATTTTCTTAGTCTTGAGCAAAAATTGTGAAAAAAAAAATTTTGTGAAAATTTTTAAATTTTTCTGGGATTTCTTATGAATTCGAAGTGATTTTGATGGATATCCTGAATTTAGAAGTTCAAGCTACGTGATGTTGGTAACTTTACGACTCTTGAATTTAGCTATCTGTTAGATTTCACAATTAAGATCAAAACATTAATCCATGATTGGAAGTTATAAACATTGATTGAGTCATGCTTTCACATGTCACATCTCGCTTCCACATTAAGTGTTCAGTTTGATATTGAAGGGTTAATTTGGTAATCACTAAGCATGTAAGGAACCCGTTTGAAAATTACCCATCATGATCAATTAAAGAAAAGAAGAAACCTTTGGAAAGGTTTGGGCGAATAATCCTCACCATAGGTTTGCTCCCTATAGGTGTGGAGTTAATTCCCCATGAATGATATGTGAAAAAGGTCTGGGAGTACGGTCTTCACCATAGGTTTGCTCCCTATTGGTAGGGATTTGATTCCTCTTCTTGACATGACTATTAATGGAAAAATAAAAAGTTGAAAACATCAAAAGATGGAATTTATGAGGCAAGTTTGGTTATCATGAATTCTCCTGTTGATTACCTATGATTTCATGCAATAACAAAGTGAATCTTAATGTTGATAAGCCGAGATTACACTATACACCAATGAAAATCAATGTTTAGAATTATTCTAATTGATGGAGTAATACTTTGAACTTGATTATGAAATCTACCGAGTGCTTGAGTCTAGGAGAAAGCAATATCTAACATTCATGAATTTTAGAATTCTGGGACTTGGATAGTTTTTCAAAAATCATTTAAGTTCATAAAAATCGTCTTATAATTCTCAACTTATTTTTCACATACTTTGCTCGGGACTAGAAAAATGCTGGTTGGGGGTTGTGTTGAGGGTCAAATATTGTGTATTAAACCCCAGATATTGTCTGGATTTACGAACATAATATTGTTTAACGGCTGATTTAATCGTGTTTATGCTGCAGGTTGATTTTACAAGCATGTGACTGAAAAGGGTGCTAAAATTTTGGATTTAACGTTCTGCTCATCACCAGGGCAAGGGACAGACTCCAGTGACTAAAATTGACAAATATACATGCCAGGGACCCGAGAAATTCTAGCCGTTCACCTGCAAATGACCTGAGATTGGTAAAGAATACAAGATCACAAGGTTTCCGCCATCAGATTGACACGAAACTTCATACATAGCCTGGGGACCATAAATGAACCGTACACGTTTAATTTCATCCCATGGAGCCTTGTGGAAGTGACCCAATGTATAGATCAGCCCCGAAAATCTTGATTTCAGGTCCGCCTGGTACCTGTAAATGCTTCAAAATTGGACTCAATGGCTTAAATGATATGGCAGGATAGATGGACGGAGCGGATCTTGTGTACACATCATAGTGGACCCCACGTGTACACTATGCGTGCACATTGTGCACGTGCATTGGATGTGCACGAGAAATCCCAAGGTCGGTCAGTGCCGCTGACCGACACTTTCTTAAAAGATTTTTTTTTCTTTTTTCTTCTTTTCTTCCCCTGCGTCTTTGCACACGCCACCGGTTTTGTTTAGTGGGGCCCACTCATCATCCGTATCGATGATCTAGACCGCCCAAGATGTCCAGAGGGGAGATATCAACCTCGCCTAGGTGGCCGTTTGGTCTCATGCACACACACAGAGGCAAATTACATGTAACCGCAGGAATGGACGGCAGGAACAAAGATCGCATGGCTCACATCGAAATCAAACGGGGATTGTCCTGCCTAGACGATTTTTCGCCAAAAATACAATGGACGGGGTGGATTTTCCAACCAACGAGGAGCATGGGTCCCACCATTATCACTGCGTAACGTTTACGCAGGCTCAGTTCACAACAGAGCCTGCAAGCAAAGCTCTGTAGACCACCATGGTCCATGATTCAGCCAATCCGAACCGCCCATCATGCAGAGGGATGGAAACCAGTCAAATCCATGTTGACTTTGGTTAACAATGCACGCACACGTGCTGATTTCAATGGTTACAAAAGGACCGTCTGCTGCTATTACAATGGGATTATTTCCATGGGCCACAGCAACGGACAACAAAAACAGCACATCTTCAGTAGAAATCCCGAGGCAAAGACAATGAACGGAGTAGATTGCACTTTTGATGCTTATCACGGGCCTCACCAAGCATCAGCGTTCCGTAGGCATTCTTTGCAAAGCGTCCGAGACCCAGCCGCTGCAGGCCATTTAGCGATCATGGCCAGGATCGGTCCAATGATTCTGGCCGTTTAAACTCATTCCAAGGAGGAACCGACCACATTCAAAGAGACTGAACGGATCAGATCCTGAAAATGGTTGGATATTTGTGCCGAACACAAGTTGAACGCGGTTTGTTCTTGGGTTGCTGCGTATTTTCTCTCACCGACTCCAAAACGGAAGCACTGCTCCACCGCCCTTCCCTGCTATAAAAAGAAGAGAGAAGAGAGAGTTTGGGGGCTATCCTTGGCTTGGATGTGAGCACAGGAACTGGGAGGCTGGACGTTGGAAGCAGAGGGAGAGAGAGAGATAGGGAGAGTTTGTAATTTTTTTCTTTTCTTTTTTTCTTTTCTTTTTCTTTGTTCTTTTTAATTTTACGAGACCTAGGCCCATCATGGCGGGCTGAACCTCTTAGCTAGGGCTAAGAGGTGAAGCTTGTAGCAGGATGGAGGATTATTTTGCTTATTTATTTTTTTTATACTGAATGATGTTGATTTTAATTTGATTTTAAGGGAATGCTTTTAGGTTTTTAATGGTCTATTGTGACTGAAATTACAATGGGTCTGCAATGGCTTTGAGCATGTCCTTCCCTTTTATGTTTATGACGCCAGGAAGCCCTGTTGTTCACCATAGTCTCCTGAGCATGGTTGGATGACGGTACCCTTCCTGACCTTCATAACATGTTGATTGGTTGGTAATTAGTTTAATTCTTTTGTTTGCCATAATCTACCGGACATGGTTTGGTGATGGAATCCATTCTAATTTATATACCTTTCATCTCTTTGAAAACTAGATCAATGGCAGTTTAGTAAATTCCATGATTCATAAAACAGGCATAAGATCTCCCTGATCTCTACAAGTGGATCCTCTGAATCCCTAGTTTTCCATCTCTGAATTTCTCCTACGTTTTAGATAATAATTTCATAATTATTCCTTGAAATTTTAGTTGATTTAGATTTCATCTCATTCTAGTTCTAGTTCTGGTTAGTTTTAGATAACGTACAAGATTCAGTCCCTTGGGATTCGACCTCGGTCTTACCGAGTTATTACTACATCACAACCCTGCACTTGGGGAGTGAACACACATGAGCATTATTGGGTGCCTGGTCAACTATTTGAAAGACCAGTGTACTATCCAAATGACTTTTTTTTACATTTTGAATGGGTTAATTGTTTGAAAGACCTAATATCATATATAAATGGGCCAACTGTTTGAAAGGTCCATTTGTTTATTCAGCTAGATGTGCATCCCAGGTTGATTGCATTCATGCATTCATTCATTAATCAAGATTAAGTTGGCAATTAAATATTGTATATGAAGTGGATTGTAACTTTTTATGTTATATATTAAATTATAGTTTGGATGTTATAACCGTTTGTGTTATATTTGTGGGGAATGGATTATATCTTTTCTTGTTATACTTTGAATTCTGAGTGGATATGTAGTTGGTGTTATACTTGTGAATTGTGAAATGCAACTTAGATTCTATAGTTCCTTTGTTTGTACTTGTAGATTGTGTTTTCTTCTTATTTACAGATGGTATCATCATATATGTCACTTAGGAAACATTAATTGTATATTTTTATATTCAACTTGTGTAATTTATGTTGGATATTGTACTCTCCTGAGTTATTTGAATTTCATTCTTGACTATTAATGTGATGTTTGGCAATCTTGGAGGGTATACCTCACTGGGATAATCATTGACACTATCAAACTATGTTCAGTTGGTGCAGGATATGTAGATGACATGCATGTTAACATTAACATGAAGCATGAAGAGTTATATGATCTTGTGATCCTTTATTTTACCTTTCTTACTTCTGTTAAGATATTTCATTTGATTTTTAAGTCATTGGTTTGTATAAGCCCTATGGGCAACCATTTGAATATTTAAATATATACTTGGACATAAAACTGTGTAATGTAAAATGTGAGCTATCCTTGAAAGTTGACACTTGGGATTTTAAAAAACGAGTACTAAATTCGGGTTACAAAATCTGGAGCATTAAATTTAACCTGGTCTATCATGCTTGTACTAAATACATCGAAGTAGATTATCACTTCATTAAAAAAATGATTAAAAGTGATTAGGATGTTTGGATTGTTGGAACCATAGATCAAGTGGCAAATATCTTCATGAAAGGCTTATCCATAGCTAGTTTTCGCATTCTTCAATATAGGCTTAATATCACATAAGTGTTGTTCAGCTTGAGAAGGCTTGTTAGCATATCTAACATTGTCTCTACTATCATACCTAATACTACCTCAACCACAAGAAAAGACATTTCACAGTCAAAACCATCTATAACAAAATTGACCAATCCACCATAATCTTTAATAGATTTTCAGTTAATATTTCTCTCTATCAGTAAAACTATTGACCTAATTGTACTCTTCTAAATCGAAAATTATTCAAGAACGTTTAAAATTTTATTATCGTTAGAACTATCTTTAGATTTTATATATTATGTATATAATAACACAAACTGTGTGATATTACTCTATAACTTTTATTTAAATGAATGAACATAACATAGGAATGTGTGCAACAGTTTATACCCATAATAGTTCTTATCTTTAAAGTTAATAATTAAACATAACATCAATCATAACAAAAGAAACATAATTATTATAAACGCATTCTAATTGTTTTTTTACTTTTAATCATATGAGGGATTAAAAATACATGAAGGGTTATTTTTTAATTTTTTTTTCAAATATCAAAAAGCAAACTATTATAATATATTTTATATTTTTTTAAGAAAAAATATAGCTTTTAAATTTTGTTTACTATAAAATTTAATCTTTATAGTGAATGTTATATACTTTTTCCTTTTAATTTCATATCATAAATAAGTTTTAAAACCCTAGTGGGTACACCAATACTCCAGAGAACATAGGTGTATTTGTCCATTTTAAACCGGACATGGGTACAGTATGGATGTGGGTATGGTATCCATTGATGGATATCGGCTGAATCTTTCTCATAGACACCATCACACAAACAGATCTCAACCATGCAAATCATTGATATGGTGCGGTATGGCCCACTATAGAACGTTAGTTTACAAACGTCTCTACCAGATATCTAGTGTGGTGCAACTTATGTGGGTACACTAATACTCTAGAGGATACAAGTATATGTGTTTATTTTAGACCCAATGTGGGTATAATATGGATGTGGGTGTGGTACTAAGTGGTGGATATCAATGTGGTACCTTTATACTTGGTTGAATCTTGCTCATTGACACAACTACATAAATAGAGATCAACCATGCAGATCATTGATCTGGTGTGGTGTGGCCCCCCATAGAACATTGCTATACAAAATCTCTACCTATTATCATCTTCTCATAATAATTATAAACTAAAGTAATAAATGTTGTAATATAAATGGATAAATTTTAGTATTTATTAGATATTTGATGTAACTCATCCAAGCCGATCATCTAAGCTAATCATAAACTAGATATTCGATCCACTCATCCACTAAGACCTGCCTTGGATGGGTCATGCCCTGGAAAATCTCAAATCAAACATTCTTAAGAGGTCATTTAACACCATGGATTTCGAAGGATTTTAGAATATATGAGCGTATCATAAATTAGAAGGATTTGAAATCCCCTTAAAGAGAGGGTTTGAAATCTTCAATTGTTGTTAAGATTTCAGCTTCAAATCCTCCTATTGGTTGGAAATCTGACCTTTGGGAGGATGCCTTTATAAAGACACTCAGCTGTCACAGTTCTCTGCTGCAATTCTCTCTCTCTCTCTCTCTCTCTCTCTCTCTCTCTCTCTCTCTCTCTCTCTCACACACACACACACACACACACACATTTTCTTAGTCCTATCTATTTTTATCTCTTTGTCTCCTTCTCCCTAAAATAATTTCTGACTAACCATGAGAAAATTGGTAACGAAAGCCTACTTCTCCACTTTCTACTATTGACATCTCTTGTTGCCTTCTCCACCATTAGAAAAAGCTTCAAAAAGGGTATGAGATAAACTATTGTAAAGTCACATTTTTTATTTCTTTTCAAAGAAGTATAACTTTCATGCTGGTAATGTTCAGGTAGCCCACTATAATATTATGCAAAATTCACTCCGATCATATGATGAGTCGTCAAAAGTTATGTATATAATAAAAATATTATGTTGATTTACGCTTTAGGTGGGCCACACCAAATGAAATAGCGAAAGGGATGGAAAACTTTTATTATTATATGTCCCATCATGGTGGTTATCTGAAATCTAGTTTAACCATTATATAACTCATTAAAACTTATGCATAAAAAAATAGATCCAACTATCATTTAGATGAGCCACACTAATGGAAATAGCTTTACTGATTAGGGTTGTCTTCTACACTATTTTCAATTATTTGATCCATTTGAACTATGGTTAAGCCTAAAATTTAGGCCCTTGGTCTAAAATGGGGTGGCACGTTGTGGTCGGGGTGGATTTCCACCAAACATCATGATGTGCCACCTTGTTTTTTGTACCAATCATGGAAGGTAACAAGAGTTGTTGTAAGGCCACCATACCTAACTGGAGGTGTTTCATACAACAAATTGAAGTGGGTGTTTCTCTTAATGTGGGGCCCACCTTAATGTTTGTGTAATATATCCACATCTTTCAATAATATACATGTACAAATTATTTTAGCACATAGTCCTAAAAATGAAGCAGATCCAAATCACAAGTGAACAACACAATAGGGATTGCATGTCCACAATTAAAAATGATGTAAGGACGGCTGTCTAATGTCTTAAATTTGAATATAACAAGGTCTATCGATGTCATCGATAGACCAGTAGATCCGATTGAGTAGATATCGATGATGTCAATGCCATCGACAGATGCCCAATCCCTTCGAGAAAATCCAGAAAAATCTCAATTGACTATTGAATAATTTTGGAGGTTGCTACTTGATGACATTGATTGATCTTTGATGTCATTGACTGGTCCTCGATGTTTACCGATACCATTGAAGGACCCATCAAAGGCATGCGTAATTTAGCATAAGTGCACAATTTATTTTCTATTCTGGTTAAGTAGTATATATCAGGTGTAATCGAGATTAGGGAAGGGGATTAGCGCTTTTTAAGTTGTTCTAAAGGGTTCAAGGGCATAGTTAGGGTTTTTAAGGAGATTCGAGAGTTGTTCAAATCAATAAGATCTACCATCTCTTGTAATATTGTTTTCATAGTGCATTACTTATCACTTTGTGCTGTGGTTTTTTCTTAAAAGGGATTTTCCACATAAAATTTGTATTACCTTCTTGTTTGGGTTTGTTTGTAAGATTGCAATTACTTTTCTTGATTCTTCTTTATTTTTTATAGGTCCCAACAAGTAGTATTAGAGCTAACATTGGGAAGCATATCAAATTTAAAAGTAAGGTATCAATGGCATCTAGCATGAAAGTGTGACATAGAGAAGTATTCCAGTAAAAATAATTTTAAACTATGAATAGTTAAGATGAATGGCATCCTAGTTCAACATGGATTAGAAGATGCACTCCTTGAAAAGTGACCAGAAACCATAAAAGAAGAAGAATGGAACAGTTAGATAAGAAAGCCAATATCTCAATCTAAGTGTCTCTAATGGATGAGCTCATTTATAATGTTATGAGAGAGAAAACTATAGAAGATACATTAGCGAAACTAAAGAACATCTATGTAAAGAAGTCTCTTGAGAATCATTTGTATCTAAAACTACAGTTGTTCAATATAAAGATGACAGAAGTGGCTGACACTGAGGCCCACATTAGTAATTTCAATAGGTTCATTTGTAAATTGCTGGATGTGAATGAGACGATAAAAGATGAAGATCGAGCATATATTCTTTTGAATTCTATTCCAGAATCATATAAGTCATTTAAAGACTCCTCGTTCACTGGTAAGACGACCATTAACATTGAGACCATTATCTCAGTATTCCAATCGAAGGCAATGAAAAAGAAAAGTAGTGACATGGGTGCTTCTATAGATGCGTTGGTTATGAGAGGGATGAATTCTTAGGAGGATAATGGATTTTTACGATCGAGATCCAAATCCAAGGGCAAGGGCAAAGGCAAGCTGAAGTATTGAAATTGTAGCATGAAAGGGCACATAAAGAAGGATTGTCAGAATCCTAAGTCGAGAATGGAGAAAACAGAAAGTTCTTCTAGAGAGTCCAACGTTACTGAATACAGTGAGAAGGTAGGTGGTAGTGACATATTAATCACATCAAAATCTACATATTTTGGTGATGAATGGATTTTGGATATATGAGGGCTTTATATCACATGACACCTCTTAGGAGTTGGTTCACTAGTTACAATGAGTGCAATGGTGGTTAGGTGTTTATGGGCAATGACGATGCCTGTAACATGATTGGTGTTGGATCGGTACACATCTAGATGTTTGATGGCATGTAGCATATCTTAACAAATGTAAGACACGTTCCTGAGTTGAGGAATAATCTAATATCTCTGATAGCACTCGAGGCACTTGGATACAAACATACCGGGTTCGATAATATATCCTTAAAGTTTCAAGGGGGGCACTCGTAGTTATGAAGGCATGGAGAAATGGTAAACTTTATAGTTGATTAGAAGCACTTCATCGGGTGGAGTTGTAGTAGTTGTAGTGAATTTCACATTTGCACGTATATGTCATGCATACTTAAGCCACATAAGCGAGTGGAGCATGAAGGTACTTTCTGTCCGTTGTTTAATTTTAATTTTTAAAAGTATTTATTTTATTATATGCAAGTACTTTGTATATGGTAAATAGTCAAGATTGTCTTTTAAATATAGGAAACATGTATGTAAGGGGGTTCTAGATTATGTGCATTCTGATGTATGGGCTCATCGCCTATAATTTCTGGTAGAGGATTATCATAGTTTGTTACGTTCATTAACAACTACTCTAGAAAGATGTGTTTATTTTATGAAAAGTAAATCCACAGTGAGGAATTTACTTTTAGGAAATTCAATTAATTTTGTAAGGATGAAGGGATTGTGATGCATAACACAATACGCCACACTCCAGAGCAGAATAGTGTGGCTGAGTAAATGAATCAGACTCTCTTAAAGAGGACCTGATGCATAATGAGTAATGCTGTATTGGGCAAGAAAATGTACACCAATGTTGTTACCACGGCTTATTACTTAGTGAATCGGTCCCCATCTATGAGTACATATTATAAAATTCTTGAGGAAGTTTGGAGTGGTCAGCATGTAAACTACTCGAGGCTGCGAGTATTTGGTTGTGATGCTTACTCTCATATACTATTAATTGAGAGAGACAAGCTGGACCAAAAGGCTAAAAAGTATATCTTTGTTGGCTATGGTGGTGGTGTGAATGGTTATAAGCTATATGACCGGGTCATACGAAAGCTCATCCTTAATCATGATGTCAAATTCGACAAAGAATCCTTGTTCCATAAGGATGAGCATAATGAAGAAGAAAAGTCGATTGTGGACTTTTAAATAGATAAAGATGAGACACACGTTGATACTTAAACGCAGATAGAGGGTGTGTGTGCGTGTGTAAAAAAAAAATATGTTGATACTCAAACACAGATAGAGGTACAGGAGTAGGTGGAGTAAGCACCTGTGAACTATGGGATGGACAAGTGAAAGCCGGTTAACATTCCCCAAGTGGCTCATTTTAAGCCTTTTTCTGAACAGTGTCCTAAAATAGATGAAATAAAGTGAATTATGCCTCATGTGCCTTATTCGAGTGTGGTTGGCAACTTGATGTATGACATGGTCTATACGAAACTAGATATTTTACATACGATGGGTATTGTTAGCATATATATATATATATATATATATATATATATATATATATATATATATATATATATATATAAACCTCGGCAAGCAACACTTAAAGGTAATGAAAATGACTACTTTTATATATTCAACATATATAGGACTATGGCCCCGTTTGTTAAATCTGAAGTTTAAAGCCTGAATCTGAAATCTAAAGGCTGAATATGAAATCTAAAGGATGAATCTAAAATCTGAAGTCAAAAAACTTGTTTGGTAATTATGGCGGAAGTCTGAAAATTAAGTACCCAATTTAAAACAACGTGTTTGTTAACAAACATTTGAAATGTCTGAAATGCGTTAATTTGATGCATTTGCCCCTATCTCCTATTTGGAAATGTTTTACATTATAAAGAAATTATTTTTTTATTAAATAAAAATAAAATTATTCTACTTAATTCAAATAAACTAAAGTAATTAAGAGAAAATTAAAATATCGTTATTCATAAAAAATAGATAACTTCCTTATGTTGCCCCATGAATATTTCAAATCAGGAAGTTCAATCCTCACATTTTGGGCCCACTTGGTTATTGGATCCACCTCAGTTTTGGTCCCATGTTCTAAAATAAACTCATAAAATCGATAAGCAGGCTGGATTTCTCACAAACATGAAGGTGGGCCCCACCTACGTTTCTAGCATAGGGAATTTTGCAAAGAGGCTTTGTGCTAATTCGGCATATGGACGGACACGGATTTCCTAACAAAAGCCTTTTACATGAAGTTCCAACACAAGGATTTTGGGTGGGGCCCACTGTGATGTTTGTGAGAAATCCAACACGTCTATCCATTTTTTGAGTTCATTTTAGGACATTCAACCAAAATGAGGAGTATCCAAAACTCAAGTAGGCCATAGAAGATGAAATAGTGGGGAAAGGAATGCCCACTCTTGAAACCTTCCTAGCCTCTACCTTAATGTTTATATTCCATCCAAACTATTTATAAGGTCATTTTGACTGAGATGAAGTGAAAACACTATGAACTTAAACCGAAAAGAAAAAACTTTTGTAGCCATATAAATGTTTCAATGGTAGTAAAAAAAAAATCTCCACTATTTCCTATCACGTGGCCCATTTAAGTTTTAGATACATCTTGTTTTTGGTCGCATGTCCTAAAATGAATGGACTCCGGGCGGATTAGATAATTACAGGTTGAGTAGCGAGACTCGCTACTGAAGTGACGTTACCAAGTTCCATGGGACCCACCATGATGCATGTGTTGTATCCACACCATCCATCCACTTGGAGATATCATTTTAGGGCATTAGACAGAGAATGAGTCGGATCAAAAATCTGGAGTGAATCCCACCATAGAAAATAGTGGGAAGAGTGACGCCCACCGTTGAAACCTTCCTAAGGTCTACTATGATGTTTATATTAGATCCAACGTGTTCATGAGTTAAGACAGACATGAAAGAAGGTAAAACACAAATTTCAGCTTGATTGAAAACTTTTATAGCCCTTAGAAATTTTTAATGGTGGACGGCACTCTCTCCACTATTTTTCATTGTGGGGTCCACTCGACCTTTGGATCTAACTCATTATTTGCTTCATACACTAAATTTATATTACTAAATGGATGGACGGTGTAGATACAACACATACATCATGATGGGTCCCACGTAACTTGGTGACGTCGCTTCAGTAGTGATTCTCACTGATCAACACATTAGTAGCTAATCCACGTCGCGGGAAATCCATGTTATCAGACGGAGGCGGATTTGCTAGTGTACCGCACATTAACATCAACAAGTTTTATGGGTCAAATCATGAAGTATGTGTTATATCCAGACCATCTATCCATTTTTCAAGCAAGTCTTAAGGCTTGAGCCGAAAAATATGGCAGATCTAAAGATCACATGTACCACACTGCAAAAAGCAGTGGGGGATTGAATGCCTACCATTGAAATCCCGTTTGGGGTCACAAAAGTCTCATGTCAATATGAAATTTGTTTTTCCTCTTCATCTAAGTATTTGTGACCTTTTGAATAGATTGCATGAAAAATAAACATTATGGTGGGTGGGCCCTATGAATTTTATAATGGTGAAAATCATTATCCCGCTGCTATTTTTGGTGCGGTCTATTTGAGCTTTGGATATGATTCATTTTTTCGCTAATGCTGTAAAATGATCTCAAAAAATGGATGAACGGTGTGGATATAATAAATACATCATTGTGGGCCCATGTAACTTTGATCTCCTTTGAACCATTTGCACAGCTCAGAGCTCTAGAAGCGTATGCGCTCGTCTTCCCACGACACGTATCTACTCCCCCCTGCCATAACCTAGTGGCTTATGGTCGATGGTCTGTGGGCGCCATTATGATGTATGTTTTTCGTCCATTATGTTAATCCATTTTTACTGATCATTTTAAGGCTTCACAAAATAAAATAAAATAAAATAAAAATGAGAGGGATATAAATCTCAGGTGGACCACACCACAGGAAAACAATGATGATTGGATATCCACCATTAAAATTCTTCTAAGGTTGACAGTACTATTTATTTGACATCCAATCTGTTGATTAGGTTATACAAGCCAGATGAAGGTAAAAAAACAAAGATCATCTTGATCCAAAACTTTTATGGCCCCCAAAAGGTTTTTAATGGTGGACTTGACTTTTATTTAGTTTCCATTGGTTTTTATGGTGTGGCCCACATGAGTTTTACATATTCCTTATTTTTGGGCGCATGCTCAAGAATGATATGAAAAAGTTGATGGAAGGTGTGGATCAAACACATAAATTACGGTAGGGCATAAATAAATTTCACATGTTAAAAGATAGTTTTCTATTCGGCAAACAATTTAAAAGAGAAAAAAATCTTCGTAGTAGTCAGGGTAATTTTGGAATCAAATTTTTTTTTTTTAATGGAAAATTTTATGGAGTGCATTCAATGTTCATTGTTTATCCAGACTCCCATCACCGAAAGAATTCAGCGAAATATCGCGGAAAATCACTTAGCGCTTTCTGATTTCAATGTTAACAAACAACTCTTAATACAAGGCATTTTCTTAATTCCGTGTTAAGTGTTAATTTTAAGAGTTAACAAACAGGCCATATGTCTTTATATTTGAAAAAAAATAGGGACAAGTTAGTAGAGCTGGGCATCGGACCGAGTCAGATCGAATTGGGTCCAACTCATCCAGGTCCGAGTTTTACATGGCCTAACCCGAACTCAGTCTGATCTGGGACCAAGTCTGGGTCATCTGACTTGAGCCGATCCTAACCCATGCTGGCAGGAATCGATCCGAGTCCGACTCGGTCAGGAAAACCAAGTCAGATCAGATTGGGTCAGGTTCGGATCGAAAAGGTAATGATCTACATTCAACAGGTGATAGGCCTGTAATCGGACCATTCAGATATGTTTAAACTTTAATATTCATGAGGCCCACCAAAGGACGGTCCCAATCTTATCTGAGCAGCATCGTACGCTGACATAGGGCACATGGCTTCGTATGCCAATCTCTCACAAGGACACAGCTATCCATACCAATGGAAGAAAAGTAAATGAGAGAATAGTAGGGTCCGGTTTCCCAAGTGGGTGACATGGAGACAACTGGGCCATACAGCCTCCCATAGTGGTTTTGTTAGCTAAAGGAAGGTTATTTAATACTCCGAATGTGTATGATATTTGATACGCAGGCACTTATAAATGTTAGACTTAGCATATTTTTTACAAAAATAAACCAACTAAATTGTGGAACTCACCGTCTCTAAATTAGAATCCAAAAAATGATATTGTTTGAATAATCCTAGCCTATGATTCGTGGACAATTGTTTGTTGAAATAAGACCATTGGATATTTTTCATTTATAACCGTCAAATAAGTGTCTATCGATCTAATACTCAGATATTCAGTTAAGTATAAAGTATCGTTTTTGATACATATAACCTGGTGCACATCATTTTCATGGTTTAATTTGAGTTACTTTTATAGACTATACACAATTTAAAAGTAGTGAGCCTGTGTACCGTTCATCACTAATCGCCAGAGTATTAAAGGTTTTCTCTGAAACGAAAGAGTTCGTTTTATTGCTGTTGTGATTTAGATTCCAATGTGAGTCACCTGCCACTGGCCCTCACATACTGAGGAGTCCGATGATTAGATCTGTCCATTAAAACGGACTCTAAAAAAATTCACTGAACAGATAATTAGGAACAATTAAAAGGTTTGGATTTAAATCTAAAAATCAATGGTTATGATGACAAATGAACCGTAATTGTTAGAAAACTAACTTATCTGCAATAGTTATGAGGATATGGACGATTCAAATCATCAGACCAACTCAGCATGTGTGTCCCAGTGGTTGGCGACACACTCTAGATTATATATCACAACAAAGGCAAAACGAATTCCTACTAAAATGCACCGGAGGGGAGGAGCGCTTCAACAATGGCAGGTCATCCATCCCGGAATTTGTGGGGATTGAAATCCCAAAAGAGGATGGGATGATCTTTCGCTCCACACATGTGCGAAAAGATACTACATTTTTCGATCGAGCTGATTCTTGGACCCTAAGGGTTTCGTGAGGTGATGCATTTGATGCTCAAGGTAAGAAGAAAGTAGCAGTGGAAAGGGTTTCATGAGGTGATGCTCAAGGTAAGAAGAAAGTACCAATAGAAAGGGTTGGAACAATGACACCAGTGAAAGGAATTCAAAAACCCTGCTCTTTCTGCTTGCCTGCTTCTCTTCCTCGTGTAGACATCAGTCGCAACACTAGCTTTTGATGTCGATGTTTGGATATTTTCTATTGCAATACCTGAAATTTTTATTTTTTGTTTTTAAAACAATCAAGAACATGAAAAAAAGAAAATTACAAATCATAAGAGAGAGAGAGAGAGATTGATAGATAGATAGATAGATAGATAGATAGATAGATAGAAGAGAGATCATAGAGGAGCAGGAGTGGGATCTTATGAGTGTTGGAGCCTAAAACCACATTTGCACGGAAACGAAGCGGTTTAGAAGCCTATATCACCGCACAAACTGCAAACCTCTTCGATTCCACTACATTAGGCGGGATTTTTTAGCGCCAAACGAAAAGATGCGTAGGCGGTAAAACTACAGAACTCATAAATATTTACATCCCGAGTCGGGTCGGGTTGGTTCGGACCCTTTCGATCTGGGTTTTCAGATCGGTTCTGTCCGGATACACCACTATCTAAACCCGACCCGAAAAACGATCGGATCTGGATGACCAGACTCGATCAGGGCCGATCCGGATCGGGTCCATTATGCCCACCTCTACAAGTTAGGAAGCTATGTGGATTCATATTACACAAGTAGTGTCAATAATAGAAGGTCGACTTCCGGTTACTTGTTTGTGTTAGCGAATGGAGCGATCAGTTAGATATCGAAGTTTCAGTTTGTGGTGACACTTTCTACAATTAAAGCTGAGCATATAATAGTGATGGAAGCATTCAAGGAAGAAGTTTGGTTAAGGGAAATGATAAATCAGTTAGGGCTTTGATAAGATGTTAATTAATTGTGACAGCGAAAGCATGATTAATTTGACAAAAAACTTTATTTAAATATATTAATATGTGTCATCATTTTATTTGAAAGGTGCTTGAGGAATGAGGCATAACTCTTGAAAAGATACACACGAGCATGAATCAGTCCGATATGCTTACGAAGGTGGTTCTCACATAAAAGTTCAAGTTATGTGCAACTTCCCTAGGCTTAGTGAAGCCTTAATGAGAACAGAGTGTGTTCGAGAAGCGACAATGAAGCTATGATGGAAGGCAATTAGAGATAGTGATGGAAAAGGAGTAATGGAGAACAAAAATTGAAGACACATGCTGGAAATTATTGTCTAATGTCTTAAATCTGTCTATAACAAGGTCTGTTGTTGTCATCGGCAGACCAATCCCATCGAGCAGATATCGATGATGTCGATGCCATCGATAGATGCTCAATCCCATCAAGAAAATCCAAAAAATAACTAATTGATTGTTGGACAGTTTTAGAGGTTGTTACTCAATGGCATCGAAGGATCTTCAATGTCATCGACTGGTCCTCAATGTCTGTCGATGCCATCAATGGCATGTGCAGTTTTATATAAGTATGCAATTTGTTTCCTATACCAGTTAAGTAGTATATATATTGGATGTAATCGAGATTAGAGAAGGGACTTAGGGCATTTTAAGTTGTTCTAAAGGGTTCAAGGGCATGTTTAGGATTTTAAAGGAGATTCGAGAGTTGTTCGAATTGGTAAGATATACTATCTCTTGTAATATTGCTTTTATAATGCATTATTTATCGCTTTATGACATGGTTTTTTCCCTAAAGGATTTTCCAGGAAAAATTCAGATTGCCTAATTGTTTGGGTATGTTTCCACGAGTCCCAACAAGGACCTCCAAATTTCTAGATCAAGATGATATTTGCGATTTCCCTTCATCCAGGTTTTTGTGACCTAATGGAGAGGTCAGATGCAACACACATACATCAAGGTGGCCCCACGGTTAGGGTTACACCTGCTAAGGTGTTAACGGGTGGCACCTAACCTGTAAAAAGAAGCTAATTACCTACTGAGCGTAGCACGTTATAGCCTCATGAGTAAACTTTGTGGGGACCACCGTGACGTGCGCATCTTATCCCTGCTGCCCCTCCTTTTGTTCTGGCTCATTTTAGGGCATGAGTCCAAAATTGAAACATATTAAAGTGGACCTCACCACAGGAAACGTAGGGATACTGTCGTACACCGTTATTTAATACTAAGGTTGAAATTGACGCCCAAAATATAACCAAAAGAACTTATAAGTCTATTAAATATTAAGGTTAGTTGATATTCAGGCTGAATGTGACGCTTGATATGCAGGCATTTCAAAAGGTTACACGTTGATTGGATGGCCCTTTAACATGAGATTTAATATATCCATCCCTTAAGTTAGTCCTTCAATGTAGATACCATGAACAAAAAAATGCTAGATTATTCATTAAGTTGGCAACATATTAAAAACAAACATACCAAAGAAGATGGACGGTTGTGATTGATGCACAATCACTTCTCTACAACACACTTTGCAGGTGATGTTTCAATTGGTTCCATCAATCTACCTAACCAATCCTGGATGGCTTACGTTCCAAAAATAGTCGTGATTCAATAAGGGGCTCTTCACACGGTGTGTGGAGCTTATGTCTCATCGTGTGGACGGCACACATGTTAGAGATACTGGCCATTCATCATGTAAAAAATGCTTTGAACATGCCATATACTATATACCTAAGAGCCATGATAGCAGCCGGCTCACGTAAAACTCATGCTTAGGATGAGTTATCGGGTTTAGGTCAAGCTCGGGGCAAAATGCATGGCCCATTTAATCAACGCCAAGGCTCAACTTGACCATGGCCCACCCATATAATATATTTATGCATAAATAAATAAGCATTTTGTAACAAGTGTATGCTTGTTGTTACGAGTAGGGATGACAATGGGCCAAGATTCATATTACTATTCAGATGATAGGCGAAGAGCCTCTGAATAATGAGATGATGTTGCTCTTCTCAATCAATGTCCTAAAAATGAGTGGTCCAAATGGGGATCATTGCCCTTTCTTGGGCATATCATTTTGTTTGAAATCATCACAACGTATCAAAACATACTTCTTTTTTAGCCGGCGGTCTATCAGATGTAATGAATTTAGCAAATGTTTATTAAACTAGCTAGAAATGACAAATATAAATAATATGAATTTATATACGAATAACATAACTAAGAAAGTGATCATTTTATTCACAGTAGCAACTGTAGCTACATTAGCGATAACAATGATGTGCATGCTGCATCCACAATAGTAGCAATGGTTATTGCAAATTATGTGGAAGATGAGGATGAAAATGATCTTCAAGAGTCCCGCAAGTCTCCACTCTACTAATGTCATTCTCAATAGACCCAGTACAACATGCTTTGAATATATTAAAATAATGATTGTTTTATTTGTTAATGACATGTCATTGGTGAGAGTGATTATTTGTGCAGCATAGCATACTGGAAGTTAGCTTAGAAGAACAATTAATAACATTATTTTATAATATTAGTCGTAGCATAAAAAAATCATATCCTACAACACCATTTTAATTATTCAAAAGAAATTATAAGTTGTTACTTTAATGAACTATTAAACGCAACTGTCAATACTCCATTACATTTTTATACCATTTCTAATAACATCTCCCTTTGATGAGGGAGCGATTGAAAAAGATTTTAAGATGTGAATAATAAAAAATTTATTTTCAAATGAGTACAATATTCAAATCTTCTCGACCACAGTCATTGGATGGTGGAATACACGTGCGTAGCTGATCTAGGTGCACACCGTGCGCACGCCAACCTTTTTACCAAGAACATAACAAAACCGTAATAACAGAACATGTCCCCAAAATAACAACAACACAATACTTACTCCGAATGGTAGTTCACCACCATTTAAAAGATGGTAGCGAGTCTCCAGCCATACAGATGGCATAGGCAAATCTGAACCGTTCACATCACCAACCACACTGTGGATGGATCATGACCTATATATCCTCACAGGTCATGTAAAACTGGATGCCCTTGAGGTGCTCTCCTTCTTTTTTTATCTTACATGGAATAAAAAAGGGTTGCAATAAAAATCCTACAAAAAATACTAGTATGGGCTTTCGCCGATGTAATTCCCAGGTGGATCATAGTTGCAAGTTATGAACGTTTTACCGTCACTGCACGTCACACTAGCGCACCCGAGATGTACCGATTTGCGCCACACGATCTGGGTGTAATGCCGGCATTCTTGCCCGCTCATGCACTTATTGTTCTCATGGTCATAGTATTGCTTCTCAGAAGCCCAATTCTTCATGGCAGCTCTCGCATCGTCATACCCAGCACCAATGCCCCAGTAAATGTTCTCTCCATAGGGCCCACCTGAGTGCACCAGCTCGCAATCGGCAGCCCTTTCTTTTGCATAGGACTCAGCATATGACGCAACAGTCGTGTCCCATTTCATTGGGCCCACGCCCACTTCCGCACGTACCGCATTGTGAAGAGCTACGAACTCTTTGGGAGAGGATTGGGCCTGGCCCACATGGGCCATGGGTAGGCCCATGACATATATCAATGCTAATGCTCGGCTCAATAGTTCCATCTTCCCTTGTTTTCCCACTCACCATGCAAAGGAGCATTTGCGTTATATAGCAGCATGCCAACAATTCCGTTGGAAGAGATACCAACGGTTATGAGGACGTTGAAATTTTCTCCTTCCAAAGAAGGTAAAAAGGTAAGGTGAGTTGCGAGAGAACTCAAGATTGTAGTTCGTAGGACATATAACCTACGTCTGGGGTGGGGCCCACCTTCTGTGAATGGAACTATTCATATGGGGATATCACCATTGGTGGACCACTTGTGGAGATCGTGTAAAATTCACAATAGGTGGGCCACTCCGTCGCCTGTAAGTTGAACGGTTTATTTTAAAAAGGCCAACTGCTCACAACTATTAGGATTGTTCGGAGAAAAGGATTTGACCGTTTAGATTGTCGAGTCCAGCAATGGGACAGTGTTTTCCACATTTTAATAAATGATAGTGACTAATCCTGGTCACACGTGGCACTTAAAGTTATTTGGACGGTCCAGATTATGAGTGCTATTGTGGATGGACCAAATGCCTAAAGTTACACTTAGAAAACAATCCTAACCGTCCAATTAATGGCTAAATCAGATCAATTTTTAGGTTGTATTCCATAGACAGTCAGGTCATGATTTGGACAGGAGGGATTTCCGTACAACTATGCATGTGTAGCAATTGAAGAGTCTCCTTCATTTTTTAAGTGGTGAAAAACTAACATACAAGTTTGGTTCTCTTCCATTATTCAAAGAGTAGAAATATTTAAACGGTTAGGATGGTCTGATCAATGCAATATTTTCATTGTGTCCCAGAGGCTAGCTAAGCCCCCCCCATCAGTATAAAGCTCTGCCCAATGCCTACACAAGCACACGTGCGAACATGGTACACTTGTGTTAGGCACCTTTCCTTTGAACATGGATGGTCCACTTATCCTTTGAACATATCCAAGGTTTGAAATATTTTCATCTCTTTTTATTTTCTGGTATTTTCCATCCACGGTGTGGCCGATGCAATAAACGGTTTGGATCATTGAAATTAAGGGTATAAATATCTACTCATATAAGATTTTTTTCCTTTATTTTTTTTGGTAATAATCAGCCTTAGAATCATATGAAAATACTGGACAAGATCTGATGGTAATTTTGCAAATTTTAAAATGGTGGCCACTCTTCGTACCTACAGATAGCATACTTGCGCAATAATCCAGACCGTCCAATGGATGGAACATAACAGAAAAATTGCTCAGATGAGATGATAATTAGCCATCTGATTTTCCCTTCAAATTTGACCACAAACTATTTTAGTTTTAACCGTCCATTCAATAGCCATTTATTAGATGGTTAGAATTGCTTAATTAGTATGATTCTAGAAATATCCTCCATCTATGACGGGACCCACAACTTGGATGGCAGGGATACTACGTTAAATAGTATAAAAACTAACATAAGAATCCAATCCAAACCATTAAATAGCAACTACTTATGATAAATATTCAAAGACGACTACATATATAATTCATAGGAATGTCCACATACAAACCTCCGTGTAGTAAGCTTACCATACTGCCACATTTTCCATCAATGTGCCACGTGTAAGACATCCATATCATTCAAAATCCCAACACAAGAATCTCGTCAGGTGGCCCACATGATAACCTGATCAACATGATTTGCACGGCTCGGATGTCTTGCACGTATAACACATTTGCATGAAAAAATGGTGCAACATGATAAGTGCATGGAGATTGTACGTGATCATGACCTTTCCTTCTCTAGTAAGGGCGTTGCCCCTGATAGTTGCCAGGTGGGCTATAGTTGCATGTGATGAACGTCCCACCACTGTTGCACGTGACACGAGCGCACCCGAGCCGAACCGAATCACGCCACACGACCTGAGTATAGTGCCCGCACTGCTCACCACCCGCACAGCTATTCGAGCCATAGTCGTAGTATTGCTGCTCGCCGACCCATGCGTTCACTGCATCGGTGCCAGTGGCCTCGGACCCAGATGACCAATAGATATTCTCGCCGTATGGCCCACCTGAGTGCATGAGCTGGCAGTCGCCGATCCTCTGATTGGCGTAGTCTTGGGCGTAGCTGGCCACCTGATCGTCCCACGCCATGGGGCCCACGCCCACGTTCGATCGGGCAGTGTTGTGGGCATTGACGTAGTCTTGGGGAGAGTTTTGGGCTAGGCTCACATGGACCAGGGCTAGACCCATGGTCAATATCAAAGTTAACGCAAGGGCTGAGGATTTCATCTCGGAATTCTCTGTTTGCATGCAATGCTATGTTTTGTGACTGAGTCTATAGGTATTTATAGTAGCAAAAATGACATAAGATACCATTGTTTCATTGGAAGTGGGCCAGTGTGAAATGAAAGCATGTGATTATTGACGTTTGGAGTGACTGATCACATGCGTTTAAAGGCAGCAATCGGGGCCCACCATGATGTGGAAAAAGAAAAATCAGCTTATCCGTGACTCAAGTGAGAAACATTGATACCCCCCATAGCAACTTTTAGATTGAATGTGGGGTCCACCTTTTTTATGCCATCTAACCCATTCATTAGGTGACCCAACTAGGATGAAGGAACGGAACAAAAACTCCCACCTGATTTTTGTATCAGGATCATTTTTACTATGTACGGAGAATATTAGTAGGTGCTACAGATGCACGGTTTGGATTACAGATATCCATCACGAGTGGACCCCACGCAGTTCTGGCTTATGGTATGGTTGCGATCTTTGAACGTTGGGGCCCACGTTAAAATGACCACGATGACGTAACCATCCATTCAGACTATCACAGTGTATCCTACCTGACGAATGGCAGGGATCTATAACACGTGTGCCGCGCGCATGGATCTCGGACACATACTCACCTGACCTCACATGAAGGGCCGGTCCCTAAGTCTCGACCCTTCCTGCAGTACCGTACACGGCACATGGAAGAATCGATGAACGCGGGCACATGGAAGAACCAATGACCAGGAAACAACCGTGAATCACGAATTCCATTGATGAGGGAAGTGGGCTGTGGGCCCCACTGATGAGCGTGATGCATGGTGATTACCATAATTTAGATTATAGGCATTATCCTACGTTCCTCCTTGCGATGTGTCCCACCTGAGTTTTGGATCTAGATGGTTCTGGTGATGTACGGTGCAAATAAAGTGACACCACAGATGCACGGTTTGGATTCCATGCACATACCTCTAGTTTGCCCCAAACAGATCGAATGTACGTATGGGGCGGGGTTGGGTGATCCATGATCTTATAAGCCCCTATGTAAACCAATCATCAAAAATCTCCCTCAGGTTACAATCCTAACCTTGGATTTATTTTCAACTAAATAAAAGGGGAACATTGGATGGCTTGGATGATGTGTACGTCTTCCAGTAGGCTATTTAATGAGTGGGCAAATGGGCCCGCATTAGATCGTTTATCTGATGGGCCTAACGCTTCGATTCGGTGGCTCCCATGGAATGTCATGCAGCAACTTTCCACATTTAGAAGAGGAACCAAATAATGGACGGCTAGGATTTTCTAATCTGGGAAGAACATTACAACGGCCCCTTTTGATCCATGGTGCAGATCGCGTACATTTGTGCCCATGTTTCGCCCTTTCCAGATCACTGATCTGATGGCCTCACAGGGAGTTATCTCAGGTGGACCAAACTACAGGAAACATGGTGATTAACCATTAAAAACTTCTTATGGGCCAAAAAAGTTTTGGATCAAGATGGTCTCTTTTTTTTTCACTTCATTCAGGTCTGTGTGATCTTATCAACAGGTTGGATGGAAAATAGAAATTACAGTGGGCCCTAGGAAGTTTCAAATGGTCGGTGTTCAATTACCAGTGTTTCCTTTAGTGAGGTCCACCTGAGATTTATATATGCTTAATTTTTTTCTTCTTTCCCTAATATAGAAGGAAAAACGGATGAACGGAGTGGATACACTACAAATATATCAATGTGGGCACCATGGTCAGGGCCGCACCGTGTTGGGTGGCCGCACCCAAACCGCTTCCCACGTTTACGGGTACAGTCTTTTTCCTTCCCGTAAAAGCCGGCGAGGAAAAGAAATCAAGAAAAAGTCTCCCGTGCAACACATTGTCCGCCTTTGGGTCGGGGAGCATTACGGTAGAATCGGTAGAACCTAAATATGGTACGACCCATCTCTACGAGTTACACGTGGTAGAGTAATACGTCAATCAGGACCGTCCAGATAGTATATCATATCTTGGATGATCCATATTTCAAGTTATCATTTTACTTCCCCAAATTGAATTACAACTGTATCACAAGTTTGTTATCCAAGTCATTCACTTTAGGTTCATTGATCAGAAGGCCACGACCAATATCCTTCTGGGTTCTCACAATTCTAACACCCTTGAAGCCAATACATCTAGATCCATGTTAACCTTTGATTCGTGGGACTCGTCTCTTGAATTAGGAGATCTTGACAGTCTGTCAACTGTCCACCAATCATCTGATAATCAGATGATCAAATTATTATAATTTTAGGTTTGCGGCAACTAAATAATCATAGCATTTTGTTCATGACATACTTAAATTGAGATTCATAATTTGGACTGTCCAATTTAAATTTACTTGTACATGGCGCATGCAATTTCTAGCTTCGTGCTTACCATCCATCATATTCTGCTAGAGTATTACTCTCTCTTTTACGTCAAAGTCGATCCCCTTTGTTAAAGAAGCTTGTTAACGACTTTCCTACAGGATGCAACTCGTGCAATGCATCGTGTACCTTTATGCCTGGGAACTGTGCAGTAAAACCAGTTTAACTTACGGTACTTACTCATGCATAAGATGTAAACTTAAGGCATGTTTGGATTCACATATGGTATTGTATTATATTGTATTGGGGTATTGTTTATGTATACATTGGATGGTTTTCAGAATACATCGAAATCAATCAAATGCTAATTAATGTTTGGATAGGAGGTGTTGTTTGGCATAGCATACGATACGTTATACAGATTAATGTTTGAATAGGACATATTATGTCTGCATATTGTACAATTTTAATTGAGTCAAGTGGCCTGTTTGACATATGGAACTTTCTAATTTCTAGCCCAGATGATTTTCACGTTG
Source organism: Magnolia kwangsiensis (assembly GCA_037074715.1). NCBI lineage: Eukaryota > Viridiplantae > Streptophyta > Magnoliopsida > Magnoliales > Magnoliaceae > Magnolia > Magnolia kwangsiensis. The sequence continues at coordinate 103,657,443 of CM073580.1, read as the reverse complement.
AAATGTATCAAATGAACGGTTTCGATCTTACACTGCATAAGTACTAGAATCTTGTAATCGTACAAATTTCAAACTTTCATCTGCTGGTGAATACAGCATAATGAATATGATGTATTAACAGCAACAAAACTCACTGACAATACTCTACCGACGGTTCAAAATTTGACTGAAGTTTGTATTCACACACATGAAATTCAACTCCTATTCACTCCAATTCAAATAAGATACACGTTAAATCATAACTTCTAATACAATATAATACATCTCAAAATGCATATCCAAACCGGCCCTTACAGGAATTTCAACATGAGGTCATGAGTTCGTATCCATTGTGGCGTGAGTGTGTGGGTGTTTATATGGGGTTGAGTGATGTTTGATAGTACTCTCCGATTTACACTTGGTAGAGTGATGCCTGCATTAAAAAAGTTTACACGGTAGACCATATCTCATGGGACGTTTAAATAAATAGACCTTTCAAATTGCATATGCATGACCTGATCGTGTCAGATTTAGCAACTAAGACAATATCATGTGATAACAAAATCCCAATAAAAACATCTCAAGGCATATACACTTTGAACCATAACTACGTATACACTTAACCATTTGAAATTCTGTCGACCAATCACATACTTAATAACCCTTGGATCTATCCTTTCTACCGTTTGCTTGACCATCAAACAACTCAATTATCCATAATAATCTTTTTATTAATTTTGAGCATTTATACATCACTTATCCAACGTACTCTATACATTCTCTTCTATGCATATATACACCCATCTAACCATTCGTGTGCCCATCACGAGTGGTTATCCAAAAGTTACTCTATACATTCTCTTCTATGCATGCATACACCTATCTAAGCATCGTCGACTCACAGGATTTTCAACATATACACGGTTTGGATTATAGATATCCATCATGAGTGGGCCCCACACAATTCTAGCTTATGGTATCGTTGCGATCATTGAAAGTTGGAGCCCACGTTAAAATGACCATGATGACCATGATGACGTAACCATCCATCCAGACCATCCCCTGACCCCCACATTAGGGGCCGGTCCCTAAGTCTTGACCCTTCCTGCAGTGCCGTACACGGCACATGGAAGAACTGATGACCAGGAAACAACCGTGAATCACCAATTCCACTGATGAGGGAAGTGGGCCCCACCGATGAGCGTGATGCATGGTGATTACCATAATTTAGATTATATGCATGATCCTACCTTCCTCCTTGAAATGTGTCCCACCTGAATTTTGGATCTAGATGGTTATGGGGATGTACGGTGCAAATGAAGTGACACCACAGATGCACGGTTTGGATTCCATGCACACACCTCTAGTAGGCCCCAAAGAGATCGAATGTACGTATGGGGCTGGGGTTGGGTGATCCCCGATCTTATGAGCCCCTCCGTAAACCAGTCATCAAAAATCTCCCTCAGGTTACAATCCTAACCCTTGGATTTATTTTCAATTAAATAAAAGGGGAACATTGGATGGCTTGGATGATGTTCTGGTAGGCTATTTAATGAGTGGGCCAATGGGCCCGCATTAGATTGTTTATCTGATGGGCCTAACGTGTCGATTTGATGGGTCCCATGGGATGTCAAGGCAACTATGCAGTAACGTTCTGCATTTAGATGAGAAACCAAATAATTGACGGCTAGGATTTTCTAAACTGGGAAGAACATTACAACAGCCCCTTTTGATCCATGGTGCAGATCACGTCCATTTGTGCCCATGTTTTGGCCTTTCCAGATCACTGATCTGATGGCCCCACAGGGAGTAATCTCAGGTGGACCACATTACAGGAAACAAGGCGAAACGATTAAAAACATCTTGTGGGCCCCAAAAGCTTTCGATCAAGCTGGTATTTGTCTTTTCCCTTCATCCAGGTCTGTGTGACCTTATCAACAGGTTGGACGGAAAATAGAAATTACATTGGGCCCTAGGAAGTTTCAAATGGTGGGCATTCAATCACCAGTGTTTCCTTTAGTGGGGTCCGCCTGATATTTATATATCCTTAATTTTTGAGATCTTGGCCTAAAATGAAAAGGAAAAATGGATGGACAACATGGATATGCTACATATATGTAATGCCCTGGAAATTGGGGGTCATACGTACACTCGACTCCCGAGTTCCCGAGTGTCACTTATAACCGATTTTCATTAATGCGTTTAATCAGGTTTAAATGCGCAGCCTGTAATTTCCTGAAATATGAAGTACAATCACACAAGTCTACTATAGTGAAAGAAATCTATCATACATGCAGGTCCAAAAATATAAATGGATCGCACAAGGCATTGCCCAGCAAAAACAACAAAAGAATACTATGTCCAAAAAGAATAAAACTGAGCTCACTGCTCAACAATCTCAATCCTGCTCATCAAACCGATGGAGAGCCGTCCATTAACTAGAAATAGGATAGTTCATCCTCCTCGTCTAAGCTCATGCCTCCAAGCTCCTTATACTCCTCGTCACCTGCAACTATGGGAGAGTCTAATTGGTGTTTTAAAACACCGTCCCAGAGTGGGAGTGAGTGATCAACTCAATAAATGTTATTAGTCTCAAGTTATAACAGGTATCAATTATATTAAGAATTTAATGAAAAGCAGTCAATATAAACGCTTAACTAATCTTATTAATGCACATGCATGATAAGTGATATGATACGTGCCATCGCCACAACACTCCCTTGACCGACTCTATCTAACTATCACGTATGACTACACTCCCTCAAAGCGACCTCGACTACCGAATCACCACCCTAGCTAGTGCGATGCAATGCGATGGTATTAATTGAGTTCTTGGTTAAGTACATTCATCCAGCAGGTTGGAGAATCTGATAAACTCCACGTATCAATACCCTAAGCTGGTTGCGAGGTCAAGGCCCCCCAACGTGTGAGGCTGAGACCCCGCGGTCCTTGATCCCGTCGGATTCCTCATCTCCGACTTCAAGCACATGAGGAATGTCGAGAGAAAGAGATCGCTCGCGATCACTACAGGGAGGCGCAACACCCCAACGTAGGCCGACAGGTCAGACACAGTGTCTCATTCCATCATGCCCAACTCACGAGGTGGTGGACCAGTTTCAATTTAGTTGTCGATGGGAAACAACGGTTGTAGGGCATTCCAGGTTCCATACATAGGTGAGCAAACAAGGTTAACAAATAAGGTTGGTCAGCCCGTAGACTAGACCGCACGAGTCCAAGTAAGTACGTGGCGGAACCGCATCGGGTGCAAGCAACTTATGTAGTCTAACTACTGTCGCTCACACGCACTCGCCCAAATCCATAGGTTTAACCTTAAGGTGGTCCTACCAACGGAACTGCTTTCGCTCTTCTCATGTTCTTGACTAACCCAAGGGTATGATGGTGATCCATATCAAGCCAACTATCCAGGTTATTAACTAGCATGACAATATCATATTTTCATGCATCTCAATCATACGAATCAAATACTCATATCAAGCAAGCTATCGTTATCATGAAACAAAGTGCACGTGAGTAGTGTGGGTTTGTGAGGAAGTTAAGCACTTCCTACATCTCAAAGAGTCAAATGTACAAGAGTAATAAATCATACACACTATGGAAACAACACATATGAGGGAAAAGAATCAAACGAACATGAGCATACAATCATCCATATACTAGATCATGTGAGAGGCAAGATTAACATCAATTTGAGAACTAAACATGCAAATCCATCCAATTTCAACAAACATACAATTCCTAGGTTCTCTCTAGATTCTCCAATACAACATCCCAAACAAACAAAATCATTAGACTTATACTATAATTGGTACTAGACCACCTAAGATCAATAGTCCACACTTATGGATCGTTGGAGACTTGAAAAATGACCTAGGAATGAGGGCTTTGAGGTCAGACGGCCAGAATCCCTAAAGCAACCATTGCATGTTAGAATCACAAACAAATCCCTTCTCAAAACATGGGTTTCATGAAAAAATGTGTGAGGAATCTTACCTAGATGACCAACGGATGAATGAGCAGTCGTAGTGAAGAGTTTCTTCTTAGAGGAGAGGTAGGGAGTTGAAAGGGCTGATTCCCTTGGGCCCCACCTCGATCTAAGGTCCACATTTGCTCTCCTTCACTCTCTCTTTCTTCTCTCCTTGCTTTCTACCTCCTTAGTAATGGTAGTGGCGATGAGAGTTATGAGATAAGGGGCTAGGGCTTTATTTTCTAGAGTTGGGCCAAGTGGACTTAAGTTTTAATTAATTCCCACAATGGCCCTCTAGGACTCCCTATTAACTTTGGGGCGGACCCAACACCCCCTAGACTACCAAATTTGGTGTGTAGGTGTCTCGTGGCCCGATGAGGGGTCATGTAATGTTTGGGGATAAACGGATCAACGAATGTGGGGTTTGATCATACGGTTCCGATCTTCAAATGGCCCTATGGGTCCATTCCTATTGTTGGAGCAGTTCCGGTGGCCCCTTGGCCATGAAACTTATAGGATAAGTGGTTCATGGCCCGATGAAGGGCAATGCAAAGTTTGGGAACGATCGAATATGGGGTTTGGTCGTACGGGTCCGATTTGCGATCAACCGTTACCGTGTCACGATCGGGTCCCAGATTTTGTGGACGAGCATAAGAAAATACATTAGACCTTCACCGTAAAATTTTAAAAAATTCGACGGCTAAAATGCCTGAAATCTCAATTTCATTTGCAAGCGCCAGATTTCAACTCCGGCCTTAGGTGGGTTGCATTAGACAAGTGCTGCTAGAACGGCATGGATAAATAAATTCTTGGGTGTCCACTGAGTCCGTGATCCGCGATGAACCACAAGCCCAGTGAGATCTATGATTCACTAAATTTTTATAATTTTCTGACCTTCCTGCGTCGCGGTATAGCCCGTACGACCTGTTGCTAAGTATAAACGGTCATCTGGCTTAACGGCCCACATTAGGTCCTATCATGACGCGTCTGGTTAACTCCATTGGGATAATTCTAAATTAATTTACTTGCAGTACTTCACCACGAGTAGTTTAAACGAACGGTCTCGCGGCGAATCTCATGTGGACGCCCCAGGACACTGTGCTAGTTGGACTGGACGTTACAACATACATCAATGTAGGCCCCACAATCAGGGCCACACCATGCTGGACAAGACTGGGGCCGTACCTAACCCGCTTCCACGGATACAAGTAGTCTTTTTCTTTCCGGTGAAATCGGGCGACGAAAAGAGATCATCGAGAAAAAATCTCCCGTGCAACGCATTGTCTACCTTTGGGTCGGGAAGCACTACAGTAGAATCGGTAGAACCTAAATATGGTACGACCCATCTCTATAAGTTCCACGTGGCAGAGTGATGCGTCAATCAGGATTGTCCATATAGTAGACCATATCTTGGATGGTCCATATTTCAAGTTACCATTTTAATTCCCCACTGTGAATCTCAACTGTATCACAAGTTTGTCGTCCACAGTTACTTACTCTGGGTCGATTGATCAGAAGGCCACAATCAATATCCTTCTGGGTTCTCACAATTCTCACACCCTTGAAGCCAATACATCTAGATCTATATTAACCTTTGATTCGCGGGACTCGTCCCTTGAATTAGGAGATCTTGATAGTCTGTCAAATGTCCACCAATCTTCAGATAATCAAATAATCAAACAACTTTAATTCTAGGTTTACAACAACTAAATCATCTTAGCATTTTTTTCATGACATATTTATACTGAGATTTATAATTTGGACTGTCCAATTTAAATTTACTTGCATGTTGCACATTTCTAACTTCCTGCTTACCATCCATCATACTCGGCTAGAGTATTACACTTTTTCTTTTTACGCCAAAGTCGTTCTCCTTTGTTAAAGCAGTCTTGTTAACGACTTTCCTGCATGATGTAACTCGTGTAACACATCATATACCTTTAGGCCCGGGAATGGTGCAGTAAAAACAGCTGAACTTAAAGAATGGTAGAGCCACCCCTGGTGCTTACTCATGCCTCATAGGTAGGCTCACAGAAGTTTCAACACAAGGTCATGAGTTTGAGTACCCATTGCGGTGTGAGTGCATGGGCGTTTACACGAGGTGTGGGTGAGTGATATATGATATTATTCACCGATTTGCACTTGGTAGAGTGATGCATACATCAAGAAAGTTTAGATGGTAGACCATATGTTATATGGCGTTTAAATAAATAGATCTTTTAAACTGCGTAGGCATGATATGATCGTGTGGTAACAAAATCGCAAAAAAAAATATTCTAAGGCACACTTTGAACTATAACTTCATATACACTTAACCATTTGAAATTTTGTCTAACCACATACTCGATAACCCTTGGATCTAGCTTTCCTACCGTTCGCTTGACCATCAAACAACTCAATCATCCATAATAATCTTTTTAGTAATTTTGAACATTTATACATCACTTATCCAAAACGTACTCCATACATTCTCTTCTATGCATATATACACCCATCTAACCATTCGTGTCTCCATCACATTATCCTACTTTAATCTAGCCATTCAACATGAATTATAATGGCTCACATGCCTTTACCTATGTCACCATTAAATCTCCTTAACTGGCCATCGATTTATGATTCTAAAGCATTTTCTAGTTAATCCACTTCCTTGTCCACCAGTCATCTATCCAATTCACATTTATAAATTCTCCTTACCATCCATTTTATAAAATTCATGACATCTATCAAGTAGCCCACCCGATACAATTTTGGACAGTGCATTGTATAGATAACATCTTTTTCACAAATTGTGTCGGTATAGTTGTCATTAAAGAGCAAACACACATCACCTAGACTCAATTTAGATTACTTGGAGGTTAAGAAAATAATTAGACATTAGAAAATAGTGTTGAATTAAGAAAATAAGAGAGAAATGTCCAAGTCTATAAATAAGGGGATGTCCAGTCCTTTATTGTGCTTAGTGGAGAAAGTGAGAGGATTCTTATAAAAATAATTTAATTTTAGAAATTCTCTACAAGTGGGCGATCTTAATTCTTTTTGAAAGTTTCTAGTTTATATATTTTTTTAATTATTTGCTTCTTTTATTTATATAATGAATTAAAGAAATAGATTAAATTAGTTAATTTAATTTGTTAGATTTAAGATTCACCATAAATTCTTAAATATTGTAGATAATCTTATTCATTATTTAAATTATAATTCTTATACTAAATCCTTTAATTCAAAGCTTAGCCTTGAAAATAGCACAGAATGACCCTTTTGTCCTTAAAATTTACCTTCTTTTCGTTTGAACTTAGTACTTTTACTTTTGGGTTAGTTATTTTTCTCTAGTAATTAGATATTCTTTATATCTTTTCCTTACTTGCAAGTCTTTTACTTTTAATCATTTTACCTTTAGGGTCAATCATTAGATTGATTCATTTTCATTGAAAGTTTAGTTATATAGTTGATTTACTCCTTTTTTTAAAAGTATAGAATTACCAAATGTATGATTCCTTGCCGTTTTAAATTATTTTTCTAAATTTTACTTCTCAAAATGATGGTCATTTATCATTTCTTATAAACTCATTTTTATTCAAGTTAATAGCTTTCTTTAATTTAAAGAATTTTCTTCATTGTTTCCTTTAATTATAATTATAAGATGATAATTGATGAATTATATTTCTAAGAAAAATTGAATTGCATTTTTATACAATTCCATAGAATTTCAGAGCCATTTAATCTTTTTGTGTTATGATATGAGCATAATAATACAAAAATTGATCTTTATATATATATATATATATATATATATATATATATATATATATATATATATATATATATATATATAATTTCTAGCAACGTCTAAGAAATTTTACATAATATTCCTGATAATTATAAAAAACAACTCAATCCTATAGAAATTATGTGATAGCATCGGATTTTTGCACTATGTGGAAAAAATTTACATTATAGTGTAGAAAACCAATTTTTAAGGTATTTATGTAAAATTGCTATCACGTGAGTTCATACAATGACTTGCATCACAAGGAACATACATTGGCATCATGACTCGGCATTGCTAAAGACATACATGTCATCATGACCCGGCATTTCAGGTGACATACATTAACATCCAACAAGTGTCATGAATGTATGATTAGCCAAGTCTTTATTAATCCGATTTACATACAACTAATTAGAAAAACTACTTTTCACTTAGTGGCCCTTCAAATTATCAAATCATGATCAATTAGTAATCATTGCAACCATAGTCCATCATGGACATCAAACAAATGGCAATACCACAATACAAGTGAACGGGTAGACAATGACCCGACATTACACAAAACATACATCTGTATCATGACCTAGCATCACTAAGGACATACATCGGAATCATGACCCGGCATTCCAAGTGACATACATCGATATCATTCTACAAGTTCAACAACCATGAGAGCATCAAATAAGTCATGGTGATGCCAAATCATACACCATTATAAGTCCATCTCAAATGGGCCAACTAAGCTTCAAGGTATTAAGCCAAGTTCCTTTCAAATTCGTGAGAGGCATGCCTCCGTGTGTTGCTGGAGTGGAAAAATCCCGATTCTACCATGGTATATTGGACTTAAACACACCCCAAAAATGGTCCAGACTCGAGCAGGACTCGGCAGATGGCTAAGTTAACTCGGCATTGACCTGAATGTTTCAGACTTCCCTCATTCTCTTTTCTTTTTATTTCTTTCTTCTTTCTTTTTATGCTTCTTCTCTCCTTCCCTCACATCCAACAACCATTACTGGATTGGAACCGGCCCAAACTCGATTTGAGTTTGAACCAAGTCAACTCAGTGCAACCCACCTCCACATAGTGATCGAACTCCCTCTCTTTTCTGATTTTCTTTTATCTGACCTCTCTCATTTTGTTGAATAGAATTTCTCTCACGAGGGGGAGTCTTTATGCAAGCTCTATCTGACCTTACCGGTTTGAAGGAAGATTCAGTGCGGCTTCAAGATATGCACAAACAACAAGTTGTATTGTGCTAGGATGACTCGTCGATTACCTTCTGTGGGGACATAGATCTCTAAGAAGGTACGGTGTTGCAATGCACATCAGATGGTCTCTCTGGTGAATGATTTGGATTCCCAATCTACGACTACCCAAAGAATTAGCAGTGCAACTTGTTTGCGAGGAAGAAGATGGAGCTCTAATAGTGGATCCTGATATATTGTTTCTTTCTTCGAAATGAAACTCCTATATGGCGCTGATTGGTCAAAAGAAGCTTAGAGAATTAAAAAAATCAAAGGCTGGGGGATGTTTTCCTAGTGGGTTCCTAGCTTGATCGATTTCGGCTGCTTTTTGTGGGTAGCCACACATGATTGAGAAGAACGGGTTCGACCAAGTTTCATGCCTTTTAAGGGTCTTATGTAGGGTTTTGGAATTCATTTTAAATGGTCTAGATCCTTTCGAGGGTTTCAAAGACAAAAAGGCAGAGAAGAACTTGCGATGAGTTCTTATAGGGTGATGTTGATCTGCGTGATTCGGATTTGGATGGTTATGACTTGCTTGAATGAACGGTCTTGATTAGTCTAAGACAACTCTCATAGATTCGTTGGGGAGAAACTTTCTTCAGTTGTGAGAGAAGAGATAGAATCTTTTTATTTTTGAAACAATTTTGCTTACAGGGGTAACTTTCGCTTGGTTTCCTGTGCATGCACCAACATGTGCACACATGTGAACAACACTGCCATGGTCGGACGGTCATGCCAAATCACATGGACGGTTTGAATTGTCCAAACGTGGGCCACTTTGATCAATGGTCGGTCGATCATGGCCCTCGCTAGAATCAGCTACTTCTTTCAATGAAGAAGAGGGAGATGTGTTGGATTTTCTCGGTCAAAGCTAGGTCATCTTGCTGATCAAGCGGCCATTTTATTTTTTATTTTTATTATTTTTTACTTTTTCATTATTATTATTTTTTAAACTTGTGGGGTTACTTTTAATCAAGTTCGTTCATCTAATTGGTGGACCCGTACTCAGCCTCGAGTCCAACAATAAGATGGATCACATGTCCATGTGGGCCACGCCAATAGATATTTTGTTAATTTACTCATTTATTATAGTGTTAAATTAGGAATTTCTAAAATCCAATGGTTGGATTTTTTTTAGAGACGGTTCTCAATGGTTCTAAACATCTTGTTGACTATTTAAATAGATTTAACGGTCAGTTTCTCACCTCAACAATACAATTTGAACAAGCAAGTAAAGGATTGTTAATCAAAATGTTATGGTGAACGGTGGATCTAACGTGTTAGGTCCCAAAATTTAAGATGTATGGTTTAATTAGCCTAATAAGACATTGTTTAAAATTTCGTCTTGATTGGATTGTAGAAATAGGGTTTCTGATATTCATTTATGGAACATACCTACCATATAAAGTTATGGATGATCAATAGCGTATTTATACCCATCAGGATTTGATTTCAACGGCATGGAATGTTCAAATAAAGATTAAAAGTTCAAATTCACTGACAATCGGGTCTAAAGGCTTAAATTGCATCCGTGGTCAATTTCAATGATGATATAATGGGTGATCTTGAAAATTAATAGTTGGATAGCTTGATCTATGGATGAAAAATATTATTGATAGTTAGATTAAGGGTTAATCAAGTATATGTCCAATATGCGATGATTTCATGATTCATTTTATATGATCAGGTGGTCCAAAATCGAAGTGGTTGACAAAATGGCTTCAACTAGGAATGGTGAATCATTTCAATGGTTGGATTGATGTATGATTGAATATACGAGCTAATCTTGAGGTCAATTGTATGAGTGGCCTAAATTCATGATTAAATTGAAGGATTGTACACATCAATTTAGGATAAAAATAGAGGAATTGGTTCATCTTTCTAATTTGATCGATTTAAAATATTTAGGTGTGATATCATATGTCTCAATAACTGATTTAGATCAAGGGTTGAATAATCATTATTGATGTAAACCTACTTTGAGAAATCAAGGGTCAATTAAAGCCGAATTGATATCAAATCTTACGGGCACATTGTGGGTTATTATAGCTCAGAATCAGATGGTTAAGATAGATGAATTGTAAATTATTAGGTGATGGTATATGATTTAATTTATATATGTTCCCACACATATACATACTAAATATGGTTTTCATAGTAACGCCCGAGGAATAAAAAGTATGGGGCGTAATAGTCAATGACCTCATTTAGGATCAATGAACTAGCTCGATACATTGGTTTTATAGACCTAGATCATTAGCCATTCAGTTTTAGAAAATGTTTGTTTAATTATGTTATTTTTTTATATGATTAATTGCCATTCATGCTTAATACCACTTCTCCAAGCTCTGTTATTGTTGTCTATGATTCATGTTCAAGATATGTAATGATTAGCCTTTTCCATTCTCTAAGGAATCCCGCGTTAAGAATTAAGATGTTAGATTCCATCCATGGACCTTAGAGAGATGTTGTATACATAACACATGATTCTATAGATGACACCTAATTCTAACTGATGTTGATGCTTCAATGTATAATACTGTGAAATTTTTGTGCTCATATATGCCTCAATGCTTCAATGCTTCAATGCTTCAAGGTGAGTGATCACGATGTATTTTCCTTCATTAAGTTAAAATAAATGGATTATTTGATATTTTTTATACTTATCTTGATGTAATTGGCATGTACTCTTGCTTAATTTGGATGAACATGTGATTTTTATATTAATATAGTAATAATGATATATTTTGATTAATGTGTTAGTATAATTAATTATATGAGTTACTATATTGATGCAACCAATATGCTGAATTACTGATTAGACATGAATTGAATGATAAACTAACATATATTGGATAGTATGGGACTATGTTGATTTTGAATCTAAAAATCAAAATAATCTATATAATACATGATTTACGATTACTGGATATGCCTCACGCATCTATCATTTGTATGCACAACATATGCCGAATTCATGGGGACCTCCCTAGATGGTATACATGGTATAATCGTTACCAAAAGCCTACTATGCTAGTAAAAGCCTACTCAAGGAGTAGATGCAGGCTTTGCTTATGCCTACCAAATAGTAGAAGTCTGTCAATGGCTAGATGTGGGTTGATAGGTTTCCAACTCAAGTAAGTAGACGGATTCTCATTTGATGCATTGATGCATTCATGCATTGCATAACATTTAAATTTTATTTTTGAACTTATATTCTGTGTGCTTGTTATTCTATTCTAATTTGATGTAAAGAACTATATCAGGACTTCTTACTAAGCCTGGTCAGCTTACCCTGTATTGATGTAAAACTGTACAGATGTGATTGAGGGTGAGTCAGTGGCTTAAGAACATGAGTATGTGGTCGAACTGAAAAATGACTTAAGGGACACGTGGCCCTACTTGATAAAGGAAGAAGTTGCTACCCTAGACTGGCCATAATTTTCAGTTTAATTATATTTGATGTTCTTATATTGTTAATTATTTCTTTCAAGTTGTGGGACAATGATTTATTTCATTTCATAAGATCCCGAATGGGATGGTCCTTAACTATGTTAATAATTGATTATTATAATAGATGGTCAATTTCTTATTAATGAGATGTAGCTAAGTATAAGTGAAACTTAAATCTATGGTAGAACTACTAGCTAGGCAAATTTGTGTAAGCATATCTAATAGTTTAAAAACACTTAGTATATAAGTCACGGAGTGGATCTTGGGTCTGAAGTATACACCAAGTACCCGAAATCCAGGTCGTGACAGCAACTCTCTCTCTCTCTCTCTCTCTCTCTCTCTCTCTCTCTCTCTCAAAAGAAGTTTCTCCACCATTATCTCTCTACTTCTCTCTCCTCCACCTTTCAACATTTGTCACTGTGAGTTACAACACTCACAGGACAATCTCCCTCATCGGCATGGTACTTTCAAAATAATTAAGGGAACTTAATTTCATGCTTGGGCTTAGGTCGGCCTTTCTATAAATGTCCCGGGCCAGTCTAAGGCTAGACTATTTCATCCCGTCACAGGCCTAGGCCAAGTCTGGGATTAGGTTCATAAATGTGGGCCAAGCTTGGACAGAGCTTGGGTTGGCCCTAACCCAGCCCGTTGACACCCGTAATGACTTAGATGTTGATGGATACTAATTTAATGAAGAAAACAAAGAAACATTATAACAAGGTGAGAAAAAAAGTAGTAAACACTAGCCACCATCGACTAGATTGTCAATTGCGAAGTTAGGTTTTCTGACAATCATTTGAGAACTTCCTTCAAGATGGTTTTCTAAATTTTGTAGTCGGAAGTGAAGTTTATAGACATTCTTACTTCTAATATTCTTTGATCTCTATGTTCTGGTAATGTTATAGATGTGACACTAAAGAAAAGAAAATCAGCCTAGAGCGGCAATATATGTTCGAACGCCAGCAAGCTTTACAGCAAGGTGAAAAAAGATTATGACACAGAGATGAACGTGATGAGGTCAATCACTGTCTTCCTCAAGGATAACTACTCCAAATCCATGGGAGCTTCTTTAGACTCCTCACAGAGACTTCTTCAATCCACAAGGAAAAATAAGGAAAGTAGAAATAACTTCTAAAAAATTCATAAATTGATTGATTGATAATTAAAAATAAATTTATAACCCTTTAGATAAGGATACCAAACCTTTGAAGAAGTTTCATAATCAAACTCCAACTCAAACTCCCTAAAATTCATAACTTACTATAAATAGTAAATTTACTATTTATAGTGTCTTATTTGACTTGACCACATTATTCTCCTAATTATTATAAGAACTTTTCATGTTGGACACAACTCCTAAAGCCCAATGATTTAAGAGTTACAATCAAACCAAAACTTACTAAAAATAGTAAAAATAGAAATAAACAAGGAATTGTACCATCAATATGATGGAATCTTAGAAATTCAGCATGGATGACCTAGCTTGGTTGGCTAAAGTATCTCGTCCCACTACAAAATCATATATGGTACGTCGAGTAACTCATTTTGGTTTGCAAGATATGCTTGTTTTAAAGTTTTGATGGTCTTGATGACTTCTGCCTCTGATCGGGCCTTTTCTGGTCCATCTTGGACATGAAAGTGTCCGTGAACCGCTCTATATCAAATTACTTGAAGGACAAACTGCCAAAATCAATGGGAAGAATAAATCCTGGGAATATCTCAAATTTTAAGTCGGCTTGAGAAAGAATTGGAGGCAAAGAAAGCAAAGATTTGAAAATGACCATATAGCTCTAAAGGAGGAAGAATCCAAATTACACTCGAAAATGGTTTCCTTTTCAACTAGAGAGGAGCTTCATCTATGTAAACATTCCTGATAATAAATGCATGTTCTTTTAATCAGTACTTATCTACAGTTTGTACCCAGATTTAACGCCCCAGAAAATTGAGGGTCGTACATACGCTCGACTCTCGAGTTCCCGAGTGTCATTTATCATCAATTTTATGGTTTTATGATTAATCAAGTTTAAATTCGCACTTTGAAATTACTTAGAGCATGAAACACACTCAAAACTACTTTACTGGAATGAAAGAGATATATATATGTACAAGTCCAAAGAATATAAAGGGGTCGCCCAAGGCATTTCCCAACAAAAAAATATAAAAATCATAAGTCTAAGAGAATAGAGCTAAGTTCGCTACTCAGCGATCCAAATCTCATCTACTGGGTCGACGGGGAACCGACCCTCGGCTAAACGTAGGACAGATCATCCTCCTTATCGATGTCGCGCTGCACGGCTCGTCGAACTCAGCACTACCTGCAGCTACTGAGGAGTCTGGGTGGTATTTTAAAACATCATCCAAGAGTGGGAGTGAGTGATCAACTCAGTGGGTGCTATTAATCTTAAGTAGTAACAGTCATCAATTATATTACGAATTTAATGAAAAGCAATCATTCATAAATAGCTAACTAATCTTATTAATGCGCATGCATGAAGGATGATATGATACATGCCATCGCCACAACACTCCCTCGAGCGACTCTATCTAACGATTGCATATGACAACACTCCCTCAGAGTGACCTCGACTGCCGAGTCGCCAACCTAGCTAGTGCGATGCGATGGTAGTGTTAGCCAAGTTCTTAGTTAATTTCATTCATCCAGCAGGTTTGAGAATCTGATACACCCCAAATATCAATGCCCTAAACTGGTTGCAAGGCCAAGACCCCCCAATGCGTAAAACCGAGACCCCGCGGTCCTTGATCCCATCGGGTTCCTCATCCCTGACTTTAAGCACATGAGAAGTGTCAAGAGAAAGGAGATCGCTCGCGGTCACTACGGGGAGGCGCGACACCACAGCGTAGGCCAACAGCTCGGA
The DNA here is from genome assembly GCA_037074715.1 of Magnolia kwangsiensis. Lineage (NCBI taxonomy): Eukaryota > Viridiplantae > Streptophyta > Magnoliopsida > Magnoliales > Magnoliaceae > Magnolia > Magnolia kwangsiensis. The sequence continues at coordinate 103,642,134 of CM073580.1, read as the reverse complement.
CACAGTGTCTCATTCCACCATGCCCGGCTCACGAGGCTGTGGACTAATTTCAAGTGGGTTATTGATGGGTTACAATGGTTGTAGGGTAGTTCAGGTTCCATACATATGTGAGCAAACAGGGTTAGTCAGACAATAGGCTAGACCGCATGAGTCAGGCGAGAGTCCGACGAGCGACATCGGGTACAAGGGACCCATGTAGTCAAACCACTGCCACCCGTACACACCCGCTCGGATCCATGGGTTTAACCTTAGGGTAGCCCTACCAATGGGACTACTGTCTCTCCTCTTATTTCCTAACCAACTCAAGGGTTTGAGAATGATTCATAACATGCCAACATCGAGGTTATCAACAAGCATTCAATATCATGTTCACATATAACTCAACATATAATTCAAATACCCCTAATGAGAAAGCTACAACATCATGATAAAGGTGCAAGTGAGTAGTGTGAATTTGGAGAGGAAATTAAGCACTTCCTATCCCTCAAGGGATTAATTACATAAGATCAATGAATTCTATACACTAAGAAGCAAATACATATGAGAGAAATTAACCAAACATGAGCATGTAATCATCCATACACCAAATCATATGAGAGGCAATATCAACATCAATTGAGAACTAAACATGCATTTCCATATAATTTTCAACAATCATACAATTCCTAGGGTTTCTCTAGATTTTCCAATCATAACATCCAAGCAATCAAAATCATTAAACTCATAGTAAAATTGATGCTAGGCCACCTAAGAACAATAGTCCGCACCTATGGATCATTGGAGAGTTAAAAAATGACCTAAGAATACGGATTTCGGGGTCGATCGGCCAGAATCCATAAAGCAAACATTTGTATGTTAAATTTCAATATAAGTCTCCTCTCATCACAAGTGTTTCAGGAAAAAAAAAAGTTGATGGAGCTTACCTAGACGATCAATGGAATGAAAGGGCGGTCGTGGATGAGGGTTTCTTCTTGGTGAAGAGGTAGGGGGTTGAAAGAGTTGATTCCCTTGGGCCCCACCTCGATCTACGGTCCAGCTTAGCTCTCCTTCACTCTCCCTTCCTCACTCTTTCTTTTCTTCTTTCTCCCTTTTCTCTCTTCTCTCTTTCCTTCTCTAGAAAAAAATCGTATGGGGAGAGGGGGTACCCAATTGAGGCCCTTTTATAATGTCAAATTTGGTGTAAATGGCCCCAAGGGCTACGTTTTTACCATACTAGACCTATGGGAGGGTCTTTCTAAGATCTAGGGCCCACTGTGAGGTGTACATACTGATATGCACCGTAAGATAGGTGCTCCATGGCCCGATGAAGGGCCATGTAAAATTTAAGAACGATCGTATATGGGGTTTGGTCATACAAGTTCGATTTGCGATCAATGGTCACCGTGCCATGATCGGGTCCCAGATTTTGTAGACAGGTGTAGGACACTACATTAGACCTTTATCAAAAATTTAGAAGAAATCTGACGGCTGGAAAGCCCAGAGTCTCAGTTTCATTTACTAGTGCCAGATTTCAACTCTGGCCTTGGGTGGGTTGCATTTGGCAAGTGCCGCTGGAATGGCACAGATAATTAATTTCTGGGCATCCACTGAGTCCGTAGTTTGTGATGGACCACAAGCCCAGTGAGATAGACATTACTCTATAATTTTGTAATTAGTGGCCCACCAACGAGCGGTCTAGAGCTTGTTCAGAAAATCGAAACATTTCTGGAATGAATTAAGCAGTGAAATTTCTTGTGGGTAATAATTAGGTTTGGATTAACTATGTTGATGGTGTGGCATATTTATAACTAGTGAGAGTGGAGATTTGGTCATGATTACTCTAAATCGCTGGTTTTAGGCTAAGAGAGTAACGGGGTTGATTAGGTATATCAGTCAAGATCCGTACCTCATCTGATTTGGCCCCAGTTAGATATTTAATTTAGTCATGATTGTCTTGATTAGTTAGCTATGGGTTGGTTAGATTTGGGTCCTATGTGAGTAAATCATGGGGCTATACCTAATGTTCAAGCGATCAGACGAATTCGTTGACTTCCTACGATTGATTAATCGAACTTATGCGGTTCTTTACTGGTACCACCCCTATATAAACTAACATTGAGTGTTAATGGTCATTAAGTGATGTTATAAGTTCATTAATTAAAAAAAATTAAGAATTTTTGAAAATCCAAAACGGTGAAAAATTCGGGATGTTACACCAGACTTTTTTCATTTCTTATTTCTTAACGCTCGCATGCTGTCATTGAACGGGAAGCATTACTTGATAAGGAGCAAGAGTTGCTTATTTTACAAGAAAGCACATACGAGTTCTTCTTTTCTTTTTTCCTTTTCCCAATTATACTTAGGGCCCGTTTTGATACTACCAAATAAGTTACTTTTTCTACTTACAACAGTAGATAAGTAACTTATTTGAGATAAGTAAGTTTGGTTTATGATCAATTATGAGTAAATTTTTTATTTAAAGTTACTTGGGGCCTGCTTGGATACCACCAAATAGTTATTTTTTCTACTTACGGCAGTAGATTTGTAACTTATTTGAGATAAGTAAGTTTGGTTTAAGATCAATTACAAGTAATTTTTTTACTTAAAGGTACTTAATTACTTTAGCTTAATAAGTAGAAACCTAGATAAGCTACTAGAGGCATAAGTAGCTTATCTTAAGTGACTTACGATTCGAACACCCCTTAATCACTTGAAAGTTTAATAAGTAGAAATTAAGATAAGTTACTTGAGGCATAAGTAGCTTATCTTAAGTAACTTATGATCCAAACGCCCCCTTAGGGGATGCTTGGGTACTGAAAAAGTTCCATTTTGGATAATCTTGTCTGAACGGGGGGCACGTTTTAAAGAGGAATGAATGGAGGGGGAAGTTCACCTTTGGAAGCGAAAGTTCCTATCATGCGACCAAGTCCCCAACCATTATTCATATAGTGACATATCTATGGTTATAAACAACCATTAATTGGATAGTGACACTAATTCCAATAAATTTTGTATTCTTTACCAGCTTTGGCAATTTTTCAATAAATTTTCAGTTCTCTCTCTCTCAAAAAAAAAAAAAAAACCTAGCCCATATCTCACAACACTATTCACATGCTTATGCACCAGCACATTTTACTTGTTGTATGGTTTTCTTGTCAACTTTTAAACTCACACAATGTCAGTTTTTTTCAAACAATTTATTGCATGTTTGATGCATCAATTACAGGATGAGATTCAAAAACTAATACTTGAACATCAAGCCACTCTAGAAAAGAGAAAATCTGAGGTTGAAGTTGATTTGGAGTTGAAATGCAAGATACTGGAGGATGCGCTTGAGAGCAAGGGAAAAGCTTGTGAGCTCAGGGAGACTAAACTAAATGACAAAAAGGAAGAAATGGAGGAAAAGATGCGTGATTTCGAGCTACAGTTAAGTTCGTTGGTTGAGGGTGGCTAACAGTGATGTGTGAACTGACAGTGTTGTGTACTAACAAGCTAACAAAAAAAAAAGTTCGTTGGTGGAGAAGGTAAATTACATTACACAAAGGTTGAGATCATTTTAAGAAAGAGCAGAGTTTGAATGCTGTAGAAAAAGCTGCAGAAATAGTGAGGATGTCTATGAAGAAAGAAAGAGGAGATTGCCAATATGATCCTAGACCTCTAGAAATGCAAGGATGCATGGGAAGAAGAAAAGAAATAAGTAGTTCATGCACGGGAGAAGATAGAGGTCACCAAAAGTGAAAGAGTTGAGTTGTTGGGTCTACAATACAAACTAAGCTTATGGACGAAATTGATAGTTTTAAGGCCAAAAAGCTAGAATTTATGGCTGAAGTAGATGGGTTAAGGGTGAAAATCGAGAGATTGGTCAACCTTCTTGGTTAGATTGTTTTGAATGGTTTGGGCATGTTATCATATTTCTCAAATGGTTGATCTAAAATATAGGTTCAACAGTAATGCGAGTTAATGATGGAAATCATGGGTCGAATGAAGGTTGATTGATCTCAAATTTTGTGGGTTTGCTAGGGCTTATGTAATTCAAGATTGGATAGTTCTATATGGACTGATTGAGTATCTAAGTGGGTGATCTTATTTGGGTAGATTTTTAACGTAAGTTAAAGGTCATAATTAAGTGGTTTTGATATTTAGGTCATGAGTCCTGATCAGGTAGGTTTAGTGGATGAATACGTTTAGCGTATGTTCAATGGTTAAATTTAAGTTAGTTTACTAATGAACGGGTAGTTTTGTGGGTATGAGTACTGGTGACAGTGCACATGTATATACATATATTATATATATACACGATATGTAATTATTAGTTTCATAAATCAAGGGTTAACACTAAAGACATCAATCATACATTAACGAGCACACCTTGCACGGATTGATGGATGCATATACTAATTTCATAAATCTATGCTTAACACTAAATAGATGGATCATACATTAACGAGCACACCTTGTATAGTATAGATTGATGGATGCTTGTATGCTTGGATGGATCTATGCATGTATGCTTGTGTGAATCCAAGTATACATATATGCATGTACATGAATGCACACAAAAATTCAGCAATTATTGAGATGATTATGTGTCAAAAGTTAACGTGCTACATACTCCACAGCATGAGAGGATAATACAGGGAGTACAAATTAGTTTAATTGCATGGATTGTGCATTATCATTATGCAAATCTATAAACATGAATGAACCTATATTCATTGGATGGGTCGAATCGGCCTTAAGATAATTAAAAATAAAATAAAATCACAATTCAGGGTCCACCAACAAAATAGGCGGCAATGTGCAAAAAGCCTCATATCTAGGTCATCCTGTCAAAAGAGAGGCCCTAATTGAACAATTTGATTTCACTGTGCATTACCACGATCTATGAGAACCACTGGACCCCTTTTGTGTTGAACGAAAGTCTTACATGTATTTAAATAGGTCCCGAGCAAATCCAATTGTCTAGATGAACCAAAGGGGTAACAACCATTGCAAGTGAGGCCCACCATCATCTTGGATAACAATGCATGGTTAAAAAGATCTTTAAAAAAAAAAAAAACAAAAACAAAACAAGGGAGGAAAGAAGGGGAATCATATACCTTATAAGGGAAATAATAAGCAAGGAAAATGGGAGGTTTCTAGTTGAATTTAAAGAGGAGGAAGGGATGTGCCATCAGTTGGATCAGGCAAAAGGGTGACCTAGCCAGCCATCTAGACAGTCGGTAGAGATTGCCTTTTTTGCTAAGGGCCCATTTGGCCGGTCGGATTGGAAGGGATTGGATGGTACCGGAAGGGATTGGAAGTCGAATGCCGGGAATGGTCGGGCGACCCAAACAGAGTCGGCGATCAGATCCCAATCCCATGGATCTCAAGACAATCCACTGACAACACCATCATTACCTTTAAATCCCATCCCAACCACCCTAATCCATTCAAAGTTGCCCGCAACGTGTTTGGTTGGTGGGATTGGAAGGGATGGAAAGGTTAAATCCCCGGATTGGCCGGGCTTACCAAACGGTTTGGATATCGCAATCCAAGATATAGCAATCCCATGGATCTGAAGACAATCAACACCATTATTACCTAGAAATCCATGCCATCCACCTTACTACCATTCAATCCCTTCCAATCCACCCGGCCAAACAGGCCCTAATTGATTTAATGGGAAATCTTGACCGATTTGAAAGGGAATCTTGATTGGTCCTCATGTATAAGTGTAAATCCAATTTCCCCTAGCATGTGCCAATTGCAAAATAATAATAATAATAATGAAATAAATAAAAATAAAAATAAAAGAGGCAGAAATGACAAAAAAAAAAAAAAAGAAAAAAAAGGAAAAAAGAAAAAAAAAAAAAAAAGAAAAAAAAGAAGAAAAGAGAAGGCTTTATAATAAGAGTTGTCGGGCAATTCAAATTTGCAACACTGTTTAAGGAATAAGCAATTGTGGATTCCAAAAATCATCGATGGAGTGTTAGCATAAACCTAGCCTCATTGACCAATTGCAATCATCGGTTTCCTGGTTTTCCCTAGTATGTCGATGCATTGCAAGCCACCGAATATTGAAAAATAAGAAGGGACTCAAGAAAATCATCTTAGACACCAAATCATAGCCTTGGATGAACTTTTAAACAAAGGCCCATGATAAATCACACAATGCTGAAATAGTTATCTTGGAGGAACCCTCGGAAAAACTGGTGGTGCATCCTTGACCTAGTGAAATTGTCTCAATAACTTTCTCAAAGCCTTTATTCAATGGATTAATCTTTTTTGTAATAAATTAATATTTTAGAAATCCCCAGTGTGTCAAACCTTTTTAAAATAAAAAAATAAATCCAATGCTTTTAGAATCCTCAATGAGTCCACAGTTTCTAATAAATGTTTTAAAAATCCCCCAAGGAGCAACTTCTCCATAGTAATAAACTTTTCTTGAAAATGTTTTAAAAAAATAGTGCATGGTCTTTAAGGTATTAAGAAATCTTCCATACTTCTCGGTGGGTATTAGGACAACAGTAAACTTGGATTTTGGTTTCCCAACTTTCTCGATTTTATTGAATTCATATGCAACCTAAACTAGGTTAGTTTGAATTTTCAGTATCAATCTGATCACACTATTGTTACTGAAGGATAGCAGTACTTGAGCTGCATTCTGGTCAAGGTACTACCAGTGGAAGAATTCATTATAACGAAAGTGTTGAAATCAGAAGTCTGAGTAGCAAAAGAGAAACCAGCAGCACTTAGTCAAGGAAACCTAACAGGTCTAGCGATTGTGGTGTTATGTGTTGCGCAGCACGCCAACAACGCAGTGAGCCTAGATCCAATCCCAGGCCTCACCCACAAACGATAAACAGGAAGAAATATAGGCTAGAAATAAATCAAAGCAATTAAAGCAAACCACAAGACAAGATATATGTGGAAAAATCCCAAACTAGGGTAAAAAACCACGGATGCAAACTTTCACTATGAAGAAGAACGAAGATTACAAGGCAAAATACTAACATCTCCCTTGAAAAAATATAGAAAACCCTTTCCCACACCTTAAAATTATTTCTCAATATTTCAATCCCAAAGAATAACCCTAGGAACACCTATATATAGTTTAGGCAACTTCCCTTTCGCACCCTTGCGAAAGGCAACACTAAAATCCGCAATCAGTATCGGATTCGGAAGCGAATCTGCGTAACTACGACTAGTCAAGCAAACTGCATGGCCGGTCGAGAGAACCCCATGACCGGTCGTGCATGGATCACGACCGGTCGAGCACCTCTGGACCAAAAAATGATGCTTGCTGGACTTTGAGGCGAATCGGTCCACGACTGGTCGAGCGGGCCTCTATGACCGATCGTGCACAGCCCATGACTGGTCGAAAATGGTTCAAGATGTGGCTCCATATCTCAACAATCTCTCACTTAGAAACACATCGTCATAAACCTTTGTCTTCTTCATCTGGAGTGCATCATCTCCCCGTCTTCAAGCCTGAAGACCAATCAAAGCTGAACAGAGCTTCAGCTTCTCCTGTGTGACCACCTTAGTCAGCATATCCGCAGGATTCTCATTTGTATGAATCTTCTCTAGAGCAATCGATCCATCTTCCCGTAACGAACGTACGAAGTGATATCTGATGGCAATATGCTTGGTTCTTGAATGAAAGGCTGAATTCTTAGCCAAGTGTATTACACTTTGACTGTCACTGTACAGCTTGTAATCTTTTTACTTCTTACCCAACTCTTCTATAAAACCTTGCATACACACCATCTCCTTGCACGCTTCTGTAGCCGCAACATATTCTGCTCCCGTCGTACCGATAGATATTAACTTTTGTAACTAAGAGACCCAACTGACTGCAACACTACCCAGAGTAAACACATAGCCCGTAGTGCTCCTTCTGTTGTCGATATCTCCTGTCAAATCTGAATCCACGTAGCCTTGTAGCTTGATTTTCGATCAACCATAGCACAGCCCATACGTCCTCAGTACCTACCAGGTATCTGAGGATCCACTTCACAGCTTCTCAATGTTCCTTTCTGGGGTTGTTCATGAACCTGCTAATAACTCTCACTGCTTGAGTAATGTCTGGCCTCGTGTTCACCATAGCATACATGAGACTCCTAATAGCTGACGCGTATGGGACTTTGGACATGTAGTCTCGTTCCTCCTGCACCTTTGCCCCTTACTCCTTTGATAACTTGAAGTAGTTGGCTAATGGAGTGTTAACCAGCTTAGCACCTCTCATATTGAATCGATCAAGTACTATGGCTATGTACTCTGCCTATGACAAAACTAATTTCTTATTTTTTCTGTCACGCTTTATCCTTATGCCTAGGATTTATTTTGCAGCTCCTAAATCCTTCATGGAAAATTCTCTAGACAGTTGTCTTTTGAGATCTATGATGTCCTTCATGCTTGAATCGGCCACAAGCATATCATCAACGTACAGAAGAAGGATAATCTACGACATATCAAACTTCTTCAAATAACAGCAATGGTCTGCGTGACATCTCCTAAGATCATTTCCCGACATGAAACTGTCAAACTTTTTATACCACTGCCTCGGGGCCTGCTTCAGGCCATATAGACTCTTCTTCAATCTGCAAACTTTGTTCTTCTTTCCTGGTGCCACGTATCTTGTCGGCTGATGTATATATATTTCTTCTTCAAGTTCCCTATGAAGAAAGCCTGTCTTAACATTTAGCTGCTCTAGATGTAAGTCCTTTGTAACTACTATACTCAAGACCATACAAATCGTAGACATTTTCACTACAGGTAAAAATATTTTGGTAAAATCGATACCTACCCTTTGTTGGAACCCTTTTACAACCAATATAGTCTTGTACCGTTTCGAACCATCATGCTCCTCCTTCAGTCTGTAAATTCACTTGTTATGAAGAGCTTTCTTACCCTTAGGTAGAGTGACTAGCTCCCATGTACGATTAGACTCAAGAGAGTCCATCTTCTCATCCATAGCCTGCTCCCACTTAACCTGTGTATTTGACTGTAACGCCTTTTCAAAACATTTTGGCTCACCATTATCTGTCAGCAGTAGATAATGTAAGGAGGGTGAGTATCGGACCATGAGTCTCCTCTCCTGAGTAGACCTCCTCACAACCGGTGTATGCGGCTCTGCCTCATAATGTTCTTGTGCATGATCATCCTGTAGCGCAGTAATACCCGTGTCCGGTAACTCTTCCAACGCTACGAATTCCTTTTCTTCGGCCTTATTTTCTTGCACACTGTCCTTATGCATCACTTTTTCATTGAAGTCTACGTCCTTGCTTCTGATGATTTTTCTATTTTCTGTATCCCAAAACCTGTAGCTAAAATCATACTGCCCGTAGCCTATAAACGTGCACCTCCTGGACTTCACATCCAGCTTGTTTCTATACTCTATATTAATGTGAACATATGAAGTGCAACCGAACACTTTGAGATGTGTAAGGTTCACTTCTTTTCTAGTCCATATTTCTTCTAGTAGCCCACCATCCAATGGTGCTGAGGAACTTCTATTGATAAGATATACGACAATATTCACAGCATCTGCCCAAAAGGTCTTGAGCAACCCTGCATGTAACCTCATGCTCCTGGCACGCTCAAGGATGGTCCTGTTAATGCGCTCAGCCACACCATTCGGCTGCGGTGTCCCTGAAATCATTTTTTTATGTTTGATTCCACTTGTCGTACAATACTCCTTAAACCTCTTATCACAATACTCTCCCCTATTATCAGATCTGAGATACTTTACTGTTTTATCTGTCTCATTTTCTATCATAACTTTTCACTTCTTAAACACATCAAATGCATCAGATTTATGCTTTAAGAAGTAAATCCATAATTTTCTACTAGCATCATCAATAAAGAAAATAAAATAACGTGAGCCACTAAGAGATGATACCTGTGTCAGTTCCCACACGTCAGTGTGTACAAGCTCCAACAGATACGTCTTTGGAGCACATCCTGTCTTTTTGAAGCTAACCCTCTTCTGTTTACCATACACGTAGTCCTTACAAAATTCCAAGTCAATAGACTTCAACCCTGGTAGCTTCCCCTTTGATAATAGTACTTTCATCCCTTTCTCACTCATATGTCCCAACCTCTGATGCCATAACTGCTCATTCACTCCAGTTGATGCGACTGAGAGTGAACTATACGATCCTAAAGTCACGTACAAAGTACCTTCCTTTTTACCTCGAGATATTACCAAGGCACCTTTTGTGATCTTCCAGGAATCACTGGTGAATGTCGTCACATAACCGGTATTGGCCAACTGCCCCACTGAGATCAGATTTCTTCTCAAACTCGGTACATGTCTTACATCCTTCAATTTCAAAACCGTTCCATCTTTCTGATTGATTGAACGTCTCCCTTTTCAACGATACTGCACGGCTCATCATCACCCAGGTAAACTCTCCCGAAGTCACCTGACACATAATCACGCAGAACTTCCTTACACGAAATGACATGAAACGAAG